>CM035849.1:33006911-34304966 GCA_020510985.1 Pholidichthys leucotaenia | reverse complement strand
GGCCAAGGATTATAAGAAGGCCGGGGCCAAGGAGCACGAGGAGAGGAAGAACAGATACTACATGCCTGAGGAAAAGAGGAGCAAGGTAGGGAGGAGGAAATGCCAGATGTTCTCAGTCATACAGTGCAGCCACACCTGCTCCATGTGGGCAAAAACAAACTGCAGGAGGCAAAAGTAGCAGCGGCACCGTCGCTAAGATCATGTTTTGCAAGTCAAACTAACTAATTTTAAAGGAAATAAAACGGTTTATTTATACAAAAAAATGTGCTAAGTTTATGAGGAGAAAAGTGTCACATAAAAGGGAAGTTTCAAATTTTGGGGAAAAAATGTAAGTCTACAAAAATTCTGTAATTTTATCAAAAAGCAGGTTACAGATTTACCAAAAAAAGTTGCTCATGAATATGCTTATGAATAAAAGTTGTACATTTATTTTTAAAAAGCTACATTTCCAAGAAAAGCTTTAAATTTAAATGATTTTTTTAATTTACAAAGAAAAAACTACATATTCATATGAAAAATGTAGCAAATGTCTGAGGAAAAAGGTCTCAAATTTATGACCAAGTTTCAAATTATGAGAAAAAAATATCTAAAAAGCTGAAAATTTAGGGAAAAAATGAATTGGCAAGGGAAAAAAATGTTATTTATGAAAAATGTAACAGAAAAAAATGACAAATTTTATAGGAAAAGCTGCAAGTGTACAAAAAAGTCACATTTATATTAAAAATGCTGTCCATTTACAGGGAAAAATGTCTTATCTTTACAAGAAAATCTGCAGTTATGAGGAAAATTTACAACTAAAATTTATTTCTACAAAAATAGTGAAATTTACATAAACAAAGTTAAAAATTTAGGGGGAAAATGTAACTACAAGGAAAAAAAAAATCACATACACAAAAAAAATACTAATTTTCTCACAAAGCAGGTCACCGGATGACCAGAAAAGCTGCTAATTTATAACAAAGTTTCAAGTTATAAGGAATAAATATCTCAGCAAAAGCTGAAAATTTAGGGGAAAATTTATTTAGCAAGGAAAAAAAATATTCATGAAACATGGAAATTCACAGAAAAAGTGCCTTAAATGCAAAAGAAAAGCTGCACATTTATAAAGAAAAAAATATAATTTATATTAAAGATGTAGTACATTTACAGGGAAGAAATGTCATCTTCACAAGAAAATCTGCAAATTGATGAGGAAAATTTACAACTAAAATTTATTTAAAAAAAAAATAAAGCTTACATAACAGAAAATAACTTTATGAGCAATAAAAAGCTCCCATTATTGTACAAATGTAGAATTTAGGGGGAAAATTATATTTATGCTTAAAATATAAACTCAAATTTAGAAGAAAATGTTGCAAATTGAAATTAAATTTATGAGAAAAGGTGTAAATTTAAAGGAAAAATCATCAAGGACGAAATTATGCATATTTATATTAAAAATGTACCAAATTTACAATTAAAAAAAAATGGTCTAAAATTTAAAAGAAAAGTAGCAAAAAAAAAAAATAAGAGATGGATGGATAGATGTGCTTTATTGATTCCAAACTGGGGAATTACAGTGTAACAGCAGCATGACGGGAGACAGCCGAAACGGCAGAAACACACACGGCATAAAAGAAAAAGGGATTACGCTTGGAAAGTGAAACTGCCTCAGTAACTCAGAGTATATATACGTGGTCGCTGAACAGACGATGACCCGTCACACTGCAAGGTGCAGTGTGAGCTTCCAAAAAAGGAAAACTTGGTGTGTGTCCAAAAAATGAGTACATTTATGTGCAAAAGAGTCTGAAGTTTACAAAAAATTTGGAAATTTATGAAGGGAAAAATTTTGAGTTTTTTAATGCAAAAAAAAAAATAATCTGAAGATCTTGAAGTTTAGAGGAAAAAATACTGAACCTACATGGGGAAAAACATATTTGCACACAAAAAAATTGGTAAATTTACCAGGAAAAAAGGTCTTAAATTTACAAGAAAATCTTTTAATTTATGACAAAAATGGTGCAGATTTACATTTAGCAGTTCCATATTTGTAGCAACATTGATGCTGAAGGAGAACAAGGAATATTTGGATATCTGCTCCAGATCACTCCTAAATAATTCAGAGCCCCAAATTCAAACTTTGTTTTTTCCCACAGCTCTGGCATCTGTTCCTCTTTCTCTCCCTCTCCAGGAGGTGCCTCAGAGGGATCTGGAGCTGGAGGAGATGCCCATGGAGCTGGGTGGGGAGCAGGGCCGCTGGGAGGAGGAGCGACTGAAGACGGCCTCCCTCAGCTTTGGTGCCAGAAAGGAGCGGGAGCAGGGGAGGAGGAGGGAGGAGGAGAAGTACCAGCTGATCCTGGAGGAGGACGAGATGATCGACTTTGTCACCACGGCCATCACCATGAAGGGAACTTGCTCCGAGAAGGTCAGGAGTGCTCCGAACGATATACAGTGGTGTGAAAAAGTGTTTGCCCCCTTCCTGAGTTCTCATTTTTTTGTATGTGTGTCACATTTAAATGTTTCAGATCATCAAACAAATTTAGATATTAGACAAAGATAACACAAGTAAACACAAAATGCAGTTTTTAAATGAAGGTGTTGATTAATAAGGGTAAAAAAAATCCAAACCTACATGGCCCTGTGTGGGGAAAAAGTGACACCCCCCCCCCCCCCCGTTAAAACATAAATTAACTGTGGTTTATCACATCTTTGGAAAGCGGAGTTCAATTTCTCTAGCCACACCCAGGCTTGATTACTGCCACACCTGTTCTCAATCAAGTTATCACTTAAATAGGACCTGCCTGACAAAGTGAAGTAGACCAGAAGATTCTCCAAAGCTAGACATCATGCTGCTGTCCAAAGAAATTCAGGAACAAATGAGAAACAAAGTAATTGAGATCTTTCAGTCTGGCAAAGGTTATAAAGCCATTTCTAAAGTTTTGGGACTCCAGCGAGCCACAGTGAGAGCCATTATCCACAAATGGCGAAAACATGGAACAGTGATGAAGCTTCCCAGGAGTGGCCGGCCGACCAAAATTACCTCAAGAGCACAGCGATGACTCATCCAAGAGGTCACAAAAGACCCCACAACAACATCCAAAGAACTGTAGACCTCAGTTGAGGTCAGTGTTCATGACTCCACCATAAGAAAGAGACTGGGCAAAAATGGCCTGCATGGCAGAGTTCCAAGACTAAAACCACTGCCAAGCAAAAAGAACATAAAGGTTCATCTCAGTTTTGCCAGAAAACATCTTGATGATCCCCAAGCCTTTTGGGAAAATACTTTGTGGACTGACGAGACAAAAGTTGAACTTTTTGGAAGGCATGTGTCCCATTACATCCGGAGTAAAAGTAACACAGCATTTCAGAAAAGGAACATTATACCAGCAGTAAAATATGGTGGTGGTAGTGTGATGGTGTGGGACTGTTTTGCTGCTTCAGGACCTGGAAGACTTGTTGTGGTAAATGGAAGCATGAATTCTGCTGTCTATCAAAAAATCCTGAAGGAGAATGTCCGGCCATCTGTTCGAGACCTCAAGCTGAAGCGCACTTGGGTTGTGCAGCAGGACAATGATCCAAAACACACCACCAAGTCCACCTCTGAATGGCTTAAGAAAAACAAAATGAAGACTTTGGAGTGACCTCGTCAAAGTCCTGACCTGAATCTGATTGAGATGCTGCGGCATGACCTGTGGCTGAATTACAACAATTCTGCAAAGATGAGTGGGCCAAAATTCCTCCACAGTGCTGTAAAAGATTCATTGCCAGTTATCGCGAATGCTTGATTGCAGTTGTTGCGGCCAACCAGTTATTAGGTTTAGGGGGCAATCATTTTTTCACACAGGGCCATGTAGGTTTGGATTTTTTTCCCTTAATAATAAACACCTTCATTTAAAAACTGCATTTTGTGCTTATTTGTGTTATGTCTGTCTAATATTTAAATTTGTTTGATGATCTGAAACATTTAAGTGTGACAGACATAAAAAAAAATGAGAAATCAGGAAGGGGGCAAACATTTTTTCTCACACGTGTGTGTGTGTGTGTGTGTGTGTGTGTGTGTGTGTGTGTGCGCGCGCGCGCAGTGCAAGAACATTGCGCTTAAATGGCATTCACAACACCACAGCCAAGCCATATTACCCGACAACACACAAATATGAGTTCAGACTGCATATTTCACAGTTGTGTTGTGTACACCTTCAATAATAATTGTATTAGTAGTGTACTGGAAGGGAACAATCCCTACTGTGCAGAGTAGTGGTGTTATATTTGGTCTCTATGAGCAGCATAGATTAGATTATAAAGTCTGACAGCAACAGATAGGAAGGGCCTGTGGAACCTCTGTCTCGAGCACTTAGGATGGCACAGCCTGCTGCTAGATGAGCTCCTCATCGTGTTCATCATGTCCCGCATGGGGTGGGACTCAGACTCCAGCAGAGATGACAGCTTAGCTACCATCCTCCTCTCTCCTATCTCCTCCACTGGGTCGAGGCGTTGCCCCAGAACAGAGCTGGCGTTTTTGATCAGCCTGTTCAGTCTTTTCTTGTCGGTTGCCATGATGCCGCTGCCCCAGCAGACCACTCCATACGTGATGACTGATGCCACCACAGAGTCGTAGAAGGTCTTCAGGGCTGCCCCCCCCCCCCCCGCTCTCCAAAAGACTTGAGTCTCCTCAGGAGGAACAGCCTGCGCTGCCCCTTCTTGTAGAGTGCATTGGTGTTGTGTGGCCAGTCCAGTTTATTGCTCAGGTGAACACCCAGGTACTTACAAGATGTCACCATCTCAATGTCTGTTCTCTGGATGTTTACCGGTGCTGTGGGAGGTTGTCACCACCTGCGGCAGTCCACCACCAGTTCCTTGGTTTTCCTTGCATTGATCTCAAGGCAGTTCCACAGGCACCAATCCACAAAGTCCTGGATCAGTCCTCTGTACTCCGCGTCACCCCCAACAGAGATGAAGCCGATGATTGCAGAGTTGTCAGAGAACTTCTGTAGATGGCAGTGTGGTGTGTTGTGTGAAAAGTCAGCAGTGTAGAAGGTGGAAAGGAAGGGAGCCGGAACTGCTCCCTGGGGGCCCCCCGTACTGCAGATAATGGTGTCAGACACACAGCCCTGGGTCCTCACAAACTGTGGTTGTTCTGTGAGGTAGTCCAGGATCCACGATGACAGGTGCTGGTCCACCCCTGCACACAGCAGCTTGTCCTTCAGGATCACTGGTTGGATGATGTTGAACGCACTGGAGAAATCAAAGAACCTGATCCTCACAGTGCTCCCAGGCTTCTCCAGGTGGGACAGGGAACGATGTAGGAGGAAATCACTGCATCCTCTTCTCCGAATGAATATAAAATGTAGTTTTTAAAAGATAATTTCATTTATTAAGGGGAAAATAAAGTAGCAGCTTTTTTCTCTCATTTTTGCAACATTTTCTGGTACATTTGCAACTTTTTCCTCATATTTTTGCAACTTTTTTTCATATGAATTTGCAACTTTTTTTTGCAACTTTTTCATATAAATTAGCATTTTTCCATATTTTTGCAACTTTTTTCATGTGAATTTGCAACTTTTTCATGTAAATTTGCAACTGTTTAGAGATAGAGATTGTCCCCTCCAATACACAACTAAGACATTTCCAGATTCAAAGATTTTATTTGCCAATACTGCTATACGTACAGGACATACAGGATAATTGAAATGGCGCTTCTCTCTCTCTTCAGTGGTGTGCACAATATGAAAAAGGAATAAGGCTGGAAAATAAACAACAGCATTCTATGTACAGTAATGCAACCCATAGTGCAAATGGCGACAGAAGATAGACCCAGACCTCCCATAGTGCAAATAGAGATAAACGATTAATGATGATGAAACCCAACAATCCTATATACAGAAACCCATAGCTGCAGTTCAATGCAGTAGTGTAGGTGCAGATTGTAATATGTACTGCACATGATCAGTATTGCAATGACTGACAGACAGCAGCAGATATGACATTTGTGCAAATGGTTGCAGTTAAAGTGCAGAGGCATACAGCAGCAAATGTATTACTGTTGGTGTGGCAGTCTTTCTGTTCCAACAACTGAGGTAGTTATTGTGCACGTGCGTGAGTGCGTTACAGTCTGGGTGGGGTGGGGGGTGGACAGAGTTCAGGGTCCTGATGGCCTGATGAATGAAGCTGTTTAGCAGTCTTGTGGAGTGGGCCTGGATTCTCCAGTATCTTTTCCCCGAGCACAGGGGGCTGAAGAAGGGGTGTGAGGTGTCGCCTGCAGTGTTAATGGCTCTGTGGGTGAGGTCGATGTCCGAGAGGGAGTGCAGAGGGGCGCCGATGATCTTGCTGGCTGTTTTCACTGTGTGTTTTAGTGTCTTCTGGCTGGAGGCAGTGCAGCTTCTGTACCACACTGTGATACAGCTAGTGAGGACGCTCTCAATGGTGCCCCGGTAGAATGACCACATGATGGGGGGTGGGACTCGTGCTCTCCTCAGTTTGTGGAGCAAATTGAGGTGAGTTTGAGCCTTCTTGGCCGGTGATGTGGTGTTGTCGGACCAGGAGAGGTCCTCAGAGATGTGCACCCCCAGGAACTTGGTGCTGCTGACCCTCTCCACAGTTGCATCATCGATGATCAGAGGGGGTGCTGTGTGTGTCCCTTCCTGAAGTCGACCACAATCTCCTTGGTTTTTCCCACGTTTAGGAAGAGGTTATTGTCTTTACATCACTGGACCAGTTGGCTCACCTCATTTCTGTAGTTGGCCTCCTCGTTGTTCGTGATGATGCCCACCACTGTTGTGTTATCCGCAAACTTGATGATGTGGTTGGTGTTGTAGGCTGGTGCACAGTCATCATGGGTCAGCAGGGTGAAGAGCAGCAGGCTGAGCATGCACACAATTACAATTATTTGTATATTTATTTACTGCTTTTGGCCAACTTATTCTTATTATCTTGTTAACTATTGCTCTGAGTGTTGCTAAATAAAAGCTGATCTTATCTTATTTGCTATCGCTCTGAGTGCTGCTATCCCTTTGCTGCTGCAATCCTGGAATTTCCCCATTGTGGGACTAATAAAGGCTTATCTTAAATTTGCAACTTTTTTTTCTCATATTTTTGCAACTTTTTCCTGTAAATTTGCAACTTTTTTTCTTGTAACCTGCAACTTTTTTGCCTATAAAATGTGCATTCCGAGACTTCCGGTCTGGACGCCATGGCGACTGCAGCTTAACACTGAAGCTCTCCAGACCCAATCAGGATAACACCTTGAAAATCAAACTTAACGGATTTTTGGAGGAGTGAAAATCAAAAGACAAAATCATCATGTCTAAAGGAAAACAGAAGAAACTGAAATTCTCCAGGCCAGGACACGTATCGGCCGGAGAATCTGAACTGGAAGATCTCCGTTCAGAAGACGAGGAACTGGTGATAGCTAACAAAAGGGTTAGCCTGAAATCACTATTTGAGGAGCTACGACGATTTCGCCGAGAAGTTACGGCCGAATTTCGGGAATTCAGAGAAGAATTGAAAAGGACAAACAGCAGAGTGGACCAGGCCGAGAACCGAATCTTGGAAACAGAGGATCGAATAAAAGTGCTCGAAGATTCTGTGCTAGACCTACGCAAAAGACAAGCAGCTATAGAGGCTAAGCTAATCGACCAAGAAGGAAAACAAAGAAGAGACAACATAAGAATTCATGGTCTGATAGAAGGAACCGAAAATGGTTTTAACTCAATGGCAGAATGCGTGGAATCCTTACTAAGAGAGAAATTGGATATTCCACAAACCACCGACTTGAAGATAGAAAAGGCACATCGTTCATTAGCCGCTAGGCCGGCGGCAGAAGCGCCCCCACGTTCGGTGTTGGTAAGATTTTCCAATTTCAAAATAAAACAAGAGGGTTGTAAGACTGGGCCTGGCAGAAAAAAGGATTTATGCACCAGGAGAGAAAAGTCTACGTGGAACACGATTACGCCCCGGAGGTCCTTAAAAAGCGCAGGGAATACAATGACGCGAAAAAGGTGTTAAGAGAGAAGAAATTGCGCTTTTTAGACTCCATTTCCTGCGAAGTTAAGGGTCTTCTACGTCGATGAAACGTGTTTCTATAATTCGGCGGAAGAAGCAACAGCTGACATGGGCGAAAAGAGGGCTCCCGGTAACGGTATTTAAAACCCGCAGCAGACCCGAGTGAGAAGATCAAAAGCGCAAACATGACAACACAAAAGGACCCTCAAAATCCACGGACCAGCAGCGGGAAACCCAGCGCTAGAGCGTCGCGGATAAACTATCCGTTTTCAGGTTGGAATAGCGACCTTTTTTTTTTTTTTTTTCTTTCTTTTTTCCTTTTTTTTCCTTTCTCTTGAATCAATCCGCACATCCAACCCCCCTCATACAAGGTAACAATCATTAAAGGAGATGCATATTCAGCATGTGGTAAAACATTTCATGGAACAATCATATTATTTGAAACAAATAAGTCTTTGTAATAAAAAAAAAAAAAAAAACTTGTTTAAAATAGAAATGTGACAATAATCCCACATGTTCTCCTCATACTAACAAATACTGTTTTTGCGTGAATGTTTGATGTGATGGGGGTGGGAGGGGTGCACACAATTTCACAGGGTTTAGGCATAAAAGGAAAAAAAAAAAATCATTACAAGTTTGGATTGGGTTCTGAAACTCACGTTAAAAGCATGGGACTACTTTCAGTGGTAAGAGAGGGCCCTCAACACGTAACAGAGTTTGAGGAATTTCCCTCAGAGCCTTCACTCCATCAAGGCTCTTACAGGGGTCTTTAAAAAGACCTCAGCTCAGGAAGTTCTTATGACAGCTTTTTGTTTTAAAGTTTTTTACACTATGTTCTTAATGTTTTTCTTGTTTTTAATGTTCTTTCAGTTTCTGAGTAGCACAAAAGAGGGCCACCACACAGTTATACTAAACAAAACAACACAATGGAGAAACAGGGTGTAACCAAAATAATTTCATATAATGTAAAAGGAATCCTGAATCCAGTTAAAAGATCCAAGATTCTAGAAAATGAAAAAAGACAAAGCAGGAATAATATTTTTACAAGAAACCCACCTAACAGATGTGGAACACAATAAACTCAGTAGACAAGGGTTTAAAATGATCTCTTCATCTTCATATAAATCAGGGAGGAGGAGGGGAGTAGCGACATTGATATCAACCAAAATTACATTTGAAAAAAAATCAGAACACAAAGATAAAGAAGGGAGATATAGTTTGGTAACTGGGCGGCTAGAGGGAGAAGATATCACCCTGCTGAATGTGTATGCTCCCCCAGGGGCTAACTGGAAATTTTATAAAAATGTATTCGACCTAATGATAACTAAAGCTCAAGGTTTAGTGATATGTGGTGGGGACTTCAATCTTAGACTGAATCCATACTGGGATGCTTCTGGTAATTCCCCACATCAAAATAACACCCAAAACAGGAAGACTCGGATGCTACTAAAAGAATTGGGAATCTGTGACGTGTGGAGGGAACTCAACCCCAGTGTAAAAGACTATACATTTTACTCAACTCCACATTCATCTTACTCAAGGATGGACTATTTTTTTTATGTTTAATAGAGACATTGGAAGAGTAAAAACATGTAAAATAGGACTGATGGATCTCTCCGACCACAGTCCGATCTACATGGACTTAAATATCCAAAAATACACAAATAATACATTTTCTTGGAGGTTAAATTCAAATGTCCTGAAAGGACCATTGAAGATGAATTGGAATCAGATATTCTCAGATATTTGGAAGATAACGATAATGGAGAAGTATCCCCTTTAATACTGTGGGATGCATGCAAAGCTGTAATAAGAGGAAAGATTATTGCAAAACTGGCAACCCAAAAGAAACTAAGACAAGAAAAAACTATCCACATTAGAGTCAGAACTTAGGAACCTAGAAAAAGAACACAAAGGCAACACTCATTCTACTGACCGCTCAAGATTAAGGAAATTAAAAACCAAATAAATGAGATCTACACAATAGAAATCCAGAAGAAACTTACATTTCTGAAACAAAAATACTATGAAGCAGGCAGTAAATCGGCAAAATTGCTAGCCTATAAATTGAGGAAACATCAAACAGAAAGAGCAATCTACAAAATCAGAGACCCAGTATCAAAGGAAATAAAATTCAGAATTCAGGATATTCTTAAAAACTTCGAGAATTACTATAAGAACTTATACTCCCACAAAAAACATAAAAAACGCATCCGAGGCATTCCTAAAACACATTAAACCTTCCACCAACTTACGGAGTCACAAAATAAAACACTACTGTCAGAAATACATCCTAAAGAATTGGAAAAAGCAATTATGAAACTTAAAGCTAACAAATCTCCAGGAGCTGATGGCTATACAGCAGAGTGGTACAAAACCTTTAAAACAGCAACTATCTCCTCTCCTCCTGAAAACATTTAATTATGTCCTCCACACAGGGGAAATCCCCCCCTCCTGGAGAGAAGGGGTCATTGCAGTTATACCTAAACCTGAAAAGGATAAACTAGAGTGCTCAAACTACAGACCAATCAGTGTACTAAATCAGGACTATAAGCTTTTACCATTATCCTTGCCAAAAGGTTAGAAAATATACTGACAGACCTAATTCATTTAGACCAAACAGGTTTTATAAGACAAAGACAGACACAAGACAACATTCGACGCACTTTACACATAATTCATCATATAAAAAAATATAACTTAAATGCAGTCATATTGGGATTAGATGCTGAAAAAGCATTCGATTCGGTTGACTGGTCTTTTCTATATAGAATCTTATCCAGTTTCAATTTTCATAACAACTTCATTAGAACTATACAGGCATTATATAAAAAACCAACAGCTAAAATAAGGATTAACGGTATTTTATCATCTTCTTTTGAACTGGAAAGAGGATGTCGTCAGGGCTGCCCCCTGTCTCCACTGCTCTTTGCAGTCTTCATAGAACCTCTGAGCCAATGGATAAGACAAAACCAAAAAATTCAAGGTATTACACTTGGTCAGAAGGAACATAAAATAGCACTCTTTGCTGATGACATTTTAATATACCTAGGGCAGCCGAACACTTCTTTACCAGAACTAACCTCAGTTTTTTCAGAGTATGGAGATTTATCAGGGTACAAATTAAACATGCATAAAACCCAAGTTTTAACATTCAACTATGACCCAAATCATTATTCACTAAGCAAACTCAAAACTAACTGGGAGTCAGAATCTATGAAATATCTGGGGGTCAATATCCCGAAACAACTCAACAAAATTATATCACTAAACTATGATCCACTGGTGACAAAAATAAAATCTGACCTAGCAAGATGGAATATGATACCATTCTTGGGTACTGCACAAAGAATTGAAGCAGTCAAAATGAATATACTTCCACGTCTTCTATACCTTTTCCAAACAATACCGGTAGAACCTCCCAAAAAAACATGGCAGGAGCTGGACAGAAGGATCTCAAGATTCATATGGCAGGGCAAGAGACCTAGAATCAGATATAGAACCCTACAGCTAAACAAAGACAAAGGTGGGCTCGCGCTGCCAAATATCAGGGGACTACTTTAAAGCCGCACAAATTAAAACTTTAGTAGAGATATGTAACCCAGTCTACACTGCACAATGGAAGGAGATCGAATGCCAAATAACAAGTGACATCCCCCTACAGGCGATAATAGGGAACAATGCCTTACCTAAGCTTTTGAATAACACTAACCCGTGGATAGAGACCCCGCTAAAAATTTGGTTTAAGATAGTCAGAGAGAATCAAACTAAAGAGCCCTATCGACTTCTGCAATGGATTGCCTATGATCAGAACTTTACTCCTAATAAAACAGACACCAGATTTAAAAAGTGGAAGGAGAAAGGGCTGATAAAATATTACGATTTTTTAAAGGGCAAATCTTAAGAAGTTTTGAAGATTTGAAAAAACAAGGCCTAATAAATCAAGACCTTTACAGGTTCTTCCAGCTTAGACACCACATAAACAATATACTTAAAAAGGAGGTTTTGGAAAGGGCCCAGTCAGGTGTTCTGAAGGTCTTCTTAATGGCATATAAAGGGATCCCAGGGGATCAGATACATTTCTAAAATATACCAAGGTCTTCAAGACTTAAAAGGAGACAACACATCTTATATAAAAGAGAGATGGGGAAAAAGAGGGGAATTTCACTTTACAACTGGAAATATGGGAAAAGCTAAATAAACAGCAATGGAAAAGTACCTCATCCCTGCAGTGGAGAGAATTTGGATGGAAAAACTTGGCAAGATTTTTCAGAACACCTGCACAAAACAAATTTACCCATAAGGGATTGAACTGTTGGCGCTCGTGTGGTGAAAAGACTGCAAATCATTTTCATGTGTTTTGGTCATGCCCAGTTATCCACCAATATTGGACCAATGTACAGACAATATTGGGGAAAAATATTCAAAATTACAGTTCCCTTTTCTTTTGTAACTTTGTATTTGGGTTTACTACCGGACTCGCTGGAAAGACGAGGAGAAAAATACTTATTCAATGTTTTAATATTGGCAAGCAAAAAAGCTCTAACTAAAAAATGGATGTTGAAGGACTGTCCTACACCTGAAGATTGGACTAACGTGATCCAAGACATTTACTCGATGGAAAAGTTGACATTCGCACTGAGACAGGACATGGATGGGTTCATGAACTTTTGGCAACCCTGGACCGCATATGTGTCTTCCATTAGATCTAATCTTTGACAAATACCATTTCAATAATGGTTCCGCTCTTTGTTCCAACGCTACTCAGATGCTCTTTTATCTTTATTTACTTACTTTTTCTTTTTGTTTGTTTTTTACTGGTTTGTTTGTTTTTTTTATTTGTTTTTTGTTTTTTTTTTCTCTTTAATTTCACTTTTTCTTTCACTTTAAAAAAAAAAAAGGGGTGTTGTAAGAATTAATCTTCCAATGTTGTCAGATATCAGAAAATAAGGGAACATGTGATGAAAATGTAAACAATGCATTGCTGTAAGGACCTGTATACCCTTTACAAAAACTTAAATTAAAAAAAAAAAAAAATGTGCATTCCCCCTCCTAATAATTTTCAGATGTTTTCCTTGTAATTTGGCAACCATTTTCCTCATAAATTTTAGAATTTTTCGTTCATAAATTTCTGACTTTTTTTCTCCTTCATTTTACTATTTTTCCCCTTTCTTGTTAAGTTGCCAATGTTGTTTGTGTCTGTTGGGTCTAGTTTCATTTTTTTTTTTAAACTTTAATAACAGTGTTGTTATCCAGTTTCATCGTGGATCCTGGGGAGGCTCCAGAATTACAGTGAGCTGGACTGACAACCCAAAATGTTCATTAATTTCAGTTCCACTATATAAGATGGATAAGACTAATTATAAGGTGATATCAGGCTTTAAAACGGTCTAAATTATTACTTTTTTAAATAGCTGCAGAACTCATGGAGAAAGAAATGTTTATATTTTCTGTATTGCCTACAATTATTTTTAGTAAATAAATAAAATTTCTAAATGTATTTTTGTACCTTGTGATATTTTTGGTGTTTTTTTAAATTATTGCTTCATTTTCAGCTGAATAATCAAAGAATAAAAAAATAACAGAACTTTGCTCTCCTCCTCTCCTCTCTTCAGGACGCCGCCACGCCGGCTCCGTCTCAGGCCGAGCTGAAGAAGCAGTCGATGCAGGAGGTCCGCCGCAGCCTCCCCATCTTCCCCTACAGAGACGACCTGCTGGCAGCCATTGGCGAGCACCAGGTCCTGGTCATCGAGGGGGAGACGGGCTCGGGGAAGACCACTCAGATCCCTCAGTACCTGCTGGAGGGCGTGAGTACGCACACGCCTGTTCTGTCTCCCTTTTAAAGCACAGGTGTTACTGCAGAGGGAAGTTCTAGAATCTGCCGCTAACCCCTCACGTTGCCGGTCCTGTGTGCAGGGTTATACCAAAGGAGGGATGAAGATCGGATGTACGCAGCCCCGCAGGGTGGCAGCCATGTCCGTGGCTGCCAGGGTAGCTGAGGAGATGAGCGTCAAGCTTGGTAACGAGGTGAGCCCGACACTCATTAGCGATGATTGTTGATGATCTGTGAAGAGTAACGTGCAGTGAGGTAACATGGAGAGAAACGACCCGATAATTGAGATTTTCACAGAGAAAAATCTGTGTGTGTATGGGGGGGCTAAACATACATACATCTTTGGACCGTTGGCTAACGTCTGCTCCTCCTCACACCTCCACGTTTGTGCGTGATTCATCCTGCTGTCTGTTTTAGGTCTTGCTCATAATCTTAGGTCCTCAAGTTGTGTGTTTTAGTCCAGTATGCTTTCTCACCTGGAGGACCACACCAGGGTTCACCAGATGATTTGGATCGGGACCACGTCTTTTTTGGTGGTCTTGGTGCTGTTGTTTTGGTGTGCGCCGGTGTGTGAGTACCGTGTTCTCACCAGACCAGACGAACTAAATGAATGAACTAAAGCCTGTTGGTAGGGCTGTGCAATACGACAAAAATTTCATATCATGATATAACTAATCCTATATCCTGATAACGATATATATCCCAATATACATTGTCTGTAAATTCTATAGTTTTGGTAGTAATCCCATAATAGTCATTTTAAATTACACACTGAAAAAATTGTACAAATTCATCTATCATTAATTTTATGCAGCTTCTTCCCCTCATAATTTTGCTGTTTTTATAAAATTGTATTTTTAATGTGCATTTGAGACTTAGGGAATTTCCTCATTGTGGGACTAATAAAAGCTGATCTTATCTATAATATTTCAGATTGGCCATGATCTGAAAATCAAAGGTACAAAAGGTAACGTAATAAAATACATGTGATGGCTTCAACTTTATTCATTATGGCTACTTGACTCATTAAAATTATTAGTTTAGTTTCATGTTTATTTGAAAGGGACGTTACATACTGTACTAATGAACATTAATAAAAATGTAAGCATGCCAGATTTAGCAATACTGCTAATTTGCATCTGCAGTCCCCCGGTGGGTCACAAAAACACACGAGGCCACCACCTGAGCAGTGGTGGCCTCATGGTTGGGGATCTGGACTGGTGAGCGGAGGGTCGCGGGTTTGATCCCTGGACCAGCAGGATGAGATCTGGGTGGGACAGATAACATGGCAGTGTTTGCCCCACCCTCCTTAAACCCACTGTGGTGCCCTTGAGCAAGGCCCTTAACCCCAGCTGCTCCAGTGGAGCTGCTCAGTGACCACAGGTCAGTCTGTGGTCATACTGGGCAGCTTCCTGGTGTGAATGTGTGGATGAACAGGGCGTCCTTGAAAAAGAGAGGTTGCCTCTCAGTGGAACTACCCTGTATAAATAAAGGTAAAAAAAAAAAAAAAAAAAATCATACGCAAGAAGAACATTTGCATTAAAACTGTGCAAAGTGGATTTGCAAAAGTGCAAGAGTTAAGTGCTACAAAACATTCAAATGTCACACAAGTGAAGTGCTGTGTATGCACACCCACACACACACACACACACACACAAGTACCTCACAACAGCAACAAACGAGAGGTGGGGCATATGTGTGTGACGCATGGGCACATATATATGCGTGTGCTGCAGAGCATCCACGAGTTATGCGTAGTTTTGGTTGGTTAACCACTTGCACTCCGGGCAATTTTCCTAAAAATGCCCAAAAAAAACCGTGCCCAAAGTAAATCGAAAGCTGTTATTCAACCCTTTGCAGCATCTTCATGGGGTTGGTCTCATTTAAAAGAAAACACTTTGAATTTTTTGGCAAAAAAAAACATAATCTCTCTACGTGCTCCGGCCACTGAGTTACAGTCATCTAAACATACTGAACTTGAAGAAAAAAAATTTGGACACAGTGTTTTTTTGGATACAAATGCTTGTAAATAACACACAGCTGTCCGATCCGGCTGGAAAATGCAACAGAAATGTAGAACCAAGTGTTATCCAGCTGAGATCCAAATTTGGTAACAATACCACAAAAAAATGAATATTTTACACAGCTTTGTTCTCAGGTAGTTCCCAGGCGTTATGGAACTGTGCCAAATTGTGCCAAATGGCACAGTTTGGAAAAACGTCTGTAACTTTTGAATAATTCAATGTAGAATCTTCATTTTAGGCTCTAATGAAAGGTCACACTCAGGGCTGTGTCTGTGTGTGTGTGTGTGTGGGCGGGGGGTCGTTATCCCCCCCCCGCTACCAAGGACCAAATTCGGCCCTCGCTACAAGACGGAATACACTTTTTTTTTTTTTCCTTGCATGTTTTCACAGCGGCCCCCCCCCCCTCGCTACTGTGTGTGTGTCTGGGGGGGGGGGGGGAACCGTGAAGGGACCATGAACACCCCCCCCCCCCCCTCGGTACAGAAGAGGGCCATCGCTACATGATGGAATAGACTGATGTGCTTCCCCCCGCCGACCGAGGAGCGTTCGGACCGTGCCCCCCCCCCCCCTCCTCTTCTGCAGCGGGTGGGGGGGGGGCGTTCACGGTCCGAACACGGCAAATGAACCGTTTATCGCGGTGCACGCACTTCGTATTTCGTGCGCAGTACAGTTGTAAATTACCGATCGGTCAAAAGTCATTTTTGGATTACAGTTTTCAGGGATAAATAATAATTTAGCTTATAACACCTTACCTCTTCAAAGCAGCAGAGTCGTGCGAACAGCTCTTCCCACGCGTCAGACGAACGCGACGCTGCTCCGCTCGTGGATCCCGATCAACATAATTCCATTACATATTGCCGTTTTGGCGAATGATTTACGACTTTTGTCGTCGGCCTCCGTCTATTCTGCTGGAATGAGTGCAGGTCCTACTTGTGGGTGTTCTCCATGCTGCTGGGTGAGCCTGGGTCTGTAGGAGATTTGTCCAGCGTCCTTTGTTTTCATCTGTGGCAGCAGTAAATATCGCTTCACCCAGCCAGAATTTCTGTGCTTCAATTGGCTCCTGCGTTCACAGTAGGCGGGTCCTCCTTCCTAGATTTTCATTCATTGGTTCTTCAGGGTTTCAGAAACCCAATTCAAGGCTCTTATTAGTCGAATGAGAGGTCAATCAGATGAAGTAATCTGTTCGCGGCTGTCTCTGCAATTTTTTTTTTTGAGTGGCGCTTGGACGCTACTACATCACCATCACCACCATCATGCGTCATGCGCATGAGGGCGCACGAGCGCGCTCTCGCGCGCCCTCGTGCGTCATAGGACGCAGAGACTTGCCCGCCCGCGGAACAACGGAGCGCAAGTGGTTAAAAGACAATTTTTTTTAACAAGTATTAAAAGTGTGTTGTATGGTACGTTCTCTGATTGCAGGTGGTATATTATTTCAGAACTTGGTGCCCCTCACTGATAGCACAGATTGAGCAAATGTGGTGGGTCTGTGGGGGACCTCACACTCTCCTTAAGTAATTGCTCTAGAAATCAGTTAAGTTACAAGAGCCAGTTGGCTCCTCTGACGAGTTTTAATTTATTCATTTTGTGTGTATGTGCTGCTGTTACACATTTCTGCAAGGTAAGGCAAGTTTATTTGTATAGCACATTTCAGCACAAAGCCATTTCAGAGTGCTTCATAATAATAATAATAATAATAATAATGGTTTGCATTTATATAGCACCTTTCAAGAAACCCAAAGTGCTTTCAAATGAAAATCCATTATTCATTCACTCCACAGTCAGAGAGACAGTGGTAGTGGTAAGCTACTACTGTAGCCACAGCTGCCCTGGGGCAGACTGACGGAAACGTAGCTGCCAGTCTGCACCAATGGCCTCTCCGACCACTACTGAACATAAGATAAACCTTTATTAGTCCCACAACGGGGAAATTCCAGGATTGCAACAACACAGGGATAGCAACACTCAGAGCAACAATCAGAAGGCAAGAAAAAAAAAGCAAGAGCAGCTAATATACATATGTACATATTACTATAAATATATATATATATATACACACAGACACACAGTGCAGAGCATTGTAGCTGGATGGAATAAATATATGAGTATATAAACACAGTGCGGAGCATTGCAGCTAGGTGGAATAAATATGAAAATATATAAACACACACAGTGTGGAGCAATGTAGCTAGATGGAATAATATGTAGATATATAAACACACACAGTACGGAGCATTGCAGCTAGGTGGAATAAATATGAAAATATACACTGCCGTTCAAAAGTTTGGGGTCACTTAGAAATTTCCTTATTTTTGAAAGAAAAGCACTTTTTTTCAATGAAGATAACTTTAAACTAATCAGAAATACACTCTATACATTGCTAATATGGTAAATGACTATTCTAGCTGCAAATGTCTGGTTTTTGGTGCAATATCTACATAGGTGTATAGAGGCCCATTTCCAGCAACTATCACTCCAGTGTTCTAATGGTACAATGTGTTTGCTCATTGCGTCAGAAGGCTAATGGATGATTAGAAAACCCTTGTGCAATCATGTTAGGTCTGCAATGCTGTAATTGCTGCAAATGGAGGATTCTTTGACGAAAGCAAAGTTTGAAGGAAAAAATTATTATTTCAAATACATATTATTTCTAACCTTGTCAATGTCTTGACTATATTTTCTATTCATTTTACAACTCATGGTGGTAAATAAGTGTGACTTTTCATGGAAAACACAAAATAATTGTCTGGGTGACCCCAAACTTTTGAACGGTAGTGTATAAACACACACAGTGCGGAGCAATGTAGCTAGATGGAATAATATGTAGATATATAAACACACACAGTGCGGAGCATTGTAGCTAGATGGAATAAATATATAGATATATAAATATAAACACACCCAGTGCGGAGCATTGTAGCTAGATGGAATAAATATGTAAATATATAAACACACACAGTGCAGAGCATTGTTGCTAGATGGGATGAAACGGCACAACCGTCTATTTAGTTATCCTACATGGTATGATTATGTGCCCATACATACAGTGGGGTGAAAAGGTATTTAGTCAGCCACCAATTGTGCAAGTTCTCCCACTTAAAAGATGAGAGAGGTCTCCAATTTTCATCATAGGTATACCTCAACTATGAGAGACAAAATGAGAAAAAAAAAATCCAGAAAATCACATTGAAGGATTTTTTTTTTTCCACAATATCTTTATTGAACTTTTTTTTTTTTTTTTAACAAACATGATACAAACAATCAAACACTAACACTAAAGTACTACAAAAAAAGAAAAAAATGCACTAAAAACACCAACAACCACCAACAAAATCAAGTCTTTAACAATGCTCCTCTGTTTAGTCTAGACAATCCAATACATAAGTATACATATTATGTTCACCAGTTTGGAATTTACAAGGTCCACACACATCATTCACCTTCTTCTTCAAGAGTTATGTTTAAATTTTTTACATAATCAATAAAAGGTCTCCATATATTCTCAAACACAATTTCCTTTGATTTCAGTATATATGTTATTCTTTCTAATGGAAGGTTTGTTAACATCTGTCTTAACCACTGAGTCACATCTGGTCTATGAGTCTTTTTCCATAATAGTGCAATACATTTTTTGGCATTAAGCAAACTGAGGTCTATGAATGTTCTTTCACTTTTATTAAAATTATGCTTTTCTGGGTACAGACCCAACAAAAACAGTTTAGGATTCAATATGATTTGTTTTGAGATTATTTTTTCAATTGTTACCCTCACCTCTTCCCAAAACATTCTTATTAATCTACATTCCCATAAACAATGAAATAGGGTTCCTTTACTTTCCATGCATTTTGTGCATGTATCTGGTATATTTTTGTTATATCTATTTAACTCCTCCGGTGTAACATACATCCGCATTAACCATTTGAAATGTATCAATTTAAGGCGTGCATTTATTGATTTGGTTTGAGCTTCTGTACAAGCCAATTCCCATTGTTCCTCTGAAATTTCAATTTGCAGATCTTCTTTCCAGTAGTTTAATCTTTTCAGTGAATTTTCACTTGAAGATAGTGTCAATGAGTTATAAAACTCTGAAATAATACCCTTTCTTTTACTATCTTTCATCATCATTTTTTCCAAGGATGAATAAATAGGTCGAGTGAGAGCTTTATTTTGATTTGATCGAATAAAGTTTCTAAGTTGAAGATATTTAAAAAAATGTGTTCTATTGAGATTAAATTTGATCCTCAGCTCTTCAAAAGACATTATGTTGTCTGCACATGGCAAATATAAATCCTGAATCTTTTGTATCCCTTTTAAATTCCATACTTTAAATACAGCGTCCGCTCTCCCTGGTTTAAAATATTGATTACCCCATATTGGACTAAATTGTGACAATAACTGTGGTTCTTTTAAATAGTTTTTAGCTTCACACCATATTTTGATCATATGCTTTACAAATGGATTTTTAACTTGTTTTTGTAATTTTTTTGCCGAATCTGAGTATATGAATATGGGAAGAGGTAAAGGTAAATTGTATGATTCCATTTCAGTCCAGTGAGGGAGATCATTTGATGAAAAATAATATGTCATAGACCTCAGTTGTGCCGACCAATAATACAACATAAAATTTGGACATTTCAGACCTCCACGATCAAATGGTAAATATAATAAAGACAAACGTAATCTAGCCCTCCTGTTGTTCCATATAAATTCCACTAACTTTTTTTTTATTCTTGAGAATAGATCTAAAGGTGGTGATAAGGGAATGTATTGAAATAAATAAAGTATTTTAGGTAAAATATTACTTTTAAGTATATTGATTCTCCCGATCATTGACATTGGTAGTGACATCCATCTCTGAGTTAACTCATTGATATCTGACATTAAGGCTTCATAGTTGACACTGGCGACTGATTCTAGCTTAGGCATAATTTGGATTCCTAAATATTTAAACTGATTTACAACATTGAATTGATTTACCTCAGGAGCTGGGTAATTTCTCTGGGTCTCATTTAGCATTAATATTGAAGATTTAGTTTTATTTATTTTATATCCTGATATTTCCCCAAAATTCTTTATTAAATTCAACAAGGTTGGAATTGATTTTTTTAGATTCGACATAAACAAAATTATATCATCGGCGTACAGGGAGATTTTATGTTCTGTTGGTCCAACTTTAATTCCATATATTTGTGAATGTAAACGTATCGCTATCGCTAAAGGTTCAATTGCCATAGTAAACAGTAAAGGTGAAAGTGGACAGCCTTGTCGACATCCTCTATTGATTTTTATTGGTTTTGAAATATTGTTATTTGTTAGGATTTCTGCTGTAGCATTATTGTATATTATTTGAACCCATTTTATGAAATTATTTCCAAGTCCAAACCTTTGTAGGACTTCAAAAAGAAAGGGCCATTCAACTCTATCAAAGGCCTTTTCGGCGTCCAATGATAGGAGAGCTGTATCCGGTGCTTCTTTATTAAAATAAATAATATTAAATAGTCTTCTTACATTATGGAAGCCTTGTCTACCCTTTATAAAGCCATTCTGATCTCGATTAATAATATTTGGTAAAATTTCTTGTATTCGTCTTGCTAAAATTTTACAGATTATCTTAAGGTCGGCGTTTAATAGGCTTATTGGTCTCATATTTTCACATTTATTAGAGGGCTTACCTGGTTTTGGCAGCAGTATAATTAAGGCATTATTTATGTATGATGGTAAATTATTATTTTGAAATGCTTCTAAAACCATTTCCAAAAAGGTTTTATTAATTTATTCTTAAATTTTTTATAAAGGTCAACTGGAAGACCATCTGGTCCTGCACTTTTTCCTGATTTCATATTATCAATGGCTAGCCCAACTTCTTCTTGACTAATTTTAGACTCCAATATCTCCCTGTTTTCATTTGGAATACACGGTATAGATAGTTCGTTCAAAAACCCATTTAGTTTTGTTAAATCAGGTTCATTTTTGGTATCATATAATTTTTCATAGTAATCTCTAAAGGCTCTATTAATTTCTAAAGGATCTATAACTACCTGTCCGTTACTTATAATACTGGTAATTGGTGTTTTAATTTCCAATTGTTTAATCTGCCATGCTAATAATTTTCCTGATTTTTCACCTTGTTCATAAAAAGATTGTTTCAATCTTAGAAGACTCGAGGCAGCTCTATTCGCTGATTTTTTGTCGTATTCAGCTCTCAAAATCAGTAATTCATTCTCCAACCTTGGGTCACTTCCTGCATACACTTTTTCCTGAAGACTTTTTATTTTATGTTCCAATTTAGCTCTCTCCTCTCGAGTCTTCTTAGATTTTGATCCTGTATAACTAATAATATGTCCCCTAATAAAAGCTTTGAAAGCCTCCCACTTTACACATGCTGATGTTTGTGTAGTATTGATGTCAAAGAACTCGTCTATCTGTTTTTCTATATACTTGACAAATTCCTCATCCTGAAGCCATTTATGCTGAAATTGCCATCTGCCTGATTCCTTTGTCAATTTTTTATCTACATATATTAGACAACAGGGTGCATGATCAGAGATCACGATGTTATCATAAAAGCAGTTTTGAATCTTGGACCTTAATTCTGTGGAAATCAAAAAATAATCAATACGTGAGAATGTCTTGTAGGTACTGGAATAACAAGAATAGGCTTTAACTTGTGGTTTCATTTCTCTCCATATATCTAACAATCTCAATTCTTTCATAAAATGATTAATAGTCATCCTACATCCAATGTGCGTACAATCCAGTCCTGTTGATCTATCCACACCTGGATTCAATGTACAATTAAAATCCCCTGCTATTATATGTTGCCCTGTAAGTGATGATAAGATGAGAAATAAATTAGCAAAGAACTTCTGATCATCTATATTGGGACCATATAAGTTCACAAGATTTATATTTTCTAATAGCAAAGAACCTTGAATGATTACATATCTTCCAAATTTGTCTCCAATTACATTTTTCACTTGAAAAGGAACTGATTTATGTATGAGAGTCATAACTCCCCTGGCTCGGGATGAAAATGAAGAGGTGAATACACTTCCCTGCCATCTACTCCTAATTCTTTTAACATCCTCCTCTATCAGATGAGTTTCTTGTAAAAACACAATTCTTGAACCCATGTCCTTTATTTTATTCATAACTTGTTTAAGTTTTTTTAAATTTTGTAGACCTCTGCAATTCCATGAAGTTAAATTAAGATTAACACTTTGGTCCATGATCAATAGAGAGTTTGGGATTACTTTGCAGTGTAAACATGCTCATACAGAGAAGCAAAAACATGAGTGGTTGAACATTCATCCTACAAACTACACACAAACAAATTTCCCCTTCCCACACTTGTGGCAAACCCCCCAAAATCAAAAGAAAAATTCTGTCTCCCGATATAGCCATCGACCGTTCCACACCCACGGGGAACAGCCTAAGCCACTCCTTCTTCATCCTCCCAATCACCCTAACTCTACTGCTTTTAATGACGTAACATTAACTCTCCTCTGTAGTTTTCCAACTTAACTCCAAAATTTTTAACAACTTTGTACATCATAGTTTTTTTTTGTTTGTTTGTTTTGTTTTTGTTTTGTTTTTTTAATATATAATACAATCTATATTTTGTAACCTTACTATTTACTTCAAGTCAGTCAGATGCCTGTGCAAATGCTTAATTATTCTACCTTATATTTTGTTCATGCTTAGCTCCCACCAGTCTCTTCTTCTTCTTTGATCTTCTTGATGAACTCCTGCGCCTCCTCTGGGGTCTTGAAGATGTGGGTTCTGCCCTCATACGTGGTCAGCAGTCTCGCAGGATAGATTACACCATGACGAATCCCAAGGTTGCGCAGCTCCTCACGTACGGGATCAAACTGCTTCCTCAATTGCTGGATTCCTGTGGCCAAATCTGGGTAGAACCGCACCTGCTGGTCCTGGTGTTTAATCTCCCCCTTAGCTCGTGCAGCGCTGAAGATCTTCATCCTGTCTCTGTTGCTAAGAAACTTCATAATTAAGGTCCTCGGCGGTCCCTTATCTCTCCGTGGGCCAATGCGATGTGCTTTTTCCAGAACCACTGCTGATTGCAACTCCTCGCTGCCCAGCACCTCCGGAATCCACTTTTCCAGAAAGGAACATACGTCCCGACCTTCTGATTCCTCTGGAAGACCCACCAGCCTCAAATTATTCTGTCTCGACCGAGATTCCAAATCCAAAATATTATCTTCCAGAGATTTTTTTTTTTTTTCCAAAGTGCGCACCTTTAATTGAAGACGGGTGACGTCATCTTCAGCACTAGCGAGACGGAGCTCCATCTGCGCCGTTCGTTCTACACAGTCACCCAATTCCTTTCTTATTCCTTCCAACGCTGTCATAATCCCATCAAATCTAGAGGAAAAGTCCGCTCTCATTGAACTCATGGCAGCCATCAGCGCATCTGCGCCATTCCCCGCAGATATCGCACCGTTGCCAGCCTCCTCCGCCATATATGGAGTTTTGTTTGCTGCGTCACAGACCTGAAAGTCCGTTAATTTGGACTGTTTCGGCGGCTCGCTTTTTCCTTTTCCTAGTTTTCCAGCCTTAGGCTTCGCCGACATATCCTCGCCCAGATGCTGGGATACGTTCTGTCCCAAATGAGAGAGTTATTTGCCGATTTTTTTTCTCCAGGAGCAGAGCAGAGCGAGACACGTCCGTCCTACGTGGCAGCCATAACCGGAAGTTACATTGAAGGATTTTTAATGAATTAATTGGTAAATTCCTCAGTAAAATAAGTATTCGGTCACCTATAAACAAGCAAGATTTCTCTCTCACAGACCTGTAACTTCTTCTTTAAGAGGCTCCTCTGTCCTCCACTCATTACCTGTATTAATGGCACCTGTTTGAACTCGTTATCAGTATAAAAGACACCTGTCCACAACCTCAAACAGTCAGACTCCAAACTCCACTATGGCCAAGACCAAAGAGCTGTCAAAGGACACCAGAAACAAAATTGTAGACCTGCACCAGGCTGGGAAGACTGAATCTGCAATAGGTAAGCAGCTTGGTGTGAAGAAATCAACTGTGGGAGCAATTATTAGAAAATGGAAGACATACAAGACCACTGATAATCTCCCTCGATCTGGAGGTCCACGCAAGATCTCACCCCGTGGGGTCAAAATTATCAAGAGAACGATGAGCAAAAATCCCAGAACCACATGGGGGGATCTAGTGAATGACCTGCAGAGAGCTGGGACCAAAGTAACAAAGGCTACCATCAGTAACACACGACGCCGCCAGGGACTCAAATCCTGCAGTGCCAGACGTGTCCCCCTGCTTAAGCCAGTACATGTCCAGGCCCGTCTGAAGTTTGCTAGAGAGCATTTGGTGATCCAGAAGAGGATTGGGAGAATGTCATATGGTCAGATGAAACCAAAATAGAACTTTTTGGTAAAAACTCAACTTCTCGTGTTTGGAGGAGAAAGAAAACCATACCTACTGTGAAGCATGGGGGTGGAAACATCATACTTTGAGGCTGTTTTTCTGCAAAGGGACCAGGACGACTGATCCGTGTAAAGGAAAGAATGAATGGGGCCATGTATCGTGAGATTTTGAGTGAAAACCTCCTTCCACCAGCAAGGGCATTGAAGATGAAACGTGGCTGGGTCTTTCAGCATGACAATGATCTCCAACACACCGCCCGGCCAATGAAGGACTGGCTTCGTAAGAAGCATTTCAAGGTCCTGGAGTGGCCTAGCCAGTCTCCAGATCTCAACCCCATAGCAAATCTTTGGAGGGAGTTGAAAGTCCGTGTTGCTCAGCGACAGCCCCAAAACATCACCGCTCTAGAGGAGATCTGCATGGAGGAATGGGCCAAAATACCAGCAACAGTGTGTGAAAACCTTGTGAAAACTTACAGAAAACGTTTGACCTCTGTCATTGCCAACAAAGGGTATATAACAAAGTTTTGAGATGAACTTTTGTTATTGACCAAATACTTATTTTACCGAGGAATTTACCAATTAATTCGTTAAAAATCCTTCAATGTGATTTTCTGGATTTTTTTTTTCTTATTTTGTCTCTCATAGTTGAGGTATACCTATGATGAAAATGGGAGACCTCTCTCATCTTTTAAGTGGGAGAACATGCACAATTGGTGGCTGACTAAATACTTTTTTACCCCACTGTATTCTCACCCTCCATAGCGACTGGAATTTTCCTAGTTGTATGCCGGAGGGGACCATTTTGTAAGTCTATTGCATCTTTTGCATTCAAAAACTATTAGGTTGTTACGTCTTTTTGCTATCTCTGCGAGCAGCCCTGCTTAGGTTGTACAGTCTGACAGCCGTTGGTAGGAAGGACCTGCGAAACCTCTCGGTTGTGCACCTGGGATGATGTAGTCTGCTGCTAAATGAGCTCCTCAGTGCATTCAGTATGTCCTGCATAGGGTGGAACTCGGACTCCAGCAGAGATGACAGTTTAACCACTGTCCTTCTCTCTCCTATCTCCTCCACCGGGTCAAGGCGCTGCCCCAGGACAGAGCTAGCTTTCTTGATCAGTTTGTTCAGTCTCTTCCTATCGGCTGCAGTAATGCCACTGCCCCAGCAGACCACTCCAAAAGTGATGGCTGATGCCACCACTGTGTCATAGAATGTCTTCAGCAGCACCCCTTGTACACCAAAAGACCTGAGTCTCCTCAGTAGGAACAGCCTGCGTTTTGTGTTTACTTGTGTTATCTTTGTCAAATATTTAAATTTGTTTGATGATCTGAAACATTTAAGTGTGACAAACATACAAAAAAACGAGAAATCAGGAAGGGGGCAAACACTTTTTCACACCACTGTACATATGAGCATTAATAAAAGAACAAAGGTCACAGTAAAATGTACAAAAAATTAAAAAAAAACACTTTTGCAGTTTTAATATAATAATTTTATCAGAGAAAACCAAGAAAAGCAATAGTAATTTTAATCAGCGAAATGATGACAGTGTTTCCCTCTGGCTTAAAGACCTTGGCGGAGTAGCAACATATTTTTCTGGGGGGGCAGGGGGGATGAGAAAACACATGACACCATTGTAATTAGAATATGTTAATTTTATACTATTTATTTCTTTTTTAAAATTTTGCATAGTAACTTTGCATATGAAATTTACCATCTGAAGTATTGTACAACCAAGGCTTGAATATTGGAATATTGGGCCAGTTGGGGTCCCACCCAGACGTCCTGTGTTTGGACTTGTTAGTGTTGTTATTCTTCTCTCCTTCCTCAGCTCTCATCTCTCCTGAACCCTCTGAACACTTTCCTGTCCTTGGTTCCTCTCTTCTGTCTCATCTTGCCCTCGCTGAGCTCTGTCTAATTCAGGTTCTGTCTCTGTCTATAGTGGCACACAAACAGGTTAGAAAATATCAAGCCACGTTTTGTCCTGCAGGATTTTTTTGTCGTGGTTTACATAAATGACAAAAATGTGTATTTTTATTCTAGTGTGTTTTTTTTTTCATTGAGAAAGTAGGGAAGGGAAAAAAATCATAATCGTAATTTACTCATGCATACTTAAATTATGTAATCAGAGGTAGGTATAGTAGCCAGAAATTCTACTCATGTAAAAGCAGTATGGTGAAATTAATAATTAAAAGTAGACAACCAAAGAGCACCCACTTAAAAACTTGAGTAATGACTTCAGTGTAGAAGGTTTGAGGGTTTTTTTTCCCAAAATTTATAACAATTTTCTTATCGTTTTCTACTTTTCTCTGTAAATTTTATCTAAATTTGAAACCATTTTCCTCAAATTTGTTATTTCCTCTTGTAAAATTGACTTTTCTTCTACATTTGAGACTTTATTATAAATTTGTGGATTATTTTATGGCTAATTTTTTTTCTATTTCTTTTTTTAAATAAAATTACTGTTTGTTTTTTTTAATAAATTTGAAAGCGACTGGTACAATTTTTTACCGTAATTTTGCAGAGCCATAACAGAATAATTTAACTGATTTCAAAGAAAAATATATTAATAAAATTATATTTAACGAAATAAATTAACTTAAATGGCAAAAGACACAGTTATTTCTGTTATATTCCTATGCATTTATAGTTTTTTAGAACTCTCCTCACCACCCAGACAGCAGGAAAAGCCTCCCTTATTTTGAAATCCAAATGTTGGCATGTTCAGTGTGTCTGAAGGCTGCTGACGGACTAAAGTCATTGATTTCGTGAATTTCGGTTATCTTAACTTACCAGGTACATAGTAATGAACCTAAATTAGTTAGATTAATATTAACTAAGGCAAAGGTAAAAACATCTTCTTTTTATTCTTGACTGAAATAAGAAAAACAAAAAACTAATAGTTAAAAAGAAGACAAAATGAACCTACTCGAGCTGTTAACTACAGTGGTTACCTAAGCGACTCTTTCATTCTTGCTTCTGTGACCAGCGGGTTAAAACCATGATAAATGCCTCCAGTGCTTACATACCTCTTCTGCTTTTTTTTCCACGTTTAAAGTAGTTTAATAAGCTTGTGTTTCTCTTGGACAGTGACGCTCGCGAGACACTCTGCCTGGCAACTGGAGCGGTCACATGCCGCAGGCGGGGCACCTCTGAACTTCCTCAGTGCCATGTGTCAACACAATGGAGATAAGCTATGGAGGGCTTGCTCCTTCTGTAATTGATAGAATGGTCGATAGTGTTACAGCTTCTCTGCATCAGACTCCAGACACGGTGGCCCTTTTAAAAAAGAAAAAGTCAAATCAGAGATTTCTAACTCTTTGGTTCAACACAGAAAACTCGTAGCTTAAAACAGAAGATTAGATTAGATTAGATTCAACTTTATTGTCATTACACATGTATGAATACAAGGTAACGAAACACAGTTTAGCATCCAATCAGAAGTGCAAAGGACAGCAGTGCAGTATATACGGTAATTAACAGTATGTGCAACTTAAGCAAATATATGCAAATATATGCAGCAGTGCAGAAAGTTAAAAGTACTGTTATGTGCAAATAATGTGCAATAAGTTAGATGTAGTTATGTAGTTATGCAGTTATGTACAGGTGAGGATGGTAAAAGATGATTGTAAGAGAGTCAGCGGGGAACTAAGTTCAATAACGTGACAGCTGTTGGAAAGAAACTGTTCCTAAACCTGCTGGTTCTAGTCCGAAGGCTTCTGAAACGTCTTCTAGAGGGGAGAAGCTGGAACAGTCCATGAGCAGGATGGTTGGAGTCCCTAAGAATGCTGCGTGCCCGGCGCAGACATCTTTTCCTGTAGACGTCCTCTGTAGCTGGAAGTGGAGTCCCTGTGATAAGTTGGGCGGTTTTCACGACCCGCTGCAGCGCCTTGCGGTCAGCTACAGAGCAGCTCCCATACCAGAGTGTGATACAGTTGGTCAGGGTGCTCTCTATCATGCAGCGGTAGAAGTTGCCCAGGATGTCAGTTGACAGATGGTTCTTCTTCAATGTCCTCAAGAAGAAGAGGCACTGATGGGCCTACTTGATCAGGCTGGTGGTGTTAACTGACCAGGACAGGTCCTCCGAGATGTGGGTCCCCAGGAATTTGAAGCTGGGGACACGTTCAACAGCTATGCCATTGATATGGATGGGGTCATGTGTCTCTTCCCTCTCCTTCCTGTAGTCCACTATGAGCTCCTTGGTTTTGCTGGTGTTAAGGAGCAGGTTATTGTCAGCGCACCAAGTAGCCAAGTGCTCAACCTCTGCCCTGTAATCTGACTCGTCGTTGTCCCTGATGAGTCCAATCACCGTGGTGTCATCTGCGAACTTTATGATGGAATTGGATCCATACATAGGCCTGCAGTCATGGGTGTAGAGGGAGTAGAGGAATGGGCTGAGCACACAGCCCTGTGGTACACCAGTGTTGAGTGTGATGACGGAAGAACGGTTGGGGCCTGACCTAACATGCTGGGGTCTGTTGGTCAGAAAATCCATGATCCAGTTGCAGGTGGAGGTACTGATTCCCAGATCCCCAAGTTTGGTGAGCAACTTGGAGGGGATAACTGTGTTGAATGCTGAGCTGAAGTCAATAAACAGCATTCTTGCGTAGGTGTTCTTGTCATCCAGGTGTGAGAGTACATAGTGCAGCGCTGTAGAAACCGCATCCTCTGTACTCCTGTTGCTCCGGTAGGCGAACTGATGAGGGTCCAGTGTAGGGGGGCAGGCATTTTTTGAGCTGTGCCAAGACCAGTCGCTCAAAGCACTTCATGACTATGGGCGTCAGTGCCACAGGGCGATAGTCATTTAGGCACGATGGTGTTGAATGTTTCGGCACTGGTACTATTGAAGTGGTCTTGAAGCACGCTGGTACCACGGCCTGGGCCAGGGACAGATTGAAGATGTCTGTGAAGACCCCTGCCAGCTGCTCAGCGCATGCCCTCAGCACGCGCCCAGGAATGCCATCAGGGCCAGCAGCCTTACGTACGTTGACATGACTCAGTGCATTACGGACGTCGGTGTGGGTGAGTGTGAGGTGGTGGAGGTCATCAGAGGGTGGGAAATTGATGTTTATTTCATTGTTGTCCTTGTCAAAACGAGCATAGAAGCTATTTAGCTCATTGAGAAAGGGCACAGTCATGGCTATAGGTATGGAGTTGCTGGGCTTATAATCAGAGATAGCTTGAATGCCCTGCCACATACGTCGGGGGTCAGAGTCCCCAAAATGTTCCTCCACCTTCAGCTTGTAGCTGTGCTTGGCCTTCTTGATGCCCCTCTTCAGATCTGCCCTGGATGAACTGTAGGCCTGTGCATCACCAGATCTAAAGGCATTGTTACGTGCTTTTAGCAGAAGTCGCACTTCTCTGTTCATCCACGGCAGAAGACGAGAAGACTCGTCAATTAGAAAGAAAATGGCCCTCAATTAAATTAGATGAAATCTATTTAGCTTGGAGAAATCATCTTCTAATTTATAAAAAAAAAAAATCTCTTAGGAAAGCTAGAACAAGTTATTATTCCGCAATAATAGAAGAGAACAAGAATAATCCCAGGTTTCTTTTCAGCACTGTAGTCAGGCTGACAGCGGAGTCAGGACTCTGTCAATCCTAGCATTCCCTTAGAGCTTACGAGTCAGGACTTTATGAACTTTATCAATAATAAAATTTCATCTATCAGAGATAAAATGAGCCAGATTCTTCCCACCATTAACTTAAATACATTAACTACTACAACTCCTTCAATTGATATGTTTGGATGAGTTTACTCCAATTGACCTTTTAGAGTTAGATAAAATAATTTCCTCATCCAAGCCTTCAACTTGTCTTTTAGACCCTATTCCTACCAGGTTATTTAAAGAAGTCTTCCCATTTATTGGTAGCTTTATTCTTCAAATAATCAATTCTTCATTAACATTAGGCCATGTACCACAGGCTTTTAAAACGGCTGTAATTAAACCCTTACTCAAAACACCAATGCTGGATCCAGGAGTTTTAGCTAACTATAGACCAATCTCTAATCTGTCTTTCGTTTCAAAAATCTTAGAAAGAGTTGTCGCTACGCAGTTATTTGACCACTTGCAGGGAAATGGTTTATTTGAAGAGTTTCAATCTGGGTTTAGAATCCAACATAGTACTGAAACAGCCTGATAATGGACTTGTTTCTGTACTTGTCCTTTTAGACCTTAGTGCAGCTCTTGATACTATTGATCATAATATTTTACTTGATAGATTAGAACACCTTATTGGACTTGATGGAACTTCGTTGCAGTGGTTTAGATTTTATTTATCTGATAGGTTCCAGTTTGTTCATGTCAATAATGAGTTTTCTTCCAACTCAAAGCTCAGTCACGGAGTTCCACAGAGATATGTGCTAGGTCCTTTTCTTTTTAGTTTATATATGCTTCCGCTAGGGAACATTATTAGAAAGCACTGTGTACATTTTCATTGTTATGCAAATGACACATAGTCAATGAAGCCAGATGATAGTAATCAGTTAGCCAAGTTAAAGGCCTGTCTTAGGGAAATCAAAGCTTGGATGACTTGTAATTTCCTGCTATTAAATTCAGATAAGACTGAAGTCATTCTAGATGGTCCAAAAAAACTTAGAAATACCTTTCCAAATCAGACTCTTAGTTTGGATGCGGTTACTCTTTCTCTTAATAGTTCTGTGAGGAACCTTGGAGTTATTATTGATCAAGATCTGTTCTTTAATTCACATATTAAACTTGTTTCTAAGACTGCCTTCTATCATTTGTGTAATATTGCCAAGATTAGGAGCACCTTATCTCAGAGTGATGCTGAGAAACTAATCCACGCTTTTGTTAGCTCTAGATTAGATTATTGTAACTCTTTATCAGGTTGTCCTAAAACTTCTTTAAAAAGTCTTCACTTGATCCAAAATGCTGCAGCAAGAGTTTTAACAGGTACTAGAAAGAGAGATGATATCTCTCCGGTTCTAGCCTCCTTTCATTGGCTTCCTATAGAGTTTAGAATTAAGTTTAAAATGCTTCTTCTCACTTATAAACCTCTAAATAATCAGGCCACTTTTTATTTAAAACATCTGATACTACCCTATTATTACCTCCGCCAGGCCGCAGGCCAGGAGGTTATGTTTTTGCCGGGGTTTGTCTGTCTGTCTGTTTGTTAGCAAGATAACTCAAAAAGTTTTGGATGGATTTTGATGAAACTTTCAGGCGTTGTTGGAAATGGTACAAGGAAGAACTGATGAAATTTTGGGGATGATCCGGATCACCGTCTGGATCCAGGAATTTTTTAAAGGATTCTTTAACATTGTGAGATAGGGCCATTTTCAACATGTGTGCAGGTGCAATGGAGGGCGCTGGTCGTCGTGTCTGACGAACACGAACTCCGCATTCTTCAAAGTTTAGGCACAAAAGCACATGGAAAACTGTGGTGGGCAGGGCCCGGCAGCGTGCCTGTGTTTGCGCTACGCTGCAAAAGCTGAGATGGGCAGCTGTCCGGCGCGGGATTATTTGACAGAAATTCCCCAGGCAGCCATAGTGACTGTGCAAAAACAAGCTCTCTGCCGGGGAAGCTTCCAAATCCTCATTTGCCGCGGAGCGCAACCCCAGTAAAACCCGCAGGCAACCTATCTACCCAATTTGCATCTGTCAGTGAACCCCTGAGTGCTGCTTTCAGTGATCTATGAAAACGCTCGCATAACCCATTGGCCTGTGGGTTGTACGCGGTTGTGTGATGAATTGCAATGCCCGCAGCCTGGGAGTTTGGAGATGGAGGAGATGGACACAACAGCAACACTTGAGTTTATTACCTCCCCCAAGGAGGTAATGCTTTTACTACTGAACCACTAATCCTATCATTGTGAATCCAATTGCTAGTCATATGTTTTCATGGTCAAGGAATCTGAAAACGTACACACAAACACTGTATGGGGGGAACTGTGGCGCTAAACCGCCATTACGGAAAATCCCATTTTCGTCAATAACTACTGAACCACTAATCCTATCATTGTGAATCCAATTGCTAGTCATATGTTTTCATGAACAAGGAATCTGAAAACGTACACACAAACACTGTGTGGGGGGAACTGTGGTGCTTGGCGGAGGTCTGCGCTCTCCGAGTGCTTTTCTAGTTCTAACAGAGCACTACACTCCCAAAATGCAGGATTACTTGTAATACCTAGAATCTCCAAAAGTATAGTTGGGAGGCAGAGCCTTCAGTTATCAAGCTCCTGCCTGTCCTGTGGAACCAGCTGCCAATCTGGATTTGGGAGTCAGACTCAATCTCTGTTTTTAAGAATAGGGTTAAAACCTTCCTTTTTGATGTGGCCTACAATTAGGGAGGGATCATGTGTCTCTGAACCCTCCCTTAGTTATGCTGCTAATAGGTTTAGACAGCCGGGGGGACCTCCAACAATGCACTGGGCTTCACTCCTTTCTTCACTCAATGAAATCTTTTAGCTGGTCATTAACATCTGTTTGTTCTGTCCCATAGATTGAGTTCCCGCCATGCTGTTTGCTCTCTGCATGTCTGTTTTTTTTTCTTCTCCTTCTCTATCCCCTCACCCCCCAGCCGGTCGCAGCAGATGACTGCCCCTCCCTGAGCCTGGTTCTGCTGGAGGTTTCTTCCTGCTGAAAGGGAGTTTTTCCTCTCCACCGTCGCCAACTGCTTGCTCACAGGAGATCACCTGATTGCTGGGGTCTTTCAGCAATTGTGGAGGTTTCCCCTGTAGTTGAAAGTGCTATAAAGATGACTGTTGTTGTGAAATGGCGCTATATAAATAAAGTTGAATTGAATTGAACTCCACACGGATGACAATCCGTGTTGTTCGTGTGCACACTTGTGGACCATCATTCCTTCATATTTTTTTCTTAAATTTTTATTTCCTCATAGAGTGGTGGGCCACCACCCGGAAATGTTACCAGAGGAAACCCTGGATGATCTGATACTGGGCTGATCAATATGACATATACTATCGGATGACGAGATAAAAACGTCTGTCATTTCATTTAAAACTCTATTATTTATCTCTGGATTTTGCAAAATACACATACCCCCCCTCCCCCGTTTCTTCAGCAAAGCTTCTTATACATTACTTGTCAGCACCGTCACATGCGAAGCACAACAGGTGTACATGGGTCACTCTGGTGATTAGCACAGCAGCTAACTCCAAGCTAATGTTTTGGTCAAATAGTCGCTTCTTCTGTTTGTCAGGGATGTGAGACTGTTTTCCACTATGTTGCATCAGACAGGATAGTCTGCTAACCCTGTTTTAATTGGAGGTATGTAACGTGAACACCATCTCATTCAAAACAGCAAATGCTAAATGATGATGCTAAGTTGTAGCTAATAGGAAGCATTATTAGTGTATCGGACCATCATTTCTTTGCTTTAAAGGGGTCATTGACTGAAAAATGGTGTTTGTAGGTTTTAACTGTCTGAGATGAGTCTGTTGGTCACATAATTATCCAAAAAATATCAAAAAGTCAATTCTCTTTAAAAAAAAAAAAATACAACCTTTATCTCATTTTTCTCTCCCAGAAACGTAAAAAACGTTTTTGACTCTTCCTGGTAAATTGTATGTCATGATTTGACAAAGCTAATCCACCGCCATCCTTGAGACCTGCCCACTGCTCTATTATTGGCCCGCCTAGCTATCTGTCATGTAGATGGAAGGGGTGCTGAAGGTAGCCTATTAGCATCCCCACCGAAAACAATGGTACCAGGAGGCTCATACCAAGGGTGGTTTATATTATTTTCTTCAGAGCTTAGTCACCCTAATAGCCATCCCTGTTACCACCTGGCTCACCAATCCACAGTCCACAATATATCTTGCGTCACTCCGGCCCATCTCCAAATAATTTTGCCGTGGTTCCACAACAGATCGCCAGCACCGGTATGCCAGTTGCGGCAACCGACCCGAGGCTGCTGGCTCTGATGACCAGCTCCCCCACCGTCCTCCAAGGCTCCGCACGACTCTGCTCTGCTTTCGTGGGCAGCATAGGAGAGCCGCCTCATGACGGGGCGTCCCCCAGCTGGCTGTGGGAGCAGAGTCTCACAGAGTGAGACACTACCCTTTGAGATCCTGTGACTCGGCAGCTTGGCTGGGCCAGCAGCCTCGGGTCGGTTGTGGTGACTGGGGGGCCGCCCGGCGCACGGTGCTAGCGATTTGCTGTGGAGTCGCTGCAAAATTATTGGGAGATGGTCCAGGTGATGCGAGATACACCATCAACTGTGGATCAATGAACCAGCGAGGGTCATCCGAACTAAGTAGACTAAAAGCTAAAGGCTAAAAGCTAATCAGCTAATGGCTAACTGATGTAAGAGGGAGGGTGGAGTTGAGTCGGTGAAGGATGTTTCTTAAAGTGATATGTTTTAAATTACAACGTTTCAAGAAAACCAGGAAAAATACAAATTTGCTTCAATAGAAAATATTAAAATATGTCGCAAACATTTCATTAAGACGTGTGAGCTGTTAAAATGTGGGAAAAGTTCAATGACCCCTTTAAATTACTGCCGAGTTTCTTAATTTTGTCTGAAACCAATTTATTAAAGCTGCAAAAGTGCATGACAGCGGCAAATACACACAAAATAAATCATAAATGAAAGCGTGTTGGAGGAGCAAGCAGACTCTTATAACTTACTTGATTTCTAATCATTTTAATTAGTCAAGTCGTGATAATAAAGTTGAAGTCGTCACATTTTTATTACATCACCTTTTGTGCCTTTGATTTTCGGATCATGGCTTATCAGGGATATTTTTACAGGGAAGCAAACAGGTTAAATCAGGCCAGAATGTCATCTTCAGGCTGTGTAATACACTTAAATTTTTATTGATTGATTTGTTTCAGTTTGATTACTGCATTCTCACCGCACGAAACGAATCGTGCTAACAGAGAAAACGAACTAAAGTCTGTTGGTGTGAAGGCAGCCTTAAACAGTGTGGACTAATTGTCGTGAACCGGTACAGGTGGGCTACAGTATCCGATTCGAGGACTGTACGTCAGAGAGAACCGTCATCAAGTACATGACTGACGGCATGCTGCTCAGAGAGTTCCTCACAGAACCAGACCTGGCTAGCTACAGGTAACGCACAGCTGCACCATAGGTGTAAGGGGGGGTGGGGGGTGACACTTCATCATCATCAACCTTTCTGTATCATGGATGTAATTTCTCCGCTGTTGTCCTTCCAGCGTGATCATCATAGACGAGGCCCACGAGCGAACACTGCACACCGACATTCTGTTCGGCCTGATCAAAGACATCGCCCGCTTCCGCTCGGACCTGAAGGTTTTGGTGGCCAGCGCCACCCTGGACACGGAGCGCTTCTCCTACTTCTTTGACAATGCCCCTGTCTTCAGGATCCCCGGCAGGAGGTTCCCCGTTGACATTTTCTACACTAAAGTAAGACAATGATTGGATGTTTGGGAGTTTAACCCAACCACTAAATAATGAAGTAAGGCAAATTTAAGAGAAAAAAGTTACAGAATTATAGAAAAAGTTACACATCTCCACGAAGGAAACCTCTGAAAGTTACAGGAAAAGGAAGCCATGAGATCAAGTTAAAAAAAAAAAAAGAAATTGCAAATTTATGTAAAAATTTTTGAACAAAAAGACTAATTTATCAGAAATAAGTTGCACTTTTTATTTTCGAATAAAGCTGTGAATTTATGCCAAAGGCTGCAAATTCCTAAGAAAAAAAATTACAAATTTAGAAGAAAAAAGTTGTACATTTGTGAGGATAAAGTCTCAGGTTTATGAGACTAAAGATGCAAATTTGCATGGAAAATATGAGGAAAAAAAGGTGTAAATTTAAGATCTAAAAAGTCAAATTTTGAAGAGAAAAAGTTTCCCGTTTATGGGAAAAGTCAAATTTATAAGCGAAAGGATTAGATGATAATTTGCATTTCCCAGATCTAGAAGTTCACATGAAAAGAAAAGTTTGAGTTAAAAGGGTTGAAAAATAGGAGAAAGTTGCAAAGTTATGAGTAAAAAAAATGTCAAATTTTCAGTAAGATGTAAAAATTTTCTAAGTTATATATTAAAGAGGGACAAACCTGGTGTTACTCATGCTGGCAGGGCAGTTTATTCTCATAACTCTGGAGTTTTTTCTTCATTTTAAAGCTCTAATGTATTTTTATGTTGTTGGGGTTTTTTTTAAAGGCTCCAGAGGCGGACTACCTGGATGCATGTGTGGTGTCAGTGCTTCAGATCCACGTCACCCAGCCGCCTGGAGACGTCTTGGTCTTCCTCACTGGACAGGTATTGCTGCTGCTCAGGAAAATATTTGACCAATAAAGGTGCAAATTTGCCCCAAAAAGAGGTGATTTTGCTGAAAAAAAGTTACGTGTTTACAAGAGTTTGCAAATTTACTATATCAAGAAAATCCTAAAACAAGGGACAAAATGTTACAAATTTACAGGGAAAAACGTTGCTAATTTACAACAAAATGTCCTAAAATAAGAGAAAAAAAATTCAAATTTAGAGGGAAAAAAGTTGCTGGTTTACACAAAAAAGTCCTAAAATAAGGGAATAAATGTTACATATTTCGAGGGAAAAAATTTGCTCATACATGACAAAAAGTCACAAAATAAGGGAAAAAAATGTTACATATTTGCAGGGAAAACTGTTGAAAATTTATATCAAAAACCCTAAAATAAGGGGAAAAAATGTTACAAATTTAGAGAGATAAAAGTTGATAATTTACAACAGAAAGTCCTAAAATCAGAAAAAATTTGCAAAGCTACATGAAAAGTAGTAGTAGTTGCATATTTATCGGAAAAAAGCCACCAATTTATGAGAAAAGTCACATTTTTCAGAGAAAAGGGGTGGACATTTGTGAAAGGAAAAGGTTGCAGATTTGCATGAAAAGTTCCAAATGTACAGGAAAAGTTGAAAATTCAAGAGTTAAAAAAAAGCAAATTCATGTGAAAAAATTGCAAGTTTAGGAGGAAAAATTTCACATTCACTTCAAATGACAGCAAATTCACAAATAATGTAATGTACTTTATTTATATAGCCCTTTAAAACAACCCGTAGGTGACCAAAGTGCTTTACAGAAAACTTGAACAGCACTAGAACTTGAACAGTCCTCTATTGGACCTATCGTCACTTCCTTGTGGTAACGTATCGTCACTTCCTGTTTTGCTGTCTGCCTGTGTGGTTTGCTCTCCAGCCACTAGCTAGCCACTAGCTATGGCTACTAGCTCTCTTTCCTCTCCTCCTCTGGTGTGCTCTCTCTGTCAGATGTTTAGCTACACCTCTGCCTCTTTTAGTGATAACGGTAAATGTAATAAATGTTGTCTTTTTGAGGCGCTTGAGGCGAGGTTGTCTGATTTGGAATCCCGGCTCCGCTGCATTGAAACACCGTCTGCGCCAGTTAATCTCGACGGACGCCCCTTAGCTGCAGCGGAGCTAGCTAGCTTAGGCCCCACTGTCAGCGGTTCCCCGGCTCTCCTCAGCAGCGAGGAGACTGGGTGGGTGACGGTGAGAAGGAAGCCTAGTCGCAAAGCCCCGGTTCACCACCAACCTGTTCACGTTTCTAATCGTTTTTCCCCGCTCAGCGACACACCCGCTGAGGAAAAAACTCTGATCATTGGCGACTCTGTAGTCAGAAACGTGAACCTAGAGACTCCAGCGGCCATAGTCCAATGCATTCCTGGGGCCAGAGCAGGCGACATAGAGTCAAATTTGAAAATGCTGGCTAAAAGTAACTGTAAATATTCCACAATTGTTATTCACGCCGGCATTAATGACATCCGTCTCCGGCAGTCGGAAGTCACGAAACTTAATATAGAATTGGTGTGTGACTTTGCAAAAACGATGTCTGCCACTGTAGTATTCTCTGGGCCCCTCCCCAATCTGACCAGTGATGACATGTTTAGCCGCTCGTCATCCTTGAACCGCTGGCTGTGTCTGTGTGGTGTCCTAAAAATGACGTGGGCTACATTGACAATTGGAGCTCTTTTTGGGGAAAACCTGGTCTTATGAGACGAGACAGCATTCATCCCACTTTGGATGGTGCTTCTCATTTATCTAACAATCTGGCATCTTTTTTAGCCAAATTTCCAAAACCCTGACTACTCAGAGTTGGGACCAGGAAGCAGAGTTGCAGTCTTACACGCCTCTCTGCAGCTCCTCTTCATCCGCCACCCCTCAGCTTAGCCCCTGTCTTCCCCATCAGAGAATCGTTGTCTGCTCCCTCCAAAGTAAATAAAAATATAATGCATAAGCATCCCAAAGTGATAAGGCAAAATATTGGTAAAACTCAAATTAAACATAAAGCCTCTAAAATGAATGAATTGGCCTCTGTTCCTCCTCATAATTTAAAAATTAAATGTAGTTTATTAAATATTAGGTCTCTAACTCCCAAGTCTCTGTTAGTCCGTGATCTGTTGGAGGATTATGTTGGTTTAAATGAATCAACCCCCTCTGGTTATTTAAACTGTCAAAATCCCAGAAGTTCTGGTCGTGGAGGAGGAGTAGCAACAATTTACCATTCCAAATTACTAGTTAATGTAAAGCAAAAAACATGTTATAATTCCTTTGAGGGCCTGGTCCTCAGTATTGGGCACTTTAGCAATTTCAGGTTAAACCCAATTTTATTTGCCATTGTTTATCGTCCCCCATCAACCTATTCAGAATTTTTATCCGAATTTGCTGATTTCTTAGCTGATTTAGTGTTGAAATCTGATAGAATAATTATAGTAGGGGACTTTAATATACATGTGGATGTAGATAGTGACTGCCTTAATGTGGCTTTTAATTCAATATTAGACTCGATTGGGTTTTCTCAGAAAGTAGGAAATTCTACTCATTACCTCCACCATACATTGGACCTTGTTCTGACATATGGCATAGAAATAGAAAATCTTGTAGTGTCTCCTCATAACCCTGTACTGTCAGACCATTGTCTGTTAACCTTTGATTTTACTATTTCTGACTATTTGGCTCCTAAAGAAAAATATTATCACAGTAGATGCCTCTCAGATGATGCTGTTTCCAAATTTATGCAGATTGTTTCCTCTATGCCATGTGTCAACACAACGGAAATAAGCTATAGACAGCTTGCTCCTTCTGTAATTGATAACATGGTGGATAGTGTTTCAGCTTCTCTGCATCAGGCTCTAGACTTGGTGGCCCCCTTAAAAAAGAAAAAGTCTAATCAGAGATTTTTAACTCCTTGGTTCAACACAGAAACTCGTAGCTTAAAACAGAAGACTCGTCAATTAGAAAGAAAATGGCGCTCTACTAATTTAGATGAAATCTATTTAGCTTGGAGAAATCATCTTTTAATTTATAAAAAATCTCTTAGAAAAGCTAGAACGAGTTATTACTCTGCATTAATAGAAGAGAACAAGAATAATCCCAGGTTTCTTTTCAGTACTGTAGCCAGGTTGACAAAGAGTCAGGACTCTGTCAATCCTAGCATCCCCTTAGAGCTTACTAGTCAGGACTTTATGAACTTTTTCAATAATAAAATTTCATCCATCAGAGATAAAATCAATCAGATTCTTCCCACAGTTAACTTAAATACTGTAACTACTACAACTCCTTCTATTGATTTATGTCTTGATGAGTTTACTCCAATCGACCTTTGTGAGTTAGACAAAATAGTTTCCTCATCCAAACCTTCAACTTGTCTTTTAGATCCTATTCCTACCAGGTTATTTAAAGAAGTCTTCCCACTTATTGGTAGCTTTATTCTTCATATAATCAATTCTTCATTAACTTTAGGCCATGTACCGCAGGCTTTTAAAACGGCTGTAATTAAACCCTTACTCAAAAAGCCAACGCTAGATCCAGGAGCTTTAGCTAACTATAGACCAATCTCTAATCTCCCTTTCATTTCAAAAATCTTAGAAAGAGTTGTTGCTACGCAATTCTTTGACCACCTGCAGGGAAATGGTTTACTTGAAGAGTTTCAATCTGGGTTTAGAATCCATCATAGTACTGAAACAGCCTTAGCGAAGGTCACTAACGACCTCCTCATTGCATCTGATAATGGACTAGTTTCTGTACTTGTCCTTTTAGATCTTAGTGCAGCTTTTGATACTATTGATCATAATATTCTACTTGATAGATTAGAACACTATGTTGGACTTAATGGAACTTCGTTGCAGTGGTTTAGATCTTATTTATCTGATAGGTTCCAGTTTGTTCATGTAAATGATGAGTTTTCTTTCAGCTCAAAGCTTAGTCATGGAGTTCCACAGGGATCTGTGCTAGGCCCTACTCTTTTTAGTTTATATATGCTTCCGTTAGGCAACATTATTAGAAAGCACTGTATACATTTTCATTGTTATGCAGATGACACACAATTATACCTGTCAATGAAGCCAGATGATACTAATCAATTAGCCAAGTTAGAAGCCTGTCTTAAGGAAATCAAAGCTTGGATGACTTGTAATTTCCTGCTATTAAATTCAGATAAGACTGAAGTCATTCTTGTTGGTCCAAAAAACCTTAGAAATTCCTTTCCAAATCAAACTTTCAGTTTGGACGCAGTTACTCTTTCTCTTAATAGCTCTGTGAGGAACCTTGGAGTTATTTTTGATCAGGATTTGTCCTTCAATTCACATATTAAATTTGTTTCTAAGACTGCCTTCTATCATTTGCGTAATATTGCCAAGATTAGGAGCATCTTGTCTCAGAGTGATGCTGAGAAGCTGATCCACACTTTTGTTAGCTCGAGATTAGATTATTGTAATACTTTATTATCAGGCTGTCCTAAAACATCTTTAAAAAGTCTTCAGCTGATCCAAAATGCTGCAGCAAGAGTTTTAACAGGTACTAGAAAGAGAGATCATATCTCTCCGGTTCTGGCCTCCCTTCATTGGCTTCCCATAGAGTTTAGAATTAAGTTTAAAATCCTTCTTCTCACTTACAAAGCTCTAAACAATCTGGCTCCTTTTTATTTAAAAGATCTGATACTACCGTATTATCCTAACAGAGCACTACGCTCCCAAAATGCAGGATTACTTGTAATACCTAGAATCTCCAAAAGTACAATGGGAGGCAGAGCCTTCAGTTATCAAGCTCCTCTCCTGTGGAATCAGCTGCCAATCAGGATTCGGGAGTCAGACTCGATCTCTGTTTTTAAGAATAGGGCTAAAACCTACCTTTTTGATCTAGCCTACAATTAGGGAGGGATCATGTGTTTCTGAACCCTCCCTTAGTTATGCTGCTAATAGGTTTAGTCAGCCGGGGGACCTCCAGTAATGCACTGGGCCTCACTCCTTTCCTCACTCTCTATGAAATATTTTTTTTTTTGCTGGTCATTAATATTTGTTTGTTCTCTCCCATAGATTGAGTCCCCATCGTGCTGTTTGCTCTCTACATGTCTGTTCTTTTCTTCTTCTCTATCCCCTCACCCCCCAGCCAGTCGCAGCAGATGACTGCCCCTCCCTGAGCCTGGTTCTGCTGGAGGTTTCTTCCTGTTAAAAGGGAGTTTTTCCTCTCCACCGTCGCCAAGTGCTTGCTCACAGGGGATCGCCTGATTGCTGGGGTCTTTCTGCAACTGTGGGGGTCCCCCCTACAGTTGATAGTGCTATGAGATGACTGTTGTTGTGAAATGGCGCTATATAAATAAAGTTGAATTGAATTGAATTGAATTGATTCTACAGTATTATCCTAACAGAGCACTATGCTCCCAAAATGCAGGATTACTTGTAATACCTAGAATCTCCAAAAGTACAATGGGAGGCAGAGCCTTCAGTTATCAAGCTCCTCTCCTGTGGAATCAGCTGCCAATCTGGATTCGGGAGTCAGACTCGATCTCTGTTTTTAAGAATAGGGCTAAAACCTACCTTTTTGATATCGCCTACAATTAGGGAGGGATCATGTGTTTCTGAACCCTCCCTTAGTTATGCTGCTAATAGGTTTAGTCAGCCGGGGGACCTCCAGTAATGCACTGGGCCTCACTCCTTTTCTCACTCTCAATGAAATATTTTTTTTTTGCTGGTCATTAACATTTGTTTGTTCTCTCCCATAGATTGAGTCCCCATCGTGCTGTTTGCTCTCTACATGTCTGTTCTTATCTTCTTCTCTATCCCCTCACCCCCCAGCCAGTCGCAGCAGATGACTGCCCCTCCCTGAGCCTGGTTCTGCTGGAGGTTTCTTCCTGTTAAAAGGGAGTTTTTCCTCTCCACCTTTGCCAAGTGCTTGCTCACAGGGGATCGCCTGATTGCTGGGGTCTTTCAGCAACTGTGGGGGTCCCCCCTACAGTTGATAGTGCTATGAGATGACTGTTGTTGTGAAATGGCGCTATATAAATAAAGTTGAATTGAAATTGAATTGAACTAGAAAAATACACACAGCATAAAAACAGATGACATAAACAAAAGGATAAGTATAGATACCTAAAAATAAAAGCAAGATGAAAAGATGAAAAGAATAAAAGAATAAATGTCACCACTACCGAGTATTAAAAGCCATCCTGAATACGTTTTAAGTTCTGATTTAAAAAGGGCCAGGTCAGAGATAACACGTAAGTCGGGGGGAGATTATTCCAGAGCCTGGGGGCGACAACAGAAAAGGCTCGGTCACCCTAGTGTTTATACCTTGACCTGGGCACATCCAGCAAAAGCTGATTTGATGACTTCAAAGCTCTGTCTTGGTCATGGGCATTTAAAATCTCAGATAAATAAGCCGGAGCAAGGCCATTAAGAGCTTTAAAAACAAAGAGTAAAAGTTTAAAATTAATTCTAAAATGGGACTTCCGGTTATGGCTGCCACGTAGGACGGACGTGTCTCGCTCTGCTCTGCTCTTGGAAAAAAAAAAAAATCGGCAAATAACTCTCTCATTTGGGACAGAACGTATCCCAGCATTTGGGCGAGGATATGTCGGCGAAGCCTAAGGCTGGAAAACCAGGAAAAGGAAAAAGCGAGCCGCCGAAACAGTCCAAATTAACGGACTTTCAGGTCTGTGACGCAGCAAACAAAACTCCATATATGGCGGAGGAGGCTGGCAACGGTGCGATATCTGCGGGGAATGGCGCAGATGCGCTGATGGCTGCCATGAGTTCAATGAGAGCGGACTTTTCCTCTAGATTTGATGGGATTATGACAGCGTTGGAAGGAATAAGAAAGGAATTGGGTGACTGTGTAGAACGAACGGCGCAGATGGAGCTCCGTCTCGCTAGTGCTGAAGATGACGTCACCCGTCTTCAATTAAAGGTGCGCACTTTGGAAAAAAAAAAAAAAAATCTCTGGAAGATAATATTTTGGATTTGGAATCTCGGTCGAGACAGAATAATTTGAGGCTGGTGGGTCTTCCAGAGGAATCAGAAGGTCGGGACGTATGTTCCTTTCTGGAAAAGTGGATTCCGGAGGTGCTGGGCAGCGAGGAGTTGCAATCAGCAGTGATTCTGGAAAAAGCACATCGTATTGGCCCACGGAGAGATAAGGGACCGCCGAGGACCTTAATTATGAAGTTTCTTAACAACAGAGACAGGATGAAGATCTTCAACGCTGCACGAGCTAAAAAAAGGAGAGATTAAACACCAGGACCAGCAGGTGCGGTTCTACCCAGATTTGGCCACAGGAATCCAGCAATTGAGGAAGCAGTTTGATCCCGTACGTAAGGAGCTGCGCAACCTTGGGATTCGTCATGGTGTAATCTATCCTGCGAGACTGCTGACCACGTATGAGGGCAGAACCCACATCTTCAAGACCCCAGAGGAGGCGCAGGAGTTCATCAAGAAGATCAAAGAAGAAGAAGAGACTGGTGGGAGCTAAGCATGAACAAAAAATAAGGTAGAATAATTAAGCATTTGCACAGGCATCTGACTGACTTGAAGTAAATAGTAAGTTTATAAAATATAGATTGTATTATATATTAAAAAAACAAAACAAAAACAAAACAAACAAAAAAAACCCCAAAAAACTATGATGTACAAAGTTGTTAAAAATTTTGGAGTTAAGTTGGAAAACTACAGAGGAGAGTTAATGTTACGTCATTAAAAGCAGTAGAGTTAGGGTGATTGGGAGGATGAAGAAGGAGTGGCTTAGGCTGTTCCCCGTGGGTGTGGAGCGGTCGATGGCTATATCGGGAGACAGAATTTTTCTTTTGATTTTGGGGGGTTTGCCACAAGTGTGGGAAGGGGAAATTTGTTTGTGTGTAGTTTGTAGGATGAATGTTCAACCACTCATGTTTTTGCTTCTCTGTATGAGCATGTTTACACTGCAAGGTAATCCCAAACTCTCTATTGATCATAAACCAAAGTGTTAATCTTAATTTAACTTCATGGAATTGCAGAGGTCTACAAAATTTAAAAAAACTTAAACAAGTTATGAATAAAATAAAGGACATGGGTTCAAGAATTGTGTTTTTACAAGAAACTCATCTGATAGAGGAGGATGTTAAAAGAATTAGGAGTAGATGGCAGGGAAGTGTATTCACCTCTTCATTTTCATCCCGAGCCAGGGGAGTTATGACTCTCATACATAAATCAGTTCCTTTTCAAGTGAAAAATGTAATTGGAGACAAATTTGGAAGATATGTAATCATTCAAGGTTCTTTGCTATTAGAAAATATAAATCTTGTGAACTTATATGGTCCCAATATAGATGATCAGAAGTTCTTTGCTAATTTATTTCTCATCTTATCATCACTTACAGGGCAACATATAATAGCAGGGGATTTTAATTGTACATTGAATCCAGGTGTGGATAGATCAACAGGACTGGATTGTACGCACATTGGATGTAGGATGACTATTAATCATTTTATGAAAGAATTGAGATTGTTAGATATATGGAGAGAAATGAAACCACAAGTTAAAGCCTATTCTTGTTATTCCAGTACCTACAAGATATTCTCACGTATTGATTATTTTTTGATTTCCACAGAATTAAGGTCCAAGATTCAAAACTGCTTTTATGATAACATCGTGATCTCTGATCATGCACCCTGTTGTCTAATATATGTAGATAAAAAATTGACAAAGGAATCAGGTAGATGGCAATTTCAGCATAAATGGCTTCAGGAAGAGGAATTTGTCAAGTATATAGAAAAACAGATAGACGAGTTCTTTGACATCAATACTACACAAACATCAGCATGTGTAAAGTGGGAGGCTTTCAAAGCTTTTATTAGGGGACATATTATTAGTTATACAGGATCAAAATCTAAGAAGACTCGAGAGGAGAGAGCTAAATTGGAACATAAAATAAAAAGTCTTCAGGAAAAAGTGTATGCAGGAAGTGACCCAAGGTTGGAGAATGAATTACTGATTTTGAGAGCTGAATACGACAAAAAATCAGCGAATAGAGCTGCCTCGAGTCTTCTAAGATTGAAACAATCTTTTTATGAACAAGGTGAAAAATCAGGAAAATTATTAGCATGGCAGATTAAACAATTGGAAATTAAAACACCAATTACCAGTATTATAAGTAAGGGACAGGTAGTTATAGATCCTTTAGAAATTAATAGAGCCTTTAGAGATTACTATGAAAAATTATATGATACCAAAAATGAACCTGATTTAACAAAACTAAATGGGTTTTTGAACGAACTATCTATACCGTGTATACCAAATGAAAACAGGGAGATATTGGAGTCTAAAATTAGTCAAGAAGAAGTTGGGCTAGCCATTGATAATATGAAATCAGGAAAAAGTGCAGGACCAGATGGTCTTCCAGTTGACCTTTATAAAAAATTTAAGAATAAATTAATAAAACCTTTTTTGGAAATGGTTTTAGAAGCATTTCAAAATAATAATTTACCATCATACATAAATAATGCCTTAATTATACTGCTGCCAAAACCAGGTAAGCCCTCTAATAAATGTGAAAATATGAGACCAATAAGCCTATTAAACGCCGACCTTAAGATAATCTGTAAAATTTTAGCAAGACGAATACAAGAAATTTTACCAAATATTATTAATCGAGATCAGAATGGCTTTATAAAGGGTAGACAAGGCTTCCATAATGTAAGAAGACTATTTAATATTATTTATTTTAATAAAGAAGCACCGGATACAGCTCTCCTATCATTGGACGCCGAAAAGGCCTTTGATAGAGTTGAATGGCCCTTTCTTTTTGAAGTCCTACAAAGGTTTGGACTTGGAAATAATTTCATAAAATGGGTTCAAATAATATACAATAATGCTACAGCAGAAATCCTAACAAATAACAATATTTCAAAACCAATAAAAATCAATAGAGGATGTCGACAAGGCTGTCCACTTTCACCTTTACTGTTTACTATGGCAATTGAACCTTTAGCGATAGCGATACGTTTACATTCACAAATATATGGAATTAAAGTTGGACCAACAGAACATAAAATCTCCCTGTACGCCGATGATATAATTTTGTTTATGTCGAATCTAAAAAAATCAATTCCAACCTTGTTGAATTTAATAAAGAATTTTGGGGAAATATCAGGATATAAAATAAATAAAACTAAATCTTCAATATTAATGCTAAATGAGACCCAGAGAAATTACCCAGCCCCTGAGGTAAATCAATTCAATGTTGTAAATCAGTTTAAATATTTAGGAATCCAAATTATGCCTAAGCTAGAATCAGTCGCCAGCGTCAACTATGAAGCCTTAATGTCAGATATCAGTGAGTTAACTCAGAGATGGATGTCACTACCATTGTCGATGATCGGGAGAATCAATATACTTAAAAGTAATATTTTACCTAAAATACTTTATTTATTTCAATACATTCCCTTATCACCACCTTTAGATTTATTCTCAAGAATAAAAAAAAAGTTAGTGGAATTTATATGGAACAACAGGAGGGCTAGATTACGTTTGTCTTTATTATATTTACCATTTGATCGTGGAGGTCTGAAATGTCCAAATTTTATGTTGTATTATTGGTCGGCACAACTGAGGTCTATGACATATTATTTTTCATCAAATGATCTCCCTCACTGGACTGAAATGGAATCATACAATTTACCTTTACCTCTTCCCATATTCATATACTCAGATTCGGCAAAAAAATTACAAAAACAAGTTAAAAATCCATTTGTAAAGCATATGATCAAAATATGGTGTGAAGCTAAAAACTATTTAAAAGAACCACAGTTATTGTCACAATTTAGTCCAATATGGGGTAATCAATATTTTAAACCAGGGAGAGCGGACGCTGTATTTAAAGTATGGAATTTAAAAGGGATACAAAAGATTCAGGATTTATATTTGCCATGTGCAGACAACATAATGTCTTTTGAAGAGCTGAGGATCAAATTTAATCTCAATAGAACACATTTTTTTAAATATCTTCAACTTAGAAACTTTATTCGATCAAATCAAAATAAAGCTCTCACTCGACCTATTTATTCATCCTTGGAAAAAATGATGATGAAAGATAGTAAAAGAAAGGGTATTATTTCAGAGTTTTATAACTCATTGACACTATCTTCAAGTGAAAATTCACTGAAAAGATTAAACTACTGGAAAGAAGATCTGCAAATTGAAATTTCAGAGGAACAATGGGAATTGGCTTGTACAGAAGCTCAAACCAAATCAATAAATGCACGCCTTAAATTGATACATTTCAAATGGTTAATGCGGATGTATGTTACACCGGAGGAGTTAAATAGATATAACAAAAATATACCAGATACATGCACAAAATGCATGGAAAGTAAAGGAACCCTATTTCATTGTTTATGGGAATGTAGATTAATAAGAATGTTTTGGGAAGAGGTGAGGGTAACAATTGAAAAAATAATCTCAAAACAAATCATATTGAATCCTAAACTGTTTTTGTTGGGTCTGTACCCAGAAAAGCATAATTTTAATAAAAGTGAAAGAACATTCATAGACCTCAGTTTGCTTAATGCCAAAAAATGTATTGCACTATTATGGAAAAAGACTCATAGACCAGATGTGACTCAGTGGTTAAGACAGATGTTAACAAACCTTCCATTAGAAAGAATAACATATATACTGAAATCAAAGGAAATTGTGTTTGAGAATATATGGAGACCTTTTATTGATTATGTAAAAAATTTAAACATAACTCTTGAAGAAGAAGGTGAATGATGTGTGTGGACCTTGTAAATTCCAAACTGGTGAACATAATATGTATACTTATGTATTGGATTGTCTAGACTAAACAGAGGAGCATTGTTAAAGACTTGATTTTGTTGGTGGTTGTTGGTGTTTTTAGTGCATTTTTTTTTTTTTGTAGTACTTTAGTGTTAGTGTTTGATTGTTTGTATCATGTTTGTTAAAAAAAAAAAAAGGTTCAATAAAGATATTGTGGAAAAAAAAAAAATTAATTCTAAAATGGGCTGGAAGCCAGTGAAGTGAAAAAAGAATAGGTGTAATGTGCTCTCGTCCAGTTGTGTTGGTTAAAAGACAGGCCACTGCGTTGTGCACAAGTTGAAGGCCTCTTGAGAGAGGACTGAAAGATGCCAACATAAAGTGCGTTGCAGTAATCAAGTCTAGAAGTGATTAAAGCATGGATGGCTATCTCAAGGTCATGACGGCTCAGGAAAGAGTTGGCTTTGGATAACAGACATAACTGATAAAAGCTCATCTTGACTACATTGTCAATCTGTTTGTCAAATTTTAAATGGCTGTCAAAAATCACCCCCAGATTTCTGACAGCTGACCTGAGCCTTAAAGGCAGGATACCAAAGCCAGCCGTTACAATATTCCCAAACACACTACATTGTGTTTTTTCTTCATTTAAGTGGAGAAAATGTTGGCTTCACCACAACTTAATGTCAGTGATGCAGTCCAATAGAACACTTTGTGAGTCAGTTAGTTTTCGGCTCAAAGGTAAATAAAAGCTTCAAATCATCCACATAACAGTTGAAAGACATGTTGTGCCTTGCTATTGTTGACCCAAGTGGCAGCATAAAAAATGAAAACAGAATAGGGCCAAGGACAGAGCCCTGTGGGACCCCACAGGAGAAAGAGGCACTGGATGAGGACATGTCACCAATCATTACAGAAAAGTCCTGTTAAATAAGTAGAATTCAAACCACTTAATTGCAGTGCCATGGATGCCAACATGGTGATTTAGGTGCGACAGAAGGACAGTATTGTCCACCGTGTCAAAGGCTGCTGTAACATCTAGCAGCACTAAAACAACAGGGCACTTGGCATCAACAGACATCATAATATCATTGTGCACCTTTAGCATGGCAGACTTGGTGCTGTGATGAGATCTAAACCCAGACTGAAACTACTCAAAAATAGTTATTTTCTAAAATGGATTGCAATTGTATAAAAACAACTTTTTCTAAAACTTGAAATCAAAAGGGCAAATAAGAAACAGGTCTAAAATTAGATAAAACTGAAGGGTCATGGTGAGGTTTTTTCAAAGGGGGCCTAACCACAGCATGTTTAAAAGCAGTGTTTACTAATATTGACTTGGCAGTTTATTCTTATAATTGTTGTTTTATCATCCTTTTAAGTGCATCTTGGCTGTTCCCCCCTACTGTTTTGCCCCCCTCTTGTAGGAGGAGATCGAAGCGTGCTGCGAGCTGCTGCAGGAGCGCTGCAGGCGTCTGGGCTCCAAGATTGCTGAGCTGCTGGTCCTCCCCATCTATGCCAACCTGCCCTCCGACATGCAGGCCAAGATCTTCAACCCCACCCCGCCGGGAGCCAGGAAGGTGAGACCAGAAAATAAACTTTCACAGTAAGGGTGAAGGGATGTGTCTATATAGCCAACCACACTCAACAGAGTGTTTCATTGGTTGGAGGGTGGCATTTCTATGTGATTGTTACATTCCGATTGTTTTGAAACTTGGTGCCATGGTTTGATATACAGTAGATATACATGGTCTACACACCCTTGTTCAAATGCCGTGTTTTTGGGATGTAAAAAAAATGAGACCAAGATAAATCATTTCAAAACTTTTCCACCATTAATGTGACCTATAACCTATACAACCCAATTGAAAAACAAACTGAAATCTTTTAAGGGGAAAAATAAAAAAGTAAAAAAAATTTCATTGATTTAAACTAACAGCTAATTTATATCTGTAGGTGACAGCCATGGGTAATTTTCTCATTTTCAGACATTTTTACCTCCCCCAAGGAGGTTATGTTTTTTAAATTATAGCCAATGTAGGTTTTCCTAATCACACAAGCAGTCAATTCACTGAATAAAATGGCATTAATTATAACCACTTCATAATGCGAGATATTTGGATTGGCCGCCTGTTGGACCTGCCAGCGGCGGCTAAGAACTCTGACCAGGAGCACCAGTTTTTACCCATAGTAAATAAAAACGTGAAAGAAACTCAGAATTGAACCGCTGCTGCAAAAGGCTGCCGACTCATGTGATGCCAGAAAAAGAAAGGGGAAAAACTGTGCCTTTTTTCCTATTGTTTGTTTGTCTGTCTGTTACCAACATAACTCAAAAAAGTTAAGAACGGATTTTGACGAAATTTTCAGGACAAGTCAGAAATAGGACAAGGAAGAAATTATTAGATTTTGGGAGTGATCCGGATCACTGTCTGGATCCAGGAATTTTTTAAAGGATTCTTTATCATTTCGAGATAGGGCCATTTTTAGCATATGTGTATATAACTCCACAATAAGTGGTCAGGACGCTTGCCAAAAAAATACAGGATAAGATCCCAATATGTTCTAGGAAATATCAAAAGACTGATCCGGATCCTGCAAAAAATCTGGATACTGTGATCCAGAACAGGAAATAATAGGGGATCTTTGGAATTTTCATCACTGTAAGGTAACAAATTAAGATATAAACATACAACAAACACCAAAATATAGCCAAGACACTGAGGAATCAGTAGTGTGCCAATGGATTTGTTGTATCTTCAAAAGCTATGAAGCTATATCCAGAAGAAAACCGCCATTACCAAAAAAGTGATTTTTGTCAATAACTACTGAACTAATAAAGATATCAAGATATCAGTGTGAATCCAATTGCTAAAGGTATGTGTTGATGGTCAAGGAATCTGAAAATATAGATAAAATAAATGTTGGACCATTATATTTGGGGAAAATCCCAGTATTAGGGGGAACTGAGGTACTTGGCGGAGGTCTGCGTTCTCCGAGTGGTTTTCTAGTTTTTTTATGTTTTTTTGTTTTTGCCATTCTCCTCTGGTTCAGGAAATATTTAACTTATTGACGTTTACTTTTTAGTCATATATGATTTGGAAGAAAAACCTGGAATTTATGAGAATCAAGTCTCAGGTGCACTTTGCAAAACTATTTTATAACACTGCAGAATTATGAGGGGAAATGGCAGATGTAAAAAAAGAGGTGATTGTTTTTATATAACTAGTACATGCCCATGCCCGTAGAAACCAAGTATAAGCTTCACGGCATCTTTTCTGACATGCAGCAGTTCTCCTCATTCTATTGCTCTCCATCTGGTGGGTCTTCTTCGTTCAGACCACTGGTTAAGGGATAGGTGCGTTGTAATTCCAATTCATGGGAAGGATCATGAAAATAGATCTGAGCAAAAAGTGGCTTTCGACCCTGTTCAGGAAGGCCCATGCATGCCCGTAGAAACCAAGAAAGTGGAGCACCCGGAGAAAATCAACGCTTTGCTTGGCATTTTACACATTTATGGTGTCGACTGGTATTCTTCAAGGTTGCACATTTTTACTGTGTCAGCACCTTTTTAAAAACGACATTGCTGAGAAAGCAGCGCTTTTGCTTAGTTTCTTCATCTTGAGCAAGAATACGAAGATTGCTTGATCTGGCAACACTGCTCGCGGCAACGTAGAATTGGCCATGGCTGCAGAAATCTGTTGTGCAGATAACACGAACGCGCTGTAAAGACTGGCCCTGTGACTTATTCACCTTGCCAGTTTTGAGCCATATGACATCATAAAGACACATTATTGTAGGCATTGTGAGTGGTGGTCTATATGACATCATAAAGACACATTTGTCTATGTGCCGTCATATAGACATCATATCTTTATGACCTATGATGCCTGAGTTCATAGGATGTCCTATGGTGATCAGGCTGAGATTATAGGCCGTCCTATGATGTCCTATAAACGTGACAGAGATTTCTTGCTTTAATAGTGATTATCTAAACTGTATATTGTGATATATATCGTTACCGTGATACAAGATTAGTTATGTAGTGATATGAATTTTTTGCCATATTGTACAGCCCTACTACTGAACATTTATACATGTTCATACCCAGTGTCGAAGACACTGGAGGCAAGGTGGGTAAAGTGTCTTGCTCAGGGACACAATGGCAGGATGGCCGGGGAGAGCGGGATTCGAACCACTAACCCTCTGCTCATTACACATCCCGCTCTACCTCCTGAGCCACTGCCACCCACATTTCCCTCCTCTGCTCCATTTTTTCTGAGCACCAAGCTGGACAGCAGGAAGTTTCATTTTTTTTTTTTTTTAAGTTTTTGTAAAGGGTATACACGTCATTACAGCATTGCATTGTTTACATTTTCATCACATGTTCCCTTATTTTTTGTTATTTGACAACATTGGAAGAATAATTATTACAACACCCCTTTTTTAAGTGAAAGAAAAAGTGAAATTAAAGAGAACAAAAAAACCCAAAACAAAACAAAAAAGAGCAAACAAAATAAAAATAAATAAATAAAAATAAAAGAGCATCTGAGTAGCGTTGGAACAAAGAGCGGTGCCATTATTGAAATGGTATTTGTCAAAGATTAGATCTAATGGAAGACACATATGCGATCCAGGGTTGCCAAAAGTTCAAGAACCCATCCATGTCCTGTCTCAGTGCGAATGTCAACTTTTCCATCGAGTAGATGTCTTGGATCACGTTAATCCAATCTTCAGGTGTAGGACAGTCCTTCAACATCCATTTTTTAGTTAGGGCTTTTTTACTTGCCAATATTAAAACAGTGAATAAGTATTTTTCTCCTCGTCTTTCCAGTGAATCCGGTAGTAAACCCAAATACAAAGTTACAAAAGAAAAGGGAACTGTTATTTTGAATATTTTCCCACACAATGTTGTCTGTACATTGGTCCAATATTGGTGGATAACTGGGCATGACCAAAACACATGAAAATGATTTGCAGTCTCTTCACCACACAAGCGCCAACAATTCAACCCCTTATGAGTAAATTTGTTTTGTGCAGGTGTTCTGAAAAATCTTACCAAATTTTTCCATCCAAATTCTCTCCACTGCAGGGATGAGGTACTTTTCCATTGCTGATTATTTAGCTTTTCCCATATTTCCAGTTGTAAAGTGAAATTCCCCTCTTTTCCCCATCTCTCTTTTATATATGATGTGTTGTCTCCTTTTAAGTCTTGAAGACCTTGGCATATTTTAGAGATGTATCTGATCCCTGGGATCCCTTTATATGCCATTAAGAAGATCTTCAGAACACCTGACTGGGCCCTTTCCAAATCCTCCTTTTTAAATATATTGTTTATGTGGTGTCTAAGCTGAAAGAACCTGTAAAGGTCTTGATTTATTAGACCTTGTTTCTGTTTTATTAGGAGTAAAGTCTTGATCATAGGCAATCCATTGCAGAAATCAATAGGGTTCTTTAGTTTGATTCTCTCTGACTATCTTAAACCAAATTTTTAGCGGGGTCTCTATCCACGGGGTAGTGTTATTCAAAAGTTTAGGTAAGGCATTGTTCCCTATTATCGCCTGTAGGGGGATGTCACTTGTTATTTGGCATTCCATCTCCTTCCATTGTGCAGTGTAGACTGGGTTACATATCTCTACTAAAGTTTTAATTTGTGCGGCTTTAAAATATTCCCTGATATTTGGCAGCGCAAGCCCACCTTTGTCTTTGTTTAGCTGTAGGGTTCTATATCTGATTCTAGGTCTCTTGCCCTGTCATATGAATCTTGAGATCCTTCTGTCCAGTTCCTGCCATGTTTTTTTGGGAGGTTCTACCGGTATTGTTTGGAAAAGGTATAGAAGACGTGGAAGTATATTCATTTTGACTGCTTCAGTTCTTTGTGCAGTACCCAAGAATGGTATCATATTCCATCTTGCTAGGTCAGATTTTATTTTTGCCACCAGTGGATCATAGTTTAGTGTTATAATTTTGTTGTGTTGTTTCGGGATATTGACCCCCAGATATTTCATAGATTCCGACTCCCAGTTAGTTTTGAGTTTGCTTAGTAAATATTGATTTGGGTCATAGTTGAATGTTAAAACTTGGGTTTTATGCATGTTTAGTTCGTACCCCGATAAATCTCCATACTCTGAAAAAACTGAGATTAGTTCTGGAAAAGAGGTGTCCGGCTGCCCCAGGTATATTAAAATGTCATCAGCAAAGAGTGCTATTCTATGTTCCTTCTGACCAAGTGTAATACCTTGAATTTTTTGATTCTGTCTTATCCATTGGCTCAGAGGTTCTATGAAGATTGCAAAGAGCAGTGGAGACAAGGGGCAGCCCTGACGACATCCTCTTTCCAGCTCAAAAGATGATAATAAATTACCGTTAATCCTTATTTTAGCTGTTGGTTTTTTATATAATGCCTGGATAGTTCTAATGAAGTTGTTATGAAAATTGAAACTGGATAAGATTCTATATAGGAAAGACCAGTCAACCGAATCGAATGCTTTTTCAGCATCTAATCCCAATATGACTGCATTTAAGTTATATTTTTTTATATGATGAATTATGTGTAAAGTGTGTCTAATGTTGTCTTGTGTCTGTCTTTGTCTTATAAAACCTGTTTGGTCTAAATGAATTAAGTCTGTCAGTGTATTTTCTAACCTTTTGGCAAGGATAGTGGTAAAAAGCTTATAGTCCTGATTTAATACACTGATTGGTCTGTAGTTGGAGCATTCTAGTTTATCCTTGTCAGGTTTAGGTATGACTGCAATGACCCCTTCTCTGTAGGAGGGGGGGGGATTTCCCCTGTGTGGAGGACATAGTTAAATGTTTTCAGGAGGAGAGGAGATAGTTGCTGTTTAAAGGTTTTGTACCACTCTGCTGTATAGCCATCTGCTCCTGGGGATTTGTTAGCTTTAAGTAATTGCTTTTTCTAATTCTTTAGGTTGTATTTCTGACAGTAGTGTTTTATTTTGAGACTCAGTAAGTTGGGGAAGGTTTAATGTGTTTAGGAATGCTTCGGATGCGTTTTTATGTTTTTTGAGGGAGTACAAGTTCTTATAGTAGTTCTCAAAGCTTTTAAGAATATCCTGAATTCTAAATTTTATTTCCTTTGATACTGGGTCTCTGATTTTGTAGATTGCTCTTTCCGTTTGTTTCCTCAATTTATAGGCTAGTAATTTTGCCGATTTGCTGCCTGCTTCATAGTATTTTTGTTTCAGAAATGTAAGTTTCTTCTGGATTTCTATTGTGTAGATCTCATTTATTTGTTTTTTAATTTCCTTAATTTTGAGTGAGTCATTAGAATGAGTGTTGTCTTTGTGCTCTTTTTCTAGGTTCTTAAGTTCTGACTCTAACTGGAAATTCCAATTTCCAGTTAGCCCCTGGAGGTGCATATACATTCAGCAGGGGGATATCTTCTCCCTCTAGCCGCCCAATTACCAAACTGTATCTCCCTTCTTTATCTTTGTGTTCTGATTTTTTTTCAAATGTAATTTTGGTTGAGATCAATGTCGCTACTCCCCTCCTCCAACCTGACTTATATGAAGATGAAGAGATCATTTTAAACCCTTGTCTATTGAGTTTAGTGTGCTCCACATCTGTTCGGTGGGTTTCTTGTTAAAAGATTATTCCTGCTTTGTCTTTTTTCATTTTGCCTAGAATCTTGGATCTTTTAACTGGATTCAGGATCCCTTTTACATTATATGAGATTATTTTGGTTACACCCTGTTTCTCCATTGTATTGTCTTATTTAGTATAATAGTGTGGTGGCCCTCTTTTATGCTACTCAGAAACTGAAAGAACATTAAGAACATAAAAAACATTAAGAACATAGTGTATAAAACTTTAAAACAAAAAACTGACAAAAGAACTTCCTGAGCTGAGGTCTTTTTAGAGACCCTGGAAGAGCCTTGATGGAGTGTAGGCTCTGAGGGAAATTCCTCAAACTCTGTTACGTGTTGAGGGCCCTCTCTTACCCCTGTAAGTTGTCCCATGTTTTTAATGTGAATTTCAGATCCCAATCCGAACTTGTAATGATTTTTTTTTTTTTTATGCCTATACCCTATGAAATTGTGTGCACCCTCCCACCACCATCACAGCAAACGTTCACGCTAATACAGTATTTGTTAGTGTGGGGAGAACATGTGGATCATTGTCACATTTCTATTTTAACAAGTTTTGTTTTGTTTTTTTTTCTTTTAAGACTTATTTGTTTCTAATATTATGACTGTTCCATGAAATGTTTTACCACATGCTGATTCTGCATCTCCTTTAATGTTTGTTACCTTGTAGGAGGGGGGTTGGATGTGCAGATTGACTAAAAAAATCATTATTCCCTCCTGTAAACGGCCAGTTTTTCCTTGTAGCTCTGACGCTGGGTTTCCCGCTGCTGGCCCGTGGATTTTGAGGGTCTCTGTGTGGACCACGTTTGAGCCTTGATTCTTTCGCTCGGGTCTGCTGCGGGTTTAAACACTGTTACCGGGAGCCCTCTCCTCGCCATATCCGCGGTTGCTTCTTCCGCCGAATTATAGAGACAAGTCTCATCGCCGTAGAAGACGCGCAGCTTCGCCGGAAATGGAGTCTGGAAGCGCAGTTTTTTCTCTCGTAGTACCTTTTTAGCGTCGTTGTATTCCCGATGCTTTTTAAGGACCTCCGGGGCGTAATCGTGTTCCACGAAAACTTTTCTCTCTTGGTGCATAAATCCTTTTTTCTGCTAATCCAGTCTTACAACCTCTTGTTTTATTTTGGAGTTGGAGAACCTCACCACCACCGATCGTGGTGGCACTTCCACCGCCGGCCTAGGGGCTAATGTACGGTGCGCCCTTTCTATCTTCAAGCCGGTGGATTGGGGAATGTCCAGCTTCTCTCTCAGTCAGGATTCCACGCATGCCGCCATTGTGGTGAAACCATCCTCGACTCCTTCTTTCAGACCATGAATTCTTATGTTGTCTCTTCTCAGTCTTCCTTCTTGGTCGGTTAGCTTAGCCTCCAGTCTTGACTGCCTTTTGTGTAGATCCAGCACGGTATCTTCAAGCCCTTTTATTCTTTCCTCTGCTTCCAAGATTCGGTCCTCGGCCTGGTCCACTCTGCTGTTTGTCCTTTTTAATTCTTCTTTGATTTCACGAAATTTGGCCCAAGACTCTCGGCGAAATCGTCTTAATTCTTTAAGTACCATTTTGAAGCTAACCTTTTTGTTAGCTTCATTCAGCTCCTCGTCTTCTGAATGGAAATCTTCCAGATCAGATTCTTCCGCCGATGCGTGTCCTGGCCTGGTAAATGTCGATTTCTTCTGTTTTCCTTTAGGCATGATGACTTTGTCCTTTGATTTTCACTCTTCCAAAAATCCGTTAAATCTGATTTTCAAGGTATTTTACTGGATTGGGTCTGGGAGCTTCAGCGTTAAGCTGCAATCACCATGGTGTCCAGACCGGAAGTCCAGGAAGTTTCATTTTTATATGGTGTTTGGCATGACCCAGCTGGGACTTGAACCCCAACCTCCCGGTTGTGGGGCAGACATTCTACTGCTAGGCCACCACTCCGGTTTTGAGGGAAGGTTTGTGCTGACTCCCATTTAACATGAGTTTGAATGTGATTGGGGATGTGGCTGTGTTTAGAATTAACCAATTTTAACAGGGCATGCATATTTATGCAAATAAGTTATTGTAAATTTTTTACTTTTTTTTTTTTCCCCTTGAAAAATTTCAGTTTTTTTTTTTTTTTTTTAACTGGGTTGTATAGGTCACATTAATGGTGGAAAAAGTTTTAAAAAGGGTGGAAAAGGTTTTAAAAAGCTATATCTTGGTCTCATTTTTTTACATCACAAAAATCTGGCATTTGAGCAGGGGTGTGTAGACTTTATATCCACTGTACACTGATGATGTGCATATTGCAATTTGACTCTGATCGGATGACCTTGAGGTCAAGGTCAAAGGTCAGATTTTTCGTAAGTCTTGGAAATGCATTAACCACTGAAAGAAATGATGTAGGCTTTTCAAATCGATACAGTTGTTGTACGTAATGCACATCTTGAATGACTTACACCCTGACCTGACTATGGGTTTGGGATGGATGGATGGATAGATAGATGGAAGTACTTTATTGATCCTGAACTGGGAAAATTACAGTGTAGCAGCATGACAGTGGACAACCAAAATGACAGATACACACCTAGCATAATAGACAAAGGGATTACCCATGGAAAGTAAAACTGCCTAAATAACTTAAATACATTGTCATTGTCGAAGTCCGTACAGAGGGAGCTGAGGAGAAAGATCAGAGAAGGCAAGGACAGCTTCAGGAAGAAGATGGAGGACAAGCTGCAACAGAGCGACATCAGCGGGGTCTGGAGAAACCTCAAAACCATCTCGGGGCTCCAGAATACCTCCCCCCAGGCCACGGGGGGCAGGGAGTGGGCGAACAACCTGAATCTGTTTTTCAATAGATTTGACCAACCGCCCTCCCCCCTGTCTGCACAACAACCACTGCTGCCTCTAAGAAATCAAGTCCTGCTACCCACTCCCCACTCCACCGACACCCCCCCCACTCCCAACACACAGCCCCCCATCCTGACCCTGACCAAGACCCAGGTGAGGACGGAGCTGAGGAAGATCAAGGCGAGGAAGGCGTCGGGACCGGACGGCATCAGCGCAAAGCTCCTCAAGTCCTGTGCAGACCAGCTGTGTGGGATTGTGACATATATCTTCAACATGAGCCTGAAACTGGGGAGGGTACCACAGCTGTGGAAAACATCTTGTGTGGTACCTGTACCAAAAACTTCCCACCCCAAAGACCTGAACAGCTTCAGACCGGTGGCCTTGACGTCCCACTTGATGAAGACCCTGGAGAGACTGCTCCTTGCTCATCTCCGCCCCCTGGTGGAACCAGCGATGGATCCACTCCAGTTCGCCTACCAGCATGGCATTGGGGTGGAGGATGCGGTGATCTTCCTCCTTCACCGTTCTCTGTCCCACCTGGAGAAGCCCGGGAATATGGTGAGGATCATGTTCTTTGACTTCTCCAGTGCTTTCAACACCATCCAACCGATGATCCTGAAGGACAAGCTGCTGCGCGCAGGGGTGGACCAGCACCTGTCATCATGGATCCTGGACTACCTCACGAACCGGCCTCAGTTTGTGAGAACCCGGGACTGTGTTTCCGACACGATCATCAGTAGCACGGGGGCCCCCCAGGGAACGGTGCTGGCTCCCTTCCTGTTCACTCTTTATACTGCGGACTTCTCACACAACACAACACATTGCCATCTACAGAAGTTCTCTGATGACTCTGCGATCGTTGGTCTCATCTCCAGCGGAGATGAAGCTGAGTACAGAGGGCTTATCCAGGACTTTGTGGACTGGTGCCATCGGAACTGCCTCCAGATCAACGCGAGGAAAACTAAGGAGCTGGTGGTGGACTGCCGCAGGCATGGGCAGCCCCTCACAGCACCAGTAAATATACAGGGAACAGACATCGAGATGGTGACATCCTACAAGTACCTGGGTATTCATCTGAACAATAAACTAGACTGGTCACACAATACTGACGCACTCTACAAGAAGGGACAGCGCAGGCTGTTCCTGCTGAGGAGACTCAGGTCTTTTGGTGTACAAGGGGCGCTGCTGAAGTCATTCTATGACACGGTGGTGGCATCAGCCATCACTTTTGGAGTGGTCTGCTGGGGCAGTGGCATTACTGCAGCCGATAGGAAGAGACTGAACAAACTGATTAAGAAAGCTAGCTCTGTCCTGGGGCAATGCCTTGATCCGATGGAGGAGATAGGAGAGAGAAGGACGGTGGCTAAACTGTCATCTCTGCTGGAGTCCGAGTTCCACCCTATGCAGGACATACTGGATGCACTGAGGAGCTCATTTAGCAGCAGACTACATCATCCCAGGTGCACAGCCGAGAGGTTTCGTAGGTCCTTCCTACCAACGGCTGTCAGACTGTACAACCTAAGCAGGGCTGCTCGCAGAGATAGCAAAAAGACGTAACAAACTAATAGTTTTTTGAATGCAAAAGATGCAATAGACTTACACAATGGTCCTCTCCGGCATACAACTAGGAACATACCGGTCGCTATGGAGGGTGAGAATATGTATGGGCACATAATCATACCATGTAGGATAACTAAATAGACGGTTATGCTGTTTCATCCCACCTAGCAACAATGCTCTGCACTGTGTGTGTTTATATATTTACATATTTATTCCATCTAGCTACAATGCTCTGCACTGGGTGTGTTTATATTTATATATCTATATATTTATTCCATCTAGCTACAATGCTCAGCACTGGGTGTGTTTATATTTATATATCTATATATTTATTCCATCTAGCTACAATGCTCCGCACTGTGTTTTTATATATCTACATATTATTCCATCTAGCTACATTGCTCCGCACTGTGTGTGTTTATATACTTGCATATTTATTCCACCTAGCTGCAATGCTCCGTACTGTGGGTGTTTATACTGTATATTTACATATTTATTCCATCTAGCTACAATGCTCTGCACTGTGTGTCTGTGTGTGTGTGTGTGTGTGTGTATATATATTTTATAGTAATATGTACATATGTATATTAGCTGCTCTTGCTTGCTTGTTTTTTTTCTTGCCTTCTGATTGTTGCTCTGAGTGTTGCTATCCCTGTGCTGTTGCAATCCTGGAATTTCCCCGTTGTGGGACTAATAAAGGCTTATCTTATCTTATCTTATCTTATGAGTAGATGGTGACCCTTATAGATACATGAATCATACCCTCTGTACAATACAGGACTATCAGGTGCAGGGTGAAATGTGAGGCACCGATTAGACTGCAAGGTGCAGTATGGCAGCATAATTATGAGCAGAATTCAACATCAGAGTAAGTTACTGTACAGTGAAATGGCATGTGGTAGGAAAGATTTCCTGTCCTTAACCATTCGGCAGCGAAGCTGTAGCAGTCCAATTAGCATTAGCATTCCAACTGCGCCATTACTATAAAATGAGTAAAACTAGGGCCATCAAACCTGGTACACAGGTTCACCTTAGGATCCTAACCTCTAATTATGAATTTGGGGTCAAAGGGTCAAGGTTAACGTCCTTATACCTTTATTACTTACTGTACAATGAGTAAAGCTAGGACCACCAAACTTAGTACACAGGTTCACCCTCTGACCCTGAAGTGTGACTGTGGTTTTGGGATCAACATCAAAATGGCTTTTAAACTACAGTGGTGTGAAAAATGTTTGCCCCCTTCCTGATTTCTCAATTTTTTGTATGTTTGTCACACTTAAATGTTTCAGATCATCAAACAAATTTAAATATTAGACAAAGATAACACAAATAAACACAAAATGCAGTTTTTAAATGAAGGTGTTTATTATTAAGGGTAAAAAAAAAAAAAATCCAAACCTACATGGCCATATGTGAAAAAGTTATCCCCCCCTTAAAACATAAATTAACTGCTGTTTATCACATCTTTGGAAAGTTGAGTTCAGTTTCTCTAGCCACACCCAGGCCTGATTACTGCCACACCTGTTCTCAATCAAGAAATCACTTAAATAGGACCTGCCTGACAAAGTGAAGTAGACCAAAAGATCCTCAAAAGCTAGACATCATGCTGTGATCCAAAGAAATTCAGGAACAAATAAGAAACAAAGTAATTGAGATCTACCAGTCTGGAAAAGGTTAAAAAGTCATTTCTAAAGCTTTGGGACTCCAGTGAACCACAGTGAGAGCATTATCCACAAATGGCGAAAACATGGAACAGTGGGGAACCTTCCCAGGAGTGGCCAGCTGACCAAAATTACCCCAAGAGCGCAGCGACGACTCATCCAAGAGGTCACAAAGGACCCCACAACAACAGCCGAAGAACTGCAGACCTCACTTGCCTCAGTTAAGGTCAGTGTTCATGACTCTTTCATAAGAAAGACACTGGGCAAAAATGGCCTGCATGGCAGAGTTCCAAGACGAAAACCACTGCTGAGCAAAAAGAACATAAAGGCTTGTCTCAGTTTTGCCAGAAAACATCTTGATGATCCTCAAGACTTTTGGGAAAATACTCTGTGGACTGACTAGACAAAAACGGAACTTTTTGGAAGGTGTGTGTCCCATTACATCTGGCATAAAAGTAACACAGCATTTCAGAAAAGGAACATCATACCAACAGTAAAATATGGTGGTGGTAGTGTGATGGTCTGAGGCTGTTTTGCTGCTTCAGGACCTGGAAGACTTGCTGTGGTAAATGGAACCATGAAATCTACTGTCTACCAAAAAATCCTGAAGGAGAATATCCGGCCATCTCTTTGTGACCTCAAGCTGAAGTGCACTTGTGTTCTGCAGCAGGACAATGATCCAAAACACACCAGCAAGTCCACCTCTGAATGGCTTTAGAAAAACAAAATGAAGACTTTGGAGTGGCCTAGTCAAAGTCCTGACCAGAATCTGATTGAGATGCTGTGGCATGACCTTAAAAAGGCCATTCATGCTCAAAAACCCTCCAATGTGGCCGAATTACAGCAATTCTCCAAAGATGAGTGGGCCAAAATTCCTCCACAGCACTGTAAAAGACTCATTGCCAGTTATTACAAACGCTTGGTTGCAGTTGTTGCTGCTAAGTGTGGCCCAAGCAGTTACTAGGTTTAGGGGGCAATCACTTTTTCACACAGGGTCATTTAGGTTTGGATTTTTTTTCCTTAATAATGAACACTTTCATTTAAAAACTGCATTTTGTGTTTACTTGTGTTATCTTTGTCTAATATTTAAATTTGTTTGATGATCTGAAACATTTAAGTGTGACAAACATACAAAAAAATGAGACATCACGAAGGGGGCAAACACTTTTTCACACCACTGTGTATCTCGACAACAAAGAAAGCTAGGGTCACCAAACTTGGTACATAGGTTCACCCTGAGACCACGACCTCTGACTATGGGTTTGGGGTTAAAAGGTCAAAGATCAAGGTTAGCATTCCCTACACCCTCTTACTAGCCGCAGCTGTGGCACAGGTGTCGTGTGGTCGACTACTAATCAGAGGGTCAGTGGTTCGATTCTCACTCTCTCTGTAGTCTGCATGTCGAAGTGTCCTTGAGCAAGACACTGAACCCCCAGTTACTCCTGGTGGGTCAGGCCAGCACCTGCGTGCATGCCAGCTCCTCCGCCATCATTGTGTGAATGGGTGGATAGCAGGATGTGTAAAGTGCTTTGGTCATCCATCGATGAATAAAAAAAGTGCTGTATAAGTGAATGCCATTTACCACTATAGAAGCTCTCTCGGGTCACCAAACTGGCACAGGTTCACCTTGGGATTCTGACCAGTAACTATTTTTGTTGTATATCCACGGATTTGGTTCTGCCCCAATAATTACATGGGAAACTGCTTTCCTTCAGTAACATTGGGATCTTCAAAGAAAATGGGGGGGATTGCACTTGCCTCAGAGTGCTCTTGTCAAGTTTAATTTAAATGCTTATGAGGGAAAAAAAATGTGTAACTTTAAAGAGGAAAAACACATGCAAAAAAAAAAGGAAAATTTGCAAGAAAGTTAGAAATTTGCATTTTGTTTTTTGTTTTTTTTTGTGTACTTTATTGATCCCAAGAGGGGAAATTCAGGGTATCCACCTAGATGGATGAAGCAGCAACTGTACGGCACTATCCCTTCACCATTCACACACACACACATTCACACCTTGGGCCACTTTAGAGTCTCCAATTAACATTAATTAATTAATTAATAACTTGCATGTTTTTGGCCTGTGGGAGGAAACCGGAGTACCCGGGGTAAACCTACGCAGACACGGGGAGAACATGCACACTCCATACAGAAGAGTCACTGATGGTCAGGGGTGGAATCAATTCCGTGACCGTCTTACTGTGCTGCCACTGTGCTAACCACTGTTCCACCAAGCTTCCCCTCCCCACCAAGCTACCCCAAATTTTATGTGCTTATTGTAAGAGGAAAAAACTCCTTTTACTAATGTTGACAACCATTTTATTTCTGTTCTTGTTAGACCTCAAATATGATTGTCTGTGAACAGATGTGTTTCTAATGGAACTTAGATAGTGGAGGCGACCTACTCCTGCTGAAGAACAAATACAGTCCAACAATAGTCCTCACCCGTTTACTGTTAGTGTTATCAACCCTCTCATGATTCCCCACATAACTGTAGAAACCTGTGGAGCTGCAGACTGATTTGTTGTCCTCTCTGGGAGATTAAAGTCACATTTTCATATTTCCAGCTCTTCCTTCTTCCTGGTATTATTACAGCCTGTGTTTTCCCCTCATACACCCTAACTTTCTCTTTCTTCTGATAACCCTCCAAGGTTGTGGTGGCCACCAACATCGCAGAGACTTCCCTCACCATCGATGGCATCATCTACGTCATTGACCCCGGCTTCTGCAAGCAGAAGAGCTACAATGCCCGCACGGGTATGGAGTCGCTCATCGTTACGCCCTGCTCACGGGTAAACATGCCTTGGTTACTTTTTTTTTTTTTTTTGTTATGTTTGACCGGTAAAGGAAGTCAGAGTGAAGTGATGGTAAATTTTCATGTAAATGTTTTCCCCAAAATTTTATGGTCCAGTCTTTTTTTTTTTTTAATGGAATGACGATGTTGTTTCCAGGAATGTTCAGTTAAATTTTTTTTTATATGTACTGGTACAGTGGGGCAAAAAAGTATTTAGTCAGCCACCAATTGTGCAAGTTCTCCCACTTAAAAGATGAGAGAGGTCTCCAATTTTCATCATAGGTATACCTCAACTGTGAGAGACAAAATGAGAAAAAAAATCCAGAAAATCACATTGTCTGATTTTTAAAGAATTTATTTGCCAATTATGGTGGAAAATAAGTATTTGGTCAATAACAAAAGTTCATCTCAATACTTTGTTATATACCCTTTGTTGGCAATTACAGAGGTCAAACGTTTTCTGTAAGTCTTCACAAGGTTTTCACACACTGTTGCTGGTATTTTGGCCCATTCCTCCATGCAGATCTCCTCCATAGCAGTGATGTTTTGGGGCTGTCGCTGGGCAACACGGACTTTCAACTCCCTCCAAAGATTTTTTTACGGGGTTGAGATCTGGAGACTGGCTAGGCCACTCCAGGACCTTGAAATGCTTCTTACGAAGCCACTCCTTCGTTGCTCGGGCAGTGTGTTAGGGATCATTGTCATGCTGAAAGACCCAGCCACGTTTTATCTTCAATGCCCTTGCTGTTGGAAGGAGGTTTTCACTCAAAATCTCACGATACATGGCCCTATTCATTCTTTCCTTTACACGGATCAGTCGTCCCGTTCCCTTTGCAGAAAAACAGCCCCAAAGCATGAGGTTTCCACCCCCATGCTTCACAGTAGGTAGGATGTTCTTTGGATGCAACTCAGCATTCTTTCTCCTCCAAACACGGCAAGTTGAGTTTTTACCAAAAAGTTCTATTTTGGTTTCATCTGACTATATGACATTCTCTCAGTCCTCTTCTGGATCATCCAAATGCTCTTTAGCAAACTTCAGACGGGCCTGGACATGTACTAGCTTAAGCAGGGGGACACGTCTGGCACTGCAGGATTTGAGTCCCTGGCGACATAGTGTGTTACTGATGGTAGCCTTTGTTACTTTGGTCCCAGCTCTCTGCAGGTCATTCACTAGGTCCCCCCGTGTGGTTCTGGGATTTTTGCTCACCGTTCTTGTGATCATTTTGACCCCACGGGGTGAGATCTTGCGTGGAGCCCCAGATTGAGGGAGATTATCAGTGATCTTGTATGTCTTCCATTTTCTAATAATTGCTCCCACAGTTGATTTTTTCACACCAAGCTGCTTACCTATTGCAGATTCAGTCTTCCCAGCCTGGTGCAGGTCTGCAATTTTGTTTCTGGTGTCCTTTGACAGCTCTTTGGTCTTGGCCATAGTGGAGTTTGGAGTCTGACTGTTTGAGGTTGTGGACAGGTGTCTTTTATACTGATAACGAGTTCAAACAGGTGCCATTAATACAGGTAAGGAGTGGAGGACAGAGGATGGCACAAACAATCAAACATGGCACAAACAATCAAACACTAACACTAAAGTAATTTAAAAATAAAAAAAACAAAACAAAAAAAACACTTAACTACAAAAAAAAAATGTACTAAAAACACCAACAACCACTAACAAAGGCAAGTCATCAACAATGCTCCTCTGTTTAGTCTAGGTAACCTATTACATATGTATACATATTATACATTCACCAATTTGGAATTTGCAAGGGCCACACACATCATTCACCTTCTTCTTCAGAAGTTATGTTTAATTTCTTTACACAATCAATGAAAGGTCTCCATATATTCTCAAACACATTTTCCTTTGATTTCAGTATGTATGTTATTCTTTCTAGTGGAAGGTTTGTTAACATCTGTCTTTACCACTGAGTCACATCTGGTCTATGAGTCTTTTTCCACAGTAGTGCAATACATTTTTTGGCATTAAGCAAACCGAGGTCTATGAATGCTCTTTCACTCTTATTAAAAGGCGTCGGCCGGACGAAAATTCAATATCGCTAAATCATATCATAAATTTTTGTGAGAGACGAGCTAATTTGAACCGCACGTTTTTTTTTTGTTTTTTTTATGATTAAAGCATGTCATCTTTTTTTCTTTTTTTTTATTTAAGTTTTTGTAAAGGGTATACAGGTCGTTACAGCAATGCATTGTTTACATTTTCATCACATGTTCCCTTATTTTCTGATATCTGACAACATTGGAAGATTAATTCTTACAACACCCCCTTTTTTTTTTAAATGAAAGAAAAAGTGAAATTAAAGAGAAAAAAAAAAAAAACCAGCAAAAAAACAAACAAAAAGAAAAAGTAAGTAAATAAAGGTAAAAGAGCATCTGAGTAGCGTTGGAACAGAGAGCGGAACCATTATTGAAATGGTATTTGTCAAAGATTAGATCTAATGGAAGACACATATGCGATCCAGGGTTGCCAAAAGTTCATGAACCCATCCATGTCCTCATGTCCTGTCTCAGTGCGAATGTCAACTTTTCCATCGAGTAAATGTCTTGGATCACGTTAGTCCAATCTTCAGGTGTAGGACAGTCCTTCAACATCCATTTTTTAGTTAGAGCTTTTTTGCTTGCCAATATTAAAACATTGAATAAGTATTTTTCTCCTCGTCTTTCCAGTGAGTCCGGTAGTAAACCCAAATACAAAGTTACAAAAGAAAAGGGAACTGTTATTTTGAATATTTTCCCCAATATTGTCTGTACATTGGTCCAATATTGGTGGATAACTGGGCATGACCAAAACACATGAAAATGATTTGCAGTCTTTTCACCACACAAGCGCCAACAGTTCAATCCCTTATGGGTAAATTTGTTTTGTGCAGGTGTTCTGAAAAATCTTACCAAGTTTTTCCATCCAAATTCTCTCCACTGCAGGGATGAGGTACTTTTCCATTGCTGTTTATTTAGCTTTTCCCATATTTCCAGTTGTAAAGTGAAATTCCCCTCTTTTTCCCATCTCTCTTTTATATAAGATGTGTTGTCTCCTTTTAAGTCTTGAAGACCTTGGTATATTTTAGAAATGTATCTGATCCCTGGGATCCCTTTATATGCCATTAAGAAGACCTTCAGAACACCTGACTGGGCCCTTTCCAAAACCTCCTTTTTAAGTATATTGTTTATGTGGTGTCTAAGCTGGAAGAACCTGTAAAGGTCTTGATTTATTAGGCCTTGTTTTTTCAAATCTTCAAAACTTCTTAAGATTTGCCCTTTAAAAAAATCGTAATATTTTATCAGCCCTTTCTCCTTCCACTTTTTAAATCTGGTGTCTGGTTTATTAGGAGTAAAGTCTTGATCATAGGCAATCCATTGCAGAAGTCGATAGGGCTCTTTAGTTTGATTCTCTCTGACTATCTTAAACCAAATTTTTAGCGGGGTCTCTATCCACGGGTTAGTGTTATTCAAAAGCTTAGGTAAGGCATTGTTCCCTATTATCGCCTGTAGGGGGATGTCACTTATTTGGCATTCGATCTCCTTCCATTGTGCAGTGTAGACTGGGTTACATATCTCTACTAAAGTTTTAATTTGTGCGGCTTTAAAGTAGTCCCTGATATTTGGCAGCGCGAGCCCACCTTTGTCTTTGTTTAGCTGTAGGGTTCTATATCTGATTCTAGGTCTCTTGCCCTGCCATATGAATCTTGAGATCCTTCTGTCCAGCTCCTGCCATGTTTTTTTGGGAGGTTCTACCGGTATTGTTTGGAAAAGGTATAGAAGACATGGAAGTATATTCATTTTGACTGCTTCAATTCTTTGTGCAGTACCCAAGAATGGTATCATATTCCATCTTGCTAGGTCAGATTTTATTTTTGTCACCAGTGGATCATAGTTTAGTGATATAATTTTGTTGAGTTGTTTCGGGATATTGACCCCCAGATATTTCATAGATTCCGACTCCCAGTTAGTTTTGAGTTTGCTTAGTGAATAATGATTTGGGTCATAGTTGAATGTTAAAATTTGGGTTTTATGCATGTTTAATTTGTACCCCGATAAATCTCCATACTCTGAAAAAACTGAGGTTAGTTCTGGTAAAGAAGTGTCCGGCTGCCCTAGGTATATTAAAATGTCATCAGCAAAGAGTGCTATTTTATGTTCCTTCTGACCAAGTGTAATACCTTGAATTTTTTGATTTTGTCTTATCCATTGGCTCAGAGGTTCTATGAAGATTGCAAAGAGCAGTGGAGACAGGGGGCAGCCCTGACGACATCCTCTTTCCAGTTCAAAAGATGATGATAAATTACCGTTAATCCTTATTTTAGCTGTTGGTTTTTTATATAATGCCTGGATAGTTCTAATGAAGTTGTTATGAAAATTGAAACTGGATAAGATTCTATATAGAAAAGACCAGTCAACCGAATCGAATGCTTTTTCAGCATCTAATCCCAATATGACTGCATTTAAGTTATATTTTTTTATATGATGAATTATGTGTAAAGTGCGTCGAATGTTGTCTTGTGTCTGTCTTTGTCTTATAAAACCTGTTTGGTCTAAATGAATTAGGTCTGTCAGTATATTTTCTAACCTTTTGGCAAGGATAATGGTAAAAAGCTTATAGTCCTGATTTAGTACACTGATTGGTCTGTAGTTGGAGCACTCTAGTTTATCCTTTTCAGGTTTAGGTATAACTGCAATGACCCCTTCTCTCCAGGAGGGGGGGATTTCCCCTGTGTGGAGGACATAATTAAATGTTTTCAGGAGGAGAGGAGATAGTTGCTGTTTAAAGGTTTTGTACCACTCTGCTGTATAGCCATCTGCTCCTGGGGATTTGTTAGCTTTAAGTAATTGCTTTTTACTGTACACAAAGAATTTATTTATTTCGGATAGTACATTACAGGTTAAAAGAAACTGTATAATATAACAACAAGGTCAAATTAGACAAAGACTCCTTCTACTATACAATTCCACGTGAGTTATCCGAAATGGGTGATGGCTGAAGCCGCAGCTTATATTGCCCACCCATATTCCATCCAAGAATTCAAAGGAGAAAAAAGAGAAAACAAGACAAGAGCGATTACAATTTAAAACAAGGCTAAGACAAAATATGACTGAGAGAAAAAGAAAACTGAGCTAGTCTAAGTTAAGCGGTTACTATTCAAAAACAAATCTAAGACATAGTGTCACAGAGAAAAAAGAAAAACTAAGCTATAACACAACACAGGCTGGAAATGTCAATCCTTATGTGAGTTTACATGTCGTCTTGTAAATATGTTTGGAGTATTTCTTCCTTTAGTTTTTGTTTAAATTGTCCAAGCTTTGTACATGATTTTAATTCAGGTCCAAAATCGTTCCATAATCTGACACCTTGCACTGAAATACAATGTTGCTTGGTAGTTTTTCTCACTGTAGGCTTTTGAAATATACATGTTCCTCTGAAGTGATATCGTTTCTCCCTTGTTTGGAACAACTTTTGGATATTTGCGGGCAGTGATAGATTCTTCACTTTGAACATTATTATTGCGGTTTTAAAGTCGATCAGATCTTTCAACTTGAGAGTTTTTTGTTTAAGAAAAAGTGGGTTTGTTGGTTCCCTGTAAGCTGCTTTGTTGATTATTCTAATAGCTCTCTTTTGAAGCATAAAGAGTGGATATATGTTTGTTTTATATGTATTTCCCCATACTTCATTACAATATGTCATGTATGGGAGTATTAATGAATGATACAAGGTGTATAGTGTGGGTTGATTCAGCAAATTTTTCACTCTGTGTAATATTGCAATTGATTTGGATACTTTACCTTTTATATAATTAATATGTGGCTTCCAACACAGTTTGTTATCAATTATTACTCCAAGGAATTTAGTTTCGGATACCCTTTCAATCTCTACACCATTTACACTGAGTTTGGGTACTGGGTAGTTGTGATGGTTGTTAAAGACTATAAATTTTGTCTTGCTTAAATTGAGCATTAATTTGTTCGAATCAAACCACAGTTTCAGCTTTCCTAATTCCTTTCCGAGTGTATCCAGAAGTTGTTCCAAGTTGTTTCCACTGCATAGCAGGTTAGTGTCATCAGCAAACAATATTAAGTCCATTTTTTCTGAAACTTTACATATATCATTTATATACATATTGAATAATAATGGTCCCAAAACTGAACCCTGTGGGACTCCACAGGTGACCTTCAGTAGCTCTGAGTTTTTGTTGTTAACACATTTAACACATTTCTAATTCTTTAGGTTGTATTTCTGACAGTAGTGTTTTATTTTGAGACTCCGTAAGTTGGGGAAGGTTTAATGTGTTTAGGAATGCTTCGGATGCGTTTTTATGTTTTTTGAGGGAGTACAAGTTCTTATAGTAGTTCTCAAAGCTTTTAAGAATATCCTGAATTCTAAATTTTATTTCCTTTGATACTGGGTCTCTGATTTTGTAGATTGCTCTTTCCGTTTGTTGTTTCCTCAATTTATAGGCTAGTAATTTTGCCGATTTGCTGCCTGCTTCATAGTATTTTTGTTTCAGAAATGTAAGTTTCTTCTGGATTTCTATTGTGTAGATCTCATTTATTTGGTTTTTAATTTCCTTAATCTTGAGCGAGTCAGTAGAATGAGTGTTGCCTTTGTGTTCTTTTTCTAGGTTCCTAAGTTCTGACTCTAATGTGGATAGTTTTTCTTGTCTTAGTTTCTTTTGGGTTGCCAGTTTTGCAATAATCTTTCCTCTTATTACAGCTTTGCATGCATCCCACAGTATTAAAGGGGATACTTCTCCATTATCGTTATCTTCCAAATATCTGAGAATATCTGATTCCAATTCATCTTTCAATGGTCCTTTCAGGACATTTGAATTTAACCTCCAAGAAAATGTATTATTTGTGTATTTTTGGATATTTAAGTCCATGTAGATCGGACTGTGGTCAGAGAGATCCATCAGTCCTATTTTACATGTTTTTACTCTTCCAATGTCTCTATTAAACATAAAAAAATAGTCAATCCTTGAGTAAGATGAATGTGGAGTTGAGTAAAATGTATAGTCTTTTACACTGGGGTTGAGTTCCCTCCACACGTCACAGATTCCCATTTCTTTTAGTAGCATCCGAGTCTTCCTGTTTTGGGTGTTATTTTGATGTGGAGAATTACCAGAAGCATCCCAGTATGGATTCAGTCTAAGATTGAAGTCCCCACCACATATCACTAAACCTTGAGCTTTAGTTATCATTAGGTCGAATACATTTTTATAAAATTTCCAGTTAGCCCCTGGGGGAGCATACACATTCAGCAGGGTGATATCTTCTCCCTCTAGCCGCCCAGTTACCAAACTGTATCTCCCTTCTTTATCTTTGTGTTCTGATTTTTTTTCAAATGTAATTTTGGTTGATATCAATGTCGCTACTCCCCTCCTCCTCCCTGACTTATATGAAGATGAAGAGATCATTTTAAACCCTTGTCTACTGAGTTTATTGTGTTCCACGTCTGTTAGGTGGGTTTCTTGTAAAAATATTATTCCTGCTTTGTCTTTTTTCATTTTGCCTAGAATCTTGGATCTTTTAACTGGATTCAGGATTCCTTTTACATGATATGAAATTATTTTGGTTACACCCTGTTTCTCCATTGTGTTGTTTTGTTTAGTATAACTGTGTGGTGGCCCTCATTTGTGCTACTCAGAAACTGAAAGAACATTAAAAACAAGAAAAACATTAAGAACATAGTGTATAAAACTTTAAAACAAAAAGCTGTCAGAAGAACTTCCTGAGCTGAGGTCTTTTTAAAGACCCTGGAAGAGCCTTGATGGAGTGAAGGCCCTGAAGACATGTTTCTTCGCCGTAGAAGACCCTTAACTTCGCAGGAAATGGAGTCTGAAAGTGCAATTTCTTCTCTCTTAACACCTTTTTCGCGTCATTGTATTCCCTGCGCTTTTTAAGGACCTCCGGGGCGTAATCGTGTTCCACGAAGACTTTTCTCTCCTGGTGCATAAATCCTTTTTTCTGCCAGGCCAGTCTTACAACCTCTTGTTTTATTTTGAAATTGGAAAATCTTACCAACACCGAACGTGGGGGCGCTTCCGCCGCCGGCCTAGCGGCTAATGAACGATGTGCCTTTTCTATCTTCAAGTCGGTGGTTTGTGGAATATCCAATTTCTCTCTTAGTAAGGATTCCACGCATTCTGCCATTGAGTTAAAACCGTTTTCGGCTCCTTCTATCAGACCATGAATTCTTATGTTGTCTCTTCTTTGTCTTCCTTCTTGGTTGGCTAGCTTAGCCTCTATAGATGCTTGTCTTTTGCGTAGGTCCAGCACAGAATCCTCGAGCACTTTCATTCGTTCCTCTGTTTCCAAGATTCGGTTCTCGGCCTGGTCCACTCTGCTGTTTGTCCTTTTCAATTCTTCTCTGAATTCCCGAAATTCGGCCGTAACTTCTCGGCGAAATCGTCGTAGCTCCTCAAATAGTGATTTCAGGCTAACCTTTTTGTTAGCTATCACCAGTTCCTCGTCTTCTGAACGGAGGTCTTCCAGTTCAGATTCTCCGGCCGATACATGTCCTGGCCTGGAGAATTTCAGTTTCTTCTGTTTTCCTTTAGACATGATGATTTTGTCTTTTGATTTTCACTCCTCCAAAAATCCGTTAAGTTTGATTTTCAAGGTGTTATCCTGGATTGGGTCTGAGAGCTTCAGTGTTAAGCTGCAGTCGCCATGGCGTCCAGACCGGAAGTCCGAACCGCACATGTTTTGGTGTCAACAAATGTCGCATAAGGTGACAATGCGCTCTTGAAGTATGCTGTCCTTGAGAGCTGTCTGACTCAGCCAAGCGATCAGCGGCTAAGATGGCCACTGACTGTGTGACGTAATTTCAGGGAGAGACACGCACACGCTCGGCAGACATTGCTTGTTGTTTACGTTTTAAAATCGGCGATTACGGATATTTCTCGGAGTACTTGTGGATTACAAATAGATTATTTATTAAGATTAGGATTTCAGTAATCGAATTAATTATGGTTTGGCGTTGTGTTGTCTACGGGTGCGACGGTATATCAGAGGAGCATGCGGTGAGTGTTTATGAATTTCCCGTCCCTGGGAAAATCAGAACGGCATGGGTGAAATTCGTTCAGAAAACGCGAAAAAATTGGAATGATGTCGGTAAATCACTCAACATGTGCAGTAGACATTTCGTTGACAGCGATTTCGAGAATAAGATGCAATGTGTGTCACGACTCGCGGCTCCAGCTGCGCGCACACCTGCGCCTCGTCAGCAGCGGCTATTGAGCCTACCTGCAGGATGCTGTCTCCCGGGCTCATCACCTGCCGACGCCAGCCACCTGTCCCTGCAAGTAAGCAACATTATCACCGATTATCCCTGTCTCGGTGTGGTGCCCGTTACCCTTGTCCTCTGCTTTTTTCCGGCTGAACAGCGCGCTGCTCTGCTGCCTGCGCATCAACCAGTACAAAGATGCGAGCACTAGATACGATCCCCCAGCTCCTGAGAGACTGCAACCTAACACAAAAAACAGTTTCACACAATGAAACAGTGCATGTATTATATATATAAAAATTATCCCATTGATTTTCATCATTTTTGGTGACATATCTCACACCTACAATTTATTTCAGGCACAAAGGGCTGTGAAAAAGTTATGATCAACAAAACACGGGTCCTCAGGGATGTGCGAAAGCTGAGTCCAGGGCAGCCAACTTCAAATGTGGAGGCTTTCCACAGTCTGATTATTCATTTTGCACCAAAGAGTGTACACTTCTCATTCCTTGGAATGTTGACAAGGTGAGGAGATGCAATATGTGACCAAAAATATGAAATGCAATTATAATAACTGACATGTTTCAGGACCCAAGAGACAGACACAGACAGATACAAAATAGTTATTCTTTATTGTCAAGTGTGAGTGAGTGTAGTGCAAGTGTGAGTGCAGATATAGCAGCCTGGTCACCGGAGCTGAGCGATACAGAAGACGACCTGGCAACCCTAGAACACACAAGCAGAAACCGTTAAGGCTGTACAGCACAAAAGGACAAGTGCAGGTGTGCAGCTTACTTGAGGTTGTCTCTGACTGTATCTGGCTGTTCCCCGATGTCCGTGAGCTGTGGTGGTTCTGGTGCTTGAAGCTGTGACGGTGATAACTCCAGTAACCGTGGTGGAGTTCGTGGCAAGAGCAATGACTGCACTGACAGCTGTGACGTTGACTGTTCCCGTAGCCGTGACAGTGATAATGTCCGTAACCGTGGTGACAATGACTCCTGTGACTGAGGGAGTGACAGTACCTGCAGCTGCAGTGGAGAGAATTCCTGAATTAGCGAAGGCCAGGAGGAGCTCCGGAAGGGAGAGGGTAATTCTCCGTCCGTTGGAGATACCGATCCGCCGCCTGGGAGGTCCACCTGTGCACAGGGGTAAAGATTAGGCGTAGAAAAGCAAATAGTCTTCTTATGTGGAAGGTCTTGTCGTGGCGTTCTTGACTTGGCTGTGAAACAAAGCTCTGGCTCATACTCTGTCGAGGAAAACAGACGACTCCGTGCCGGGCTGTCCATGACGCTGGCTTTTAAGAGCCGCTGATTAGCCCCTGTTGGTCTGTGCGCAGCTGGAGCTGATGAGCGGGATGACGGCCCAGCGGCCGTCATGACAATAACAGTGCCAATTACATAGAGTTTCTGCTGATAGATCACTTATATGTCCAAAAATAAATCATTGTGATAATATTCTAATTACAGACTTTGTTTAGCTGCAATGCACTTTAATGAAAATGCAGGCCGCAAGCAGGCACAGAATCGTGATGGTGAGCCGGTCTTCATCATCAGGTACCCAAAATTCGAAAAAGGTGGATATAAACTGCAAGCAAAGAAAGTTAATCCAACTTTCCGTGAGTATAAGAAATATTAGTGTCATTTTCTAGGCTTGTATATGATATTTACAGTGGGTGGAGGGTTGGTCTTCATTCAACTTTCACATTTCATAGCTTTTATCAAATTATGTTAATTTGGGTCAAATTTGTATTTCATACTGTAGTCAAATGGATGTCTAATTTTTATTGAATATATTTTTTTTCAGAATATGTGGATGATCTGATGAATACTCTGTTCAACAAAACCTTGGTTGATCCAACCCACTTATGGGAGCAGTGGCACTATGTACAAGCCAGAGTTCCCGCCACATTGAGTGCCGAATTGAACCGGAATTTTATACCATAAAATGGTAGAAAAATTATTCAAATGTATATGACATGCGACTTTGATGAATGCTGAAATATTAGAATTATAAAATTGACATGAACATTAATAAACTCAATATATGATTTTACAAAACTTTATTTAAATATCATTTTTCACAAATCTAATCTTGGTAGGCAAAGTCCCTTGTAGTGATCCGATGGGAATGTTTCTCTGATGAGGCTCACAGCACAGGCAGGCAATATCACCCTCACTTCTTCCTGAGCTGACGTCACTGCTGCCTGCCCCTATCGACAGATGGCGGTACTGCAGCATCACTAAGTGAAAGATGGGCTATTACCAAATAAAGTCATTTATGGAGGCTGGTGACACATATTAAATCACGGGAATGGCCAGAATGGAATATTTTCATACAATCAGTTTATTGGTTCAATAAAAAAATGTCACCGTCCGAGGACTTTAAAGTTATGCTTTTCTGGATACAGACCCAACAAAAACAGTTTAGGGTTCAATGTGAATTGTTTTGAAATTATTTTTTCAATTGTTACCCTCACCTCTTCCCAAAACATTCTGATTTTTCTACATTCCCATAAACAGTGAAATAGGGTTCCTTTACTTTCCATACATTTTGTGCATGTATCTGGTATGTTTTTGTTATATCTATTTAACCCCACTGGTGTAACATACATCCGCATTAACCATTTAAAATGTATCAATTTCAGAATCAGAATGAGATTTATTGCCATTGTTCATGTAGTACACAAACTAGGAATTTGTCTCGGTGCAATGCTGCAACATTAAACATGGAGTAGCACTAAAGATAAAAAACTATGCATGCAATAAAAGGTAGAATATGAATAAGTAATACTAATCTATGCAATTTTTAAATATATTAACAAGCAGCAGATATTGTGGAGTTCCACATAGTGCAGTCGGTAGTGCAAAAAGAAAACAGTGATAATTGTCATGAGTCCGGTTGAGCTGCTGTACGTAGTGCACGAGAGTCTAATAAGTCACTTAGTGTTCAGCAGTCTGATGGCAGAGGGGAAGAAGCTGTTCATGTAGCGGGAGGTTTTAGTCTGAATGGACCGAAGTCTTCTGCCTGAGGGGAGGGGGGCAAACAGTGCGTGTCCAGGGTGTGAAGGGTCGGCTATGATCCGACCTGCACGCCTCTGGGTCCTGGAGATGTACAGGTCCTGGAGGGATGGGAGCTTGCAGCCGATCACCTTCTCAGCAGCGCGCACAACGCGCTGCAGTCTTAGTCTGTCCCTGGCAGTGGCTCCTGCGTACCACACGGTGATGGAGGTGGTGAGGATGGACTCGATGATGGCCGTGTAGAACTGCACCAACATCTTGGTGGGTAGCTTGAGCTTCCTCAGCTGCCGCAGGAAGAACATCCTCTGCTGGGCCTTTTTGATGAGGGAGCTGATGGTCGGCTCCCACTTGAGGTCCCGGGTGATGGTGGTGCCCAGGAAGCGGAAGGAATCTGCAGTGGGGATGGGAGAGTCTGTGAGGGTAAGGGGGGCAGAGGGGCTGTGACTTTTCTGAAGTCCACGATCATCTCCACTGTCTTCAGAGCGTTCAGCTGCAGGTTGTTGTGGCTGCACCAGGACGCCAGCGGGGCCATCTCTCTCCTGTAGACGGACTCGTCGCTGTTGGAGATGAGCCCGATGAGGGTGGTGTCGTCCGCAGACTTGATCAGCTTGACAGACTGGTGGCTGGAGGTACAGGAGTTGGTGTACAGGGAGAAGAGCAGGGGGGAAAGTACACAGCCCTGGGGTGATCCGGTGCTGATGCTAACAGAGTCTGAGACAGTCTTTCCCAGCCGCACATGCTGCCTCCGGTCCGTCAGGAAGTCGGTGATCCACCTGCAGAGGGAGTCAGGCACGTTGAGCAGGGACAGCTTGTCCTGGAGCAGAGCGGGGCGGATGGTATTGAATGCAGAGTTGAAGTCCACAAACAGGATCCTGACGTAGGTTCCCGGGGAGTCCAGGTGCTGCAGGATGGAGTGGAGGGCCAGGTTGACTGCGTCGTCCACAGACCTGTTGGCTCTGTAGGCGAACTGCAGCGGGTCCAGGAGGGGAGTGGTGATGATCTTGAGGTGGGGCAGGACCAGGCGCTCAAAGGACTTCATGACTACAGAGGTGAACGCTACAGGTCTGTAGTCGTTAAGTCCAGTGATCCATAGCTTCTTGGGGACAGGGACGATGGTAGAGGTTTTGAGGTAAGCCAGCACGTGGCATGACTTCAGGGAGGTGTTAAAAATGTCTGTGAAGACAGGAGTCAGCTCCTTCGCACAGTGTCTCAGGGTGGAGGGAGACACGCCGTCCGGACCGGGGACCTTGCGCGGGTTCAGTCTGGAGAACTGTCTGTGCACGTCCTGCTCACTCATGGCAAGGGCAGGGGGGGAGGAGGGGGGGCCACCTTTGATGAAGTGGGGACCATGGAGGCAGTGACGCTGGGGGGAGGGGGGAGATGGACACAGCTGACGAGGTGTCAAAACGGGCATAGTGTTGGGACAGTCTTTGACAAAGGGCTTTGTCATCCTGTCCCTTAGAAGCCTGGGGCCGATAGTTGGTGATTTGCCTCAGTCCTCTCCACACAGAAGCAGAGTCGTTAGCAGTGAACTGCTGCTGGAGTCTCTCAGAATACACAGATTTAGCTCTCCTCAGCTCTCTGCTAAACCGGTATTTGACCTCCCTGTAGCAGTCCCTGTCTCCACTTTTCAACGCTGCTTTCTTCTCCCTCCTGATCTGTCTGAGCTTAGCTGTGAACCAGGGCTTGTCGTTGGAGTAACTCACCCTGGTGCGCGATGGAAGAATGCTCTCCTCACAAAAGTGGATATATGAGGTCACAGTGTCGGTGTACTCATCCAGATCATGCGTAGCACTTTTAAACATGTCCCAGTCAGTTATTTCCAAGCACGTGCGCAGCTCCTCCACAGCTTCACTAGTCCATTTCCTCGTAGTGCTCACAACAGGTTTTGTGAGCTTCAGTCTCTGTCTGTATGTGGGAATCAGGTGGACCATCACGTGATCAGATAGTCCGAGCGCAGCGCAGGGAACAGCGCGATACGCGTCCTTAGCTGTAGTGTAACAGTGATCCAGCGTGTTCTCTCCTCTGGTGGGGCATTTAATAAACTGTTTGTACCGGGGGAGTTCGTGGCTCAGGTTGCTCTAGTTAAAGTTGCCAACCACAATAACCAGAGAGTCCGGGAAAGTCCGCTCCGCTTGCTGAATGTGATCCGCGAGCGCGCGCTGAGCCTCACGCACGTCCACGTCGGGCGGGACGTAAACAGCGGCCAGAATGAATGAAGCAAACTCACGCGGGGAATAAAATGGCTTGCAGTTGATGAATAAATATTCCAGAGCGGGAGAACAGTGTTGGGAGATCACAATTACATTGGAGCACCAGCTGCTGTTGATGGAGAAGCAGACTCCTCCGCCTGTGTTCTTGCCAGAGAGCCCCGTGTCGCGGTCTGCACGAAACAGCTAAAATCCCTCGAGGAGGAGCACGCTGTCTGGTGTTTTTTCCTTGAGCCAGGTCTCAGTGAAGCAGAGGGCACACGAGGTGGAGAGGTCCTTAAATCGCATCAGCAGTCTCAGTTCATCTACCTTGTTATAAAGTGAGTTGACGTTGGACAGAAAGATCCCAGGCAAAGCCGTGCGCGTGCCTCTCCTGCGAAGCCGCACCAGGGCGCCCGCTCGTCTTCCTCTCTTTCCCCGTCTCACTTTTTGGGCTAAAAAGTGAACCAGATCGGCGGCAGGAGCCAAAAAAACTGGGAGTAGGTCCGTGGGAGTGAAAGTCCTGATATTTAGTAGCTCTTCACGGGTGTAAGAGCAGGCAGACACACAATTGACGAACAAAAACAAACAAAAAAAAAGCGCAGCGAAGCACCATGGCGACCACTGTGGGCGCCATCTTGATATCAACAAGATGTTATATCTTGTTATATCTATTTAACCCCACTGGTGTAAGATACATCCGCATTAACCATTTAAAATGTATCAGTTTAAGACGTACATTTATTGATTTGGTTTGAGCTTCTGTACAAGCCAATTCCCATTGTTCCTCTGAAATTTCAATTTGCAGGTCTTCTTTCCAATAATTCAGTCTTTTCTGTGCGTTTTCACTTGAGAATAGTGTCAATGAGTTATAAAACTCTGAAATAATACCCTTTCTGTTACTATCTTTCGTCAAAATTTTTTCCAAGGAAGAATAAGTAGGTTGGGTGAGAGCATTATTTTGATTTGATCGAATAAAATTCCTAAGCTGAAGATATTTAAAAAAATGTGTTCTATTAAGATTGAATTTGATCCTCAGTTCTTCAAAAGACATTATGTTATCTGAATGTGACAAATGTAAGTCTTGAATCTTTTGAATCCCTTTTAAATTCCATACTTTAAATACAATATCCGCTCTCCCTGGTGTAAAATATTGATAACCCCATATTGGGCTAAATTGTGACAATAAGTGTGGTTCTTTTAAATATTTTTTGGTTTCACACCATATTTTGATCATATGCTTTACAATTGGATTTTTAACTTGTTTCTGTAATTTTTTAGCCGAGTCTGAGTATATGAATAAGGGAAGAGGTAAAGGCAAATTGTGTGATTCAATTTCAGTCCAGTGAGGGAGATCATTTGATGAAAAATAATATGTCATAGACCTCAGTTGTGCTGACCAGTAATACAACATAAAGTTTGGACATTTCAGACCTCCACGATCAAATGGTAAATATAGTAAGGACAGACGTAATCTAGCCTTCCTATTGTTCCATATAAATTCCACTAACTTTTTTTTAATTCTTGAGAATAGATCTGAAGGTGGTGGTAAAGGAATGTATTGAAATAAGTAAAGTATTTTTGGTAAGATATTACTTTTAAGTATATTAATTCTCCCGATCATCGACATTGGTAGTGACATCCATCTCTGAAGTAACTCATTAATATCTGTCATTAAGGCTTCATAGTTGGCACTGGCGACTGATTCTAGCTTAGGCAAAATTTGAATTCCTAAATATTTAAACTGATTTACAACATTGAATTGATTTACCTCAGGCGCTGGGTGATTTCTCTGGGTCTCATTTAGCATTAATATTGAAGATTTAGTTTTATGTATTTTATATCCTGATATTTCCCCAAAGTTCTTTATTAAATTTAACAAGGTCGGAATTGATTTTTTAAAATTCGACATAAACAAAATTATGTCATCGGCATACAGGGAGATTTTATGTTCTGTTGGTCCAACTTTAATTCCATATATTTGTGGATGTAAACGTACTGCCATCGCTAAAGGTTCAATTGCCATAGTAAACAATAAGGGTGAAAATGGACAGCCTTGTCGACATCCTCTATTGATTTTTATTGATTTTGAGATAGTGCTGTTTGTTAGGATTTCTGCTGTAGCATTATTGTATATTATATTACTTTTGTATTATTTTTATATTATGAACTTTGTTTATTATGACCTTAGTGCAGCTTTTGATACTTTCGATCATAATATTCTACTTGATAGATTAGAACACTATGTTGGACTTAATGGAACTTCATTGCAGTGGTTTAGATCTTATTTATCTGATAGGTTCCAGTTTGTTCATGTAAATAATGAGTTTTCTTTCGACTCAAAGCTTAGTCATGGAGTTCCACAGGGATCTGTGCTAGGCCCTACTCTCTTTAGTTTATATATGCTTCAGTTAGGCAACATTATTAGAAAGCACTGTATACATTTTCATTGTTATGCAGATGACACACAGTTATACCTGTCAATGAAGCCAGATGATAGTAATCAATTAGCCAAGTTAGAAGCCTGTCTTAAGGAAATCAAAGCTTGGATGACTTGTAATTTCCTGCTATTAAATTCAGATAAGACTGAAGTCATTCTTGTTGGTCCAGAAAACCTTAGAAATTCCTTTCCAAATCAAACTTTCAGTTTGGATGCGGTTACTCTTTCTCGTAATAGCTCTGTGAGAAACCTTGGAGTTATTTTTGATCAGGATTTGTCCTTCAATTCACATATTAAATTTGTTTCTAAGACTGCCTTCTATCATTTGTGTAATATTGTCAAGATTAGGAGCATCTTGTCTCAGAGTGATGCTGAGAAACTGACCCACGCTTTTGTTAGCTCGAGATTAGATTATTGTAATTCTTTATTATCAGGCTGTCCTAAAACATCTTTAAAAAGTCTTCAGCTGATCCAGAATGCTGCAGCAAGAGTTTTAACAGGTACTAGAAAGAGAGCTCATATCTCTCCGGTTCTGGCCTCCCTTCATTGGCTTCCCATAGAGTTTAGAATTAAGTTTAAAATCCTTCTTCTTACTTACAAAGCTCTAAACAATCAGGCTCCTTTTTATTTAAAAGCTCTGATACTACCGTATTATCCTAACAGAGCACTATGCTCCCAAAATGCAGGATTACTTGTAATACCTAGAATCTCCAAAAGTACAATGGGAGGCAGAGCCTTCAGTTATCAAGCTCCTCTCCTGTGGAATCAGCTGCCAATCTGGATTCAGGAGTCAGACTCGATCTCTGTTTTTAAGAATAGGGCTAAAACCTACCTTTTTGATCTAGCCTACAATTAGGGAGGGATCATGTGTTTCTGAACCCTCCCTTAGTTATGCTGCTAATAGGTTTAGTCAGCCTGGGGACCTCCAGTAATGCACTGGGCCTCACTCCTTTCCTCACTCTCAATGAAATATTTTTTTGCTGGTCATTAACATTTGTTTGTTCTCTCCCATAGATTGAGTCCCCATCGTGCTGTTTGCTCTCTACATGTCTGTTCTTTTCTTCTTCTCTATCCCCTCACCCCCCAGCCAGTCACAGCAGATGACTGCCCCTCCCTGAGCCTGGTTCTGCTGGAGGTTTCTTCCTGTTAAAAGGGAGTTTTTCCTCTCCACCGTCGCCAAGTGCTTGCTCACAGGGCATCGCCTGATTGCTGGGGTCTTTCTGCAACTGTGGGGGTTCCCCCTATAGTTGATAGTGCTATGAGATGACTGTTGTTGTGAAATGGCGCTATATAAATAAAATTGAATTGAATTGAATTTGAACGAATAAAATTTCTAAGTTGAAGATATTTAAAAAAGTGTGTTCTATTAAGATTGAATTTAATCCTCAGTTCTTCAAAAGACATTATGTTATCGCGTCTGAGCCTGACAAATATAAGTCTTGAATCTTTTAAATTCCATACTTTTAATACAATATCCGCTCTCCCTGGTGTAAAATATTGATTACCCCTTATTGGGCTAAATTGTGACAGTGAGTGTGGTTCTTTGAAATATTTTTTGGTTTCACACCGTATTTAGATCATGTGCTTTACAATTGGATTTTTAACTTGTTTCTGTAATTTTTTAGCCGAGTCTGAGTATATGAATAAGGGAAGAGGTAAAGGTAAATTGTATGATTCCATTTCAGTCCAGTGAGGAGGATCATTTGATGAAAAATAATATGTCATAGACCTCCGTTGTACTGACCAGTAATACAACATAAAGTTTGGACATTTCAGACCTCCATGATCAAATGGTAAATATAAGTAAGGACAAACGTAATCTAGCCTTCCTATTGTTCCATATAAATTCCACTAACTTTTTTTTAATTCTTGAGAATAGATCTGAAGGTGGTGGTAAAGGAATGTTTTGAAATAAGTAAAGTATTTTTGGTAAGATATTACTTTTAAGTATATTAATTCTCCCGATCATCGACATTGGTAGTGACATCCATCTCTGAAGCAACTCATTAATATTTGTCATTAAGGCGTCATAGTTGGCATTGGCGACTGATTCTAGCTTAGGCAAAATTTGAATTCCTAAATATTTAAACTGATTTACAACATTGAATTGGTTTACCTCAGGAGCTGGATGATTTCTCTGGGTCTCATTTAACATTAATATTGAAGATTTTGTTTTGTTTATTTTATATCTTGATATATCCCCAAAGTTCTTTATTAAATTTAAGAAGGTCGGAATTGATTTTTTAAAAAATCGACATAAACAAAATTATGTCATCGGCATACAGGGAGATTTTATGTTCTGTTGGTCCTACTTTAATTCCATATATTTGTGGATGTAAACGTACTGTCATCACTAAAGGTTCAATTGCCATAGTAAACAATAAGGGTGAAAGTGAACAGCCTTGTCAACATCCTCTATTGATTTTTATTGATTTTGAGGTAGTGCTGTTTTTAGGATTTCTGCTGTAGCATTATTGTATATTATCTGAACCCATTTTATGAAATTATTTCCAAGTCCAAACCTTTGTAGGACTTCAAAAAGAAAGGGCCATTCGACCCTATCAAAGGCCTTTTCGGCGTCCAGTGATAGGAGAGCTGTATCCGGTGCTTCTTTATTGGAATAAATAATATTAAGTCGTCTTCTTACATTATGGAAGCCTTGTCTTCCCATTATAAAGCCATTCTGATCTCGGTTAATAATATTTGGTAATATTTCTTGTAGTTGTTTTGCTAAAATTTTACAGATTATTTTAAGATCAGCATTTAATAGGCTTATTGGTCTCATGTTTTCACATTTATTAGAGGGTTTACCTGGTTTTGGCAACAGTATAATTAAGGCATTATTCATGTATGATGGTAAATTACCATTTTGAAATGCTTCTAAAACCATTTCCAAAAGTGGTTTTATTAATTTATTCTTAAATTTTTTATAGAGGTCGACTGGAAGACCATCTGTTCCTGCTCTTTTTCCTGATTTCATATCATCAATGGCTTGCCCAATTTCTTCTTGACTAATTTTAGACTCCAGTATCTCCCTGTTTTCATTTGGAATACCTGGTATGGATAATCCACCCAAAAATCCATTTAGTTTTGTAAAGTCAGTTTCATTTTTTGTATCATATAGTTTTTCATAATAATCTCTAAAGGCACTATTAATTTCTAAAGGATCTATAACTACCTGTCCGTTACTTATAATACTGGTAATTGGTGTTTTAGATTCTAATTGTTTAATCTGTCATGCCAATAATTTTCCTGATTTTTCACCTTGTTCATAAAACGTTTGCTTCAATCTTAGAAGACTCGAGGCAGCTCTATTCGCTGATTTTTTGTCATATTCAGCTCTCAGAATCAGTAATTCGTTCTCTAACTGTGGGTTACTTCCTGCATACACCTTTTCTTGAAGAATTTTTATTTTACGTTCCGATTGGACTCTCTCCTCTCGGGTCTTCTTAGATTTTGAACCTGTATAATTAATAATATGCCCCCTAATAAAAGCTTTGAAAGCCTCCCACTTTATACATGCTGATGTTTGTGTAGTTTTGATATCAAAGAACTCCTCTGTTTTTCTATGTACTTAACAAGTTCCTCATCCTGAAGCCATTTATGTTGAAAATGCCACCTAACTGGGCTCTTTGTCAATTTCTTATCTACATATACTAGACAGCAGGGTGCATGTTCAGAGATCACAATGTTATCATAGAAACAGTTTTGAATCTTGGACCTTAATTCTGTAGAGATCAAAAAGTAGTCAATACGTGAGAATGTCTTATAGGTATTAGAATAACAAGAATAGGCTTTGACTTGTGGTTTCATTTCTCTCCATATATCTAGCAATCTCAATTCTTTCATAAAATGATTAATGGTCATCCTACTTCCATTGTGCGTACAGTCCAGTCCTGTTGATCTAGCTATACTGGGATTCAATGTACAATTAAAATCCCCTGCTATTATATGTTGCCCTGTAAGTGATGATAAAGTGAGGAATAAATTAACAAAGAAGTTTTGATCATCAATATTGGGGCCGTATAAGTTCACCAGATTTATATTTTCTAATAACAAAGATCCTTGGATAATTAGATATCTTCCAAATTTGTCTCTAATTACATTTTTCGTTTGAAATGGGACTGTTTTATGTATGAGAATCATAACTCCCCTAGCTCGGGATGAAAATGATGAGGTGAACACATTACCTTGCCATCTTCTCCTAATTCTTTTTACATCCTCCTCTAATAGATGAGTTTCTTGTAAAAATACAATTTTTGAATCCATGTCTTTTATTTTATTCATAACTTGTTTAAGTTTTTTTAGATTTTGTAGACCTCTGCAATTCCTGAAAGTTAAATTAAGATTAACGCTTTGATCTATGATAAATAAGGAGTTTGAGATTACCTTGCAATATGAACATACTCTTACGGAGAAGCAAAAACATGGATGATGGAACATTCATCCTACAAACTAAACAAAAACAGATTCCCTTTCCCCACATTCGTGGTTATCCTCCCAAAATCAAAAAAATTCTGTCTCCCGTTATAGCTAGTGACTGTTCCACACCTGCGAGGATCAGTCAAACCACTCTCTCTTTCTCCTCTCAATCACCCTGACTCTACTACTATTCTTATGACATGACATTAACTCTCTTCTGTAGTTTTGTCAACATAACTTCAAAGTTTTTTAGCAACATTGTACATCATAACTTTTTTTATTACAGTCTGTATTTTGTAGACATGTTTATGTTTCAGATCAATCAGATGTCTGTACATATGCTTAAATGTTCTACCTTTGTCATGTTCATGCTTAGCTCCCGCCAGTCTCCTTTTGGATCTGCTTGATGAGCTCCTGCGCCTCTTGAGGCGTCTTGAAGGTTTGGGTTCTCCCCTTATATGTGACCAGCAGTCTTGCCGGATGAATCACTTCGTGACGAATCCGTAGGTTGCGCAGCTCTTTGCGGGCGGGGTCGAACTGCCTCCTTAACTGTTGTATTCCTGCAGCCAAATCCGGATAGAACTGCACCTGTTGGTCCTGGTATTTAATTTCCCCTGTAGCTCGCACCGCATTGGTGACTGTCATCTTGTCTCTGTAGTTGAGGAACTTCATAATCATCGTCCTCGGGGGTGTCTTATTATCTCTCGGTGGGCTGATTCGGTGAGCTCTCTCTAAAACGACCAATGACTGCAGATCCGCGTTGTTCAGCGCTTCTGGAATCCACTTTTCCAAAAAGGAACATGGGTCCCGTCCCTCCGCTCCCTCTGGGAGGCCCACCAGCCTCACATTATTCCGTCGCGAGTGGGATTCCAAGTCTAGGACGTTATCTTCCAGACGTTTGCATTTTAATTCCAGTGTTTGCAGATTAGTTTGCAGGCTGGTGACGTCATCTTCAGCGCTTGAAATTCGGAGCTCCGCCTGCGACACTCGATCCAAACAGTTATTTCTTTTTTCATTCCTTCTATCGCTGTTATAATCCCGTCAAATTTAGACAAAAACTCTGTTCTTGTGGAGTTGATGGCAGTGAGCACTGCGTTTGTCACCTCTTCAGCAGTTCCCACTCCGCCGCTGGCTCCCTCCTCCGCCATCGCCTCTGGAATTTTCTCAGTTTCGCCTCGAGCATGGAAGTCTGTTAGCTTGGGTTGTTTTGTCGAGTTACCTTTTCCTCCACCTAATTTTCCAGCCTTAGTCTTTACCATATCCACGCCAGAACGCTAGGATGGGTTTTTGTTCCAATTAAGAGAGTTTTAGTAATTTTTTTTTTTTATTTTCAAGAGCAGAGCAGTGTGAAACACGTCTTCCTACGTGGCCGCCATAACTGGAAGTCAATTTTATACTATTTATTTCTTTTTTAAATTTTGCACAGTAAATTTGCATATGGAACTTAACATTTGAAGAATTGTATAACCGAGGCTTGAATATTGGAATATTGGGCTGGTTGGGGTCCCACCCAGACGTCCTGTGTTTAGACTTTTTACTGGTGTCATCCTTCTCTCCTTCCTCTGCTCGCACCTCTCCTGGACCCTCTCCCTCAACACTTCCCTCTCCTTGGCTCCTCTCTTCTGTCTCATCTTGCCCTCGCTGAGCTCTGTCTAATTCAGGTTCTCGCTCTGTCTATGGTGGTATACAAACAGGTTAGAAAATATCAAGTGTCATGTTTTGTCCTGCAGGATTATGTGTATTTTTTGTATTTTTTTTTTCGAGTGTTTCTTTTTTTCATTGAGTGTAGAGAAGGGAAAAAGCATTCATAATAGTAATGTACTCATGCATACTTAAATGATATGATCAGAGGTGGGTATAGTAGCTAGAAATTCTACTCACGTAAAAGCAGTGGTTTAAATTAATAATTAAAAGCAGACAACCAAATATTTTTAGTTGAGTTAAGGGTACAAAGAGCATCCACTTAAAAACTTGAGTAATGACTTCAGTCTTGAAGGTTTGAGGTTTTTCTCTCAAATTTATAACAATTTCCTTTTAGTTTTCTACTTTTCTCTGTAAATTTATCTAAATTTGAAACCATTTTCCTCAAATTTGTAATTTTCTCTTGTAAAATTGACTTTTCTTGTACATCTGAAACTTTTATTATAAATTTTTGGATTATTTTATGGCTTATTTTTCGTTTTTTTTAAAAATAAAATTTCTGTTTTTTTTAAAATAAATTTGAAACGGACTGTGGTAACTTTTGTACTTTCCTTAAATTATGATTTTGCAGTCAGAACAGAACAGTAATTTAACTGATTACAAAGAAAAAAATATTAATGAAATTGTATTTCATGAAATAAATTAACTTAAATGATATAGTTTTTTCCAAAATCTCCTCACCACCCAGACAGCAAGAAAAACCTCCCTTGTTTTGAAATCCAAATGTTGGCACGTTTAGTTTGTCTGAAGGCTGCTGACGGATTAAAGTCATTGACTTGGTGAATTTCGGTCATCTTAACTTGCCAGGTACATAATAGGGAACATAACTTAATATTGTAGTGGCTGGTGAAATATATCCTCAGCAATTCATCAGTCCCCCTTGCCTTTCCTTTCACATGAAGCCGGCTGCATATGAATTCTAACCGCATCTCTTTGCTAAGCAAATCTTCCTTTATTGCTCCCGTTAGCAGTGGGTTAAAACCATGATAAATGCCTCCAGTGCTTACATACCTTTTCTGATTTTTTTCCACATTTAAAGTACTTTAATAAACTCATGTTTCTCTTGGACAGTCACACTAGTGAGACACTCTTCCTGGTGACTGACTGGAAAGCTCGCGTGGGTGGGGTGCTTCTCAACTCTGCGCGGATGACGGTCACGTGCGTTGTTTGTGTGCGCGCTTGCGGAAAGTCATTGTTTCATATATTTTTCTTTAAATTTCCTCATAAGCCCGGCAGAAAGTTTTCTGGTGTGGCGGCCCACCACCCAGAAATGTTACCAGAAGAAACCCTGCTAAACCTTGTTTTATCTAAAATTATGGCTGAGGGAAATCCCTCTGGGGACTGCAGCTGGTGAACCTAACTTCATACTTGGGCTACAAGGTTAAGGGTCTTTTACAGTGTCCACCCTCCCCTCAGTCAGGCTGAGAGTCATCAAAACCTGGACCAACAGAATGAAAAGAGCTTCTTCCCCAGAGCAGTAGACAGACTGTTGCACTCATAACCCCTTTCCAGCAGGCATGCGTGCACACACACCTATTTATTTATTTATTATTTATTACTATGATGATTGCATTTTAAGCTGCTGAACAGAGATTGCTGCTCAACAGAGTTTCATTATATTTTTGTGTACAATAACAGTATAGATTCTATTTGCATCATGCTTTCACATTTGGTCTGAATGCACCTTAACTCATTTGTTAATCCACAGTTGAATATGCTCTATATCTTGCCCCATTCTGGTTTATTTTGCTATCTTTTGATAGCGGGGTAGATTGGGCTGCTAACATTCGCTGGTCTGAGCGGCCACAGCCTGGATTTCTGGTGGACTTTCCCGGAGCAAACAGAGAGGGGTCCACTAGCATTTAGCTCAGCTGTTACTCAAAGTCTGTTTGTCCATTTTCTATATAATCTATCCATCCTTGACAGACACTCATTTCCCCAGACGGCTCATCGACGAACCCTTGAATATACATTTTGTTTATAGACTTTAGTTTAACTTATTTCATTATAGTTTGTTTTACTCTTTGATTAGCAGTAGCTTGCTGCTGTTAGCAGAGTTAGCCATGTACTCATTCAGGGTTGCTTCAGTACTTATTACCCCCCAGGGACCAGTCACATGCTAACAGCAACTCAAACTACACACCCCTGTCTCTGATAACGCTTTATTTGGGCCTTTCATTTCTAGCATTTGACCAATATTTGTTGGTATGTTCCATAGTCCAGCAATCAAAGTAAATGCTAATATTAGCCTCAAAATGGTGTTGCCATCTAAACAAAAATCTCAGAGGAATGATGAAAGATGGTCGGGTTGGGAGCCTATATGCCTATGTAAAATGGTATGACAATAATTAAACCCTGAGGTGTTTTATAAAAGTAGTAAAAATATGTAAAACTAAGTACAGTGGGGCAAAAAAGTATTTAGTCAGCCACCAATTGTGCACGTTCTCCCACTTAAAAGGTGAGAGAGGTCTCCAATTTTCATCATAGGTATACCTCAACTATGAGAGACAAAATGAGAAAAAAAAATCCAGAAAATCACATTGTCTGATTTTTAAAGAATTTATTTGCAATTTTTTATTTATTTATTTTTTTTTTGGTTACTTATTTGTACCTGTAGGTAGACTTGGTTTGCAGACTGGTGACAAGCCACCGGCTGCTGGTCGCTGCGTGCGCGAGCGTCCTAAACCTACATGTTTTTGGTGTGCGGGAGGAAACTGGAGAAATCCCGGAGTAAACCCACGCAACACGGGGAGAACATGCAAACTCCACACAGCTCACTGTTGGTCGGGGGCTGGGATCGAACCCACGATCTCATGATTCCCGCGGTCCCCCGGCCGAGGGTAAAACTGTGCTGCCACAGTGCTAAACCACTGCGCCACCGTGCAGCCCATTATAGTGAATTATAGTGGAAAATAAGTATTTGGTCACCTACAAACAAGCAAGATTTCTGGCTCTAACAGACCTGTAACTTCTTCTTTACGAGACTCCTCTGTACTCCACTCGTTACCTGTATTAATGACACCTGTTTGAACTCGTTATCAGTATAAAAAACACCTGTTCACAACCTCAAACAGTCAGACTCCAAACTCCTCTATGGCCAAGACCAAAGAGCTGTCAAAGGACACCAGAAAGAAAATTGTAGACCTGCATCAGGCTGGGAAGACTGAATCTGCAATAGGTAAGCAGCTTGGTGTGAAGAAATCAACTGTGGGAGCAATTATTAGAAAATGGAAGACATACAAGATCACTGATAATCTCCCTCGATCTGGGGCGCCACGGAAGATCTCACCCCGTGAGGTCAAAATGATCATGAGAACAGTGAGCAAAAATCTCAGAACCACACGGGGGGACCTAGTGAATGACCTGCAGAGAGCTGGGACCAAAGTAACAAAGGCTACCATCAGTAACACACTACGCCGCCAGGGACTCAAATCCCGCAGTGCCAGACGTGTCCCCCCTGCTTAAGCCAGTACATGTCCAGGCCCATCTGAAGTTTGCTAGAGAGCATTTGGAGAATGTCATATAGTCAGATGAAACCAAAATAGAACTTTTTGGTAAAAACTCAACTTGTCGTGTTTGGAGGAGAAAGAATGCTGAGTTGCATCCAAAGAACACCATACCTACTGTGAAGCATGGGGGTGGAAACCTCATGCTTTGGGGCTGTTTTTCTGCAAAGGGACCAGGACAACTAATCCGTGTAAAAGGAAAGAGTGAATGGGGCCATGTATCGTGAGATTTTGAGTGAAAACCTCCTTCCATCAGCAAGGGCATTGAAGATGAAACGTGGCTGGGTCTTTCAGCATGACAGTGATCCCAAACACACCACCTGGGCAATGAAGGAGTGGCTTCGTAAGAAGCATTTCAAGGTCCTGGAGTGGCCTAGCCAGTCTCCAGATCTCAACCCCATAGAAAATCTTTGGAGGGAGTTGAAAGTCCGTGTTGCCCAGCGACAGCCCCAAAACATCACTGCTCTAGAGGAGATCTGCATGGAGGAATGGGCCAAAATACCAGCAACAGTGTGTGAAAACCTTGTGAAGACTTACAGAAAACGTTTGACCTCTGTCATTGCCAACAAAGGGTATATAACAAAGTATTGAGATGAACTTTTGTTATTGACCAAATACTTATTTTCCACCATAATTTGCAAATAAATTCTTTAAAAATCAGACAATGTGATTTTCTGGATTTTTTTTCCTCATTTTGTCTCTCATAGTTGAGGTATACCTATGATGAAAATTGGAGACCTCTCTCATCTTTTAAGTGGGAGAACTTGCACAATTGGTGGCTGACTAAATACTTTTTTGCCCCACTGTAGATGTTGGTTAAAATAACTGAATATCATGCACTAACATGATAAAAATCTTAAAACATAGTCAAATAAATAAATGAATATTGATGGGAACAGCATATTTGGTTTTTGCGTCTGAACATTTTTCCAAGTCACGCTTGCTTCATTCCCAGGCTTCAGCCAATCAGAGGGCGGGCCGTGCAGGCAGAGTGGCTGCCGGGAAATGCTTCAGGCTGTACACGGCGTGGGCCTTCAAACACGAGATGGAGGAGACAACGGTGCCGGAGATTCAGAGGACCAACCTGGGAAATGTGGTCCTGCTACTGAAGAGTCTGGGTGAGGAGGAGGACGACTGTGGAGCAGAGCAGTCTGATGTGAACGTTTGAGATGAGAGTCAGAACGAAATGGACACGGGGATGTGGATATGAAAATGTAGAAAATAAGCTAGAAAGTGGGGGTAGCTTGTTCTATAACACTGGTTAACACCAAATTTATTGTCTTAATACAGGGGTGTCCAACCATGTGCCATGGAGAGCCAAGACCCTGCAGGTTTTCTCTTCTACCCAGTCTCTTCAGCAGGTGTTTACACTTATCAGCAATCAGTGGGAAGAAGTTCACAGAAATCTGCTGTTGAAGACACTGGTTGGAGGTAAAACCTGCAGGGTCTTGGCTCTCCATGGCACATGGTTGGACACCCCTGTCTTAATAGGTCAAATAGGTTCATTTTGTCGTCTTTTAATTATTTATCTTTTGTTCATATAAAAGACAAAAAATAAAATGGAAAGGAGATGTCTTTACCTTCTTTACATGTTTCAACTGCACTGCAGCCTTCTGAGGAAGGCTTCTGACGAAGGCTGCAGTGCAGTTCAAACATGTAAAGAAGGTAAAGACATCTCCTTTCTATTTTATTTTTTGTCTTTTATATGAACAAAAGATAAATTGTTGTCTTAAGTTTTTTTTTTAGCTGATTTAGGACAATTTTGATGTGCTGAATCCAAAAATCACATTTTGCTCAATCAGGTCAACTTTTTGAAATATGACCACATGTTTTTTATATTTTTGTTTACATGTATGGGTATTTTTGCTTTATATGACGCAAAATTCTTTATTTCTTGAAATTCTCTGAATTTTGAACAATGATGACGTAACATTGTTTACATGTACTTACCTTTATCAGCGTCTACTATTCAATTTACAGTTCAACTGTACAACTGCTTACATTCATTCATTCATCTTCTCCCGCTTAATCCTTTTCGGGTCGTGGGGGGGCTGGAGCCTATCCCAGCATCTTTGGGCAAGAGGCAGGGTCCACCCTGGACAGATCACCAGTCCATCGCAGGGCCAACATGGAGAGACAGACAACCTTTCATTCTCACTGCTTACAACTTAGCATAAAACCCTGACCTGATTGAGAGAAACTGATGTCATTTTTTGATTCAGTGGTGCAAAATTGTCTTAAATCAGTTGAAAAAACACAGACAACTTACAAAAAAAATATTTTTGTTATGTTGTGTAATCAGTAGGTTATCTCCCTTGTTAATCTGCCATCTCACCCATCCACATCCCCATTCATAGGTGTAAATCATGGGGGGGCATGCCCCCCAACCTGGAAAAAAGAGAGAACTGTCCCCTCCCAATATCATCATAACTCCCTTTTTTATCATGTTGCATAACTAAGTAAAATGAATTTGAAGCACCTATTTTAAGTAGAAATGCAAAAAGAGCTATAAATTTGCACCACTTTTTTCCCGAAAATCTGCAACTTTTTCCTGAAAAATTTGCTAATTTTTTCTTGTAAATTTTGTACATGTTTTCTTGTAAATTTTGCAACTTTTTTCCTATAAATTTGTGACTTTTTTCTTGTAAATTTTTGATTTTTTTTTTTTTTTTTCTCTCATGGGTAATGTTATCAGACTTGGCTTAGCTTTAGCTGCGGTGTTGTTTCCCATCATTTATCATCATGTGTAAATAACACTTGTAATGTACCTTGTGAACAAACAACCACATATTCTCAGTTCCAGTGGTCATGTGGCCTTCTGTATTATTATACATTAATGTGCAGATCTGTTGTTTATTTCCGCATACTGTTAGCCTTCCTCAACCGCCTGTCAGCATCCACGGGAGGCTCCGAACTTCGCCTGTGTAGTTTCTGGCTTGCCTGGGTGACTGACTTGACCCTAAAACCCCACAGCAGCTGCACCAAATCCAAGCCTCGTAACATAGATGCAATGTAGAACTCCTCCAGGATGGCAGGACTTCAATGTTTTTTTTTCACGTTTTTTCCCCACATTCCTTTATATTTGTTTGCTGAAGCTGATCCTTTTGCTTTCTTTCTCATCACCAGGTATTAATGACCTGGTTCACTTTGACTTCATGGACCCCCCTCCTCATGAGGACCCTGGTCCTGGCTCTAGAGCAGCTCTACGCTCTGGGAGCCCTGAACCACCTGGGAGAGCTCACCAAGGTGATGAAACCATGACTCAACATTTTATCATCCTCAGGACTTGTATCGTAACAGTCCAGACCAAAGCTAGGGCACCCTGTGCCCCTGAAGTATGACTGTGGCTTTTGGGATTGCAAGGTCAAAGGTCAACATCAAAACGCCTCTTAAACTCTATCTCAACAACAAAGAAAGCTAGGGGTCACTAAAACCTGGTACACAGGTTCACTCTGAGATCATAACCTCTTGGACTACAGGTTTGGATCAAATGTCAAAGGTCAAGGTTGGCACTCCTGCTATGATAATTATATTATAAACTATTGTAATTATATTGAAAAGTTGAAAACTGCTCTCTGTCATTAAGTACTGGGATCTTCAAAGAAGAAAACAGAGGCGGGGGATTACTGCCCTTGCTTTCAGAGTGCTCAGTTTGCAACTTTTTCCCACAAATTTGTGACTTTTTTGGTGTAACAATTTTTTGACTTATTTTCTTGTAATTTAAGACTCTTTTTCCCATAAATTTTGCCGTACTTTTTTTCTCATAAGTTTGCAACTTTTTTCCCCGTAAGTCTGCGACTTTTTTCCCCACATAAATGTGCAACGTTTTTCTTTTGAACCTGCGACTTTTTTTTCTTGTAGGACTTGTGACTTTTTTCTTGTAAGTTTGTGACTTTTTTCCCAATAAATTTGCAACTTTTTTCGCTGTAAATTTATAACTTGTAAATTTTTTTTATTTTTTACCCCCGTACATTTGTGACTTTTTTCCTGTAAATTTGACTTTTTTTTCCAATAAATTTGCGACTTTTTTCCGGTAAATTTGCAGGTTGTTTTTGTCATAAATATGTGGCATTTGTGATGTAAATTTTGCAAATTATTTCTCATAAATCGCAGCTTCTCTGTGTAGATTTCATAAATTTGTGATGTTTTTCTGATTAAATTTGTGGGTTTTTTTCTTGCTTGTTGGAGCTACTTTCAGTTTGTTTGTTTGTTTTTTAATTTTCTAGAAAATCGTAATCATGTTACAACAGCAGATCTCCTGAGGAAGTTTAAAATTTAACGTGAGCCGAATTAAGAGCCTTAATTTTCATTCACTTCAGTTCCAGTGTAATATTGAAACGAGGCTGACCATAATGTGGTCGCAGACGTTTTGTCATCTCTCACATAAAACATCTTAAACTGAACTTGCTCACCCATCAGATGTGTGAAAACGATGAGAAGATTTTTGTGAATAGTCATCAGATCTCCAAAGAGGACAACTGTTCCCACTGCAGCCTCAGAAGAACGCTGCTGTTGTTTTCATGACATAACCTGTTGTCTGATTCTCACTGGCCGTAAACGTTCTGCAGCTCCACCGCTCACTTCCCTGATCAGAAATGCTGACATACAGCAGAGATGACTCGGCGTTTTCAGCCCACGATGCCCGTCTTACAATCATTTAATGAGTCGTATCAAGGAAGGGTTTTTTTTTTTTTTTTTGTAATTTTGCAACTTTTTCTCCCCATAAATCTGCATCTTTTTCTCTTAAAATGTTGGAATGTTTTCATTAATACGCTTCTTTATTCTGGTATTTTTGCAATTTTCTCCCCTATAAATTTAAAAACTTTATTTCTCTTCATGTGGGAGTTTGTTTTTCCATTTAAGTTGGCAGTGAGTTTATTTTTTTATTTGGCAGCTTCATTCTTCACAAATTGTGTGACGTTCTTCAAGTGGATTGGCAGCAAGTGTGTGATTTTAATTTGGTAAATTTGTAGCTTTGTTCTCCGCAAATCTGTGACTTTTTCCAAGATTTTTACCTCATAAGTCTGTAACTTTCTCGTTAATTTGCAACTATTTTCTCATAAATTACCAACTTAAAATTTTGGCTTAATTTCTTGTTTGTAGTTGTATTCTTCCCTAATCTCTGCCATTTTTTTTTCTATAATTTTGTGACTTTTTTCCCTCATAAATTTGTGATTTTATTTCTCATTCCCGCATTCAATGACTCTTCATTCTCATAAATATTGCGCTATTTATTTTGTTGATTTATAGACTTTATTTCTGGTTAGTTTGCAGTTTTATTCTACGCAAATCAGTGATATTTGACTTTTTTATTGTAAATTTGCAAACTTTTTTCTTTTAAATCAGCAACTTTTTTCTTGTAAATTTGCACATTTTTTCCTCAGAAATTTTCCATTTTTTTCCTTGTAAATTTACAGCTTTTTTCCTGTAAATTTGTAACTTTTTTTCTCAGAAATTTTTCTAATTTTTTTTCTCATAAATTTGCAACTTTTTCCTCCGAAATCTTCATTTTTTCCTTTTAAATTTATAGTTTTTTTCCTGTAAATTTGTGACTTTTTTCTCATAAATTTTCTAATTTTTTCTCATAAATTTGCAACTTTTTTCTCAAATATTTTTTCCTTTTAAATTTACATTTTTTTTCCTGTAAATTTGTAACTTTTTTCTCATAAATTTTCCATTTTTTCTTTTAAATGTGCAACTTTTTTCTTTTAAAATCTGCAACTTTTTTTTTTTAGAAACTTTAACTTTTTTTCCCTGAAATGTTCAATTTGTCTCTTGTAAATTTGCAACTTTTTTCTCAGAAATTCTTTTTTTTTTTTGTCAGTGTGCACCCCCAACCACAGGGGGTGCACAAGCCAGTGTACTCCTGGTGCCAAGTGTTATGCCGGGAAGTCCATCCCATACTGTTCAAAGTCAATACAACTACACCCAAGAGATTGCTTGTGTGCCAAGAATTGCAGTCCCATCATTGCAAGCAGGTGTTCATGTGCAAGTCAAAGTCGGTACAACTATATACTCTGAAAATACTTTGAAAAAAGTGATTACCTTTTTTTTACAACAATGCAATAAAGTGCAAATCTCGACTATGAACGTTTGTAAAACGTGGAGTTGGATCACTGTGATTTCTAACCCTCTTTGAAACACTAAAACGTCTGGCAAATAAACATAATTTAAAGATAATTTACAAGAGGTAATAATGATTTTTACTTTTAAAAATGTGTAATGGGTACTTCTAAAAATGCACAAATGGTAACAAGCCTGGCTGTCGTGTTATATTTTATAGTTATGGCAGATAGGATGCAGTTCTTGGCATAACACCAGTCCTAAGCCCACATAAATGGGGAGGGATGTGTCAGGAAGGGCATCTGACGAAAAACCTTTGCCAAATCAAGCATGTGGATCATGACGAAATGAGACTTTGCCGACCACCACCGGTGCTGTTAACTGACAGGGTGCCAATGGAAATTGAGCTACTGTTGGTCGAAGATTGAGGAGGAGGCACGGGGGAAGGTGTGTTAGGATGGAGAGAGAGAACAGGAAAGGTAGAAGTGTGGAAGTGAGAGTAGGGATGTTAAATATAGAGACTATGACTGCAGAGGCACAGAGTTGGCTGATATGATGGAGAGAAGAAAGGTAGATATACTGTGTGTTCAAAGAAACCAGATGGAAGGGAAGCAAGGCTAGGAACATTGGAGGTGGATTTAAACTGTTCTACCACGGTGTAGATGGGAAGAAAAATGGAGTAGGAGTAATTTTGAATGAAGAGTATGTGAAGAGGGTTCAGGAGGTAAAGATGGGAGTCGGACAGAATCATGAGTTTGAAGCTAGAAGTCAAAGGTGTATGTTGAATGTGTCAGTGCGTATGCCCACAAGTTAGGTGTCAGGTAGAAGAAAGAGAGGAATTCTGGAGTAAATTGCATGAAGTGGCAGATAGTGTTCCCAGGGGGGAGGGAGCAGTGATTGGAACAGACTTTAATGGACATGTAGGTGAAGGGAACAGAGGTGATGAGGAGGTTCTGGGTAGGTATGGTCTTAAGGAGAGAAATGAAGAAGGACAAATGGTTGTGGATTTTGCTTAAAGGATGGAAATGGCTGTGGTGAACACATACAGTGGATATAAAAAGTCTGCACACCCCTGTTCAAATGCCAGGTTTTTGTGACGTAAAAAATGACACCAAGATAAATAATTTCAAAACTTTTTACACCATTAATGGGACCTATAACCTGTACAATCCAATTGAAAAACAAACTGAAATCTTTTAAGGGGAAAAACAAAAAAACTTACAATAACCTGGTTCAGAATCAGAATGAACTTTATTGCCAAGTATGCTTACACATACAAGGAATTTTACTTATCACTAAGGTGCGCTCGTGTTAAGCGCTCCCTAATGACGCGGCAGCCATACAGGCGCCTCATACAGTGGGGGGTAAAGAGGGGGAGGGGGTGACACATTGGGCAGAGAGAAAAAACAGTTATCAAAATATAGCTCAAGTGAGCAAGATTGTGATCACATAGAAAAAACCCCTCTAATTGCACACTTAGCAGACAACAGATCTACACATTAACAAAGCAAGAGAGAGACCAGTGTGTGTATGTCAGTCATGTGATATCAGTGTGAATGCAGTGTGTGAAGTATCAGTTTCTGGTGGATAACAAAAATCCTCTCCTAGGCAACGGCTAGATGTTATGTCCATGGTGTTTTAAAACATAGATAACATGTCCACAGAGTTCATCTCTCTTCAGTGCATGTCAGATGGTAAAATTCCATGTTAGTCACGTGATGACGCTGTCCTTGGAGAGTTCAGATTGCTGCACATCAGAATGTTTGGGTTAGAGAGAAGCCAAAACTCCCTTCTGCCTTATCTTTTCTCCTCGAGGAATGAGTTCTCCCAAGGACGCTGAATCAAGGCCTGATGAGCACAGTTCACTTAGAGCATAGAATTTTCATCTCTCATGCGATTCTGTGCATCACAATTTACATTAACATTCACAGGCTTTAAAATCATTCCCTGGAGAGCACCCAGCGACTCCGAGATGTTTCCCACCTTCCGATTCAGTTTGCCATTTGCCGCTATCAGTGCCCTCCCCACCTGGTCGAATTGTTGTTGAAGGAGCTTCGCCGGGTCCGCATTTTGATTAGTTCTTTCCAACTTCTTTAATTTCCGATACACCAGGAAAACTCCAAAGCCAAACAGCAGAAATCCTGTGATCATGTAGCCAAACAGGGAGATGTCATCCACATCTTCAATCCAATTGTCCCATGAGTCTCTCACATACTTGGGCTCCCCCGGGCCCGATTTACTGTTTGAAAAAGTGGTGTCAGTTGCATTTAAAGCCCAGCTCACCAATTCCATTTTTTTCCGTTTGGCTCGAGATCAGCGAGAAGAAGAGCGAGACACAGACAGGACACAGCAAGCTTGGATCAGTGAAGGGAGGTGGAGGAGAGGAGAAGAAATGCGTCTGCTCTTTCTGAAAGCCGGAAGAAGAAGGTTGCATAAATATGCACACTCTTAAACTAATACTTTGTTGCAGCACCTTTGGCTTTTATTAAAGCACTCAATCTTCCTGGGTAGGAGTCTCTCAGGGTGGCACATCTTGGTGTGGCAATATTTGCCCACTCTTCTTTGCAAAAATGCTCCAAATCTGTCATATTGCGAGGGCATCTCCTGTGCACAGCCCTCTTCAGATCACCCCACAGATGTTTGATCGGATTCAGGTCTGGACTCTGGCTGGGCCATTCCAAAACCTTAATCTTCTTCTTCATTCTTTTGTTGATTTGGATATGTGCTTTGGGTAGTAGTAGTAGATTAGTTTATTTGACAGGGACAGTGCAATAAACATAGACAATTAATCAAAGACAATCAATCTGATGTGTTGCACATAGAGTATATAGCTATTAGCTAATTTGCAACTCTTGTCCCTGGATGGGCTTTAGAAAAAAGAATCAAGATAAAAATATACACAATAACCACATACATCAATGCAGAAAAATTATAAATACACAATTATAAATATTATAAATATTATAAATACACAAATATAAGAGCCTGACTCACCTTTAACATAAATATTATAAATACACAAATATAACAGCCTGACTCACATTTAACACATATAACATAACTCACATTTGCCTATTTCAGGCCTTCCTCCCTCCGTCACTCACTATAAACAAACACATTTATTCCTTCCCTTCATTCACTCTCACTTTGCAGACAAATAATTCATACATGAGTACATTCTTGTTTATTTTTCAGCCAGTTTTTAACATTTTTAGTGAATGTTTTAAAGTCCGTTATTATTTTAATTTCATTTGGCATTGTGTTCCAGATGTGACTGCCCTTTATAGAGAAAGCTGTTTGTCCAAATGTGGTTCTGCGGTGGAATATTTTACAGTTATTGTTAACAGAACTCCTGGTGGCTCTGCTGCTGTCCTGTCTTTGGACGAAACCAGCAAGTGGCTCGGGTGCTGATTTATGGAAACATTTGAACGTTAATTTCAGAAGACAGAGGTCAATGAAGCTCTCAAAACTCAATAGGTTGTATTTTTTTAAAACATTACAGTGATGCCACCTAATGGGCTTTTTGTCCAAGATTTTTAGGGTTTGATTATATAATGAACCTATATGTCTTATTGTGGAAGGGGCTGCTTGAGCCCAGACTGTCAAACAGTATGATATATGAGAAAAAACCATAGAATGCATATACAGTGCAGCTGCTTCGTAAGGTATGTAATATCTAATTAATTTAAAGCAGTTCAGATTTTTTTTTACTGTTTTTGAAATTTTCTTTATATGAAGATTAAATTTGAGTTGAGGATCTAGTACAATGCCAAGGTATTTGAATTCTGTAGCTAAACTGATGTCATGATCATGTATATTAACTTTAAAATGTTGCAGGTTACATTTTTTGATTGAAAAGCACATTGAGACTGTTTTCTGAAGGTTCAGCAATAGATGGTTCTTGAGGAGCCACTCTTGGACATCAACCATACTTGTAGACAGTACATCTGCAGCCTGTGCTGGAGTCTTGGCAGCTGTGTAAATAACTGCATCATCTGCATAAAGTTGGCATGTTGCAGCTGAGCAGTGTAACGGCAAGTCATTAATAAAAATGCTGAAAAGTAAAGGACCAAGAATGGACCCTTGTGGGATACCCATGCGGTTGTTTAAAAATGAGGATTTATCCTGGTGAACTTTTACACACTGTTCTCTATTCTGGAGATAAGATGCAAACCATTCTAATGTATTTGGGGAGAAGTTAAAAGATACCATTTTGGATAAAAGCAAACTGTGGTTTACAGTATCGAAAGCCTTTTTGAGATCTAGAAAAACAGCTCCTACCACATTACCCCTGTCCAAGGACTGTTTGACGTTTTCAATAAGGCAACAATTTGCTGTTTCTGTTGAGTATCCTGGTCTAAAACCAAATTGATGTGGATGAAGAAGTTGACTGTCTTGTAAGTAGTCTATCAGCTGTGTAGCTACAACTTTTTCAAGAACCTTAGATAGGACTGGTAAGATAGAGATTGGGCGGTAATTGCATATATCGTCTTTACTGCCTGATTTATGAACTGGTATGACGACAGCTTTTTTCCAGCCAGATGGAAATGTACTAGACCTAATGGAGAGATTAATGAGATGAGTCAGTGGTTTGATTAATATTTTGCTGTGCATTTTGAGAAAGGAGGTGCTCATATTGTAGATATCACTAGTTTTTGAGTTTGACAGTGTTTTAACAATACCAGCAATTAACTTCTCATTTACCTCATCGATGTGAAAAGTATCTGTTGGGAGTATGGAATTTGTGTTGTTGAGCACATTTGGCAGCACAAAAATTTTTGTTAAGTCTTCCACAGAGCCCACAAAGTGTGAATTAAATTCATTTGCCAAAGTAGCCTTGTCACTGACGGTCTTGCCATTGATTCTAAGTTCCTTTACCCCCTTCTGATCGTTTTTTTTATTAGTTAAGTTATTTAAATGCCTCCATAGGGAACTGTTGTTACCCTTTGCATGATCTATCAGTTTATTGTAATAAGATATTTTTGATTTTCGCAGCTCATGTACCACTTTATTTCTTAAACTTTTGTACACAAGGTGATCATTTTGTAGTTTGGAGGTTAGTGATGTTTTCAGTGCATAGTCTCGCCTCTTCATAAGTTTTCTTATTTCATTATTTAACCATGGTAGGCTAATCTTCTGTTGTCTACTTTTAATTTGCTTTGAAAATTTTTCTATAGACTTTGAGATTGTTGCAGTTATAAAATTACAACAATCATCTACTTCACATGTTGCCATGAGCTGCTCCCAATTTTGATTCTCTAAGTAATGTTCAAACTCCTCATTTTTTGATTTGGGGATAATAAAATTTGATTTGTCAGTATCGACTCCCCCAAAATACTGTAGTCGCTTTTTAGTAAGTTTCCTGACAGCAAGAACCATGTTATGATCTGAGAGACCAGTTACAAGATTATAGGTTCTGGTTATTCGTTCTGGTTTATTAGTAAATACCATGTCAATAAGTGTTCTGGATTGTTTGGTTATCCTGGTGGGTCCTTTGATGATTTGCTGGTAATTAAATTTAGTCATGAGGCTTTTCAGTTTTTGTTTGTCTTTTTTATCAGACCAGTTGATATTAAAGTCACCATGAATTATTGTTTCTCTGTTCTTCTCAAGTTGTTTAACCAGATCACTTAATTCATTATAAAAGGAAGAGTTGTGTGACGGTGGGTTGTACACTACTGCAATGTTGAAATTCATTACCGGAGAGAGACATACATTAACAGCTAAACATTCAAGTGAAGTATTCAAATCAACCAGTTGACATTTATATTTCTCTTTGATGTAAATTAAAACACCTCCTCCCCTCCCTACCTGCCTGTCTTTTCTAAAACACTGGTAGCCCACAATATCGATCATATTAGTGTCTATGTTACTGTGTAGCCAGCTTTCTGAGAGACAAAGGTAGTCCAGATTTGAGTCCAACAGCAACACCGAAATCTCATCTCTTTTGGGGATTATGCTCCGTATGTTTAAATGACCGCCGAGGATCCCCTTTGGTTTAGCCTTGATGTCCCAAAGAACTCGTGCATGATTAACAGTTTGGAAAAATAAATGTTGTTTTTGCTTTTGTACAGCTCGGTTTTGTGCTAACCCAGTGGTCTGCTGTTTAATAGTGGCAGGTCCAGGGTTAAGGTGAATATCTCCTGCCAGAAGTAGCAGAACTAACAGAACTTTAACTGTATATCCTCTGCCATATTGTGATTTTTGCTTAACAGCCATGTTTGCCTTAATTTGGAAGTTTTTGCTCAGGGCTTTTAAAGACCACATAGAGTGTAGGGTGAGATGTCCAAGCCCAAATCCATACAGATAAAACTTTTTAACTTCACCTTTGGTTGAGTTTGTCGGAAAATCCTTCTTGTTGCAGGTCCAGACACACAAAGACAAAACGAAGAGGAAGTAGAGAAGTAGAGAAGGCTTATTAGTGGTGCCCATCAGCCCACTTTTTAATCCGGTGGCAGCCATCTTCAGTCCTTCTTGGAAAGAAGGAAAAGGAAAATCTGTGGATAGTAAAATAAATTCTGCTTATATCGCCAGAATCTGATCCGATCGTCCTCGAATCCAGCTGGGCCTCAGCTAGCCAACTAGCCCCTTCCGTTGCTGGTCTCGTTGCTCATAGTCGCCGTAACTGGTCTCCCGTCCCGCTCCTCCAACCGAGTCTCGTCACACACCGCCGCTGCCACCGAGCTCCGCTGAGGTCACGGTAAATCCTCCGCTAGGCACCGCCACCTACCGTCGTCTGCCTGGGTGAAATCTCTGCTGAGCCCCGTCAACAAATAGCCGCTTGCCTGGTAGTATCTCCGCTGGGCCTCGCAGCTGGGCTTCGATTCAGGCTGGTGTAAGGTGGAATGACTGGCGCCAGCATTAAGCTAACTAGCGTTAGCTTAGCAATCGCTTCGGGTAGTCTCGTCGCACACCGCCGCTGCAGTCACGGTAAGTCCTCCGCTGGGCACCGCCGCCTACCGCCGTCTGCCTGGGTGAAACCTCTGCTGAGCCCCGTCAAACAAATAGCCGCCTGCCTGGTAGTATCCCCGCTGGGCCTCGCAGCTGGGCTTTGATTCAGGCTGGTGTTAGGTGGAATGGCTGGCGCCAGCATTAAGCTAACTAGCGTTAGCTTAGCAATCGCTTCAGGTAGGGCACATCAGTGAATCACAAGGAAGCGCTGGAATCGCTGGTCAGTTTACTCACAGTGGCCGGATAAAAGCGATCAAAGGGGTAATCCACCGGAGGTATATCCGATCGCTGTAGGTAGTTATTTAGAGACTGGCGCCAGCATTAAGCTAACTAGTGTTAGCTTAGCAATCGCTTCAGGTAGCATTAAGCTAACTAGTGTTAGCTGAGCAATCGCTTCAGGAAGGCGCAGGAAGTCGCTGGAGAAAGGCGATTAAAGGGCAATCCAGCGGAGGTGGCAATTCAGCCCGTACGTGTTCGCCACGAGCGCCGATCGCTGCAGGCCAGCCACTTTTAATGGCAAAATCAGTGACTTTGTCTCAGCACTGAAAAAGTGTGACCATCCCGGTCGCCATCTTGAGAGAATCGTGCTCATTGTCGTCATTGAGAATTGTGGTCATTGTCGTGCTGAAAGATGAAGCTCCTCTTCATCTTCAGCTTTCTAGCAGAAGCCTGAAGATTTTGTGCCAACACTGACTGGTATTTGGAACTGTTCACAATTCTCTCCACCTTGACTAAGGCCCCAGTTCCAGCTGAAGAAAAATAACCCCAAAGCATAATGCTGCCACCACCATGCTTCACTTCACATTTTCCCACGTGTTTGGGAGATTTCAAATGTGTTTTTGCAAAATGTAGCCAGGCTTGAATGTTTTTCTTTGCAAGATAAAACTTCCATCTTGTCACCCTAGATGGGAGATTATCACATATACTAAAACAGCCAGTACTTGCCATAATTCCTGCAGCTCCTTCAGCGTTACTATCGGCCTCTTGGCAACCTCCCTGACCAGTTTTCTTCTCGTCTTTTCATCAATTTTGGAGGGACGTCCAGTTCTTGATAATGTCATTGTTGTGCCATATTTTCTCCACTTGATGATGACTGTCTTCAATGTGTTCCATGGTGTATTTAATGCCTTGAAATTCTTTTTGTACCCTTCTCCTGACTGATATCTTTGAACAATGAGATCCCTCTGATGCTTTGGAAGTTCTCTGCGGACCATGGCTTGTGCTGTAAGATGTGACTACAAAAATGTCAGGAAAAGCCTACTAGAACAGCTGAACTAAATTTGTGGTTAATCAGAGGCACCTTTAAATGGTGGCAGGTGTGTGCTGACTCTCATTTAACATGAGTTAGAATATGCTTGGTTTAATCTGAACACAGCCATCGTCCCCAGTTATAACAGGGTGTGCCATATTTATGCAAAACAGGTTTGTCAGTTTTTTTATTTTTTTTTCCCCTTAAAAGATTTCAGTTTATTAAATAGGTTATAAATAGATAGATATAGAGTAGATGGACTTTATGAATCCCAAAACTGGGAAATTACAGTGTAACAGCAGCATAACAGTTGACAGCCAAACAACAGAAACCACACACGACAAAGGGATTACCCATGGAAAGTAAAAAAGAAACTAACACGACTATAGAAACCTATATACATCATAGCTTAATATATGATGATGACCCGTATAAACACATGAATCATCCCATTGCACAAAGGAGGACTATCAGGAGCAGAGTGAAATGTGAGGTACCAGTTAGTCTGTAAGGTGCAGTGTGGCAGCACAGCTATGACCAGAATACAACATCATAGTATTATATCATTATAGGTCACATTAATGGTGGAAAAAGTTTTGAAATAATTTATCTTGGTCTCATTTTTTTTACATCACAAAAACCTGGCATTTGAACAGAGTGTGGTTGATTTTTTATCCATTGTACTTTAAAAAGAGAGAGGAACATCGGGTGACTTGCAAGAGTGGAGGAAGGTGCACACAGGTGGACTACATCTTATGCAGAAGGAGAAATCTGAAAGAGATGGGAGACTGCAAGGTGGTGGCAGGGGAGAATGTAGCTCGACAGCATTGGATGGCAAGCTGTAGGATGACTTGGCAAAGCAAGAAGAGGAAAGCATTGAAGGCAGAGCCAAAGATTAAGTGGGGAAGATTACAGAAGAAGGTCGCACAGAGTTCAGGAAGGAGTTGATACAGGCTCTGGGTGGTATGGAAGAATTACCAGATGACTGGGAAAGTACAGCAAAAGTATTGAGGGAAAGGTATGTGGTGTATCCAGTGGACAAAGGAAGGAAGATAAGGAGACTTGGTGGTGGAATGAGGAGGTACAGGAAAGTATCCAAAGGAAGAGGTTAGCAAAGAAAAAGTGGGATAGTCAGGCAGATGATGAAAGTAGGAGTATTTGGAATCTAGGCATATGGCAAAGAGAGAGACAGAGGTGGCAAAGGAAAAGGCATATAGTGAATTGTATGAGAGGCTGGACATCAAGAAGGACAAAAGGAGTTTGTATCGACTGGTAAGACAGGGAGATTGAGCTAGAAAGGATGTACAGCAGGTTAGGTTGATTAAGGACAGAAATGGTAATGTACTAACAAATGATGAGTGTGTGTTGAGAAGGTGGAAGGAGTACTTTGACGAGCTGATGTATTAAGAAAATGAGAAAGAGAGGAGGATGGGATGAGGAAAGATGGTGAACAAGGAACTCGCGAGGATTAGCAAGGCAGATTGAGGGCAGCTTTGAAGAGGATGAAGAATGGAAAGGCAATTGGTCCAGATGACCATACCGTGGAGTATGGAGATGTTGGGAGAGATGGCAGTGGACTGTTTTAACCCGATTGTTTACCACAATCTTAGAGTGAGAGGATGCCTGAGGAGTGGAGAAGAAGTGTGTTGGTACCCAATTTTTCAAAGAACAAAGGTGATGCTCAGACTGTTAGTAACTACAGAGGCATAAGTTGATCAGCCACACTAGGATGATATGGGAAAGAGTTGTTGAAGCCAGTTTAGTCAGAGGTCCCCCCCCCCCCGCTACGAAGGAGGGACATCGCCCGATGCGCCGCGCGGTCACGGTGGCCGCGGTCTACTCCGCACAGTTGTAATTTACCGATCAGTCAAAAGTCATTTTTGATTAGCTAATTTCAGGGGGATAAAGAATAATTTAGCTTATAACAACCTGTTCACAACAGCAGCGTAGCTGGTGAACTTCTCTTCCTCATTGTCAGACGAACATGAAGCTAGTCCGCTTGTTACGGACTCGTGGTTCTGGTCACGCGACCTGGTCAAAACATGCGCTTCCATGATTGCGGTTTTGCGAATGATTTTTCAAATCAAATAACAGTAGTAATAAAAAAAAGACTGGTGAACGCGTGTGTGTCACCCAGCCTTCGTCGTCGGCCTCCGTCGGTCTATGATGACCATGGAAGAGAATCCTAAACGTCTACTCTGCTGGGACAGCACCGCCTGTGGCTGAACAGGCCGATGTGCGAATGGCAAGCCCTGTCACACAGGTCGCACTTGTGGGTGGTCTCCGTGCTGCTGGGGTCTGTGGCGGTTTCTTCCTGCGGGGTCCTTGTTTCATCTGCTGCAGCAGTCAGTCTCTCTTCACACAGCCTTACACAAAACAGCTTTTGAACTTCTGTGCTTCAATTGGCTGGCTGTATCGCAGCCGTTGGTAGGCGGGGTCCTTCTTGCTAGGGTTTCAGTCATTGGTTCTTCAAGGTTTCAGAAACCCAATTCAAGGCTCTTATTAGTCGAATGAGAGGTCAATCACATCTAAACCAATCAAAGCACTCCTTGGCTTTCTGTTTGCGGTTGTGTCTGTAGTGGAAGAACGGAAATGCAGGGTTTTTTTTTTCTTCAGTGCGCCCTAGGACGCACAGTGTGCATACTAGGGCGCCCCTCGTGCGCTCTAGACGCAGAGACATGCCCACCCGCGGTACACCGGAGTGCAAGAGGTTAACTCAAGAGAAATTTTTGGTGATCTACTTTAAACTATTAATTTCAATGCACTGCTTTTTCAGGGATGGCAATTTTCCTCCGCCGATCCGCGGATTCCGCCAATTTATTTTCAAATTGATCATTTCTGTGAATCGTCTAAATCCGTTGAGAAAATTTTAGCGGGGGTATTGTACCTTATTGTTACCGATTTTAGCGAAATCAACACGATTACATAAGCGCTCAACGCTTCCCCGGGTCAAGTCTCCCGCGATAACCCGGATGTGTTGTGTTCAAGCTACTGCTGTATTGTAAACAGCTTGCATTGTATAGTTGCAAACGATTGGACCAATCAGAATGGCTCGTTGTATGCTTTGTCAAAAATTCATGCGGCGTGCTCTCAGGATGTGATTTTCTGCTAATTCGCCGTATTCCGCTTATTTTATCTTCCAGGAAGATAAAGTATGTTAAGTACGTTAGCGGCTTGTGAAGGATCAGGAGTCATCAGTGCTAGAAATAGACAAAAGGTGTCAAAAATAAATTCCGATGGAATTGGCTTGAGAGAAAAGTGGCGGTAAAGGTGAAAATGGCTCAAAGTTCGACGAGGTAACAGAAACACTCTGACAGTTTCTGAAGAAACCAGAAAAGGAGATGAAGTTCAAAGTTCAGAGACTAACACAGCTTGCTGCCAAAAGGAAGAAAGTTTCACATTAGAAGTGACTTGGGTGACCGTGTAAATAGTGTAATAAACTCTTATAGAACTGTTAAATATGTTGGGACAAAGACAGTGAGACAACATTAGAAAAAGTAAGTTAACTTTTCATTAAATTGAATGATTTATCTTAGTCTAGTATTTCATTTTTTTTTTATCATTTTTTTCAGTCTAAATTACTTCTGTTTTACTGAAAACCTCCCAGCTTCAGGGGGGGGGTGGCCCCCCCCCGGCCCCCCCATAAGTCAATCATCCAAATTAGATTTCAGCTGAAATCAGAATTCCTGTTGCCATCCCTGCTTTTACATGAGTAGAATTTCTGGTTTCTATACCCACCTGATCATATAATTTAAATATGCATGGTACATTACTATTATGAATGTTTCTTCCCTTCCCCTACTCTCTCAATGGAAAAAAAGAAACACTCCAATAAAATACAAAAAATACACATATTTTTGTCATTTATGTAAACCATGACAAAAAAAAAATCCTGCAGGACAAAACATGACACTTGATATTTTCTAACCTGTTTGTATACCACCATAGACAGAGAGAGAACCTGACTTAGAGCTCAGAGAGGGCAAGATGAAACAGAAGAGAGGAGCCAAGGAGAGGGAAGTGTTCAGGCAGAGGAAGGAGAGAAGGATAACACCACTAAAAAGTCTAAACACAGGATGTCCTGGGTGGGACCCCAACTGGCCCAATATTCAAGCCTCGGTTGTACAGTACTTCAAATGGTAAGTTACGGTGTAAAATTTTAAAAAGAAATAAATAGTATAAAATTAACATATTCCGGTATGTTTACCCCCCCCCCCCCGGGTAAAAATATGTTGCCACCACACCAAGGTCTTTAAGCCAGAGGAAACACTGCTGTATATACACTACCGTTCAAAAGTTTGGGGTCACCCAGACAATTATTTTGTGTTTTCCATGTAAAGACACACTTATTTACCACCATGAGTTGTAAAATGAATAGAAAATATAGTCAAGACATTGACAAGGTTAGAAATAATGATTTGTATTTGAAATAATATTTTTTTCCTTCAAACTTTGCTTTCATCAAAGAATCCTCCATTTGCAGCAATTACAGCATTGCAGACCTAACATGATTGCACAAGGGTTTTCTAATCATCCATTAGCCTTATGACGCAATGAGCAAACACATTGTACCATTAGAACACTGGAGTGATAGTTGCTGGAAATGGGCCTCTATACACCTATGTAGATATTGCACCAAAAACCAGACATTTGCAGCTAGAATAGTCATTTACCACATTAGCAATGTATAGAGTGTATTTCTGATTAGTTTAAAGTTATCTTCATTGAAAAAAAGTGCTTTTCTTTCAAAAATAAGGACATTACTAAGTGACCCCAAACTTTTGAATGGTAGTGTATGTATATATTCTTTTAAATTTCTTGGTGACTATAATGCTCTGAATGAGGCTTCAGGAAATTATGAATCACTTTATAAATCGCTGGATTGAAAATGTACTTGTACATATACAGATTAGATCCTGGGATCTACTTGGGTGCTCACTTGATCAGGGGTTCACCTGACCTGATCCCTTCTGCAGTAATGCTGCTAATGCTACTACAATTGCTGTGAGCAAAATAATAAGTCACATCTGCTCTGTCACAGGTTTTAATGCCATGTCCCATCGTGCAATGTTACTACCCATCTCTAATGTTGCTCAGAAACTGTGTCTTCACCCAATAACTGTACAACAGATTTTTTGAAATAAGGGCTGACTCGGCTAGCTAGTTGAGCTAGCACAGGCTAATAACAATTGCAAGTTTATGAGCTTTTGCTACACATAAACAAGAAACAAAGCTGGCAAAATAAGATCACAGACTACAGAATCTACCTGTTAAGTGGTTAAATGGTAAATGACATTCACTTATATAGCACTTTTATTCTCATCTCTTGATGACCAAAGCGCTTTACAGATCCTGCTATCCACCCATTCACACACACATTCACAAACTGATGGCGACATGCTACCTAACATGGCACTTCCAGACCCACCAAGAGCAATTGGGGTGAAGTGTCTTGCTCAGGGACACAACGGCAGGGTACCCGGGGAGAGCGGGATTCGAACCGCCAACCATATGGTTATTGGACGACCTGCTCTACCTCCTGAGCCACTGCCGCCCCCAAATGACCAAAACGACTGCCATTCATTAACTTACCCGGGACTATTAAGTAGGCACTCCGTGAAATGAATGGTGGTCAGTGGGAAAAGTTCCATTGTTTGGAACTATTGGCCACTCTATGACCCACGTGACTTCTGCCTTTCACAGTCTACCAGAGTGTCACAACGCCCATATTATACAGCGCAGAGATAACGTGGAACAGTCCCAACAGTCTGAGGAGAAGGGGGAGGACGTTATGTTCATGATTTGATTTGCTGTTTTTATAAATACCCGTGTTTCTATATTTTGTTGGACATCATGCTAAATATGCTGAACATTTTTAAAAAATATATGGGGCTTCTAGTAGATCAGGGCCCCTAGCAGATCGGGGCCTAAGGCAACCGCCTACCTTTGCCTAATGGTAAGTCCACCTCTGGTTGAAGATGCTAAGATTTTCATTGGGAGTGACTAGGATGGACAAGATTAGAAATGAGTATATAAGAGGGACAGCTCAGGTTGAGCGGTTTGGAGACAAAGTAAGAGAGGCAAGGCTGAGATGGTTTGGACATGTGCAGAGCAGGGATAGTGGAGATATTGGACAAAGGATGTTGAAGATGGAGCTGCCAGGCAGGAGGAAAAGAGGAAGACCACAGAGAAGATTCATGGATGTAGTGAAGGAGGACATACTGTAGAGAAGGTTGGTGTTACAGAGGAAGATGAAGGGATAGGGTGAGATGGAGGCAGATGATCCACTGTGGAGATCCCTAAAGGGAGCAGCCAAAAAAAAAAAAGATGATTTGCAACTTTTTTCTCGTAAATGTTCTACTTTTTTTCTTGTAAATTTGCAGCTTTTTTCATTTAAATCTGCAACATTTTTCTTATACATTTGTGACTTTTTTTTCCTTATAATTTTGCAAATTAGTATCATAAAACTGTGACTTTAAGAAAACATGCACTTTTTTCCTCACAAATTTGTGACTTTTATGTGATAAATTTGACTTTAATTTTCTAACTTTGCAGCGTTATTTACCAGTTTGTTCTTCAGACATTTGTGACTTTATTCAAGTAACTACACAGCTTTTTTTCTTAGAATTTAAAAACAAAAATTCCTCATAATTTAGCAGCTTTTTGTTGTCATGAGTTTGTGATTTTAAGCTTGAAAATGTGCAACTTTTTTCTTCAGAAACCTTGACATTTTTTAACTAAATACACAAGTTTTTCTCCATATATTCTGTCATAGTTTTGTCTGTCTCCCTAACCTGAGATTACATTGACGGATGACTGATCCAGGTTATTGATGATTAAATGTTTAAACTGTTCTTTTTTTTATTGGTTCTGGTGTCCAGCTGGGTCGGAGGATGGCGGAGCTTCCGGTGGATCCGATGCTGAGTAAGATGATCCTGGCCTCGGAGCAGTGAGTAATTCACTCGTGCAGAATCAACACGGAACAGGATGTTTCAGCTGTCACTGAGTCAAGGTTAACCAGTGACAGGCCTCACTAGAACCTTCTCATCCAGGCTGGCCATTATTAATGTTTTTAATTAATTAAGTCAAAGTTAAGGCCTTAATTATCCTTTTAAAAAGACAGTCTGTAAAGCTGCATTTCAGAAAAACCACAGATGGGAGGAAATATGATAGCTGTGTTTTTTTCTATTTTTTTTTTAATAGTTACTTTGGCTTTTTTTTTTTTCTTGTTAATTTACAAATTTTTATCCCCCACCGGTCGAAGCCCAAAGGGGTCGAAGAGCCCTTAAACCTAATAACTGGTTGGGCCACCCTTAGCAGCAACAACTGCAATCAAGCATTTGTGATAACTGGCAATGAGTCTTTTACAGCGCTGTGGAGGAATTGTGGCCCATTCATCTTTGCAGAATTGTAATTCAGCTACATTTGAGGGTTTTCAAGCATGAACCACCTTTTTAAGGTCATGCCACAGCATCTCAATTGGTTTCAGGTCAGGACTTTGACTAGGCCACTCCAAAGTCTTCATTTTGTTTTTCTTAAGCCATTCAGAGGTGGACTTGCTGGTGTGTTTTGGATCACTGTCCTGCTGCAGAACCCAAGTGTGCTTCAGCTTGAGGTCACGAACAGATGGCCGGATATTCTCCTTCAGGATTTTTTTGGTAGACAGCAGAATTCATGGTTCCATTTACCACAGCAAGTCTTCCAGGTCCTGAAGCAGCAAAACAGTCCCAGACCATCACACTATCACCACCATATTTTAGTGTTGGTATGATGTTCCTTTTCTGAAATGCTGTGTTTACTTTTATGCCAGATGTAATGGGACACACACCTTCCAGAAAGTTCAGCTTTTGTCTCGTCAGTCCACAGAGTATTTTCCAAAAAGTCGTGGGGATCAGATGTTTTCTGGCAAACCGAAATGAGCCTTTATGTTCTTTTAGCTCAGCAGTTTTTTTTAGTCTTGGAACTCTGCCACGCAAGCCATTTTTGCCCAGTCTCTTTCTTATGGTGGAGTCATGAACACTGACCTTAACTGAGGCAAGTGAGGCCTGTAGTTTTTTGGATGTTGTTGTGGGGTCTTTTGTGACCTCTTGGATGAGGTCACAAGAGCTGCACTCTTGGGGTAATTTTGGTCAGCCGGCCACTCCTGGGAAGGTTCACCACTGTTTCATGTTTTCGCCATTTGTGGATAATGGCTCTCTCTGTGGTTCGCTGGAGTCCCAAAGCTTTAGAAATGGCTTTATAACCTTTTCCAGACTGATAGATCTCAATTACCTTGTTTCTCATTTGTTCCTGAATTTCTGTGGATCGCAGCATGATGTATAGTTTTTGAGGATTTTTTGGTCGACTTCACTTTTGTCAGGCAGGTCCTATTTAAGTGATTTCTTGATTGACAACAGATTTGGCAATAATCAGGCCTGGGTGTGGCTAGAGAAATTGAACTCAGCTTTCCAAAGATGTGATAAACCACAGTTAATTTATGTTTTAACAGGTGGGCAATCACTTTTTCACATCGGGCCATGTAGGATTGGATTTTTTTTATCCTTCGTAAACACCTTCATTTAAAAACTGTATTTTGTGTTTACTTGTGTTATCTTTGTCTAATATTTAAATTTGTTTGATGATCTGAAACATTTAAGTGTGACAAATACAAAAAAAATGGGAAATCAGGAAGGGGCAAACACTTTTTCACACCACTGTATATCTCAACAACAATGAAAGCTCGGGTCACCAAACCCGGTCCACAGGTTCACTTTGAGACCATAACCTCTGACTCCAGGTTTGGGATCAAAAGGTCAAGGTTGGCACTCCCTATGATCTCTTACTATAGAACATGTAAAGCTCTTTAGTGTCACCATACTTGCTACACAGGTTCACCTCGGATCCTGACCTACAACTATGGGTTGTATGCTTTGTTGTATATTCGTGGATGTTGGGCTTATCGTAATTTGATTCTGCCACAGTAATTATATTGAAAAGTTGAAAACTGCTCTCAGTCAGTACTGAGATCCACAAAGAAAACAGGCGGATGATGTTGCACTCACCTCAGAGTGCTCTAGTTTCCTCATTCACCTGTGGCTTTTTCCTTGTAAATTTGCACCTTTCTTCTTGTAAATGATCAACTTTTTCCCTCAAACTTGCAGTGCTCCTCATAAATTGGTATCATTTTTCATGGTAAATTTTAAAAATTTGTCTTGTAGTTTACAATTTTTTTGTCACGATTGTTGTGATTTTTTTTCTTCAAATTTGCAAATTTTTGGCATAAATATGGGACATTTGTGTTTTGAAATTAGACTTTTCCCTTTTAAATTTGCATCTTTTTTGTAAACTTGATTTTTTTTTTTCCTTGTAAATTTGCAGCTTTTTTTCCCATAGATTTGTGACTTTTTTCTTGTAAATTTGCTTTTTTACTTGTAAATTTGCAACTTTTTTCCTTGTAAATTTGCAACTTTTTCTCATAAATTTGTGACTTTTTTCTTGTAAATTTTGTGAGTTTTTCCTTGTACATTTGAGGTTTTTTTCCTTGTAAATTTGCATTTCTTATTCCTTTTAAATTTACAATTTTTCCCTTGTGAATTTGCAGCTTTTTTCCTCATAAATTTGTGACTTTTTTCTTGTAAATTTGCCGCTTTTTCCATGTAAATTTGCAGCTTTTTTCTCAGAAAGTAGTGACTTTTTTCCTTGTAAATTTGCAACTTTTTTCCTTTTAAATTTGCAACTTTTTTCCCTTGTAAATTTGCAGCTTTTTTCTCTCATACATTTGTGACTTTTTTCTTGTAAATTTATTGGTTTTTCCTTGTAAATTTGCAACTTATTTCTCATGAATTTGTGACTTTTTCCTTGTAAATTTGCAGCTTTTTTTCTCATAAATTTGTGACTTTTTTCTTGTAAATTTATCGGTTTTTCCTTGTAAATTTGCTACGTTTTTCTTGCAGATTTGCAACTTGTTTCTCATGAATTTGTGACTTTTTCCTTGTAAATTTGCAACTTTTTTCCTTGTAAATTTGCATCTTTTTTTGTAAATTTGCAACTTTTTTTCCTTGTAAATTTGGATCTTTTTCCTTGAAAATTTGCTACTTTTTTCTTGTAAATTTGGTGGTTTTTTCCTTGTTAATTTGCAACATTTTTATCATAAATTTGTAACTTTTTCCTTGTAAATTTGAGCTTTGTACCTTCTAAATTTGCTTTTTTTCTCCTTGTAAATTTGCAGCTTTTTTTTCTCATAAATTTGTGATGTTTTTCTTGTAAATTTGCAGCTTTTTTCTTGTTAATTTGCAGCTTTTTTCCTTGTAAATTTGCAGCTTTTCTCATAAATTTGTGACTTTTTTCTTGTAAATTTATCGGTTTTTCCTTGTAAATTTGCTACCTTTTTCTTGTAAATTTGCAACTTATTTCTTATGAATTTGTGACTTTTTCCTTGTAAATTTGTCATTTGTTCATTGTAAATTTGCAACTTTTTTTCTTGTAAATTTGCAACTTTTTTCCTTGGAAATTTGCATCTTTTTCCTTGGAAATTTGCTATTTTTTCTTGTAAATTTGGTGGGGGGGGGGGTTTCCTTGTTAATTTGCAGCATTTTTCTCATAAATTTGTGACATTTTTCTTGTAAATTTGTCGGTTTTTCCTTGTAAATTTGCACCTTTTTTTCCCTCATAAATTTGACATTTTTCTTGCAAATTTGTCGGTTTTTCCTTGTAAATTTGCACTTTTTTTTTCTCATAAATTTGTGACATTTTTCTTGTAAATTTACAGCCTTTTTGTAAATTTGCTACTTTTTCTTGTAAATTTGCAACTTATTTCTCATGAATTTGTGACTTTTCTTGTAAATTTGTCAGTTTTTCCTTGTAAATTTGCAACTTATTTCTCATGAATTTGTGACTTTTCTTGTAAATTTGTCAGTTTTTCCTTGTAAATTTGCAACTTTTTTCCTTGTGAATTTGCATCTTTTTTCTTGTAAATTTGCAACTTTTTTCTTGTAAATTTGCATCTTTTTCCTTGTAAATTTGGTGGTTTTTTCCTTGTTAATTTGCAGTATTTTTCTCATAAATTTGCAACTTTTTCCTTGTAAATTTGAGCTTTTTGCCTTCTAAATTTGCCATTTTTTCCTTGTAAATTTGCGTCTTTTATTTCTTTTAAATTTACAACTTTTTTCCCTTGTAAATTTGCAGCTTTTTTTCCCCTCATATTTGTGACGTTTTTCTTGTAAATTTGTCGGTTTTTCCTTGTAAATTTGCAATTTTTTCCTTGTTAATTTGCAACTTTTTTCCTTGTAAATTTGCGGCTTTTTTCTCATAAATTTGTGGCTTTTTCTTGTGAATTTGTCGGTTTTTCCTTGCAAATTTGCAGCTTTTTCCTTGTGAATTTGGAGCCTTTTTCTTTGTAAATTTGCATCTTTTTTCTCATAAATTTGTGAGTTTCTTCTTGTAAACTTGTGACTTTTTCCTTGTAAATTTGCAACTTTTTTTTCCCTTGTAAATTTGCTGCCTTTTTTTTTGTGTGTGTAAGTTTTAAGGATGAGCCAATACCGCTTTTTCAAGGCCAATGCCGATACTGTGACTTTGAGTATCAGCCTATACGATCCAAACCTGATACAGTCTTTGGTATTTAAAACAACAAAAGTACAGAACATACTTTGATAATGACTGGTTGCATTTTGCACACATATAAAACCACAAATCTAAAATTGAGAGAATATATTACAAATTTGACTCAGTTCAGCAAGGCTGCTGCTTTTTTTTATTATTATTTTAAACGTTGTAACATTGGCAGCATTTCACTGGTCAGAACTATGCAAACATGCATTCTGAAGTTTTAAGTGCAAGTTAATGCAAAACTTTAAACTTGAGTATTTCAGTAAATATTCAGATAAAATTCAAAGTGCCACTTTATGCATGAGGTAAAAAAATGCTGTAGATCTGAAAATAAAGGAACTAACCTTTTAAGTTGCATTTTTGTCATCCGTTATTATCATAAGTGTTCTCCTGGTACTCGGTTTATTTAGTAGTGTTTCTGATATTATTCTCTGTTCATTCTTAGTTTTTAGGTTTGCTTATTTTGAAGTAATTTCTGTTCCATTTCCTGTCGCCTTGTTGTTGTAGTCCTGCTTCCAGTTCACCGTTATAATTTGCTATTTATATTTTTTACCTTACTCTAATCAGCTGCTCCTTATTCTCCACTGAAAGGAACACCCATGTTATGTCTTTGTTTCTGTTGTTTTCCACGCTGCTGTCTGGTTTGTACTTTAAGTTTCATTCTTTTGCTTACTTTCACTTTAAGCGTCTTCCATCCTCTGAGGTGGAAAAGCAGCAGCTGCTGATGCGCGGCACACTTCCTTCTGCTTGGTTCTATACAGAATTCAGCGTAGTCCTTTACCATGATACTTTTGCAAGTGTTTTATCAAGTTGGTGGTGTTAAAATAGCAAGCAACAGCAAACATACTGAAGACGAGTCTCACAGACAGGCTCCAGTGACAGGTGACGCTTGTTGCTTCTGTTTATGTAAGTTGCATGCTGCATGGCTGAGAACATGATCGCGCCTTCATTTTAAAGTGTCTGTGACACGATGTAGGAACTATGCATAAATATTCAGTATGAATTTATCTTCAGTCGTCCACATAAGCCTGTTTTCCACTAGCCCAGCACACCTCGGTACGGCTCGGTTCACTTCAGTACGGCTCGGAACGCTTCTGTCTCCATTGATGTTGTGCTTGTGCTGTGATGGTTTAGGAGGTTTTAGAAGCGGGGCAGCAGCAGATTCTGAGCGAGGCGGGGCCACACTCCCGTGAAGTTACGCACCCGACTGAGTCCTTATTTACACGAGACAAAAAAGGATTCAAGGATTATTGCCTTGCTCGCTCTGTGGATTTATCTCACAATTAATTTTATCTCATAATTAAGCTGCAACAACACAAGTCACTTTTGTTTTGAATTAACTGCCAAATGACCTAGAAATAAAGAGCTGAAACTTGTTTTTATTTGTATTAAATAATGAGACGTGGCACACTGGCCTACACCAAATTATTATTTTTTACATCCTAGGGCATTTTGGATGTACTGAATTAAAAAAAATTCATGTTTTTCACCTTCAGGTCAACGTTTGGAACAACAGTATTATTATTTTCCGTTTAGATGATGCTACACTCCTTCTAAAGTATTGTAAATCTCTGAATTTGGAATGCCGATAGAACATTCAATTTACATATACTTACTTTTTTACATTGACTTGTAAGCTTGATCAGTCTCTCCTGCTGCATTTTAAAGTCCAACTGTGCAACTTCTTATAAGTTAACATAAAAAATGTACCCAAAGTTTAGAACTGGATCATGTGGGGCTAATTTTTATGATATTTCAATAAAAAGAACAGAAAGCTTACAAAAACATTTGTTTTTTGGTCTAGTTAAAAATTACATTACCTTTACAATGGTTGACCCTGACAGGAAGATCAGTATCATTTTGATCAGATTAGGCAATGGAATTTCTATGAAATTATACTGTTTTATAATTCAGTGTTATAACAGACAAACCACACTTTCCAAAACAATTCCATTTTATTATATACAAAATATTAAAAGAAAAAAAAAACTTTGCAACACAACATGAAGGTTAATCGACATTTTATACACGCCGACCACTGAGTGCCTACACCAGCTTCCCAAACTGGGTCACGACTCGGCTGAATGAAGTCGTCTCTGCCAGCTGTGGGTCAGGAAGGCTCGGTTGAATAATCCGTGCGGGCTGTCGCGGCGGACGCGTGGGATGATTCTACAAGGAAAATGCACACAATAAAATACAGCACAATAGTTTTTAACAAGAATACATAAGCTTATTTCAGCGTATTGTTCACATGAATAATTAAAATAAAAGCTTGAGTCCGCAGTGTGCTGCAATTAAGCAGCGATCCATCCACAAATGAACAGCTTTTTTATTGCATAAATAAACTGAGCGTCTTACCGAATATATTTGCGAAAAAACGCACAATAAAAAAAAATTAAAACTCACCGTTAAAGGACTCCGATGTCGAGACCTCCCGGTATATTTTTTCATTCCGGGCAGCTCCGTCTAACTCGCGCTGCATACGTTCGTCTGACAATGCAGTGAGCAGACACTGCAGCTCCTTACTGGTCCATGGAACACCCTTATTACGCGAAGCCATTTTTGATAGAGAATAAATGAAAATAGCACAGCAATACACTGAAAGGAACCGTCAACAGTGGTTGCGTGCTGAGTAAAGGCGGTCGTGAAGATTCTTTTTTTTTTTTTTCAAAAACTTTATTGAGAAGGTCGTGAAGATTTGGTAGATGAGGAGGAGGAGAGGGGCGGTTACAACCTGACCAATCAGCGCCGACCAGTCTGTTAACGTCACAACACGGCACAGCTCAGCACTGCTGTACCCTGCCCTTCAGCGGGGCTGAGAATTGCGGCTGTTAAACCGTGTTGGGGCTTGTGGAAAAGCGTACAAAGCGTGCTGAGCCGTCCCGTGTCGCGCTAAAGCGTGCTAGTGGAAAAGGCCCTATAGTTGGTTCTGTTGACTTTGAACGCTCAATAAGTGGAAAAATATTTCAAAGTGAATTCAAATTTAGCGCTGGTTTGCACTAACGTGATATCCTGAGACGCGCCTCATTTCCGGATGTGACGTCATGAGGAGAGTTTTCCTCTCGGTTGATCCGTGTGCTGTCAGTGTAAACAAGCCGTTTAGCTTCTATATCAGCAAAGAAATGCCGAAATGTTGCGTGGCGGCTGGGTGTTCTAATTGCTCCAGTGACCGTAAAAGCCTGTTCTTATTCCCAAAAGATCCAGATCTTCTTAGAAAATGGGCGAAGCAAGTACAGAGAACAAGGGACAAATGGCAACCAACACCATCTTCTGTACTCTGTAGCGATTATTTCACTACAGACAGTTTTGAGGAGGCGCCTGCTATACAGGAATCTTCAGGCTTGAAAGTTCGTTACAAACAGGTTCTAAAACCGACTGCCATACCTACGGTTTTCAAAAGAAAACCCACAGCTCAAGACAATATCATCATATCAAAACACTGCAGAGAAGCAACAGTGTCAAAACTCGCATGGAAAAGAGTTTGTGTAATTTGATTTATTTTTTTTCCCCCCACATAAGGCGGTCGTGATTTTATTATCTTTTTTCCGCCGAAAGTAAAATCCTCCCCTATGAATTTTGAAGCAGAGTGCTGACTTTACTCCAAATGGAACGACTTTGTGTTAAAAAAACGTTATATTACTTTTTTCAGTTTTCATTTTTATAAATCTCATTGCCTACTGAAACTGAATATGTGGGCTTTTTTTTTTTAATTTCCCCAACTACCCGATCAGGGAAATTTAGATCTGTCTGTATATTACCATTCAGTGTTTTAGAGGTGACCAATGTCCATCTCTAACCTTCACGTCGGACCCTTCATCCTCTGAAACATGCGAGTCATCGTCGCTTCCTGAACGATATGATTCAAATAAATAGAGTTGCAGTCCTTCATTAGAACCATCTTGCACTTCTTCATCACTCGGTCCTGCTCCTTCCTCAAAAACTATCGACAAATTGCTCATATCTTCGCAGAAATTGCTCACAACTTCCTCTGCTTCAGTGTACTCAGCCATGCTTGTTTACATCTTTGGTTCCCCTCATTATGTCACAATATGGCGGTGGTGTTTGACCCAATTTTGACAAACGAACATTGCAGTGTTCTGCATCACGATGTAATTTATGGTAGTATATGGAAACAAAATTTTATTGAATTTTTTTGTCTACACAGAATAAAAACACAGTAGTTCTTCTTTCTAACGATGTCTTGGTTGAATTATGTCACAGACTCTTTAATATTATTAATGTATCGAATTGGTGAATTACTTTCATTCCTTCCTGATACCGATGCAGCCATTTTGCTTGGATCGAACCTGATACCAATATGGCGGATTGGAACAGTGCATCCCTAATAAATTTACAACTTTTTTCCTTCTAAATTTTCAACTTTATTCTCGTAAATTTGCAAGATTTTTCTCGTAAATTTGCAACTTTTTTCCTTCTAAATTTGCAACTTTATTCTCATAAATTGACTTATGACTTATGACTTTTTTGTCATAAGTTTGTGACTTTTTTGTTGTAAATTTGCAGCTTTTTTCTCGTTAATTTACAACTTTTTTTCTCAGAAATATATGACTTTTTTTTCCTTCTAAATTTGCAGCTTGTTTCCGAGTAAGTTGTGACTTTTAGTTGTTGGTTGATTCTAGTTTCAAATATTTCATTTGACTAACTTAATTATTTAGTGTTAACATGGATCCTGAGGAAGTTTACATTTAAGCTGCATTTCTGACCCCAAAATTTTTATTAATTTTTGTTTCATTAAGTGGACAGTTGTGAATAATTGTAATGGGTTCATAAGATGTTTTGACATTTCCCAGATGTGAGGCCTCAAATTAGATCAAGCAGCTTTAAAAGGTCTTTAAACAAGTCTTAAATGTAGCCTCCTCATGGCAACCCTGTTGGTAGTTCCTGTCAGAGGAAATGTGACGTATGAAACGTTGGTTGGCCTGCAGGTACAAGTGTTCGGAGGAGGTTCTGACTATAGCGGCCATGCTATCGGTGAACAACTCCATCTTCTACCGGCCCAAAGACAAGGTGGTGCACGCCGACAATGCCAGGGCCAACTTCGTGGTGCCTGGAGGAGATCACCTGGTGCTGCTCAACGTCTACAACCAGGTACACATGCACGGGACACAGATAGAAAGAGGCTTCCTCTGAACTTTTATTAAAACCATAATTAATTAACCTCTTGCACTCCGTTGTACCGCGGGCGGGCAAGTCTCTGCGTCCCAGAGCGCACGAGGGCGCTCTCGTGCGCTCTAGGACGCACGATGGAGCTGCAAGCGCGCACTGAAAATAAAAGCTGCATTTCCGTTCTTCCACTGCAGACATAGCCGCGAACAGATTAGATCATCTGATTGACCTCTCATTCGACTAATTAAGAGCCTTGAATTGGGTTTCTGAACCTTGAAGAACCAATGACTGAAAACCTAGCAAGAAGGACCCGCCTACCAACGCTGTGAATGCAGCGAGCCAATTGAAGCACAGAAGTTCGCAAGCTGTTTTTTTGTAAGGCTGGATGAAGACAGACTGCTGCAGCAGATGAAAAAAGGACACGCAGGAAGAACCATCACAGACCCAGCAGCACGGAGACCATCCACAAGTGCAACCTGTGTGACAGCGACTGCCATTCACGCATCGGCATGTTCGGCCACAGGCGGTGCTTTTTTGTTTTTGCTCCAGCAGAGTAGATGTTATGATTCTCTTCCATGGTCATCAGAGACCGACAGAGGCCGACGACGAAGGCTGAGTGACACACACGCGTTCGCCAGTCTTTTTTTAATTACTACTGTTATTTGTTTTGAAAAATCGTTCGCCAAAAACCGCAATCATGGAAGTGCAAAACCGCAATAATGGAATTATGTTTTGATCGGGTCGCGAGACCAGCGTCGCGTTCGTCAGACAATGAGGAAGAAGTCCGCCAGCTCCGCTTCTGCTGTGAAGAGGTAAGTGTTCTAAGCTAAATTATTCTTTATCCCTGAAAATTGTAATCAAAATGACTTTTGACCGATCGGTAAATTACAGCTGTGCGTCATCGCTGCATGACGGACTGTGGCGTAACGGGCGATGTCCGTCCTCTGTAGCCGGGGGCGGGGGGACAAACCCCCCCCACACACACACACACACACAGCCCTTAGTGTCAGCTTTCATTAGAGCCCAAGATGAAGCTTCTATATTGAATCATTCAAAAGTTACAGATGTTTTTCCAAACTGTGCCATTTGGCACAGTTCCAAAACGCCTGGGAACTACCTGAGGAAAAAGCTGTGTAATATATTCATTTTTTTGTCGGTATTGTTACAAAATTTTGACCTCAGCTGGATAACACTTGGTTCTACATTTCTGTTGCATTTTCCAGCCCGGATCTGAAGCTGTGTGTTATTTGCAAGCATTTGTATCCGAAAAAACACCCAGGCCAAATTTATTTTTCTTCAAGTTCAGTATGTGTTAGATGACTGTTACTCAGTGGCCGGAGCACTTAGAGAGATTATGACTGTTTTGCCAAAAAATTCAAAGTGTTTTCTTTTAAATGAGACCAACCCCATGAAGATGCTGCAAAGGGTTGAAGAACAGCTTTCGATTTACTTTGGGCACGTTATTTTTTGGCGTTTTTAGGGAAATTGACCGGAGTGCAAGGGGTTAAGGTAATTACTGTACATTAAGGAAGAGGTGAGCAAAGAAAAAGTGGGATAGTCAGGGAGATGAAGAAAGAGTATTTGGAATCTTGGTGCCTGGCAAAGAGAGAGGTGGCAAAGGAAAAGGCAAATTGTGAGTTGTATGAGCAGCTGGATACTAAGGAGGAAAGGACTTGTGTCGACTGGCTAGACAGAGAGATGGAGCTGGAAAGGATGTGCAGCAAGTTAGGCTGATGAAGGACAGAAATGGTAATGTACTAACAAATGACAAGAGTGTGTTGAGAAGGTGGAAGGAGTACTTTGAAGAGCTGATGGATAAAGAAAATGAGAGGGAGAGGTGCATGGATGAAGGAAAGATGGTGAACAAGGAAGTCCAGAGGATGAGCAAGGTGGAAGTGAGGGCAACTTTGAAGGGGATGAAGAATGGAAAGGCGGTTGGTCCAGATGACATACTTGTGGAAGCATGGAGATGTTTAGGAGAGATGGCAGTGGACTTTTTAACCTGATTGTTTAACACAATCTTGGAGAGTGAGAGGATGCCTGAGGAGTGGAGAAGAAGTGTTTTGGAACCAATTTTCAAGAACAAAGGTGATGCTCAGAGCTGTAGTAACTACAGAGGCATAAAGTTGATCAGCCACACTATGAAGATATGGGAAAGTTGTTGAAGCCAGGCTAAGAGGAGGGGTGACCAATCAGTGAGCAGCAGTATGGTTTCATGCCAAGAAGAGTACTACAGATGCAATGTTTGCTGTAAGAGTGGAGTTGCACTGTCTTTTTGGATCTAGAGAAAACATATGATAGGATCCCAAGAGAGAAAGGGTGGTACTGTATGAGAAATTCAGGAGTGGCAGAGAAGTATGTGAAGGTGGTGCAGGACATGTATGAGGACAGAGAGACGATGGTGAGGTGTGCTGTAGGAGTGACAGATGAGTTCAAGGTGGGGGTGGGGGTGGGGTTACATCAGGGATCCGCTCTGAGCCCCTTCTTGTTTGCCATGCGTGAGGGACAGGCTGACAGATGCGGTCAGGGAGGAGTCTTCATGGAACATGATGTTTGTAGACGACATTGTGCTCTGCAGTGAGAGTAGGGAGCAAGTGGAAGAGAACCTGGAGAGGTTTCGATATGCTCTGGCGAGAAGAGGAATGAATGTGTGTAGAAGCAAGACAGAATACGTGAGTGTGAATGAGAGGGAGGCAGGTGCAACGGTGAAGATGCAAGGAGTAGAGGTAGTGAAAATAGATGAGTTTAAATACCTGGGGTTAACCATCCAAAGCAATGGAAAATACATAAGAGAGGTGAAGAAGAGAGTGCAGGCAGGGTGGAGTGGGTGGAGACGAGTGTCAGGGGTGATTTGTGTCAGAAGGGTAGCAGCAAGAATGAAAGGAAAGATTTCCAAGATGGTAGTGAGACCTGCTATGATGAATGGTTTGGAGATGGTGGCACTGACAAAAAGACAGGAGGCGGAGCTGGAGGTGGAGGTGGCAAAGTTGAAGATGCTAAGATTCTCATTGGGAGTGACTAGGAGGGACAGGATTAGAAATGAGTATATCAGAGGGACAGCTCAGGTTGAGCGGTTTGGAGACAAAGTAAGAGAGGCAAGACTGAGATGGTTTGGACATGTGCAGAGGAGGGATGGTGGAGATATTGGACAAAGGATGTTGAAGATGGAGCTGTCAGGCAGGAGGAAAAGAGGAAGACGACAGAGAAGATTCATGGATGTAGTGACACAGGACATGGAGAGGGTTGTGTTTACAGAGGAAGATGAAGGGATCGGGTGAGATGGAGGCAGATGATCCGCTGTGGCGCCCCCTAAAGGGAGCAGCCAGAAGAAGAAGAAGAAATTTTAAATAACTGAAAAATATTTGCAAGCGACAAAAGATGCAATTTGAGGAAAAAAAGGATCAAATTTATCAAAAAGGTGCAGATTTACCAGAAAAAAGTGCAAATATATCAGGAAAAATTTGCAAGATTATAGCAAAAAAGGTGCAAAATTACAAAGAAAAAAGGTGCAAATTTAAGACGCAGATGCAGATGTACCAGAAAAAGGGTGCAAATTACAAGAAAAAAGGTGCAGATTGACCAGGAACAAAAGTGCACATTTAAAGGAAAAACAAACGACTCAGATTTTCAGGAGAAATTATCAAATGTAATTAAGAAAAAAGTTGTAATTTTATGAGGGAAAAAATAATTGATTTACAAGGAAAACGGTTTAAAATTTAAAATTTAGTTGGAATTTCCTGAAAACAAAACAAAACAAAACTTGATAATTTGTACAAAGACTGAAACTGTAAAACCAGCTCCAGACTGGAGTTTGGAAAATTCGCCCCATTTATTGAAGTAATTTTTCTCATTTTTTTTCTTGTAAATTTGCAACTTTATTCTTATAATTTAACCCCTTGCACTCTGGTCAATTTCCCTAAAAACGCCAAAAAATAACGTACCCAAAGTAAATCGAAAGCTGTTCTTCAACCTTTGCAGCATCTTCTTGGGGTTGGTCTCATTTAAAAGAAAACACTTTGAATTTTTGGGCAAAACAGTCATAATCTCTCTAAGTGCTCCTGCCACTGAGTAACAGTCATCTAAACATACTGAATCTGAAGAAAATAAAAGGTCGCCTGGGTGGTTTTTTTTAGATACAAATGCTTGCAAATAACACACAGCTGTCAGATACGGACTGGAAAATGCAACAGAAACGTAGAACCAAGTGTTATCCAGCTGAGGTCAAAATTTTGTAACAATACCACAAAAAATGAATATATTACACAACTTTTTTCTCAGGTTGTTCCCAGGCATTTTTGAACTGTGCCAAATTGTGCCAAATGGCACAGTTTGGAAAAACGTCTGTAACTTTTGAATGCTTCAACATAGAAGATTGATCTTGGGCTCTAATGAAAGGTGACACTCAGGGATGTGTGTGTGTGTGTGTGGGGGGGGGGGGGGGTTGTTTATTCATTCATGAATGAATGAATGAACAAACAAGCCCCCCACACACAAAGAAGCATGCCCTGTAAAAAATGTGTGGCCTTTTTTTTACAAGCAAAAACAACCTACAGTACCCTAAAAATTATACTAAAATATCTGCAATGTAGAGGATAACAACCCCCCCCCCCCCCCCCCCGCTACAGAGGAGCTCGGTGCACAAAAAACAGTCCGTCAAGTGGCCATGACGGACCGTTGTAATTACCGATCGGTCAAAAGTCATTTTTATTACTATTTTCAGTGATAAAGAATAATTTAGCTTATAACACTTACCTGTCCACAACAGCAGTGTCGTTGGCGAACATCTGTTCCTCATTGTCAGACGAACATGAAGCTGGTCCACTTGTTACGGACTCGTGGTTCTGGTCACGCGACCCGGTTCAAACCATCTCCGCTTCCATGATGGTAGTTTTTGCGAACGATTTTTTCAAAACAAATAAGAACAGTAGTAATAAAAAAAGACTGGCTAACGGCTGAGAGTGGCGAACGCTACCGTTACACACAGGTCTCAATGTGTGTCACCCAGCGGCTTAGACCAAACAGATTTTACGCACGGGACACACGCGTTTCAATCGTCAAACTTCTCTGCTTCAATTGGCTCGTTGTATTCGTGGTCGTTGGTAGGCAGGTCCTTCTTGCTAGGTTTTCAGTCATTGGTTCTTCAAGGTTTCAGAAACCCAATTCCAGGCTCTTATTAGTCGAATGAGAGGTCAGTCAAATCTAAACCAATCAAACCACTCCTTTGGCTTTCTGTTCACGGCTGTGTCTGTACTGGAAGAACGGAAATGCACTTTTTTTTTTTCAGTGCCCACTGAGACGCACTAGGACGCAGAGATGTGAATGCCCGTGGTATCCCGGAGTGCAACAAGTTAAATGTTTTTAAATGCACATCTTTAATCTTATAAAATAATTAAATGGTTTTTTTTAACTTTCGTATACATAAATTTCTTGTTTCCTGTGTTATTTTTTTCTTCCTAATTTCTTTAGGAAGAAAAAAATTGCCTATTTGCAAAAGATGCCTATTAGCATCTATGCTCTTATAAATTTGCAACTTTTATTTCTCCTGAATTTTCATTCCTTTACATTTTTCCATATTTTTATTATTTTAGCGTGAATTCAAATTTGTAACTCATGGCTTTACTCATGAGATTATTCCTATAAATAGCAAAAGTATTTTCTCATTCATTTGCACCTTTGTCTTTTATAAATTAGTGACTTTAACGTTGTCATTTGGTGATTTTATTTCTGATAAATGTGTTGTCATTGTTGCCCCCCCCCCACCCCAGTGGGTGGAGAGCGGCTACTCCACCCAGTGGTGCTACGAGAACTTCATCCAGTTCCGCTCCATGAGGAGAGCGCGGGATGTCAGGGACCAGCTGGAGGGTCTGATGGACCGCATCGAGGTGGAGGTGGTCAGTTGTCAGGGCGACAGCATCCCCATCCGCAAGGTCCCTGTTCCACACCACAGTTTTTCCATTTTTCTGTTTTAATGAGTGTAACAGACAGTTTCAGAACCAGTTCTCATTTACAAACATGACCTGGCCAAGAGGCCCCAGTAGAAAAAAATACATAAGCACATAGATACATATAGACATAAATATACCTTAAAAAAAAGAAAACGTTTTATTTCCTAAATCTGGGACTTTTTTTCTCCCATTTTTCTGATTTTTTTTTTTTCCTCCAAAATTTCTGACTTTTTTGTCTTATTTTTCTGACTTTTTTTCCCAAAATTTCTGACTTTTTTCCCCCTCCCCCTGTGATCCAGGCAGTGACGGCAGGTTACTTCTACCACACGGCGCGGCTCAGTAAAGGCGGATACAAGACGGTGAAGCAGCAGCAGACAGTCTACGTCCACCCCAACAGCTCCCTGTTCGAGGAGCTGCCACGCTGGCTCATCTACCACGAGCTGGTCTTCACCACCAAGGAGTTCATGAGACAGGTTGGACTGAAACACGTTTTTTGGCTTTTTTTTAACTTGTAAATCTTGCACATGGCATGTGCTCTTCTTGCATGTGGACAGAGGTGTTTGGGTCAAAACACCTCAGGGTTTACAGTTTACAGCACCACTGTACACACTGCTGAAGGCGCCTCCTTCCCTGAAGGCTGTTTTTGTTGCTTTGGCAGCAACTCACCCTTGGCCGGGGGATCCTGGGTTCGATCCCAGCCTCTGACCAACAGTGATCTGTGTGGAGTTTGCATGTTCTTCCCGTGTCTGCGTTGGTTTACGCCGGGATTTCTCCGGCTTCCTCCCGCATGCCAAAAACATGCAAGTTAGGTTAATTGGCATCAACTGGGGATTCTAAATTGTCCTTAGGTATGACTGTGAGAGTGAATGGTTGTCTGTCTCTCTGTGTTGGCCCTGCGATGGACTGGCGATCTGTCCAGGGTGTACCCTGCCTCTCGCCCAAAGATGCTGGGATAGGCTCCAGCCCCCCCGCGACCCGAAAAGAATTAAGCGGAAGAAGATGGATGGATGGCTTTAAAAGTCAGTGAGGCCCAGTTCACACCACCTGGAGCCCACTCTAGCCCCACCCTTCCTCTTTTGTTGCTGGTGATTCGATTATGCAGCTAATGTAAGTTAGCTCATAGGTCTGGCAGCAGATGCAGCCTGTGCAAATATCGAATTGCCTGAATGTGAAAATGTAAAAGTCCAATGAAAGCATCGCTGGGGACTAATAGGCTATGGCTGGACCTCGGGATGTAATGATCACAGAAACAACCCTGAATGAGTGAATGGCTAACTCTGCTAACAGGAGCTAACCACTGCTGTCCCGGTCAGTGTATAATACGTTATAGAAAAATAAGCTAAAATAATGACATATGTGGCCACATGTTGGTCAGTGAGCAAAGATGTCTAGTGGTGCTGGATAGAAGAATGGAAAATGGTGATAAAAACTGTCCGCAATCCAGGAGTTAAGCTAACGCTAGTTAGCCTGGCCATTTTGGTGGCACTGATGAGAGAGATCACAAATGTGGTAGAAACTGATTGGTACTGCTGAGCAAAGGCAACACGAGTGGGCCCAGTCTCCCCAGCCAAAATATAACGCGAGGGCACCCAGAGAGTACATACCTCTTCCAAGAGGCTTTTTTTTTTTTGTATTTTGTATGCTTTATTAATCCTCGAGGGAAATTCAGGGCATCCACCTGGATGGATGAGGCAGCCACAGTACGGCACCAATCCCTTCACCAGTCACACCTAGGGCCTCTTTAGAGTCTCCAATTAGCCTAACTTGCATGTTTTTGGTCTGTGGGAGGAAACCAGAGTACCTGGGGTAAACCTATGCAGACACGGGAAGAACATGCAAACTCCACACAGAAGGGCCACTGATGGTCAGGGAGTGGGATTGAACCCACGATGGTCAGGGGCGGAATCGATCCCGTGACCTTTTTACTGTGCTGCCACAGTGCTAACCACTGCACCACCGAGCTGCTCAGGTCTGACTGCTAGCAGGATTACTGCAAAAACCACTGGGTGGATTTTGATGAAATATTCACCAGAGGTGGCCCTTGGGCTGCGGATAAACTCATTAGATTTTGGAGGTGATCTGGGTCGGGATGTGGGTTTTGAATAACTTTTTTACTTTCAGTAACGTTGCAAATTAGGGACTTGGTGGAGGTATGCACTCTCGCCCCAAGAAGAAAACAAAATTGTCCATTTTACTCAAAAACATCCCTATAAATAATATAATCAGGTGAACTGATAATCTTGCAGAGCTCCGAGGGTTGATGTCCAGTTTAAAGTTTAGCTGACCCAGTTTGTGTTTCCATAAAAAATGTGTCAAGAGTCCGCTCTGTCCAATCATCAACAGGTGATCGAGATTGAGAGCGGCTGGCTGCTGGAGGTGGCGCCGCACTACTACAAGAGCAAAGAGCTGGAGGACAGCAGCAGCAAGAAGATGCCCCGTAAACAGGGCAAGGCCAAGGAGGAGCTGGGCTGACCAGGAGGAGCAGAGGAGGAACAGGAGGTACGGGCCACTGCAGCAGCAGGAGAAACCTGTGGGAGGAGAAAGCTGTGGGAAAAACGTCAGCACGCTTCTGTCCATGAACACACCACAGCGCAGAGGAACGCAAAACCCCTGAGGAGGTTTTTCTTCCCAGATGTCACTGTTGGAGGAGCGGGATCTGAACTGGGTCACCACAGGAACCGTTTTAGGACTGGTAGTTCCTGTTTTTTTTTGCATTTCCACTGAGAGGAGCAGTCTGGAAAATCCCTTTATATGAACTTCTTCAGTATCTGGAACTGTCAGCAGTAGTTCCAGTTGTGTTCTCCCACAGAAGAGGGATGATAAATTCAGAAACCTTTTTAGTACCTTTTGAGTAACAAATGTGTGGATGATCTCTTATTTGGGGGCAGCCCTAAAAGTTACAAACCAAAAGTTTAACATTTACAAGTAAAGAAAAAACAAAATTTTAAAAATTACAAGGAAAAAAAAGTTGCAAATTTAACAGAAAAAAGTCCCAAATCCTGTAGTTACTCAGTCATGCTAACAAGCTTTTGCTGTTTCCTCCTCCGTCCCCATCTGATGATGTCATCACACTGCTCTTTCTGTCAGTGGGAATGTGACAAAAAATATTGCTAATAGAGTTCCTGTGCTGATAGTTCCTGTAAAAAGGGTCTATTTCACTACAGTGGGTCACAGACCGAGTTTGCGGTTTAATCATAAACAAGGAAAAAAAGCAGCCTGGGTGTGTTGGCACGTTAGTCACCGTGACAATGCCCTCTGTGACAGCTCATTAATCACCATGGTAACGCCCTCTGTGATGGCATGTTAACTCGTGCTACACAACAGCGCTTTGTTGAGCCTCATGTGAGGCTCCTTATCTTTGTTTTTTTTCCTTTTTTCAGGAATAAAGTTTTACAACCACTTAATTGTGTTTGTCAGTGTGATTAATCAGTAGACGCCAAAGTTCAAGATCACCATGACAACGGTTCAGGGCTCCAAAACCTGCAGCTCTGGAGCTTTGAACATGCATGCAAAATGTTGGCAATCCACAAAAAAAAGTCAAATTTACATTAAAGGTAAAATTCTGAGTAAAAAATTTAATTTCAACAAGACAAAGGTAAAAGTTCCAATTATGTGACTGTTGCAAAATATATTTCTACAATTAAAATATGCAAGAAAAAATTACAAAATTGCAAGAAAAAAGTTAAAATTTGACAAGTCACAAATTTGCATAAAAAAAATCACAAAATTATGAGAATAAACTTGCCAAATAGAGGGAAAAAAATTAAAATTTATACAAAAAAAGAAATACTGAATCAAATTTTTTTTATATCCTGCTGGTCGAAGAGTCGAAGAGAGTACTTTGTATTTTTTGTATACTTTATTGATCCCCAGAGGGGAAATTGAGGGCATCCACCTGGATGGATGAAGCAGCCACGGTACGGCGCTATCCCTTAACCATTCACACCTAGGGCCACTTTAGAGTCTCCAGTTAACCTAACTTGCATGTTTTTGACCTGTGGGAGGAAACCGGAGAACTCCCGGAGTAAACCCACACAGATACAGGGAGAACATGCAAACTTTTTTTTTCTGCTTCCGCCCTTCAGAGAGAGCAGTCGCCTTTTCCCTTGCTCCCTCCTTTTTCCTCCCTCCCTCCCTACCTAACTGACTGAATCCCAGCTTGCTACTGTCTGTGTTGTCAATGTGTGTATTGTTTTGTTAATGTGTGCCACTGTCTGCTAATTGTGCATAGAGGGTTTTTTTCTGTGTTATCATAATTTGGCTCATATGAGCTTATACGAGCGTTATTTTGATAATTATGTTTTTTCTCTCTGCCTATTGTGTTTTCCCTGACCCTTGCCCTCTTTACCCTCCTGTATGACAGGCGCCTCGCATGGCTGCCGCGTCATTGGGATGCGCCTTTCGTGCGCGCCCAATGTCAAGTCAGATTCCTTGTATGTTTACTTGTTTACTTGTAAATGTGCTTGGCAATAAACTTCATTCTGATTCTGATTCCACACAGATCACTGTTGGTCTGGGGCTGGGATCGAACCAGGGATCCCATGGCCAAGGGTGAGTTGCTGTGCTGCCGCAGTGCTAACCACTGTGCCACCGCACCGCCCTTTAACCTCTGTTCAGATAAAAGTAAATCTTGCATTTCATTTGTAAATCAAAGTCCCAGAGTCTGGAGAAAGAGTGGAGAGGCACAGAATCTAAGTTGCTTGAGGTTTAGTGTGAAGTTTCCACAGTCAGTGATGATTTGCGGAACCATGTCATCAGCTGGTGTTGGTCCACTGTGTTTTATCAAGACCAAAGTCAGCGCAGTCGTCTACCATGAAATTTTAGAGCACTTAGTGCTTTCCTCTGCTGACAAGCTTTATGGAGAAGCTGATTTCATTTTCCAGCAGGACTTGGTACACCCCCCCCACACACACTGCCAGAAGTATCAAAACCTGGTTTAATGACCACAGCATCACTGTTTGGCCAGCAAACTCTCTTGACCTAAGCCCCATAGAGAATCTATGGAGGATTGTCAAGCGGAAGATGAGACACCAGACCCAACAATGCAGACGAGCTGAAGGTCACTATCAAAGCAACCTGACCTTCAGAACACCTCAGCAGTGCCACAGGCTGATCACCTCCATGCCACACCACATTGATACAGTAATTAATCCAAAATTTGCCCCGACCAAGTATTGAGTGTGTACATGGACATACTTTTCAGTCGGCCAACATTTCTATTAAACTATTTTTTTTAAATTAATTTTATATAATATTGTAATTTTTTGAGAAACTGAATTTGGGGTTTTCATGGGCTGTAAGCCATAATCATCAAAATTAAAATAAACACTTGAAATATATCACTGTCTGTGTAATGAATCTATACAATATATGGGTTTCACTTTTTGAAATAAGTGGCAAAAATACTGAACTTTTTCATGATATTCAAATTTCTTTAGATGATCTGTAGATTCATTCATGTGGAGAAAGGAAGCAGGCACGGCAGCGAGCTAGATGACACAGAAACTTTATTCCATCTCCAGCATACAGTACAGTAAAAGAGCTCCCGGGTCTCTTTGCATTCCTCTTTTATATCTTTAATACCATGCATTGAGACCCGGAACTTCCGACCATAATACATTGTTGTTTAGAACAAAGCCTGCGTGGCACATTAACATGACATAATGCTGGCACCGCTCTAGCACCCTGCTTCTTGCAGCGGCTCTGGCAGTTACTCCTCTCCCCGGCGGGGGGGGGGGGGGGGGGGGGGGGGGGGGATAGTCCTTACTGTCCCATGTGATACCCCCCCGGTGACACCTCTTTTGGTCCATTGTTCCCCCTTCCCCAGCTGCCGCCTTCTCTGGGTGGAGAAGTCCCACTCCATGCCCCCATGCACCACCACCCCCAAACACCCAGGAAGGCCACTAACCCCACCCCACCCGTCCTTTGAGCTTGAGCTCGTGCCCATCACAGCTGTAGTGGGGGTTTGCCGATCCAGTCGAACCACCCTGCTGGTGGGGTGTACAGGAGGGCACATCAGTCTGTGGAGGGAAAAAGGGAGGGGGAGAAAACACATCAGCTTGGCGAGCGCAGGTCCCTGCCGAGGGATCACCAACTTGCGGAGCCACCAACGGTGGGTGTCCAGGCCAGGGAGCTTGGGCCAACACAACCTGCTCATCTGCCAACACAAAAGCAGATTTCAGCCCGTCGATGCAGACGGTCTCCCGACGTCCCCCCAAGTCATAACACAAAATGCTTTGCCCCAGGTTCCAACACCCTGAATGGTCTGTCTGTCTGGGCCCAGCGGGGTTTGGTGCGCATCGTGCCTGACAAAAACAAAACTGGCGTTCTGCAAGTTTTTTGGGACGAAGGTGCGGGGAAAACAATGGTGGGCCGGGCCCGGTACGTTAACAGCCTCAGTACTGTGCAAAAATCCTCCTTAGGTGCAGAGCACAACCCTAAAAGAACCCAGGGCAGGCAGTCGACCCAATTTGCATCCTTGAGCAAAGCTCTGAGCGCTGCTTTAAGCGACCTATGAAAACCCTCGCATAACCTGTTAGCCTGGGGGTTGTACGCAGTAGTGCAGTGAATTTTGACTCCCAGGCTCTGGGCCATCACGGACCAGAGCTCCGAAACGAATTGTGGACCCGTGTTGGAAGTGATGTCCAACAGGGATCTGAACCGTGCTACCCAAGCTGACAGAAAAGCAGGAGCCACTTCTGCGGACGTGGTGGAAGCCAGCAGGACCACTTCAGGCCAGCACGTGGTGCAATCCACAAATGATGCGATGGCGGGAGGGGTCCCACCAAATCCATGTGGACGTGGTCGAACCTCCTAGCCGGGATTTGGAATGGCTCGAGGGGGACTCTGGTTTGCTTGTGCACTTTGGCCTGCTGGCACGCAACGCAAGCGCAGCCAGATGAATTTCACCACCACTAGCTTCACTGAAGCGCGCACTCCCGGATGCGAAAGGGAGTGGATTGACTTAAACACGCGACAGTGCCAACAGCTCAGAACCACCGGGCATCGGCAGCCAGTGGAGACGTTGCAGAGCAAGGGAGGGCACCCTTCTTGCACCACCCTGCTCTTCAGCCTTAACCCAGTAGGCGTAGACTGGAGCGCGCAAATGTCCGCATCCCCAGCTTGCTCCATGGCCATCATGGGGAAATCTATTCCCATGTAGACCAGGGAGATGAATGCTCGCGACAGACAATTAGCCACGACATTGAGCTCACCAGCGACGTGTTGAATGTCAATAGTAAACTCCTAAATTGCAGCCAAATGCCATTGCTGCCGGGCCGACCACAGTTCCAAGACTTTGGACATCGTGTACATCAGTGGCTTATGGTCCATGAACGCGGTGAACTCGCACCCCTCTAGCCAAAACTGGAAATGGCGCCTCGCCAGGTGGAGAGGCAGCAATTCTGTATTGAACGTGCTGTATTTGCGTTCATGGTTGTGCAAAGTTCGGCTAAAACATGCGAGCGGCTGCCACGAACCTGAGACGTACTGCTCCACCACTGCTCCTATGGCAACATCAGACGCATCCGTAGTGAGTGCTATCTGTGCAGACAGATCAGGGTGGGCTCACAACACGGCATCCGCCAGCGCTGTTTTGGCCATAAGTGGTGTGCATCCATGATTTTCAGCCTCCCCGGATACTTTGAAGTTTGGGGAGGGGAAATCTTTAATGAACATCCTTAGGGGAGGTATTAACCCCTTGCACTCTGGTCAATTGCCCTAAAAACGCCTAAAAATAACGTACCCAAAGTAAATCGAAAGCTGTTCTTCAACCCTTTGCAGCATCTTCATGGGGTTGGTCTCATTTAAAAGAAAACACTTTGAATTTTTTTGGCAAAACAGTCATAATCTCTCTAAGTGCTCCTGTCACTGAGTAACAGTCATCTAAACATACTGAATCTGAAGAAAATAAAGTTCACCTGGGTGTTTTTTTTAGATACAAATGCTTGCAAATAACACACAGCTGTCAGATACGGGCTGGAAAATGCAACAGAAATGTAGAACCAAGTGTTATCCAGCTGAGGTCAAAATTTTGTAAAAATACCACAAAAAATGAATATATTACACAGCTTTCTTCACAGGTTGTTCCCAGGCGTTTTTGAATTGTGCCAAATGGCACAGTTTGGAAAAACGTCTGTAACTTTTGAATGATTCAATATAGAAGCTTGATCTTGGGCTCTAATGAAAGGTGACACTCAGGGCTGTGTGTGTGAGTGTGTGGGGGGGTTGTTTATTCATTCATGAATGAATGAACGAACAAGCCCCCCACACACAAAGAAGCATGCCACGTAAAAAATGTGTTGCCTTTTTTTTTTTTTACAAGAAAAAATAACCTACAGTGCAATAAAAATTATACTAAAATATCTGCAATGTAGAGGATAACAGCCCCCCCCCCCCCGCTACAGAGGAGCTTGGCGCACAAAAAAACGGTCCGTCAGCGGTCCGTCATGTGGCGATGACGCACAGTTGTAATTTACCGATCGGTCAAAAGTCACTTTTATTACTATTTTCAGTGATAAAGAATAATTTAGCTTATAACACTTACCTGTCCACAACAGCAGTGCCGTTGGCGAACATCTGTTCCTCATTGTCAGACGAACATGAAGCTGGTCCGCTTGTTATGACTCGTGATTCTGGTCACGCGACCCGGTCAAACCATGATTCCATTATTGCGGTTTTGCGCTTCCATGATTGCGGTTTTGGCGAACGATTTTTCAAAACAAATAAGAACAGTAGTAATAAAAAAAGACTGGCAAATGCTACCGTTACACACAGCGGCTTACACAAAACAGATTTTACGCACGGGATGCACGCTTTCAGTCATCGAACTTCTCTGCTTCAATTGGCTCGTTGTATTCGCAGTCGTTGGTAGGCGGGTCCTTCTTGCTAGGTTTTCAGTCATTGGTTCTTCAAGGTTTCAGAAACCCAATTCAAGGCTCTTATTAGTCGAATGAGAGGTCAATCAAATCTAAACCAATCAAAGCACTCCTTTGGCTTTCTGTTCGCGGCTGTGTCTGTAGCGGAAGAATGGAAATGCAGCTTTTTTTTTTTTAGTGCGCACTGAGACGCACAGTGTGCACTAGGACGCACGAGGACGCAGAGACGTGACCGCCCGTGGTATCCCGGAGTGCAAGAGGTTAAATGAACACAGAGGTGGAAAAGGTATAACTGCTGGGAATTGGGGGCTGAAATTCACAGGGCAGGCTCTGGGGGGGCAGGTAGGATAAAAGGATAAGAATTTGGGCCCGAGCCAAACTCCGGAACCTCTCTTCCTGAGAATTTATAAGGAGTTGTTTGGAACTCCTTACTACTTCTTCTTTTAGATTTGATTGGCAGTTGGCAACCAGCTTACCAGTGACATCCTATAAGTACCTGGGTATTCATCTGAACAATAAACTAGACTGGTCACACAATACTGACGCACTCTACAAGAAGGGACAGCGCAGGCTGTTCCTGCTGAGGAGACTCAGGTCTTTTGGTGTACAAGGGGCGCTGCTGAAGTCATTCTATGACACGGTGGTGGCATCAGCCATCACTTTTGGAGTGGTCTACTGGGGCAGTGGCATTACTGCAGCCGATAGGAAGAGACTGAACAAACTGATTAAGAAAGCTAGCTCTGTCCTGGGGCAGCGCCTTGATCCGATGGAGGAGATAGGAGAGAGAAGGACGGTGGCTAAACTGTCATCTCTGCTGGAGTCCGAGTTCCACCCTATGCAGGACATACTGGATGCACTGAGGAGCTCATTTAGCAGCAGACTACATCATCCCAGGTGCACAACCGAGAGGTTTCGTAGGTCCTTCCTACCAACGGCTGTCAGACTGTACAACCTAAGCAGGGCTGCTCGCAGAGATAGCAAAAAGACGTAACAAACTAATATTTTTTTTTTTTTTTTGAATGCAAAAGATGCAATAGACTTACACAATGGTCCTCTCCGGCATACAACTAGGAACATACCGGTCGCTATGGTGGGTGAGAATATGTATGGGCACATAATCATACCATGTAGGATAACTAAATAGACGGTTATGCTGTTTCATCCCACCTAGCAACAATGCTCTGCACTGTGTGTGTTTATATATTTACATATTTATTCCATCTAGCTACAATGCTCAGCACTGGGTGTGTTTATATTTATATATCTATATATTTATTCCATCTAGCTACAATGCTCCGCACTGTGTTTTTATATATCTACATATTATTCCATCTAGCTACATTGCTCCACACTGTGTGTGTTTATATACTTGCATATTTATTCCACCTAGCTGCAATGCTCCGTACTGTGGGTGTTTATATATTTACATATTTATTCCATCTAGCTACAATGCTCTGCACTGTGTGTCTGTGTGTGTGTGTATATATATATTTTATAGTAATATGTACATATGTATATTAGCTGCTCTTGCTTGCTTGTTTTTTTTCTTGCCTTCTGATTGTTGCTCTGAGTGTTGCTATCCCTGTGCTGTTGCAATCCTGGAATTTCCCCGTTGTGGGACTAATAAAGGCTTATCTTATCTTATCTTATCTTATCTTACAGGTGCATTACCGCCACTGACTTGATTATCATCACTTTATATCTTTGTATAAGGAGTTCAGAACAACTCCTTTCGCCTGAAAAAATTATCTGTCCTTGGACTGTGTCCGAGCTGCTAAACTCTATGATGCTTGTTCTATAAGGAGTTTGTGTGAACTGAAAAACCCCTTATATGGTCATGTGACCGGAATTCTATGACCTCATATCAGAGCATAGTGTGTCTCTGATGTCATAGAGAGATCTCTTTCAAAGAAAGAGATCAAAGAACTGAGCTTATAAATATCAGTCTGCTCTGCCTTTTTATCGTTTTGTCTGGCATTATAAGCCATTTGAAGCATTTTAGTTTAGGGCCATCTATTCTTTGACGCAAGCATCACTGCTATGATGTCACCAGTCCACACGGGGTCATACGGGCACTGCACTAGCTTGTAAATTTAGAAGATTCTCAAAAATTTTCCAACTTTTTTTTTTACTGTAAACTTACAGCTTTTCCTGATAAATTTGAGACTTTTTCATAAATTTTCAGTTTATTTACTCATACATTTGCCATTTTTTTGTTAATTTGCAACTTTTTCTAAATTTTTCCTCAGCGTCTGGCTGAGGCCCCTGTCCGGGAGGTCTTCAACTCCCACCTCCAGAAGAACTTCAACCACATTCCGAGGGAGTCTGGAGACATGGAGTCTGAATGGGCCATGTTCTCCACCTCTGTTGTTGAAGCGGCAGCCCAGAGCTGCGGCCGCAAGGTGGTCGGTGCATCTCATGGTGGCAACCCCCGAACCAAGTGGTGGACACCAGTGGTGAGGGGGGCCATTAAGCTGAAGAAGGAGTCCTATCAAGCTTGGTTGGCTTGTGGGACTCCCGAAGCAGCTGAGGTGTACCGGCAGGCCAAGCGGAGTGCAGCTCGGGTGGTTGCTGAAGCAAAAACCCGGGTATGGGAGGAGTTCGGTGAGGCCATGGAACAAGACTTTCGGTCGGCTTCAAAGAGATTCTGGCAAACTGTTCGGCGGCTCAGGAGGGGAAAGCAGCTCCCCGTCCACACTGTGTATGGTGCGGATGGGACACTGTTGACTTCAACTGGGGATATCGTCGGGCGGTGGAAGGAATACTTCGAGGATCTCCTCAATCCCACTGATACGCCTTCCACAGAGGAAGCAGGGTTTGGGGACGAGGGGGATGACTCGCCTATCACAGGGGCTGAGGTCGCCAAGGTGGTTAAAAATCTCCTTGGTGGCCGGGCCCCGGGGGTGGACGAGATTCGCCCCGAGTACCTCAAGGCCCTGGATGTTGTTGGGTTGTCATGGTTGACACGCCTCTGCAACATTGCGTGGAGGTCGGGGGCAGTGCCTTTGGCATGGCAAACCGGGGTGGTGGTTCCTCTCTTCAAAAAAGGGGACCGGAGGGTGTGCTCCAACTTTAGAGGGATCACACTCCTCAGCCTCCCTGGGAAGGTCTATGCCAAGGTACTGGAGAGGAGAGTCCGGCCGTTGGTCGAACCTCGGATTCAGGAGGAGCAATGTGGTTTTCGTCCTGGCCGTGGCACATCGGACCAGCTCTTTACCCTCTCGAGAATTCTTGAGGGTTCGTGGGAGTTTGCCCAACCAGTTTACATGTGTTTTGTGGACTTGGAGAAGGCATTTGACCGCGTCCCTCGTGGATTTTTGTGGGGGGTGCTTCGGGAGTATGGGGTATCGGGCTTGTTGTTACGAGCTATTCGGTCTCTGTACGACCGTTGTGAGAGTTTAGTTCGCATTGCCAACACTCGGTCGGAGTCATTCCCAGTGAGAGTTGGACTCCGCCAGGGCTGCCCTTTGTCACCGGTCCTGTTCATAATTTTTATGGACAGGATTTCTAGGCGCAGCCAGGGAATGGAGGGTGTCATGCTTGGTGACCACAGGATCTCATCTCTGTTGTTTGCAGATGATGTTGTCCTGTTGGCTTCATCCAGCAATGACCTACAGCTCTTGCTGGGACGGTTTGCCGCTGAGTGTGAAGCGGCTGGGATGAGAATCAGCACCTCCAAGTCCGAGTCCATGGTCCTCAGCCGGAAAAAGGTGGATTGTCCTCTCCGGGTTGGGGACAGGCTCCTGCCCCAAGTGGAGGAGTTTAAGTATCTTGGGGTCTTGTTCACGAGTGAGGGGAAAATGGAGCGAGAGATCGACAGACGGATTGGAGCAGCATCTGCAGTGATGCGGACGTTGTACCGGTCTGTTGTGGTGAAGAGGGAGCTTAGTTCTAAGGCAAGGCTGTCGATTTACCAGTCAATCTACGTTCCTACTCTCACCTATGGTCACGAGCTTTGGGTAATGACCGAAAGAACGAGATCGCGGATACAAGCGGCTGAAATGAGCTTTCTCCGTAGGATTGCTGGACTCACCCTCAGAGATAGGGTGAGGAGCTCAGTCATCCGGGAGAGGCTCAGAGTAGAACCGCTGCTCCTCCACATTGAAAGGAGTCAGTTGAGGTGGTATGGGCATCTGATTAGGATGCCTCCTGGACGCCTCCCACTTGAGGTGTTTCAGGCACGTCCCACTGGGAGGAGACCCCGGGGCAGACCCAGGACTCGGTGGAGAGACTATGTCTCCCAGCTAGTCTGGGAACGCCTTGGTATCCCCTCTGAAGAGCTGGAGCAGGTGGCTGGGGAGAGGGAAGTCTGGGCTTCTCTGCTTGAACTGCTGCCTCCGCGACCCGGACCTCCGGAAAAGCGGTAGAAGATGGATGGATGGATGGATGGATATTGATGTCTATGTATGTATATCCACTGCTCTTATTTATATCTTCCGTATCTTCTTAATTATTGCTCTGAGTGTTGCTATCCCTGTGCTGTTGCAATCCTGGAATTTCCCCATTGTGGGACTAATAAAGGCTTATCTTATCAATGACACGAAAATTGCACTTGGACCACCACCTACAGTGAATTTTAACATAATCTGTGGTGGGAAGTAACGAGTCACATTTACTCAAATACATGTCCTTAAGAAATTTTTCACAAAATTGTACTTTACTCAAGTTTACTTTTAGACTTCATGATGGACAAAGTCACAAATTTAAAAGAAATGCTATAAGAGTTCAGGTAGCTATAATGCAAAATCCGATGGGCCGAGTTGGAAATGGGCCGACTTGGCAAGTGGCCAAGTTGGGTGTAAATCTCTCCGGTTCTGGCCTCCCTTTAGTGGCTTCCCATAGAGTTTAGAATTAAGTTTAAAATCCTTCTCACTTACAAAGCTCTAACTAATCAGGCCCCTTTTTATTTAAAAGATCTGATACTACCCTATTATCCTAACAGAGCACTATGCTCCCAAAATGCAGTATTACTTGTAATACCTACAGTAGAATCTCCAAAAGTACAATGGGAGGCAGAGCCTTCACTTATCAAGCTCCTCTCCTGTGAAACCAGCTTCCAATCTGGATTCAGGAGTCAAACTCTATCTCTGTTTTTAAGAATAGGGTTAAAACCTTCCTTTTTGGTATTGCCTATAATTAGGACGGGATCATGTGCCCCTGAACCCTCCCTTAAGGCCCTTTTCCACTAGCCTCACTTAGCCCTACACCGCACCACTCAGCCCGCTTTAGGCGCTTTTCTACTAGCCCCAGCACCGGTTAAGCAGGTACTTTTTTCGTACCTGATCCAGGGCAGGGTCTAACCAGGCCGAGTAGGGCTGAGTAGGGCTGTGATATGACTTTAAGAGACTGGTCGCCGCTGATTGGTCAGGTTGTAACGTCATGAAAGCGACTTTTTCTGCTGAATTTACTCCACGACCGCCATTTGTAATTGTTCAGCAGTGAACACAGTGCGCCCCTTTAATACGGTATATTATATTAATATACTGTATAATATACTTATATAATAATATATTCCTAATATTATATATTAGGAGGTGCGCAATTTTCTTTCTATATTAGGCGACGATCGCATCCAGCGCGAGTTGGACGGATCTACTTGAAATGCAGGTGTCCGAGCAGATGGCTTCCCAAGGGCACATCCGTACTGCCAAACAGTGTCGGGAGAAGCTGAAAAAGCTGAAAAGCGATTACCGAGCAGTGAAGGACCACAATGCTCAAAGTTCAGCGGATCAGAAGGAGTGGAAGTGGTTCGCTGAGAGACACTGGGCTCCACACGGTCACTGTCACGGTCACAGTCACGGTCACGGCCCTTGGAAACCGTGGATGGTGAGTGTTTATTTGATATTGCGCATCTGTTCGCCACTTGATCCTTTCTGTGCCAAGCTCACTGTTTTTAAGAAATAGGAAGGTTGTTAGATTGTGGGTAACTGTTGTTACTGAGGCTTGCGTATTGTTTTGCAGCCAACTGCAGATTCACGCTTGCTTTGTGTTAAGTATTAGCGCGAACAAAACGCTGAATTACGCTTATTGTATTCCGGTTAAAAACTTTAGAGTGTTGTGTACATGTTGCACTTTGGTGTTAAGTTTTAAATTGCGTGCATTTTCTTTCTAGAATCGCATTTCATATCACAGGGGTCCACCTCAGTGGAGATGACTGACACAGCGGACTCTCCTGGCGCTGCGTCTGCGTGTGCGTCTGCCGGAGCGCCAGCTGGATCGACTCCACATCACCAGCTCCATCTGGATCACGTTCAAGTGCCGGTAAGGCACAATAACCACGATTTTTTTTTTTGGTTGAAACAGGTCCAGCAGCGGAAACCAGGGTCGAAAATCCATCCATCCATCCATCTTCTACCGCTTAATCCTTTACAGGTCGCGGGGGGGCTGGAGCCTAACAAGTTATGTACCAAATTGATTAATGCAATTTCCTGTAGCTGCATATTAATTAATTGAAAATGTCTTTTTAAATGTACAAAAAGGTTATTCTTTGGTCTTCACTTATCGGTGTTCCACAACCATTTTTAGGTGTGGTGATTGACGTGCTGTTGTAACTCCTGTTTTAGAAAAACAAACAAAGTGCATGAACTGCCGTTGAAATCAACATGCTTCAATGAAATGCTTCGCGTCAGCTGACTGTATTAACCCATTCAGATTTCTGCGGCCACACTACAAGCAACTAGTTTAAACATTACCCATCCATCCATCCATATTCTTAATCTTAATCCTTTTTGGTTTTGCAGGGGGGCTGCAGCCGAAGACAGCACCCTGCGTGTTGCAAAATCTGCTCTACTGAGGGGCAGCAACATGACAGTTCAGCTTATATACAGCAATGAAGCATAATATAATAGTGACATTCCACCACAGACTTTCACCTGTGTAATTCCATAATATATGTAGTGATCCAGCTTTAACGACCATGCCTTTCTGTCTTTCCATCTAGGCAAGACGAAAACAGACAACTCCCATCGCTGACCTTACATCAGCGATGGTCAACATGCATGACGAAGAGATGCGGCTCTTGGAACGGCAACATGACCAGCGGCAAGAATCAGGAGTACATGCAGCATTTGCGACACGTGGCTGTAGATGTGCGGGCAGATGTGCATGAAGCCCTGGAGCAGGACACTGCGTTACGAAGGGAAGAGCTTGCAGAGATGTCATCGCCCAGTCTGTTTTTTTGTTTGTAAATTTTGCTTCTGGAATAAAATTGTATTGTTTGCATCAAAAGTCTGGTTTATCTGTTATGACACCATATGAGAAAAGCCAATAATTACATACACATTCCATTCTCTGTTCACTCCACATGCTGCTGTTCATCAGGTCAGGTGTATAGCCTTCTAATGATAATTTAATTTTTAACAACACAACGAAACGTAATGTCTTGGTAGGTTTTTTTTTTATTTTAAACAAATTTGCAGTGCTGAATCCATTTCTCTTGAACGGGTACATTTTTTAGGTTATAAGCAGTTGTACAGGTGTGCTTGAACTTGTAGACACTGATAAAGGTAAGTACATGTAAGTTGAATGTTGCATCACCAGTCAAAATTTAATAAATTAAGAAGGAATCTAGCAAAAATTTGGCACTAATAACAGTAGACAGATTGGACAAGGATACACAACTGTGTTTTTGTTGCACACAACTGTTGTTACCAACAAGTGCAAAATTTATATTCCCTTTTCCCAAAAATTAAAAATCAATTTGTAAGTAAAAGTGGGAGACCTTTACATGGGAAAATATGACCTGTATCAGCACATGATTTATAGTTCAATTTGCATTTCCACCTAAGCAAAAGTGGCTTGTCGAGCTGGATTTTTGTGAAGATGGCCTGTGCGGTGTTTCTGCATGTAATTACATACCTGTCAAGTGATACGGTTTCGCCGTATTTTAATACGGGGAAAATGCAATTTTAGCAAATACGGGCGTATTGCCATTTCTGTACGCTAAAGAGAAAAATATATGGGAAAAAAAATTGAGAGAGTGTGGGGAGGAACACGTTGTGTGTGACCCCCACAGCGTACGGGGCTGTCAAAGCGCTCAGCGTGAGCAATTATCACAACAGAAGTGTGGACTCATCATTAGGCTGATGGCTTCGCACCTTCTTAACAGATAAGCGTTATGAACAAGAGGACAGGTAGATGGACCATGCACAACATTTTATTTACAAAAAACATTTTTGAAATATGTATGCACATAAATGTGGACAAAATAGACAAGTATTGCATCACGTATTACATTGTAACGTGCAGCTCAACATGGCGACGTCCCACCGGGAGGTTTGAACTCACGCCTCCCACTCCGGAGTCCCACACTCTACCTGTGTCACCAATAGGGTCAACCCACTTGTCAAGCCAAGTAGGGTGCTTATATTGAGTTCGCTACAATATCACCACCCTGCTCCTCTGCTCTCTGTGCCGCTGCCACCACTGGTTCATCTACTGCATCATCCAATGTAGTGTCAAACGTCTCTCCATGACTCTCACACAGATTGTGCAGAGCACAACAAGTCAGCACCATAGATTTAACCAGTTTCATGTCACAGTCATTCCTCCTTCCTTCTCTCCTCGTCATCAGCCATGTTTGTTGTGGAGGATTCAGTCGCGTGTGTTTCACGTCACGAGGGTGTGGCGCCGCCTGCTGTTCAACAAATCCCACCCACAGCAGGTGTGCCAGCAGGTGCGCCAGCAGTAGTTGAAAAGCAACTGAGGCCGAACCGAACCGAAGTGAGTAGAGCCGGGTTTTCAAACCGGGGCTGAGTGGGGCTAGTGGAAAAGGGCCTTTAGTTATGCTGCTAATAGGTTTAGACAGCCGGGGGACCTCCAACAATGCACTGGGCTTCACTCCTTTCTTCACTCTCAATGTAATATTTTTGCTGGTCATTAACATCTGTTTATTCTCTCCCATAGATTGAGTCCCTCATGCTGTTTGCTCTCTACATGTCTGTTCTTTTCTTCTTCTTCTCTGTCCCCTCACCCCCTCAGCCAGTCGCAGCAGATGACTGCCCCTCCCTGAGCCTGGTTCTGCTGGAGATTTTTTCATGCTAAAAGGGAGTTTTTCCTCTCCACCGTCGCCAAGTGCTTGCTCACAGGGGATTGCCTGATTGCTGGGGTCTTTCTGCAATTGTGGGGGTTGAAAGTGCTATGAGATGACTGTTGTTGTGAAATGGTGCTATATACTGTAAATAAAGTTGAATCCTGTTCAGCTCAAAGGAGGCAGCACCTTTGCTGGTATGGCTACGCCAGTCTGGCTGATCTAGCATGAGGGTCTCCCAGGTGTCAGGACTGATGTCAAAACTCTTCAGGGAGGCCTTAAGAGTGTCTTTGTAGTGCTTCTTCTGACCACCTTGTGTATGCCTGCCCTCTGCTAATTCAACGTAGAACAATCTCTTTGGTAGGCGTGAGTCAGGCATGTGAACAAGGTGGCCAGCCCACCCAATCTGGGCTTTCTTAAGCAGGGTGTAAATGCTAGGCAGCTCAGCTCGGGAGAGAACCTCTGTGGCAGGGATTTTGTCCTGCCAGATGATCTTCAGGAGCTTTCTGAGGCAGTTCAGGTGGAAGCGGTTTAGCTTTCTGGCATGGCACTCATAGACTGTCCAGGTCTCACAGGCATACAGTAGGGAAGGCAGGACGACTGCCTTGTACACCTTCAGTTTTGTGGTCAGCCTGATGCCTCTCCTTTCCCACACTGTTGCACGTAGCCATCTGAATGCTGAGCGGCAATGTGCGAATCAACCTCTTCGTCGATGTTGACAGACCTGGAGGGTGTGCTGCCGAGGTACGTGAACTTGTCGACAGCCTTGAGGGTCTCCCCGTTGACAATGATGGCTGGTTCCACATAGATCTTCTGCGGTGCAGGTTGGTGCAGGACCTTTTCTTCGTACTGATTGTGAGCCCAAAGTTGTCACAAGCAGAGGAGAAGCAGTTCATGCTCTGCTGCATCTAGGCCTCTGTAGCAGCACTGAGTGTGCAGTCGTCTGCAAACAGAAAGTTGTGCACTAAGTCCCCTTCCACCTTGGTTTTGGCTTGGAGCCTCCACAGGTTGAAGAGCCCGCCATCCATCCTGTACCTGATCCTGATGGCGCTTTCTTCATCATCGCAGAAGGCATCAGACTGCATTGCTGTGAACATCATAGTGAAAAGTGGGCGCGGGTACGCAGCCCTGCTTGACCCCATTGGTGACTGGGAAAGCTTCGGAGGAGTCTCCATCGTCCAGCACTCGAGCAAACATTCTGTCATGGAACTGGCGCACCATGCTGATGAACTTGTCTGGGCAGCCGAACTTCACCATGATCCTCCACAGCCCCTTACAACTGACAGTATCAAAAGCCTTGGTCAGATATACAAGTGTTGTGTAGAGGTCCCTGTTCTGATCTTGACACTTCTCCTGAAGTTGGCGTGTGGTGAAAATCATGTCAGCAGTTCCATGACCTTCTCTGAAGCCACACTGGCTCTCCGGCAGGTGACCGTCTTCCATGTGCTGAATGAAACGATTGAGAAGGACTCTTGCAAGGATCTTGCCAGCGATGGCGAGGAGAGAGATCCCACGATGGTTGTCGCAGGACTGCCTGTTTCCTTTTCTCTTGTAGAGATGGACAATGGAGGTGTCCTTGAGCTCCTGGGGGATAACTGCCTGCTGCCACATGGTCTGAAAGAGCTCAGTGAGTTTCTGTACTAGAACTGGTCCTCCTGCCTTGTAGATTTCAGTTGGGATGGAGTCAGAGCCTGGTGCTTTGCCGTTAGAAAGGAATTTGATCGATTTTTGGACTTCTGATTCTGTTGGAGGTTCTGCCAGAGACGTGTTCACCTCTACATGGAGCATGCGAGTGATGGCTTCTGCACTGATGGACAAAGCTGTGTTCAGGACGCTGCTGAAATGTTCTGCCCTTCTTTCCAAGATTGCGTTCTTGTCGGTGAGGAGAGTGGATCCATCAGCACTGAGCAGTGGTGATGTTCTGAAGACTGAGGCCTGTAGATGGTCTTAAGGGCATCATAGAAGTGTTTGGAGTTGTTTTAGCTGCCTTTTAGCTGAGCCAGGAATCCTGCATCTCTCTGAGCTTTCCTGCACCTTTCCTTTGATGGAGTTGAAGGTTGCCTTCTTAGAGGGAGATCTGCTGTCTTGCTGGTATGCTCTATAGGCTTTATGCTTCTCGTCAAGCAGCTTTTGAATGTCCTCATCATTTTCATTGAACCAGTCTTGGTGTTTGTGTGTGTTCTGGCCCAGATGAGTGAGTGAGGTGTTGTACACCATGTCTCTAAAAGCTGGCCAGTCTTCTGCTCTGTATGCCCCGAGGTCGAGCTGACTAAGCTTGCTGTCCATGTCCTCACTGAGGTTCTGTCACACAGAGTGCTATTCCAGCTTGCTGACGTTGAGTCGCTTGTTTGCCGTTTTCCCCTGTGGACGCTGTTTAGGCTGGATGTACATATTGAGCTTTGAGAGAATGAGTCTGTGGTCCGTCCAGCAATCTGCGCCACACATCGCCTTCATCACTCTAATGCCCTGCCTGTCTCTTCTTCTCACAATGATGTAATCGATCAGATGCCAGTGCTTGCTGTGTGGATGCATCTTATTGCAATTTGGCAAGTGGTAGACTGTATTAGTGATTAGAAGGTCATGAGAGGCGCACGTCTTCAACAGGAGAAGACCGTTGCTGTTACACTTTCCAACTCCATTTCTCCCAAGGATTCCCTCTCATGTCTGGTTGTCTGTCCCAACTCTGGCATTAAAGTCTCCAAGAACAATGAGTTTGGCCTCCTTCGGTGTGCCTTCAGTGAGAGTCTCAAAGTCCTCATAAAACTCGTCTTTGATCTCATCTGGGTTTGTCATGGTGGGAGCATATGCACTGATGAATGTAGCATGCCGTTTTCCTCGAAGGGGAAACCGCAGGGTCATGATGCGGTCGTTGGTTCCTTTGGGGAGGCTGGTAAGCTTGCTGATCAGATTGGATCTGATCACAAAACCCACTCCTGCTACATGGCATTCTTCGCTACCCTGGCCGCTCCACAAAAAGGTGTAGCCGGCTTTGACTTCTGGAGCCACTTAGAGCTGGTCTGAAGAGTGGGCAGGTACTGTCTGATGAAGTGTGCCCAAAACTGATCTTCCAGTATTTGGGTATGTCTCCAGTGGCGACAGCTCAAGAGCTCAAATTCTGCATACACAGCCTGTCGTAGAGAAGAGTCAAGCCACCCCATGAGGAGCAAATTGGGGGTCACAGGATCAGGGTCTGCCACATCCATTGAAACATAGCCCAGGGGTTTAGAATTTAAAATCCCTTCTACTTCTGTGAGTACTGTCCTCAATACTTCTTTGGGGACAGTGTGACACTGGATGGTGGCGTAGAGTGCTGCTTTCACTGATCTCACTTCCCTTTCCTAGACACCTCCAAAATGTGGGGCACTTGGAGGGTTGAACTTAGTCAATTTGCTGTTCAGCTAAAGCAGCTTGAAGTGTAAGGTGTAGTGCATTATATGTATCCCAAAGCTCCTTTGCATCTCCCTTGAAATTAGTGCCCTGGTCAGAAATCAGTTCTGCAGGTTTGCATCTTTGTGCGATGAAGCGGTGGAGAGGCATCAGAAAGGAGTCTTGGCCAAGGCTGGAGCGGACATCTAAGTACACTGCTCGTGTTGTCAAGCACTTGAAGAGTATGCCCCATCTTTTTTCATGCCGGCGGACAATTTTGACCGTGAAGGGCCCAAAACAGTCCATGCCTGTTGAGAAGAAGAGGGGTTTAAATAGTCGTAGTCTACATGATGGGAGGTCTGCCATTTGGGGTACAGCTGGAACTGCTCTCCATCTCTGACAGTTAGGGCAGGATCATTGGTGGTGCCTGATAGCGTCACGGCTATGCGGAATCCAGTATTTGCGATGTAGCTCTGCAAAGAGACGTTCCAGCTCCTGGATGATGACGATCTCTGTCTGTGTCACGAATGATGAGTTGACTGACTTTGTAATGGGGGTCCAGGACCACTGGGTGGATGGCATTTGGTTCTATCTGGTCACAGTGGCGGAGTCTACCACCAACTCAAATGAATCTCATATTGTCATCATACTCTGGCGCTGTGAACACCCTGCTAGTGACAGATACTGGCTTGCCGGAACTTAGAAGGCTGAACTCCTCCCCATAGCTGTCTTGCTGTGCCCATCTCAGGATTTCTGTCTTCATCTTGATCGTCTTCAGCTTTGGAAGTGGCTCGGTCTGTAGCCACCCCATGATGGGATTCCACAACAGCCTTTATCAGAGCTTTAAAGAAGGAAATTCGGTTCAAATCTTGCAGCAGGGAAATAGCTGTTGTAGTAAGACAGCATACAGTAGAGTGTTGCATTTCACTGGGCTCATCTTTCTCAGTGGTCAAAGGTTGTGTGGGCCAAAGGTCTGGAGGTTGCTGAAGGAAGTTAGGGCCATGACTCCTGCTATTATTACACACCTGAAGCAGGGTCTTTCCCCATGTGATGTCATCAGCTGGGTTGTTGCCAGAATCCACATACCTCCAGGTTCTGGTGTCAGTCAACTCCTGGATCTCAGCTACTCGTGTCTCAACAAATACCTTGTATCTACAGGAGTCTGACTGGAGCCATGTTAGAACGGTTGTGGAGTCTGACCAGAAAATGTGTCTGATGTTCACAGTCCACTCCCTTTGCAGAACGGTGGCCAACTGTGCAGCTCTCAGGGAAGCATTTAGTTCTAGTCAAGGCATTGATTGTTGTTTCTTTGGGGTCTTTGGGGCCACTCTGGATCTGGCAACCAGGAAGGAGACTTCCACATGACCCTGTGGGTTCTCTGAACGCAGGTAGGCCACTGCCCCATATGCTCTCTCTGAGGCATCAGCAAAGCTGTGCAAGTCTCTTTGTAGATTTGAAGTCTCCATTTGAGGGCTTACATAGCAGCGAGGCAATATCTTTGGGAGATGCTGTGATTCTTCTTCCCACTTCAACCATGGCTGTAGCACATCATCAGGGAGTGATGGATCATCCCATTCTCTTTGTGTAGCCCACAAGTGTTGTACTATTATCTTGGCCTGTGTGGTGAAGGGGATAAGGAAACCTAGGGGGTCATAAAGGCGTGTCAGGACTCTGTAGATATTTCTCATGGTGGGTGTGGGTTGATCTACCATTTGGTATTTATATCTCAGGGTGTCAGAGCTGCATATCCAGCAGAGTCCCAGGGTGAGCTCTTGTGGTTCAGTGCCTGCATCACTGAGCCACAGTTCACTGTTCTCTGACTGAGCCTCTCTGGGCAGGTGGTTGATGACCTGTGGTGTGTTGCTGGCCCACTGACACAATTCAAATCCACCCTTGGCAAGAAGTGATGTCAGTTTATCAACTAGATGTCGGGCTTCGTTTACAGAAGAGAGGCTGTGCAGACAGTTGTCTACATAGAAGGATCTCTCTATACAGACACAAACATCTTCACCTGGCTGATTGTGGTCAAATACATGTTTCTGCAGTGCAAAGGTAGCACAACAGGGACTGCAGGTGGGACCAAATGGAAGGACTTGCCATGTGTAAATGCAGGGTGGTTCCTCTGTCTTCAGATCTCGCCACAGGAATTGAAGGAAAGGAGTGGCTGATCCTCAGGAAGCAGTCTCGCCTGATGAAACATGCTCTTGATGTCACTGCTGATAGCAACTGAATGCTCCCTAAAGCATAACAATACTCCAAGCAGACTGGAACTCAAGGTGGGGCCGGGCAAGAGCAGTTCATTCAGATTATCTCCTTTATATGTAAAGGAACAGTTAAAAACTAGCCTGTTTTCCCCATTATGGCTGAGCATGTGATGGGGAATAAACCAGGACTCAGCTGATTGGTTGACATCTTCTTCAGCCACTTTTACTGCATAACCTGCCTTTTCTAGCTAAACAATTTCTGCACAGTATGCAGCAGCTTTTGGAGGGTCTCGCAGTAGGTGCCTCTCAGTGCTGCAGAGGTTGGCAAGAACAGCATGTTTTGGTGCATGGAGCTGGGGCATATTCTTGACTCTGAGAAGGGGAGTGGCATAGTGTTGGACACCATCGACTTCTACTCGTGTGGTTTTTGCTTCCAACAGGTGGACTGCTTCTTGATCCTGCCTGGAACGTGTGACGAGTTTCTCAGTCCTGTAAGGAAGGACATCTAACTGTCACAACCTCTCTACATTTTGCAGAAGCTCAGCAGCACTTGAAAAAGTGGAGATGTGAAGGCACTGTTGGGTGGTTGACTGCTACTTCATGTATTTAGTTGGCCCTTGAAGTGTCCAGCCTAACCTTGTCTTCACTGCTGCTGGTCCCCCTGGTGGTTCTAAATGTACAGGCTCAACTGGGGTAATGAGATGAGGGTAATCTGATCCATTCAACAGCAGAGGATGCACTCTATTAAGTGCCTGGGGGGGAGGCCTCTTAAGTGTTTATGCTTCCTTTGGAGTGCATTTGTGGGGTATGTATGTTCAGCTAAGCCAAGCTGATCAGCAGTGAGTGTTCTGTGAATCTTAGGACTTATGTGGCTGGTCTACAGGGGATATGGAGAAGGACACTGTTGCACCATGTAAAATTCTGAGGTCCTGACAAACAGTGCTGATGACCAAATTTTTTGGCTCACCACTGTTTCAGTTTCTGTGCTGCCTCAGAAAGGAGAATAGTCCTCTCAGATCCATCATCAAGGATGGCATAGGTCTCTGTGTTGTCACCATTACACAGCAGTACTTTACACACTTTAAGCAGGACCTTACTGCAACCAGAGCGTCTGTCTATGTAGAGGACCTCATTTGTTGTGCTCACCAGACAGGATGTGTCTTCTGATGCAGGTTTTATGTTCACCTCATGAAGAGCTTGCAGATGTTTCCCTTTGTACTTCTTACAGGTGACCTTTAGACGACATAGTGCAGCTTGGTGTGAGCGCCCACGTCGCCAACCTTCCTCCATTGACTTCCTTGTTAAACAGTGATTTTTGTTGAAAAACCTACCTGACTTTAGATGCGAATATTTCAAAAACCGTAAAAGTTATCGAAAAGCTGAATGGAAGTTAAGTTGCTGACACGTGCAGAAACAAAATAAAGGCGGTATGGAAGTCAGGTTATTTCGCACCTCAGACAGAGACAATGAATACACATGGGAGAACAATGCCCAAGAGGGTGAGAGGGGGTTGAATGAAGTGTAGTGTGAATATCATGCTGTGTATGAGGAAGTGCCTTGAAGCTTGTGAAGGTGACTTGTTATATAGAGAGGAGTGCTTGCTGTAACCAGTCAGTCCATTCTGTGCTTGTGAGATGTGAGTGTGTAATAAATCGTCTGACATGAAGCTGCCTCTTCATTTACACACTCCACACTGGTGACCCAAGACGTATTATGGAACACGAGGCGAGAACCCCGGAGCTGGCCCGGTCGGGAAGCCCCAGAGACGCAGCAGCCATTCCACAGACAGCCAGGACTGGAACCCCCAGCAACGCGTGTGCAGTTTCAGTCAAGCTACCGGATTTCTGGCAGCACAACTCGCGCTCTTGGTTCCACCACACCGAGGCCCAGTTCGCCCTCCCGGGAGTAATGGCAGACGACACCAAGTTCTACCATGTGGTAGCAGCGCTGGACTCCCACACAGCCCAGCAGGTAGCGAGCCTGCTCGATCAGCCACCAGCCAGCAACAAATATGAGGCACTCAAGGCTGCGCTCACCCGGCGCTACACGCTCTCGATTGGCTCGAAAAGTGAGACTGTGAAAGAGAGGAAGACGAGCGGGTGCTCTCGTCCGGCTCCGCAGGAGAGGCACGCGCACGGCTTTGCCTGGCATATTTCTGTCCAATGCCAATTCTCTCTCTAACAAGGTAGATGAACTAAGACTGCTGATGCGTTTTAAGGACCTCTCTTCCTCGGCTGCCCTCTGTTTTACCGAGACCTGGCTCAGGGAAAATACACCGGACAGCGCGCTGCGCCTCAAGGGATTTCAGCTGTTTCGTGCTGATCGAGACACAGAGCTCTCCGGTAAACCCTCAGGAGGAGGAGTCTGCTTTTACATCAACAGCAGCTGGTGCTCTGATGTAACGGTAATTTCCAAACACTGTTCTCCCGCCCTGGAATTTCTTTTTATTAACTGCAAGCCATTTTATTCCCCGCGGGAGTTCGCCTCATTCATCCTCGTCGCTGTGTACGTCCCTCCCGACGCGGACACGCGCGAAGCTCAGTGCGTGCTCGCGGATCACATCCAACACACGGAGCGGATTTTTCCAGACTCTCTGGTTATTGTGGTTGGCGACTTTAACCAGAGCAATCTGAGCCACAATCTCCCCCGATACAAACAGTTTATTAAATGCCCCACCAGAGGAATAAACACACTGGATCACTGTTACACTACAGTTAAGGACGCGTATCGCGCTGTTCCCCGCGCTGCGCTCGGACTGTCTGATCACGTGATGGTCCACCTCATTCCCACATACAGACACAGACTGAAGCTCACTAAACCTGTTGTGAGCACTACGAAGAAATGGACCAGTGAAGCTGAGGAGAAGCTGGAAACGTGCATGGAAATAACTGATTGGGGCATGTTTAAAGGAGCCACGCATGATCTGGATGAGTACACGGACACTGTGAACTCATATATCCACTTTTGTGAGGAGAGCATTCTTCCATCGCGCACGAGGGTGAGGTACTCTAATGATAAGCCCTGGTTCACTGCTAAGCTCAGATAGATCAGGAAGGAGAAGGAAGCAGCGCTGAAAAGTGGAGACAGGGGCTGCTACAGGGAGGTTAAATATCGGTTTAACAGAGAGCTGAGGAGAGCTAAATCTGTGTATTCTGAGAGACTCCAGCAACAGTTCACTGCTAATGACTCGGCTTCTGTGTGGAGAGGACTGAGGCAAATCACCAATTATCGGCCTCAGGCTCCTAAAGGTCAGGATGACAAAGCCCTTTGTCAAAGACTGTCCCAACACTATGCCCGTTTTGACAGCTCGTCATCTGTGTCCAACTCCCCCCCCTCCCTCCAGCTCCACAGCCTCCACGATCCCTACTTCATCAAAGGCACCCCCCCTCCTCCCCCCCTGCCCTTGTCATCAGTGAGCAGGACGTGCTCAAACAGTTCTCCAGACTGAACCCGCGCAAGGCCCCCGGTCCGGACGGCGTGTCTCCCTCCACCCTGAGACACTGTGCGAAAGAGCTGGCTCCTGTCTTCACAGACATTTTTAACACCTCCCTTAAGCTATGCCACGTGCCGTCCTGCCTCAAATCCTCCACCATCATCCCTGTCCCCAAGAAGCCACGGATCACTGGACTTAACGACTACAGACCTGTAGCGCTCACCTCTGTAGTCATGAAGTCCTTTGAGCGCTCGGTCCTGCCCCACCTCAAGTCCATCACCACCCCCCTCCTGGACCCGCTGCAGTTTGCCTACCGAGCCAACAGGTCTGTGGACGACGCAGTCAACCTGGCCCTCCACTCCATCCTGCAGCACCTGGACTCCCCGGGAACCTACGCCAGGATCCTGTTTGTGGACTTCAGCTCCGCATTCAACACCATCCGCCCCGCTCTGCTCCGGGACAAGCTGTCCCTGCTCAACGTGCCTGACTCCCTCTGCAGGTGGATCACCGACTTCCTGACGGACCGGAGGCAGCATGTGCGGCTGGGAAAGACTGTCTCAGACTCTGCTAGCATCAGCACCGGATCACCCCAGGGCTGTGTACTTTCCCCCCTACTCTTCTCCCTTTATACCAACTCCTGCACCTCCAGCCACCAGTCTGTCAAGTTGATCAAGTTTGCGGATGACACCACCCTCATCGGGCTCATCTCCAACGGCGACGAGTCCGCCTACAGGAGAGAGGTGGCCCAGCTGGCGTCCTGGTGCAACTACAACAACCTGCAGCTGAATGCTCTGAAGACAGTGGAGATGATTGTGGACTTCAGGAAAGTCACAACCCCTCTGCCCCCCCCCTCACCCTCTCAGGCTCTCCCATCACCACTGCTGATTCCTTCCGCTTCCTAGGCACCACCATCACCAGGGACCTCAAGTGGGAGCCGACCATCAGCTCCCTCATCAAAAAGGCCCAGCAGAGGATGTTCTTCCTGCGGCAGCTGAGGAAGCTCAAGCTACCCACCAAGATGTTAGTGCAGTTCTACACAGCCATCATCGAGTCCATCCTCACCACCTCCATAACCGTGTGGTACGCAGGAGCCACTGCCAGGGACAGACTAAGGCTGCAGCGCGTCGTGCGCACTGCTGAGAAGGTGATCGGCTGCAAGCTCCCATCTCTCCAGGATCTGTACATCTCCAGGACCCAGAGGCGTGCTGGCCGGATCATAGCCGATCCCTCACACCCTGGTCACGTACTGTTTGCCCCTCTCCCCTCAGGTAGAAGACTTCGGTCCATCCAGACTAAAACCTCCCGTTACATGAACAGCTTCTTCCCCTCTGCCATCAGACTGCTGAACACTAAGTGACTTATTGACTCTCATGCACTATGTACAGCAGCTCAACCAGACTCATGTCAATCATCACTGTTTTCTTCCTGCATTACCGACTGCACTATATGGTTCTCCACATTATCTGCTGCTCGCTAATATATTTAAACTGCTGACTAGTATTACTCACTCTTATTCTACACTTTATTGCATGTATAGTTTATTTCTTTTATTTTATCATGTTTAATGTTGCAGCATTGCACCGAGACAAATTCCTATTTTGTGTACTACATGAACAATGGCAATAAATCTGATTCTGATTCTTCTCGGAATGTGAGAGAGCGGAGAGGCTCCTGACGCGGACCGAGTTAGGAGATGGGTCAACCGTAGACCTGATGGAGAAGATGCTGGCGTTAATGGGCACGGACGACGGGCACTTTCTGTTTGCCCACCTTTTCCTCCGGAACCTTCCAACAGTGGCGAGAGCGGTTCTGGCCAATTTGCCTTTGCTGGCCGCGCATGACTACCATGCGCTAGCCCAGGAGGCAGACAGGATCATCCTCACCACCAGGGCGATCACAGTCAACGCGGCAGCGGCGGAGCCCAGCGAGATGACCAGAGGAGGAAAGGAGCCACCGACGGTAGCAGCAGCTGGGGCCAAGGAGCACCAGAGAGACGCACTCTGTTTTTACCACCGCCGCTTCGGAGATAGCGCACGCAGATGTGCGCCACCGTGCCAACTCAAGCGCTTGGGAAAACGCCGAGGCCGGCAATCGGTAGCAGCTGCGACCCTCGGTGAAGAGAACAAGCTGCTCTACTTGACGGACACGCGCTCGGGGAGGCGTTTCCTCCTGGACACCGGAGCCCAGAAGAGCTTCATCCTGCCGACCTACGCCGACCGGCTGGCAGGACCTAGCAGCCCCGTGATGTTGGCAGCAAACGGCTTGGAAATTAAGACCTTTGGTGAGAGGACACTGATCTTATCTCTACACGGCCGTACATATGAGTGGACTTTTGTCATAGCAGCACTGAATTACCATATCCTGGGGGCTGATTTTATGTGTGCACATGGTTTACTGGTTGATGTTGCTAACAGGCGCCTGGTTAATGCACTGTCCTTTGACTCTCTCCCCTGTATAGCTCGAGTGACCCAGCCAACAGCACAAGCCAACGTCACAGCTCCAGGTGGTAAGTTCTACGCACTGCTCACTCAGTTTCCAGCACTCACGGTCCCGACGTTTTCGGCGGCCATCGCTAAACACAGGGTGGAGCACTTTATCACCACCACCGGGCCGCCCGTTTTTGCAAGACCTCAGCGCTTGGACGCAGCTAAACTGGCCATAGCGCGCGAGGAGTTCGCCAACCTGGAAAGGTTGGGCATCATCAGGCGTTCAAACAGCCCATGGGCATCCCCGCTACACATGGTCCCTAAGGCTGAAGGATCGTGGCGACCGTGCGGTGATTTCTGCAGGCTGAACAACGCCACAGCACACGACCGCTACCCGATTCCCCACATACAGGATTTTTCCGTCCACCTTGCCGGAGCACGCATTTTTTCCAAAATAGACCTGGTCCGCGGTTACCATTAAGTCCCAGTGCGCGGAGGACATACCCAAAACAGCGGTAATAACTCCGTTCGGTTTATTCGAGTTCCTGCGCATGCCATTCGGGTTAAAAGGCGCGGCACAGACGTTCCAGCGCATGATGGATGCAGTGCTACATGATCTCCCGTTCGTGTTCGTCTACCTGGACGATATTCTGGTAGCCAGTGCGTCTGAAGACGAACATGAAACCCACCTCAGGACGGTTTTCCGGAGGTTGGAGAAGCATGGGTTAATAATCAACCCAGCGAAATGCCAGTTCGGCATGACGGAGATTGATTTTTTGGGGCACCGCGTCTCTCTGGAAGGAGCGATCCCGCTGCCTGACAAAGTGCGCGCCGTGGCAGATTTTTCCCGGCCTCAGACGATCAGGGCGCTGCAGAAATTTTGGGGGATGGTGAACTTTTATAACCGTTTCCTTCCCCGCACGGCGCAGCTCATGCAACCATTGTACGCCGCACTCAAGAGACAGAAACCCGCGGATGGGGTTGAATGGACCCCGGAGCGAGAGCGGGCGTTCTCGGAGGTTAAAGCAGCCCTGGCAAACGCTGCACTGCTGGCGCATCCGGACCCGGTGGCCCGGATAGCGCTCACCACCAATGCTTCAGACATGGCCATAGGGGCTGTCGTAGAGCAGCGCGTCGCCAGGGCTTGGCAGACGCTCGCTTTTTTCAGCAGAACTTTGCGCGACAGCGAACATAAATACAGCACGTTCGACAGGGAGTTGCTGGCTCTCCACCTGGCCATACGCCACTTCCAGTTCTGGCTGGAAGGGCGCAGCTTCACCGCGTTCGTGGATCACAAGCCGCTAACATTCGCGATGGCCAAGGTTTCAGAACCGTGGTCGGGCCGGCAGCAGAGACAGCTGGCCGCGATCTCAGAGTTTACTACCGATATTCAGCATGTGGCGGGTAAACTGAATGTGGTGGCGGACTGCCTCTCGCGCGCCGTGGTGGCCCCGGTCTATGTGGGGATAGATTACACAGCCATGGCCGCGGAGCAGATTAGTGATGCAGACGTGCGCGCGCTCCAGTCTGGACCAACAGGGTTAAGGCTGGAGAGCAGGGTGCTGCAAGACGGCATGCCCCCCCTAATCTGCGATGTCTCCATGGGACGCCCGCGTCCGGTGGTCCCAGTTGCGTGGCGCCGCCGCGTGTTTGAGTCGGTTTACACTCTGGCGCACCCAGGAGTGTGTGCATCAGTCAAAATGTTGGGAGAGAAATTTGTGTGGCCGAGCTAAGCAAACAAGTAAAAGAGTGGGCTGCAGCCTGCGTGACGTGCCAACGAGCAAGGTACACAGACACACGAAGGCTCCCTTGGAGCCGTTTCGGGTACCGGCTAAGAGGTTCGACCATGTTCACGTGGACCTCGTGGGCTCCCTCCCGCCATCACAGGGGTGCACGCACCTCCTGACAGTGATGGACCACACCACGCGCTGGCCAGAAGCAGTCCCGCTGGCGGCAACCACGTCCACAGACGTAGCACGTGCTTTTTTAACAGCATGGGTGGTGCGTTTTGGAGTCCTGTCGGACATTACGTCCGACAGGGGCCCTCAATTTGTTTCTGAACTCTGGTCCACGATGCCCCGCAGCCTGGGTGTTACAATTCATCGCACAACCGCATACAACCCACAGGCCAATGGGTTATGCGAGCGCTTTCATAGATCACTGAAAGCAGCTCTCAGGGCTTCACTGACGGATGCAAATTGGGTGGACAGGTTGCCGTGGGTTTTATTGGGGTTGCAGAACGCGGAGTTCGTGTTCATCAGACACGACGCCCACCGCCCTCCATTGCGCCCACCCTATGATGGACCGTTCAGAGTGTTGGAAACAGGGGATAAGCATTTTTTGCTAGACTTGGGGGGTAGATGGGAGAAAATTGGCATAGACAGACTCAAACCTGCCTTTGTAGTGGCGGATGAGCAAGTGCTGTTGACGAGGGCCCCTCAGAGTGGAAGACCCCCACGGAGGACTCCCCAGGGGAACGATTCATCAGAGCAGCCACACAGACAGAGCGAAACCCCCCCCCCCCCCCCATCACGGCTCACCTGCAGTCGGACACACTCCCAGCAGCACCCCACCGGCACAGCAGCGCCACGGAGGCAGTAAACCCCAGTTACAGCAGATATGGGAGGAGACGGAAACCGAAACAACATGTGGACTGATATTCTATTGTTCTATCTAAGATGCTGGGGGGGCGGTATGGAAGTCAGGTTATTTCGCACCTCAGACAGAGACAATGAATACACATGGGAGAACAATGCCCAAGAGGGTGAGAGGGGGTTGAATGAAGTGTAGTGTGAATGTCATGCTGTGTTTGAGGAAGTGCCTTGAAGCTTGTGAAGGTGACTTGTTATATAGAGAGGAGTGCTTGCTGTAACTAGTCAGTCTGTTCTGAGCTTGTGAGATGTGAGTGTGTAATAAATCATCTGACATGAAGCTGCCTCTTCATTTACACACTTCACAGCAGAATGGTTTCTGGAACTTCAAAATTGCAGAAGTTATTAAGCATAAAAGCAGAAGCAGAAAAAGCAGAATTTTCAGAAGTTTCCCATAGGAATGAATTGGATTTAAAAAGCTGAAAAATCATAATTTTTATGAAAAGTATAAAAGTTCGGAAGAAGAAAAATGGAAGCATGCGTCTCCAGAAAAAGCTGAACGTTTTGATACCAAAATAAAGTATGTAGCACAAAAACTGCGAAACGAGTAAGAGTCTAAAGTTTTGAAAAGTTTATATACAAGAAAAGTGAGTGGATAAGGCCCAATCAGGTGCTGCCCCCTGCTGGAGTAATTTTCACACTGCACTAAACACCAACATTATAGAAACAAAGGCACAGCCCAAGTTCTACAGTCAGCTGGTGATTTGGGGGGGGGGGGGTTGCCGTCCCCCGGGAAGCAAAATGACCCACAATCATCCCCCTTGTTAACGTGTGTTAACCAGCCATTCAAAGGTGTAAATCAAAGAGGGGGGGAGGGTGACATTGCCCCTCCCTACCTGGAAAAAAGAGAATTTTTCCCCAGTGTCATCATAAATCTTTCTATATCATGTTACATGACTAAATAAAATGAATTTGAACGACTAATTCTAAGCAGAAATCCCCCGAAAATTAAAGTTTTAATAATAATAATAAACCTTTTCTTGTAGATTTGCATTTTTCCCCTCACAAATCTGCAACTTCTCATAAATTTGCAACTTTTTTCACAAAAAAATTTGATTTCTTTCTCAAATGTGCATCCTTTTTTTATCCTCATAAATTTACATTTTTTTCTTGTAAATTTGCGATGCTTTCCTAAAAAATGAAAATTTTTGAGAAAACAGGTTGAAAAGTCACAGGAAGAAATTAAAAATTTATGAGAAAAAGATGAAATTTTAAAGGAAATAAAGTTGCAAATTTACGAAAAAAAAACCCCGTTGAAAATTCATCAGAAAAACATTGCAAACGTGTGATAATGTATGTATGTATTTCCATTTCTGCTTTATTCAGTTCTGTAACATGATATAAAAAGGTCTGTGATGATTTTTTTGTATTTTTATTAAAATATGTTTAATTTAATATATTAAAAATATATGAAGCCCTATTATAAATCGGGCTCCAGAAAGCCTAAAAACTAAACTTTTATCAGCCTGGCCTTCCTCCTCTTCCTCCTTAACAGGTAGCTGTCTGTGACGTCACCAAGGTAACACCCTCGTGCCCTCCGGTGCGGCTGCCAGATTTTCCGGTTTGGAAACGTTTCTCTTCGGTGCTAAACTGTCACTGTCATGTCGCGATAATGAAGATTTCCTCGGCGTGGGACTGACTGAAACGTCTCCTGAGCCCGTGAGTAACGTTCAACTCCCGGTTCAAGTTCCGCCGAAGCCGGTGGGACGTTCAGCCGAGTCTTACTGGTAAACGTCTGCTCGGCCGGTTCTTCATTTGTTGTCTTTCCGCGCTGAATCGCTGCGCCTCACTGGCTGAAAACGGCAGAGTGGGGCTGCTTCCACGGACCGTGGGGCTCGTGTCTGTCTCACGGATGATGGACTCGTGTTTAAGCCCCCGTGGACAGATTGGCGGCGGGACTGAACGTTCAGAACCGGCCTGGCTGCAGTTCTGTCAGCGTGGCCCACGGTCGACGTGTCCCGTGGGGAATCTGCTGTAAACAGGCCGGAGACACCGGGACAGGACGGGGACTGACACTGGAGGACAAGGTTCAGCTTTACTGAGCGCAGGGAAGAAAGTCTGATTCAAATCAAATGGCATCATTTTCTAGACAAAACGAACCATTACAGAGAATAAAAATGGAACCAGCATAGATGTGAACGTTCTGAAAGGTTGATGCAAAGTGACATGAAAAAGTTGCAAATTTACCGGAAAAAAGTGAGGGGGAAAAAGTTGCAAGTTTATTCAAAAAACGTCCAAAATTGTTAGAAATTAATGAGAAAAAAGTTCCAAATTTACATGAAAAAGTGAGATGGAAAAGTTGCAAGTTTACATTAAAAGCTGAAAATTTACAGGAAAAAGTGAAGAAAAATGTTCCAAATTTACATGATAAAAGTGAAGAAAAAAGTTCTAATTTTATAAGAAAAAAGTGAGGGAGAAAAAGTTGCAAGTTTATTCAAAAAACGTCCAAAATTGTTAGAAATTAATGAGAAAAAAGTTCCAAATTTACATGAAAAAGTGAGATGGAAAAGTTGCAAGTTTACATTAAAAGCTGAAAATTTACAGGAAAAAGTGAAGAAAAATGTTCCAAATTTACATGATAAAAGTGAAGAAAAAAGTTCTAAATTTATAAGAAAAAAGTGAGAGGGAAAGTTCCAAATTTACATGAAAAAGTGAGATGGAAAAGTTGCAAATTTACATCAAAAAGTTATACTTTTCCAGGAAAAGGTGAACAAAGAAGTTGCAAATTTACATGAAAAAAAGGAAAAAGTTACAAATTTACATGAAAAAGTGAAGAAAAAGTTACAATTTTACATGAAAAATTAGGAAAAAGTTGCAAATTTACATTAAAAGCTGAAAATTTACAAGAAAAAGTGAAGAAAAATGTTCCAAATTTACATGACAAAAGTGAAGAAAAAAGTTCTAAATTTACAAGAAAAAAAGTGTGAGGAAAAAGTTGCAAATTTATTCAAAAAACGTCCAAAATTGTTAGAAATTAATGAGAAAAAAGTTCCAAATTTACATGAAAAAGTGAGATGGAAAAGTTGCAAGTTTACATTAAAAGCTGAAAATTTACAAGAAAAAGTGAAGAAAAATGTTCCAAATTTACATGATAAAAGTGAAGAAAAAAGTTCTAAATTTATAAGAAAAAAGTGAGAGGGAAAAGTTACAAATTTACATCAAAAAGTTGTACATTTCCAGGAAAAGGTGAACAAAGAAGTTGCAAATTTAAGATAAGATAAACCTTTATTATTAGTCCCACAAAGGGGAAATTCCAGGATTGCAACAGCACAGGGATAGCAACACTCAGAGCAATAATCAGAAGGCAAGAAAAAACAAGAGCAGCTAGTATACATATGTACATATTAATATATATATATACAGTATATAGACACACAGTGCGGAGCATTGTGGTTGGTGGATGTGCAGCAGAAAGTCTAAGCTCTCTCTCCACGGATGTGGTGGGCCAGCTGGATGTCTTTGGGCATGATGGTGACCCTCTTGGCGTGGATGGCGCACAGGTTGGTGTCCTCGAAGAGACCCACCAGGTAGGCCTCGCTGGCCTCCTGCAGAGCCATGACGGCAGAGCTCTGGAAGCGCAGGTCGGTCTTGAAGTCCTGAGCGATCTCCCTCACCAGGCGCTGGAAGGGCAGCTTACGGATGAGCAGCTCCGTGGATTTCTGGTAGCGACGGATCTCTCTCAGAGCCACGGTACCGGGCCTGTAACAGTGAGGCTTCTTCACTCCGCCGGTGGCCGGAGCGCTTTTCCGAGCAGCCTTGATGGCCAGCTGCTTCCTGGGGGGCTTTTCCTCCAGTAGATTTACGGGCGGTCTGCTTGGTTCTTGCCATCGCTCTTTATTATTCTGTCTTATATTTCTTGCACGCCGCCTAAACTCCAGCCCGGCACCCGCGTCGTTTTCGCTACAGTCCCCGGTATGTCGAGTTTCTCCGTTAGCACCGGGTGGCGGTTGAGTGCTAGCTAGCTCTTCCCTGCTGTATCGTCTCCTGCTGTAAACAGAGGCTCCGTCCGCCGACTCGGGAGACCTTTGGGGCGATCTGTGTGTCCGTGATATATATATAGAGTGAAAGGTGTGCCGGATCAGAAAGAAGAAGGAAGATAAAAAGACTCAGAATTGAGCTGCTGTTGCAAAAGGCAGCCAACTCGTGTGGCGCCGGAAGTATTAAAAACTAATTAAAATTTACATGAAAAAAAGGAAAAAGTTACAAATTTACATGAAAAAGTGAAGAAAAAGTTGCAAATTTACATCTAAAGCTGAAAATTTACAGGAAAAAGTGAAGAAAAATGTTCCAAATTTACAAGAAAAAAGTGAGAGGGAAAAGTTGCAAATTTACTTCAAAAAGTTATACTTTTCCAGGAAAAGGTGAACAAAGAAGTTGCAAATTTACATGAAAAAAATGAAAAAGTTGCAAATTTACACAAAGTGAGGAAAAGGTTGCAAATTTACATTAAGTTGTAAATTTACAGGAAAAAGTGAAGAAAAAAGTTGCAAATTGACATGAAAATGTGAGATGGAAAAGTTGCAAATTTATATGGAAAAGGTGCAAATTTACACAAAAGCGTGTAGATAAAAGTTGCAAATCCACATGAAAAAAGTGAAGAAAAAAGCTGCAAATTTACATGAAAAAAGTTACAAATTTACGTGAAAAAGTTGCAGATAAATGAGGAAAAAGATGCACATTTGTATGAAAATCTTGCACATTAATGAGAAAGTTGCTAAAGAATGGAAAAAAAAAATTACACAATGAGAACAAAGTTGCAAATGAACAAGAAAAAATGCTAGTTGATATGAAAATAGTTGCAAACTCGTTTCCAGTGAGAGTTGGGCTCCACCACGGCTGCCCTTTGTCACTGATCCTGTTCATAATTTTTTTGGACAGGACTTCTATGTGCAGCCAAGGAACGGAGGGTGTCACGTTGGGTGACCACAGGATCTCATCTCTGCTGTTTGCAGATGATGTTGTCCTGGTGACTTCGAGTAATGACCTACAGGTCTTACTGGGACGGTTTGTTGCGGAGTGTGAAGCGGCTGAGATGAGACTCAGCACCTCCAAGTCCATGGTCTTCAGCCGGAGAAAGTGTGGATTGTTCTCTCCGGGTTGGAGACAAGCTCCTGCCCCAAGTGGAGGAGTTCAAGTATCTCAGAATCTCATTCACAAGTGAGGAGAGAATGGAGTGAGAGATTCAGTTCAGCTTTATTTATATAGCGCCATTTCACAACAGTCATCTCATAGCACTTTCAACTGTAGGCAAAATGTCACCATTGCCACAGAACCCCAGCAATCAGATGATCCCTTGTGAGCAGCACTTGGCAACGATGGAGAGGAAAAACTCACTTTTAGCAAGAAAAAAACCTTCAGCAGAAGCAGGCTCAGGAAGGGGCAGTCATCTGCTATGAGTGGCTGGGGGGTGAGGGGATAGAGAAGAAGCAGAAGAAAAGAACAGACAAACAGATGGATCGGAGCAGCCTCTGCAATGATGTGGACGTTGTATCGGCCTGTTGTGATGAAGAGGGAGCTGAGCTCAAAAGCAAAGCTGTCGATTTACTGGTCAATCTTTGATCCTACCCTCACCTATGGTCATGAGCTTTGGGGAATGACCAAAAGAATGAGATTGGAGATACAAGCGGCTGAAATGAGCTTTCTCCGTAGGATTGCTGGACTCACCCTTAGAGATAAGGTGAGGAGCTCAGTCATCCGGGAGAGGCTCAGCGTAGAACCGCTGCTATCAAAGGAGTGGCTTCAGGTCAACTCTGTGAATGTCCTTGAGTGGCCCAGCCAGAGCCCAGACTTCAATCCAATTGAACATCCCTGGAGAGATCTGGAAATGGCTGTGCACCGACGCTTCCCATCCAACCTGATGGAGCTTGAGAGGTGCTGCAAAGAGGAATGGGGCAAACTGCCCAAAGATAGGTGTGCCAAGCTTGTGGCATCATATTCAAAAAGACTTGAGGCTGTAATTGCTGCCAAAGGTGCATCGACAAAGTATTGAGCAAAGGCTGTGAATACTTATGGACGTGTGATTTCTTAGTTTTTTATTTTTAATAAATTTCCAAAAATCTCAAAAACCTTTTTTCACGTCATTATGGGGTGTTGTGCGGAGAATTTTGAGGAAAAAAATAAATTCAATCCATTTTGGAATAAGGCTGTAACATAAAATGTGGAAAAAGTGAAGTGCCGTGAATACTTTGCGGATGCACTGTGTGTACATGTATGCGTTTGAATGACGAGTGTCATGGGTGCTGAAATTCACTTCCCTGTTATCGTCCAAGAAAATCTCAAAACCTCTAAATTCTTGTTTCTAATTTTTTTTAAGGCATTATTTTTCCCAGAAACCACCTTTGGATGAACCGGGACACCAGTCTGTCTGTCCACGATGTCCTCCAGGAGTAAGAACGACCTGTGCCGAATATGTGGCGGAGGTCTCCAGGGAAACCAGCGGCGGTGGCTGTTTGGGAGTCACAACAAAAAGTGTGGTCAGCTTCAGACTCCAACAGGGTCCCTGAGAGGAGGGAGCAGGTCCCTGCAGAGCAGCCCCTGGGGTGAGTACAAAGAAGTGTCTTGTGTGTTTAAAAGGGCCCTTTGGAACTTTCTAGGTTTTCTGGAGGGGGGGCCAGTGCAAGTTTAAGTTTGGGCGGATATTGTATGTCACTGTTTGGTGGTGGGGGTATAAGTAGAACATTTTCTCCTGAGTAAATATTGAGGGGGGTATGATGGATAGTTGGGGCCAATGCAAGATTGTGTTTTGGGGCCCCTATTTTTGTAATGGAGAAGAATTCAAACCTTTTAAAACGAAAACTTAAAAACCAAACGAGTCGTTTTCTAGATGAAGGGAGAAAATTTATGGCTTTAATAAAATAAAACTTAACCAGCATTCATGTGAATGTTACACGTTTACAAGGGAAAAACTCCAACTTACAACAAAAAGTTGCAGATTTATAATGAAAAAAGTAGTGAATTTGTGAGGGGAAAAAATAGCAAAATCATGAGGGGAAAAAGTTGCATGTTTATGGAAAAAATGAAAATTTAAAAGAAAAAAGTTGGAAATTTCTTAGAAAAAAAGTTGCAGATTTACAAGAAATGTTCCATATTTGCAAAGCTTTTTTTTTCCCTTTTTTGCACTTGGCATTGGCGCATCATTGTCTTATGTAACATGATATTAAAGGTTTGTGATGATATTGGGGGAGGGAGGGGGGATCCGCTGTTTTTGTCCATGTTGGGGTAAGGATGGGAACTGATAAGTTTTAGTCAATATCAGTGGCATTGTTGATTCTGCTTATCCATCTGATTCTTTATCAATTCCCTTACCAATTCTTGATCAGTTGTCCCTGTGGAAAAAAGCAGAGAGGTTTTGGATGAAACCAAGATAAGGGAGTAAGCCAGGATTTTCAAGTAATCCTGGCTTAATTTATACTTGACCTGGTTTCATCAAAGTAGGATAAATGACGCCCAGCTAAGTTGCTATGGAGATTTATTCTCTGGAGCTAGCCTGGTCCAGACTAGGCTAACCCAGGATTTACGCTGACTCCGGATGCAGTACGTTGCAGTGCGGGTGAAGCCTACGGCAAGCCGTTTTAACATTTAATAGCTAGCCTGGATATGTATTGTAGATATTAATACTTCGATTTTTCCTGGTAAAAATGAGCATTTTAGATATCCACAGTGAAACTCTTCCTCTCCATAATGATCCTTTCAGATATCGATGACATCATTCTTCCTAGGAGAAATTACAGGTGCATCTCAATAAATTAGAATGTCATCAAAAAATTAATTCAATTCAGAAAATGAAACTCATATATTATATAGATTCATTACACACAGAGTGATGTAGTTCAAGTGTTTTAATTTTGATGATTATGGCTTACAGCTCATGAAAACCCCAAATTCAGATTCTCAAAAAATTAGAATATTTCATAAAATTAATGGAGGTGATCAGCCTGTGGCACTGCCGAGGTGTTATATAGGCCCAGGTTGCTTTGATAGTGACCTTCAGCTCGTCTGCATTGTTGGGTCTGGTGTCTCTCATCTTCCTCTTGACAATACTGCTCTCTACATGTCTGTTCTTTTCATCTTCTCTATCCCCTCACCCCCCAGCCAGTTGCAGCAGATGGCTGCCCCTCCCTGAGCCTGGTTCTGCTGGAGGTTTCTTCCTGTGAAAAGGAAGTTTTTCCTCTCCACCGCTGCCAAGCGCTTGCTCACAGGGGATCGCCTGGTTGCTGGGGTCTTTCTGCAATTGTGGGGGTTTCCCCTACAGTTAAAAGTGACATGAGATGACTGTTGTTGTGAAATGGCGCTATATAAATAAAGTTGAATTGAATACTCCTTAGATTCTCTATGGAGTTGAAGTCAGGCTAGTTTTCTGGTCAATCAAGCACAGTGATACCATGATCATTTAACCAGGTTTTAGTACTTTTGGCAGTGTGGACAGGCACCAAGGCCTCCTGGAAATGAAACCAGCGTCTCCATAAAGCTTGTCAGCAAAGGGAAGCATAAAGTGCTCTAAAATTTTCTGGTAGATGGCTGCACTGACTTCGGACTTGATGGCTCCTCAAATCATCACTGACTGTAGAAACTTCACACTGGACCTCAAGTAACTTAGATTCTGTGCCTTTCCACTCTTCCGCCATACTCTGGGACTTTGATTTCCAAATGAAATGCAAAATTTGCTTTCATCTGAAAAGAAGTCATCTGCTGTTTTTTGTCCACTGTGTTTTATCAAGTCCAAAGTCAGCGCAGCCATCTACCAGCAAATTTTAGAGCACTTCATGCTTCCCTCTGCTGACAAGTTTTATGGAGAAGCTGATTTCATTTTCCAGCAGGACTTGGCACCTGCCCATTCTACCAAAAGTGCCAAAACCTGGTTTAATGACCATGGTATCACTGTGCTTTATTGGCCATAAAACTAGCCTGACTTCAACTAGATAGAGAATTTATGGAGTATTGTCAAGAGGAAGATGAGACACCAGACCCAACAATGAAGACAAGCTGAAGGCCACTATCAAAGTAACGTGGACCTTCATAACACCTCAGCAGTACCACAGGCTGATCACCTCCATGCCACGCCACATTGATACAGTAATTCATGCAAAAGGAGCCCCAACCAAGTATTGAGTGAGTACATGGACATACTTCTCACTCGGCCAACATTTTTTTTTTTTTTTTGTTACTTATTTGTACCCGTAGGTAGATTTGGTTTGCAGTCTGGTGACAAGCCACCGGCTGTCGGTCGCTGCGTGCGCGAGCGCCCTAAACGTACATGTTTTTTGGTATGCGGGAGGAAACCGGAGAAATCCCGGAGTAAACCCACACAACACGGGGAGAACATGCAAACTCCACACGGCTCACTGTTGGTCGGGGGCTGGGATCGAACCCACGATCTCATGATCCCTCGATCCCCCGGCCGAGGATAAAACTGTGCTGCCACAGTGCTAAACCACTGCGCCACCGTGCAGCCAATTGATTTTTTTTTTCTATTAAAAATCAATTTTTTAAAATTAATTTTATGTAATATTCTATTTTTTTGAGAAACTGAATTTGGGTTTTCTTGAGCTGTAAGCTATAATAATCAAAATTAAAAGAAATAAACACTTGAAATATATCACTCTGGGTGTAATTAATCTATATAATACAGAAGTTTTATTTTCTGAATTGAATTACTGAGTTTAATTAACTTTTTGATGACATTCTAATTTATTGAGATGCACCTGCACGTCACTTTTCCCCATTCATGTGTATTGGGTTTTCACTTCCACATATCTACATTTACAATTCTTCCTGTCTAGAATGAACATTGTGGATAGCTGAAATAGAATTCTTACGAGGAGAAACTCTTATTTCAGATATCTACAATCCCATTGTTAGTTAATTTCCCCCCTTCCACAGCATGTGCGACACCATGTGGTGTATAGGGGTGGGGCCTATCTCCGGTTCTCTGACCCTAGGCCTCACAGCTACTGTGAGTAGTGAAAGCTACAGTAGGGGGTCAGTCCTCTGTTAGCTCTGTGCATTAACTTTCCTTTCCCCATTCTATTATGCTGAGCACCAAGCTAGAAGGTGGAAAGTACCATTTTTATATGGTCTTTGGTATGACCCGGCTGGGATTTGAACCCACAACCTCCTGGTTGTGGGGCGGATGCACCACTCTCGTACAATCCCATTGTTACTAGCCATAATTTTCATTTTGGATATCCACAATAAAAAAAAAATGTTCCAGATATCTTTCTTGGTGACCACAGGATCTCATCTCTGTTGTTTGCAGATGATGTTGTCCTGTTGGCTTCATCCAGCAATGACCTACAGCTCTTGCTGGGACGGTTTGCCGCTGAGTGTGAAACGGCTGGGATGAGAATCAGCACCTCCAAGTCTGAGACCATGGTCCTCAGCCGGAAAAAGGTGGATTGTCCTCTCTGGGTTGGGGACAGGCTCCTGCCCCAAGTGGAGGAGTTTAAGTATCTTGGGGTCTTATTCACGAGTGAGGGGAAAATGGAGCGTGAGATTGACAGACGGATTGGAGCAGCATCTGCAGTGATGCGGACGTTGTACCGGTCTGTTGTGGTGAAGAGGGAGCTTAGTACTAAGGCAAAGCTGTCGATTTACCAGTCATTCTATGTTCCTACTCTCACCTATGGTCACGAGCTTTGGGTAATGACCGAAAGAACAAGATCGCGGATACAAGCAGCTGAAATGAGCTTTCTCCGTAGGATTGCTGGACTCACCCTCAGAGATAGGGTGAGGAGCTCAGTTATCCGGGAGAGGCTCAGAGTAGAACCGCTGCTCCTCCACATTGAAAGGAGTCAGTTGAGGTGGTATGGGCATCTGATTCGGATGCCTCCTGGACGCCTCCCACTTGAGGTGTTTCAAGTACGTCCCACTGGGAGGAGACCCCGGGGCAGACCCAAGACTCCGTGGAGAGACTATGGCTCCCAGCTGGTCTGGGAACACCTTGGTATCCTCTCTGGGGAGCTGGAGCAGGTGGCTGGGGAGAGGGAAGTCTGGGCTTCTTTGTTTGAACTGCTGCCTCCGTGACCCGGACCTCCAAAAAAGCGGTAGAAGATGGATGGATGGATATCTTTTATGTAATTTTGGACATCCAAAATTCTTTTTTTTACTAGTAGAAATAATATTATACAGTGGTGTGAAAAAGTGTTTGCCCCCCTTCCTGAGTTCTCATTTTTTTGTATGTTTGTCACACTTAAATGTTTCAGATCATCAAACAAATTTAAATATTAGACAAAGATAATACAAGTAAATACAAAATGCAGTTTTTAAATGAAGGTGTTTATTATTAAGGAAAAAAATCCAAACCTACATGGCCCTGTGTGAAAAAGTGATTGATTGCCCCCCCCCCCCCCCGTTAAAATATAAGTTAACTGTATTTTATCACATCTTTGGAAAGCTGAGTTCAATTTTCTAGCCACTTCTAAAGCTGTGAGATTCATGGCAAAGACATGGAACAGTGGTGAACCTTCCCAGGAGTGGTCGGCTGACCAAAATTACCCCACAGCAACGACTCATCCAAGAGGTCACAAAAGACCCCACAACAACATCCAAAGAACTGCAGGCCTCACTTGCCTCAGTTAAGGTCAGTGTTCATGACTCCAACATAAGAAAGAGGCTGGGCAAAAATGGCCTGCATGGCAGAGTTCCAAGACGAAAACCACTGCTGAGCAAAAAGAACATAAAGGCTTGTCTCAGTTTTGCCAGAAAACATCCTGATGATCCTCAAGACTTTTTGGAAAATACTCTGTGGACTGTCGAGACAAAAGTTGAACTTTTTGGAAGGTGTGTGTCCCATTACATCTGGCGTAAAAGTAACACAGCATTTCAGAAAAGGAACATCATACCAACAGTAAAATATGGTGGTGGTAGTGTGATGGTCTGGGGCTGTTTTGCTGCTTCAGGACCTGGAAGACTTGCTGTGTTAAATGGAACCATGAATTCTGCTGTCTATCAAAAAATCCTGAAGGTGAATGTCCGGCCATCTGTTTGTGACCTCAAGCTGAAGCGCACTTTGGTTCTGCAGCAGGTCAATGATCCAAAACACACCAGCAAGTCCACCTCTGAATGGCTTAAGAAAAACAAAATGACGACTTTGGAATGGCCTAGTCAAAGTCCTGACCTGAATCTGATTGAGATGCTGTGGCATGACGTTAAAAAGGTGGTTCATGCTGGAAAACCCTCCAATGTGGCTGAATTACATCAATTCTGCAAAGATGAGTGGGCCAAAGTTCCTCCACAGGGCTGTAAAAGACTCATTGCCAGTTATGGCAAAGGCTTGATTGCAGTTGTTGCTGCTAAGGGTGGCCCAACCATGTATTAGGTTTAGGGGGCAATCACTTTTTTACACAGGGCCATGTAGGTTTGGATTTTTTTCCCCCTTAATCATAAACACCTTCATTTAAAAACTGCATTTTGTGTTTACTTGTGTTATCTTTGTCTGATATTTAAATTTGTTTGATGATCTGAAATATTTAAGTGTGACAAACATACAAAAAACTGAGAAATCAGGAAGGGGGCAGACACTTTTTCACACCACTGTAGATATCCACTATTCATATTAAGACTATCTAAAATTCAATTTCAGATATCTGTAACTGAAATTGTGACTCGTAACAGTATAGTGGTCTTCTGTGCTGATGTTCTGTTTTGTTTCAAAGCAGCCAAAGAAGTACTTTAGATTGTTAAGCAGTGTGATGTCACTCGCGTAGGTCTGAGGTGGAGGTTTGTAGTTGGTGAGGGTCTGTATGCCACGCCAGAGAGAACGTGCATCTCTGGTGTTGCTGAAGCGTCCAGATATTTTCTTGCTCTACTGTCGCTTTGCCTCCTTGATACCACGGGACAGGTTGGCCCTAGCTGTTGTTACTCCTGCAGTGTCGCCGGTCCTGAAGTCTGCATCCCGGGGCTGTGAACCTCTGCTGTCATCCATGGCTTCTGGTTGGCACGAACAGTGATGGTTTTGCAGCGAGTGACATCATCAATGCATTTAGCTATGTATGCTAAAAAAAATAACTGTTTACGTGAATTCTGCCACTGCGCACTCTCTCCACCCTTATCTGCCAGTCTCCCCCCGTGCACATTTCTGTCTAAATCTCACTCCAAGCTTTTCTGAAAAGTTGGCAACTCTGTCAACATACTGGTAAAACCTCAAGGCATTGTAAGGAGTCTAGTTCAGTATTAATCTGTAACCTACATCACACGTACTACCTACCCAAACTCCAGCTGCTCTGCGGTCATGAATGGATACAAGCCTTTAAATACAAACTTCATTACAGCGCCGTGTGCAGCTAGCGTCAGTGGGTTTTCCTGGCAAGGAGCGGAGGACAAGCAGGTTGGTAAAACCTCAGAGTTACCTGATGCTGTCATCGTCATCTAAAAAAAAATGAGATCATATTTAAATATCAGACATTTTTACCTGGTAAATTTAACCTGCAAGGCTGCTAGCATTATGCTAATATTCTACTACTAATAATAAGATAATATTGCCATCACTAATGGAGGTGCTGTTGTATGGGCATCGGGTGCGGGTGCACTTTGTAGACTGTTGGACATATTGCAGTCTTTCATTTTATCCCATGCTGCCGTATCAAGCGATGTTTTAACTTGGGTTTACATACGCTTCCGCTATTATCCTGCGGTAGCAATGACATCATGGCATTGTTTGGTAACGGCAGCGTGTGACATTATGACACATGCCGTTTCTAGAAGAAACACAAGTATTTAAACCCGCAGCATTGATAAGAGGAATTGATAATGTCAGCGATGTAGGATTCCGAGGGCTTGAAAAATTTAGAACTGGTTCCCAATTCCCATCCCTACAGTATGTTCATAAAAGAGAAGAGCTCTCCCTCAAAAAAATGTTAAGGCTGAACTTGTAGCTTGGGGGCCTATAATCTGAGGAGGGCCCGTTGTTTTTACATCCAAGGTGTGTCAGAAAAGAAGCAGGACTGGGGTCACAAAAAATTATTTCAAATGTAAACTACAAGTTTTCCCCTTCAGAATAATCCTCCTCAAGCCTAATGCGCTTTCCCATCCTTCTGCACCACACCTCCATGCACTCCTGGAAGGATTCTCCCGGGATTCGCCGTCGTCACAGCACCTCTTTATGGCGTCCACATCTGGACAACGTGCCACCTTGATGACCCCTTTGAGCTTGGGGGAAAAGGAAAAAAAAAAAAAATAGCATGGAGCCAGGTCAGGTGAGTAGGGACGTTGCTACAGGACGGCAATGTTTTCCTCAGCCAGGAACTGCCGGATGCTCAGGGCGTCATGGTGGTGAAGCACCCACGAGTTGTTTTGCCACAACTCTCGCTTCTTCTCACGCACCGAACAAAGCAAATGCTGCAGGATCTTTGCAGTCATTTCTTTTGATTGTTTGGCTCCGTGGCATCGTGCTAATCCCAACCCCAATCATAGCAGCACACTAACTGTTACTTTTCTGACACACCTGGTACTCTGCTTTATAGCTAGAAACTGCTCTGGCCTATAATCAGTCTTTTGTTTGTCTTCACAGGAAGCACACTGTCCCTGGCTTCTTCTTCGTCTTCTTCGCTCTCCAAGTCGCAGACATCCGTTAGCCCCCCGTCCAAAGCCGTGGACCTACTCGCCGTGTTGACCCACATCGTGGGGCAGTCCGTGCAGCGGGGGACAGGTCGGGAGGAGTTCGTGTGCGGCAAGTGCGCATGCCTCCTCGAGCGGGTGTTCAAGTTCGACGGGGTAATAGCCCGGGTGAGGGCGCTGTCGTCCGAGCGGCTCCAGAGGCTCAGGCAGGAGAGGGACAAGATCCGTCAGTGGGTCCGCCAGAGCTACCGCCAGAGATATCCGGGGGAGTGCTGGGGCGGGGGCAGCACCAGTGAGGATGACGGCGACGCAGAGAAGGAGGGCTACAGGGAGATGCTGAAGGAGAACATGGCACTCTCGGAGTTCGAGTACTGGTCAGAGAAGTGGGACGCCTGTCCTTATTTTATCAGAATGGGCAAACGATGCAGGAAGGGCAAAGGGTGCGAAGGCTGTGATTCGTTACGGGTGTCGGACTCGGATTATGAGTCCGTTTGTGGGATGCCCAGGCATATGCCTCTACAGCCCTGCTCACCGTTGGGGATGTCCAGGGACGGGTCCCACAGCATGCCCCTCCACAGGCGGAAGGCGCAGTCCGTCAGCTCCAGCCCGGCCTCGCTGGCGGGGTCCACCCTGTCCCTGCGAGCACCTTCCCGAAGCGAGTCCGTCCAGTCTATGGACTCTATGGACAGGAACGACCCCTTTTACTTGCCGGCGGATCAGTCGCTTGGCTCCCTGCTGAAGGAGCTGAGGCGTATCGAAGGGAAGCCGATCAGTTCGCCGTCAGGGAGCAGGATCCCGGTTCTGGGAAGGAGGGACGGAAGGCATGCAGGAAAGGCTGCAGAGAATGCGTCGCCCACGGTGAAGAGGGTGCTGAACTTTGGGGACGTGGAGAACGGAGGGAGTGAAGTGGACGAAGAGGACGGGGACGTGCTGACGGAGCTCAGGGACGAGTTCATGCCTCTTCATCAAGAGGTGAGTAGACAAAACAGTTGCAGATCTATTAGAAAAAAGTCACAAATGTTTGAGGAAAAAGTTGTAAATATACGAAGAAAAAGTTGCATATTTATGAGGAAAAAAGTTGCAAATTTACAAGAAAAAAGGTGAAAATTTATGAGAAAGCTTAAAATTTACAGGGAAAAAGTTGCAAATTTATGAGAAGTTGTAAATTTACAAGAAAAAAAGGCAAAGTTACAAGAAAAAAGATTAAAATTTATAGGAAGAAAGTTGCAAATTTATGAGGAAAAAAGTCTAATTTCTGACAAAAGTTGCAAGTATCTTAGAAAAATAAGTCACAAATGTTTGAGGAAAATGTTCTAAATTTCCAAGAAAAAAGCTGCAAATTTATGAGAAAGAAGGAGAAAATTTATGAGAAAAGATTAAAATTTGAAAATGTGAAGTTTATAGCTAAGGTAGCGGCACTGTGGGCTCGGTGGGAAACGTCCTGGATTCTATCGGTGAGGAGAGCTGCTGTGCAGGATGACTTTGGCCTGTTTGATTTTTCTGAAAATGTTACAAGGAAAAACCAAGGAGAAGCACCAGAAAGTGTAACAGGAGCTCTTTAAATGAGCGCACTGCTCTGCTTGCTAGAGGCTGTCAGTAAATATTGACTGACTGCGACGCAGGAGCTAATCTGGGAGCAGCAGTCCAGCTAGATAAGAGCTCCAGCTGCTCTTCTGTGTTTGCTTACTAGTGACCATTTTTGCCGTTTCAGAACACCACAGCCAAGGTACACCACGCTATCAGACACCTGAAAGGCCAGCTGGACCAGGCCACGTCCCGGATCAAGACCCTGGAGGCTGAGCTGAAACATGGGAGGGGCAAAGCAGCTGAAGTCAACGGGTCCGAAGACTGGGCTCCAGTAAGTTTTTGCCTTGGTGTCATTTATTAGTGAGCGGTTCTGATTTCCTCTGGTTGTTAAGTGAGGATCAGAGCACATTAAGATGATTTATCTCGTTTTATTTTAATGACTGTGGAAGTAGGTCTGTCTTTATGGTCTCCTGATGTCACACCTTATAGTGGAACAACCATAGTTTTTAATGAGAAAAAAAATCCTACAATTTACATGAAAAACGTTGCAAATTGATGAGAAAAAGCTACAAATGTACATGAAAAAAGTTGCAAATTTACATGAAAAAAATAGCAAATTGAGAAAAAAGCTGCAAAATTGTAAGACAAAAGTTGCAAAATAATGAAAAAAGCTACAAATTAATGAGAAAAAAGGTGCAAATGAATGAGGAAAAAGCTGCAAATTTATAATACAAAAAGTTGCAAAATAATGAGGAAAAAAAGCTACAAATGTACATGAAAAAAGGTGCAAATTTTCATGAAAGAAGCTGCAAATTTACATGAAAAAAGTTGCTAATTTACATGAAAAAAGTTGCAAATTGATGATAAAAAAGCTGCAAATTTATAATTATAAGACAAAGTTGCAAAATAATGAGGAAAATAGCTACAAATTAATGAGGAAAAAAAGTGCAAATGAATGAGGAAAAAGGTGCAAATTGGGAAAAAAAATGTAAATTTACATGAAAAAGTTCCAAATTGACAAGAAACAAGTTGCAAATTAATGAGGAAAAAAATGTAAGTTTACATTAAAAAGTTGCATGAAACATTTGAGAAAGTTGCAAATTAATGAGAAAAAAATCACAAATCTATAAAAAAAAAAGTTGCCCCCCCCCCCAAAAAAAAAATGTTTTGCATGTGTCCATTGTATTCTGTAAGGAGACATAAAGATTTATGTTGATTTTTTTTTTTGGGGGGGGGGCAATTTTCATTTTTTTGTCCAGAATTGGAAACAAAACCCTCTTGATTTACACACATGGGTCCTGCTGTATATGATGAATGATGATCTCCAGTTGAGATGTTTGTGAAATTATTGCGTAAGAGACATTTCCTCACTGGTATTGTACGACTTTTTCTTCATGAGCAGAAAAACAAGTTTGATCAAAGACGTCCCATCGCTCCTCAGTCACATGTCCAAACAGCTCTGTGCTCTGCTGTCCACCCAGTACAAATATAGCTCTGTGAAAGGACGTGTGTGTGGAGGGTGTGTCCACATTTCCTCATTCACCCGCACACAGGTGGCTAACGCAAACACACCTACACGGCCCTCTCTCTGGAATCTTCCCCGACCGGTGGAGTTTGCCCCGGGCGGACTCAGCTGGTCTTGTGATCGGGGGAGATCATTAACGGGCCCCGTGACCCGACACCACAGCTGAGTATGTGAAGTGTGTGTGTGTGTGTGAGCAGCGGCGACAGTTTAAACCCGTGACCGCCTCTGCTGCTGTTACATTAAACAACTGGAAAAACACTTGGAGAGTACATACCTCTGCCAAAGCTCCTTCCGTCCCTCATTGATCACCTCTGAACTGTAATGAGTACATGTGTTGGCCAGTTCTGGTGAAAACTGCATCAAAGTCTATCCAGTAGTTTTGGAGGGTTTTTGCTCATGCAGTGTGAGAAGATAAGAGCCTTGGCGGAGGTATGCAGTCTCAGATCATCACCAAAATGTAATGGGTTCATTCTTGGCCTAACGACTACCTGTGGTAAAAATTCCATCAAAATCTGTCTGGTAGTTTTTGTGTAATCCTGCTAACAGACACACCGCCTCGATTACGTAACTCCCTTGGTGGAGGTAGTTAAACAGCTGCTCTTACGCCCCTGATGGTGATGTTTTAAAGTGCCCATATTGTGCAGTTTGTCCACACGTTGATGCAGCTGGGGCATGCTTTGGTCTGAACACCTCAGGGTTTAATTATTGCACTACCAACTCAGACCAGTTAACGTTAGCAGCTTGATATACCCAGCTATCACGACCAAAGTAATACAGAATAATTCAGAATGGTGCAAGATATATTATCAGATGTGGATTCGTGAACGAGTTGGTCTGTTACTGTGATGACAGTGCCCCTCCCAACTTGGGAAAAAAATAGAGAATTGTCCTCCCAATGTCATCATAAACCTTTCTGTATCATGTTACACAGCTGAATAAAATGATTTTGAACCACCAATTCCAAGCAGAAATGATAAATATATATATACAGTATATTTTTTTTAACCTCCACCAAGGGAGGACAGAGGTAATGTTTTTAGTGGCGTTGGTTTGTCTTTTAGCAACATAACTCAAAAGGTTATTAATAGATTTTAATGAAATTTTCAGGAAAGCTGTGTAATGGCATGGGGAGCAGATGATTAGATTTTGGTGGTGATTTGGATCACGATGTGGATTTAGGGATTTTTTTGAATATTATTTTATATATTAATCTGGTGCTTTTCATGTACTGCCCCTTTAAGACGTGTCCACTCAGTTACGTGTGTGGTCATGCCATAGGGCCACGCACCTCGGCAACCCGGAAGCCAAACACTGCAGGAAAAAGTATTGGGGGCGTGTCCACCAAACTCGTTTTTCCTGCTGTGGGCGATTATTTTCTATTCATTCTCTGTGTAGTCCAGCATTTACAGCGCTAAAACGCGTTGAGCGGTGGACACTTTTTGCCGCGGTGCTCAGGGCTGAAAAAAGTTCAACTTGTCAGACTACTGTACAGTTGCGCTCGTCAATGTCGGACCTTTCTTAGCAGCCAATCAGAATTAAGGGAGACATAGGACACCGGTACAGGAAGACAAGAATGGGAGGTGACGGTGGAGGAGGTGGAGGCTGAACTTTGCTGCATCAAACAATGTGAATTTGTAGTTAACTGCAAAAAAAAAATGGAATGATACCGCACTGTTGTGTAATGTTGCTTAATAATTATGAACCCTGTCAGTAAACTGTAATGGAGAAGAGAGGAGGAAAAAAAAAACAAAAACTGACCTGAAAGATTCAATAAACTATGATGATGATTTAAGGTGGAATTGCCCGGCCCCAATATATGGTCAATACAGTTATGAAGGGCTTATTATTACTATTATTTAGTCATATAATGTAGTCGTATTGTCTTTGCTGTCATTTCTCTGTCTGTTAATAATAGTAATAATAATAGTGGATTGTATTTATATAGCGCCTTTCATTCAAATTGTCAGCAAAGGTGTGCAATGGCACGCTGAACACATGGTTAGATTTTGGTGATGATCTCAAAATGCATACCTCCACCAAAGTGCTTATCTTCTCACAGAGTGTTGGCAACAATACTCCAAAACTACTGGATGGATTTGGATGAAAGTTTCACCAGAGGTGGTTCTTGGCCCAAAGATGAACTCATTGAGTGCAACCCATGAGTGCATACCTCCACTAAGGCCCCATCTTGCAATGTATAGGTGGATGGCGATATGGACAGACAGAGGGACAAAGGGGAGGACAAAGGGAGGGAGGGACGGAGCCTTGGCCGGAGGTATGCGCTGTCTGAGTGCCCTCTAGTTTTTTGGGGGGGGTTTTCTTATAGATTTGCAAATTTTTAGCTTCTTTCCCTTAAAAATGTGCAACTTTTTTCTTGTAGATTTGCAACTTTTTTCTTTTTGACTTTTCTCAGAATTTGTAAATTCTTTCTTGCAGTGCTACTTCTTTCCCATAAATTGTCATCTTTTTTCTCAGTCTTGCAACGTTTTCTCAAAAAATTCCTAACTTTTTTCCTCATAAATTTGCAGTTTTTTTTCTCGTAGATTTGCAGCTTTTTCTCATAAATTTGCAACTTTTTCTTCAAAAATTTGTGACTTTTTTCTCCTAAATTTGCTTTTCTTTCTTGCAGATTTGCCACTTTTTTTTCTCATAAATTTGCAGCTTTTTCCTAAAATTGTGACTTTCTTCTAATAAATTTACAAATTCTTTCTACAGATTTTTTTAAACTTTTTTTCTCATATTTTGCAACTTTTTTCGTACAAATTTTTTTTTTCCTCTGTAAATTTTCAACTTGTTTATTTTTAAATTTGCAACACTCATGCTGGTTAGGTGTTCTATGCAATTAAGTTTAAATTTTCGACTTTAATTTTTAAATTAGCATCTTTTATCATCTCTTTGCACCTTTATTCTTGCAAATTTTAAGCTTTTTTACATTATGCATTTGTACCTCATGCTAAATTGATGAATACCCCCTCCCCCCCCCCCCCCACACACACACAACCCCCCCATATTAAAACATAACAAATCACCCACTGCATAGAAGAACTCTGAAAACCACCGTCAGGCTGTTGGCTCACTTGCTAAACTAGCTGCACTGTAGCTACTGTATGCTACTCCTTTGATTTTCTGACTTGTAAGTGAAATGTTCCCCTTGTTCTTCCAGTTGGTCCAGGAGGAGGGTTCTGGCGGCTCCCTGCTGCAGAGCCTCAGCTCTTCTCTGCACAGCCGGGAGCGTCTGATCCAGGTGGGTGAGGGCAGACGGGTTCACGGCTGGTGGACATTCTGGAGGCTCTGACTTTAATGTCACTGGAATGTTGTTTGTGTGTGAAGCTGCGGCACTTCTTAAAGAGGCAGCATCAGCGTCATGTTTGTTCTGCTTAACTGCGACTGAAGAAACGTCGATCATAAAAAAAGATCCCTGCGTACGTGTGGATGAAGCCGAAAACCTGCCGTTTACCACTCTGCTGGAGTGGTGGCCTAGTTGATCTAGCATCCACCCCACAATTTAATTACTATTAAAACAAAAATAAAAAATATTTTTCCCTTGTAAATTTGCAGCTCTTTTTTTTCTTGCAAATTTGCAGCTTTTTCATTGTAAATTTGGCATCTTCCTTGAAAATTATCATTTTTTTCTTGTAAATTGTCAACTTTTTCATTGTAAATTTTGACATTTTCTTTGTAAATTTGGAACTTTTTCATCATATTTGTGACATTTTCCTTGAAAATTTGTGACGTTTTCCTTAAAAATGAGCGTTTTTTTTTTCCTCATAAATGGCCAGCTTTTTCCCTTGTAAGTTTGTGACGTTTTTCTTGAAAAGTTGTTTAACTTGGCTGTGTTGCAGGAGTGCCTCGGCCTGATTAGGTGTCTGTGTGTGGAGGAGGGGGCCGCGGGGACGGGGCTGGCCGACAAGCTGACGGAGACCCTGAAAGAAATCATCTCAGACAACAAGGTCAGCAGCAGCAGTTGAAAGATAACAACTCACTGACAGTATGTTGCTGATTATGGATTAGGGTTGAACCCTGTTCAACCCGGTGTGAACAGGGTTGTCTAGTTTTCCGTCTTCTGACATGTTTGCTATATCGTCACCTACATTTTAATTCTCTACATAAAAAGTTCATCACAGTGAAGGATTTCTGACATAATCCACATTTCAACACTGGAGCAATGAAAGCACTAAGATGCTGTGCTCGATGTCCCATGGTAGCATGGGGGGTTGTAAAAAAGTGGCACGCCGACCTCTACTGGCCCGGGATAGTTACTACAGTACCTTTTTTTTCGTGGCTGCATTGACAGAAATTGTGAGTTAAATTTATGTTTATTTTGAAAATGAAACCTTATCTTGAAGTTCTGGCAAATTAAAAGTTGAGATATGGTGATACACATGATACACAAGACTTTAATTGCACTTGATTTTGACTGGGCGAGCTGAAAAGCTAGAAACAGACCCACACAGCCACACACACACCCACTGAGGGATTACCGTATGCTTCTGTTGCACCAAGGCATAATCATATAAAACTAAATTTGTTGCCACTTTTCCTGATCTTTAGGCCACCCTGGAGATTCTGAGATCAGAGACAGTGGAGAAACAGAAGAGCTTGGGGATGGAGCTGGAAGCTCTGAGGAAGGCTGGACGGGACAGAGAGAGACCTGGACACGCTCAACGCCGTCCTGCAGAGGCAACAGATGTCATCAACGAAGACCTCACACTTTCTGAATCGGTCCACCAAGGTCTGAAGAGTAACAGTCATGGTCTTAACGCCATCCTCTAGCCCAGGGCTCTCCAATGGTGCGTTCAGACCATACGCAAAGCCAATTATTCACACGGCACAATGACATGTCAACTCAATGTAAAGACATGAATACACAGAAATGCATGCATTTGCATCGGCATTGGTAGCGATAGTTAACCAGCCTTGCGTACCTCCCTGCCTCCATCTCTCTGTACATTGCAAGATAGGGCCTTGGTGAGGTATGCACTCATGGATCATCTCCAAAAATGTAATGGGCTCATCTGTAGGCCAAGGACCACCTCTGGTGAAAATTTCATCAATCTCTGTCCAGCAGTTTTGAGTAATCTTGGCGAGCACATGTGAGAAGATTGAGCCGGGGTGGAGGTGTAACTCAGATCATCAGCAAAATCTAATGGGTTCTTCCTTAGGCCACGGGGCCATCTCTGGTGAAAATTCCATCAAAATCCATCCAGTTGTTTTTGCATAATCCTGCTGACAGACAGGCAAACAAACAAATCAACACGGATGAAAACATTACCTCCTTGGCAAAGATAATGAAGGCTAAATCTACATTAAAAGAACACTTAAGTAAAGTTTTATAAATCTATGCTAAATAAATGCTTAAATCTATTCTAAATGAAGGCTAAATCTATTAGAAATTAATATTGTGATTAAATGAATGTCTTTATGCGAATAATGCTAAATGATAGCTAAATCTAGCCTAAAGGAAAAACCTATGCTAAATCTGTGCTAACTTTATGCTAAATGAAGGCTAAATGTAGTTTAAATAAATCTAAGCTAAATGAAGGCTAAATCTGTGCTAAATGAGGCTAAATGTACAGTGTTGTGAAAGTGTTTTGCCCCCTTCCTGATTTCTCATTTTTTGTATGTCACACTTAAATGTTTCAGATCAAACAAATTTAAATATTAGACAAACATAACACAAGTAAACACAAAATGCAGTTTTTAAATGAAGGTGTTTGATATTAAGGGAAAAAAATCCAAACCTACATGGCCCTGTGTGAAAAAGTGATTGTCCCCTAAACCTAATAACTGGTTGGGCCACCCTTAGCAGCAACAACTGCAATCAAGCATTTGCAATAACTGGCAATGAGTCTTACAGCACTGTGGAGGAATTTTGGCCCACTCACCTTTGCAGAATTGTTGTAATTCAGCCACATTGGAGGGTTTTCAAGCATGAACCGCCTTTTTAACGTCATGCTACACCATCTCAATTGGATTCAGGTCAGGACTTTGACTAGGCCACTCCAAAGTCTTCATTTTGTTTTTCTTAAGCCATTCAGAGGTGGACTTGCTGGTGTGTTTTGGATCATTGTCCTGCTGCACAACCCAAGTGCACTTCAGCTTGAGGTCACGAACAGATGGCCGGACATTCTCCTTCAGAATTTTTTGGTAGACAGCAGAATTCATGGTTCCATTTACCACAGCAAGTCTTCCAGGTCTCCAGGTCCTGAAGCAGCAAAACAGCCTCAGACCATCACACTACCATCACCATATTTTACTGTTGGTATGATGTTCCTTTGGGGCGGCACAATGGCGCAGTGGTTAGCACTGTGGCAGCACAGCAACTCACCCTTGGCCGGGGGATCCCGGGTTCGATCTCAGCCCCCGACCAACAGTGATCTGTGTGGAGTTTGCATGTTCTCCCCGTGTCTGCGTGGGTTTACTCCGGGATTTCTCTGGTTTCCTCCCACATGCCAAAAACATGCAAGTTAGGTACCAAAAGGACCCTCCCAGGGAAAATGCTGGAGGAAATCAGCCTTAACATTGCCAAGTTCAGCATCCTTGCTTTGGTGATCATTGGTGGATTTGAAGTAAGACATGAAAACAGTTTTTGTTATTCTTTTTAAAATGTGAAGACCTTTAAGGGCCCAATTTCGATGGTCTAAGGCACGCTATTGCCTCATGCTTTGCGCCTTGCACCAGTGCTTTCATTAGGTTCTGTCACCGCATTGTCTGTTGCAAGGAGACTCCTTTAAAAGCGGTGTAGCACTGGTGCAATCTCAGTGCATTGGTATTTTGGTGCATTTTATGACAATGTACTTTTGATCAGGAAAAAGGTTTATCTTCAGAAGCACATTGTTAATGCTGTTTCAGCAGCGCATTTTGAAATCATGCAGCTCTGACTGACAGGAGCAGAATTGTAATTTTACCCATAATTTACCCATCATTTTAATTATAATATGATACACTTAATAGTTTTTTTATTCCATCCACATTTTCTTTTTAATCACGGACTTAAAGAAGGAGTATAGCCTATAAGATAAGATAACCCTTTATTAGTCCCACAGTGGGGAAATTCCAGGATTACAGTAGCACAGGGATAGCAGCACTCAGAGCAATGGCTAATAAGATAATAAGAACTGGTTAGCCAAAAGCAGTAAATGAATATACATACATGCATACACAGATATATACACAGAACAGAAGCATTGCAGCTAGATGGTATAAACAGCATTACGGTTTAAGTTACCCTGCCGAATATGAATATGTACCCAGACAGTATATTTTGTATTTGAATCAGCAGTGTTGTTGTCACCCTCAGTAATGATTGATATTGTCCTAGTTGTATAATGGAGGGGATGATTTATTGTGCAAGGTTGTTGCGTTTTGTACATTCAATACGACCTCTACGAGCAGCCGTGGTTAGGTTATAAAGTCTGACAGCCGTAGGTAAGAAGGACCTGCAGAAACTCTCCATCATGCACCTAGGATGGCACAGCCTACTGCTAAATGAGCTCCTCAGTGCATTCAGCGTGTCCTGCATGGGGTGGGACTTGGACTCCAGCAGAGATGACAGCTTAGCCACCATCCTCCTATCTCCTCAACAGAGCTGGCGTTTTTGATCAGTATGTTCAGTCTCTTCCTGTCGGCTGCCGTGATGCCGCTGCCCCAGCAGACCTGTCCAAATGTGATGTGCCACCACCGAATTGTAGAAGGTCTTCAGGAGTGCCCCTTGCACTCCAAAAGACCTGAGCCTCCTCATGAGGAACAGTCTGCGCTGCCCCTTCTTGTAGAGTGCGTTGGTGTTGTGTGACCAGTCCAGTTTATTGTTCAGATGAACACCCAGGTCGTTGTAAGATGTCACCATCTCAATGTCTGTTCCCTGGATGTTTACTGGTGCTTTGGGGGGTTGTCCTCGCCTGCAGCAGTCCACCACCAGTTCCTTAGTTTTCCTGGCATTGATCTGGAGGCAGTTCCGTTGGCACCAGTCCACAAAGTCCTGGATAAGTCCTCTGTACTTCACATCATCTCCATCAGACATGAAGCCGACAATCGCAGAGTCATCAGAGAACTTCTGTAGATGGCAGTGTGGTGTGTTGTGTGAAAAGTCAGCAGTATAGAGGGTGAACAGGAAGGGAGCCAGAACTGTTCCCTGGGGGAGCCCCGTACTGCAGATGATGGTGTCAGACACACATTCCTGAGTTCTCCCAAACTGTGGTCAGTTTGCGAGGTAGTCCAGGATCCACAATGACAGGTGCTGTTTCACCCCTGCGCACAGTAGCTTGTCCTTCAGGATCACTGGCTGGATGGTGTTGAAAGCACTGAAGAAATCAAAGAACATGATCCTCACAGTGCTCCCAGGCTTCTCCAGGTGGGACGAGGAACAGTGTAGGAGGAAGATCATTGTATCCTCCGGTTCCAAGGTTGTCATAGCCAGGAGCGGCACTGGGGTTAAGCTCCCAGTGCTCATAAAATGCTCCTTACGGCGTGCGTCTCGAAAAGCCTCTGACAACTAAGTCCAACTCCTAGCCTGCCCGTGTGGTTTAGTCTCTAAGCCCGGCGGAACTGCTTTTACTAATAGGAGAATGGGCGAGGGCGGATCTCTGGCGCCTTAAAACCAGATGCTTCGGGTAGATGGTGGCTCGTCAACCTGGGAAGGTAGCCCATCTAGGGGAAGGTAAACCCTGATTTCAAACCTCCGCTGCCTTGCGGCACACCCGGTCACGGGAAAGGCTTCGGGAGTCAACCCTGAGGACTGGAGTCGGAGCCCCTAAGGCAGTTCTCTGTTGTGCTCAACATCGTTCTGGCAGCTCCTGCGACGGCGTTGGTGCCAAACTATAGCAGCCCTGCTGTTCCTTTGGATTCATCAGTGACGTGGAGAGGGGGGACATGCTGAATGGGTAACATCTTGTCCTCCATATCTTCCTGTCCAGGCTTGAATCCTACCAACGCCCAACGCTGGAAGGTAGAACACCGGTGTGCATCGGCCTGTTCAGCCACAGGCGGTGCTGTTCCAGCAGAGTAGACGTTTAGAATTCTCTTCCATGGTCATCATAGACCGACGGAGGCCAACGACGATAGGTTAATTGGCATCAAAACTGGGGATTCTAAATTGTCCTTAGGTATGACTGTGAGAGTGAATGGTTGTCTCTCTGTGTTGGCCCTGCGATGGACTGGCGATCTGTCCAGGGTGTACCCTGCCTCTCGCCCAAAAGATGCTGGGATAGGCTCCAGCCCCCCCGCGACCCAAAAAAGGATTAAGCAGAAGAAGATGAATGAATGAATGAATGATGTTCCTTTTCTGAAATGCTGTTACTTTTACCCCAGATGTAATGGGACACACACCTTCCAAAAAGTTCAGTTTTTGTCTTGTCAGTCCACAGAGTATTTTCCAAAAAGTCTTGAGGATCATCAAGATGTTTTCTGGCAAAACTGAGACAAGCCTTTATGTTCTTTTTGCTCAGCAGTGGTTTTCGTCTTGGAACTCTGCCATGCAGGCCATTTTTGCCCAGTCTCTTTCTTATGATAGAGTCATGAGCACTGACCTTAACTAAGGCAAGTGAGGCCTGCAGTTCTTTGGATGTTGTTGTGGGGTCTTTTGTGACCTCTTGGATGAGTCGTTGCTGCACTCTTGGGGTAATTTTGGTCAGCCAGCCACTCCTGGGAAGGTTCACCACTGTTCCATGTTTTCGCCATTTGTGGATAATGGCTCTCACTGTAGTTCGCTGGAGTCCCAATGCTTTAGAAATGACTTTATAACCTTTTCCAGACTGATAGATCTTAATTACTTTTTATTTGTTCCTGAATTTCTTTGGATCGCAGCATGATGTCTAGCTTTTGAGGATCTTTTGGTTTACTTCACTTTGTCAGGCAGGACCTATTTAAGTGATTTCTTGATTGAGAACAGGTGTGGCAGCAATCAGGCCTGGGTGTGGCTAGAGAAATTGAACTACGCTTTCCAAAGATGTGATAAACCACAGTTAATTTATGTTTTGGGGGGGGTCACTTTTTCACACAGGGCCATGTAGATTTGGATATTTTTTACCCTTAATAATAAACTCCATTTAAAAACTGCATTTTGTGTTTACTTGTGTTATCTTTGTCTAATTTAAATTTGTTTGATGATCTGAAACATTTGTGACAAACATACAAAAAAAAATGAGAAATCAGGAAGGGGGCAAGCACTTTTTCACACCACTGTAAATGAAGGCTAAATTTGTGCTCAATGAAAGCACCAAGGTGCTGGGGGTGGGGGGAGAGCTGTTAGAAAAGCAAACTGCCACCTCTACTGGCCTGGCGTAGTTACTACAATACCTTTTTTCCCCAGCTGCAGTGATGGTAAAGGTGAGTTAAATTAGTGTTTATTTTGGTAAGATGTTGTCCCTTTTCCACTAGTACCCACTCAGCCCGACTCACCTCGACTCTGCTCAGCTTGACACAGTGGGATTGGTTTTCCATTTAAACTGAGCACTACCTCAAATGGGTGGGGTTGGGTTCATTACAGGAAGGTGGCCTGTTATCCTGTTATGTTCTTTACATGCTGACGTTTTCACTGATAAATAACGTAAAAGATGCTTAAAATCATAAAACACTCACCATCTTCCCCGTGAGCAGCCATCAGCTCGGAGACCTTCTGGTATACTTTTTCATTTTGGGTCACTCCGCTGCAGCAGGGCCGATGGGGCTGAAAAGTCCATAGTGGTCAAATTTGACCAAATGTAGTTTATTTTTCAAGCGTAGGGATCCAAGTGCTGCAACACTTATGGAAGAACTGTGCACACTGACGGGGAGACTGTTAAAAAATAACCACATTTGGTCAAATTTGACCACTATATGAACTCTTCAGCCCTGGTGCCGATGGAGCGTTCCGAAGAGAAATAGGAGGTCTCTGAGCTGATGGGTGCTCACGGGGAAGATGGTGAGTGTTTTAAGACGGTGTTGATTTGTGTGTAGCCATTTATTTAGTTGATTATCACAGAAATAATTAAAGCTCACCGCCAAATTTACAAATGGTGGTTTTGAATCTTGTGAAGACGTTGCTCTTATCCACTGATGTTATGCCCTGGCCAATCAGTGGCATGCAATCTGTTGACGTCACATTTTCAGCTTGACTCTGCACGGTTGGAACCTCGCTGAAGGGGTCCCAAAATAGTACCTGGTACCAGGTACTAATGGAAAACCCTACAAACCGAGTTGAGGTGAGTAGGGCCGAGTAGGTACCCGTGGAAAAGGGCCATAAGATAAGCCTTTATTAGTCCCACAATGGGCAAATTCCAGGATTGCAGCAACAAAGGGATAGCAGCACTCAGAACAATAGTAAATAAGATAAGATTAAAAACTGGTTAGCCAAAGCAGTTATGTTTAATACGACCTCTACGAGCAGCCCTGGTTAGATTATAAAGTCTTGACAGCCGTAGGTAGGAAGGACCAGCGGAACCTCTCGGTTGTGCACCTAGGATGGTGCAACCTACTGCTAAATGAGCTCCTCAGTGCGTTCAGTGTGTCCTGCATGGGGTGGGACTCGGACTCCAGCAGAGATGACACCTTAGCCACCGTCCTCCTCTCTCCTATCTCCTCCACTGGGTCGAAGTGTCACCCCAGAACAGAGCTAGCTTTTTTGATCAGCCTGTTCAGTCCCTTCCTGTCAGCTGCCGTGATGCCGCTGCCCCAGCAGACCTGTCCAAATGTGATGGCTGATGCCACCACCAAATCGTAGAAGGTTTTCAGGAGTGCCTCCCGCAATCCAAAAGACCCGAGTCTCCTCATGAGGTACAGCCTGCGCTGCCCCTTCTTATAGAGTGTGTTGGTGTTGTGTGACCAGTCCAGTTTATGGTTCAGGTGAACACCCAGGTACAATGTCTGTTTCCTGGATGTTTACTGATGCTGTGGGGGGGGTTGTCCTCGCCTGCAGCAGTCCACCACCAGTTCCTTGGTTTTCCTCGCATTGATCTGGAGGCAGTTCTGTAGGCACCAGTCCACAAAGTCCTGGATAAGTCCTCTATACTCCGCATCATCCCCATCACATAACAAAGCCATATGTGGGAAATTTTGGCAAATAAAAATCCAATAAAATATGGCAATGCAATGATACAAGCCTTTAGTTCCACTTAATTTTGAGCATGCGAGCTGAAAAGGTGGTAACAAACACACACACCAACAGACGCATGTAGTGATTATGGTATGCCTACATTGCTTTGCACCGAGGCATAATTAATGTAACCAACTCATACCCCCTGGACCAATTTATACACCCCCCATGATATCAGCAGTGTTGCATGATACACACAAGAATTACTTAAAAAAAATTTTTATCCCCCATGATCCCAAAGGGAGGTCGATCATAAATTCACAGGGGGGTACTTTTATCGTGCTGTGGTGAAGAATGTCAAAAGCTGGTCACAGTTGGCCTTCCATGACTGTGAGAAGTCCCACCAGCGCATCCACCTCACGTGACTGCTTTAGGATGAGGTAACCTCGCGGCTTCGCCATTTCAAATTGTGTTGAAAGTGCAGATTCAAAACTCTCTCCCAGTTTTTTAAATTGTGTTGATAAGGCAAGTAAAACCAGTTTTGATAAAGAATTTCCTTCATGTTTTTCCGAATATTTTCGTCACGTTTGGAGTGGCAAAAAAACTTCAAAAACGGAAAGTGAAACTGAATGTGCGGATTCTAAATGCTGTGTTTGTTTGACGTTGACAGACGATGTAAAGTTGTAAACACTGAGATATGGTTTTAATATTATAGTAGAAAAATATTTACCTGTGTGTGTCATTTATTTTGATATGTCATTTTACAAAATGGAAAAAATAGTCAGACTGGTTGATAATAACCTATGGTAACGTAGTGATGTCATGACGTGGTGACGTGTTGTGTTGTAAATATACTGTGTAAATACAATCAAAACCTCTTTACACAAGAGGGGTATCGTCTGCCCAAGGCTCTTGGACACCACCGGGTATAGTTTGGCCGAGGACAGTTTATCCCCAGGATTTAGTCTGGGCTGGGGTTAATTTGGCCTGTTACGCCAGCATGTTTTAGAGGTGAGCAGTGTGGGACTTGTAGTTTCCACCAATGAGAAAAATAATGTGATGCAACTTCAGCTTTAAAAAGTCAAATGTTACAGTTGTAGAAGTTATTGTTTTAATCTTGAAACCGCTGCAAAATTTAAGCACAAAACTTACTTTTAAACTTTTTTTTTCTTTTCCTCAGCTATCCTTTGTGGTCCGTCATGTTTAGGAAGTCGTCCATGGGCTGTTAAAACAAACAAACAAAAACGTCACACTGCCGCCTCTGGTGGCCCGGCATAGATATTACAATACCTTTTTCCGCGGCTCCATTACACAGCAATGGTGAGTTAAATTTGTTTATTTTAAAAACAAAGCCTTATCTCGAAATTCTGGCAAATTAAAATTCGATAAAATATGGCGATACAATGATATAAGCCTTTAGTTCCACTTAATTTTGACCAGGCGAGCGGAAACAGACAGGCGGACAGATACACACACACAATCACACACAGACACATTGAGTGATTACTGTATGCCTTTCGTTTTCACCGAGGCATTATGAAGGCTAAATCTGTGCTAAATGAAGGCTAAATCTACAAATGAAGGCTAAATGTAGTTTAAATAAATCTAAGCTAAATGAACGCTGAATAAATGTATGCAAATGCCACTTGATTATTAAGGGTTTAGTTTAACCTCTGTTTCCGTTAACTGTACTGCATGCTGTCCCAGGACCTGAGGGTGGCTGTAGGGCAGAAGGAGCAGCTCCTGAAGGAGGTGCAGAAGGAGAGGGAGGTGTGGAGGCTGAGGGACGGGGCCCTGGCCGCCACCCTGCAGGAGAAGGACTCATTGCTCCAGAACCTGAAGGAGCAGCTGGAGATCCACCAGAAACGTGCAGAGGTATGAGGCTCATAAATCTGTGTGGCTCAGGGGTCTGCAAACTGTGGCTCAGGACCAAAATGCAGCTCAGCCTTTGACCAAAAAAAAAAAAAAGTCATGTATCTACAAAAAGAGCATTTACAGTTTAAAAAAGTATTAAAAAAAGAAGACAAACTTGCATTAAGAAGTTGCAGATTTGTGCTACAAAAATTAAAAGATTTTGAGGAAAAAAATAAATTAAGGACCACAGTTTTATTGACCAAAAGTTGCAAAAATCTTGAAAAAAAAAATCAACTACAGGAACAAAACTTCAATTTGTTACAACAGTTGCAGATTTATGAAAATAAATATGAAAATTTATTAGAAAAACGCTGTAAAATTATGAGGAAAAAGTCATAAATTTACAAGAAAAAATCTCCAATTACAGAAGAACATTAAGATAAGTTAAGCCTTTATTAGTCCCACAGTGGGGTAATTCCTGGGTTCTCCTCGCCTGCAGCAGTCCACCACCAGTTCCTGGGTTTTCCTCGCATTGATCCTGAGGCAGTTGCACAGGCACCAGTCCACAAAGTCCTGGATCAGTCCTCTGTACTCTGCATCATCTCCATCAGAGATGAGGCCAGCGATCACAAAGTCGTCAGAGAACTTCTGTAGATGGCCATGTGGTGTGAAGTCAGCAGTGTAGAGGGTGAACAGGAAGGGAGCCAGAACTGTTCCCTGGGATGGGGCCTGGACTGTCGATGATGGTGTCAGACACGCAGTCCTGGGTTCTCGCACACTGTAGTCGGTTTGTGAGATAGTCCAGGATCCACGATGACAGGTGCTGGTCCACCCCTGCACATGTGACAGAGATCATCCTGCGCAGTTCGCCCCACACGGGACACGAACCCGCGACCTCTCAGTCAACTACACAGTTCGAGCATGGGAGACACAGCACGATCGCGCTGAGCTAAAGGTCCGACCGGTAGCTCAGCGCTACCATCTGGGGCTCACAGCACCACTTTGTAACTGAGGTCATCAGCGCATTTCGCCCTACACAGGACACGAACCCGCAACCTCACAGTTAACTGGTCAGAGACACGCACAGCACGATCGTGCTGAGCTAAAGGTCCGACCGATAGCTCAGCGCTACCGATACTGTATGAGGCTTTTGGGAGGGAGGTTTACTAACGTTCTACGCCGAACAGTACTAGTTGGCATCCGTTACACACACACAGCAGCTCAGGATCACTGGTTGGATGGTGTTGAAAGCACTGGAGAAATCAAAGAACCTGATCCTCACAGTGTTCCCAGGCTTCTCCAGGTATTACAGGGAACGATGTAGGAGGAAGATCACTGCATCCGATGCCATGCTGGTAGGCAAACTGAAGTGGATCCATCGCTGGTCCCAGCAGGGGATGGAGGTGGGCAAGGTTCAGCCTCTGTGGGTCTTCATTAGGTGTGATGCGAGGGCCACTGGCCTGTAGCTGTTCAGGTCCTTGGGGTACGGAGTCTTCGGTACGGGAACCACACAGGATGCTTTCCACAGCTGTGGTTCCCTCCCCAGCTTCAGGCTCAGACTGATGACGTGCTCCACGATCCCGCCCAGCTGGTCTGCGCAGGACGTTGAGGAGCCTCGAGCTGATGCCGTCCGGACCTGCAGCCTCCCTCGGCTTCATCTTCTTCAGCTCAGCTCTCACCTGGGTCTTAGTGAGAGTCAGGCTGGGGGGGGGGGGGGGATGTTGGGTCTGTGAGGGCACTGGACAGCGGGACTAGATGAAGGTGGAGGCAGCAGTGGTTGGTGGACAGGCAGACGGACTTCAGCTCCTCCCTGCTTCCCGACCTGAAGATCCTTTTCTTCTTCAGCAGTGTCTTTATCTCATGGTTGATCCAGGGCTGGTTTGTTGATGTAGTCTCATTAGCTACATATTTAACAGAAAAACCAAACATTCACAAAAACGAAACAGAAAAACCTCAGTCACCAAGATGGAGAAATACGAGTCAAAAGCTTTATCTCGATGCCAGAATGTCTTTCTTTCCTCTGCTCTTCATCTCATGCGTGTCCTGTATGAGATGATGAATTTGTCCCGTAAATTTGCAATGTTTTTCTCATAGATTTGCAACTTTTTCTTATAAATTTGCAACACTTTTTTCCCTCATAAATTTGGAACTTTTTCTCTCAAACATTTGTGGCTTTTTTCCTGTAAATTTTCAACTTTTTCCTCAAATTTTTGACTTTTCCTCAAAAATTTGACTTTCTCCTCAATTTTTATCTTTTTCTCACAAATTTGTGACTTTTTGTTCAAAAATTTTGGACTCTTTCCTTCATTAATTTGTAAGTTCTTATCTTGTAAAATTTCTAACTTTTTTCTGATGAGTTTGTGAATTTTTTCCTGTAAATTTTCAGCTTTTTCCTCAAATTTTTTTTTTTTTTTTTTACTTTTTTCTCACAAAGTTATGACTTTTTTTTTCAAAAATTTGGGACTTCTTTTCCCTCATAAATTTGCAGGTTCTTATCCTGTAAATTGTAAAACTCACAATTTTGAAAAGGTTTTGAAATTATGTTAAAAAAGTCACCTTTTTAGTAGGAATGGATTTGAGTTTGCAAAGACAAATAATCAAGATAATGGTCTTAAAATGACAAAGAAATTTACATGAAGCATTTGCAGTGATATGAGAGTTTAGTTACCAATTTTAGAGGAAAAAATGCAAATTTGATTAGGAAAAAAAATACAAAGTTAGCAGAAAAAAAAATAATGTGGTGGTGTTTGATTTTTTTCTTCCTCCAGACTCCCTCTGACTCGGTTCAGCTGTCGGGACTGTTGAAGGACCAGGAGGGAGACGGCGCCATCCTCTGTCAGGAGGTCGCCAAGCTCACCTCAGCCCTGCAGGAGTACCAGGACCTGGTTCAGGTGGGACATCAGGCACCGGCATGAGGAATTTGGAGAGTACAGGACCGAAAAACTAAAACGCCATATAAACCCGGTAGTAGAATGTGTTTCTGTGATCCGATTGAGTTAGTAGGGGAGTTGTTATTTTTTCACAATTTAGCCTGAGGTGCCAATGTGTAAATGCAAATTTGGTACGAATGTGCAAGAATAAAGGTGTGAAGATATGATAAAAGATGCCAGGTCAAAAATTTAAAAAGTCACAAATTGCGACCAGCATCAGGATGAGCATTGCAAATTTCTGAGAAAAAGTTTAAAATTTGAGAAAAAAGTTTCAGATTTGAAAGAAAAAGTTCCAGATTTATGTGAAAAAGTTGCAAATTTAAAAAGAAAAAAGCTGCAGATTTACACCAAAAAAAAGTTGCAGATTTAAAAGAAAAAGTTGCAGATTTTTGTGAAAAAAGTTTCAGATTTATGTGGAAAAAATTTTCAGATTTATGTGAACAAAGATGCAGATTGACGTGAAAAAAGCTGCAGATTTAAAAGGAAAAAAAGCTGCAAATTTTTGAGAAAAAAGTTGCAGATTTATGCATAAAAAGTTGGACGTTTAAAGGAAAAAGTTTCAGATTTATGTGAAAAAGTTGCAGATTTAAAAGGAAAAAAGTTGCAAATTTATGAGAAAGAAGTTGCAGGTTTAAAAAAAAGTTGCAGGTTTAAAAGAAAAATGCATTTTTAAAAAGAAAAAATGCAGATTTAAAAGGAAAAAAGTTGCAAATTTATGAGAGAAGCTGCAGATTTATGCAAAAAAGTCGCAGGTTTAAAGGGAAAAAGTTGCAGCTTTATGTGGAAAAAAGTTGCAGATTTATATGAAAAAAAGTTGCAGGTTTAAAGGAAAAACTTTCAGATTCATGTGAAAAAGTTGCAGATTTAAAAGGAAAAAAGTTTCATATTTGAGAAAAGATGCAGATTTATGCAAAAAGCTGCAGGTTTAAAAGAAAGTTGTGGGTTTATGCAAAAAAAGTTGCAGGTTTAAAATTAAAAGTTGGAGATTTATGCAAAAAAGTTGAGGATTTATGCAAAAAAAAGTTGGAGGTTTAAAGGAAAAAGTTTGATTTATGTGAAAAGTTGCAGATTTAAAAGGAAAAAAGTTGCAGATTTATGAGGAAAACGTTTGCAGATTTATGCAAAAAGTTGCAAGTTTAAAAGAAAAAGTTGCAGATTTATGAGGAAAAAAGCTGCAGATTTATGTGAAAGTTTCAGATTTATGTGAAAAAGTTTCAGATTTATGTGAAAAAAGTTGCAGATTTAAAAGGGAAAAAAGCTGCAAATTTACGAGAAAAAAGTTGCAGATTTAAACCTCCAACTTTTTATGCATAAAGGAAAGTTTCAGATTTATGTGAAAAAGTTGCAGATTTAAAAGGAAAAAAGTTGCACATTTATGAGAAAGAAGTTGCAGGTTTAAAAGGGAATAAGTTGCAGATTTATGCCAAAAGTTGCAAGATTAAAAGAAGTTGTTTCAGGCATAAAAGAAAGTTGCAGGTTTAAAAGAAAAAGTTGCAGATTTATGTGAAAAGCTGCAGATTTAAAAGGAAAAAAGTTGCAAATTTATGAGAAAGATGCAGGTTTATGCAAAAAGCTGCAGATTTATGCAAGGAGTTGCAGGTTTAAAAGAAAAAGTTGGAGATTTATGGAAAAAAGTTGTGGATTTATGCAAAAACGTATGCAAAAAAAAAAAAAAAAAAACCCTTGCAGATTTACACAAAAAAAGTTGCAGGTTTAAAGGGAAAAAGTTGCAGATTTAAAAGGAAAAAAGTTGCAGATTTATGAGGAAAAAGTTTGCAGATTTATGCAAAAAGTTGCAGGTTTAAAAGAAAAAGTTTCAGATTTATGTGAAAAAAGCTGCAGATTTATGCAAAAAAGTTGCAGGTTTAAACGAAAAGTTTCAGATTTATGTGAAAAAAGCTGCAGATTAGTGCAAAAAAGTTGCAGGTTTAAAAGAAAAAGTTGCAGATTTATGAGAAAAAAGCTGCAGATTTATGCAAAAAAGTTGCAGGTTTAAACGAAAAGTTTCAGATTTATGTGAAAAAAGTTGCAGATTTACACTACCGTTCAAAAGTTTGGGGTCACCCAGACAATTATCTTGTGTTTTCCATGAAAAGTCACACTTATTTACCACCATGAGTTGTAAAATGAATAGAAAATATAGTCAAGACATTGACAATGTTAGAAATAATGATTTGTATTTGAAATAATAATTTTTTCCTTCATCTTTGCTTTCGTCAAAGAATCCTCCATTTGCAGCAATTACAGCATTGCAGACCTAACATGATTGCACAAGGGTTTTCTAATCATCCATTAGCCTTCTGACACAATGAGCAAACACACTGTACCATTAGAACACTGGAGTGATAGTTGCTGGAAATGGGCCTCTATACACCTATGTAGATATTGCACCAAAAACCAGACATTTGTAGCTAGAATAGTCATTTACCATATTAGCAATGTATAGAGTGTATTTCTGATTAGTTTAAAGTTATATTCATTGAAAAAAAGTGCTTTTCTTTCAAAAATAAGGAAATTTCTAAGTGACCCCAAACTTTTGAACGGTAGTGTAAACCTCCCAACTTTTTTTGCATAAAGGAAAAAGTTGCAGATTTATGTGAAAAAGTTGCAGATTTAAAATGAAAAAAGTTGCACATTTATGAGAAAGAAGTTGCAGGTTTAAAAGAAAAATTTGCAGATTTAAAAGAAAAAATGCAGATTTATGTGGAAAAAAATGCAGATTTATGTGAAAAAAGCTGCAGATTTATGCAAAGAGCTGCAGGTTTAAAAGAAAAAGTTGGAGATTTATGGAAAAATGTATGCAAATAAAAAAAAAATGTAAAAAAAAAAAAATGTATGCAAAAAAAAAAAACAACACAAAAAACCCTTACAGATTTATGAGAAAAAAGCTGCAGATTTACGCAAAAAAAGTTGCAGGTTTAAAGGGAAAAAGTTGCAGATTTAAAAGGAAAAAAGCTGCAGATTTATGATGAAAAAGTTTGCAGATTTATGCAAAAAAGTTGCAAGTTTAAAAGAAAAAGTTGCAGATTTAGGAGAAAAAAGCTGCAGATTTATGCAAAAAAGTTGCAGGTTTAAAGGAAAAGTTTCAGATTTATGTGAAAAAGTTTCAGATTTATGTGAACAAAGATGCAGATTTATGTGAAAAGTTGCAGATTTAAAAGGGAAAAAGCTGCAAATTTACGAGAAAAAAGTTGCAGATTTAAACCTCCCAACTTTTTGATTTATGCAAAAAAAAAAAAAAAGTTGCTGATTTGAGGGAAAAAAATTTTGATTTATGAAAAAAGTTGCAGATTTACTGTCGTGAAAAAATGAGGACACCCTATATAAGCCTGTGTGGTGTTGTTTTTTTTTTTTACATATTTGGACATATGGATGTTTAATATTAATGTTAAAAACACTGGGAGATTCATGTAATGCAATTAGGCAATTAAAAATGAATTGAAGACTTTTTTCAAACTTTCTGTAAAATGTAATTCTAAAGAAGATGACACACAGACAGACAATATATAGTGTGGTAGAAATGCACCTGCAAGCTGGTTGCCAACCGCCAATCAAATCTCAAAGAAGAAGTAAACAAATAGTGAGGAATAAATCAGGACACCCCCACATTCATTCCCACTTAAAATAGCTAAAATAAATGTTAAAAATGTAAACAAAAACAAGGTTAGACATAAAAATGTGAACATTTCTAAAGAACTGCTGCACGGTGGCGCAGTGGTTAGCACCGCGGCAGCACAGTTTTACCCTCGGCCAGGGGATCGCGGGGATCGTGGGTTCGATCCCTGCCCCCGGTCAACAGTGATCTGTGTGGAGTTTGCATGTTCTCCCCGTGTTTGCGTGGGTTTACTCCGGGATTTCTCCGGTTTCCTCCCACATGCCAAAACATGCAGGTTAGGGAGTTAAGGGGCGCTTGCGCACGCAGCGACCGGCAGCTGGTGGCTTGTCACCGGACTGCAGAACAAATCTAGCTACGGGTACAAAATAAGTCCAAAAAAAAAAGAACTGAACATTTAATGGTGCCCTGTTTTTTTCACATGACTGTGAAAAAAGTTGCAGGTTTATGCAAAAAAAAAGTTGCAGATTTAAAAGAACAGGTTGCAGATTAATGCAAAAAGTTGCAGACCAATATGAAAAAAGTTGTAGATTTAAAAGAAAAAAGCTGCAGATTTTTATGAACAAAGTTGCAGATTTTAAAGGAAAAAAATTGCTGATTTATGAGACAGTTCCAGATTTTTGCAAAAAAAAAGTTTGATTTATGCGACACGTTTGATTTAAAAGAAAAAGTTGCAGATTTAAAAGCTAAGGTTGCAGATTTATGAGAAAGTTAGACTGGAGTGGTGCCCTAGAGATAGAGCATCCGCCTCACAACTGGGAGGTTGTGGGTTCAAGTCCTGGCTGGGTCATACCAAAGACTGTAAAAAAAAAATAGAACTTCCTGCATTCTAGCTTGGTGCTCTGCAAAAACGGAATGGAGGAAGGAAAACTGGTTGCCCAGGTACAGGAGTGCACAAGCCGGTGCCCCCCCTGTGTCGGTCCCAAGTCTGGATAAGCGGGCAGGGTTGCGTCAGGAAGGGCATCTGGCGTAAAAATCCTTCCCAAACCAGCATGCGGCTCATCGTGATGCACAGTGATGATGCGCTGTGGTGACCCCAAAAAGGAGCAGCTGAAAGACAAAAAAATGAAAAGTTGCAGATTTAAAAGAAAAAAAGTTGCAGATTTATGTGAAAAAGTTGCAGTGTGGCGGATAAAATAAGGGAACCCAGTGTGGAGGCACGGAATAAGTGCAGGCAGGACACGGCGAACTGAAGTTTAAAAGGGTGTTTATTTCATCCTCCATCACGAGACTCGCTCCAGCGCTGTGGGAGCGCGCTGGAGCGAGTCCTGTGTCTCTGGTCAGCAAACAGGAAATGCAAGTGATCAAAAAGCAGTAAGAGAGGGAGCAAGCAATATGCAGTAGACTTATATACCCAGCCACAGCCAATACATGCACAGCAGTAAAGCATGGACATTTGCATTAGAGTCACACTTATCAATAGCAGGATTACTGGCGCCGGGATTAGACAGAGAGAGGCTGCCTATTGATATCAGTCCATACATCTCACTGTTCTGCTAATTGCTCCAGCTGAGCGCTCTGCTTGACCCGTAGGCTGTGGGGGTCGCCCACAGCAGATTTTTTTTTTCTCTTAAATTTGCAATTTCTTCCTTGTAAATTTTCAACATTTTTCTTGTAAATTTTCAACGTTCATCTGGATGCTGGTTAAAAAAAAAAATTATTCTGTGTATTTAAATTGTAAATTGCAACTTTTTAAATTTTTAAATTGGCATCTTTTATCAGCCATTTGCACCTTTATTTTTGCAAGTGTATACACAATTTACATTTATAGGTTGATTCTTCATGCTAAGTGGGTGAATGCCTTCATCCCCCTTGTTATAAAATAATAAATCACCTGCTGCCCACCAGGCTCTTTTCTGGACGCTGCGAGATGCTGGAAACTTCTTCTTCTGTTGGGGAGGTTCTTGCCGTAGAAACGGGGCTTTTGGCAGGTCATTTTATCCTTCTAACCCGGCGGTTTGACGTTTTCTTTTAAGGTTCATAAATTTGTGCCCCCCTCCCTCCGTCTCATAAAATGTGAATTTTAAAAATTGATTAATAAATAATAAATGGATTAATAATCAGAATCTTTCTAATGTTGCCTTTCCCTCCAGAATCAGCAGGAGAGTCACAGTCAGACGGTTTCGTCTCTGACGGATCAGCTGCGAGACGTTCGGCAGGAGCTGAGGCAGACGGAGAAGGAGAAGAAGGAGGCCGAGAGGACCAGGAGGAGAGACGTGGAGGACAGGGACAGGGAGGACAGGAGGCTGAGGGACAGTCTGGACAAGAGGGACAAACTTGTAGAGGTAAACACTGGAACGGCTCTGTCCGGCAGGCTGTAAAACGTGCCAGCTGTAGTGTTGTCAGTGTTCGGGAATCTCGTTCAGACTTGGCAACGCTCCCATTTTTCCCTGGTTCCTCTCGTGTTTGAAAGCCATCTCTGGAACCCTCCCATGTTGTGTTTCTCCCTAGAAACTCCCGCAATTCAAAGTTGGAATACAACCTGCACACGCAGCCACACGCCACAGTCGGTATCCACGCACCGCACCACAACCTGGCAACCCAGCTGAAGTGCAGCTGCTTGCTTCATTATGTTTGACTCCCTGTGGGCTGGAATGAGCTCATGCCATGGCAAAGTTCACAATTATCTTCTTGTACATCTGGAACTTTTTCCCCATAAATTTGTGAGATTTCAAAATTTTAGAGCCTTTTCTTGCATTTTTTTTCAACTTTCAATTTTTCCTGTAAATTTTCATATTTTCTCATCATTTTCACATTTTTTTCCCATAAATGTTCAATTTTTTCCCGTAAATTTGCAACTTTTTACTCATAAATTTGCATTTTTTTCTTGTTAATTTGCATTTTTTTTTCCTGTAAATTTTTTTCTCAGAAATTTTCAGCTTCCTCATAAATTTGCACATTTTGTTCCTGTAAATTTTACCTTGATTCTCATGAATTTGCAACATTTTTGTCATAATTTTGTAATTTTTCTCTTTTTAATTTGCATTTTTTTCCTGTAAACTTTTTTCTCGTAAATTTTCTTTTTTTCTCATAACTTTTCAACTTTTTCCTCATAAATGTGCTAATTTTTTTCCTGTAAAGTTTACCTTTATTCATGAATTTGCAACATTTTTCACATAATTTAGCAACTTTTCTCTTGTTAATTTGCAATTCTTTCTGTAAATTTTCAAAATTTTCTCATCAGTTTTCACCTTCTTTCGCCAAAATGTTCAACTTTTTCTCTCATAAATTAGCATTTTCATCTTTTTTCTTGTATATTTGCAAATTCCTTCTCATGAATTAGACTTTTTGTCCCAGTAAATTTTCAGCTTTTTTCTCACAGGTTTGTGACTTTTTTCTCATAAATTTGAAAATGGTTTCTTTAGTGGTGTTGGCGTTTATGTATTAATAATGAGAGAGTCAGAGTCGATCTTCATGCAGCCAACAACCTTTATTATAGAGAACTCAACTGTTTATACACAAAGGCCGTGCCCGCCTGACGTCACGCCAGGGGCGGGAACGGCAGCGCACACACACGCCACACTCACTACACCACAGTGTTACGTTAATCTCCCGTTAATGCTTTGCCCCCGTTAACGGTGATAAATGTGATTGCGGTTAAGGGCAGTTGACGGCAGAAAGCGCAAACAGTACCTTTTGGCCTAGCGCCTCTCCGTACCAAAGCCGCTCTGGCCACAGACACTGTGCGCGCCATGCAGACATTGCAAAGTCAAACAAGCTGGATTACAGCCATGGAAATCCCCCAGGTGCTGTCATGTTTAAGTTTCCAACGTTATCTGTCGGCGCTCTCACCTGGGTAATTGTTACAGCCTCCTCCATCCCTTGCCTGGATGTTGGGTTGTTCTTCTGTGGAAGCTGGCTAGCTAGTAGCTACATGCTAGGTTGTAGCTGACGTCCAGCAGCTGACACGGACAGAAATTTGCCAGTTTTCATCCTCATAGCTTTGTGTCCAACTGTCGGTGAGTACCAGTCTAAAAAAATTCTCAAGCTGTGTTCGTAGTGTCCATTCACTCCCCCGCCGTTTTTGCAGCACGGTGGGGTGTCATCACGGGCGAGATAGTTGTTTGTTTATGTTTGCAATTTTTCTGCTAAAAGGGAAATTGTGTCTGTTGTGACACACGAGGTCCATGATTTTGTGTTGATCTGCTTAAAAGTTGTGGATGTTTGCTAGGGGAGAAAGAGCAAGCTCCATTTGTGGCTGCTGGTTGGTTAGATGCAGAGTTGTGTTGCAGTAATGTTAACGATCCCTGGCATTCCGTTGGTTGCACATGCAGTCTACTTTTGAGAATTTTCTAGAGAATATTCTGGATAGTTTTTGTCATTTTGGATATGTTGAGAGGTTTAATAAACCTGCAGGTGAAGACAGCAAACATATTTGTCCACTCCCATGTTCATAGCAGTATAACAAACTTGAAAAATTACTGACTTAAGGTACACTGTATCTGTATGGAAAAACACACAATTAACTCAACATTCCAAAAGATTAATCCCGATTAAAAAATTGTAATCGTCCAACACTACTAGTTTTCCTGTAAATTTGCAAATTTATTCTCAAATTTATGATTTTTCTCTTGCAAATTTGGAACTTTTTTCCTCATAAATTTGCCACCTATCTAGATTCTGATTGAATTTTTATTCTTTGTATTTAAATTGTGATTTGCAGCTTTTTTTTATTTTTAAAAATTCTGAAAAAGATTCTAAAGGTATTTTTAATCATATCTTTGCACCCTTATTCTCCCAAATTTGTACTTAATTTACATTTATACATTTGTACCTCATGCTAAATTTGTGAATACCTCCCATTAGGGAAGGGCGATAACAGCACTTTTCCTTTCGGTACGAAACCATTAATTTATGGGACTTTTTCTTCGATACAATACGTTTTGCCCAAAATCACATGGTTGCAGTTTCATTAATAGCTTCATTGCAAGGGCAACATGAAATATGAATAAAACTCATCAACATAAACACTTCATAGAAATGCTTATAGAATTATAATAAAATAGAACAACGACCAAAGTAAATAAAAATATGATTTTTTTCAATTATAATAAAAATAATTAAGACTTAAAATGAATGCAAAATTAATGCAGTTTCTTAATTTGGTGAAAATTCTCAACTGGATTCAAATATTTTTTACTTCTGAACTGTTTCACCATTCATCCAAATTCTGCGGTCATACCAAGCAGCACATATGTGGACTTTTTCATCACAATGCAACATTTTGTTTTAATTTATTTTTACACTATTACTCTACAAACTTAAATGCTGCTTATTTTGTTTATTTTTCAAATGTTATGCTGCTTGGTATCACCACAGAATTTGGATGAATGGTGAAACATTTCAGAAGTAATACTTCTTCTGCCGTCCCCGACGCTGCCGAGTTCACTGCATGGGAGGGCTTGGCCACGCAGTTAGTCTTCGGCTCTGACATCTGATAGGCTGCCATAGTCATGTGACACCGCAGACCGTCTCTAAAATATGCCTGGGCTGGTTTTTCACCGGTTTCCACACATAAATTCAATGCTTAAAACTCTCAGAAGTGAAAACAAATTGCACGCTTTGTATTACATAGTGGTATTGCGATATTTTAAAAAGTATCGACTTCAAAGTATCGAAGAGCTGGTATCGAAGTATTGATACGCCCACCCCTACCTCCCATCCCCCTTTGTTAAAAAAATAACCAGTCCCCCACTGGCTTCACCTGTTGATCAGGCCATGACTTCTGATGCATTTTGCAGCTTAAAGCAGACGGACAGTGACATTTTTTTATTGAACCAATCAACAGATTGTATGAAAATATTCTATTCTGTCTATTCCCACGATTTAATATGTGTCACCAGCTTCCATAAACGACCTTATTTGCTCATAGCTCAGCCTTCACTTAGTGAGGCTGCAGTACCGCCATCTCTTGATAGGTGCGGGCATTGGTGACGTCACAACAGCAATACATAGTAAATGGCAGAACGAGAGCAAAGTGATTCGGACAGCGATTATTTTCTCGAGTTTGACGACCTCAATATAAATGATGACATTGAAAATGAGGAATCGGATGATGAAGTAGTTTTGGGTGGTGCTGAGGGGGGTATTTAGCCTTATTTGTGGGAAAGAAGTGAGGGTTATGTTGCCTGCCTGTGCGGTGAGCCTCATCAGAGAAACATTCCCATCTGATCACTACAAGGGATTTTGCCTACCAAGATTAGATTTGTGAACAATGATATGTAAATAAAGTTTTGTAAAATCATATATTGAGTTTATTAATGTTCATGTCAATGTTATAATTCTCATAGTTCAGCATTCATCAAAGTCGCATGTCATATACATTTGAATAATTTGAACACACTAAATTCTTCTCAATTTGAAAAGAAATATTACATCAGAATCAGAATCAGAATCAGGTTTATTGCCATTGTTCATGTAGTACACAAACTAGGAATTTGTCTTGGTACAATGCTGCAACATTAAACATGATAAGATAAGAGAAATAAACTATACATGTAATAAAGTGTAGGATAAGATTAAGTGATACTGGTCAACAGTTAAAATATATATTAGCCAGCAGCAGATACTGTGGAGAACTATATAGTGCAGTCGGTAATGCAGGAAGAAAACAGTGATGATTGACATGAGTCTGGTTGAGCTGCTGTACATGGTGCACGAGAGTCACTTAGTGTTCAGCAGTCTAATGGCAGAGGGGAAGAAGCTGTTCATGTGACGGGAGGTTTTAGTCTGGATGGACCGAAGTCTTCTACCAGAGGGGAGGGGGGCAAACAGTACGTGACCAGGGTGTGAGGGATCGGCTATGATCCGGCCAGCACGCCTCCGGGTCCTGGAGATGTACAGATCCTGGAGAGATGGGAGCTTGCAGCCGATCACCTTCTCAGCAGTGCGCACGACGCGCTGCAGCCTTAGTCTGTCCCTGGCAGTGGCTCCTGCGTACCACACGGTTATGGAGGTGGTGAGGATGGACTCGATGATGGCTGTGTAGAACTGCACTAACATCTTGGTGGGTAGCTTGAGCTTCCTCAGCTGCCGCAGGAAGAACATCCTCTGCTGGGCTTTTTTGATGAGTGAGCTGATGGTCAGCTCCCAGTTGAGGTCCCTGGTGATGGTAGTGCCTAGGAAGCGGAAGGAATCAGCAGTGGTGATGGGAGAGCCTGAGAGGGTGAGGGGGGGCAGAGGAGTAGTGACTTTCCTGAAGTCTACAATCATCTCCACTGTCTTCAGAGCGTTCAGCTGCAGGTTGTTATTGCTGCACCAGGACGCCAGCTGGGCCACCTCTCTCCTGTAGGTGGACTCGTCGCCGTTGGAGATGAGCCCGATGAGGGTGGTGTCGTCCGCAAACTTGATCAACTTGACAGACTGGTGGCTGGAGGTGCAGGAGTTGGTGTAAAGGGAGAAGAGTAGGGGGGAAAGTACACAGCCCTGGGGTGATCCGGTGCTGATGCTAGTATAGTCTGAGACAGTCTTTCCCAGCCGCACATGCTGCCTCCGGTCCGTCAGGAAGTCGATGATCCACCTGCAGAGGGAGTCAGGCACGTTGAGCAGGGACAGCTTGTCCCGGAGCAGAGCGGGGCGGATGGTGTTGAATGCGGAGCTGAAGTCCACAAACAGGATCCTGGCGTAGGTTCCCGGGGAGTCCAGGTGCTGCAGGATGGAGTGGAGGGCCAGGTTGACTGCATCGTCTACAGACCTGTTGGCTCGGTAGGCAAACTGCAGCGGGTCCAGGAGAGGGGTGGTGATGGACTTGAGGTGGGACAGGACCAGGCGCTCAAAGGACTTCATGACTACAGAGGTGAGCGCTACAGGTCTGTAGTCATTAAGTCCAGTGATCCGTGGCTTCTTGGGGACAGGGATGATGGTGGAGGATTTGAGGCAGGACGGCACGTGGCATAACTTAAGGGAGGTGTTAAAAATGTCTGTGAATACAGGAGCCAGCTGTTTCGCACAGAGTCTCAGGGTGGAGGGAGACACGCCGTCTGGGCCGGGGGCCTTGCGCGGGTTCAGTCTGGAGAACTGTTTGAGCACATCCTGCTCACTGATGATAAGGGGAGGGGGGAGGAGGGGGGGGGTGCCTTAAATGAAGTAGGGAATGTGGAGGCTGTGGAGCTGGAGGGAGGGGGGGAGTTGGACACAGATGACGAGGTGTCAAAACGGGCATAGTGTTGGGACAGTCTCTGACAAAGGGCTTTGTCATCCTGACCTTTAGGAGCCTTAGGTCGATAGTTGGTGATCTGCCTCAGTCCTCTCCACACGGAAGCCGAATCATTAGCAGTGAACTGCTGCTGGAGTCTCTCTGAGTACACAGATTTAGCCCTCTTCAGCTCTCTGTTAAACCGGTATTTAACCTCCCTGTAGCAGTCCCTGTCTCCACTTTTCAGCGCTGCTTCCTTCTCCTTCCTGATCTGTCTGAGCTTAGCTGTGAACCAGGGTTTGTCATTAGAGTAACTCACCCTGGTGCGTGATGGAAGAATGTTCTCTTCACAAAAGTGGATATATGAGTTCACAGTGTCCGTGTACTCATCCAGATCATGCGTGGCTCCTTTAAGCATGCCCCAGTCAGATATTTCCATGCACGTTTCCAGCTTCTCCTCAGCATCACTGGTCCGTATCTTCGTAGTGCTCACAACAGGTTTAGTGAGCTTCAATCTCTGTCTGTATGTGGGAATGAGGTGAACCATCACGTGATCAGATAATCCCAGCGCAACTCGAGGGACAGCGCGATATGCGTCTTTCACTGTGGTGTAACAGTGATCCAGTGTGTTTAATCCTCTGGTGGGGCATTTAATAAACTGTTTGTAGCGGGGGAGATCGTGGCTCAGATTGCACTGATTAAAGTCGCCAACCACAATAATCAGCGAGTCTGGAAAACTCCGCTCTGTGTGTTGAATGTGATCCGCGAGCACGCGCTGAGCTTCGCGCGTGTCCGCGTCGGGAGGGGCGTCCACAGCCATACTGTACACATACTATACCACCTTTGTATGAATGTTTGAAAACACAGCAGAAATATACAAAGAAATACAAAAATGCTGCACTGTGCAGTGGTTTAGCACTGTGGCAGCACAGTTTTACCCTCGGCCGGGGGATCGTGGGGATCATGAGATCGTGGGTTCGATCCCAGCCCCCGACCAACAGTGAGCTGTGTGGAGTTTGCATGTTCTCCCCGTGTTGCGCGGGTTTACTCCGGGATTTCTCCGGTTTCCTCCCGCATACCATTAAAAACGTAGGTTTAGGGCGCTCGCGCACACAGCGACCAGCAGCCGGTGGCTTGTCACCAGACTGCAAACCAAGTCTACCTACGGATACAAATAAGTAACAAAAAAAAAAAAAAAAAAAAAAATCAATGGAGTATCACTACAGATGAAGAAAATAACTAGTTTCCAGATATAGCAATTATTATATTCCAATAAATAACATTTCACAGTTATAATGGGCACCATTCTATGGTAGAAAATTGGGGTTCCATTTTTAAAAGCACATTTCTCTTACAATCTTAGGCTTATATTTATTTTTCTTAGCAAATATGTTGCTTCCCTAAAAATTGAAAGCTGAACTGTCATTGGTAATTACCTCCGCCAGGCCGAAAAGGCCAGGAGGTGGTTATGTTTTTGCCGGGGTTTGTTTGTCTGTTTGTCAACTCCGCGTTCTTCAATGTTTTAGGCACAAAAGCACGCGCAAAACACTGGTGGCCTGGGCCCGCCAGCGCGCCTCTGTTTGCGCGCAGCTCCAAAACCTGACACGGGCACCTGTCCGCCGCCGCATTATTTCCCAGAAATAATTTGATTTTGAAAATCATCCATTACTTGGAATTCATTTTAAATGTTTAGTAAACATTTGCAGTGAATATTAAAAATACAAAACTTACCCTGTTTACTTCTCGTTTTCTGACAGCTGATCACCTCGGTAGATCACCGTGGCTTTTCACGCCACTGTCACTGACACTTGTCTCAGAGTCAGACTTGGGAATCGAGGGATATATAGTTGGAATAGCCGTTTTCTTTATCACCAATCCTTTTGCAAATTTCATTTCAAATTGCATCTTATTCTCGAAATCGCTGTAAACGAAATGTCTGCACATGTAGGGCGCTGACGAGGTGCAGGTGTGCGCGCAGCTGAGGCAGATGCCTGAGAGCGGCGAGCCGTGACACCTGCAAAATATATGTGGACAAGAAAGACTGACAAACCTGGGTACTATTTCACTGCAGTCTGCTTTAATACAGAAGCTGAAGCAATAGGGAACACTGTGTGTCTCTGTAATTGAGAACTTTGCTTCTAACAAACACAGGAGGATGGACTTCCAATATAAGTAACCGGTGAGTTAAACTGTCTTTCTTCGGCATGTTTTTTCCCCCTAACCGTTCTTATGATCATGAAAATATTTGGTAATTCCGAGAAATATCCGTAATCGCCGATTTTAAAACGTAAACATCAAGTGTTGCATGAAGCAAAGCACAGCAGTGGCCGCGACAGTGTGCGTGTGTTTGCCGGTTGTGACGTCACACAGTCAGTGGCCATCTTAGCCGCTGATCGCTTGGCTCTCCAGGGCAGCATACTTTCAAGAGCACATTGTCACCATATGCGACATTTGTTGAGACCAAAACATGTGCAGTTCGCTTTAGCTCGTCTCAGACAACAATTTCAGATATGAATTAGCAATATTGAATTTTCGTCTGTCCGTCTGCTTTAACTTCTGGCTCAGATCTGTTTTCTTCCTCTACTGCAGCAAATCCTGCAGGATGCCGAGGAGTGGGACCACCTGTTCAGAGAGCTGCAGCAGAACCTGCAGAACAAACGGGAACCGATGACTGCCGTCAAACACACTCTGTGATGGAGGAAGAGGAGGATGGAGATGAAGAGGAGGGATAACTTTGCACTTTGCACACCACCATTCTGCCTCTTTATCGTATTTATGGCGATATGCATCAAGCCTGTTTATATTTGGGAGGTTTGCCTTAGCAGACTTGGCTCAGAAAGATTTGTAACCCTGGAAAAACTGCGCTTTTTAGCAACACCTGTGGCCCAGCTTACAAGTTTACATCAGTTGGCCCAACATATGTGTGCTGTTAGCAGCATGTGAACTTCACATTTATTTACAATATTAGCATTTTCATATGTAAAAGAAATGTAAATTACACTCATTGCATCGTCAATTCCAGCTCTGTGTTCCCAAAAAAGTGATAAAAGTGCTACATAAGGAGTGATTTCTATAAATACAAGTGTAACAGTTGGTTAGCTACAGTTAGCAATGTGTCAACTGTAGCTTTACGTTTCTTTACATTGTTAGCTTTTTTCATCTTATGCACAAATTTATCTTTGCTGTATTAAATAAACTTTCTACCTCTTATCACCTAACCAAAAAAAAAAAAACTGTCTAAAAAAGCTAACATTGTAAATATATGGAGTGATATAGTTAGCATGTTGCTAACTATAGCTAGCTAATGGTATCCTTGTAGTTATGCAAATAAATTACTATGTAGAGCTTGAATCTACTTAAGTATAAATTAAAATAAATTAAAGTGTTCTAATTAAGTTATTTAAGTGAGGATATTGTTAGCTAGCAGTAGTTAGCAACATGCTAATTATAAACTTTGCATTTATTTACATGGATAGCTTTTTAAAACTAAAAGAAATATAGATGACATGCGCTGCATCATTAATTCCAGCTGCATGTTCCCAGAAACAAACGGAAAAGTGATTGAAGCTCTGCACAGTGAGTTTAGCATAGAAGTGTAAGTGAGTTAGCCATAGTTAGCAATAGATTAATTATGGCTTTGCATTTATTTACAGTGTTGTTTTTTCATCTTAGACACATGTTCTTTGCTGTACTAACTAAACATATTTCCCTCCTCACTATAAAAACCTGTCTAAAAAAGCTAACATTATAAATAAATGTGAAGCTATAGTTAGCATGTTGCTTACTGACTCTTGCTAACAGCATCCTCACAGTTATGCAAATAACTTAGAAGTTATTTGTATAACTAGATCATACTGTTAACTAGTGATAGCAATATTCTAACTACAGCTTTATTTACAACAGATTTTTTTCAAATCCGACAGAAATGTAAACGACGTCCACTGCGTCGTCAATTCCAGCTCCCTGCTTCCAGAAACAAACAGGAGAAGTCATTCAAGCTCGACATTTGCTAACCATAGTTCTGGAAATGATTTCATCTGTAGAGCTTGAATCCCTTTTCCTGTGGGCCCCTGGGACAAGGAACTTCAATCACTGATGCCCATCATTTACATTTAATTTCAGATCTTACAGATGTTATGGAAAAAATGTGACTGTAGATGGAGAATGGACATAAACGGGGATTTGCTAACTCCTAGCGGAACTTCATGCTTTGAGCACAGGGTCAGATGGGCTGCATTTCACTTATTGGCCACAAGTGTCACTAAAAACAAGGGAATTGTCAGGGTTGCAAAAGTCAGTTGAAAACTGAGTTTATGGTGGATTTAGAAATGATTACCTATGTTTTGTGTAATTTTAAAATGAATGTTGTGGGTCTAATTGGTTCATGGTTCAGCAGGAGACGGGTATGTCTAGAGCTTTAGATGTGAATCTGATAGATGAGGTTCTTTGAATTAGATTTTTGTTTTTTCCCCTCATTTATTTGTTACAGTGCTGTCTTACCAAGGGTTAATCTACCAACCAAAGAAATATATTTTTTAACTTTGTTTAATGTCCTGCTTTTGCATTTTTATTTGTAATTCTTCAATCATTCCCAGTTGTCTTCAGTGTTTACATGGGTGGGATCGTTGGTCTGTAGAGTTTTTTTTCTTTCTTTTAGCTCAAAAGAATTAAACATTCTGATACAAATTAATTTCTATAGTTTTATTTTCTTTAAAAAAGAAGAGAATTTTTTTTATCAGTCTGTCATTAATGGGGAGCAATTTGAAATTCATGAGACTAGAAATTTTGAGTTAAGGACAATTTCAAAATTCTGAAGAAAAAAAGGTGAGTAATTTACAAAAGTCAGACTGTAAATAAAGCTCTTTATTGGTCAGAACACATCAAGGGTTAACTATTGCAGTACCATTTTACACACGAGTTCTCCTCACGACTGGCTATTTGACATCTTGCTCCATATGCTAATGAGCCCCAGTTCACCCCATTCTTTCATCATTTCAGATTTATGTTTTGATGGTGCGATGTTTCAGGCTAATGTTAGCTTTTAGGTTTGGTTATTGGTCTAAGTAACATACCAGTTAATGGCTAACTCTGCTAATGGTAGCTAACCAATGCTAATCGAGCTATCCAGTCAAAAAAGTAGACAAACTGATCGTAGTAGCTAAACTGAAAGCTACACATTAGGTTTTAAAGTGGAAATTTATTGATTTTTTTAATTGGGCCAAATTTGGTATGTTTATGCGGGAAATTGTATAATTTCCTCGAATATCACCATTTTTTTTTTAAATAAATTGTGATACGGAGAGAGAAGTTTTGATAAAATCGGTCGAAGTGACTATTTCAGATGACCAAAATTCGCTGGGAATGTCAGCCTGAAATGCGTGACGTCACAAGTTGAACAATTAATTTATTACTAGTCTATTGTGCATGCGCTATATTGTATACACAAACTGCATTGTGTCGTTAAAATCTGAAAATGAGATTGCATTCATATTTTGAGGAAAATGGAAGAAAGCAGTCTTGATCAGAGTTTCGAATTGGATACCAATGAAGAGGAAGACGAAGGTGTAGAGAGTGATTTAACCTCTTGCACTCCGTTGTACCGTGGGCAGGCAAGTCTCTGCGTCCTAGCTCGTGCACTCTAGGATGCATGATGGAGATGGTGATGTAGGACATGATGTAGATGGTGATGGCGTCCTAGCGCGCACTGAAAATAAAAGCTGCAGACACAGCCACGAACAGATTAGTTCATCTGATTGACCTCTCATTCGACTAATAGAGCCTTGAATTGGGTTTCTGAAACCTTGAAGAACCAATGACTGAAAACCTAGCAAGATGGACCCGCCTACCAACGCTGTGAATGCAGTGAGCCAATTGAAGCAGAGAAGTTTGCGAGCTGTTTTTTTTAAGGCTGGGTGAAGACGGACTGCTGCAGCGGATCAAAAAAGGACCCGCAGGAAGAACCCCACAGACCCAGCAGCACGGAGACCATCCACAAGTGCAACCTTTGTGACAGCGACTGCCATTCGCGCATGGCCAGGCGGTGCTTATTTTGTTTTTGTCCCAGCAGAATAGATACACATGCGTTCGCCAGTCTATTTTTAATTACTACTGTTACTTGTTTTGAAAAATCGTTCGCCAAAAACCGCAATCATGGAAGCGCAAAACCGCAATAATGGAATTATGTTTTGATCGGGTCGCGAGACCAGCGTCGCGTTCGTTTGACAATGAGGAAGAAGTTCACCAGCTCCGCTTCTGCTGGGAAGAGGTGAGGTGTTCTAAGCTAAATTACTCTTTATCCCTGAAAATTGTAATCAAAATGACTTTTGACCGATCGGTAAATTACAGCTGTGCGTCATCGCTGCATGACGGACCGTGGCGCAACGGGTGATGTCTTTCCTCTGTAGTGGGGGGGGGGGGACAACCCCCCACACACACACAGACACAGCCCTGAGTGTGACCTTTTATTAGAGCCCAAAATGAAGCTTCTACATTGAATCATTCAAAGTTACAGACGTTTCTCCAAACTGTGCCATTTGGCATAATTTGGCACAGTTCCAAAACGCCTGGGAACTACCTGAGGAAAAAGCTGTGTAATATATTCATTTTTTGTGGTATTGTTACAAAATTTGGACCTCAGCTGGATAACACTTGGTTCTACATTTCTGTTGCATTTTCCAGCCCGGATCTGAAGTTGTGTGTTATTTGCAAGCATTTGTATCCAAAAAAACACCCAGGCAAAATTTATTTTCTTCAAGTTCACTATGTTTAGATGACTGTAACTCAGTGGCCGGAGCAAAGTGTTTTCTTTTAAATGAGATCAACCCCATGAAGATGCTGCAAAGGGTTGAAGAACAGCTTTCAATTTACTTTGGGCACTTTATTTTTTGGCGTTTTTAGGGAAATTGACCGGAGTGCAAGGGGTTAACAGACAGCAATAATGATGATGGAGATTTGGGTGATTTTGACCCTGAAGCCGACGAAAACCAAGACGCCATTGCTGGTGCTAAAGTTGCGGCTGGAGGCCCTGCAGCTCACCTGCATGAACCGGGTCCAAGACAGCCGGATGGTGATGATGAACCAAGGAGAAATAGAGATGTCACGGCTTGACCGTAACAACACTGAACTGGTACGTGTAAGTGGTGTGAAAGTGTTTGCCCCTTCCTGATTTCTTTTTTTTTTTTTGTTTTTTGGTATTTTTATCACACTTAAATGTTTCAGATCGTCAAACAAATTTAAATATTAGACAAAGGTAACACCAGTAAACACAAAGTGCAGTTTTTAAATGAAGGTGTTTATTATTGCCTTATTGAAAACGTCAAACAGTCCTTGGACAGGGGTAATGTGGTAGGAGCTGTTTTTCTAGATCTCAAAAAGGCTTTCGATACTGTAAACCACAGTTTGCTTTTATCCAAAATGGTATCTTTTAACTTCTCCCCAAATACATTAGAATGGTTTGCATCTTATCTCCAGAATAGAGAACAGTGTGTAAAAGTTCACCAGGATAAATCCTCATTTTTAAACAACCGCATGGGTATCCCACAAGGGTCCATTCTTGGTCCTTTAGTTTTCAGCATTTTTATTAATGACTTGCCGTTACACTGCTCAGCTGCAACATGCCAACTTTATGCAGATGATGCAGTTATTTACACAGCTGCCAAGACTCCAGCACAGGCTGCAGATGTACTGTCTACAAGTATGGTTGATGGCCAAGAGTGGCTCCTCAAGAACCATCTATTGCTGAACCTTCAGAAAACAGTCTCAATGTGCTTTTCAATCAAAAAATGTAACCTGCAACATTTTAAAGTTAATATACATGATCATGACATCAGTTTAGCTACAGAATTCAAATACCTTGGCATTGTACTAGATCCTCAACTCAAATTTAATCTTCATATAAAGAAAATTTCAAAAACAGTAAAAAAAAATCTGAACTGCTTTAAATTAATTAGATATTACATACCTTACGAAGCAGCTGCACTGTATATGCATTCTATGGTTTTTTCTCATATATCATACTGTTTGACAGTCTGGGCTCAAGCAGCCCCTTCCACAATAAGACATATAGGTTCATTATATAATCAAACCCTAAAAATCTTGGACAAAAAGCCCATTAGGTGGCATCACTGTAATGTTTTAAAAAAATACAACCTATTGAGTTTTGAGAGCTTCATTGACCTCTGTCTTCTGAAATTAACGTTCAAATGTTTCCATAAATCAGCACCCGAGCCACTTGCTGGTTTCGTCCAAAGACAGGACAGCAGCAGAGCCACCAGGAGTTCTGTTAACAATAACTGTAAAATATTCCACCGCAGAACCACATTTGGACAAACAGCTTTCTCTATAAAGGGCAGTCACATCTGGAACATAATGCCAAATGAAATTAAAATAATAACGGACTTTAAAACATTCACTAAAAATGTTAAAAACTGGCTGAAAAATAAACAAGAATGTACTCATGTATGAATTAATTGTCTGCAAAGTGAGAGTGAATGAAGGGAAGGAATAAATGTGTTTGTTTATAGTGAGTGACGGAGGGAGGAAGGCCTGAAATAGGCAAATGTGAGTTATGTTATATGTGTTAAATGTGAGTCAGGCTGTTATATTTGTGTATTTATAATATTTATAATATTTATGTTAAATGTGAGTCAGGCTGTTATATTTGTGTATTTATAATATTTATAATATTTATAATTGTGTATTTATAATTTTTCTGCATTGATGTATGTGGTTATTGTGTATATTTTTTATCTTGATTCTTTTTTCTAAAGCCCATCCAGGGACAAGAGTTGCAAATTAGCTAATAGCTATACACTCTATGTGCAACACATCAGATTGATTGTCTTTGATTAATTGTCTGTTTATTGCACTGTCCCTGTCAAATAAACTAATCTACTACTACTACTATTAAGGGTTAAAAAAAAAGATCCAAACCTACATGGCCCTGTGTGGAAAAAGTGACCCCCCCCCCCCAATTAAAACATGAATTAATTGAAGTTTATCACATCTTTGGAAAGCTGAGTTCAATTTCTCTAGCCACACTCGGGCCTGATTACTGCCACACCTGTTCTCAAGAAATCACTTCAATAGGACCTGCCTGGCAAAGTGAAGTAGACCAAAAGATCCTCAAAAGCTAGACATCTTGCTGCGATGCAAAGAAATTCAGGAACAAATGAGAAACAAAGTAATGGTGATCTGTCAGTCTGGAAAAGGTTATAAAGCCATTTCTAAAGCTTTGAAACTCCACTCTGAACCACAGTGAGAGCCATTATCCACAAATGGCAAAAACATGGAAGAGTGGTGAACCTTCCCAGGAGTGGCCAGCCGACCAAAATTACCCCAAGAGCACAGCGACAACTCATCCAAGAGGTCACAAAAGACTCCACAACAACATCCAAAGAACTGCAGGCCTCACTTGGCTCAGTTAAGTTCAGTGTTCATGATTCCATCATAAAGAGACTGGTGTGGGGGTTTGGGATAACCCCCACAACAGACTGGGACAGGGACGGCAATGTGTGTATTAATGTCTACAGACAGCCCGCTCTTTCTGGATTTTTCCGTTTCACTACTGTGATGTTAATGTGCCATTCATGCATTGTTTCACTACTGTGATGTTAATGTGCCATTCATGCATTGTGTTCATGCATCCTGCCCTTACTGTGTCTCTCAAATGCAAATGCCCATACCTACTGCTGTGAATGCCTTTCATGTATTGTCTGTAGTTGGGTATATATGCTGCACTATTCTGTAAATCTCTCTCTCACTCTTCGACGACTGCTGCTGACACACACATCCTGTGTCTCTTTGCTGAGAGCCTGAGGACCCCGCTCCAGTCTGCTCACACAAGGGCTGGAGCGGAGTTCCTATGATGGCGGTATGATTTAATAAACCTACTTAAAAACTCTGTTCGCTCCTTATTTTTTGTGCCGCCATACTGGGCAAAAATGGCCTGCATGGCAGAGTTCCAAGATGAAAACCACTGCTGAGCAAAAAGAACAAAGACTCATCTCAGTTTTGCCAGAAAAACTCTTGATGATCCCCAAAACTTTTGGAAAAATACTCCGTGGACTGATGAGACAAAAGATGAAGTTTTTGGAAGGTGTGTGGCCCATTACATCCGGTGTAAAAGTAACATTATAGAAAAGGAACATCATGTAGAAGAGCTTGAAATAACGAGGCGATGTGATTTATAAACCAAAGTTTAATATCAGCTTCGCTCCTCTAACAAGTCTCATCTCAGTGCAGAAGCAGAATAAGAGGTCGAACACAGTCAGACCTTCATACTTATACCTACACACAACAAAAGACATTGCATATCAAAGCTGACATCCCGCATTAACTTAATCCCCCCTCCTTTGTCCTCCGTCTCCTCCACCTGACCCTGGGTGGTCAGGGAGATCGATCTCCTCCATTGTCCTCCGTCTCCTCCACCTGACCCTAGGTAGTCAGGGAGATTGATCTGGTCTCCACCGCTGCGACTCCGTATGCTCTTTGATCTTCGCTGGCGGTCGAGACCGCTTGTCCTGTTCTGAGGCGTGAGGTCATTCCACATATGTAATCACTAAACATTCTAATATGTCTATACATATGTAGGTATGGAATATATGATTAATATAAACCACAGCCCCCCCCCAAACGACTAAGAAAAGGACAATCAAAGTAAGTTTACAGTTTAAGATAATCTCTGACATACTATACTGTTAAACCTCTTGACAGGGAAAACAAGGAAGAATCTTTCCAGCAGTCATGCTCCTGTAGAGAATTCAGTGGTAACCATAACGGTATAGTAATATCACAAATCAGCCTTCAAACTGTCACGGCACAATCTGATAACATAGTTAACAACTCTTGGTTAATTTGCATCAGTCCCTGTGCCGTCTGGGTTTTAATCTTATCCCGAATCTGCTGTAGGTCCGCTTTGGCGTCCTGGTGGGACCCTCCTGTAAGGAATCTGCAGTTTGGGGAGGAGAGTGGTTATTTGTTCCCTGCAGGGGGGTTGAGTCTTTTTTCTTGGGGGGTCTACCCCCCCGAGGTGCCCTCGCCACCCGTGCAGGTTCGTCTCTCAACAAGAAAGCAGGTTTAAGTCTGTCAATGCTGACTGTTTCTTTTCTGTCCCCTAAATCAAGCACAAAATGCTTATCACCAGGTTCCAGCACTCTGAATGGTCCATCGTATGGTGGACGGAGGGTTGATTTTAAAGCTTCATGCCTAATAAAAACAAACTCGGCGTTTTTTAAAGCTTGGGGGACAAAAACCCGTGGAAAAGAGTGATGTGCCGGTCTGGGGAGAGTGTCCGGTCCGTTGCTGCCTAAAGGCCTCAGGGTTGGAAGATGCCCAGGCTCTGGGTTCTCTGGTAAAAACTCACCTGGGAGTCTGAGAGGTTGTGCAAAAACTAATTCTGCTGGGGAGGCGTCTAGATCCTCTTTAGGTGCAGCACGCAACCCAAATAAAACCCAGGGAAGTTTATTTACCCAATTTGTATCCGTTAGCGAGGCCCTGAGGGCGGCCTTTAAAGATATGTGAAAACGTTTGCATAACCCATTAGCCTGAGGGTGATATGCGGTGGTGCGGTGAATTGTCGCCCCTAAGCTGCTGGCCATGGCTGACCAAAGCTCTGAGACAAATTGAGGCCCCCTATCGGACGTGATGTCCGATGGGACGCCGAAACGTGCCACCCAGTTTGTCAAAAAAATGCGAGCGACTTCAGCCACTGTGGTTGACGCCAGAGGGACCACCTCAGGCCAGCGCGTAGTACGGTCTATCATTGTTTAACAGGTGTGTGAAGCCTTGAGACGAAGGTAGTGGTCCCACGAGGTCGACATGAACGTGGTCAAACCTTCTAGCTGGGATTCGAAAAGGCTCTAGAGGGGCTTTTGTGTGTTTGTGTATTTTGGCGCGCTGACAAGACATGTAAGTTTTTGCCCATTCCTTTACATTTTTGCGCAGGCCCGGCCACACAAACTTTTCGGCGACCATTTTAACCGAGGCACGCACACCTGGGTGCGCGAGGGAGTGAATTGCGTCGAAAATACGGCGGTGCCATGCAGCTGGGACTACTGGGCGAGGTCGGCCGGTTGAGATGTCGCAGATTAGGGGGGGGGTACACCGTCACGTAAACCCCTTTCCTCCAGTCTTAACCCTGTTGGTCCAGATAGGAGCGCGCGCACGTCCGCGTCACCGCTTTGTTCCTCTGCCATGGCTGCGTAATCTATCCCTACGTGAATTGGGGCCGTGTACGTGTCCGCGTTGGCGAAGAGTTCTGCGGCTGAGGTAGTATAATCTATCTCCCCGTGCTCTGGTGATGTCACAGCGCAAGAGAGGCAGTCTGCTACCACGTTAAGTTTGCCTGCCACATGACGAATGTCTGTGGTGAACTCTGAAATTACAGCTAGCTGTCTTTGTTGCCTGCCTGACCATGGTTCTGAAATTTTAGCCATCGCAAAAGTGAGCGGTTTGTGGTCTACAAAAGCCGTGAAACGCCGCCCTTCTAACCAGAACTGGAAGTGGCGGATGGATAAATGAAGCGCTAGCAGCTCCCTGTCAAAAGTGCTGTATTTACGCTCGGTTTGGTTTAACGATTTGCTAAAAAATGCTAAAGATTGCCAGGTTCCGCCAACGTGTTGTTCCACAACTGCCCCTATGGCCAGGTCTGAAGCGTCTGTGGTTAGCGCTATGCGGGCCGAGGGATCGGGGTGAACCAACAATGTGGCGTTCACTAGAGCACTTTTCACTTCCACGAAGGCGCGTTCGCGCTCCGGGGTCCATTCGACCGCGTTGGAAGGCTTTTGTTTTCTGAGTGCGGCATACAGGGGCTGCATGAGTTGAGCTGCGCGGGGGAGGAAACGGTTGTAAAAAATTAACCATTCCCAAAAATTCTTGCAGCGATTTGACGGTTTGTGGTCGTGGAAAATTTTTTACCGCGCGGACTTTGTCTGGCAATGGGACTGCCCCTTTCGGTGAAACTCTTGTGTCCCAAAAAATCAATTTGTGACACGCCGAATTTGCATTTGGCTGGATTGATTATTAACCCGTGCTCTTCTAGTCTCTGAAAAACTGTAGTGAGGTGTTGTTCGTGTTCTTCCGAAGGGGAGGTCGCGTAATACCACGTCCATCATCCGCTGAAAGGTTTGAGCAGCGCCTTTGAGGCCAAACGGAATCCGCAAAAATTCAAAAAGACCGAAAGGGGTTATTACAGCCGTTTTAGGAATGTCTTCCGCTCGAATGGGGACTTGGTGATAGCCGCGGACCAGGTCTATTTTAGAAAAAATGCACGCACCCGCCAGATGTAGTGAAAAATCTTGGATGTGAGGAATTGGGTAGCGGTCATGCGCTGTCGCATTGTTTAATCTGCAGTAATCGCCGCACGGTCTCCAAGAACCGTCGGTTTTCGGGACCATGTGGAGTGGCGATGCCCAGGGGCTTTTTGAGCGTCTAATAATGCCTAATTTTTCCAGGGTGGTAAACTCGTCCCGTGCTATGGCGAGCTTGGTCGCGTCTAAACGCCGAGCTTTGGCGAACACGGGTGGGCCCGTTGTGGGAATGAAGTGTTCAACCCCGTGTTTCGCTACTGTTGCTGAAAATTTGGGAACTGTGAGTGCTGGAAATTGGGTGAGGAGTTGGTCAAACTTACCTCCTGCTGTTGTGACGTTGGCCTGCACGGGTGGTGGAGAAACTCGAGCTGAGCAGGGGATAGAAGAAAATGACAGTGCATTAACCAAGTGTTTATTTGCTAGATCGACTAACAACCCATGTGCACACAAAAAATCAGCGCCCAACAAGTTAAAACTCACCGCCGCTACAATAAATGTCCATCTATAGTTGCGGCCGTGAATGCAAAGAGGCAGGCTCCTTTCACCGTAAGTGTCGATGATCGAGCCGTTGGCTGCCATCGCCCCATTACCCCGGGGACCCATGGCCCGATCTGCGTGGGAAGGGGTGATAAAACTCAGTTGAGCTCCGGTGTCGATCAGGAACTGTCTCCCGGTGTGTCCGTCAGTCACATAAAGAAGCTTATTTTTTTCGCCGAGAACCACAGCTGTTAACGGTTCTCGGCTTTGGCGTTTCCCGAACTTTTGAACTTGCAGGGGGGAACGCATTTGTACGCCCTCTCGGCGAAACGGTGGTGGTAATAGCAGATGTCGTTCCGCCTGCTGCGTCTTGGCCGTGTTGCCGCCATGGTGGGTGGGCTCTGCTCAGTTGTCTGTGGTTCTCCGCTGCTCTGGGCATCTGCGCTGAGATCTGCGGATGCTGCTGTGGCCATCTGTTCACCGCAGGCGTTGATGAGTCGCTGTGCTTCGCGGGCCAGCGCGTGGAAGTCTTGCTGGGTGCTGCATCGCATGTTGACCAGCGTCCCTCTCATGTATGGCGGCAGAGTGCTGAGGAAGATATGTTGGAAGAGGAAGTTGTCGTTGTCCTCTTCCTTGAGCTGCAGCATGTCCTCCATGAGGGCCTTGGGTCTGCATCCTCTGTGGCCGTAGATCGCCAGGATCTTCTCTGCTCTCTCTTCGGCTGAGGGGATGTAGTTCTCGACGATGGTCGCCTTAAGTTCTCTATATTTGTCATGGGCGGGCGGCCGTTGGATTATGCTCCGCGCACATCTCGACGTGGCAGCGTCGAGTTTGGCGACGATGTGATAAAATTTTGTGTCGTCTGCCGTTATGCCCGCCAGTGCAAACTGAGCCTCAGCTTGCTGGAACCACGAGCTCGGGTCTTCTTGCCAGAAGTCTGGCAGCTTGACGGTGACGGCGCTTGTGTGGGCCGTCCCTGATGTGTCCGCCGGGTGAGAGCGCCTTTCATCAGCTCTCACGGCGGGGCTGGTGCTCGGTTGAGCCCTCTCTGTAGCTTCTGCCGTGGGGGAACGTCGTCCATCTGTTTCCCTGTCTGCATGGGCGCCGGCACTTGCCTGGGTCGCCTCTGATGAGTCAATCGCGGGAGAACGTCTCTGTTCCATCCTCGCGTCAGGGTCACCAGTGTAGAAGAACTTGAAATAACGAGGCGATGTGATTTATAAACCAAAGTTTATCAGCTTCGCTCCTCTAACAAGTCTCATCTCAGTGCAGAAGCAGAATAAGAGGTCAAACACAGTCAGACCTTCATACTTATACCTACACACAACAAAAGACATTGCATATCAAAGCTGACATCCCACATTAACTTAATCCCCCCTCCTTTGTCCTCCGTCTCCTCGACCTGACCCTGGGTGGTCAGGGAGATCGATCTCCTCCATTGTCCTCCGTCTCCTCCACCTGACCCTGGGTAGTCAGGGAGATCAATCCGGTCTCCACCGCTGCGACTCCGTATGCTCTTTGATCTTCGCTGGCGGTTGAGACCTCTTGTCCTGTTCTGAGGCGTGAGGTCATTCCACATATGTAATCACTAAACATTCTAATATGTCTATACATATGTAGGTATGGAATATATGATTAATATAAACCACACATCATACCAACAGTAAAATGTGGTAGTAGTGTGATGGTCTGGGGCTGTTTTGCTGCTTCAGGACCTGGAAGACTTGCTGTGGTAAATGGAACCATGAATTCTGCTGTCTACCAAAAAATCCTGAAGGAGAATGTCCGGCCATCTCTTTGTGACCTCAGGCTGAAGTGCACTTTGGTTCTGCAGCAGGACAATGATCTAAAACACACCAGCAAGTCCACCTCTGAATGGTTTAAGAAAAACAAAATGAAGACTTTGGAGTGGCCTAGTCAAAAGTCCTGACCTGAATCCGATTGAGATTTTGTGGCATGACCTTAAAAAGGCAGTTCATGCTCGAAAACCCTCCAATGTGGCTGAATTACAACAATTCTGCAAAGATGAGTGGGCCAAAATTCCTCCACAGCGCTGTAAAAGACTCCTTGTCAGTTATCGCAAACGCTTGATTGCAGTTGTTGCTGCTAAGGGTGGCCCAACCAGTTATTAGGTTTAGGGGGCAATCACTTTTTCACACAGGGCCATGTAGGTTTGGATTTTTTTTTACTCTTACTAATAAACACCTTTGTTTAAAAACTGCATTTTGTGTTTACTTGTTATCTTTGTCTGATATTTAAATTTGTTTGATCTGAAACATTTTTAAGCGTGACAAACATACAAAAAAAGGAAATCAGGAAGGGGGCAAGCACTTTTTCACACCACTGTATATATACAACAGTGTATTGTTACCCATCCTGTAGCTAGCATATTGTAGCGAACTCAATATGAGCGCCCTACTTGGCTTGCCAAGTGGGTTGACCCTATTGGCGACACAGGTAGGGTGCGGGACTCCGGAGCGGGAGGCGTGAGTTCGAATCTCCCGGTGGGACGTCGCCATGTCGAGCAGCACGTTACATTGGTGTCAGAAGTGGGATCTCCTGTCCAAAGCAGTAATGGGGCGCTGACATCGGGACGATGTCGAGAACCAGAGGGGAGTAGTGTAGCGAACTCAATATGAGCGCCCTACTTGGCTTGCCAAGTGGGTTGACCCTATTGGCGACACAGGTAGGGTGCGGGACTCCGGAGCGGGAGGCGTGAGTTCGAATCTCCCAGTGGGACGTCGCCATGTCGAGCAGCACGTTACATTGGTGTCAGAAGTGGGATCTCCTGTCCAAAGCAGTAATGGGGCGCTGACATCGGGACGATGTCGAGAACCAGAGGGGAGTAGTGTAGCGAACTCAATATGAGCGCCCTACTTGGCTTGCCAAGTGGGTTGACCCTATTGGCGACACAGGTAGGGTGCGGGACTCCGGAGCGGGAGGCGTGAGTTCGAATCTCCCGGTGGGACGTCGCCATGTCGAGCAGCACGTAACAGTAATTATAACAAGCTAACTTATAGCTTAAGCTAATGGAGGGGGTGGTACAGGGCAGTTGACTGTTGGAAGGCGGAGCGCCAAAAGAGGCCGAGATGGTGCAGGACCAGCTAGCGGAATCCTCCTTTATAGTCCCGGCGTGATGACATCATCCCGTGCATGTGTCCCTGCGCCCATGGCGTCTGTGGTACCATTTCCGTCCGCCACACACTGGTCTGTAGTTGTTCAGTACTTCAGAGTCTAAATTATGTCTCTTCAGGGCTGGCTTGACAATGGCTGTCTTAAAAGCACTCGGAAAAACGCCTGTCTGAAGAAAATAATGTAAAATATTAAGAGCATCATCAACTAAAAAGTTACAAATGAATTTCTAAAATGATGTAGGAATTGGATCTAAAAGGCAGGTTGCTGGTTTTAACTGGGAAATAACTTTCTCCAGCACCTTAGCATCAACTAGGACAAAACTGTCCAGTGTTTCCCCACATAAAAACAAAGGTTCAGCTGTATTAAAATCAGTAGGTTGTAATGAGCTAATAGCTGACCTTAGTTTTTATTTTACTGCTGAAGTTTAAAGCTTTTTTTTTTTCATTTAAAGCTTTTTTCATGCATTTGCAGCTTTTTTCCTTGAATTTCACAACTTTTTTTAAATTTGCAAGTTTTTACATTTAAATCTGCAACTTTTTATTGTAAATTTGCAACTTTTTTCTTCTAAATTGCTATCTTTTCCCTCATATTTAAAGCTTTTTTCATAAATTTGCAGCTTTTTCCCTTTAATTCCACAGCTTTTTTTTAAATGTAAATTTGCAGCTTTTTTCCTCATAAATTTAAAACTTTTTCTCATAAATTTCCAGCTTTTTCTCTTTAATTTCACATCTTTTTTATTACGTACATTACTTACATTTCAGATCTTCTGGTCCATGATGAACCACCCAGAGCCCTCAGGTGGTCAGGGTCAGGCCTAGTATCTGTGGCCACAGTTGGAACCAAACATGGTGAGGCAGCGTTCAGTTTTGATGCCTCTCACATGTGGAACAAACTCCCAGAAAGCATCAGGGCTGCTGAAACTGTACGCTGCTCTAAATCGAGTTTAAAAACTTTCCTATTTACTTTTGCCTTTCAGTAGAGCAATGATTAATCTCCCACATTGCACTGCAACTTTTATTTCATACCTGCCAACTACTCCGGTTTTGCTGTAATGGTTCTGGTTTTCAAGACCCCATTCCGGGTTACGGGTTTATTAATCAAAATTACGGTTTTTCACTAAAAATTCAGTCAAAAATTTTAAATCGTAAAAAAAAAACACAAAAGCAATTCCAAACACGAGATCGCTAGGGATCGTATCTAAATTTAGAACAAAGGCAATTGGCACTGCTTCCTGTAGGTGTATTGCGCATGTGCGAGAGGTCTGAACCTAAGGTGCGCCCTTTCAGGCAGAACTGGAAGTGACGTATGGCCAGGTGGAGAGCCAGTAACTCTCTGTCGAACACACTGTATTTACACTCACTGTCGTGCAAAGACCTGCTAAAAAAGGTGAGTGGCTGCCAAGAACCGGTGACGCATTACTCCACGACGGCCCCATGGCCATGTCCGAGGCGTCGGTAGTGAGTGCTATCCGAGCCACCAGGTCTGGGTGCGCCAGTAGTGCAGCGTTTGCCAGAGCTGTTTTAACCTCAGAGAACGCCTGCTCCCGTCCAGTCAACTCTGTCTGCCAGTTTCCGTTTCTTGAGTGCGGCGTACAACGGCTGTATGAGCTGGGCTGCGCGGGGGAGGAAATGGTTATAACAGTTAACCATCCCCAAAAACTCCTGCAGCGCCCTGACATTGATGTTGAGGAGAAAAAAATAGCAAAACAGTTTAGTTAGATTACTTTTATGATTCCAAACAGTTTGAAATTGACAGTGCACAGTGGACATTGACTCATAACTTTTGAATATTTCTAAGACTTGGCTACATCAGTTATTGTGCAAAATGAACTGCTCAAGACTCAGTGGAGATTGAAACTGGTGATCTGAAATGAATGCTGAAATTATAAAAAGTAATGGTATGAATGAATTTTATTTCTATTATGGAATAGATAAAATTAACTGATTTTGATTTGATCAAGTGTTAAAGCATGTGATGGATAATGCTTGTTGGAATATTTTAGGAATGATATCTTCTTGGAACATAAGTCAATATTATACAGTAATAAGTGGCATTCAGCTGTTTGTTTTATGTCATTTAAGCACAGTTCTGGTATTTAAAAATCATAAAAACCCAGGAGCTTCGGGGGGCTTCGTCCCCCTTGCCCCCCACCGGGGCTCTGCCCCAGACCCCGCTGGGGGACTGTGTCCCCCAGACCCCCTGCTAAATTTTCAGATAATTTCCCCAACCCCAAATCACATCCCTGGAGCCATTGTTTCCATTTGGAATCACGAAGGAATTAGGTCAGCATTGTATGCGTTTTCATCATGGAATCTGCCAGAGAAAAATCACAAATGAGCGTGAAACCCAAACGAAAATTACAGTCTTTTCGTCAGAAATACTCCAAAGCATTTCCAGGAATTATTATTCACTCAAGAAAGGGTGAAAATTACACCAACTGCACTTTGTGTAGACAAGATTTTTCGATCGGACATGGAGGAATCAGCAATGTGAAAGGCCACGTGGGAACGAATAAACACAAGTCGAATGCCAATGCCAGTGACACCAGCTGCAAACTTTCTACATTCTTCGTAAGAAAAATAGAAACATGATTATTGAAAAAATATGAGGTTGTTAGCCACATTTTAACTTGATTTAATGCTAATATTTGTTTGGCGTCGGGGGGGCTTCGCCCCCCTGATCCCCCCCACCAGGACTTTGTCCTGGACCTACCAGGGCCTGCGGCCCCTGGACCCCAGCTAGCTACTAGGCTTTTCAGGTTTTAAAAGTTGGCAGGTATGTTATTTCTGTCACTCTGTTTCAGCTTGTTTCCACTTCTTTTAGGTTTTTTTTGTTTGCTTTTAAATTTTAATGTTTTTCTTTTGCAACTTGCTGTCATGCTTTAATGTTTTATGTAAACCACTTTGAATTGTCTTGTACATGAAATGTGCTATACAAATACACTTGCTTTGCCTTTAAAATAATCAATACAATAATTCCACGAATGACCTTTTAGAGATAGGTCAACAGCAATGGTTTTAATTCAAATTTTGGTTTCTGAAAAATAAAGATCATACTTAATGTTCCCTCACCTTCGACAAAGCTTGGATAGTTGATGGCAGTGCACAGTTGTGACTAAATGGAGGATTTGTGGTGTGAATAAGCTGCCCTGTGCATTGATCCTGTTCAGATTTGGGGTCATGGGACTGCAGGTCAGTTGACCAGACTGGAAGTTCCTCATTAGGAGAGAGAAGGTGATTTAATAATACTGTAAACCTGCTCCGCTTTAACTTCACTACCAGCCTCACGTCATTCTTTAAATCAGCACACTCAAACTGAAGATTATTTTCTTTATCATGAAGTTTTTAAATTGGACTAGAGGTTAAATTGGTAAAAAAAATGCAAGTTTCATTTTTACAAAATACTGATTTGGGTGTGCTGTTACTCAGGTATATTTGGTTGTAGTCTGTGAGTTACTTTTGATTTCACTGATTTGAAAACTTGCTAGTAACTTATTTTTACCACAGATAGCTTGAGCCATTTTAGTTAATCTATCATTTTATTTCATGTAAAGGTGCCATTCACTGAAAAATTGTTTCTGTAAGTTTTAACCTTTGCTATAGACAAGATTACAAGAAAAAAGTCATACATCTAAAAGAAAAAAGTGAACTTTTTAAAGAAAAACGGTGACAAATTTACAAAAAAGTAGCAAATTTATGAGAGGAAAAAAAAGTTGCATTTTACAAGAAAAAAAAAAAGCAAAATTACATAGTTACACTTACAAGAAAAATTCTGCACATTTACAAAAAAAGTTAGAAATTTATGAGGAAAAACTTAGAAAAAGTTGCAAATTAACAAAAAAGTAGTCAATATATTAATAAATAAATTTAAAATTTATCAGAAAAAAGTCCCAAATTTAAAAGAAAAAGTTGTAAGTTTATGGTAAAAAGTTGAAAATTTTTGAGAAAGATCCAAATTTAGAAGAAAAATGTTGCAAATTTATGGGAAAAAGTCACAAATTTTCAAGAAAATAGAAAACTTACAAGGAAAAAGGTAACAAATTTGTGAGAAAAAGTAGCAAGAGTTCCAAAATTACAAGAAAACGTTAGCAAATAGGCAAGAAAAAAGTCAAAATTTTACAAGAAAAACTAATAAATTTGAGAAAAAGTTACAAATTTATGAGAAAGTTGCAAATTTTCAAGAAAAATGTATCAAATTAGTGGGAAAACATCACAAATTTACAAAAAAGTAGCAAATTTATGAGGAAAAAATTTACAAATTTAATAGAACAAAGTTGCAAATTTATGAGAAGAAAGTGAAAACTGAAGATAAAAAAGTTACAAATTGACGAGAAAAAATTATAAAAACTACTTGAAACAAGTTACAAACTTGCAAGAAATTTTTTTTTTTTGCAATTTTACAATAAAAACTAACAAATTTATGAGAAAAAAGTTTCAAATTTTCAAGAAAAATGTCTCAAATTTATTAGAAAATAATTTGAAAACGGGTAAAGTCCATGTGGGCAAATGCAGATGGGGCCAACATGGACTCCATGGACAAACCCGCATAATGCCCAAAGCCAGCCCAGATTTAACCTGCGGTGGACATGCTGGCTGGGTCTCCCCACCTCTGGTTAAATGTGAAATGTTCAACAGTTGCAGCCTTGATCAGGATGCTAGAACAGCTTAATTGAATCTCTGGACATTCTTGACATTAACTGGAGGAATGTGAGGAGAGAGACCAGAGCAGACTTAACCCTGGCATCTCTGCTGCTGAGCCCACTGGATCAGAGTGGACTATACAGCTGATTTTCAAACCATCTTCCAGCAGCTGGATGGTTCCTCATTTCAGGATGGTAGGAGCTTTTTGGTTTTAGAAAACAATCCACAAAGAGGCAGAGATGTGGAGGCTGGTTTCCACCGTGGTTCTCCTGGGCTCACTTCAGGCTGCTGGTAAGTCAGCACAACCTGAGGGTTTCTACAAATCTGCATAAAATGGGTCCAGAGGTGGGCAAGTAGATAGTCAAGTACTAAAAAGAGCACTCACCATAATTACTTCAGTAAGAAATTATCTGCTAACACAATGACTGAAATAATGCGTAATTTTGATCAAGTTTATTGTTTAGAACAATGAGTAAGCGCTGAAGTTTTTTTCTGAGGAAAAAAACAAACTGGAAATGAACTGCAGAGTGCAAACCTCCACCAATACAGTGAATTTGGTACCGCTGTTAGCTGAATTTCCTTCTGTGGAAAAATAAAGGTAAACCTAAGATTTTATTTTGGCTGGTATTATCTCTGTAAGCTACTTTATACTGTAATTTCATATTCATCCTTAAAGGGGTCATTGACTGAAAAATTGTGCATTTGTAGGTTTTAACCTAATGAAATGCATCTATTGGTTACGTGACTGTTGAAAAAAATATCAAAATGGTCACTTGTAAAAAAAAAAAAAACAACAAAAAAAACAACAACAACAAAAAAAGAAACAACCCACACAGCCTGTGTCTAGTTTTTCTCTCCAAGAAGTTGTCTTGACTCTTCTGGGGATTTTCTTATACATCAAGAAATGGGAAACGTCATTAAAATGTACAAGTCTTGACTGGCTGTGACATTCTTACCGGCCACACACACACACGTTAGGTATATCATGAAAGAAGGGCATTTAAGTAGAAGCATGCAATAGTGATTTCCTCGTCTCAAACAATTTATTGAAGCAAATAAGATAAGCCTTTATTAGTCCCACAATGGGGAAATTCCAGGATTGCAACAGCACAGGGATAGCAACACTCAGAGCAATAATTAAGAAGATACGAAAAATATAAGAGCAGTGGATATACATACATACACATAAATACATATACAAAGTGCAGAGCATTGTAGCAAGATGGAATAAACAGCATAACCATCGTCTTTTGCATTCAATACTATTAGGTCATCACGTTTTTTTGCTATCTCTGCGAGCAGCCCTGCTTAGGTTATAAAGTCTGACAGCCGTAGGTAGGAAGGACCTGCGAAACCTCTTGGTTGCGCACCTAGGATGATGTAGTCTACTGCTAAATGAGCTCCTCAGTACGTTCAATATGTCCTGCATAGGGTGGGACTCGGACTCCAGCAGAGATGACAGTTTAGCCACCATCCTTCTCTCTCCTATCTCCTCCACTGGGTCAAGGCGTTGCCCCAGGACAGAGCTAGCTTTCTTGATCAGTTTGTTCAGTCTCTTCCTATCGGCTGCTGTAATGCCATTGCCCCAGCAGACCACTCTAAAAGTGATGGCTGATGCCACCACCGTGTCATAGAATGTCTTCAGCAGCGCCCCTTGTACACCAAAAAACCTGAGCCTCCTCAGCAGGAACAGCCTGCGCTGTCCCTTCTTGTAGAGTGAGTCGGTATTGTGTGATCAGTTTAGTTTATTGTTCAGATGAACACCAAGGTACTTGTAGGATGTCACCATCTCAATGTCTGTTCCCTGTATGTTTACTGGTGCTGTGAGGGGTTGTCCTTGCCTGTGGCAGTCCACCACCAGCTCTTTAGTTTTCCTCACATTGATCTATAGACAGTTCTGATGGCACCAGTCCATGAAGTCCTGGATAAGTCCTCTGTACTCAGCTTCATCTCTGTTGGAGATGAGGCCAACGATCGCAGAGTCGTCAGAGAACTTCTGTAGATGGCAGTGTGTTGTGTTGTGTGAGAAGTCCGCAGTATAAAGGGTGAACAGGAAGGGAGCCAAAACCGTTCCCTGGGGGGCCCCCGTGCTACCGATGATCGTGTCGAACACACAATCTCGGGTTCTCACAAACTGTGGTCGGTTAGTGAGGTAGTCCAGGATCCATGATGACAGGTGCTGGTCCACCCCTGCACACAGCAGCTTGTCCTTCAGGATCATTGGTTGAATGGTGTTGAAAGCACTGGAGAAGTCAAAGAACATGATCCTCACCGCATTCCCGGGCTTCTCCAGGTGGAACAGAGAACGGTGAAGGAGGAAGATCACTGCATCCTCCACCCCAATGCCATGCTGGTAGGCGAACTGGAGTGGATCCATCATTGGTCCCACCAGGGGGCGGAGGTGAGCAAGGAGCAGTCTCTCCAGGGTCGTCATCATGTGAGACGTCAGGGCCACTGGTCTGTAGCTGTTCAGATCTTTGGGGTGGGAAGTCTTTGGTCCAGGTACCACACAAGATGTTTTCCACAACTGTGGTACCCTCCCCAGCTTCAGGCTCAGGTTGAAGATGTGCTCCACAATCCCACACAGCATGCCAACAACAGTGGCGAGAATATCACAACAAAAAATGTTAGTGTCTCAGTAACTTGACATGTGCCCTGGAGCATCAATTACAGCTTGACAACGATGTCTCATGCTGTTCACAAGTCGACTTATGGTCTGCTGAGGCATGGCATTCCACTCTTCTTGAAGGGCGGCCCTCAGGTCATTGAGGTTGTGGGGTGCAGGGTTATGAGCCTCTACATGGCGACTCAGCTGATCCCATAGGTTTTCTATGGGATTCAGGTCTGGAGAAAATGCAGGCCACTCCCTTTGAGGTACCCCAGCCTCCAGCAGCCGTTCCCTAATGATGTGACCTCAATGAGCTGGAGCATTGTCGTCCATGAAGATCAAATTAAGGATAAGCGATAATGATCTGTACTTGTATAGTGATTTTCTAGTCACAAAGACCACTCCATGCGCTTAACTAGTAGGTACAGTAATCCTCTATTCTAAGGGCCTATCAGAGACATATACCTAGGGACAATTTAGAATCACCAATTAACCTAACGTGCATGTCTTTGGATTGTGGGAGGAAACCGGAGCTCAGGGAGTAAACCCACACAGCACAGGAAGAACATGCAAACTCCACACAGAAAGGTTCCCACCCCTGCCAGCCTGGGGATTTGAACCTGGAACCTAGCTGTGAGGCAACAGTGCAAACTACTGTTCTGCCCACAGCCATTAGGCCTGTGTTGTTCATGCAGGGGCACAATGACTAGATTAATGATGTTATTCAGGTAGCATTGGCTTGTCCCTGTACCATTCACAAGGAGTAGGGCAGTTCTGTATTGACTAGACACAAGTGCCCAGACTGTAGCACCATCACCACCAAAGGCTTGTCAGGTGGGGCTTGTCAGGTGGCTGATGCATAGTGCTCTCCTTGATGTCAACAACATTGTCGGCGGCCATCATTTCTGTTCAACGTGAATTGACTTTCATCAGGCAACAGCACTGAGGCCCACTGGTCCCTTGTCCAGCATATATGCTCCCTGGCCAATGCAAGATGATGACGCCTGTGCCTGATGGTGTGGTCAGATACCCTTGCAAGTCTAGCACACAGATCACACTGATGTAAACGGTTTCAAATGGTCTGACATGACACTTGGGTACGTCTCACCTCCCTTAAATGTCCCTGGAATTGAGTGGCATTCATCAGCTTGTTCCACAGGGCACGGTTCACAATAAAGCGATCATCAGCATCGGATGTGGCCAAAGGACGTCCACTTCTATGCCTTTCTGTGACTCTTCCAGTCTCTCTGTATCTCTGTTCCAACGTGCTGATGACACTCTAAGCTTAGTGGCCACTTCCCTCTGAGAACATCCTGCTTGAAGTCTCGCAATGGCGAGGTACTGTTGCTCAATTGTTAGGTGTCGTCTTGGTCTCATGATGTCAAAATGTGAACAGCATAATGAAGAGGACTGTTTAAATACCAATTCTAACTGAACCAGAAAATGTATTGGTTAATTCATGGATCAAGCACCTGTTGTGAATTTTGCCATTAAGCACCTTGTTGGAGAACAGCAAGTTGTGCAGAAAGTACTGAAACATTGAACAGTTGGACATGTGCATTCAAAAGATTGGAGAAGGTCATATTAAGTTCACCTGTAAAGGTTATAGTGTGGAGAAAGAAGGCAGGCGAGGCAATGAGCTGGACGACACAGAAACTTTATTCTTCCGCCAACATATCTTACAGCAAAAGGGAATCCCAGGTCTCTGTGTATTCCTCTTTTATATCTTTAATTCCATGCAACCATCAGGGGTGCATAGACCCAACAGTCCTGTCTGATACCCCCTGGTGACACCTCCTCCTTCGGTTCATTGTTCTCTCCTTCCCCCTGCCTTCTCTGGGTGGAGGAACCCCTACACCATGCCCCCACACAGTCCCCCCCCGCGAAAACCCAGAAGGGACACTACTCCTCCCATCCCCATCCTTTGAGTTTGAGCCGGCACCCATAGCGGCTGTAGCGGAGGGTCGCCAATCCAGTCGAACCGCTCTGCTGGTGAGGCGTACTGGAGGACACGTCAGTCTGTGGAGGGAAAAAGAGAGGGGGGAAAATACATTAGCTTCATGAGTGCAGGCCCCTGCCAAGGGATCGCCACTTTGCGGAGCCACCAACCATGGGTGTCCGCGCCAGGAAGCTTGGGCCAACACCACCTGCTCATCTGCCAACACAAAAACGGGGTTCAGCCTGTCAGTGCAGACAGTCTACCTACGCCCCCCCAAGTCTAACAAAAAATGCTTTGCCCCAGGTTCCAACATCCTGAATGGTCTGTCGTACGGTGGGGGCAGCGGGGTCCGGTGCGCATCGTGCCTGACAAAAACAAAACTGGCGTTCTGCAAGCTTTTTGGGAGGAATGTGCGGAGAAAACAATGGTGGGCCGGGCCCAGTACGCTCACAGGCTCCATACGGTGTAAAAATTGTGCAGGTGGATCAGCCTTGGGCGCAGGGTTTTCCGGAAAAAACTCTCCGGGGATCTGTAGCGGCTGAGAAAAAATGAGTTCTGCTGGTGAGGCTGCCAAATCCTTCTAAGGTGCGGAGCGCAACCCTAAACAAACTCAGGGCAGGCGGTTGACCCAACTTGTGTCCGTGAGTGAAGCTCTGAGCGCTGCATAAAGTGACCTGTGAAAACAGTCGCATAACCCATTAGCCTGGGGGTTATACGCGGTAGTGCGGTGAATTTTTACCCCCAGGCTCCGGGCCATAGCAGACCAGAGTTCTGAAACAAATTGTGGACCCCTGTCGGACGTGATGTCCGATGGAGATCCGAAACCTGCAACCAAGCCGACAAACAAGCGCAAGCCACTTCTGCGGACGTGGTAGAAGCCAGCGGGACCACTTCAGGCCAGTGCGTGGTGCGGTCCACGATGGTTAAGAGGTGTGTAAAACCTTGCGATGGCAGGAGGGGTCCCACCAAATCCAAGTGGACGTGGTTGAATCTCCTGGCCGGGATTTGGAATGGCTCGAGGGGGGCTGTGGTGTGCTTGTGCACTTTGGCCCGCTGGCACGCGACGCAAGCTGCAGCCCACTCTTTCACATCTTTGTGCAAGTGCAGCCAGACAAATTTTGCCCCCACTAACTTCACCGAAGCATGCACTCCTGGATGCGAAAGGGAGTGGACCGACTCAAAAACGCAATGGTGCCAAGAGCTCAGAACTACCGGGCTCGGGCGGCCGGTGGAGACATCGCAGAGCAAGGGAGGTCACCCTTCTTGTACCACCCTGTTCTCCAGCCTTAACCCAGTTGGCGCAGACTGGAGCGCGCAATTATCCGCGTCCCCTGCTTGTTCTGCGGCCATGGCAGGGAAATCAATTCCCATATAGACTGGGTTGATTAATGTGCACAACAGGCTATCGGCCACGACATTGAGCTTACTGGCAACATGTTGAATGTCAGTAGTAAACTCTGAAATAGCGGCCAAATGCCGTTGCTGCCAGGCCGACCATGGTTCCGAGGCCTTGGCCATTGTGTACGTCAGTGGCTTATGGTCCACAAATGCAGTGAACTTGCACCCCTCCTGCCAAAACTGCAAATGGTGCATCGCCAGGTGGAGAGCCAGCAATTCTCTATCAAACATGCTGATGTTTGATAGATGATATACAGTATATATAATATGTGTGTGTGTATGTATGTATATGTGTGTGTGTGTGTGTGTGTGAGTGTGTATCCAGTGGTGTGAAAAACTGTTTGCCCCCTTCCTGATTTCTTATTTTTTTTGTATGTTTGTCACACTTAAATGTTTCAGATCATCAAACAAATTTAAATATTAGACAAAGATAACACAAGTAAACACAAAACACAGTTTTCAAATGAAAGTCATTATTATTAAGGGGAAGCACTGTGGAGGAATTTTGGCCCATTCATCTTTGCAGAATTGTTGTAATTCAGCCACATTGGAGGGTTTTCGAGCATGAACTGCCTTTTTAAGGTCATGCCACAGCATCTCAATCAGATTCAGGTCAGGACTTTGACTAGGCCACTCCAAAGTCTTCATTTTGTTTTTCTTAAGTCATTCAGAGGTGGACTTGCTGGTGTGCTTTGGAGCATCATCCTGCTGCAGAACCCAAGTGCGCTTCAGCTTGAGGTCACAAACAGATGGCTGGACATTCTCCTTCAGGAATTTTTGGTAGACAGCAGAATTCATGCTTCCATTTAGCACAGCAAGTCTTCGAGGTCCTGAAGCAGCAAAACAGCCCCAGACCATCACACTACCGCCACCATATTTTAATGTTGGTATGATTTTCCGTTTCTGAAATGCTGTGTTACTTTTACGTTGGATGTAATGGGACACACATCTTCCAAAAAGTTCAACTTTTGTCTCGTCAGTCTCCAGAGTATTTTCCCAAAAGTCTTGGGGATCGTCAAGATGTTTTCTGGCAAAACTGAGAAAAGCCTTTATGTACTTTTTGCTCAGCAGTGGTTTTCGTCTTGGAACTGTGCCATGCAGGCCATTTTTGCCCAGTCTCTTTCTTATGGTGGAGTCATGAACACTGACCTTAACTGAGGCAAGTGAAGCCTGCAGTTCTTTGGATGTTGTTGTGGGGTCTTTTGTGACTGCTTGGATGAGTCGCTCTTGGGGTAATTTTGGTCAGCCGGCCACTCCTGGGAAGGTTCATCACTGTTCCATGTTTTCACCATTTGTGGATAATGGCTCTCACTGTGGTTTGCTGGAGTCCCAAAGCTTTAGAAATGGCTTTATAACCTCTTCCAGACTGATGGCTCTCAATTACTTTGTTTCTCATTTGTTCCTGAATTTTTTTTGCATCGCAGCATGATGTCTAGCTTTTGAGGATCTTTTGGTCTACTTAACTTTGTCAGGTAGGTCCTATTTAAGTGATTTCTTGATTGAGAGCAGGTGTGGCAGCAATCAGGCCTGGGTGTGGCTAGAGAAATTGAACTCAGCTTTCCAAAGATGTGATAAATCAGTTAATTCATGTTTTAACATGGGGGGGGGATCACTTTTTCACACAGGACCATGTAGGTTTGGATTTTGTTTTACCCTTACTAATAAACGCCTTCATTTAAAAACTGCATTTTGTGTTTACTTGTGTTATCTTGGTCTAATATTTAAATTTGTTTGATTTGTTTGATGCCAAAGACCATATAAAAGCGGAACTTCCTGCCGTCCAGCTTGGTGCTCAGCAGTAATGGAATGGAGGAGGGAAATCTGTGGCGGCGCCTTACATGGCAGCGGCCCCTCTGATTCTGTATATGGGGTGTGTGTGATTAACACTGTAGATAGGAGAAACACAATTTCGTTCTACTGTACATGATTGGTTGTATGGATTGAATGACAATAAAGATGATGTAATGTTTAATGTTTAATGATCTGAAACATTTGTGACAAATGTACAAAAAAAAAGAGAAATCAGGAAGAGGGCAAACACTTTTTCACACCACTGTAAATGAAGGCTAAATTTGTGCTAAATGAAAGCACCAAAGTGCTGGGGGTGGGGGTGGGGGGAGAGCTGTAAGAAAAGCAAACTGTCACCTCTACTGGCCTGGCATAGTTACTACAATACCTTTTTTTCCAAGTTGCAGTGATGGTAAAGGTGAGTTCAATTTGTGTTTATTTTGATAAGAGATTGCCCCTTTTCCACTAGCACCTACTCAGCCCAACTCATTCTTTTTGCTCAGCAGTGGTTTTCACCTTGGAACTGTGCCATGCAGGCCATTTTTGCCCAGTCTCTTTCTTATGATGGAGTCATGAACACTGACTTTAACTGAGGCAATTGAGGCCTGCAGTTCTTTGGATGTTGATGTGGCGTCTTTTGTGAACTTGTGGATGAGATGTCGTTGCGCTCTTGGGGTAATTTTGGTTGGCCAGCCACTCCTGGGAAGGTTCATCACTGTTCCATGTTTTTGCCATTTGTTGATAATGGCTCTCACTGTGGTTCGCTGGAGTCCCAGTAATCAGGCCCGAGTGTGGCTAGAGAAATTGAACTCGGCTTTTCAAAGATGTGATAAACCACAGTTACTTTGTTTTAACGGGGGGAGGGGGGGTCACTTTTTCACACAGGGCCATATAGGTTTGGATTTTTTTTACCCTTAAAAACAAACACCTTCATTTAAAAACTGCATTTTGTGTTTACTTGTGCTATCTCTGTCTAATATTTAAATTTGTTTGATGATCTGAAACATTTAAGTGTGACAAACATACAAAAAATGAGAAATCAGGAAGTGGCAAACACTTTTTCACACCACTGCATATATACGTATATGCGTGTGTGTGTGTGTGTATATATATGTGTGTGTGTGTGTGTATATACATATACATACATACACACACATATATGCACTTGTATATATACACACTAATACATATTCGTCCATGCCTGTAGAAACCAAGTATAAGCAAGTATTTCTGCATGCCCGTTGCTGAAGGGTCTCCTCCTGTCTCAGACGGCTGTGTTGTTCACAGTCATGCCTGTGGTGTACTGCTCGAACCTGAGGTGTTCCATCTTCACGGCATCTTTTGTGACGTGCAGCAGTTCTCACTCTATTGCTCTCCATCTGGTGGGTCTTCTTGTTCTTCTTCTTCGTTCAGACCACTGATTGAGGGACAGGTGCGTTGCAATTCCAGTTCATGGACAGGATCATGAAAATAGATCTGAGCAAAAAGTGGCTTTCGACCCCATTCAGGAAGACCCGTGCATGCCCGTGGAAATCCAGAAACTGGAGCACCTGGAGAAAATCAACGCTTTGCTTGGCATTTTACACATTTGTAGTGTAGACTGCCATTCTTCATGGGTACTGCTTTGAATGGCTGTGGTTTAAAGTAGTGTGTCCTATTCTTAATCGGGTGACAGACTGACACACTGACAGAGATTTCTTGAATTTATAGAGTGCCTTCTGCCTTACTGAGTGAGATTTCCAGATTTACTGCTTCGAATGGGTGTGGTTTAAAGTAGTGTGTCCTGTTTGGTCTCAGCTTCTCTGTGCCTTGCCTGGCATGCAGTGTTGGTGGCCAGCCAACTATTCCACATCTCCTGGGTCTCAGCTTGTCTTTGTCTTGTCTGGCGTGCAGCGTTGCTCACTTTGCGGGCGTTTTGGGCTTCAAGTGACTCAGCACGTGCATGGCACACTGCCACACGTTTCCTGTCTGTCTGTGCATCCCTTGTCTGTCGTACCACCTATGCTGGTGAAGGGTCTCCTGTGGCAGGTATCATAAGACACTGTATCATAGGTAGGCAGGCATCATGAGTGATGGTATATGACATCATAAAGACATGAAGGCAGGCATCATAGGACACTACATCATAGGTAGCCAGTCCTATTGTCTATATGACGACATCACCTATATGACGGCATTGTGAGTCCTATGATGCCTGAGATCATAGAATCCTCATAGGACATCATGCAGACATCATAGGATGGTCTATGATGTCCTATGATCGTGACAGACAGACAGATTTGATGTGTGTGTGTGTGTGTGTGTGTGTGTGTGTGTGTGTGTGTGTGTTTGTTACTGGTGACTGGAGTTTCTGTCATCAAAATAAAAAAGGTTTAGTTTTTTTTTTCATCAAATTTTTTTTTCAAGAATATAAAATTTAAATTCTGCACCTTTTTAAACATTTTGTTGATGCATTTTTTAATGATGCATTCCATTGGCTATATATCCCCTATAAAACAAATCTACATTGTCTAAAATGGTATCTTATGCCCTTTTTTCTACAAACAAAACCTTTTATTGTCTTACACTTTTGTGTCAAAATCTTTTCACTCCTCCACCCTTCAAACATCAGAATCTGTGACTAGGCCCAACCCACATACCACAAGGCTAATAGTGGCTAGCACTACATTAAGCAGAATGAATCTTATGATAAAAAGACTTACTGGTTGAAGGACATGCCCAGTTGTATGCATAGTGGCCCAGGATAATGACTGAAACTTCATTGGTCCTTAAAAGCAGTTTAATGGTAAAACCCATCTTAATTGGGTTTGTTTTCAAAGCAGCTAGCCCAAAAATGCTAGCGGGCCATGGATGCTAACTTCAGTCAGGCCAGAGAGTCCTGATTGGTTCAACACTACTCATATGCCAGCAGCTGTGCTTACCTACATCACCAAAAACAGTCTGTCTAAAATCACCTTTTTTCAGGGGGCGGGGCTTAGATGAAACTTTAAAGCAAAAAAACAGACATGAGACATTTGAGTAATTCACTCTTGATATGTCTTGTAAGTCTTAAAAAACACATGTTACTGACATGTTAAGAAAAAAATTTTGAAAGATTTTTGGTGGAGTGTCACTTTAAGGCTACATTTCCATCCAATGTATTTTTTCTGCTGTGGATGACTATTATCTACTCATTCTCTACATAGTCCAGCATTTGCAGCGCTGAGGCGCTGACCGCCCTCAGTGCTGAAATGCTCTCAGCGATGGTTGTTTTTTGTTGGGCGCTCAGAGTTGAAAAAAGTAAAACTTTTCAGACTGCAGGTGAGCTTGTCAATGTCAGACCTTTCTAAGCAGCCAATCAGAATAAGGAAGGGCGGGACATAGGACGCTGATCTGACCTAACCCAGTGGGCTGTACTCAGTTAGGACTCAGTACTTAGGTCTGTACTCAGACTCCTGCTTTCCGTGTCATTATATTTTGCATCCAGAGCTGCGACCAGTGCTAGAATATGTTTCTTGTCCATTGTTATTTAGAGACTGCTATTAAAAAATCAGTAGAACGTCTGACCATAGGAAAAGTGGAAGTGCTGAGCTGTGAGTGACAAGCTGTTGCTGGGATACAGGGCACAGACTTTTTTTTTTCCCCAGAGTGCAGTGCAGAAACGTTGAAAAAAAGACGTTCAGGGCGGTTGGGCGACAAAAAATGCATTTGGTGGACACGCAACCTAAATATTTGTTTCCATGAAAATACTGTCTAGTTCACCTTGAAATGCCATCCATCTAACAGTCAGGCAAACCTGTGTAGTTAATCACCTTTCTCTTATTATTTTCTGAAATTGTAAGGGAGAAATGAGTGAAAGAAGACTGATAAGACCAGGGGAAGTGCATAAACAAACATTTTGGTCAAAATGTGTCATTTCTTTATTTTTCAATCTATATTATTCAAATTCTCAAACATTTGCTCTCCATATTGTTTTTCACCATCCCGTATGTCCTTTAGTTCCGCTCTTCTGTTACACCTGCGTGTTTCCTGCCATCTCACCCCTGGACTGCATCCGATTCCCCCTGAAGTGTCCGCCTGGGCAGCTCTGCCTGTCCAGCAGAGCTGTGGGAGAGAAAGGTCAGTCACTGAAGAACACTGAAATGAACCAAACTGGGGGGAAAAATGACAAAAACAGTCAGTGACACCAAGCTCAGGGAGTGTCAAGGTGTACGGAATGCCAGTTAGGTCATAAGTCACTAGTTCAGTCCAAGCGCAGGATATTTTTTACTGTAAATTATTTATTCTGCTATTTACAGTTGTAGCTAAAAGTTTACATACTCTTGTCAAATGCGGGATTATCATGGGATGCTTGAGCTTCCAATAATTCGTAGAAATACTTTTTTACACACACACACACAAAAAAAAAATCATGCATTTTGATTAAGAAATTTATTACAGATCTTCTGGAAATATGATAAAATCTGCTGGGTGAAAAATTTAACGACGCAAGCTCCTTTTGAACACAGAAGTTCTAAGAACACACCCAGCCAGCATGTCCATGTGGGCCCCACTACAGGTTAAATCTGGGCTGTCTTCTGGGTGCCATGTTTGCCCACATGAACGTTGCCTGTGGTGCAGGTGTTCACCCTCCTTACAGCCATCTGGGCCCCACTTGGGTTTAACGTGAGGGAGCAGGTTTCAGCAACACTTGTGCAGTAGGCAAAATTATGCCAAAAAAAGGTCACAAATTTATGAGAAAAAATGTGAAAATTTATAAGAAAAAGTGACAACACAAAAGTAGTGCATTTATAAGAAAAAAAAATCACAAATTTACGAGAAAAGTCACAAATTTAGGAGAAGAAAAAGTCAAAATTTTGGAGAGAAAATTGTAAAGTTGCTTGAAAAAAGTTACAAACTTATAACTAAAATTTAGCAAATTTACAAGAAAAAGTTAAATTTTTGAGGAAAAAATTAGAAAAAGTTGCAAATCAACAAAAAGTATCAAATGTATAAATAAATAAATTTAAAATTTATGAGAAACAAGTCCCAAATTTAAGCAGAAAAGCTGCAAGTTTACAATAAAAAAAAAGTTGAAGATTTTTGAGAGTTCTAAATTTACAAGAAAAATGTCACAAATTTATGAGAAAAAGTCACAAATTTATAATAGCAAATATACAGGTCATATATAAGTCACAAATTTACAAGAAAACAGCAAACTTAGAAGAAAATAAGTTGAAAATAGGTAAACAGGTAAAATCCATGTGGCAAATATAGATAAGGCCAACATGGAATCCATGGACAAACCCACATGGGACCCATAAGACAGCCCAGATTTAACCTTTGGTGGCACCCACATGGACATGCTGCCTGGGCAGTTCTAAGAACTGTCCATCTTGAATTTTGTTCGAGGAGCCATCCTCCCCCAGGGGAACGTTTTCATTTTGCATTTGCACAGGCAGTAAGGGACCATGGTAGGGACCGGTGTGGCACAAGTGTCTGTGACAGTGACATGTAACGCCTAGCGCCTAATGTAACATCTGGCGCCTAGGGCAATTAAAGGGTTAAATGCCACACAACAACAACACTACAACGAAGGTAGCATGGAGAGTGAAAAGGCTACGGCGTTCATGTTCTGCATCACGGGAATCTTAACCATGCACTATTGTTAGCGTTTCTGTCCATGTCCATATTAAAACTTCTCTATCTGAAAGTGAATACAGGAAAAACTGCACCACGGCTGCTTTTTAACTGGCCGTTCCGGTGTCCCGCCCGTGGGATGTTTTACATAGGCTGGACACTGGCTGGAATGGTTAGGAGTTAAAAATGGCGCTGCCGCAAGAAGTGGAAATCTGGTGAGGGGCACAGCTTATGAGTGCTACCAATCACCAAACACCTACAGTGGTGTGAAAAAGTGTTTGCCCCTTCCTGATTTCTCTTTTTTTTTTTGGATGTTTGTCACATTGAAATGTTTCAGATTATCAAACAAATTTAAATATTAGACAAAGATAACACAAGTAAACACAAAATGCTGTTTTTAAATGAAGGTGTTTATTATTCAGGGTAAAAAAAAATCCAAACCTACACGGCCCTGTGTGAAAAAGTGATTGCCCCCTCTGTTAAAACATAAATTAACTGTGGTTTATCACATCTTTAGAAAGCTGAGTTCAAGTTCTCTAGCCACACCCAGGCCTGATTACTGCCACATCTGTTCTCAATCAAGAAATCACTTAAATAGGACCTGCTTGACAAAGTGAAGTAGACCAAAAGATCCTCAAAATCTAGACATCATGCTGCGATGCAAAGAAATTCAGGAACAAATGAGAAACAAAGTAACTGAGATCTATCAGTCTGGAAAAGATTATAAAGCCATTTCTAAAGCTTTGGGACTCCAGTGAACCACAGTGAGAGCCATTATTCACAAATGGTGAAAACATGGAACAGTGGTGAACCTTCCCAGGAGTGGCCGGCCAACCAAAATTACCCCAAGAGCACAGAGACAACTCATCCACAAGTTCACAAAAGACCCCACAACAACATCCAAAGAACTGCAGGCCTCACTTGCTTCAGGGAAAAAATGGCCTGCATGGTAGAGTTCCAAGACGAAAGCCACTGCTGAGCAAAAAGAACAAAGGCTCAACTCAGTTTTGCCAGAAAACATCTTGATGATCCCCAAGACTTTTGGGAGAATACTCTGTGGACTGACGAGACAAAAGTTGAACTTTTTGGAAGGTGTGTGTCGCATTACATCTGGCGTAAAAGTAACACAGCATTTCAGAAAAGGAACATCATACCAACAGTAAAATATGGTGGTGGTAGTGTGATGGTCTGGGGCTGTTTTGCTGCTTCAGCACCTGGAAGACTTGCTGTGATAAATGGAACCATGAATTCTGCTGTCTACCAATAAATCCTGAAGGAGAATGTCCGGCCATCTGTTCATGACCTCAAGCTGAAGTGCACTTGGGTTCTGTAGCAGGACAATGATCCAAAACACACCAGCAAGTCCACCTCTGAATGACTTAAGAAAAACAAAAGGATGACTTTGGAGTGGCCTGGTCAAAGTCCTGACTTGAATCTGACTGAGATGCTGTGACATGACCTTCAAAAGGCGGTTCACGCTCGAAAACCCTCCATTGTGACTGAATTACAATTCTGCAAAGATGAGTGGGTCAAAATTCCTCCACAGTGCTGTAAAAGACTCATTGCCAGTTCTCGCAAAGGCTTGATTGCAGTTGTTGCTGCTAAGGGTGGCCCAACCAGTTATTAGGTTTAGGGGGCAATCACTTTTTCACACAGGGCCATGTAGGTTTGGATTTTTTTCTCCTTAATTAGACATCTTCATTTAAAAACTGCATTTTGTGTTTACTTGTGTTATCTTTGTCTAATATTTAAATTTGTTTGATCTGAAACATTTAAGTGTGACAAGCATACAAAAAAAAGAGAAATCGGGAAGGGGCAAACACTTTTTCACACCACTGTATGTCATATGAGTTCCTACGGAACTGTCAAAACACCCTACCTCAGAGTAGGAGCTAAAATGGTCTTGGAACTAAAGTACTGTATGTGGTCCTTAGTTCCTGGAAAGGATACAGGAAGTGAAAAAAGTCCCTTCATTGCAAAAGGGGCTTATGATTTTCTTATTCAGATATGCGCTGAGCTAAAGTTTTGAATTATGACCCATTTGGTGTTCCATAAGGGTTGTCTATTTTGTTGATGTCTTATCTATTTTCAGGGGACTTCCAGGTGGTGCTGTATGACAAGAGCTGTGTCCTGCCTTCGCTGTGTAGACTCACCAGTGAAGAATACGCTCTGGGATTCAACTTCACCTTCACCAATGAATGCTGCAGCACGCACTTGTGCAACAGAGCTGCAGCACCCACCAAACGCTGGACCGGAACATTACTGACAATGCTCACCATCTGCTCAGTCTGGTGAATTATAAAACAGTGTCACCCAGATTCGGTTGAGCCACGTTTTCTGCTGTCTAATGGACTGCGGTTGTACCCAGAGCTGTTTCTGGAAATAAAGCAGTGTCCCACAAATGCAACCCCAAGCTACAAGTTCAGCCTCAATATTTTTTTGAGACTTAAAATTACCTTAGACTTTTTTCGCTTAAAGTTGCAATATTTTTCTTATAATTTTGCAACTGTTTTCTTGTAAAATGCTGACCTTTTTTAGTGGTGTCACTTTAATCCCGCTGGGTGAGTTAATTGTTTAACTGCGATTAATCACAGTTTTTTGCTCTACACAGCACACAGGTGAGAAAGAGCTGTCAAGTTAATCACAAAATGTGATTAATTGCACTATGTAGATAAAGTACAATGAATTGCATTGAAACACTTAGCGTGATGTCATTCAGATGAAGCCATCTACCTTGTCATCTAAATGCAATTAATCGCAATCAAAAGTGACATTTTTCAGAAATTAACTATTTCCTTCCTTTTAAACTTTTCTTGTACTGTTCTACTTTTCATATACATCTGCAACTTTTTCACAGAAATTTGTGATTTTTTTCTTGTAAATTTGGTACTTTTTACTGACGAATATTGCAAATATAAAACTACAAAAAAACCAAACATTTTTTTCTCTAAAATTTTGAACTTGTATATGAATGCTGGGTAAAATTTTATTCTAAGCAATGTTTTAATTTTTTTTCTACTTGGCCAAGTTTATATTTTTAATGTTTCTGTTGGAATAGTGGAGATTTTTTACCCTGATTTTAAAGGGTTTGCTCTCTTTCCTATTACAAAAAATAGGGGATCCCAAAACAAAATCTTACACAAGACCCCCAAAAAGCAGAAAACTGCCCTGCTAACTACCAAGGAAAGGAGAAAAGTGATTACGGAAAAAAATATCAAGAAATACTACCTTCTTCCCTGGGTTGAGGTTCTTATCAGAAATTATTAATGCTATGCCCAGCATTTTAAATAAATACAGTATGATCCAACTTTATTGACAATATAGCAATACAGCTTGAAATGTACAACATGACAACAAAGCTGATAAATTATACTAAGTGAAGTAAGGTTATGACTTGTTCTTTCTGAGCCACTCTCCATTTACATCACAATTTCAGAATGTCACAACTTCACTCACAAATTCTTACATTTTCATTACTGGACTACTGTGGCTCACCAGTGTGAATTCTCATGTGTTTCGTTAAATGGCTGCTCTCAGTGAAACACTTCCCACATGCTTTACAAGAATACGGCTTCTCACCAGTGTGGATTCTCATGTGTTTAGTCAAGTTGCCACTTTCACTAAATCGTTTTCCACATGTATCACAAGAATACGGCTTCTCACCACTGTGAGTTCTCATGTGTGTAGTTAAAGTGCTACTATGGCTGAAATGTTTTCCACATGTATCACAGGAATATGGCCTATCACCAGTGTGGATTCTCATGTGTTTTGTTAGAATACTGCTGTAAGTGAAACACTTCCCACATGTTTCACAAAAATATGGCTTCTCACCTGTGTGTGTTCTGATGTGATTTTTAAGATGCGAGGATCGTTTAAATCTTTTCTTACAAATATTACAAGGATAAGGCTCCTCACCAGTGTGAATTCTCATGTGGTCAGTGAAACTACTCCTTTTTGTGAAATGCTTCTGACATATATCACAGGCATAGGGCTTTTCACCTCGATGAATTTTGATATGGTTTTTAAGATCTGATACGTGTTTGAATTGTTTCTCACAGATGCTGCAGGGGTAGGGCTTCTCAATGTGCATTCTCATGTGGTCAGTCAAATGATGTCTGTAAGTGAAACATTTTTCACATGTTTCACAAAAATACGGCTTTTCACCAGAGTGAATTCTCATGTGTTGCGTCAAAGTACCCTTCTGAGAAAAACATTTCCCACATGTATCACAAGAATATGGTTTCTCACCAGTATGAATCCGCATGTGTTTAACCAAATGACTATTCTGAGTGAAACGTTCTCCACATGTTTCACAAGAATATGGTCTTTCACCTGTATGTGTTCTGATATGTTTTTTAAGAGTTGAAGATCTTTTAAATTGTTTCTCACAGATCTTGCAGGGGTAAGGCTTCTCACCTGTGTGAACTCTCAAATGTTCAGTCAAATGTTGACACCGTGTGAAACCTTCACCACAAGTTTCACAAGAATATGGCTTCGCACCGGTATGCACTATTATGTGTTTAGTCAACGTACTTCTGTGAGTGAAGCATTTCCCACAAGTTTCACAAGAATACGGCCTTTCACCTGTATGCTTTCTGATGTGTTTTTTAAGATTTGATGCGTCGTTGAATTGTTTCCCACAGATGTTACAGGAATAAGGCTTCTCACCATTGTGGATTCTCATGTGGATTAATAAAGTGTCTTTACCACTCAGTCTTTTCCCGCAAATGTCACACAGTTTTGCCACTTCTACCAAGTGACAGTCCTCCTCTGATGTGGGGGAGCTGTTGATACTGTTACTGCTTTTGTTTCTGTGAAGTCTCTTCTTTGGCTCTTCAGGGTGAATTGCTCTCTGTTCTTGGCTCTCAGTTTCAGGTGGATTGTGAAAGAGGAGCGGATCAGTGTTTGGTTCAGTTTCACAGTTATTTTCCTCAAAATTAAGAGTCACAATGACAGTGCCAGTCTCTTGTTTCAGACTAAATCGTTCTCCCTCCTCACTGGAAAAGCGTTCCTCTTCTTCTTCCTCTTTAAACTGTGCAACATCCTGCTCCTCCTTGTCCAAAGTGGAGCTCCTCTCCTTGATCACATGGACATCCATCTCCTTGATGGCAGGTTGTTGTGGAACAGCTGGAGGAACAAATAAAAAAGGCGAAGCCTCAAACATTTTGCAAATGCAAAAGGACAGACAGTAAATAAAAAAGTTACTTGAATAGGTAGTAATGACTTCATTTTAGCCAGTTTTTGAGGTTTTTCCTTTAAAACTAATCATTTTACACATTTTTTTTATTAATTTGGGTTGTTTTGTAAAAAAAAAAAAAAAACTTTTCTGAGATTGTTGTACATTTTATGACTCCTTTTTCCAATAAATTTGTCATTTTGTTTTTAATAATTATGTAGCTTTTTTCCCCAATAAATTTGCTGTTTTTTTATATGAATTTGCACAATTTTTTTTAGACCAATTTGTTTTTTTCTTGCATTTTGCATCTTTACTGTCAAGAGGTTTCTCCCTTAAATGGGTCAATCTGAGGAAAATAATTAAATTAAATATATAATTGCAAATTAGCCACATTTAACCTCCAATATAATTTAAGAAAAATCACATACTAAGTTAGCGAGAAAAGAAGAGCACATTTTAATCTAATAAAAAGAAAATCCTTTACTTTTATTGAAGTACATTTGCTGGCACAGTTTCCATTTCTTTTAATTTCACTTATTTATGATGAGTGTTGGATTTTTTTACACCTCAGATTTGAAATTATTGTTTTTCTGTTTAGGCTCAGTAAATATTCAAGATCCCAATCACCGAAAAATTGTGTTTTTGTAAGTTTTAACCTTGTGAAATTGATCGACTAGTCACATTATAAAAAATCAAAAAAAAATCAAAATGCTCACTTCTCATTTCCTGTCGTCTCTTCTTTGCCTTCAACTCTTTGTTCTCAGGTGATCCTGAGTCTACACACCGACTTCCTTCCTCATCTTGGTTCTCAATTGGTTCTGGTTCCCTGTGGCCATTTTCCACCAATATGGGAGTCATGGAGGTATCGGCCTCCTGCTTGTGAACAAAGTGTTCTCTGTCCTGATTGGTGCAGAATTCCTGCTGTTCCTCTTTAATTGGTGAAGGTTCTGGTTCCTCTTTAATCTGAGAAGATTCTGGTTCCTCTGGGTCCAACCTAGAGTTCTTGTCTCGGTTCCACAGTTGCTGGTCAGGGGAAAACCCATTCTCCAAAACACGTTCTGGAAGGGCTAGAGCGGGGAGGGGTACAATATTTAGTTCAACAAGGCAAAAAGGCGTAATACATTTCCAATTTGTATAAAGCATATTAATATGATTTCTCAGTTTAGTGTTGTTTTTCCCAACATGACCCAGAAATGATTGGGAAATGTACCAGGATGTGGGCAGATGTAGTGGGTTTGTTTTCTTCAGTCTGACATTGACGATAGACATAACCAATTCTAAATATACAGAGTTAAACTAATGGGTCAGAATTTCTAATTTCCGGTCTGTGTGTTTGAAAAGGAACAATCCATTGTGTCAAGTTTTCAATTCTAAATGTCAACAGAATGTTTTTCCAAAAATAAATGTAAGCTTTTACTCATAAAACTGGAATGTTTCCTATGCTTATACTTTTACTTTTTTTGCTAAATTGCGAGTATTTTTCTCAAAATTTTAAGTTTTTTTTTTAACCTAAATTTTGTCATATTTTGCTCTTCTGATGAATATGGAATATTTAAAGTTACACTTTTCCTCAAAAAACTGCAACAAGATATGCATGGCCACTTATGTGACCATAGCAGGCCGTTGCTTGTAATTAGAGCAGTCTTGAGCCAGGATGATCAGGTCGAATAGAACGTGTATTGATGTGATCTGCTATATCCATGTTGGATATGGGCGACCACAAGGATTGTGCCAGCCTCTGGAAGGAAGGTGGGGACAATCAGACAGGAGCTGCTTGGCTGGGACCACTTTTCCCAAATGACTAATGTGGCCCAAAAGCCGTAGTCTTCCTCTCTTGATGGTGGTGGTGGTGATGGGGCTGCCAGCTCTAGTGTACACTTCTTCGTTGGTGACATGATGGCTAAGCTGTCATCTCTGCTGGAGTCCTGAGTCCTACTCCATGTGGGACACGCCGAGTGCACTGAGCAGCTCGTTTAGCGGCAGGCTGCTCCATCCAAAGTGTAAGAGAGGTTTTGCAGGTCCTTCCTACCTGCTGCTGCCCGACTCTACAATCTGCACAGCTCAGAGACTGTACAAAACACGACTACTACAAATAAAGAACATTCCATTCCAATGCAGTCAATATCATTACTAAAAGTGTAAATACTATTTTACTTTTCTTAACTGTAAAAACTATTTTACTTTTTATCAACCCTTTATAGGAGACTCGTGAATAGACTTGAAAGTTCTAAATTTCAACCCTAGACCATTACTGGCAGACATTAGGAGACTGTTTCAATGACTGTTATAATTATTATAGTGTTAACAGTATATTATGCCTCCTGAAGTTACCAAATATGGTTATTTGCCCAATAAAGGGACTGTGGATACACTGTTTTTGCCATATTCTATTATTTATTATTGCTCTGAGTGCTTCTATTCCTTTGCTGCTGAAATACTGTAATTTTCCCCGTTGCGGAACTAAAAGGATTCTTATCTTAAAGTGACGCTGCTAAAAATCAAGTTTTTTTTCCTCTTGTTAACATGTCTGTAACATGTTTTTATGACCGACAAGACATATCAAGAGTGAAATCACTCATGTCTCATCTATTTTTTTGCTGTAGTTTCACTCAAGCCCCACCCCCTGCAAAAAGGCAAGTTGAGACAGAACGTTTTTGGTGATGTAACTATTTGCAGTTCTGGCATGTGGGTAGTGTTGAGCCAATCAGGACTCTCTGGCCTAATTGAAGTTATCCTCCAGGCTAGTGAGCGTTTTTTAACAAACCTCTTTGAAAACTTGACACAAATTAAGAGTTTTTACCATTAAACTGCTTTTAAGAACTGATGCAGTTTCAGTAATTATCCAGGGCCACCGTGCATACAACTGGGCAAGTCTTTCAACTGGGAAGTCTTTTTATCACAGGATTTATTTGTGGTATGTGGTTGGGCCTAGTAACCACCAATTCTGGCATTTTTTTTGGGGGGGGATTTTGATATGAAACTGAAAGGTTTTTTGTAGAAAAAGGGCATAAGATACCACTTTAGACAATGTAGATTTGTTTTTATAAGGGATTTATATCCACCAGCATGTATCTTTAAACACGCTGTAGTGGATATAGATTAATAGGTTTATAGGTGTTTTATTGTTGGTACAAGTATTAATGTAAATATGAATGTGAGTAGGAATGAAGATTTTCTTTCATTACACTCATAGCTTGTTGGGGCACCAACAGATGGACAGTTTTATTAACAATTCTTTATTTGTACCAATGATGAATCAGTCAAAAAAAAAAAAAAAAAAAAAACCCTTGTGAGTTCTTGTCTGCTGATAATCAAGAAGATGGACATGAAATCAAACAGTAACTCCCATATGTCTTTCAATAGTTTAATAAGAAATGCCAGAATAGGTTAATACATTTGGATGATTTGAAACAAAGAATTCAACATGTATCGTGAGCATCACAGACTGTTATTGAGTTACTGAGTATCACATGTGAATCAAACATTTGTGGAACAAAAGAAACCATAGTTAACTTGGCAATATACTGGAAATTGGAAAACCATAAAATAGCTTTGTTTAAGAAAAGTGGAGGCAATTTTATTAAGAAAATGATGAATAAACTATTTATAAAAAGGAAAATTGGTGTTACTCTGAAAAGGAATGTAGATTAATGAAAAGACAAAGTGCATTTGACACTCTGAAAGGAGTTTGCAAATCTTAGGATTAAAGATTTATACCAGGAATATTCTGAAGAATTAAGTTTAAATTGAACAACAGACCGTCAGCCACAGAGTCAGATCATGTCCCTGGTGGCAGCAGGGCCCCCACATGCCAACCTTGATTCAGCTGGATGTCCGTAGATTCTGTGATGGAGAGGCTGATAGACAGATTCTCCCATAAGGCCGTGCTCCTGAGACCGCAATCGGGCTGTTCTTCAGCAAGCTAGGTGAGGTCTCTTCTTATGCACTGAAAAGGAATTTGTTTATTGTACAACGTCCCATCAGAGAGTCAAACTGAGACAAACACAAGTCACAGATCTGTTTCTTCCAATGTATTGTGGATTGAATGAGTTGGTTTAGGCTTAGAAAAAAAAACCCATCTTGCATGGTGATTTAAAGAAAAAGGATTAAAATAAGGAAAAATGAACTTTAAAGAAAAGAAAAAGGATTTTAACAGAGCATGGGAACTCTAGGCCTACTTAAAAAATTTTAAAAAATGGGAGAGCAGAGAAGTCTGCTCCTTACATCTTGACCCCCCACCCCGAAAACCCCCCAAAACCCCCCAAAACAAAAAAAAAACAAAAACAAAGAGAAAGCCCCCCCCCCCCCGAGTGTGGCAGAATTTCACTGACTTTCATGAAAGCTGAGCTGGACCAATTACATGGAGCTTCATGTTCAACAGAAGTCATAAGCAAAGCCAAAGAAGGAGATGCAGTGGAGCCTGGAGCTCTTTTGGTCAGTCAAAGTTCAGCTATGGTCTCCCAAAGAGCAGAGAGAGGAGGGGGGAGAGACATTTGATATGAAGAGTGAGACTAAAACACATATGTTGGCTATGAAAGCATAAATCCATGTAGATGGAAGGAGTGCTAAAGGTAGCCTATTAGCCCCTGAGCTATTAGCCTCCAAGCTAACACTGGTACCAGGAAATGCGAACCAAGCGCGGCTTATATTGTTATTTTCTTCAGACCTTAGTCACCCTAATAACTATCCCTGTTACCACTACGCAAAGAGCAGAGATAAACAAACCTATCACCTGGTCAGTCACTGCAACAGATACTGGAGTCAGTTTGTCTTGGCCTGTCCTTGCCACTGATAATACCTCTATCTGCCAAGAATCTGCCGTTAGTCCAGCAAAAGCTAGCGGTACTCAAATACTTTGCAAGCAGTTTCATGAAATGGTCAGTCAGAAAGCAACTCATACTGGCTCGGACGTCGCCCGGGTTAACAAGGTCAGGAGTTCCTGGCAGCGGAAGATGAAGGACAGAGCTGCATGGAGGAATCTGATCAGACCTAAATGAAACCGTCATTGATGCCCCCGGCAGACTGCTGTGATGATGATGAATTGTTTATCTCCATTTGCACTATGGGAGGTCTGGGTCATTCTTGACACTATTTGCACCAAGGGTTGCATTACTGTACATAGACTGCTGTTGTTGCAGTTTTCTTTATTCCAGCCTTATTCCTTTTCTTTTTATATTATGCACACCAAAGAAGAGAGAGAGAGAGATAAACGCCATTTCAACTCTCCTGTATGTCCTACACGTATAGTAGTATTGACAATAAAATCTTTGAATCTTGAATCTAATATACTGTATTAACTGCAGTAAATGGGTGAATTAATTGAGTAACTTACTCTTTTTTGTATTCTCTACTATTATCACTGTAATATCAGCCTTCACTCTGAATATTAGTGCATCTCGGTAAATTAGAATATTATGATTTGTAATTTAATTTAACTTCCACTCTGTTCAATTTCCCTAAAAATGCCTAAAAATAACATGCCCAAAGTAAATCAAAAGCTGTTCTTCAACCCTTTGCAGCATTTTCATGGGGTTGGTCTCATTTTAAAGAAAACACTTTGAATTTTTTGGCAAAACAGTCATAATCTCTCCAAGTGCTCCCGCCACTGAGCAACAATCATCTAAACATACTGAATTTGAAGAAAATAAAGTTCGCCTGGGTGTTGTTTTTTTTTTAGATACAAATGCTTGCAAATAACACACAGCTGTCAGACACTGGCTGGAAAACACAACAGAAATGTAGAACCAAGTGTTTTCAAGCTCAGGTCAAAATTTTGTAACAATACCACAAAAATTGAATATATTGCACAGCTTTTTTCTCAGGTTGTAACAAGGCGTTCTTGAACTGTGCCAAATGGCACAGTTTGGAAAACTATAGCCTGTTTTCCACTAGCCCAGCACACCTCGGTACGGCTCGATTCACTTCAGTACGGCTCGGAACACTTCTGTCTCCATTAGCACAGTGTTGCGGGGCAGCAGCAGATTCTCAGCGAGGCGGGGCCACACTCCCGTGATGTTATGCACCGGACTGAGTCCTTATTTACACGAGACAAAAAATGGAGGATCCAAGGATTATTGCCTTGCACGCTCTGTGGTTTTATCTCACAATTAATTTTATCTCATAATTAAGCTGCAACAACACAAGTCACTTTTGTTTTGAATTAACTGCCAAATGACCTAGAAATAATGAGCTGAAACTTGTTTTTATTCGTATTAAATAATGAGACGGTGGCACACTGGACTACACCACATCCTAGGGCATTTTGGATGTACTGAATTAAAAAAATCATGTTTTTCACCTTCAGGTCAACGTTTTGGAACAACAGTATTATTATTTCCGTTTAGATGATGCTACACTCCTAAAGTATTGTAAATCTCTGAATTTGGAATGCCGATAGAACATTCAATTTACATATACTTGTACCTTTGACTTGGTGCTAATTTTTTATGATATTTCAATAAAAAGAACAGAAAGCGTACAAAAAGATTTCTTTTTTGGTCTAGTTAAAAATTACATTACCTTTACAATGGTTGACCCTCAGTATCATTTTGATCAGACTAGGCAATGGAATTTCTATGTAATTATACTGTTTTATAATTCAGTGTTATAACAGACAAACCACACTTTCCAAAACAATTCCATTTTATTATATACAAAATATTAAAATAAAAAAAAAACTTTGCAACACAACATGAAGGTTAATCGACATTTTATACACGCCAACCACTGAGTGCTGAGGCTCGGTAGAATGAAGGCGTCTCTGCCAGCTGTGGGTCATGAAGGCTCGGTTGAATAATCCGGACGGGCTGTCGCGGCGGACGCGTGGGATGATTCTACAAGGAAAATGCACACAATAAAATACAGCACGAAATATATACAGAAAAGACAATAGTTTTTAACAAGAATACATAAGCTTATTTCAGCGTATTGTTCACATGAATAATTACAATAAAAGCTTTAGTCCGCAGTGTGCTGCAATAAAGCCGCGATCCATCCACAAATGAACAGCTTTTTTATTGCATAAATAAACTGAGCGTCTTACCGAATATATTTGAGAAAAAACGCATAATAAAAAAAAATTAAAACTCACCGTTAAAGGACTCCGATGTCGAGACCTCCCGGTATATTTTTTCATTCCGGGCGGCTCCGTCTAACTCGCGCTGAATACGTTCGTCTGACAATGCAGTGAGCAGACACTGCAGCTCCTTACTGCTCCATGGAACACCCTTATTACGCGAAGCCATTTTTGATAGAGAATAAATGAAAAATAGCACAGCAATACACTGAAAAGGAACCGCCAACAGTGGTTGCGTGCTGAGTAGGTCGTGAAGATTCTTTTTTTTTTTTTTTTTTTTTCCAAAAACTTTATTGAGAAGGTCGTGAAGATTTGGTAGATGAGGAGGAGGAGAGGGGCGGTTACAAGCTGACCAATCAGCGCCGGTTACGACCTGACCAATCAGCGGCGACCAGTCTGTTAACGTCACAACACGGCACAGCTCAGCACTGCTGTACCCTGCCCTTCAGCGGGGCTGAGAATTGCGGCTGTTAAACCGTGTTGGGGCTTGTGGAAAAGCGTACAAAGCGTGCTGAGCTGTCCCGTGTTGCGCTAAAGCGTGCTAGTGGAAAAGGCCCTTATGTTCCAGAGTTCACTATCTCAGCAGTTTGCACAGTAAAATCAAGGGGTAACAACCCGGACATACACAGCACAGTTCCTGGTTTGTTTGTTTTTTTACAGGCAAAAATAGCCTACAGTGTAAGAAAAATTATGCTAAAAATTAATACATTTCACTAAAGTATACACAAAAACAACCCTCCCCCTCCAATTTTTCCAGAGTTCACTATCTCACCAGTTTACACAGATACAGGTCAACTGGACCCCTGACCAAGTGCGTGCCCCAAGTGGATCAGGGAATCCAATCTGTACATGTACAGGTGCATTCTCCATCCAGTGATTTATAAATGCTGCCCCAGATGAAAACCAGTCTGTGGGACTATAATGTTCTGAATGAGGCTTTAGAAAATTATGAATCACTTTGTAAATCACTGGATTGAAAATGTACAGATTGAATACCGGGGTCCACCTGGGGTCCACACATTAGTGTGCTCACTTTGTCAGGGCTCCATTTCACCAGATCACGTTTACACAGTAAAACAAAGCCATAATAACCCAGACATACACAGCACAGTTCCTTTTTTTTTTTACAGGAAAAAATAGCCTACAGTGAAATAAAAATACTAAAAAATTATTAAATTTTTCTGCAATATACACAGTAACAAATAACCCCCCCCCCCCCCCACACACACACACGGCACACACAAAAACTTGTCGCCATGCAGGACCCTTGTAATTACTGATTGGTCAAAAGTTATTTTTATTACTATTTTTATCGATAAAGAATAATTTAGATTATAAGACTTACCTGTCCACAACCGCACTGTCGCTGGTTTTGTCTGCTGTCGTCTGACTATCGTCAGCTAATCATTGTTGCAACCTCCAATTGTTTACTGATTCGTCGTCCCGGTCACCCGACCCGGTCAAGCCATCTACGCTTGCATGCATGCCCTTTCGGTTTAATTTGTGAACCATTTTTCAAAACAAGTAAAATAATAGCTAACGTTACCCTGACCCTTCTGCACAGCATCACAAAGGACTGCGGCGTCACACAGCGGCTGAGTCAAAAGAGATTTTACGCATGGGAACGCATGGCATTTTACCGGAAATATAAACCCGGAACAAGTGCATGTAGGGTGTCATTGAAGTCAGAAATTGATTGGCTAAATGACACGACCATCGTCAGATTACTCAGCTTCAATTGGCTCGTTGTATTCGCGGTCGTTGATGGGCAGGTCCTTCTTGCTAGGTTTTCGATCATTGGTTATTCAAGGTTTAAAAACCCAAATCAAGGCTCTTATTGGTCAAGTGAGATGTCAATCTCATTCTAAACCAATCAAACACTCCTTTGGCTTTCTGTTTACGGCTGTGTTTGTACTGGAAGACTAGAAATACAGCTTTTTTTTCACTGCGCACTGAGACGCAGAGACGTGCCCGTCCGCAGAATCACAGAGTGGGAGTGGTTTTAAAAAAAGATAACCATAATCATCACAAATAAATTTAAAATAGCTTAAATATTTCACTATATGTGTAGTGAAGGCTCACATTCCTGCACTGATATTTAAAGTTTTTTTGGGGGGGGGGTTTTGGACTGGAAGAAGTTCTTTAATTTTCATCTGAAGTCTAATTAACTTTTAAACTTCTAGACCCAGCAAGGTTTCAAACAGGATGGACTAGCTTGTTATTTTCTTTTTTTACTTTAATGGAGTTGAATATTACTCTAGTTTGTTTTTAACATGCAGTTACAACAGCCTTTATGGAGCAGCAGAGCTGCTATTTGAGTTTTTACACTTTAACATCTATTATTTAATTGTGTTGCTACAAACATTTCTGATTAAGCTGTCAAGTTCAAGTTTCCAACTCACGTTCGATGGGTCATTATTTTATTTAGCTATGGGAACTTTTTATAATAGGCTATATTATATTAAGGGAGAGACTGACAACAAAGTGCTATTCACAGGTGTGCAGGCTTAAACAGGTGAGGTAAAATATGACCTGGATCCCCAAACAGGAGCCGTGCCAGCAGGAAGCTGAGCTGGTGAACATGACAGAAATAATAGCAATTAGTCAAATAATCGAGATTAGTCAACTAATCGAAAAAATAGTCATTAGATTAGTTGACTACTAAAATAATCGTTAGTTGCTGCCTTACTCAGCGCGATATGTGGTATTATTGCAAATGTTTTAGGACCCTGTGGTCTCATAATTTAGACAGGGTTCATAACTTATGTGGCAAACAATGGAAGCTGTATTGAGAAACTCACTGTCAAACTCTGCTCTCAACTTATGCACGTTTGTGACAGTTGTGTGGAGCTCAGATCTTCCTACAGTTAAGAACTGTTGATTCGATTAAAAAAACAATGATCATTTTCATAAAGTATTGGTGGTAACTTCAGCATTTCAACTACAAGGTGTTTGGACTGGTTGGAAACAGCTGCGACATTCATCTTATTTAAACAGAACAGACTCCGTGCAGGACCCTGCATGGCTCTCGTCTTCATGTCTCTCCATCGTGATTGTTAGACAATGCCACTGCCCAAAAATTCACGTTCACACAACAAACAACCAAAGCACTATGTGGTAGCTGTTTTGCTCTCAGAGTTTAATCATCGGGATCATAAACACTCTGCTCAGGAGGAGCCCATCCAGCCATTATTTTATTAAATTTAGGATATTTTCTCACCTTCTTTTTCCCCCATCTGCCACAAGCAATCTGATCTCACCAAAAGTAGTACAAAAGACAAATACAGCATCTTCCCCACAACCGGGAGGTCGGGGTTCAAGTTCTGGCCAGGTCATGCCAAAGACCATATAAAAATGGAACTGCCTGGTGTCCAGCTTGGTGCTCAGCAAAAATGGAACGGATGAGAGAAATGTGGGCTCAGGTGGTAGAGCAGGTCATCCAGTAACCAGAGGGTTGGTGGTTTGAATCCTGCTGTCCCCCAAAAATCACTTTAAATATAGTATCAGTGCAGGAATGTGAGCCTTCACTACACATACAGTGAAATATTTAAGCCATTTTAAATTTATTTATGATGGTTATGGTTAACAACGGGCTTGCTATTATGAGCTATCTGGTCTCTAGACGATAGTTGTGAGAGTTTGGTTCATATTGCCAACACTCGATTGGATTCATTCCCAGTCAGAGTTGGACTCCGCCAGGGCTGCTCTTTGCCACCGATACTGTTCATAATTTTTATGGACAGGATTTCTAGGCGCAGCCAGGGAACGGGGGGTGTCATGCTTGGTAACCACAGGATCTCATCTCTGTTGTTTGCAGATGATGTTGTCCTGTTGGCATCATCCAGCAATGACCTACAGGTCTTACTGGGATGGTTTGCTGCTGAGTGTGAAGCGGCTGGGATGAGAATCAGCACCTCCAAGTCCAAGTCAATGGTCCTCAACCGGAAAAAGGTGGATTGTCCCCTCCGGGCTGGGGACAAGCTCCTGCCCCAAGTGGAGGAGTTTAAGTGTCTCGGGGTCTCATTCACGAGTGAGGGGAGAATGGAGCGAAAGATTGACATACAGCTCGGAGCAGCATCTGCAGTGATACGGACACTGTACCGGTCTGTTGTGGTGAAGAGCGAGCTAAGCTCTAAGGCAAAGCTGTCGATTTACCGGTCAATTTACATTCCTACCCTCACCTATGGCCACAAGCTTTGGGTAATGACCGAAAGAATGAGATTGTGGATACAAGCGGTTGAAATGAGCTTTCACCGTAGGATTGTTGGACTCACCCTTAGAGATAGGGTGAGGAGCTCAGTCATCCGGGAGAGGCTCAGAGCAGAACCGCTGCTCCTATACCTTGAAAGGAGCCAGTTGAGGTCATTTGGGTATCTGATCAGGATGCATCCTGGATGCCTCCCACTTGAGGTGTTTCAGGAACGTTCCACTGGAAGGAGACCCCGGGGGCAGACCCAGACTATGTCTCCCAGTTGGTCTTGGAACGCCTTGCTAAGGCTGTCGCAGTAGAGGAATTTTCCCTGCAGTGATGGTGGACAGCTCAACACCATGGTATGCAGTATTACTGCAAATGTTTTTAGGACCCTGTGGATTCGTAATTTAAACAGGGTTCATAACTTAAGTGGCAAACAATGGAAGCTGTGAGAAACTCGCTGCAGCGCCACACTCAACTGTATATGCGTGTGTGACAATTGTGCAGAGCTCCGGTCTTACTAGACATGAACTGCTGATTCTGTAAAAAAAAAAAAAAAAAAATTAAAAAAAAAAAAATCATTTTCATAAAGCAGTGGCGAGAACTCCAGTATTTCAACAATGGCGTGTGTGAACTGGTGACTGCAGCGAAATTCAGCTTATTTAAACAGGACAGCATACAGGATCCTGCGTGGCTCTCGTCTTCGTGATTTGGGGATTTTTGCCGCTGTCTGAAAAATCACATTCAAACAAGCACTATGCAGTAGCTGTTTCGCTCTCGGAGCTCAATTATAAACACTCCGCTCAGAAGGAAATAACACGCTTTGTGCCCTTTCAGTGTTCACTGTCACAGCTGTATTTAGTAAGGAGTCCAAACGCTTCCACCATTAACTGCCTGCTGGAGTCCATCTGGAAACAGAGAGAGCCCCACACGGTGCTGCCGCCACCAGCACCCAATGCTATGGAAGCTTCCACACTACTGGGTGCTGCCGCCATTAGTACCGGGTGCAAACATGCTGTTGGCTAGGGCTGTCGTGGCAGAGGAATTTCCCCTGCGATGATGGTGGACAGCTCAATACCGCGGTATTATTGCAAATGTTTTTAGGACCCTGTGGATTCGTAATTTAAACAGGGTTTATAACTTATGTGGCAAATGAGGGAAGCTGTGAGAGTCTTGCTGCAGCTTCACTCTCAACTTTAAGTGCGTGTGTTACAACTGTGCAGAGCTCCGCTCTTTCTACAGGCATGAACTGCTGATTCTGTTAAAAAAAAGATCATTTTCATAAAGCAGTGGCTGTAACTACAGGGTGTGTGGACTGGAGACTGCAGCGACATTCAGCTTATAAGCAGGACAGTCTCCGTACAGGACCCTGGGTGGCTCTTGTCTCCGTGATTTCTGCTGCTGTCCGAAAAAAATCCCATTCAAACAAGCTGCTCTCGGAGTTCACACACAGAGCGTACACAGTCAGGATCATACATACTCCACTCAGAAGGAAATAACACACTTTGTGCCCTTTCAGTGCTCACTGTTACGGCTGCATTTAACAAGAAGTCCAAATGCTTTCGCCACTAACTGCCTGCTGGAGTCCATCTGGAGAGTGTGTCCCAAACGGCGGCAGCACCGTGTGCTGTGGAAGCTTCTAGAGTAGCGGGTGCAAACATGTTATGGGCAATAAAAATACACTTCATTTAGCAATTTATTTAATAATCAATAGAGGCATATAAGTGAACAGAGATATAGCCACACACACACACACACACACACACACACAAAGTGAACACCGCGGTTGTTGCGGTTGGTCGTTTTCCTCCATGGTAGGCTTGTCCATAGCGCGGTATTACATAATTGTGGTTATCGTGACAGCCCTACTGCTGGCAATAAAAATATGCTTAACATTTAACAATTTATTAATCAATAGGGGCACATAAGTGAACAACGAGATTTAGCCACACACACAAAAAAAGTGAACACCACGGTTATTGCAGTTGCTCGTTATCCTCAGCGGTAGGCTTGTCCATAGCGCGGTATTACATAATTGCGGGTATTGCGACAGCCCTACGCCTTGGTATCCTCTCTGAAGAGCCGGAGCAGGTGGCTGTAGAGAGGGAAGTCTGGGCTTCTCTGCTTGAACTGCTGCCTCCGCGACCCGGACCTCCGGAAAAGTGGTAGAAGATGGATGGATGAATGATTATGGTTATGTTTTTTTAATTAAATTACAAAGTATGCTATTCTAATTTACCGAGATGCACTAATATTTTGAATGAGGGCTGATATTACAGTGACAATAATAGAGAATACGAAAAAGAGTAAGTTGTGCATGTAATTCACCCATTTACTACAGTTAACATATACAGGGATGAGAATGGGGTTTGGGAAAAAAAGAGGAAACTAAGCCGGGGGTCTTAGTTAGGCCTGCGTCCCCCAAGCCGGATCCAAGGCGGAGCCTTGGTGGGGGGTCTGGGGGGGCGTTGCCCCCCAGAAGCTAACGAAATCTGGTGTTTTAGAATGCTCAAATGTGGTCTTATATTTAAAGTTAGAAGTAAGTACAAATGCATTTATAGTTTACCTTTTTAATCTGCTGCTGCATCACGTGTAAATTTATGATATCTGAATGATACGTTGATGTAATAATACTAAATTATATTTTACTACTATTTAATATGTTTAGAATGGTAAATGGCATTCACTTATATAGCGCTTTTTCTCATCTCTGGATGACCAAAGCGCTTTACAGATCCTGCTATCCACCCATTCACGTACACATTCACACACTGATGGCGGCAGAGCTGCCATACACACACAGGCGCTAGCCTGGCCACCAGGAGCAACTGGGGGTTCAGTGTCTTGCTCAAGGACACTTTGACATGCAGACTTCAGACAGAGTGGGAATCGAACCCATGACCCTCCGATCAGTAGTCGGTCACACTACACCTGCGCCACAGCCACCCCCTAAACTGCCGCCCCTAGAACTGACACAGAATTACATTTACATAGTTCTAGAACAGACAAAATAATTTAACCAAGTAAAATAAATTATAAATGTTAACAAAATTCCACCACCAAGTCCATCACCCATTTATTAAAATATACTGACATTCTGCAAGCATTTTGATTTATTAATGTGTGCATTTGTTAGTGTTACTAGGAATATAAAAAAGTTGCATATTAGTATATTTTAATATTTGAAAGATAATCTAAGAAAGTAAGTAAAACCTCAAAGATGTTTAATTAGTGTTTCAAATTATCAAGTGTTTCAAAACAGGCATGACGTCAACTTACACATGCTATTTCATAACAAATTCATTACGCGAAAATTCTCAAGTACATTGATGAGATGAGATGAGATTCAACTTTATTGTCATTACACATGTATGAATACAAGGTAACGAAACGTGACTTGGCATTTGGGCACGCTCTGCAGAGCGCATCCAAGGCCGGGGCAGCTGCTAGGCGCCAGTCATAAAGAAGAAAAGAAAAAAGAAAAGAAATGATATGACACAATAGGCGAGAGAAAAAAACATGTTTTATAGAATAGATCAGGAAGGCAGGGGAGGAGGGAAGAAAAATGCAACTGCTCTCTCTCAAGGCAAGAAGGAACGAGAAAAATATCTTACTTCGGAATGTGTCTAACGATCACTAATTGCTGTAATCGGGGCCGATTGTGATGAACTTTGACTGGCATCTGAATTTAACAGTGTCCATCGATCGTTTTGAACACAGCACGAGCGACTAATTCGATCTCCTTGTAGCCACAATTTTGAGATGTCTCTGTTTTTTTTTGAGCCATTCCCAACGAATGACGCTGACGAAGGAGATCGTCACTTCCTTGTGGTAACGTATCGTCACTTCCTGTTTTGCTGTCTGCCTGTGTGGTTTGCTCTCCAGCTCTCCAGCCACTAGCTAGCCACTAGCTATGGCTACTAGCTCTCTTTCCTCTCCTCCTCTGGTGTGCTCTCTCTGTCAGATGTTTAGCTACACCTCTGCCTCTTTTAGTGATAACGGTATATGTAATAAATGTTGTCTTTTTGAGGCGCTCGAGGCGAGGTTGTCTGATTTGGAATCCCGGCTCCGCTGCATTGAAACACCGTCTGCGCCAGTTAATCTCGACGGACGCCCATTAGCTGCAGCGGAGCTAGCTAGCTTAGGTCCCACTGTCAGCGGTTCCCCGGCTCTCCTCAGCAGCGAGGAGACTGGGTGGGTGACGGTGAGAAGGAAGCCTAGTCGCAAAGCCCCGGTTCACCACCAACCTGTTCACGTTTCTAATCGTTTTTCCCCGCTCAGCGACACACCCGCTGAGGAAAAAACTCTGACCATTGGCGACTCTGTAGTCAGAAACGTGAACCTAGAGACTCCAGCGGCCATAGTCCAATGTATTCCTGGGGCCAGAGCAGGCGACATCGAGTCAAATTTGAAAATGCTGGCTAAAAGTAACTGTAAATACTCCACAATTGTTATTCACGCCGGCATTAATGACATCCGTCTCCGGCAGTCGGAAGTCACGAAACTTAATATAGAATCGGTGTGTGAGTTTGCAAAAACGATGTCTGCCACTGTAGTATTCTCTGGGCCCCTCCCCAATCTGACCAGTGATGACATGTTTAGTCGCTCGTCATCCTTGAACCGCTGGCTGTCTGTGTGGTGTCCTAAAAATGACGTGGGCTACATTGACAATTAGAGCTCTTTTTGGGGAAAACCTGGTCTTATGAGACGAGACAGCATTCATCCCACTTTGGATGGTGCTTCTCATTTATCTAACAATCTGGCATCTTTTTTATCCAAATTTCCAAAACCGTGACTACTCAGAGTTGGGACCAGGAAGCAGAGTCGCAGTCTTACACGCCTCTCTGCAGCTCCTCTTCATCCGCCACCCCTCAGCTTAGCCCCTGTCTTCCCCATCAGAGAATCGTTGTCTGCTCCCTCCAAAGTAAACAAAAATATAATGTATAAGCATCCCAAAGTGATAAAGCAAAATATTGGTAAAACTCAAATTAAACATAAAGCCTCTAAATTGAATGATTTGGCCTCTGTTCCTCCTCATAATTTAAAAATTAAATGTGGTTTATTAAATATTAGGTCTCTAACTCCCAAGTCTCTGCTAGTCCATGATCTGTTAATTGATCATCAGATTGATTTAATTTCCCTTACAGAGACTTGGTTAGGACAAGAGGATTATGTTGGTTTAAATGAATCAACTCCCTCTGGTTATTTAAACTGTCAAAATCCCAGAAGTTCTGGTCGTGGAGGAGGAGTAGCAACAATTTACCATTCCAAATTACTAGTTAATGTAAAGCAAAAAACATGTTATAATTCCTTTGAGGGCCTGGTCCTCAGTGTTGGGCACTTTAGCAATTTCAGGTTAAACCCAATTTTATTTGCCATAGTTTACCGTCCCCCATCAACCTATTCAGAATTTTTATCCGAATTTGCTGATTTCTTAGCTGATTTAGTGCTGAAATCTGATAGAATAATTATAGTAGGGGACTTTAATATACATGTGGATGTAGATAGTGACTGCCTTAATGTGGCTTTTAATTCAATATTAGACTCGATTGGGTTTTCTCAGAAAGTAGGAAATTCTACTCATTACCTCCACCATACATTGGACCTTGTTCTGACATATGGCATAGAAATAGAAAATCTTGTAGTGTCTCCTCATAACCCTGTACTGTCAGACCATTGTCTGTTAACCTTTGATTTTACTATTTCTGACTATTTGGCTCCTAAAGAAAAATATTATCACAGTAGATGCCTCTCAGATGATGCTGTTTCCAAATTTATGCAGATTGTTTCCTTTATGCCATGTGTCAACACAACGGAAATAAGCTATAGACAGCTTGCTCCTTCTGTAATTGATAACATGGTGGATAGTGTTTCAGCTTCTCTGCATCAGGCTCTAGACTTGGTGGCCCCCTTAAAAAAGAAAAAGTCTAATCAGAGATTTTTAACTCCTTGGTTCAACACAGAAACTCGTAGCTTAAAACAGAAGACTCGTCAATTAGAAAGAAAATGGCGCTCTACTAATTTAGATGAAATCTATTTAGCTTGGAGAAATCATCTTTTAATTTATAAAAAAATCTCTTAGAAAAGCTAGAACGAGTTATTACTCTGCATTAATAGAAGAGAACAAGAATAATCCCAGGTTTCTTTTCAGTACTGTAGCCAGGTTGACAAAGAGTCAGGACTCTGTCAATCCTAGCATCCCCTTAGAGCTTACTAGTCAGGACTTTATGAACTTCTTCAATAATAAAATTTCATCCATCAGAGATAAAATCAATCAGATTCTTCCACAGTTAACTTAAATACTGTAACTACTACAACTCCTTCTATTGATGTCTGTCTTGATGAGTTTACTCCAATCGACCTTTGTGAGTTAGACAAAATAGTTTCCTCATCCAAACCTTCAACTTGTCTTTTAGACCCTATTCCTACCAGGTTATTTAAAGAAGTCTTCCCACTTATTGGTAGCTTTATTCTTCATATAATCAATTCTTCATTAACTTTAGGCCATGTACCGCAGGCTTTTAAAACGGCTGTAATTAAACCCTTACTCAAAAAGCCAACGCTAGATCCAGGAGCTTTAGCTAACTATAGACCAATCTCTAATCTCCCTTTCATTTCAAAAATCTTAGAAAGAGTTGTTGCTACGCAATTATTTGACCACCTGCAGGGAAATGGTTTACTTGAAGAGTTTCAATCTGGGTTTAGAATCCATCATAGTACTGAAACAGCCTTAGCGAAGGTCACTAACGACCTCCTCATTGCATCTGATAATGGACTAGTTTCTGTACTTGTCCTTTTAGATCTTAGTGCAGCTTTTGATACTATTGATCATAATATTCTACTTGATAGATTAGAACACTATGTTGGACTTAATGGAACTTCGTTGCAGTGGTTTAGATCTTATTTATCTGATAGGTTCCAGTTTGTTCATGTAAATGATGAGTTTTCTTTCAGCTCAAAGCTTAGTCATGGAGTTCCACAGGGATCTGTGCTAGGCCCTACTCTTTTTAGTTTATATATGCTTCCGTTAGGCAACATTATTAGAAAGCACTGTATACATTTTCATTGTTATGCAGATGACACACAATTATACCTGTCAATGAAGCCAGATGATACTAATCAATTAGCCAAGTTAGAAGCCTGTCTTAAGGAAATCAAAGCTTGGATGACTTGTAATTTCCTGCTATTAAATTCAGATAAGACTGAAGTCATTCTTGTTGGTCCAAAAAACCTTAGAAATTCCTTTCCAAATCAAACTTTCAGTTTGGATGCAGTTACTCTTTCTCTTAATAGCTCTGTGAGGAACCTTGGAGTTATTTTTGATCAGGATTTGTCCTTCAATTCACATATTAAATTTGTTTCTAAGACTGCCTTCTATCATTTGCGTAATATTGCCAAGATTAGGAACATCTTGTCTCAGAGTGATGCTGAGAAGCTGATCCACGCTTTTGTTAGCTCGAGATTAGATTATTGTAATTCTTTATTATCAGGCTGTCCTAAAACATCTTTAAAAGGTCTTCAGCTGATCCAAAATGCTGCAGCAAGAGTTTTAACAGGTACTAGAAAGAGAGATCATATCTCTCCGGTTCTGGCCTCCCTTCATTGGCTTCCCATAGAGTTTAGAATTAAGTTTAAAATCCTTCTTCTCACTTACAAAGCTCTAAACAATCAGGCTCCTTTTTATTTAAAAGATCTGATACTACCGTATCATCCTAACAGAGCACTACGCTCCCAAAATGCAGGATTACTTGTAATACCTAGAATCTCCAAAAGTACAATGGGAGGCAGAGCCTTTAGTTATCAAGCTCCTCTCCTGTGGAATCAGCTGCCAATCTGGATTCGGGAGTCAGACTCGATCTCTGTTTTTAAGAATAGGGCTAAAACCTACCTTTTTGATATAGCCTACAATTAGGGAGGGATCGTGTGTTTCTGAACCCTCCCTTAGTTATGCTGCTAATAGGTTTAGTCAGCCGGGGGACCTCCAGTAATGCACTGGGCCTCACTCCTTTCCTCACTCTCTATGAAATATTTTTTTTTTTTGCTGGTCATTAACATTTGTTTGTTCTCTCCCATAGATTGAGTCCCATCGTGCTGTTTGCTCTCTACATGTCTGTTCTTTTCTTCTTCTCTATCCCCTCACCCCCCAGCCAGTCGCAGCAGATTACTGCCCCTCCCTGAGCCTGGTTCTGCTGGAGGTTTCTTCCTGTTAAAAGGGAGTTTTTCCTCTCCACCGTCGCCAAGTGCTTGCTCACAGGGGATCGCCTGATTGCTGGGGTCTTTCTGCAACTGTGGGGGTCCCCCCTACAGTTGATAGTGCTATGAGATGACCGTTGTTGTGAAATGGCGCTATATAAATAAAGTTGAATTGAATTGAATTGAAACTTGTTCCTTATCCTGTCCTGCCAGGGACAGACTAAGGCTGCAGCGCGTCGTGCGCACTGCTGAGAAGGTGATCGGCTGCAAACTCCCATCTCTCCAGGACCTGTACATCTCCAGGACCCGGAGGCGTGCTGGCCGGATCATAGCCGATCCTTCACACCCTGGTCACGTACTGTTTGCCCCCCTCCCCTCAGGCAGAAGACTTCGGTCCATTCGGACTAAAACCTCCCGGCACATGAACAGCTTTTTCCCCTCTGCCATCAGACTGCTGAACATTAAGTGACTTATTGACTCTCGTGCACTATGTACAGCAGCTCAACCAGACTCAAGTCATTCATCACTGTTTTTTCTGTTGCATTATCAACTGCACTGTGGTACCCCATATTATCTGCTACTTGCTAATTTTTTTAAAACTGCCTTGACTAGTACTACTCATTATTACTATTATTATTATTATTACTTATTTTTCTACACTTATTGCACGTTTTTAGTCCTTTAGTTTTTTAGTTTATCTCTTTATCTCATCATGTTCTTAATGTTGCAGCATGGCACCGAGACAAATTCCTAGTTTGTGTACTACATGAACAATGGCAATAAATCTGATTCTGATTCTGATTCTTATCCCTTTGTCTTCTTGCTTTGTTGTCTTTCTTGAGTTTTAGGTTCACCATTTTCACGAAATCAGGAAAACTCGGTTGATTGAATTGTCCGCCATTTGCATTTTGCTCCGCGTGTGGGATATGACAAAGGAATAACAAAATCATCGATTGGTTGCTTCAATAAGTATCAGCCAATCAGTGGCCTTGTTACATTACATTACTGATCTCGCTGGGTAGCGCGTTCTGCGCGGTGGATTTGAGCAGCCGATCGAAAATACGACTCGCCGCTCATAACAGACCCCCCCCCCACCCCACCCCACCCCAAAAATTTCTCCTCGAATTTAGACGATTCACGAGAATGACCCTAGACATGATCAAATCTGAGGAATTCCTCGGATCCTCGGAGGATTCTCATCCCTGTTGTATGTTTTTGGCATGTGGGAGGAAACCAGAAAAATCCTGGGGTAAACCCACGCAGACACGGGGAGAACATGCAAACTCCACACAGATCACTGTTGGTCGGGGGCTGGGATGGAACCCAGGATCCCCCGGCCAAGGGTGAGTTGCTGTGCTGCTGCAGTGCTAAACACTCCACCACCGCACTGCCCCAGTTATTGTTCTGTTCTGGCTCTACAAAATTATGGTCAAAAGTTTAAAATGTATGAGGAAAAAGTAAAAAATCTGCCACATTCTGTTTCAAATATATATATTATATATATATAAAAAACAAAACAAAACAGTAAGTTTATAATAATCTGCCTTTGTCGATCAGACAGACCTCTTCACTGTCCAGTTTTAAAACTCCTCTTAAAACCCATTTTTATTCTCTGGCTTTTGACCCAGTTTGAGACATTGATTTTATTTGTTCTTATTGTCTCTATTGTATAACGATTGTTTTGTTTGTGCTGTTTCGTACTTTAGCTGGATTTTATTCTTTTTATATTTTATTTATCTTTGATGTACAGCACTTTGTGTCAACTGTCGTTGTCTTTAAAGAGCTTTATAAATAAAGTTGAAGTGGATTAAAAAAGGATAAACATTAGCCATAAAATAATTCACAAATTTACAATAGTCTCAAATGTACAAGAAAAGTCGTAATTTTTACAAGAAGAAAATTACAATTTTGAGAAAAATGGTTTCAAATTTAGATAAACTTACAGAGAAAAGTAGAAAACTATAAGAAAATTGTTATAAATTTTGGAGAAAAATCTCAAACCTTGAAGACCGAGTCATTACTCAAGTTTTTAAGTGGGTGCTCTTTGTACCCTTAACTCAATTAGAAATTTTTGGTTGTCTACTTTTTTTTTCCACAATATTTTTTATTGAACCTTTTTTTACAAACATGGCACAGTCAGACACTAACACTAAAGTAATTTAAAAATTAAAAAGAACACTAACGACTTCCGGTTATGGCGGCCACGTGAGGGGGACACGTCTCGCTCTGCTCTGCTCCTGGAGACGAAAAAACGGCAAATAACTCTCATTTGGGACAGAACCTATCCCAGCGTTTGGACGAGGATATGTCGGTGAAGCCTAAGGCTGGAAAACCAGGTAGAGGAAAAAGCGAGCCGCCGAAACAGTCTAAATTAACGGACTTTCACGTCTGTGATGCAGCAGATAAAGAAGCTCCATATATGGCGGAGGACGCGAGCAGCGGTGCGGTGAATGTGGGAAACGGCACAGGTGCGGTGCTTAACGCCATTAGTTCAATGAGAGCGGACTTTTCCGCTAAGTTTGATGGGATTATGGCAGCGTTGGAAGGAATGAGAAAAGAATTGGGTGACTGTGTAGAACGAATGGCGCAGGTAGAGCTTCGTGTCGCTAGTGCTGAAGATGACGTCACCTGTCTTCAATTAAAGGTGCGCACTTTGGAAAAAAAAAAATAAAAGTCTGGAAAATAATGTCTTGGACTTGGAATCCCGGTCGAGACGGAACAACTTGAGGCTGGTGGGTCTACCGGAGGAATCCGAAAGTCGGGACACATGTTCCTTTTTGGAAAAGTGGATTCCGGAGGAGCTGGGCAGCGCGGAGCTGCAATCAGCAGTCGTTCTGGAAAGTGCATATCGTATCGGCCCACGGAGAGATAAGGGACCACCGAGGACGATTATTATGAAGTTTATCAGCAACAGAGACAGGATGAAGATCTTCAACGCTGCGCGAGCTAAAGGCCAGATTAAACACCAGGACCAGCAGGTGCGGTTCTACCCAGATTTGGCCACAGGAATCCAACAATTGAGGAAGCAGTTTGATCCCGTACGTAAAGAGCTGCGCAACCTTGGGATTCGTCATGGTGTAATTTATCCTGCGAGACTGTTGACCACGTATGAGGGCAGAACCCACATCTTCAAGACCCCAGAGGAGGCGCAGGAGTTCATCAAGAAGATCCAAGAAGAGACTGGTGGGAGCTAAGCATGAACAAATATAAGGTAGAATATTTAAGCATTTGCACAGGCATCTGACTGACTTGAAGCAAATAGCAAGTTTACAAAATATAGATTGTATTATATATTAAAAAAAAAAACAAAAAAAAAAAAACTATGATGTACAAAGCTGCTAAAAATTTTTGAGTTAAGTTGGAAAACTACAGAAGAGAGTTAATGTTATGTCATAAAAGTAGCAGAGTTAGGGTGATTGGAGGATGAAGAAGGAGTGGCTTTGGCTGGTCCTCGTGGGTGTGGAACGGTCGATGGCTATATCGGGAGACAGAATTTTTTTTTTGATTTTGGGGGGGATTACCACAAATGTGGGAAGGGGAATTTGTTTGTGTGTAGTTTGTAGGATGAATGTTCAACCACTCATGTTTTTGCTTCTCTGTATGAGCATGTTTATACTGCAAGGTAATCCTAAAACTCCCTATTGATCATAAACCAAAGCGTTAATCTTAATTTAACTTCATGGAATTGCAGAGGTCTACAAAAATTAAAAAAACTTAAACAAGTTATGAATAAATAAAAGATATGGGTTAAAAAAATTGTGTTTTTACAAGAAACTCATCTAATAGAGGAGGATGTAAAAAGAATTAGGAGTAGATGGCAAGGAAGTGTTTTCACCTCATCATTTTCATCCCGAGCCAGGGGAGTTATGACTCTCATACATAACTCAGTCCCATTTCAAGTGAAAAATGTAATTGGAGACAAATTTGGAAGATATTTAATCATTCAAGGATCTTTGTTATTAGAAAATATAAATTTGGTAAACCTATATGGTCCCAATATAGATGATCAAAAGTTCTTTGCTAATTTATTTCTTATCTTATCATCACTTACAGGGCAACATATAATAGCAGGGGATTTTAATTGTACATTGAATCCCGGTATAGATAGATCAACAGGACTGGACTGTACGCACAATGGATGTAGGATGACCATTATTCATTTTATGAAAGAATTGAGATTGCTAGATATATGGAGAGAAATGAATCCACAAGTTAAAGCCTACTCTTGTTATTCCAATACCTACAAGACTTTCTCATGTATTGATTATTTTTTGATCTCCGTAGAATTAAGGTCCAAGATTCAAAACTGCTTTTATGACAACATCGTGATCTCTGATCATGCACCTGCTGTCTAATATATGTAGATAAGAAATTGACAAAGGAACCAGGTAGATGGCAATTTCAGCATAATGGCCTTCAGGATGAGGAATTTGTTAAGTACATAGAAAAACAGATAGATGAGTTCTTTGACATCAATACTACACAAACATCAGCATGTGTAAAGTGGGAGGCTTTCAAAGCTTTATTAGGGGACATATTATTAGTTATACAGGTTCAAAATCTAAGAAGACTCGAGAGGAGAGAGTTCAATTGGAACATAAAATAAAATTCTTCAAGAAAAAGTATATGCAGGAAGTGATCCAAGGTTGGAGAACGAATTACTGATTTTGAGAGCTGAATATGACAAAAATCAGCGAATAGAGCTGCCTCGAGTCTTCTAAGATTGAAACAATCTTTTATGAACAAGGTGAAAAATCAGGAAAATTATTGGCATGGCAGATTAAACAATTAGAATTTAAAACACCAATTACCAATATTATAAGTAATGGGACAGGTAGTTATAGATCCTTTAGAAATTAATAGAGCCTTTAGAGATTACTATGAAAAATTATATGATACCAAAAATGAATCTGACTTAACAAAAACTAAATGGGTTTTGAACGAACTATCTATACCGTGTATTTCAAATGAAAACAGGGAGATACTGGAGTCTAAAATTAGTCAAGAAGAAGTTGGGCTAGCCATTGATAATATGAAATCAGGAAAAAGTGCAGGACCAGATGGTCTTCCAGTTGACCTTTATAAAAAATTTAAGAATAAATTAATAAAGCCTTTTTTGGAAATGGTTTTAGAAGCATTTCAAAATAGTAATTTACCATCATACATGAATAATGCCTTAATTATACTGTTGCCAAAACCAGGTAAACCCTCTAATAAATGTGAAAATATGAGGACAATAAGCCTATTAAATGCCGACCTTAAGATAATCTGTAAAATTTTAGCAAGACGAATACAAGAAATTTTACCAAATATTATTAATCGAGATCAGAATGGCTTTATAAAGGGAAGACAAGGCTTCCATAATGTAAGAAGACTATTTAATATTATTTATTCTAATAAAGAAGCACCGGATACAGCTGTCCTATCACTGGACGCCGAAAAGGCCTTTGATAGAGTCGAATGGTCCTTTCTTTTTGAAGTCTTACAAAGGTTTGGACTTGGAAATAATTTCATAAAATGGGTTCAGATAATATATAATAATGCTACAGCAGAAATCCCTAACAAATAACAATATTTCAAAATCAATAAAAATCAATAGAGGATGTCGACAAGGCTGTCCACTTTCACCTTTACTGTTTACTATGGCAATTGAACCGTTTAGCGATGGCGATACGTCTACAGTCACCAATATATGGAATTAAAGTTGGACCAACAGAACATAAAATCTCCCTGTATGCCGATGACATAATTTTGTTTATGTCGAATCTTAAAAATCAATTCCGACCTTGTTGAATTTAATAAGAATTTTGGGGAAATATCAGGATATAAAATACATAAAACTAATCTTCAATATTAATGCTAAATGAGACCCAGAGAAACTACCCAGCCCCTGAGGTAAATCAATTCAATGTTGTAAATCAGTTTAAATATTTAGGAATCCAAATTGTGCCTAAGCTAGAATCAGTCCACAGTGTCAATTATGAAGCCTTAATGACAGATATTAATGAGTTACTTCAGAGATGGATGTCACTACCAATGTCGATGATCGGGAGAATCATATACTTAAAGTAATATCTTACCTAAAATACTTTATTTATTTCAATACATTCCTTACCACCACCTTTAGATTTATTCTCAAGAATTAAAAAAAAGTAGTGGAATTTATATGGAACAACAGGAGGGCTAGATTACGTTTGTCTTTATTATATTTACCATTTGATCGTGGAGGTCTGAAATGTCCAAATTTTATGTTGTATTATTGGTCGGCATAACTGAGGTCTATGACATATTTTTTTCATCAAATGATCTCCCTCACTGGACTCTGAAATGGAATCATACAATTTGCCTTTACCTCTTCCCATATTCATATATTCAGACTCGGCAAAAAAAATTACAGAAACAAGTTAAAAACCCATTTGTAAAACATATGATTAAAATATGGTGTGAAACTAAAAAATATTTAAAAGAACCACACTTACTGTCACAATTTAGTCCAATATGGGGTAATCAATATTTTAAACCAGGGAGAGCGGATGCTGTGTTTAAAGTATGGAGTTTAAAAGGGATCCAAAAATTCAAGATTTATATTTGTCATGTTCAGATAACATAATGTCTTTTGAAGAGCTGAGGATCAAATTTAATCTTAATAGAACACATTTTTTTAAATATCTTCAACTTAGGAAACTTTATTCGATCAAACCAAAATAATGCTCTCACTCGACCTATTATTCATCCTTGGAAAAAATGTTGATGAAAGATAGTAAAAGAAAGGGTATTATTTCAGAGTTTTATAACTCATTGACACTATCCTCAAGTGAAAACTCACAGAAAAGATTAAACTACTGGAAAGAAGATCTGCAAACTGAAATTTCAGAGGAACAATGGGAATTGGCTTGTACAGAAGCTCAAACCAAATCAATAAATGAACGTCTTAAATTGATACATTTTAAATGGTTAATGCGGATGTATGTTACACCGGAGGAGTTAAATAGATATAACAAAAATATACCAGATACATGCACAAAATGCATGGAAAGTAAAGGAACCCTATTTCATTGTTTATGGGAATGTAGATTAATTAGAATGTTTTGGGAAGAGGTGAGGGTAACAATTGAAAAATAATTTCAAAACAAATCATATTGAATCCTAAACTGTTTTTGTTGGGTCTGTACCCAAAAAACCATAACTTTAATAAAAGTGAAAGAACATTCATAGACCTCAGTTTGCTTAATGCCAAAAAATGTATTGCATTACTGTGGAAAAAGACTCATAGACCAGATGTGACTCAGTGGTTAAGACAGATGTTAACAAACCTTCCATTAGAAAGAATAACATATATACTGAAATCAAAGGAAAGTGTGTTTGAGAATATATGGAGACCTTTTATTGATTATGTAAAAAATTTAAACATAACTCTTGAAGAAGAAGGTGAATGATGTGTGTGGACCTTGTAAATTCCAAACTGGTGAACATAATATGTATACTTATGTAATGGATTGTCTAGACTAAACAGAGGAGCATTGTTGAAGACTTGATTTTGTTGGTGGTTGTAGGTGTTTTTAGTGCATTTTTTTTGTAGTATTTTAGTGTTAGTGTTTGATTGTTTGTGTTATGTTTGTTAAAAAAAAAGGTTCAATAAAGATATTGTGGAAAAAAAAGAACACTAACAACAACAACAAAAAAAGTATAATAAAAACAACAACAACAACCGAACAGAACAAACGGACAGAAGATTCAGAGCACAGCCTCCAGGAATGCTTTGACTGTACAGACTGGAAGATGTTCATAATGGCCTGCGGGGATGATTTGGACTCTCTGGCTGAGCTCACATGCTCATACATGGCTCACTGTCAAAATAAGTTTGTTCCACGTAAACGTGTCAAAATATACCCCAACAACAAACCATGGGTTACTAAATCAGTTAAATCCTGCTTACAGAGGAAAGCTCTTGCCTTTAAACAAGGGTCTGTTTCTGCGCTACAGGTTGCCACTAAGGAGCTGAAGGCCGAAATTTTAAGAGCAAAACAGAATTATAAATCAGAGTTGGAAAGCAAGATGGCAGCAATAAACTTGTTCGGCCTGGGCAGTATGAAAACTATTGCAGGCCTTCAGAGCACAGAGCGCAGTAACCGTGTGTTTTTAGATGGTTTTAGTTCAGACACAGAGCTGGCTAATGCTCTTAATTGTTTTTATGTCGTTTTGACTCCTTTGCATTTTAGCACAGAAATCCAAGATTTGAAACAGAAACTCAAAGACAATCAGCACTTTAATATTGAGATGCAGGATGTTAAAAGGGAGTTCCGCGCTGTAAAAGTGAACAAAAGTCAGGGCCCTGATAATATATGTGGACGCCTGGTAAAGTCCTGTGCACATGAACTGAGTCCCTATATTTCATTATATTTTCAATAAGTCCTTACAGACTACAAACATGTGCCTAAGATCTGGAAAGATGCCGTTGTGTTCCCGTTCCAAAATCCAGCTGTCCTAAAACGATAAACGACTTTAGACCAGATGCTTTGACTTCAATTTTAATGAAAATTTTTGAAAACTGGTCAGACGTGAGGTCCTAAGGCAGACTGAACATGCATTGGATCCTCTGCAGTTTGCCTATAGGCCTCACAGAGGAGTGGAGGATGCCACTGTCACTCTGTTTGACATGCTTTTTCACATCTGGATTTTAATGGGACACACGCCAGGCTTTTATTTGTGGACTTTTCTTCTGCCTTTAATACAATCCAACCTCATATTTTAGTTGAAAGGCTCCTGCCTTTGATTTAAGCAATAATCTGGTGGGTTGGATTCTGGATTTCTTAACCAACAGGACGCAGAGAGTAAGGGTCAATGGCACATTGTCTGACCTAAAGTGCTCTTCTACTGGCTCTCCTCAGGGGTGTGTGTTGTCACCACTACTCTTCATCCTGTACACAAACATGTGTCGAGCAGACATGAAACAGACACATTATAAAGTATGCTGATGACTCAGTCATTGTCAGTCTCCTCCAGGATGGTGAGAGTGGCCACGGCCCAGTAGTTGATGACTTTGTTCACTGGTGTGAGGATTCCTACCTGCCAGCTGAATACAACAAAAACGAAAGATATGATTATTGACTTTAGGAGGGAAAACTCCCAGGCACAAAGTCACCATACTAAAAGGCCAGACCACCGAATGTGTACAATCGTACAAATATCTTGGGACAATTATTGATAGTGGATTGACTTTGAGGTGACTGTGAAAGGGTGTGCAAAAAGGGTCAGCAAAAATTTGCATTGTTGAGGAAACTTGCACGCTTCCAAATTGACCGAACCATAATGACTATGTTCTATCGGGCTTTTATTGAATCTGTTTTTATCCTTTTCTTTAATGTCATGGTTTGGTCAGATAAAACTGAAACAGAGGAAATCCTTGGATCATGGTAGTCAGATGGTCCCAGTCGTTTGCTTGGTGAGTCACAGCCTGAGCCTGACATCCTGTACACCAGACAAGTACAGAGGATGGCCGACTCGATTTTAAATGATGACTCCCACCCTTTGCACTGCAACTTTCAGCTTCTTCCCTCCAGACGGAGGTTTGCTGTCCAAAAAGTAGAACCCAGCGCTACAAAAACAGCTTTGTCCCTGCTGCTGTCAAAGAGTTGAACAAGCTATAAAAATTATATTGTACATATTTTATATTTACCTATTTTGTAAGATGTGTGCCTGTGTTTGTGTCTATGTTGAATGTAATTAGTGGCTTGTAAATATGGATGTCACCAACTGCAAAACAAATCTACCTACGGGTACAAATAAAGTAACCTGAACCTGAACCTGAACCATTAACAAAAACAAGTCAACAACCATGCTCCTCTGTTTAGTCTAGGTAATCTATTACATAAGAATACATAATAAAAAAAAAAAATAATAATAATATACATTCACCAGTTTGGAATTTGCAAGGTCCACACATATCATTCACCTTCTTCTTCAGAAGTTATGTTTAATTTCTTTACATAATCAATGAAAGGTCTCCATATATTCTCAAACACATTTTCCTTTAATTTCAGTATATATGTTATTCTTTCTAGTGGGAGGTTTGTTAACATCTGTCTTAACCACTGAGTCACATCTGGTCTATGAGTCTTTTTCCACAGTAGTGGAATACATTTTTTGTCATTAAGCAAACCGAGGTCTATGAATGCTCTTTCACTCATATTAAAGTAATGTTTTTCTGGATACAGACCCAACAAAAACAGTTTAGGGTTCAATGTGAATTATTTTGAAATTATTTTTTCAATTGTTACCCTCACCTCTTCCCAAAACATTCTGATTTTTCTACATTCCCATAAACAATGAAATGGGGTTCCTTTACTTTCCATACATTTTGTGCATGTATCTGGTATGTTTTTGTTATATCTATTTAACTCCACTGGCGTAACATACATCCGCATTAACCATTTAAAATGTATCAGTTTAAGACGTACATTTATTGATTTGGTTTGAGCTCTTGCACAAGCCATTTCCCATTGTTCCTCTGAAATTTCAATTTGCAGGTCTTCTTTCCAGTAATTCAGTCTTTTCTGTGAGTTTTCACTTGAGAATAGTGTCAATGAGTTATAAAACTCTGAAATAATACCCTTTTCTCTTACTATCTTTCGTCAAAATTTTTTCCAAAGATGAATAAGTAGGTCGGATGAGAGCATTATTTTGATTTGATTGAATAAAATTTCTAAGCTGAAGATATTTAAAAAAATGTGTTCTATTAAGACTGAATTTAATTCTCAGTTCTTCAAAAGACATTATGTTATCTGAGTGTGACAAATATAAGTCTTGAATCTTTTGAATCCCTTTTAAATTCCATACTTTAAATACAGTATCCGCTCTCCCTGGTGTAAAATATTGATTACCCCATATTGGGCTAAATTGTGACAGTAAGTGTGGTTCTTTTAAATATTTTTTGGTTTCACACCATATTTTGATCATGTGCTTTACAATTGGATTTTTAACTTGTTTCTGTAATTTTTTAGCCGAGTCTGAGTATATGAATAAGGGAAGAGGTAAAGGTAAATTGTATGATTCCATTTCAGTCCAGTGAGGAAGATCATTTGATGAAAAATAATATGTCATAGACCTCAGTTGCGCTGACCAGTAATACAACATAAAGTTTGGACATTTCAGACATCCACGATCAAATGGTAAATATAGTAAGGACAAATGTAATCTAGCCTTCCTATTGTTCCATATAAATTCCACTTTTTTAATTCTTGAGAATAGATCTGAAGGTGGTGGTAAAGGAATGTTTTGAAATAAATAAAAGTATTTTTGGTAAGATATTACTTTTAAGTATAGTATAGTAGTAGTATATTACTTTTAGTATAGTATATTAGTAGTAGTATATTACTTTTAAGTATAGTATAATTTTATCATCCAGTAGTACTGGATGATAAAATTAGTTGGAAACCACATGTCATATACATACAAAATAAAGTTGCAAAAAATATTGCAATTATAAATAAAATTAAGCAGGTCCTAGATTATAAATCACTTCATATTTTGTATTGTTCATTAGTACTTCCATACTTGACTTATTGTATAGAGGTTTGGGGTAACAGTTATAAAAGTAAACTTAATTCATTGTTAATATTACAAAAAAGGGCAGTCCGTGTTAGGGGTGGGTTCAAAAGATCAAATATATCGATATGGATCGATACACGTTTGACTGAGCCGATATCGATCCACAAAATCCGCGGATCGATCTTTTAATATTAATATGTTTTAATATGATATTTTTACGTTTGTGAACGTCTGCTGAGTATAATCAGGTCGAAACCGGGTCAGTGAGCCAGGAACAACGGCCGAGAACCATAAACAACCGACGCGCTAACGGAGCTAGCAAGCTAACGGATATGCTAGTTCTTCTTCTGTGGTGTTAAAACGGTTCTCATCCGGCAAGAGTTTCCTGCCGCGCGTGCTCTTTCGTGTTTACACGAGCGGAGATAATAACGTGCGTCTCTTAATTTAGCAACAAAAGTCACCGTAAAGATTGTCCTCAACAGCTTCTGAATATTTTTCATAAATAAAACTTCTGTGTTCCCTGCGGCGCGTGCACACGTCTTTTGTGTTTACATGACGCGGAGTTAATAACGTGCGTCTCTTAATTTAGCAGCAAAAGTCACCGTAAAGACTGTCCTCAACAGCTTCTTAATATTTTTCATAAAGCGGGGATAAACAGACTTTTACTCCATGCAGCGCTGTGTTGGAACATAAAGTTGACGACTGTTAAATGGAAAATGCGTGGAGGCTGAAACCCGTGAAGCAGAGGGAGACTTGGAGCTGCTGAGACTGTAAGTATAATATTTGTTTCTTTTAACGTTTGTGCCATCAATTAATAATTTATCTGGCATGATGATGGTTTCTTTTACAAACTATGGACACAGAGAGAACTGTTGGTTAAGTGCTGTGAATAATGCAGAATTAAGGTATATTTTAAGAGATTATGGACTTCTGCCACTTAAGCGATGTGAAGAGAATAAATCACAATAAAATTAATAAAGGCTGCAGTACAACAAGCTATTTTTACTCAGTAGAACTAAATTGAAATGAACAAACCTTCTCAGGAAATGAACTGAAACCCTTTTCCAACACTGAAAGTTAATTTGTAGTTAAAATATAAAAAAAAACCCCTAAATTATTAAACCCTACTGTGGTGTGGCGATCTAAAAATATGAATGTTAATTTTACTGTGAAATCTATTCTTTTTATCTGCCTTCAGATGTGTGAAGACTGGAAGCTTCATTCTCACTGAGACCTTCTGAAGGTCAGAGGTCATCAGTGGGGGAGCATCCCTGCTTCATGTGGATTTCAGCACAGAAGAAGACCTTCAAGATTCAAGGAGGTGCTGCCATCACTTTCTCCACACTAACATGCATTCAATGCAATTTAGTTGTTGTAATGACAAATTCTTTTATTTCTTTTTTTAAAGTTCTCAGCAAGAACACAATATTGGTCATTTTTTTTTTACAATTTTACTGAGCATTTAATTCTAAATAAATCACTGTTTAACAAGAAATTTTTGGCAATCCTGTACTTTTCTTGTGGTGTTACATAGAATAGCATCACTGTAAACTATGGAAAAAGCAGCTGCTTTAAAATTTGTACTTCCTCACACTAGTAGAGTCATTTTTGGGGGTTTCGTGACCAACCTCCCAGGACCTTTTTTTCTCACTGGATTTAGCATTCTAGACCCATTTTAATGAAAATAAGCTCCCATGTACCTCCCAAAAATTACGGGAAACCTTTTTTTTGCCCAAAATTCAAAATGGCCACCAAAATGCATACCACCACCTATATCTCAGTAACTAATTCAGCTAGGAGGTTGATTTTGGTGTCTAGACATAGGTTTTTGGGGTCAAGCATTCCATTAATGCTATTAGTTTACTTGTGAAACAAACCCATCACGATGAAATCCAATATGGCCACCAATATGGCCACCGATTAACATTTTTTTTGGTTCTTGACTACTAAGGCACCTAGAAAGCTGATGTTGGTGTCAAAACAGAGGTTTAAGGGGTCATACTATCTGTTTATTCCAATAAAAGTGTGTTTAAATGGTTACATAATCGAGAAATCCAAGATGGCGGCCGGCTGTCATTTTCACATGCAATGGACTTTTTTTCAGTTATGCAATATTACTGTGCAAAATTTAAAAAATAAAATAAAAAGAAATAGTGTAAAATTAACATATTCCGGTTACTATCGTGTCATGTGTTTTCTGCCACCCCCCTGGAAAAATATGTTGCCACCGCGCCAAGGTCTTTAAGCCAGAGGAAACACTGCATCAAATAACTTCTCTAAAAAAAAAAAAAATCAGTTTAAATCTGTTTTAGTATTGGCTGCAGTATCATAAATATGAATAAAACATTAAGAATAATAGCAGCCACTTTAAGCTTTAAAGTAAATCATCAAATCTCTCATCTAAATATAACACAAGGCAAACATATCTCCTGAAAGGTTGCACGGCTCATTACAATTTGATATGATGAAATAATTTCCCCACACAGCAGGTTTTCTCTGAACGGAGTCTACAAAAGACCTGAAAATTTGCACACCCCAACTCAGAGCGGATGTGAGCTTTGAGTGCCGGTATCACGTTCAGATTGATAAAATACCCGATCTGCCTGACCAAGGTATCAGCAAAGACTTAGGAGCAGAAATGGCAAAAGCACAGAATGCCTTTTTTCCCACTCACAAGAAACATCTGGAAGTCCAAGCCAGTACTCAATCAGAACCAAGGTAAACATCTCGAATTGCAATGTTCAGAACCATGTTGGTGTATGGATCTGAATGTTGAAGTATTGTTAAGAGAGACATTCAAAGAGCTGACTGCATTTTATAACAAATGCCTGAGAAGGATCTGTCAAATCTTTTGGCCAAACAGCATACTACTGAGGCACTGTACACAAAGACCAAACGCAAAGAACATCATCCAGAGATCAAAAGAAGGAGACTCAAGTGGTTAAGCCCTGTCCCTCCGCATGAACCCTGATCGCCACCTGTGATTTAGCCTCTCCACTGGAAACGTCAAGGAAAGTGCAGCCTGGATGCCCAAGAACATGGCGAGGAACTGTTACTGACAGAGAGTTGGGAAGAGGCGGGTTACTCCTGGCCACAGGTTCAAGCACTGGCAGATGATCGGCAGACGTGGAGAAGCACCATCCATCCATCTTCTTCCACTTAATCCTTTTCGGGGTCGTGGGGGGGGCTGGAGCCCTATCCGCATCATCTTGGGCGAGAGGCAGGGTACACCCTGGACAGATCGCCCAGTCCCATCGCCGGGCCAACACCCATTGCAGCCTTATGTCCCCACCGAGGATCAACAGAGGATAAGAAGGAAGAAGAAAAGACTCTGCCCGTTGAAATAAATCATACAACCACTTTTCTGTCCATACACACGTTTGATAAATGAGGCCACTGAACACAACGTAAGTGTATGGGATGTTTCTATTATATAATATGGGCCTAATATTCCCAGTCATAGCTTGATATTAAATATGTACGTGGGTGTTTACTACCCACTTTTGCAGACATCACTAATATTTTTAATAAAAGTTAACATATTTCTGATATACTGATTTTTTACAGTGTTATATACTGCATAAAATATTTGATATGCAGGCAAAGCTTACCTTGGTTGTAATGGAGCACAAGAGACTTGTCACGATGTTGGCCTTAAATCCACACAAAACCAGCAAAGTACTAGTAGCCATTTAGACTTTTGCATACTTCCAGAGTTTTCTGCTGTATTAAGTATTTAGAGTTATTAGTAGGATACGGTACAGAGTGCTTGGCTCAGTTGGTAGAGCATCCGCCCCACACCCTGGAGGCAGGGGTTCAAATCCCGGCCGGGTCATGCCGAAGACCATATAAAAGTGGAACTTCCTGCCATCCAGCTTGGTGGTCAGCAATATTGGAATGGAGGAGGGAACTCTGTGGCGGCGCCTTGCATGGCAGCGGCCCTCTGATTCTACACTTGGGGTGTGTGTGATTTGCACTGTAGATAGGTAAAACACAATCTCGTTCTGCTGTACATGATTGGTTGTACGGTTGAATGACAATAAGGGTGATTTTTTTTAGTTGTCAATTCACGCTAGAGCAGTTGCAGGAATGCCGCTAGCATCTTGACACGATGTAAACAACAAATGATCGACCATGAGGAAAGAATCACATTTCAGACCGTTCACGGATAATTTCTCAATATACTGACACTTGTGCAGTTGTCTTTTTTTTTGAGTATACTTTATTAATCTCAGAGGGAAATTCAGCGCATCTACCTGGATGGATGAGGCAGCCACAGTGCGGCGCCAATCCCTTTACCATTCACACACACATTCACAACTAGGGCCACTTTAGAGTCTCCAATTAACCAAACTTGCATGTTTTTGGCCTGTTGGAGGAAACCAGAGTACCCGACGTAAACCCACGCAGACACGAGAAGAACATTCAAAGTCCACACAGAAGGGTCACCAATGGTCAGGGGTGGAATCAAACCCACGATAGTCAGGGGTGGAATCGATCCCGTGACCTTCTTGCTGTGCGCCACCAAGCTGCCCAACAAAGTCGCACAACCCAATTTTAAGAAGTTCTGTTGACTGGATCGTGCTAAAATCTCGGTTTAATAATGCATTGGTGTGTATGGCGTAGCCATAGCAACATGAAAGTTTTCACTCCTGAGGACCCAGATCACAGCCGGAGGTCACATGACTGCAAAACACAACCATACAATACACAACCCTTCTGTTGCCCCCAAATTAGCCTTTTTCCTTCAGTCATAATTTGACATTTTCTTTACTTATTATAAACTTCTCTAATTTTTTTCTCCAGTCATGCATGCTAGATATTGTCTATATTTACCTTGCAATATTTTGTACAATATTTTATATTCATAAAATAAAATATAATTTAATATTTTCTTTACAATATTTTGCATTTAAAAATTAGACAATAAATATGATCATGTATAAGAATAACATAATAAATATGACTGCGGGACCCTGGCTTAGACTGAAGATTCCTTTGTTTTTTTTTCTGAATAATTTGTTGATAAAAGCTCTTAAGTTCGAGCTCTGAATTCAACTGGAATACAAACTCAAAGACAAGATCAAATTAGCCCTGAAAATTCCCACTTCACCTTACCGTTAAACGACGGTGTTTTAATAATGAACGGTGCCACCGCTCTCTGAAGGATGACCGGGTTTTCGGGTGTTCGGAGCCGTCCATCCATCTCTGGCTGCTCTGTTTTCATCGGAACGGTTAGCATCAGCTAACTGTTGCCTCCCAGCGTCCACGTTAAACACCTCTGACACCAGTGCACCGTTTGCGTCATTTGTACGGCCACCAAGACCGGTGAGCTCCTCACATGAAGGCTTCATCTACTGTCTTCAACAAACACGGAGACTGGAAATGTTGCAGCTGTAATCCAAGAAACTAGCTTCCTAGCATGGCCGCCGCAGCAGAACTTCCTCATCCCGACCCACAAACACGCCCATCACGACCGTTAACAGCCAATCATAGTGTACGTCACTCATTACGTCTTAAAGACGCAGTAACGTGCGGTAATATAGCAAACAGTCACTAGGTGAAGTCAGAGGTTCAAAGAAGAATAAAGAACAAACAAACGACCTTATTCCTGGGGGCGCTGCTGTCGAAACGATTATGGGGGCAACTTCCGGTTTCAGCTGACATAGTGTTAAATCAGTCAGCAAGAGTGGAGTTGTGGAGCATTTAAAACAGTGTTTTAAAAAGTTTTTCCAAATTCATTTAAATGTATACTGTAGTCCACATATGTGTTTTGCACTCAAGTGGCAGCTAATTTCAGCCTTGTAGTTTTTGTATTTTTTTTTAATGTTTTGGTGTAGTTCTGGTACTTGCTGGTGTTCGTGGTTGTGCCATAGACTGAATAAATGGAGGCTTCTCACTGGCAATGTGTAGATCGTCGGCCTCCGTCGGTCTATGATGACCATGGAAGAGAATCCTAAACGTCCTCTACTCTGCTGGAACAGCACCGCCTGTGGCTGAACAGGCCGCTGCGCGAATGGCAGTCCCTGTCACACAGGTAGCACTTGTGGGTGGTCTCCGTGCTGCTGGGTCTGTGGCGGTTCTTCTGCGGGTCCTTTTTTTCATCTGCTGCAGCAGTCAGTCTCTCTTCACCCACCTGAGCCTGTCTGGTCAGGGAGCCTCTCCATTTGGAGCGGTCCGTTGCAAGGTCCTCCCAGTGCTCTGTGTTGATCTCCAGGGCCTTAATGTCTCCTTGCAGACGTCTCTAAAGCGCAGCTGTGGGCGGCCAACGTCTCCTGCCAGTTGCCAGTTCTCCGTAGAGGACGTCTTTGGGGGATTATGCCATCCTCCATACGGTGAACGTGGCCTAGCCAGCGGAGCCCTGCGCTGCCTGAGTAGAGTGAACATGGAGGGAAGGCCGGCGCGGGACAGAACTTCTGTGTTGGGCACTTTGTCCTGCCAGGATATGTCCAGGATGTGGTGAATGTAGCACAAGTGGAAGGAGTTCAGTCTCTTTTCCTGCCGGGCGTATGTTGTCCACGTCTCACTCCCATAGAGCAGTGTGCTGATGACGCAGGCGTTGTACACTGCCATCTTCGTCTTAACAGAGAGTTTGGGATTCTCCCACACTCGTGTGGTGAGGCAAGCGAGTGTGAAGGCTGATTTTCCAATCCTCTTGTCGATCTCTGTATCAAGGGAGAGGTTGTTGCTGATCGTGGACCCCAGGTACGTGAACTGATTCACGACCTCCAGCTCATAGTCGTCGATGGCGATGGTTGGTGGTGCTTCCGTGCCTTGCGCCAAGACGTTAGTCTTCTTCAGGCTGATGGTAAGCCTGAAGTCCTTGCATGCCTGGGAGAAGCGGTCCATCAGGGTCTGAAGTTCCTGCTGTGTGTGGGTTGCGACTGCAGCGTCGTCTGCGAACAGCATGTCTCTGATTAGAGCCTCGCGTACTTTGGTTCTGGCTTTCAGGCGGGTGAGGTTGAAAAGCCTGCCATCAGATCTTGTGTGCAGGTAGATTCCCCCTGTTGCTGTGCTGAAGGCATGCCTCAGGAGCATAGCAAAGAAAATCCCAAAGAGGGTTGGCGCAAGTACACAGCCCTGTTTCACTCCGCTGCGTATGTTGAATGGCTCTGAGATGTTGCCATCGTGCTGCACTATCCCCTGCATGTTGGTGTGAAACGATTCGATGAGGCTTTGCAACTTTGGTGGGCATCCTATCTTTGGCAGGATCTTGAAAAGACCCTCTCTGCTGACCAGATCGAACGCTTTGGTGAGGTCGATGAAGGCGACGTACAGGGGCATGTTCTGTTCTCTGCATTTCTCCTGGAGTTGGCGGATGGAGAATATCATGTCTACCGTCGATCGCTCAGCGCGGAAGCCACACTGAGACTCGGGGTAGGACACGTTCGGCAAGCTTCTGTAGACGAACGAGAACAACTCGTGCGTAGACTTTGCCAACAACGCTGAGGAGGGAGATGCCCCTGAGTTGTTGCAGTGGCTTCTCTCCCCTTTGTTTTTGTAGAGGGTGATGATCTTGGCGTCCCTCATGTCCTGTGGTACGGCACCTTCCTTCCAACACTGGCAGAGGACGTTATGCAATGGCAGTAGTAGGGCGGTCTTGCAGTGCTTGATCAGGTCAGGGGGTATGCCGTCGTTGCCGGGTGCCTTGCCGGGTGCCTTACGGGCAATGCGTAGATGATGCACTGAAAACTAACAAGGACTCTTGGCGTGATTGGTGGGACAGACACAAGAGCACCAGGTATGTTTTCACTTGTATGACTGTCACAGATCTGATGTTTATGCATCATATATGTCACCAGATGCAAGGCTGCATGAAGTAAAATAATAAATAAAAAATAGTAACAGTTTGCTTCCTAAGGCTTATTTAGTGTTGTTAATAGGACATATTATGGTGTGACACGGATGGTGGCTTCAGCTTCCGGTTCCGTCGCCACCCGGAGTATAAGAGGGCTGTGCGGTAGAGCGGCGGTCTCTTCGACCGCCTCTCTCAGCCTGCAGCTGTCTGTTTTACCCCGACATTAAAACACCCAAGCAGTGTTGTGGTTCTTTGTGGCTCTGACTAGATTCTGCTCTGCTCTGAGGTCAATTTGATTAAAATGCATCCGACTTTATTGAGGTGGAGACATTGATATATCTCAGAGCTTTTATTTGCTTACAGCATTGGCATCTTAGCAGCGGCGCTAACTAACAGAGCTACTGTCTGCGAGGCCACTTTTTAAGGTCATCTTCCATCCCTCTGTGGCGGTATGGAATAATAAGCAGCGAACTGATTGTTTTTAAGGGTGTTTATTTATCATTCATCCCGCCATCACAGAACTCACTCCAGCCCTGTGGGTGCGGGCTAGAGCGAGCCCTCAGGCTCTCAGGCAATGTGTGTAGTCAGAAACAGTAGTCAGAGAGAGAACGTGAATTTCAGTCAGCTTATATACCCAGTTACAGACAATACATGAAAGGCACATTAGCATCACAGAACAGAGCAGGAAGTCACGAACACCTGCATTTGAGTCACACATATCAAAAGCAGATTACTGGCAGGAAGGAGCTAGACAAAGAGAGGCTGCCTATTGATATCAGTCATTGTTCTGCTAATTGCTCCAGCTGTGCGCTCTGCTTGTCCGTAGGCTGTGGGGGTCGCCCACACTACTCCCCCCCAGAGGGCTCAGCGGGGGGCTGAGGCCTCGATCATCCGGTTTTGGTAGCGAGCTGCGGGAAAAGCTCTGTGCAAGCGGAGGAGGGGGAGGGAGGAGGGTGGGGGTAGCAAGTGCCGGCCCGGGAACGAAGTTGTCTGGGACGCGCAAAAATTGCCTGTGGATCCGCGATGTTGAGGGGCTGTCCCGTTGAACGTGCGGAGGTCCACAGCAGCTGTGAGAAGAAAAATAGTCTCTGACTCTTCTCGCGGCCATGAAGAAAAAAAAAGGAGCTGCAGCAGTGAGGGACTTGGCGTGTTGACTTTAGGTGCGCGCGCAGCCCTAAAGCCCTCGGGGACAGCTGATGGCTGAATTCCCGTTGTGCGCCGTAGCTGAGACCCATACAAAATCCTGTGTGCAAGCTGCGTGTGTGCTTCAGGTGTGTGAGCAGCCCTGAAGGTTCCGTGTGCAGCGGCGAAGGACGATGGCGGTCTGTGTGGAGCCGGTATTGTCCCGTGCGTGGTGCGCTGTCCTCATAACCCCCCGGTTTGCGTGCGGGGTTCAGTGCATGGCAGGTCCGCTGTAGAGGCGAGTCAGGGTCAGGGAGCTTGCTGGAGATCAGCGTCGTCAGCGCCGATGGTCATCCCCGTTCAGGGTTGCTGTAGTTCGCTGGTGCCGGGTCATGGTGCGTTCTGGTCCACGCGCTGCGTTCTCCGTCGTGCGAGCTCGTGTCGATGCGGAGGAGCAGTAAGAGGGAGTAGACGATCTTTGTCCCTCAGGCTCGTGTCGAATGTGGAGGAGTGGTGAGAGGGGAGTAGACGATCTTGTCCCTCGGACTCGTGTGGATGCGGAGGAGCAGTGAGAGGGAATAGACGATCTTTGTCCCTCGGCCGGTCCCAACGTGGATGTGCAGATCTCAGGCGAGGATCGCACAATGACGCTTTCTGCAGCTTTCCCGGTCGTGGATGATCTCCGAGGGAGTTTGCCTGGTGTCGGTTCTGCGTCGAGGGTCTCCCGTGGTGGCAGAAGGGAGGGCAGTGCTTTTGCGTCAGGCTGCGTGCGTTCGCTTGTCGTCGAGACACCACCGGGTGCTTGTTCGTCGTCAGGGCGTGTTCTTTCTTGTGGTGGTCCGATCAGAAGGTTGCGTTTGCACAAAGCGTGTGCTTTCTTTCGGGGTCACCAGTGTGGCGAGTAATGAATAATAGAGCAGTGAACTGAGGAGTTTTTAAGGTGTTTATTTACATTCATCCCGCCATCACAGAACTCACTCCAGCCCTGTGGGTGCGGGCTAGAGCTAGCCCTCAGGCTCTCAGGCAATGTGTGTAGTCAGAAGCAGTAGTCAGAGAGAGAACATGTGAATTTCAGTCAGCTTATATACCCAGTTACAGACAATACATGAAAGGCACATTAGCATCACAGAACAGAGCAGGAAGTCACGGACACCTGCATTTGAGTCACACATATCAAAAGCAGATTACTGGCAGGAAGGAGGCTAGACAAAGAGAGGCTGCCTATTGATATCAGTCATTGTTCTGCAAATTGCTCCAGCTGTGCGCTCTGCTTGTCCGTAGGCTGTGGGGGGTCGCCCACACCTCCATAGTTGTGAGAAGTGGTATAGATTATATTACTGTCTTTGAGGTGCAAAAGGCCATGTTCCTGCATTTTATGATGCCAAAGTCATTTTTTTTTAACAAGGAAAAGTGTCCCATTTCAGTGTGACTACCCCACGTTCTAGAACTAGTACCAGAAATTGTGCCCATAATTCACGCAAGGCATCATGGGGGCTAGGAACAAGGGTGGATTACTACACTTCACTAGAACATATAAAGAATCAGAAGGCTTCAAAGACTCTTTCCCACTATTAAAAAAGTTTAATGTTATCTAGAATAATCTTTTGTTAATTTTATAACACCCTGGAATTGTTCCTTGTTCCTGTTCATTTGTGTGCTTTTAATTAGCAATGTATACCTCTTGTTTGTAAAATAAAGGTCTATAAAAAAAAAAAAGCTGCTAGCAGCAACATGGGTGAATGTGTGTTTTCATCATGGTGAATACCTCCACATGTATGAAAGTGATGCCGGATTATTCAGACTGTCTCTATGACTTCTTCACATGAGACTCCATGTGGCTGTTATTGAGATTCAAAGCGGTCACTGAAGAGAACCAGGAGTTGCCAAGTCCCGCTTATTATAAGCGGACTTTGGGCTTGTTTTTTTTCTAAAGTCGCTTGCAAATCTCGTCAGTGGCGGGTTACGGGTTTTTCGGCTGTTCTTTAATGTGTAGTTGCTTATTTGTGGCTTGCTTTGATGTCTGTGTGACAGCTCTCGCAGCTCGGTTAAGCAAGATTATAAGCAGTTGTCTCCATACCAAGAAGTTCAAAATCTGTTAATTTTTGGGGAAGTTATTGAGGTAAAAGTGGTCGGCCAGGGGGCTTCACTTCTGGCAGCCAATGATCTATCCAGTTTTTTTTTTTTTATAGAGATCAGCGGCCCGCCCTACTCCACTCGGCCTCTGTACTGGCTAATGGGGCTGAGCTATCCAGTTTTTTTTTGTTTGTTTTTTTTGTAATACAGATCAGTGCACATGGGACCTTACATTGAAAAAAAAAAAATCTCCATTGAGAATGAATGCCATCCATCCATCCATCCATCCATCCATCCATCTTCTACCTGCTTTTTCCGGAGGTCCGGGTCTCAGAGGCAGCAACTCAAGCAGAGAAGCCCAGACTTTCCCTCTCCCCAGCCACCTGTTCCAGCTCTTCAGAGAGGATACCAAGGCGTTACCAGACCAGCATGGGAGACATAGTCTCTCCAGCAAGTCCTGGGTCTGCCCCGAGGTCTCCTCTCAGTGGGACGTGCCCCCGAGAAACACCTCAAGTGGGAGGCCTCCAGGAGGCGTCCAGGAGGCCTCCTAATCAGATGCCCATACCACCGTCAACTGACTCCTTTCAATGTGGAGGAGCAGCGGTTCTACTCTGAGCCTCTCCCGGATGACTGAGCTCCTCATCCTATCTCTGAGGGTGAGTCCCAGCAATCCTACGGAGAAAGGCTCATTTCAGCCGCTTGTATCCGCGATCTCATTGTTTTCGGTCATTACCCAAAGCTCGTGACCATAGGTGAGAGTAGAACGTAGATTGACTGGTAAATTGACAGCTTTGCCTTAGAACTCAGCTCCCTCTCACCACAGCAGACTGGTACAACGTCCGCATCACTGCAGATGCTGCTCCGATCTGTCTGTCAATCTCTCACTCCATTCTCCCCTCACTCGTGAATAAGACCCCAAGATACTTAAACTCCTCCACTTGGGGCAGGAGCTTGTCCCCAACCTGGAGAGGGACAATCCACCTTTTTCCGGCTGAGGACCATGGACATCGGACTTGGAGGTGGTGAATCTTATCCCAGCCGCTTCACACTCAGCGGCAAAACTGTCCCCAGCAAGAACTGTAGGTTAGTTGCTAGATGAAGCCAACAGACAACATTATCTGGAAACAACAGAGATGAGATCCTGTGGGTCACCAACCGTGACACACCCTCCATTCTGCCTGGCTGCACCTAGAAATCTGTCATAAAAATTAAATGTAACAGGATCGGTGATAAAGGGAAGCCCTGGCGGAGTCCTACTCTCACTGGAAATGAGTCTGATCGAGTTGTTGGCAATATGGATCCAAACGCCTCACAATGGTCGTACAGAGACGGTAGCCGAGCACGGATGGGCAGCACGGTGGGAGCAGTGGTTAGCACTGTTGCCTTACAGCTAGAAGGTTCCTGTTTGAATCCCCAGGGCTGGGCAGGGGTTGGAACCTTCTGGTGTGGGAGTTTGCATGTTCTCCCTGTGCTGCGTGGGTTTACTCCGGGGGGGGCTCCGGTTTCCTCCCACAATCCAAAGACATGCATGTTAGGTTAACTGGCTGTTCTAAATTGTCCCTAGATATCTGTTTCCTATAGGCCCTTAGAATAGAGGGTTAGTACTAGTGAAAGCGCTTTGAGTGATTTTTGTGACTAGAAAAGCGTTATATAAGTGCAGGTTAGTTAGTTAGTTAGTTAGACCGAATAGCTCATAACAACAAGCCCGATACCCCATACTCCCGAAGCACCCCCCACAAAAAACCACGAGGGACGCGGTCAAATGCCTTCTCCAAGTCCACAAAACACATGTAAACTGGTTGGGCAAACTCCCACGAACCCTCGAGAATTCTCAAGAGGGTAAAGAGCTGGGTCCGATGTGCCACGGCCAGGACAAAAACCACATTGATCCTCCTGAATACGAGGTTCGACCAATGGCTGGACTCTCCTCTCCAGTACCTTGGCATAGACCTTCCCAGGGAGGCTGAGGAGTGTGGTCCCTCTAAAGTTGGAGCACACTCTCCGGTCCCCTTTTTTAAAGAGAGGAACCACCACCCTGGTTTGCCATGCCAAAGGCACTGTCCCCAACCTCCATGCAATGTTGCAGAGGTGTGTCAACCATGACAGCCCTACAACATCCAGGGCCTTGAGGTACTCAGGGCGAACCTCGTCCACCCCTGGGGCCCGGCCTCCAAGGAGATTTTTAACCACCTTGGTGACCTCAGTCCCTGTGATAGACGAGTCATCCCCCTCGTCCACAAGTCTTGCTTCCTCTGTGGAAGGCGTATCAGTGGGATTGAGGAGATCCTCAAAGTATTCCTTCCACCGCCCGATGATATCCCCAGTCGAAGTCAACAGCGCCCCATCCACACCATACACGGTGTGGACAGGGAGCTGCTTTCCCCTCCTGAGCCACCGGACAGTTTGCCAGAATCTCTTCAAGGCCGACCGAAAGTCTTGTTCCATGGCCTCACCGAATTCCTCCCATACTCGGGTTTTTGCTTCAGCAACCACCTGAGCTGCACTCCACTTGGCCTGCCGGTACACCTTAGCTGCTTCGGGAGTCCCACAAGCCAACCAAGCCTGATAGGACTCCTTCTTCAGCTTAGTGGCCCCCTTCACCACTGGTGTCCGCCACTTGGTTTGGGGGTTGCCACCACGAGATGCCCTGACGACCTTGCGGCCACAGTTCTGGGCCGCCGCTTCAACAATAGAGGTGGAGAACATGGCCCATTCAGACCCCATGTCTCCAGACTCCCTTGGAATGTGGTTGAAGTTCTTCCGGAGGTGGGAGTTGAAGACCTCCCCGACAGAGGCCTCAGCCAGACGTTCCCAGCACACTCTCATTATATGTTTGGGTCTACCAGGTCTGAATGGTGTCCTCCCCTGCCATCGGATCCAACTGGTGATCAGTTGACAGCTCTGCACCTCTCTTTACCCGAGTGTCCAAGACATATGGTCGCAGGTCTGATGACACGATAACAAAATCGATCATCGACCTGTGACCTAGGGTGTCCTGGTGCCAAGTGCACATATGGACACCCTTATGCTTGAACATGGTGTTTGTTATGGACAAACTGTGGTTAGCACAGAAGTCCAATAACTGAACACCACTCGGGTTCAGAGCGGGCAGGCCGTTCCTCCCAATCACCCCCTTCCAGGTTTCACTGTAGTTGCCCACGTGTGCATTGAAGTCCCCCAGTTGGACAATGGAGTCTCCAAGAGGAGCAGCCTCCATCACCCCAGTCACAGACTCCAAAAAGGGTGGGTACTCTGAAACATCATTTGGTGCTAGTGCACAAACGATGGTCAGGACCCGTTTCTCAACCCGAAGGTACAGGGAAGCACCCTTTCGTCCACCGGGGAAAACTCCAATATAGAGGCAGCAAGGTGGGGGGATACAAGAATACCCACACCTGCTCGTTGCCTCTCGCCCGGGGCAACTCCAGAGAAGGCCAAGCTCCAGCCCCTCTCCAGGAGACTGGTTCCAGAACCAAGCTGTGTGCTGAGGTGAGGGCCGACTATATCTAGCCAGTATCGCTCAACCTCATGCACCAGCTCAGGCACCTTTCCCACCAAAGAGGTGACATTCCACGTACCAAAAGCCAGTTTAAAAGCTTGGTATCAGTCCACCAAGTCTCCGCCTTTGACCGCCACCTAATCCACATAGCACTGGACCCCCATGATCCCTCTTGCAGGTGGTGAGCCCACTGGAGGGCGGACCCATGTTACTCCTTCGGGCTAAGCCCGGCCGGGTCCCATGGGTGGAAACCCGGCCACCAGACGCTAACCATCAAGCCCCTCCCCCAGGCCTGGCTCCAGGGTGGGGCCCCGGTAACCCCATACCGGGTGGGGTACACTGAATCCTTGATCTAGTATTTATCATGAGAGTCTGTTGGATCGTTCTTAGTCTGGCCTTTCACCCAGGACCAATTTGTCTTGGGTGACCCTATCAGAGGCGAATGGTCCCGGACAACGTGACTCCTGGGCTCACTGGGGCACGCAAACCCCCCACCACGATAAGGTGACGATCCATGAGAAATGTATGGTAAGAGCAAAATTATCTTCTGATCTGATCAAATTTTGCCATGAGTTACACATATGATGTTTGCCAATTTAAAAGATAATTTTCCACATAATTAAAGTTGTCGGCTGTTGTGTAATATTTAGTTTTTGTTTAAACAACTAGCGGACAATAACTCCCATCGTCCCAAATCACTAAACTGTAATCATGTTTAGTGCTGTTATTTATGCAGAATGCACATGTCTTTTCTTTTGATCAGAATTTAAAATTTTAATTTATTCAAAGTTTTTCAAATTCAAATTCAAATTCAAACGTTTATTTCGAACTCAAGGTTCATAGTATATACAAAACATGTGTAAATAAAAAAATAAAAGTGTGTATGATTCAGCAATCACACAGCGCTCGTATAACAACAATAAAATACAATAATGAACTCAATATAAAATAGAACGCCACCACTTCCAAATACTGGAGTGAAGTGTGAGTGACGAATTAACAATTACGGATATAAAATGGTTGTTACATGCCAGCAACCTTCTCATAACACTATAAACACTCTTTCGTAACAACTCGCCAAAAGACGGAATATTCAAGGACACAAACATCTCGCTTGCACTCGACCTACGAGGTATAGCTAACATCCTTCTTAGAGAATTATTATATGCAATGCGGATTTTGTGCCTAACAGCAACATTGCTATTAAACCATAGAGGCGAGCAATACGTTGAGGTAAAGAAAGTCTTGAACAACATACATTTAACATCAGGAGAACACCTATGGAAATTCCGCAACAGCAAATTTGTTTGAGCATAGAGTTTCCTGAGTTGCCTATTACAATCAACATTGATCTTATCACATTCAATCCACACACCTAGGTATCTGGCTTTTTCAACAAAGTTCAAACTATTACCACAAAGTGGCACAACAGGATCCGAAGTTTTAACACCCTTCGGTTTGAATGCCATACACATAGATTTAGTACAGTTGAACAAGATGTCATTTTTTTCACCAAATTTCTCACATACCGAGAGGAGATGTTGCATAGCTGCAGTAGACAAACTTAACAAACAAAGATCATCAGCATAGAAAATGTGATTTAACAATGCACTGTCGATGGAGCCACCAACATTAGTATTGTTCAACAGTACACTGAGGTCGTCAACATAGACATTAAACAACAAGGGTGAGAGTATACCACCTTGTTTAACACCGTTGGTCACACAAAATTTAGATGAGGTAACACTGCCCCACCTAACAACCATAGACTGCCTTCTGTACCAATATAACAAGATGGTAACAATATAAATAGGAATACCTCGATCGATCAGTTTTCTAAACAAACACCAGTGGTTAATCTTATCAAAGGCTTTGCTAGCATCTAAAAACGTAACATAAACACTAATAGATTGACTTCTGAAGTAGTCAATAAATTCATGGAGTAGATAAACAGCCTTATCAGTTGAATGAGCTGACTTGAAACCAAACTGATTATCATTTGTCCACAGATAATCCTGGATTCTATTCAGGAGTAAACCCTCTAACAATTTAGATATTGTGGAGAGCGTGAAAAGATGAGGCTGAGTTTATTTCTCAATTCAGGTTTATTAACATTCACGTATCTCCAACATCCTCTCAAACAGAAAAAGAGACCCATTCTCCCACATCTGTCCCTTTTATACCTGGGACATCAAAGTACAGAGTCACATTGTCTTTAATCCCAAGACACAATACATAAGACCCCCAGGTCTTCTCTCTCCTCCCCAAAACCCGGGTGGTCAGGAAGTCTCTCAAGGCCATCTCAAAAGATCACATTTCGCTTCCTCCTGTTACCACCCAGGAGACCCAGACTTATTGTTCATTCTGAGACGTGGCAACAGTAATATTACATATGCACCTAAGCAACTCAAATATGTGTGCCACATGACCCCCCCCAAACGTCCAAATGAAACAATACAACACAGTTCCTGCACATTATGATAAAATCACAAACATCAGTCCAAGTGCTGTTTGGGCTTCAATCGTCTTCCGAACTTGCTGTATAAGCGGGCTTTACCACTCCCGCGGTGCCATCCTGCTGTGAATCTGCTATCTGAGGATGAGAACTGTTAGTTAATCCCTGTGGGAGCTCTGGGGCATGCTCCCTGGGAGGTCTGCCGCGTCGAGGAGCTCTCGCCAACGGCACAGCTTTGTCAGCTATCACAAAAGCAGGTTTGAGTCTGTCTATGCCAATTGTTTCCCTCCTGCCCCCTAAATCTAGCAAAAAATGCTTATCACCTGTTTCCAGAACTCTATATGGACCATCATAAGGCGGTCGCAGGGTTGGGCACTGAGCATCGTGTCTGACAAAAACAAACTCAGCATTTTTTAGAGCCTTAGGTACAAAAACGCGCGGAAAACTGTGGTGAACGGGGCCAGGAAGCGTGCTCGCTCCCGCGTTGCTCAGTAACCGCTGAGCAGGGGGGCACTCTGGCGCAGGATTATCCGGGAGAAACTCCCCGGGCAGCTGGAGAGGCTGCGCAAACACCATCTCAGCTGGGGAGGCTTTTAAGTACTCTTTAGGTGCAGAACGCAACCCCAATAAAACCCACGGTAGTCTGTCCACCCAATTTGCATCCGTAAGCGACGCTCTGAGGGCTGCTTTCAATGACCTATGGAAACGTTTGCATAAACCATTAGCCTGGGGTGGTACGCGGTAGTGCGGTGGATATTCACCCCCAGGCTGCGGGCCATCGCTGACCAAAGCTCGGAAACAAATTGGGGACCTCTGTCGGACGTAATATCCGAAGGAACTCCAAAACACGCTACCCAAGCCATTAAAAACGCGCGCGCCACCTCCTCGGCTGTAGTTGATGCCAGTGGGACCACCTCAGGCCAACGCATGGTGCGGTCCACCATTGTCAAAAGATGTGTGCACCCCTGTGACGGCGGGAGGGGGCCTACGAGGTCGACGTGCACATGATCGAACCTCTTGGCCGGGATGTGAAACGGCTCTAAGGGGGCTTTAATGTGCTTGTGTATTTAGCATCGCTGGCAAGGCCATGCAGGCCTGTGCCCACTCCTTAACGTGCTTGCGCAGGCTCGGCCAAACAAACTTCTCTCCTACCATTTTGACCGACGCGCGCACCCCTGGGTGCGCCAGAGAATGAATCGAGTCAAAAACACGGCAGCGCCACGCGGTCGGCACCACCGGATGCAGTTGTCCGGTGGAGACATCACAGATTAAGGGGGGCATACCATCTTGCAGCACCCTGCTTTCCAACCTTAACCCTGTTGGTCCAGACTGGAGCGTGCACACGTCCGCATCGCTAACCTGATCCGCGGCCATGGCTGCATAATCTATCCCCACGGCAGACTGGGGCCGTGCGTGTACTTCCGCGCCGCTATTTTACCTTCCGCGGCCGTGGCAGTTTAATCTACCCCCCGCGCGGACTGAGCAGTTAATGCGCGCGAGAGACAGTCTGCCATGACATTAAGTTTACAGCTACGTGTTGAATATTGGTAGTAAACTCTGAAATTGCAGCTAGGCTGCCTCTGCTGCTGGCCTGACCACGGCTCCGAAACCTTGGCCATCGCGAAAGTCAGTGGCCTTGTGGTCGAACAAACGCGGTGAAAACGCCGACCTTCCAACCAGAACTGAAGTGGCGAATGGCTAAGTGAGCGCTAACAACGCCCTGATCGAACGCGCTGTATTTTCGCTCGGGCATCGTGCAAAGTCCTACTGAAAAAGGCAAGCGGCTGCCAAGCCCCGGCAACAGGCTGCTCTACAAACCGCCCCTATGGCCACGTCTGATGCATCAGTAGTGAGCGCTAGGCGGGCCGTTGGGTCTGGATGTGCCAACAACGCAGCGTCTGCCAGGGCTGTCTTAACCTCCGAGAATGCGCGTTCCCGCTCCGGGGACCATTCAATTGCATTTGTGGTTTTGGTTTTTAAGCGTGGCATACAATGGTTGCATTAGCTGTGCTGCGCGGGGGGAGGGAAAACGGTTATAAAAATTCACCATTCCAAAAACTCCTGTAATGCTTTGACCGTTTGGTGGTTGGGGAAATTTTGTTACTGCGCGCACTTTGTCGGGCAGGCGGAACCGCTCCTTCTGGAGAGACGCGGTGCCCCAAAAAATCAATCTGCGTCACCCCCGAACTGACACTATCTTGCTGGGTTTGACTATTACACCGTGGTCTCCCAACCTCCGGAAAAACTACGTGAGGCCGTTTTTTCCGGGTTCCTCTTCGGACGCGCAGGCTACCAAAATGTCGTCCAGGTAGACGAACACAAAAGGGAGATCGCGCAACACCGCATCCATCATGGTTTGGAACATCTGCGCAGCGCCTCTTTAAGCCCAAACGGCAGGCGCAAAAAACTCAAAAAGGCCAAACGGAGGTTATTTACCGCTGTCATTTTGGGAAATGTCCTCAGCTCGTACTGGGAACTTGATGGTAACCGCGGACCCAAGTCTATTTAGAAAAAATAATGCGCGCCCCCGCCAGGCCAATGAAACGGAAAAAATCTAGCATATGGGGGATTGGGTAATAGCGGTCCGTGCGCCTGTAGCATTGTTCAACCTGCGGAAATCACCCGCCAAGGTTGCCATGAGCCATCAGCTTTAGGGACCATGTGAAGCGGGGAAGCCCATGGGCTATTCGAATGCCAGATGATGCCCAACTTTTCAAGGTTGGCGAACTCCAGCGCGTGCTATGGTCAGTTTAGCTGCATCCAAGCGCCGAGCTTTTGCAAAAACGGGGGGACCTGCGGTAGTAATAAAATGCTCCACTCCGTGTTTAGCGACGGCAGCTGAAAACGTGGGGAACTGTGAGATGCTGGAAACTGAGTGAGGATAGTGTGGAGAACTTACCGCCTGCCGTAGCGACATTGGCTTGTGCTGGTGGGCGGGGTCACTCGAGCTGCACAAGGGATAGAGTAGAAAGAGAGTGCATTAAGCAAGCGTCTATTAGGAAGATCAACCCAACAGGCCCATGTGAGCACAGAAAATCAGCACCTAACATGTTGAAACTCACCGCAGCTATAATAAAAGTCCACTCATATGTACTGGCCGTGCAGGACAGAAGTAGAGGTCCTTTCACCGAAGGTCTAAATGCTCGAGCCGTTTTCGCCGCTGATGCTCCGTGACTCCCGGGGCTGCCCTAGCCGGGTCAGCATAGGTTGGCGTGATGTCACCTCACTTGGAGCCTGTGTCCACGTGAATTGCCTCCCAGAACGCGCATCAATCGTCAAGTATAGAGCAGCTTGTTCTGTTCACCGAGGGCCGCAGCTGCTACCGACTCCCGGTTCTGGCGTTTCCCGAGCTCTTGAACTGTACACGGTGGTATACACTTGCGTGCCCTCTCCTGCGAAGCGGCGATGGGTAAAAACAGAGGGTCGAGCTTCCGGGAAGATGCGCGGAGAGACATAACACACTTAAACAAAGAGCTCTCCCTAGCCGATTAAAAATCATCGGTAAATGGCCCAACTCGACATAAACGAATCAATAAACTAAGGGATGCGAAAACCCGAAGGAACCGGGCACAAGGACAAAAACAGGGTACAATTGAAGAATTCTCTCTCCAACAACGCAGGAAAAACCGCTGTACGCAAAGCCCAAACAAAAACGAGATGTCCACAGCAGTGAAATGGAGGACGCCAGACTCGACAACATGAACGCTGGCATCGCCAGTTTGGGTGAAGAGTTGAGAGAATTCAAGCGACAGCTACAACAGGATTTAGCGGCTCTTAAGGAGGAAACTGAAAAAAGAAATTAAGGAGGAAATCATGGACCTCCGAAGAGAAATGGAGCGTAAATTAACGGAAAACATGGAGAGCTGCGCTCCCAGCGGGCGTGTATGACAGAAGCGCAGACCCGAATTTCGGAACTAGAAGATTGGAAAAGCGAGGCAAACGAACAACTACAGACCCTGACGACGCAAACGCAGAGGATGCAGGAGAAAATAAACGACTTGGAGAGCAGATCCCGACGAAGCAATATGCGCATCTTTGGAATTCCGGGAGGGCATTGAAGGCAACTCGATGACAAAATTCATGGATCAGTTCTTAAAAAAGAACTGGAAATACCCCGGAGAAACGGATCTGCAGATTCAACGGGCGCACAGAACACCGGCACAGAACCCCGAAAACAAACTCTCACCCAGGTCAGTTGTGGTAAACTTTGTGAACTATGACATAAAGGAAAGAATCCTGACGCAAGCATGGAAAAAAAAGATACGAATCGGCGACAAACAGGTATTTTTTGACCATGACTACCCGACAGAAATCGTGCAGCAGCGGAAGAAATATGCCAATATTAAAAAAAACGCTGAAAGAGAAAAAAATTAGATTCCAAACGCCGCTAACGAAAATGAGGATTCATTGGGAGGAAGGCACAAGAACCTACAACACGGCCGAAGAGGCAGCGCGGGATATGATGGAGCGGGGCCTTGAGGTGAGCGTGCCGAAGGAGACGGCTGGAGCAGCGGCGGCCCTGAACGCACCACGACAGACGGAGTGTAGACGAAGCGAGCGGCGGAAGAAGGGGGAGAGACGTTAGAGCAGCGGGCCCAGGACAAGCTACAAGGCTTTCAACTGAAAGCCTAGATCATAACAAAGATTAAGAAAGGCACAGAAGAAATGAAGGCCAAGAAGGACAAGGTAAAAGAGAAACAGACGGCTAGGAGAGGTTTAAAGTGATATTTGTTGGACATTTCTAGACTTATGACTATTACTTTGATAGTAATTAGAAGTCTAGGGAGGCCCTTCACTCTGTGAAGACAAACCCCCCCACCCACCAACAGGGACCAGTGGGCAGAAGAAGAAAGGCCCAAAGTACGGAGGTCGAGTTTTTTAATGTGTTTTTTATATAAATATGTGTTATTTTTGTTGTTAAAGGGGCTAGGAGCACAAGTTAAAAAAATGGAAAAACATGAATATGGGTAAAAATCTATAAGATAATGACACTAAACGTGAATGGTCTGAACTCACCTGTTAAAAGGGAAAGAATAATAAGAAAATTCAAGAAGGAAAAAGCTGAAATTATATTTATGCAAGAGACACATTTGAGCAAGCAGAACATGTGAAACTAAAGAGATTTGGCTATAAGAACTCCTACTACAGTTCATTTAAGGGAGGAGCAAAAAGGGGGGTTATGATACTAATCTCAAACAAAATACAATTTGAAAGTGAACAGGAAATCCAGGATAAAGAAGGCAGGTATGTAATAATAAAGGGAAGAATAGATGGTATGCAGATCACATTAGTGAACATCTATGCCCCACCAGAAAGTGACAAGGGTTTTTTTCAACATCTGTTTGATCTCATAGCAACACACAGTGAAGGAGTCCTAATTTGTGGAGGAGACTTAAATGCTGTCATGGATCATGAAGTTGACACAACAAGTGTTAAGAAGACAAAAAAACATGTAACAAAGTTCATAAGAACCTCACTGGCAGAAATGGGTATGGTAGACATATGGAGGGACCTACACCCACTCGAAAAAGACTATACACATTATTCAGCAGCCCATAAAGTACACTCTAGAATAGATTACTTCCTTATGAATGAAGGTGACAGACACAGGGTGAGAAATTGTTGGATTGGAGGGGCAGAAATATCAGATCATAATCCTATATACATGGAAATATATTTAAACAATAGAAAACGACAAACAACATGGAAACTTAACATAGGACTGTTAAATGATGAGAAAATGAAAGAAAGAATAAAAATAAACATAAACGAATATATCCAAGAGAATGACAATGAAGAAGTGGACCCAACAATACTATGGGACGCACTAAAAGCCGTGTTAAGGGGGTAAATTAATTGTTGAAACAGGAAAAGCAAATAAGACTAAGCTGGAAGCGTATGAACAAAGATGTGAGAGACTAAGGGAATTAGAACGTAAACATCAAAGCACAAATGATCCAAAAATATATCAAGAAATTAAAGAAGAAAAAACAAAGATAAAAGAAACACAAATGGATGAAATTGAAAGGAAAAATAGATATCTAAAGCAAAAATATTATGAAACGGGGCCAAAAGCCACAAAACTGCTGGCAAAACGGTTAAGAAAACAACAAACAATGAATAATGTATACAAGATTAAAGACCCCACCACAAATAAAACCACAGTTAACCCAGAAAACATCGAAGAAATTTTCCATAATTTCTACCAAGAACTATACTCGCAACCTGAAGAAACAAATACTAAAGATATCAAAAAATTTCTAGACACATTGGACTTGCCATCAATAGGAAATCAACAAAATGAAAAACTAACAGCAGAAATAACAACACAAGAGATCAGAGATGTGATTAAGTCACTTAAAAACGGTAAATCACCAGGTAGTGATGGATACCCATCTGAGTTTTATAAACTGTTTATAGAAGAACTCATGCCACAACTCCTAAAGTCATTTAATTGGACGCTGAACAACAACAAAATACCTCCAACATGGAACGAAGCAATCATTTCAGTTATTTTAAAACCAGGGAAAGATAAAGAACAATGCGGAAACTATAGACCAATCTCTTTATTAAATGTAGATTATAAAATATACACAACAATTATATGTAAACGAATAAAGACATTCTTGACGGAATTGATAGAAGATGATCAAACTGGATTCATAGAGGGACGCCAAACACATGACAATATCAGGAGAACAATACATATAATTAACCAAATACATAAAGAAAAGAAAAGCGCAGTAATAATGAGTTTAGACGCAGAAAAAGCATTTGACAGGGTTAACTGGAAATTCCTATATAGTGTACTGGAGCGCTTTGGATTTAACGAAAAATCAGTACAATGCATAAGGACGCTATATCAAGAACCTGTGCAAGAATCAAGATAAACGGTAGCTTAACAGACAAAGTAAATATACAAAGATCAACTAGGCAGGGATGCTGCTTATCGCCCACCTTGATTGCTCTGTTCATAGAACCATTGGCTCAAGCAATACGACAAAATAAGAAATTAAAAGGTGTAACAATAAAGGGGGCGGAACACAAGATTGGGCTTTTTGCAGACGATATTATAGTTTACCTTGAACAACCAGATAAATCAATAATGGAAATGATGAACTTGATAGAAAATTTTGGAAAATTATTCAATTCAATTCAATTCAACTTTATTTATATAGCGCCATTTCACAACAACAGTCATCTCATAGCACTATCAACTGTAGGGAGGACCCCCACAGTTGCAGAAAGACCCCAGCAATCAGGCGATCCCCTGTGAGCAAGCACTTGGCGACGGTGGAGAGGAAAAACTCCCTTTTAACAGGAAGAAACCTCCAGCAGAACCAGGCTCAGGGAGGGGCAGTCATCTGCTGCGACTGGCTGGGGGGGTGAGGGGATAGAGAAGAAGAAAAGAACAGACATGTAGAGAGCAAACAGCACGATGGGGACTCAATCTATGGGAGAGAACAAACAAATGTTAATGACCAGCAAAAAAAAATATTTCATAGAGAGTGAGGAAAGGAGTGAGGCCCAGTGCATTACTGGAGGTCCCCCGGCTGACTAAACCTATTAGCAGCATAACTAAGGGAGGGTTCAGAAAACACATGATCCCTCCCTAATTGTAGGCTATATCAAAAAGGTAGGTTTTAGCCCTATTCTTAAAAACAGAGATCGAGTCTGACTCCCGAATCCAGATTGGCAGCTGATTCCACAGGAGAGGAGCTTGATAACTGAAGGCTCTGCCTCCCATTGTACTTTTGGAGATTCTAGGTATTACAAGTAAACCTGCATTTTTGGGAGCGTAGTGCTCTGTTAGGATGATACGGTAGTATCAGATCTTTTAAATAAAAAGGAGCCTGATTGTTTAGAGCTTTGTAAGTAAGAAGAAGGATTTTAAACTTAATTCTAAACTCTATGGGAAGCCAATGAAGGGAGGCCAGAACCGGAGAGATATGATCTCTCTTTCTAGTACCTGTTAAAACTCTTGCTGCAGCATTTTGGATCAGCTGAAGACTTTTTAAAGATGTTTTAGGACAACCTGATAATAAAGAATTACAATAATCTAATCTCGAGCTAACAAAAGCGTGGATCAGCTTCTCAGCATCACTCTGAGACAAGATGCTCCTAATCTTGGCAATATTACGCAAATGATAGATGGGCAGTCTTAGAAACAAATTTAATATGTGAATTGAAGGACAAATCCTGATCAAAAATAACTCCAAGGTTCCTCACAGAGCTATTAAGAGAAAGAGTAACTGCATCCAAACTGAAAGTTTGATTTGGAAAGGAATTTCTAAGGTTTTTTTGGACCAACAAGAATGACTTCAGTCTTATCTGAATTTATAGCAGGAAATTACAAGTCATCCAAACTTTGATTTCCTTAAGACAGGCTTCTAACTTGGCTAATTGATTAGTATCATCTGGCTTCATTGACAGGTATAATTGTGTGTCATCTGCATAACAGTGAAAATGTATACAGTGCTTTCTAATAATGTTGCCTAACGGAAGCATATATAAACTAAAAAGAGTAGGGCCAAGCACAGATCCCTGTGGAACTCCATGACTAAGCTTTGAGCTGAGAGAAAACTCATCATTTACATGAACAAACTGGAACCTATCAGATAAATAAGATCTAAACCACTGCAACGAAGTTCCATTAAGTCCAACATAGTGTTCTAATCTATCAAGTAGAATATTATGATCAATAGTATCAAAAGCTGCACTAAGATCTAAAAGGACAAGTACAGAAACTAGTCCATTATCAGATGCAATGAGGAGGTCGTTAGTGACCTTCGCTAAGGCTGTTTCAGTGCTATGATGGATTCTAAACCCAGATTGAAACTCCTCAAATAAACCATTTCCCTGCAGGTGGTCAAATAATTGCATAGCAACAACTCTTTCTAAGATTTTTGAAATGAAAGGGAGATTAGAGATTGGTCTATAGTTAGCTAAAGCTCCTGGATCTAGCGTTGGCTTTTTGAGTAAGGGTTTAATTACAGCCGTTTTAAAAGCCTGCGGTACATGGCCTAAAGTTAATGAAGAATTGATTATATGAAGAATAAAGCTACCAATAAGTGGGAAGACTTCTTTAAATAACCTGGTAGGAATAGGGTCTAAAAGACAAGTTGAAGGTTTGGATGAGGAAACTATTTTGTCTAACTCACAAAGGTCGATTGGAGTAAACTCATCAAGACAGACATCAATAGAAGGAGTTGTAGTAGTTACAGTATTTAAGTTAACTGTGGGAAGAATCTGACTGATTTTATCTCTGATGGATGAAATTTTATTATTGAAAAAGTTCATAAAGTCCTGACTAGTAAGCTCTAAGGGGATGCTAGGATTGACAGAGTCCTGACTCTTTGTCAACCTGGCTACAGTACTGAAAAGAAACCTGGGATTATTCTTGTTCTCTTCTATTAATGCAGAGTAATAACTCGTTCTAGCTTTTCTAAGAGATTTTTTATAAATTAAAAGATGATTTCTCCAAGCTAAATAGATTTCATCTAAATTAGTAGAGCGCCATTTTCTTTCTAATTGACGAGTCTTCTGTTTTAAGCTACGAGTTTCTGTGTTGAACCAAGGAGTTAAAAATCTCTGATTAGACTTTTTCTTTTTTAAGGGGGCCACCAAGTCTAGAGCCTGATGCAGAGAAGCTGAAACACTATCCACCATGTTATCAATTACAGAAGGAGCAAGCTGTCTATAGCTTATTTCCGTTGTGTTGACACATGGCATAGAGGAAACAATCTGCATAAATTTGGAAACAGCGTCATTTGAGAGGCATCTACTGTGATAATATTTTTCTTTAGGAGCCAAATAGTCAGAAATAGTAAAATCAAAGGTTAACAGACAATGGTCTGACAGTACAGGGTTATGAGGAGACACTACAAGATTTTCTATTTCTATGCCATATGTCAGAACAAGGTCCAATGTATGGTGGAGGTAATGAGTAGAATTTCCTACTTTCTGAGAAAACCCAATCGAGTCTAATATTGAATTAAAAGCCACATTAAGGCAGTCACTATCTACATCCACATGTATATTAAAGTCCCCTACTATAATTATTCTATCAGATTTCAGCACTAAATCAGCTAAGAAATCAGGAAATTCGGATAAAAATTCTGAATAGGTTGATGGGGGACGATAAACTATGGCAAATAAAATTGGGTTTAACCTGGAATTGCTAAAGTGCCCAATACTGAGGACCAGGCCCTCAAAGGAATTATAACATGTTTTTTGCTTTACACTAACTAGTAATTTGGAATGGTAAATTGATGCTACTCCTCCTCCACGACCAGAACTTCTGGGATTTTGACAGTTTAAATAACCAGAGGGAGTTGATTCATTTAAACCAGCATAATCCTCTTGTCCTAACCAAGTCTCTGTAAGGGAAATTAAATCAATCTGATGATCAATTAACAGATCATGGACTAACAGAGACTTGGGAGTTAGAGACCTAATATTTAATAAACCACATTTAATTTTTAAATTATGAGGAGGAACAGAGGCCAAATCATTCAATTTAGAGGCTTTATGTTTAATTTGAGTTTTACCAATATTTTGCTTTATCACTTTGGGATGCTTATGCATTATATTTTTATTTACTTTGGAGGGAGCAGACAACGATTCTCTGATGGGGAAGACAGGGGCTAAGCTATCCAATTATCAGGATACAAGATAAACATAACAAAAACACAAGTACTGACATTCCACTATAACCCTCTAAACCAGATAACTGATAAGATCAAACTAAACTGGAAGCAAAAAGAAATAAAATACCTTGGAGTGAACATACCTAAAGACCTAAGCAAAATATATAAAGCAAACTATGATAGGTTGGAACAAGAAATAAAAAAAGATATTGATAGATGGTCAATCTTAAATATGGATCTGAATTCAAAAATTGAGACAGTCAAAATCAGCATACAACCTAGATTACTTTACCTCTTCCAGGCTATACCAACAGAGATTCCAGATGCCCAATTCTCAAAGTGGGACAGGATGATATCGAGATTTGTTTGGGGAGGTAAAAAACCAAGAGTGAAATATAAAACCCTCCAATTACCAAAAGAGAAAGGAGGCATGGGCCTACCGAGTCTAAAGGAATATTACTACTCAGCACAAATAAGATATATCATATGTTGGTGCGACGAGGGATATGAGGCAAAATGGAAAGAAATGGAAAAGGAAATTGAGGGACTCCCAGTACAAAGCATAATAGGGGATAAAGATGCATATAAGCAAATCAAACAAATAGACCCAATCACTAAATTTACTTTAGAACTGTGGTATAAAATAGTACAAAAATATAATATAAGGGAAGACATAAAACTATTGAAATGGGTAGCATTTGACAGTCAGTTTGAACCGGCAAAACAAGATAGGGGATACAAAAATCTGGTGAACAAGGGAATCACAGCATGGGGCAATATCGGAAAAAAAGATCTCGGGAGCTTTGTAAATATCAGGAGAAAATTTAAATTAGAAAGATCGGAATTTTTCAGATATCTGCAGATGAGAGATTACTATATGAAGAAGATTAGGCATAACCTCCAAACAGATGTGAACGAGATTATACAACTTATTTTAAGCTCATATGCAGGAAATAAAATAAGAATTATTTCAAAACTATATCAGAAACTTATGACAAACAATCATACAAGTAACTATATAAAGGAGAAATGGGAGAAAGAGCTCAATTTAAACATAACAGAAGAAAGCTGGCAGGAAATATGGAAAACACAACACACATCAACAAATTCAAGGGCATGGAGGGAATTTGGATGGAAAAAACCTGATTCGCTTTTTCATTACACCACAGATTCAAGGAAAATATACAAATACCCAATCTTTATGCTGGAGGGGATGTGGGGCTCAAAATGCAGACCACTCACATATGTTTTGGAAATGCTACAAAATATCATCATTTTGGAAATCTATGCATGTGACAATACAGAGGATATTAGGATATAATATACCAATGAACTGTAACCTGATGTACTTATGTGATCTTAAAAAAGACAGTGTTATACAGGCTGAGGACAGATATCTAGTTAAAATCTTGTTGATTGCATGTAAAAAAACTATCACAAAAAAATGGCGATCAGAAGTTCTTCCTGACCAAGAACAATGGACTGACATTGTTGAGGACATACGTATGATGGAAAAACTAACATATCGACGAAGAATGCAAGAAGGAATATGGGAGAAAAAATGGCGGAAATGGACACACTACAAAGTGCAACAACGAGGCAGAAATTGAAAGAATAACCAAAGACACTGAAAAAACCAGAAGAATTAAGAGATGGAAACTAAAAACTTGATGCTCCAACATTTGTCCCCCCCCCTTTTATTTTTTATTTTTTTTTATTTTTTATTTTTATTTTGTTTATTTTTTTTTATTTTTCCCTACCCTAACCCCTTTGTTTTTTAAATGTAGAATGTGATCTGAATGCATTATATATGATGAAAAATGAATAAAAATCTAAGTTACAAAAAAAAAACAGAGGTCGTCTCCTCCGCGATGTTTGATCTTCACCGCCGCCGTTGCCGGTGGTTGTGCTTCCGCCCCCTCAGGCCCCCTGCCATTCCCGGCCGTCGCTCCGAGGTCTGTTACTGCTGCGGTGGCCGTGTGCCGTCTGCTGGCGTTGAGAATCCGCTGTGCCTCCCGGGCCAGCGCGTGGAAGTCCCGCTGGGCCACAAACTGTGAACCTGCCAGGGCCGCCCTCGTCTCCGACGGTAGGGTTCTCAGGAAAATGTGGGTGAAGAGGAAATCGTCGTCGTCTGAGCCTCTCAGCCTCAGCATGTCTTCCATCAGGTTGACAGGCGTGCTTTCTCCCAAGTCGTTCATGGCCAGGAGTCGCTCAGCTCTCCCCTGGGCTGAGGGAGTGAAACGCTGAATGAGCGCAGCCTTCAACCCGCCTTATTTGTCGCCAGCGGGTGGGCGCTGCACCAGGCTCTGCACATGTCGAGCTGTGCGGTTGTCGAGCTTGGCGATAACGTGGTAGAATTTCGTGTCATCTGCCGTTATTCCCCCGAGAGCGAACTGAGCCTCGGCCAAGAGGAACCAGGAGTCCGGGTTGTCCTGCCAGAATTCTGGTAGTTTGACTGAGACTGCGTTTGCCCGGCTGGATCCTGACGAGCCCGGTTCGGGGGAATCGTTTCTGCCCATGATACGTCGTAAGGTCACCAGTGTGGAGAGTGTGAAAAGATGAGGCTGAGTTTATTTCTCAATTCAGGTTTATTAACATTCACGTATCTCCAACATCCTCTCAAACAGAAAAAGAGACCCATCCTCCCACATCTGTCCCTTTTATACCTGGGACATCAAAGTACAGAGTCACATTGTCTTTAATCCCAAGACACAATACATAAACCCCCAGGTCTTCTTCTCTTCCCCAAAACCCTGGTGGTCAGGAAGTCTCTCAAGGCCATCTCAAAAGATCACATTTCGCATCCTCCTGTTATCCCCAGGAGACCCAGACTTATTGTTCATTCTGAGACGTGGGCAACAGTAATATACATATGCATGTAGCGGGTTGAATTCAAACCCCCCCCACAACACACAGAGACAGTCAGCTCGCACTCCTGGGTTTTTTCCGCTGCATGCTGCGTTTACAGCTGTGAGGTTAAAGTGTCATCCATGCATTGTGTTCATGCATCCTGTCTGTACCTCTGATATGCAAATGCCCAGATTGACTGCTGTGAATGTCTTTGATGTATTGTCTGAGTTGAGTATATATGCTGCACTGTTCTGTAAATCTGCCTCTCATTCACTGACTCCTTCAACTGCTGCTGGACACAAGCACTGTGTGTCTCCTCTTCTCTGAGAGCCTGAGGACATCACCTCAGCCCGCAGCACGAGGGCTGGGGAGGTGTTCCGATGAAGGCGATATGATTCAATAAACCAACTTAAAACTCCATCGCTGCCTTTATTTTATCATGCCGCTTCATGCAGCCTAAGCAACTCACATATGTGTGCCACAATATAACATTTGCAACAGCTATAGGTCTGTAATTGTTCATATCAGACAAACTAGCACACTTGTTTTTCACCAAAGGAATAATGACAGAATCCATCAACATATCTGGCATGTAACCATGTACAAACATAGTTAAAACACAATGACAACAGAATACACAATTTAAAATCAACATTGATAAGGCATTCACTAGTGAGACAATCGGGGCCAGCTGATTTGCCTTTCTTGAGAACTTTGATCAGTGAAACAACTTCAACAGGAGTAACAACAGAAATATCAAAGATATCAAACATGTCATCATACAAGTGAACATCACACATAACAGAATTAATTTTTGACTATGTTTATTATAAATTTGCTGTTGCTTATGCAGAATGCATGTGTATTTTCCTTTAATTAGAGTTCATAAAATTTCGTTGCTCTATGCTGACTGTGTTTACAGTTAATTCACTGCAAACAAAAAATAAATCGATATATCGATATATGTTCTCAAGCAGCAGCCTCTCCTTTACAACGTGACAGGTTGCCTGTTGGGCTTTTTGGGGGCTTGTTTCCATAGAGCTGGTCGCTTGTTTCTCTTGTGAAACCTGGCAACACTGAAGAGAACCGTAAACCGTCTGATTCTTCAGTGGAGTTTAATACAGTAGCCTGTTAGCTCCGGCCGCTCCCTCCATGGAAGAAGGCTGCGGTTTTACGCCTAATGAGTCTCTCCATGGTCTTTCCAGGAGAAAATCAGCACAGATGGACCTATCTAGCTGCCATGTGGTCGGTGCGGGTGGTTCTGCTGCTGTTCTGCTCCTCCTGGATGAATAGCTGATGTAGCTCCGTGAAGACCTGCCATTGATGGTCTGTGCTGAGTGCTGGAGAACAAAGCACCGACATGGAAGTCTGAGGACGAAGAGAAACCATGACTTCAGTTTCCACAATAAAATCACACAGACTGGGTATGTAGAACTTACGAGGCTTTGACAAGATTGTTTACTGCTCAGACAGAATGGGATTTTGACCAGCGATACAATTTGTGAGAAAACGCTGTTATATTAAAGGTACACAGTTTAAAATGTACAAAAAGTCTCAAATTCATAACAGAAAACTTCACTAACTTGACAGGAAAGTTACAAGTTTATGGATTTCAAATATCTTGGGGGAAAAAAAATCAATTTTAAGTGACAACAGATTAAAATTAAGCAGCAAATGTCTGTAAATTTCCAATACTAGTGCATATCTGTGCATGCCCGCAGAAACCAAGTATAAGCATGTATTTCTGCATGCCCGCAGAAAGCAGGTGTAGAAAAGAAGAAGAAATGAACTTATAATGTGATGAACAACACCAAATAAGTGACAGTAATGCACCTGTAAGCTGGTTGCCAACCACCAATCAAATCTAAAAGAAGAAAGCCTGTGTAAGAAAGCACATCAGCACACGTTCAGTGATGCCTGCCTTTGATCTTTGATGGTGTCATAGTGAGTCATTTGATCTTGAGGGATGGCTGCCTTTGATCTTTGATGATGTCATGGCGAGTCCTATGATCGTGAGTGATGCCTGCCTTTAATCTTTTTGCTAGTCCTATGATCGTGACATCTTAACAGACAGGGATGTCTTGTATATTTCTGCATGCCCGTAGAAAGCAGTGCAAGCAAGGATGTCAGCGCTTGTTCAGTGATGCCTGCCTTTGATCTTTGATTGTGTCATAACGAGTTCTGTGATCTTTGATGATGTCACAGCGAGTTGGCAGAAACAAGAAAGAAAGATAAGATAAGCCTTTATTAGTCCCACAATGGGAAAATTCCAGGATTGCAACAGCACAGGGATAGCAACACTCAGAGCAACAATCAGAAGGCAAGAAAAAAAAGCAAGAGCAGCGAGTATACATATGTACATATTACTATAAATGTGTATATATATATATATATATATATATATATATATATATATATATATATATATATATACTATATATACACAGACACACAGTGCAGAGCATTGTAGCTGGATGGAATAAATATATGAGTATATAAACACAGTGCGGAGCATTGTAGCTAGATGGAATAAATATGTAAATATATAAACGCACACAGTGCAGAGCATTGTAGCTAGATGGGATGAAACAGCACAACCGTCTACTTAGTTATCCTACATGGTATGATTATGTGCCCATACATATTCTCACCCTCCATAGCGACCGGTATTTTCCTAGTTGTATGCCGGAGGGGACCATTGTGTAAGTCTATTGCATCTTTTGCATTCAAAACTATTAACTATTATTAACTATTAGGTTGTTACGTCTTTTTTGCTATCTCTGCGAGCAGCCCTGCTTAGGTTGTACAGTCTGACAGCCGTTGGTAGGAATGACCTGCGAAACCTCTCGGTTGTGCACCTAGGATGATGTAGTCTGCTGCTAAATGAGCTCCTCAGTGCATTCAGTATGTCCTGCATAGGGTGGAACTCGGACTCCAGCAGAGATGACAGTTTAGCCACCGTCCTACTCTCTCCTATCTCCTCCACTGGGTCAAGGCGCTGCCCCAGGACAGAGCTAGCTTTCTTGATCAGTTTGTTCAGTCTCTTCCTATCGGCTGCGGTAATGCCACTGCTCCAGCAGACCACTCCAAAAGTGATGGCTGATGCCACCACCGTGTCATAGAATGTCTTCAGCAGCGCCCCTTGTACACCAAAAGACCTGAGTCTCCTCAGTAGGAACAGCCTGCGCTGTCCCTTCTTGTAGGGAAGGGACAGAGATACTCACCACCCGATTAAGAATAGGACACCCTACTTTAAAGCAGATGCTACATAGAATAGGTAAACACCCAACTGGCAGATTTGTCTAGGCATCATGAGTGGTGTAAAGTAGTGTGTCCTATTGTTAATCGGGTGATGAGTAAGATTTCCAGATGTGCTATGTCCTATTCGTAATCGGGTGATGAGTATGGCTGTGTTCAAAATGTTCACTCATTCCCCATATAGTGTACTATATAGTGAATCAGCCATTTTGTAGTGTTGTTCGAAATTAGGGATGGGCATAATTTACCGATTAACCGATAATTGATCATTAAGAATTTCACCGACGAAGTTCATTTTCGTCGACAAACCCTTTTTTTTTTTTTTTTAAACAATCCGAGGTTATTAGGCCTATGCACGGCCGTCCTCAAACAATGCAATGGCAAAATTTGGGCACCAGGGGGCAACATTACACCATCGCCGTACCCCGGCGTGCCTCAGTTGATACATACGAGCTTCCGTAGGGCAAGCGGTTACGGCGAAGTGTTGCGTGGGACCATTTCAGTTTAAAAAATGACCAGGTGTACTGCAATCACTGCAATGCAGCATACAAATATACCTCATCGACAGGGTCCATGGAACACCCTTATTACGCGAAGAAACCGCCAACAGTGGTTGCGCGCTGAGTAATGGCGGTCGTGAAGATTCTTTTTTTTTTCAGAAACTTTATTGAGAAGGTCATGAAGATTCGGTAGAAGACACACACACACGTGTGTGTGTGTGTAAGTGTACATACATACGTAGATGTAAATAAAGTGTACATAAATATGTTTTTAGAACTCTTATTCTTATAACAAGATACGTAACTCATGATGAAAATGATTTACGTCTCGGCCAATCAGCTTGCGGGGTGAAACATCTCGGCCAATCAGCTTGCGGGGTGAAACGTCTCGGCCAATCAGCTTGCGAGATTCCCGAGCGAGCCAACACGACAACAGCGAACAGAGAGAGAGGTGGATTTGAGTTGTGCCGCTCTCCGTGCACCTGATGTTCTAATGTAGTCTACCTGCCTTGTTACGTACCTAAAAATGTTAATGATTAACCGATTATTAATCATTAATTCTCCCGGCGATCGGTGAAGAAAATTTCACCGAATGCCCATCCCTATTCGAAATCTTAACTGAAAATTTCATTCACTATATAGTACACTCAAAATTTCCTACAGTGCATTTTGAAAAGTAGCGTACAATGGATTGTCACTACATTAGCCAATATATCCCATAATGCAATGCACGGCCAACAGAAAAAAAAAAGGAAAGACTGGAAAAAAGAAACTCCATCCTCATATAGTGTACTATACTGTATAGTGAAAGTGCAGCCAATGGAGCAGTGAGAAAAGAGCTTCTCATCCCAACATAAACTACTTTAAGGTATTTATATTTAATAATTCAGCAAAACCGATTTGATTTAATACATATTTACTACAAATTACATGCAGTTAGTCATTTTTTTTTTTTTTACCACCGTTGGTCTGTTACCGGGGCCCCACCCTGGAGCCAGGCCTGGGGGAGGGGCTTGATGGCTAGCGTCTGGTGACTGGGTTTCCGCCCATGTGACCCAGCCGGGCTCAGCCCAAAGGAGTTACATGGGTCCGCCCTCCAGTGGGCTCACCACCTGGGGTCCGGTGCTATGTGGATCAGGTGGTGGTCAAAGGCAGAAGCCTTGGCGGTCTGATCCCAAGCTTCCTAAACTGGCTTTTGGGACGTGGAATGTCACCTCTCTGCTGGGGAAGGAGCCTGAGCTGGTGCATGAGGTTGAGCGATACCAGCTAGATATAGTCGGCCTCACCTCAACACACAGCTCCAGTTCCGGAACCAGTCTCCTGGAGAGAGGCTGGAGTTTGGCCTATTCTGGAGTTGCCCCAGGTGAGAGGCGACGAGCAGGGGTGGGTATTCTTGTATCTCCCCACCTTGCTGCTTCTATATTGGAGTTTTCCTGGTGGACAAAAGGGTTCTTTTCCTGCGCTTTCGGGTTGGGAAACGGGTCCTAACCATCATTTGTGCCTATGCACCAAATGATGGTTCAGAGTACCCATCCTTTTTGGAGTCTCTGACTGGGGTGCTGGAGAGTGCTCCTCTTGGAGACTCCATTGTCCTACTGGGGGACTTCAATGCACACGTGAGCAGTGACAGTGAAACCTGGAAGGGGGTGATTGGGAGCAACGACCTGCCCGATCTGAACCCGAGTGGTGTTCAGTTATTGGACTTCTGTGCTAACCACAGTTTATCCATAACGAACACCATATTCAAGCATAAGGGTGCCCATATGTGCACCTGGCACCAGGACACCCTAGGTTGCAGGTCGCTGATCGATTTTGTTATCGTGTCATCTGACTTGCGACCGTATGTCTTGGACACTCGGGTAAAGAGAGGTGCAGAGCTGTCAACTGATCACCACCTGGTGGTGAGTTGGATCTGATGGCAGGGGAGGACACCATTCAGACCTGGTAGACCCAAACGTTTAGTGAGGGTGTGCTTCGGGAGTACGGGGTATCGGGCTTGTTGTTATGAGCTATTCAGTCTCTGATTGACCGTTGTGAGAGTTTGGTTCCTATTGCCAACACTCGATTGGACTCATTCCCAGTGAGAGTTGGACTCTGCCAGGGCTGCCCTTTGTCACCGATCCTGTTGAAAACTTTTATGGACAGGATTTCCAGGCGCAGCCAGGGAACAGAGGGTGTCATGCTTGGTGACCACAGGATCTCATCTCTGTTGTTTGCAGATGATGTTGTCCTGTTGGCTTCATCCAGCAATGACCTACAGAAGAGCTTTCTCCGTAGCATCGCTGATCTCACCCTCAGAGATAGGGTGAGGAACTCAGTCATCTGGGAGGGGCTCAGAGTAGAACCGCTGCTCCTCCACATTGAAAGGAGCCAGATGAAGTGGTATGGGCATCTGATCAGGATACCTCCTTGACGCCTCCCACTTGAGGTGTTTTGGTCACGTGCCACTGGGAGGAGACCCCAGGGCAGACCCCTGCTCCTGAAAAGCAGGAGCAGGTGGCTGGGGAGAGGGAAGTCTAGGCGTCTCTGTTTGAGCTGCTGCCCGGACCTCTGGAAAAGCGGTAGAAGATGGATGGGTAGTCTGTTAAATTTTTTTGTCTCACGTGATGACATCATTAACCATGCCATGAAAACAAGCCCAGTAGTGTCCGAAAGTGGTTAATTTTATTGTTATATTGCATTTGCTGTATAGTCCACAATATCTAAATTCACTATATTAGTGAGTAGGGAGGGAGTGAGTGAACATTTCGAACACAGCCTATCTCTTCTTTGGTGAGTGATGGTCTATATGACATCATAAAGACACATTTGAGTCCTATGTTGCCTGATATCATAGGATCATCATGACACCATGCAGACATCATAGGCAGATTTCTTGTTGAGAGTAACAAGGCAGTGAGAAACAGCAGACTTTCACCCCAATGTAGTGTTTCCACGAGAGGTGCAGTGGGTCTCTTCTGCTGAAGACACTTTTTCTCAGAGGCTTCATAAGATGAACTTTCTCTCTTTGTGTCAGAACCATATTCAAGCACCTTTCTTGTGTCTTTGTCCCTCCAGATGTCCCACAGCAAAATGACTTTAACCAGGAGGAGGTTCTGGATGAGCAGCAGCTTCTAAACCAGGAGAGAAGCTTTATTGTTGTTCAGGTGGGAGCAGATTGTGCCCAGATTAAAGAGGAACAGGAGGACATCTGCATCAGTCAGGAGGGAGAGCAGTTTGGACTGAAGCAGGAGACCCAAACCTTTGATGAAGGTCGGTGCAGGTCAAGGCTCCACTCAGTGATTGATGAGACAGAAGAAGTGAACTGAAAAGTGACATGAGGGCAGTCAACCTGAGGAAAGATAAAGTAGTTGTAGATCAAAAAGTTCTAACAGAAAAATGGTGTGGTAAAATAGAACTGAAACTCTGTAGACTTAAAGTCAATGATGTGGATAGTTAAATGATAAAAATGAATATGTAATATAGGAAAATGACTAAATACCTAAATCATCACTCTGTAAAAGCAAGAAATCTGTGTGTGTGTGTCACGTTCATAGGACATCATAGGACGGCCTATGATCTCTGCCTGAACATCATAGGACGTCCTATGAACTCAAGTCATCATAGGACGACTTGCGATTGTCTTTATGATGTCATATACATCAAGCCTGCCTTCATGTCTTTATGATGTCCTATACAGTGAGTCCATTCCGGAAAGCCTCTTTTTGCTCAGCTCTATTTTCATGATCGCTTCTCGGTCTTTTGGTTAAGATCAAGTGTCGTAGTGTAGTAATGATCCTGTCCATGAACTGGAATTACGACGCACCTATCCGTCAACCAGTGGTCTCAACGAAGGAGAAGAAGAAGACCCACCAGATGGAGAGCAATAGAACGACGACAACTGCTGCACATCAGAAAAGATGCCATGAAAATGAAACACCTGAGGTTCCAGCAGTACATCGCACCCGTCTTGAAACAGGAGGACACCCTTCACCAGCATAGGGTACGACAGACTTTAAAGCACTTTTCTAGGACATCATAGGACGGCCTATGATCTCTGCCTCATCATCATAGCACGTCCTATGAACTTAGGCATCATAGGACGACTCGCCATGCCTACATGACGGCAAGTGTGTAATCTTGATGAATGCCAGTCTACACTATAAATGTGTAAAATGCCAAGCAAAGCGCTGATTTTCTCCAGGTGCTCCGGTTTCTTGGTTTCTACGGGTATGCACGGGCCTTCCTGTTATCCTATGATGTTCCAGTGTTTCCTCTGGCTTAAAGACCGTGGCGTGGTGGCAACATATTTTTCCCGGGAGGGGCCAGTAAACATACCAGAATATGTTAATTTTATACAATTTATTTCTTTTTAAAATGTATCCAGTAACGTTGCATATAAAACTTACCATTTGAAGTATTGTACAACCAAGGCTTAAATATCGGGCCAGTTGGGGTCCCACCCAGACATCCTGTGTTTAGACTTTTTAGTGGCGTTATCCTTCTCTCCTTCCTCTGCCTGAACACTTTCCTGTCCTTGGCTTCTCTCTTCTGTCTCATCTTGCCCTCTCTGAGCTCTGTCTAATTCAGGTTCTCTCTCTGTCTATGGTGGTATACAGACAGGTTAGAAAATATCAAGTGCCATGTTTTGTCCTGCAGGGTTTTTATATCATGGTTTACATACAGTGGGGTAAAAAAGTATTTAGTCAGCCACCAATTGTGCAAGTTCTCCCACTTAAAAGATGAGAGAGGTCTCCAATTTTCATCATAGGTATACCTCAACTATGAGAGACAAAATAAAAAAAAAAAAATCCAGAAAATCACATTGAAGGATTTTTAATGAATTAATTGGTAAATTCCTCGGTAAAATAAGTATTTGGTCAATAACAAAAGCTCATCTCAACACTTTATTATATACCCTTTGTTGGCAGTGACAGAGGTCAAACGTTTTCTGTAAGTTTTCACAAGGTTTTCACACACTGTTGCTGGTATTTTGGCCCATTCCTCCATGCAGATCTCCTCTAGAGCAGTGATGTTTTGGGGCTGTCGCTGGGTAACACGGACTTTCAACTCCCTCCAAAGATTTTCTATGGGGTTGAGATCTGGAGACTGGCTAAGCCACTCCAGGACCTTGAAATGCTTCTTACGAAGCCACTCCTTCGTTGCCCGGGCGGTGTGTTTGGGTTCATTTTCATGCTGAAAGACCCAGCCACGTTTCATCTTCAATGCCCTTGCTGGTGGAAGGAGGTTTTCACTCAAAATCTCACAATACATGGCCCCATTCATTCTTTCCTTTACACGGATCAGTCGTCCTGGTCCCTTTGCAGAAAAACAGCCCCAAAGTATAATGTTTCCACCCCCATGCTTCACAGTAGGTATGGTGTTCTTTCTCCTCCAAACACGACAAGTTGAGTTTTTACCAAAAAGTTCTATTTTGGTTTCATCTGACCATATGACATTCTCCCAGTCCTCTTCTGGATCATCCAAATGCTCTCTAGCAAACTTCAGATGGGCCTGGACATGTACTGGCTTAAGCAGGGGGACACATCTGGCACTGCAGGATTTGAGTCCCTGGCGGCGTAGTGTGTTTCTGATGTAGCCTTTGTTACTTTGGTCCCAGCTCTCTGCAGGTCATTCACTAGGTCCCCCCATGTGGTTCTGGGATTTTTGCTCACTGTCCTCGTGATAATTTTGACCCCACGGGGTGAGATCTTGTGTGGAGCCCCAGATCGAGGGAGATTATCAGTGGTCTTGTATGTCTTCCATTTTCTAATAATTGCTCCCACAGTTGATTTCTTCACACCAAGCTGCTTACCTATTGCAGATTCAGTCTTCCCAGCCTGGTGCAGGTCTACAATTTTGTTTCTGGTGTCCTTTGACAGCTCTTTGGTCTTGGCCATAGTGGAGTTTGGAGTCTGACTGTTTGAGGTTGTGGACAGGTGTCTTTTACACTGATAACGAGTTCAAACAGGTGCCATTAATACAGGTAACGAGTGGAGGACAGAGGAGCCTCTTAAAGAAGAAGTTACAGGTCTGTGAGAGCCAGAAATCTTGCTTGTTTGTAGGTGACCAAATACTTACTTTACTGAGGAATTTACCAATTAATTCATTAAAAATCTTTCAATGTGATTTTCTGGATTTTTTTTTCTCATTTTGTCTCTCATAGTTGAGGTATACCTATGATGAAAATTGGAGACCTCTCTCATCTTTTAAGTGGGAGAACTTGCACAATTGGTGGCTGAATAAATACTTTTTTGCCCCACTGTAAATGACAAAAATACGTGTATTTTTTGTATTTTTATTACAGTGTTTCTTTTTTCCATTGAGAGAGTAGGGAAGGGAAAGAAACATTCATAATAGTAATGTACTCATGCATACTTAAATTATATGATCAGGTGGGTATAGTAGCCAGAAATTCTACTCATGTAAAAGCAGTGCTTTGAAATTAATATTTAAAAGTAGACAACCAAAAATTTCTAGTTAAGGGTACAAAGAGCACCCACTTAAAAACTTGAGTAATGACTTCAGTCTTTAAGGTTTGAGGTTTTTCTCCAAAATTTATAACAATTTTCTTATAGTTTTCTACTTTTCTCTGCAAATCTAAAGTTGAAACCATGTTCCTCAAATTTGTAATTTCCTCTTGTAAAATTGACTTTTCTTGTACATTTGAAACTTTACTATAATTTTTTTGGATTATTTTACGACTAATTGTCTGTTTTTTTAAAATAAAATTATGTACTGTTTTTTTTAGATAAATTTGAAACAGACTGGTAATTTTTTTTTACTTTTTCCTTATAACAATTTACATTTTTGACCATAATTTTGCAGTCAGAACAGAACATTAATTTAACTCTGATTACAAAGAAAAAATATTAATAAAATTGTATTTAATGAAATAATTAACTTAAATGACCAAGGATGCCATTATTTCTGTTATAATATTTCTTTATATTTATCGCTTTTTTTTTTTGTTTTGTTTTTTAGAAATCTCCTCACCACCCAGACAGCAGGAAAAACATCACTTATTTTGAAATCAAATGTTGACACGTTTAGTTTGTCTGAAGGCTCCTGACAGATTAAAGTCATTGACTTCATGAATTTCGGTCATCTTAACCTGCCAGGTACATAATAGGGAACTGTAGCGGACTTGAAAGACATAATTCACCACAATATGTGTTAATGTACAGAATGATCTGTTTAGGCAGTTATAGTTGTGCTCTCAGGCTTTCTCATCAGGCACCTCTCTAGGCAGCCGCTGAAGGACTTCAGTTTTGAGTGAAAATAAAAACAGTGTTTTTAGCTGTTGCTTTTTGTCACTGCCGCTGGAGAATAAAAACGGCACGCCTGCTTGTGCGAGAAAAGAGAGAAATTGCCAGTCTCTTCATTCCTGCAATTCCTACAGAACATAACTTAATATTGTAGTGGCTGATGAAATATATCCTCAGCAATTCATCAGTCCCCCTTGCCTTTCCCTTCATATGAAGCCAGCTGCATATGAACTCTAACCACATCTCTTAGCTAAGTGACTCTTCCATTATTCCTTCCGTTTCCAGCGGGTTAAAACCATGATAAATGCCAGTGCTTACATACCTCTTATGATTTTTTTCCCACGTTTAAAGTACTTTAATAAACTTATGTTTCTGTCGCACAGTCACGTTTAGCGAGACGCTGCCTGTTGACTGACTCGAAAACTCGCGTGGGCAGGGCGCTTCTAAACTCCGCGCAGATGACGGCCACGTGTGTTGTTCATGTGCACACTAGTGGAAAGTCATTGCTTCATATATTTTTCTTAACAAATTCATATCTCCTTGATGCAGCGGTAAAATTTCTGGCGAGGTGGCCCGCCACCGAGAGACGTTACCAGAGGAAGCCCCGATGTTCCTATGATGTCGGTGTTCATAGGACCGTTTACTGGATGTCTTCATGACGTCACATAAACGGAACTCTAATATGATGTCAAATAAACCGTAAGGCTGCTGTTCCTATGATCTCAGAAGGATGTCTATATGACGTCATACAGAGTGCAGGAATTGCTACAATATGACACACTACTTTAAACCACACCCATTCGAAGCAGTACATCATGTCTGTGTGTCACGATCATAGCACATCATAGGATGGCCTATGGTGACTGAATGATGTCCTGTGATGATCCTAACATATCATGCAACAAAGGACTCGCAATGCCGTCATATAGACAATACGAATGGCTACCTATGATGTCCTATGATGCCTGCCTTGATGTATTTATGTTGTCATATAGGGCGGCGCGGTGGCACAGCAACTCACCCTTGGCTGGGGGATCCTGGGTTCGATGCAAGTCGAATATGCAAGTTAGGTTAATTGGCATCAAAACTGGGGATTCTAAATTGTCCTTAGGTGTGACTGTGAGAGTGAATGGTTGTCTGTCTCTCTGTGTTGGCCCTGCAATGGACTGGCGATCTGTCCAGGGTGTACCCTGCCTTTCGCCCAAAGATACTGGGATAGGCTCCAGCCCCCCCACGACCTGAAAAGGATTAAGCGGAAGAAGATGAATGAATGAATGAATATAGACCATCACTCACGATGCCTGCCTTCATGTCTTTATGATGTCATACAGAACATCACTCACCAAAGAAGAGATACTCATCACCCGATTACCAATAGGACACAGCACTTTAAACCGAATGGGAGTTGCCAGAAACAGGAAAGAAGAGATACTCATCACCCAATTAGGAATAGGACACACTAATTTAAACCAGGATCAAATGCAGGCATCCTAGGACTCGCTATGCCATCATCACAGATCATAGGACATAGGACATCTTCAAAGATCAAACGCAGACATGCCTCACGATAATAGGACTCCCTATGACATCATCAGTGATCATAAGACTCACTATGACACCATCAAAGATCAAAGGCAGGCATCTCTGAATGAGTGCTGACGTGCTTGCTTACACCTGCTTTCTATGGGCATGCAGAAATACTTGCTTATACTTGGTTTCTATGGGTATGCACAAGTTAATTTAACTCAAACTCATGTTTACATTCAACAAATATTTTTTTATTGAATTCTTGATGTTTGTTTTGTCACTTTTAGAACTCATCAAACATTCCATGCAATGAACAGTCTTACTTTACTCTTGCACAAACCAGATTACTTCTGTCAAAGTGCTGTCACAAACTATAATACAAACAGACTCTGTATTAACCCACCTAAAAGAGACTAATTCTCCTGTTTTGGCAATGGCTTGCAAAAACTTTTATGAACCTATCCATGTCAAGTGATTTAGCTCTTCTGGCCTCAATGCTAAGAGCACCCAGGTTGCTCAGTCTGTTGTCTGACATAGTTGTACGCAAATGAGTCTTGATCAGTTTAAGAGCAGAGAAACTTTGCTCACATGCTGCAGTACTGACAGTACTGGTAGGGCTGTAGCTATCTTGCACAGATGAAAAAATTTTGTTCATGAAAAACCTCCTTATGAGGATCAAGAAACAGCAAATTCAGCAATACTGGATAATTTATGCATTCCACCTTGAGGTTTTCTTTTGCAAAAGCCTCCTAGTTTGGTGAAGTTCATGACTCAGCTCTTCCAGCTCACTTTCATGAAATCCTCCTAAGCAAAACACTGCTTCCTCTTGAAGAAAATTTGCACTTTTTGGATACAGAGCTTGTAATCCTCTCATTATGTCACAACTGTCTTTAGAGAAATACCTATCTAATTCTCCAAGGATGGTGTCTACATCAGGATAGAAGATTGTTCTCCGAAAGGCATCCGTGTCACCACTGTTGCATTTCTGCTGACCTATTGTAGATGCTATGACAGACCCACTAAGTCTGGAACTGACTTTTTGAGACCTCTTTTTCCTCTACATTTTCAAATGCTATACTGCTCTTGGTGGCAGTGTTAACAATATCACTCCATAGACTGTCAACAAATGATTCACTTCTGTACTTTTTAAATGAGTCTTTAAGTGCATTAACTAAATCCATACAGGTCAAGTGAAGGAGATTGGAGCATGTCAGATAGCAGCTTTGCATCACCATGAAGCCTTTGGAAAGGTGCAAGAAGACTGACAAAGCTTAAATCTAATTGAGACAGTAAACCCCTGGCATCCACAGAGCTTTCACCACTATTTTCTGTAGCATTGTCATGAAGAACAGGAGGTACAGCTTGTAATCTGTCCATTAAATTCTTGCAGGCCAAGTATCTATAAGCCCACCTTGTGTCACTAAGCTTCTGCAACTCTCTTGGCTGACCTATGTACATTTCTTTTTGAACATCCAGCCATTTCTGATGAACATAGGACCCAGACATGTATTCATAAATCTTCTGCAGCAAAGAAAATAAAAACAATCAGCCTCTGGACTGCCTTCACAGCATTAACAGGTACCAAACTGAGGCAGTGTGCATTACAGTGTCCATAAACTGCATGTTTTGCTTCAGCCTTTATTCTGGCTGCCACTCCAGAATGTTTCCTTAAATATTTCTGCATATTTCTGCATATTTACCCAGGACACACAGGAACTATCTGAACATAACCTACCATGTTGTGCAGACAAAGCTGACTGCTCTTCATCCCTACTGTCTCTAGGCTGCTCACTTGATTCTGACTCCCTTCTTTCTTTTGAAGAAGCTTTGAATGTCTCTGTGCCCTTTTATGTCTATTTCTCTATTATGCCCGGGAAAAACACAATACCAATCATTAACAATCAACAACGCATAAAGCAGGATTAAATTAAACTTTAGTTAGTGGTCAGTGTGTGAAATACAGGGATTCTTGGGTGCCTGGAAACCATTAAATAATAGATTTAAGCCCGGTTTAATGATAAAAAAAGCTCATTTTTACACAGGTTTGTTTTGCATAAGTTTTGGTAGCTTCAATAACAGCCTTGATCATTTTTTAGCATTGCGTACTGAAAAAGGAAAAAAAAATATTGCAGTCACACCATCTGGCATTTAAATCAAAAATTGTATAACAAAAATTTTTGTCATACAATTTTTTAAAATGCCCTCTTGCCACTGCAGAACTAATTGGTATTACAAACAAAAACAAATCAACACAGCTGCAGTTCTTCTTTGTTGTAGCTATTTCAGTCTACTGGCTAAAGTTCAGAAGTGGATATTAAGTGGTGGCTCAGTTGGTAGAGCATCCGCCCCACACCCGGGAGGCAGGGGTTCAAATCCCTGCTGGGTCATGCCGAAGACCATATAAAAGTGGAACTTCCTGCCATCCAGCTTGGTGCTCAGCAATAAATGGAATGGAGGAGGGAACTCTGTGGCGGCGCCTTGCATGGCAGCGGCCTTCTGATTCTGCACTTGGGGTGTGTGTGATTTACACTGTAAATAGGTAAAGCACAATCTCGTTCTGCTGTACATGATTGGTTGTACGACTGAATGACAATAAGGGTGATTTAATTTAATTTAATTTTAATTTAATTTAATTAGTTAGATTTACCCAAGTACATAATACTCAAGTAACACTTGTGCAAAATTGTAATTTGATTAATTTCATTGTAGGATACTTTTTATTCTTGCTTGATTACATTTATGAAGAAAAAACTGTACTTTTTCTTATACATATAGTGATACACTGAGTAATTTCATTTCACTGATTTGTAAATGGGTTAGACATGTTTTTGTATTCAATGATGTGTCATAAATCCAGCCTGGATTGAAGGGATCAATATAAAGGAGTCCAGCCCACTAGCACAACACAAACAAGGTTTATTAGAAAAAAGATAAAGGTGGTAAACAGCAGTTCTGCAGTCATGGCTTCCATGCTGAGAAGAGATGGAGAGGTGGAACCTAACCAGGCCCTGATCAGTAGCCACAGATCACATGATCCCACAGGTGTCCCCAGGTTTCCTGAAAAAGTGAAAATAAATAAGATGAGGAGTGAGAATCTCAGCTGGAATCAGTGAAGAAATTAATACTTCTGTCTTAAAAGTGCTACAAATATTGGACTATTTGCTTTAAATGGTGACTGGTCGATCAGGAAAATCTTTAGTGGGGGACAGCCCTAGTCTTTCTTGTGTTTCTTCATCCCTTCTCCCTCTGCTCTCTGTAGAGAAGCAGTTAGAAATTTAGTGAGGGCTCTATCAGGTCATTCCTTCTAACTAGATTATTGCTACTTTTGGAAATCAAAAGAAAATACAAACAATGATATTTGCCACCTGGAATGTAAGAACACTTATGGTTCAGGAAGATGACAGCCAACAAACCAATATTGACAAAAGTGACTGTTTAACAAGACCTGGACGAAGAACCACAATAGTAGGAAAACCATCATGTTAACATTGCAGCCCTCAGTGAAACTCATAGACCAAACGGAGGAAACATCAAAGAATCCAAGTACACCTTTTATTGGAAAGAGAAACCCAAGGAGGACCATCAAATCCATGGGGTGGGCATTGCAATCCAGAATAAGCTCTTACCCAGAATCATGGGATTACCAGCCAGCGTAAACAAACTGCTCATGACACGCCGGTTGAAACTTCTCAGCAAAAAACATGCTACCATCGTCAGTACTTGTGTACCAACATTAGATGCTGAAGATCGCACTAAAGAGACCTTCTATCAAGACCTGGACAATATCTTGTGACAGATCAGTCCATCAGACAAGATTATTCTGCTTGGAGATTTTAACGTACGTTTTCGGACTGACCAACATATTTGGAATAGTGGTGAAGGACATGTAAAAATTAATTTTCTGGACAGTCAGCAGAATCTTTTCAGTTAACCAACCAATAATCACAGAAGAAATACTATTTCATAGCTCAACTTTATTGAACCATGCAGGGAGTCACATGGCCACGGATCCTTTCAGCCCCCTCTCCTAGAAAAGACCACAAACAAAGGAAGTCCCTCCTACATATAGCTTCTGAGTTGGTGGGCGGATCCCAACCACTCTCCAACAATACATGTCTATTGTTTCAAACTGTCCTCTTGGCATCCAGATAACTCCCACATCCTTCCTCTCAGCAGCTCCAGATGTCTTCTCTTTATGGCTTTATGGCTCCTTTTAGTCCATTTATGGCATTTACATCCTATTTACCTACGCAACCCCCATGCCCACATGTGGATGCAGGAAACAGAGACTAGAGATTTTGTGGGTGTGCATGTATGCATGTGCATATGTGTGTAGAGCTAAAGCACTTTTTTGGATGTGTGCGTGTATGTTTGTAGCTTGCGTGTGAGAGCACTTTGTGTAATATCTAACTAACTAATCTTCACTATTTATATTATTCTAACAGACAGTTTAAACATTTAATCATGATTGAGCTTCAGAAATTGCTAGTTAATCATGATTAATCATGCATTAATCGTGTGTATGTTTAAAAAAATGCAATGTACCTTAAGGCCTTGTCACACCTCCACAATTTAGGTAGTGTTTGCCAAATGTATGAAAAATTTGGAGAACACGCTGGCGTATGTGGAATCAGCTATAGGTAAGTTTTGTATAAGTTAAGAAAACGCTGAAGAATACTGAAGCACACTGGTATACAGAGCTGTATGGCGAGCTCCTCTGAAAATTTTCAGCATGCTGAAAATTTTCCAGCATATGGCTAAAATGTCCTGCATAAGCAGGGCAAAAGTTGAAGGGAAGTTATGCTTTCATTCACACACATTACTTGTAAGCGACTCACAAGTTATTCAAAAGTCAAAATACATTGAGATAAATGTCTAGCATACTCAAAACTTATTTCTAACATATGAGTAACACTCTTTGAACCTACCTACAGTATGTGTAACTTACTGAATGGGTTTCTTACTTACAGCTGTCCTATAATGGCATATTTGTAGCGTTGGTTCACAGGAAAAACCCATACAGAGCAGCTGCTGCCTGCAGCACATACACACACAGAGCTAAGCACACATACTTTTTCCATATAACAGGACCTGTTGGGGATGTGTCTGAGCACTTTCAAGCTACAGGATAAAGATCCAAATTGCTGTTTAGCCCTCCTTGTCATGTTTTTACCTTTGACTGCAATCTGTACCATCAGCTTTCCAGTGCTGTTCTGATAGATATGCCAAAATGTCAGAACACCAGAGGAGGTGGATCCAATCAGCTGATTGCCCAAAGCACAGAGCTCAGTTGTTTTCCATGATAAATCACCCTTTGCTCTCCCTTGGCTCCCGGCAAAAGCTAGGGATGTGATTTTTCTGCTAATTCGCGGAATTCGGCTTTTTTTATCGTCCAAAAATTTTCAGACCAGATGGCGGCGCTTGCACAACGCGAGGCTCAGCGTCTCTTCAGATTTTGTGGATTAGCAGCGATATTTCTGCTCATTTCGGGTCTGTTCGTTCAGAACAGCTTCGCTTTTACATCCTACACCCGAAATGAACTTTTGGACATTGGATTACAAAATAACGACCTTTTTATCAGCAACCTACGTTTCATCCCTGAGCTCTGGAGAACACCCGACGCTATGTAAGCTACCCGGCCGACCAGAAGTGCTCGCAGGCGGCGTAGAGACCGTAAACAAAGGCGGGGGAAGCGCGGAGGGCTAAGAGCTAAGCTAAAGCTAACATCGCACCGGCTTTCACTACCCAGCATTTTCCTCGCTAATATACGGTCAGTGGCGAACAGAATGGATGAGCTACGGCTTTGGATCACCAACAATAAGAAACTTATGAACTACAATATCATGATTTTCACGGAAATATGGCTACATAGTGGAGTACTTGTGTGGCGCCACGAGACGGCTTTTGTTGTGATGTGGCGCATTATAAATAAAGCTGAATTGAATTAAATTACTTGACGGTGCTGTCGAGCTGGCCGGACGGCGCACTCTGTGGGCAGACAGAGCAGCTAATGACTCCGGTAAGACCAGAGGTGGGGGAGTATGCATTTATATTAATAAGGCTTGGTGCACGAACTCTGTCACTGTTGGGAGACACTGCTCAGCTAACCTGGAGTTTCTCATGGTTAAATGTAGACCTTTCTATCAATCAATCAATCAATCAATCAATCAATCAATCAATCAATCAAAGACTTTATTCCAGACTCATGGTCCATCAAAAATAAAATAAATAAATAAAATAAAACAAGACAGTTGAAAACAGATAATAAGAAAAACAATCAAAAAGTTACAAAACAATAAGACACAACTACTAAAAGAAGTACAAAAACAGTACAGACTTTAAAAAGACTTAAAAAGACTACTGTACCAATGCCTTCTAAACTGTGACTGACAGCGAATAGAACTGAGCTTAATGCTAGACATGACTTGAATGATTTCATTTCTAGATACATCAAGCCGACAGATGAATTTATACATAAGATAAGATAAGATAAGCCTTTATTAGTCCCACAACGGGGAAATTCCAGGATTGCAACAGCACAGGGATAGCAACACTCAGAGCAACAATCAGAAGGCAAGAAAAAAACAAGCAAGCAAGAGCAGCTAATATACATATGTACATATTACTATAAAATATATATATATACACACACACACAGACACACAGTGCAGAGCATTGTAGCTGGATGGAATAAATATATGAATATATAAACACCCACAGTACGGAGCATTGCAGCTAGGTGGAATAAATATGCAAGTATATAAACACACACAGTGCGGAGCAATGTAGCTAGATGGAATAATATGTAGATATATAAAAACACAGTGCGGAGCATTGTAGCTAGATGGAATAAATATATAGATATATAAATATAAACACACCCAGTGCTGAGCATTGTAGCTAGATGGAATAAATATGTAAATATATAAACACACACAGTGCAGAGCATTGTTGCTAGATGGAATGAAACAGCATAACCGTCTACTTAGTTATCCTACATGGTATGATTATGTGCCCATACATATTCTCACCCTCCATAGCGACCGGTATGTTCCTAGTTGTATGCCGGAGGGGACCATTGTGTAAGTCTATTGCATCTTTTGCATTCAAAAAACTATTAGTTTGTTACGTCTTTTTGCTATCTCTGCGAGCAGCCCTGCTTAGGTTGTACAGTCTGACAGCCGTTGGTAGGAAGGACCTACGAAACCTCTCGGTTGTGCACCTGGGATGATGTAGTCTGCTGCTAAATGAGCTCCTCAGTGCATCCAGTATGTCCTGCATAGGGTGGAACTCGGACTCCAGCAGAGATGACAGTTTAGCCACCGTCCTTCTCTCTCCTATCTCCTCCATCGGATCAAGGCGCTGCCCCAGGACAGAGCTAGCTTTCTTAATCAGTTTGTTCAGTCTCTTCCTATCGGCTGCAGTAATGCCACTGCCCCAGCAGACCACTCCAAAAGTGATGGCTGATGCCACCACCGTGTCATAGAATGACACGGTGGTGACACGGTGACATAAGATTTCTTATTACTGCATGCAGTGTATTTACACGTGATGAGACAAATAACTCGGAAGCACTGCACCATCGAGGCTTTTTAATAAAATTCTTAAAGCATCATTGTAAGCAACCTGTAATTTCTGCATACTTTGTTTCCTATAATTTATCCATAAATGAGCAGTGTATAAAGGTGTACAATAGGTTTTAAAAAGAACCAGTTTCACCTCATCTGAACAAAAACCAAACCTGCGTGCAAGAATATTTGCTTGCATGTAGATTTTGCAGCGTTGTCTGAAAATATCATCATCAGTCATTCTATCATTAATAAAATGTCCCAGATATTTAATTTTATCCCTGACAATAATTCCCTGCCTGCCAATTCAAAGACAGGGAATTTCATTAACAAATCTTCTTTAGTGCGGCAAATCGGCACACAACTCTTATTTGTATTATATTTTATGTCATTTTCCTCTCCATAAGCACTACACACTCTTAATAACTCCTGAAGACCAGCACTACTTGGACTGAGAATAACTAGATCATCAGCATACATAAAATGATTCACTAACTTATTCCCTATTAAACACCCAGTTTTACAGGCATTCAGTTGCTTTGACAACTCATCCATATAAAGATTAAATAGAATAGGGGACAGTATACTGCCCTGTCTGACACCACTGCTCACACCAAATGGGGATGAATGACTCTTCCCCCATTTCACCAGCATCTTCTGATGTGCGTACCAGTAAATCAGGATACGTACTAAGTACTTGATCAAACGCCTTAGAGGTGATCAAATGCCTTATATCTGCCACAGGAGTTCACTTTTCACTTTTCTTCATCTTGCCTGCTGAAGATGTTTTGGACTTTATTTAAAAAATATTTTTAACGCCACACATGTGATGGATAATGCTTGTTGGAATATTTTAGGAATGCTATCTTCTTGGAACATAAGTCAATATTATACAATAATAAGTGACATTCAGCTGTTTGTTTTATGTCATTTAAGCACAGTTCTGGTACTTAAAAATCATAAAAACCCAGGAGCTTTGGGGGCCTTCGCCCCCCTTGCCCCCCCCACCGGGGCTCTGCCCCAGACCCTGCTGGAGGACTATGTCCCCCAGACCCCCAGCTAAATTTTCAGATAATTTCCCCAACCCCAAATCACATCCCTAAAAAGCACACTCCATGCATTTTCTTGTTTTTTTCACTTTATTGAAAATAAACTTTTTATTGCCATCAGGTTGTGACAACTGTCATCAGCTGTTTTAGGCGTGACCGACCTGACAGATTTGACAGCTCTGCCAGGTTGGTCATGCCCCCGCCGTGGTCTTTGGAGGGGAGAATCATTTCAGTTGAAGGCAAGGCAAGTTGATTTGTATAGCACATTTCATTTACAAGACAATTCAGAATCAGAATCAGAATGAACTTTATTGCCAAGCATGTTTACACATACGAGGAATTTGACTTGACATTAGGTGCGCTCATATTAAGCGCTCAATAATGACGCGGCAGCCAACAGGCGCCTAATACAGTGGGGGTAAAGAGGGAGAGGGGAAGGGGATGACACATTGGGCAGAGAGGAAAAAAACATAGTTATCAGAATAGCGCTCGAGTGAGCAAGATTATGATCACATAGAAAAAACCCTTAATGCACATTTAGCAGACAAGTTACAATACACACGTTGACAAAGCAAGTTGAGAGAGACAGTGTGTGTGTGTCAGTCATGTAGTGTTGTATGCAGTGTGTGTATCAGTAACTGGTGAACAGCAAAAATCCTCTCCTAAGCAACGATTAGATGTTATGTCTTTAGTGTCCTAAACATAGATAGCATGTCCACAAGAGTTCATCTCTCAGTGCATGTCCGATGGTAAATTCCATGCTAGTCACATGACGCTGTCCTTGAGAGTTCAGATTACTGCACATCAGATGTTTGGGTTAGGGAGAAGCCAAGCCAAAACTCCCTTCTGCTTTATCTCTTCTCCTGGAGGAGTGAGTTATCCAAGGACGCCGAATCAAGGCCTGATGAGCACAGTTCACTTAGAGCATAGAAATTTCATCTCTCATGCGATTCTGTGCATCACAATTACATTACATTAAGGCTTTAAAATCATTCCCTGGAGAGCACTCAGCGACTCTGAGATGTTTCCCACCTTTTCCCACCATTTGCCGCCATCAGTGCACTCCCCAACTGGTCGAATTGCCGAAGGAGCTTCGCCGGGTTCGCATTTTGATCAGCTCTTTCCAGCCTCTTTAATTTCCGATACACCAGGAAACTCCAAAGCCAAACAGCAGAAATCCTGTGTTCATAATCCAAACAGGTAGATGTCTTCCACATCCTCAATCGAATCACACAGACACATGAGTTTCCAATTGTCCCATGAGTCTCTCCCACACCTGGGCTCCCCTGGGCCCGATCTCCCAGGAATTAATTCAAAGTGCTTTACATGAAATCATTAAAGCATTACTTCATCATCATTATCATAGCAGTCTGTCGTGGGCGACAATGACTGTTTCATTTAGGTCTGATCAGATTCCTCCACACAGCTCTGTTCTTAGCCTTCTGCTGCCAGGAACTCCTGTCTATGTTCAGCTTCTTCAGGTTTCTTTTTACAGTGTCTTTAAATCTGAGCCTTGGTCTACCCTGATTGCGTTTGCCCTCGCATAACTGTGAGTAGAGTAACTGCTGAGGGAGACGCTGGTGGTCCATCCTCTCAACATGTCCAAGCCATCTCAGGTTCATCTGTATTAGCATGTCCTCCATTGATGGTAGACCAGCTCGTTTCAACACTTCTGTGTTGGTTTATCTTGTCTTTCCATGAGATGTTCATTATGGCTCGAAGGTGACGTGTGGAGTTTCTTCACCTGCGCTCTGTAGACAGTCCAAGTTTCAGCACCGTACAATAGAGTAGCCAGTACTGTCGCTCTGTACACTTTGCATTTCACACGGATAGACACATGTCGATTGTTCCACAGTCTTTCCCCCCAAGTTTCCAAACACAGCGCTCGCTCTTTCCATTCTCAGAGATAGTTCATCCTCCAGCCTATTAAAGCATTACAGCAAGGTGCAAAAGGAATCTACACATTGGAACTCCTCAAACCTCCTTTCCTTTATTATTTTTTTTTAATATGTGGGGAAAAGAAAAACATTGACAATGTTTTGTCAATCCCTTTAAAGAGCCTCAAACTCCTTTTATCAGGAAGGGGGGGGCAGCTTAAACCCACTCCTCAGGGAGGCCTCAAACCCTCCCTTAAAGTTTAAATGCATATTTTACAAAAACAAGAATTTAAACGCAAACTAAAAAGTAAATTAAAGAGAAACAAAAACAAGCTGAGTTTAGAGTTTAGAATTAAATTTAAAATCCTTCTTCTTACTTACGAAGCTCTAAATAATCAGGCCCCCTTTTATTTAAAAGATCTGATACTACCCTGTTATCCTAACAGAGCACTACACTCCCAAAATGCAGGATCACTTGTAATACCTAGAATCTCCAAAAGTACAATGGGAGGCAGAGCCTTCAGTTATCAAGCTCCTTTCCTGTGGAACCAGCTGCCAATATGGATTCGGGAGTCAGACTCGATCTCTGTTTTTAAGAATAGGGTTTAAACCTTCCTTTTTGATATAACCTGTAATTAGGGAGGGATCGTGTGCCCCTGAACCCTCCCTTAGTTATGTTGCTAATAGGTTTCGACAGCCGGGGGACCTCCAACAATGCACTGGGCTTCACTCCTTTCTTTACTCTCAGTGAAATATTTTTGCTGGTCATTAACATCTGTTTATTCTCCCCCATAGATTGAGTCCCCGTCGTGCTGTTTGCTCTCTACATGTCTGTTCTTTTCTTCTTCTTCTCTATCCCCTCACCCCCCAGCCAGTCGTAGTAGATGACTGCCCCTTCCTGAGCTCGGTTCTGCTGGAGGTTTCTTCCTGTTAAAAGGGAGTTTTTCCTCTCCACTGTCACCAAGTGCTTGCTCACAAGGGATTGCCTGATTGCTGGGGTCTTTCTGCAATTGTGGAGGTTTCCCCTACAGTTGAAAGTGCTATGAGATGACTGTTGTTGTGAAATGCCGCTATATAAATACAGTTGAATTGGATTTGAATTGAATTAAGTTATAATAGGCTGACTTTACTACTGTCCTAATGTGACTGTTAAAACTCAGGTCTGAGTCCAGTACCACACCCAGACTTCTGGCTTGGCTGTTGGTTTTTATCATGGATTGAAGCTGAGTACTAATTTTGAGCCTTTCTTCTTTAGCTCCGAAACTATTGTTTCAGTTTTGTCTTTGTTTAACTGAAGGAAATTCTGGCACATCCACTCTTTAGTTTGACCAATGCATTTGATCAGGGTTTTAATTGGACCATAGTCTCCTGGTGAGATGGTTATGTAGATTTTTGTATCTGCATAATTATGGTAATATATTTTGTTGTTTTTTTATGATTTGAGCTGTGGGAGTGTATAGATGTTGAAAAGCAAAGGTCCCAAAATGGAACCTTGGGGAACTCCACAGGTTATTTTTGTTTGCTCAGATTTGTAGTTATCTATAGACACAAAATAGTCCCTGTCTTTTAAATAGGACTCAAACCAGCTAAGTGCTGTACCAGAAAGTCCCACCCTGTTTTTCAGCCGGTCTAGTAAGATGTTATGGTCGACCGTGTCGAATGCAGCACTGAGGTCCAGTAGAACCAAGACTGAAATGTTGCCATTATATGTATTGGAGTGGATGTCATTAAGGACCTTAACTAGAGCTGTCTCAGTGCTGTGGTGTGGCCGAAAACCTGACTGGAAGACATCAAAACAGTTATTTAATGTCAGGAAGTTCTACAATTGTTGAAAAACAGCTTCTTCTATTATATTCCTAAGAAAGGGGAGATTTGATATGGGCCTATAGCTGTTCGTGTGTGAGGTGTCTAGGTTGCTGTTTTTTAGAAGTGGTTTGATAACAGCTGTTTTAAAGCACTGAGGGAAGACACCTGAATACAAAGAAAGCGCTTTGAGTGGTCTTTGAGACTAGAAAAGCGCTATATACTGTAAGTGCAGGTTAGTTAGTTAGTTAGAGACATTTATGATCTGTAATAGATCTGAGGCCATACAATATGAAACTTTTTTAAAAACCCTGTTGGGAGAGTATCAAGGGAGCAGGTAGTGGATTTCAGGTGGCGTATGATGTCATTCAAGATTTTTTGAATGATTGGAAAAACTTTTGCCATGGTGTTTATGACTTCTCTATGTGGACACAGGGGAAACACATGTCCAGCACCTGGCATAGGAGCACTGACTAATTTTCTGAATTTTGTCAGTAAAGAAAAAGGCAAAGTTATTGCAGGCACGGTTGGATAGAAGTTCAGGAGCTGCTGACACAGGGGGATTTGTTAGCCTGTCAACAGTAGTAAACAAGGTGTGTGCATTATTGTTGTTTTTAGCAATGATGTTAGAAAAATATACTTACCTTGCATTTCTCAGCTCCAAATTATAAATGCTCAAGCTCTCATTATAGATTTCATAATGAACCTGTAATTTAGTTTTTTGCCACCTGCGTTCAGCTTTTCGACACACTTTTTTCAGCTGTTACTAGTTTGGCATTTCTCCATGGAGGTTTCTTTTTAATGACCACCTTCACCTTGATGGGAGCAATGGGCATTGATAACATTTGTAATTTTACCATTGAAGTTCTCTGCAAGCTCATTTACTGAAGGTGATGGGGAGAGGGTGAGGTAGAAAAAGCATGGATGAATGTTTCACTGGTATTATCACTGATGTACCGTTTTTTGATGACCTCTGTCTGGATATTTCTGTTCACATTAATAGCACTCTCAAAGAAAACACAAGAATGGTCAGATAGAGCAACGTCCATCACCATAACCTTGGAGATGACCAAGTCCAGACTGTGTCCTCTGTTGTGTGTTTTTTTTCCGTTACATGCTGAGTCAGTCCAAAGTTATCAAGGACACAACACAATTATTTGGTCCCTTTGTCCTGAGGGTTGTCAACATGGATGTTAAAATCACCAACAATAACTACACAGTCAAAGTCAGCACAGATAATAGAGAGCAGCTTTGTAAAATCATCAAAAAGGGTTACAATGGTGTGAAAAAATGTTTGCCCCTTCCTGATTTCTCATTTTTTTGGATGTTTGTCACACTTAAATGTTTCAGATCATCAAAAAAAAATTTAACTAGAAAAGCACTCGGACAGCGCAGACCTCCGCCAAGCGCCACAGTTCCCCCCATACAGTGTTTGTGTGTACGTTTTCAGATTCCTTGACCATGAAAACATATGACTAGCAATTGGATTGACAATGATAGGATTAGTGGTTCAGTAGTTATTCACGAAAATGACATTTTCCGTAATGGCGGCCATAGTTCCGCCCATACATTGTTTGTGTGTACGTTTTCAGATTCCTTGACCACGAAAACATATGACTAGCAATTGGATTGACAATGATAGGATTAGTGGTTCAGTAGTTATTCATGAAAATGGCATTTTCCGTAATGGCGGTTTTCTTCTGGACGGTGATCCGGATCATCCCCAAAATTTAATCAGTCCTTCCTTGTACCATTTCCAACAATGCCTGAAAGTTTCATCGAAATCCGTCCAAAACTTTTTGAGTTATCTTGCTAACCAACAGACAGACAGACAAACAAACAGACAAACCCCGGCAAAAACATAACCTCCTGGCATGCGGCCTGGCGGAGGTAAATATTAGACACAGATAACACAAGTAAACACAAAATGCACTTTTTAAATTAATGCATTTATTATTTTAATGCATTTATTATTTTTTCCCCCTTAATTATTATTAAGGGGGAAAAAAATCCAAACCTACATGGCCCTGTGTGAAAAAGTGATTCCCCTCCCATGTTCAAACATAAATTAACTGTGGTTTGTCACATCTTTGGAAAGCTGAGTTCAATTTCTCTAGCCACACCCAGGCGTGATTACTGTCACACTTGTTCTCAATTAAGAAATCACTTAAATAGGGCCTGCCTGACAAAGTGAAGTCAACCAAAAGCGATGATTCATCCAAGAGGTCACAAAAGACTCCACAACAACATCCAAAGAACTGCAGGCCTCACATGCCTCAGTTAAGGTCAGTGTTCATGACTCCATTATAAGAAAGAGACTGGGCAAAAATGGCCTGCATTTTCTCATTTTTTTGTATGTTTGTCACACTTAAATGTTTCAGATCATCAAATGAATGAATGAATGAATGAATGAATGAATCTTTATTTCGGATAGATTAAAAGTACAGGTTAAAAGAAACTGAATAATATAACAAAGGGGGAAAGAAAATCCAACAAGGTCAAATTAGACAGTAACCCCTCTGATTATATGGTTCAACATAAGTTATCCGAAATGGGTGATGGCTGAAGCCGCAGCTTATATTGCCCACCCATATTCCATCCAAGAATTCAAAAGAAAACTAAACAAGAGTGATTACAATTCAGAACAAAGCTAAGACAAAATGTGACAAAAAAACTAAGCTACAACACAACGCAGGCTGGATATGACAATCCTTATGTGATTTTACATGTCATCTTGTATATATGTTTGGAGTATTTCTTCCTTTAGTTTTTGTTTAAATTGTCCAAGCGTTGTACATGATTTTAATTCAGGTCCAAAATTGTTCCATAATCTGACTCCTTGCACTGAAACACAGTGTTGCTTGGTGGTAGTTCTCACCGAAGGTTTTTGAAATATACATGTTCCTCTGAAATGATATTGTTTCTCCCTTATTTGGAACAACTTCTGGATATTTGCGGGCAGTGATAGATTCTTTACTTTAAACATTATTACTGCAGTTTTAAAGTCAACCAGATCTTTCAACTTGAGAGCTTTTAATTTAAGAAAAAGTGGGTTTGTTGGTTCCCTGTAAGCAGCTTTGTTTATTATTCTAATAGCTCTCTTCTGAAGCATAAAGACTGGATATATGTTTGTTTTATATGTATTTCCCCATACTTCAGTACAATATGTCATGTATGGGAGTATTAATGAATGATACAAGGTATATAGTGTGGGTTGATTCAGCAAATATTTCACTCTGTGTAGTATTGCAATTGATTTGGATATTTTACCTTTAATATAATTAATATGTGACTTCCAACACAGTTTATTATCAATTATTACTCCAAGAAATTTAGTTTCGGATACCCTTTCAATCTCTACACCATTTACACTGAGCTTAGATACTAAGTTGTTGTGATGGTTGTTAAAGACTATAAATTTTGTCTTACTTAAATTGAGCATTAATTTGTTTGAATCAAACCACAGTTTATGCTTTCCTAATTCTAAATTAATTCTAATTTAAATAAATTTAAATATTAGACAAAGAACACAAACACAAAATGCAGTTTTTAAATGAAGGTGTTTATTATTAAGGGGACAAAAAATCCAAACCTACATGGCCCTGTGTGAAAAAATGATTGCCCCCTAAACCTAATAACTGTTTTGGCCACCCTTAGTAGCAACAGCTGCAATCAAGCGTTTGCGATAACTGGCAATGAGTCTTCTTCAGCGCTGTGGAGGAATTTTGGCCCACTCATCTTTGCAGAATTGCTGTAATTCAGTCACATTGGAGGGTTTTCGAGCATGAACTGCCTTTTTAAGGTCATTCCATAGCATCTCAATCGGATTCAGGTCAGAACTTTGACTAGGCCACTTCAAACTCTTCATTTTGTTTTTCTTAAGCCATTCAGAGGTGGACTTGCTGGTGTGTTTTAGATCATTGTCCTGCTGGAGAACCCAAGTGCGCTTCAGCTTGAGGTCACAAACAGATGGCCGGACATTCTCCTTCAGGATTTTTTTGGTAGACAGCAGAATTCACGGTTCCATTTATCACAGCAAGCCTTCCAGGTCCTGAAGCAGCAAAACAGCCCCAGACCATCACACTACCACCACCATATTTTACTGTTGGTATGACGTTCCTTTTCTGAAATGCTGTGTTACGCCAGATATAATGGGACACACACCTTCCAAAAAGTTCAACTTTCATCTTGTCAGTCCACAGAGTATTTTCCCAAAAGTCTTGAGAATCATCAAGATGTTTTCTGGCAAAACTGAGATGAGCCTTTTATGTTCTTTTTGCGCACCAGTGGTTTTCGTCTTGCAACTCAGCCATGCAGGCCATTTTTTCCCAGTCTCTTTCTTTTGGTGGAGTCATGAACACTGACCTTAACTGAGGCAAGTGAGGCCTGCAGTTCTTTGGATGTTGTTGTGGGGTCATTTGTGACTTCTTGGATGAGTCGTTGCTGCGCTCTTGGGGAAATTTTGGTCAGCTGACCACTCTTGGGAAGGTTCACCACTGTTGCATGTTTTCGCCATTTGTGGATAATGGCTCTCACCGTGGTTCGCTGGAGTCCCAAAGCTTTAGAAATGGCTTTATAACCATTTCCGGACTGATAGATCTCAGTTACTTTTTCTCATTTGTTCCTGAATTTCTTTGGATCGCAGCATGATGTTTAGTTTTTAAGGCTCTTTTGGTCTACTTCACTTTGTCATGCAGGTCCTATTTAAGTGATTTCTTAATTGAGAACAGGTGTGGCAGTAATCAGGCCTGGGTGTGGCTAGAGAAATTGAACTAAGCGTTCCAAAGATGTGATAAACCACAGGGGGGCAATCGCTTTTTCATTTTTTTATGTAGGTTTGGATTTTTTTTACCCTTACTAATAAACACCTTCATTTAAAAACTGCATTTTATGTTTACTTGTGTTATCTTTGTCTAATATTTAAATTTGTTTGATGATCTGAAACATTTAAGTGTGACAAACATCCAAAAAAATGAGAAATCAGGAAGGAGGCAAACACTTTTTCACACCACTGTATTCATCAACTACATCATTTATTCATCACAACGATTGTTTTCACATTGGTTTTGCTGTTTTGTTTTGCAGAGGAAGGACGAGGTAAAAACTCGCTAAAAACTCTCAACTCCCACTCCCGCAAATGGTCGCAGTGAACTGCACATGTGGCCGGAAACTCCCACCACAGGGAAGTATTAAGCAATCCGCCAATACTGGGTGAACAAATGTTAGTCTTTTTGTCTGTTTTCTTCCTCTGCCACTGAACAGCAAAAGCTCCTGTTCATCTTGTCATTGTATTCACGTACCTCCATGGCTTCTGCCAGTTAAAACGTCTGCCACCGTGCTCTTTTTCTGTGGTTGGATTGCAGCTGTTCAAATCAGTTTGGTGGCTCTTGGCTGCCGCTGACAGTGTGGGCATGTGAACTGCAGATTCTTTTCACTGCACATGTGTGTACTCCAAAACTACTGGATGGATTTGGATAAAATTTTTTACCAGAGGTGTTCCTTGGGCTAGAGAGGAACCCATAACATTTTGGTGATGATCCGAGATTGTATACCTCCGCCAAGGCTCTGGCACCGAGGTATCAGCACTTTGGTGCTTTCATTTTTTTTATATTTTTTTGTATTTTGTATACTTTATTACCAGAGTGGGGGCCTAATTGATAGAGCATCCGTCCCACAACCAGGAGGTTAGGGGTTCAAGTCCTGGCTGGGTCATACCAGACACCATATGAAAATGGTACTTCCTGCCTTCTAGCTTGGTGTTTAGTGTAATAGAATGGGGGAAGGAGAAGTTGTTTGTGGCGGCACCTTGCATGGCAGCGACCCCTCTGATTCTACATGGGATTAACATTGTACAGTGGGGCAAAAAAGTATTTAGTCAGCCACCAATTGTGCAAGTTCTCCCAGTTAAAAGATGAGAGAGGTCTCCCAATTTTCATCATAAGTATACCTCAACTATGAGAGACAAAATGAGAAAAAAAAAATCCAGAAAATCACATTGAAGGATTTTTAATGAATTAATTGGTAAATTCCTCGGTAAAATAAGTATTTGGTCAATAACAAAAGTTCATCTCAATACTTTGTTATATACCCTTCGTTGGTAATGACAGAGGTCAAACGTTTTCTGTAAGTCTTCACAAGGTTTTCACACACTGTTGCTGGTATTTTGGCTCATTCCTCCATGCAGATCTCCTCTAGAGCAGTGACGTTTTGGGGCTGTCGCTGGGCAACATGGACTTTCAACTCCCTCCAAAGATTTTCTATGGGGTTGAGATCTGGAGACTGGCTAAGCCACTCCAGGACCTTGAAATGCTTCTTACGAAGCCACTCCTTCGTTGCCCGGGCGGTGTGTTTGGGATCATTGTCATGCTGAAAGACCCAGCCACGTTTCATCTTCAATGCCCTTGCTGATGGAAGGAGGTTTTCACTCAAAATCTCACGATACATGACCCCATTCATTCTTTCCTTTACACGGATCAGTTGTCCTGGTCCCTTTGCAGAAAAACAGCTCCAAAGCATGATGTTTCCACCCCCATGCTTCACAGTGGGTATGGTGTTCTTTCTCCTCCAGACACGACAAGTTGAGTTTTTACCACAAAGTTCTATTTTGGTTTCATCTGACCATATGACATTCTCCCAATCCTCTTCTGGATCATCCAAATGCTCTCTAGCAAACTTCAGACGGGCCTGGACATGTACTGGCTTAAGCAGGGGGACACATCTGGCACTGCAGGATTTGAGTTCCTGGCGGCGTAGTGCGTTACTGATGTAGCCTTTGTTACTTTGGTCCCATCTCTCTGCAGGCCATTCACTAGGTCCCCCCGTGTGGTTCTGGGATTTTTGCTCACCGTTCTCGTGATCATTTTGACCCCACGGGGTGAGATCTTGCGTGGAGCCCCAGATCGCGGGAGATTATCAGTGGTCTTGTATGTCTTCCATTTTTTAATAATTGCTCCCACAATTGATTTCTTCACACCAAGCTGCTTACCTATTGCAGATTCAGTCTTCCCAGCCTGGTGCAGGTCTACAATTTTGTTTCTGGTGTCCTTTGACAGCTCTTTGGTCTTGGCCATAGTGGAGTTTGGAGTCTGACTGTTTGAGGTTGTGGACAGGTGTCTTTTACACTGATAACGAGTTCAAACAGGTGCCATTAATACAGGTAACGAGTGGAGGACAGAGGAGCCTCTTAAAGAAGAAGTTACAGGTCTGTGAGAGCCAGAAATCTTGCTTGTTTGTGGGTGACCAAATATTTATTTTACCGAGGAATTTACCAATTAATTCATTAAAAATCCTTCAATGTGATTTTCTGCATTTTTTTTTTCATTTTGTCTCTCATAGTTGAGGTATACCTATGATGAAAATTGGGAGACCTCTCTCATCTTTTAAGTGGGAGAACTTGCACAATTGGTGGCTGACTAAATACTTTTTGGCTCCACTGTAGATAGGAGAAACATAATTTTGTTCTACTGTACATGATTGGCTGTATGGACTGAATGACAACAGAGATGGCTTCTTATTCATCCCAGAGGGAAATTCAGGGCATCCACCTGGATGAATGAGGCAGTCACGGTGCGGTGCCAATCCCTTCACCATTCACACACACATTCACACCTGGGGCCGCTTTGGAGTCTCCAATTAACCTAACTTGCATGTCTTTTGGCCTGTGGAAGAAAACTGGAGTACCTGGGGTAAACCCACGTAGACACAGGGAGAACATGCAAACTCCACACAGAAGGGTCACCGATGGTCAGGGGGTGGGATTGAACCCACGTTGGTTAGGGGTGGAATCGAACCCACGATGGCTAGGGGTGGAATCAATCCCGTGACCTTCTTACTGTGCTGCCAGTGCAAACCTTTGCGCCACCGAGCTGCCCTTTAATATTTTTTTTGTGTTACGTACACTACCGTTCAAAAGTTTGGGGTCACCCAGACAATTATTTTGTGTTTTCCATGAAAAGTCACACTTATTTACCACCATGAGTTGTAAAATGAATAGAAAATATAGTCAAGACATTGACAAGGTTAGAAATAATGATTTGTATTTGAAATAATATTTTTTTCCTTCAAACTTTGCTTTCGTCAAAGAATCCTCCATTTGCAGCAATTGCAGCATTGCAGACCTAACATGATTGCACAAGGGTTTTCTAATCATCCATTAGCCTTCTGACGCAATGAGCAAACACATTGTACCATTAGAACACTGGAGTAATAGTTGCTGGAAATGGACCTCTATACACCTATCTAGATATTGCACCAAAAACCAGACATTTGCAGCTAGAATAGTCATTTACCACATTAGCAATGTATGGAGTGTATTTCTGATTAGTTTAAATTTATCTTCATTGAAAAAAGTGCTTTTCTTTAAAAAATAAGGAAATTTCTAAGTGACCCCAAACTTTTGAACGGTAGTGTATGCGTTCTTTGCATTATGTGTGTATTTGTACATACATAATACATATCCATCCATCCATCCATCCATCTTCTACCGCTTTTCCGGAGGTCCGGGTCGCGGAGGCAGCAGCTCTAGCAGAGAAGCCCAGACTTCCCTCTCCCCCGCCACCTGCTCCAGCTCTTCAGAGAGGATTCCAAGGCATTCCCAGACCAGCTGGGAGACAGTCTCTCCACCGAGTCCTGGGTCTGCCCCTGGATCTCCTCCTAGTGGGACGTGCCTGAAACACCTCAAGTGGGAGGCGTCCAGGAGGCATCCTAATCAGATGCCCATACCACCTCAACTGACTCCTTTCAATGTGGAGGAGCAGCGGTTCTACTCTGAGCCTCTCCCGGATGACTGAGCTCCTCACCCTATCTCTGAGGGTGAGTCCAGCAATCCTACGGAGAAAGCTTATTTCAGCCGCTTGTATCCGCGATCTCGTTCTTTCGGTCATTACCCAAAGCTCGTGACCATAGGTGAGAGTAGGAACGTAGATTGACTGGTAAATCTACAGCTTTGCCTTAGAACTCAGCTCCCTCTTCACCACAACAGACCGGTACAACGTCCGCATCACTGCAGATGCTGCTCCAATTCGTCTGTCGATCTCTCACTCCATTTTCCCCTCACTCGTGAACAAGACCCCAAGATACTTAAACTCCTCCACTTGGGGCAGGAGCCTGTCCCCAACCCAGAGAGGACAATCAACCTTTTTCCGGCTTAGGACCATGGACTCGGACTTGGAGGTGCTGATTCTCATCCCAGCTGCTTCACACTCAGCGGAAAACCATCCCAGCAAGAGCTGTAGGTCATTGCTGGATGAAGCCAACAGGACAACATCATCTGCAAACAACAGAGATGAGATCCTGTGGTCACCAAACATGACACCCTCCATTCCCTGGCTGCGCCTAGAAATCCTGTCCGTAAAAATTATGAACAGGATCGTGACAAGAGGCAGCCCTGGCGGAGTCCAACTCTCACTGGGAATGAATCCGACCGAGTGTTGGCAATACGAACCAAACTCTCACAACGGTTGTACAGAGATGGAATAGGTCGTAACAACAAGCCCGATACCCCATACTCCCGAAGCACCCCCCACAAAAATCCACGAGGGACACGGTCAAATGCTTTCTCCAAGTCCACAAAACACATGTAAACTGGTTGGGCAAACTCCCACGAACCCTCAAGAGTTCTCGAGAGGGTAAAGAGCTGGTCTGATGTGCCACGGCCAGGACGAAAACCACATTGCTCCTCCTGAATCTGAGGTTCGACAAACGGCCGGACTCTCCTCTCCAGTACTTTGGTATAGACCTTCCCAGGGAGGCTGAGGAGTGTGATCCCTCTAAAGTTGGCGCACACCCTCCGGTCACCTTTTTTGAAGAGAGGAACCACCACCCCGGTTTGCCATGCCAAAGGCACTGCCCTCGACCTCCACGCAATGTTGCAGAGGCGTGTCAACCATGACAGCCCAACAACATCCAGGGCCTTGAGGTACTCAGGGCGAATCTCGTCCATCCCCGGGGCCCGGCCACCAAGGAGGTTTTTTAACCACCTTGGCGACCTCAGCCCCTGTGATAGGTGAGTCATCCCCCTCATCCCCAAACCCTGCTTCCTCTGTGGAAGGCGTATCAGTTGGATTGAGGAGATCCTCAAAGTATTCCTTCCACCGCCCGACGATATCCCCAGTCGAAGTCAACAGTGTCCCATCCGCACCATATACAGTGTGGATGGGGAGCTGCTTTCCCCTCCTGAGCCGCCGGACAGTTTGCCAGAATCTCTTCGAGGCCGACCGAAAGTCTTGTTCCATGGCCTCACCGAACTCCTCCCATACCCGGGTTTTTGCTTCAGCAACCACCCGAGCTGCACTCCGCTTGGCCTGCCGGTACACCTCAGCTGCTTCGGGAGTCCCACAAGCCAACCAAGCTTGATAGGACTCCTTCTTCAGCTTAATGGCCCCCCTCACCACTGGTGTCCACTACTTGGTTCGGGGGTTGCCACCACAAGATGCACTGACCACCTTGCGGCCGCAGCTCTGGGCCACCGCTTCAACAACAGAGATGGAGAACATGGCCCATTTAGACTCCATGTCTCCAGACTCCCTCGGAATGTGGTTGAAGTTCTTCTGGAGGTGGGAGTTGAAGACTTCCTGGACAGGGGCCTCAGCCAGACGCTCCCAGCACACCCTCACTATATGTTTGGGTCTACCAGGTCTGAATGGCTTTCTCCCCTGCCATCGGATCCAACTCACCACCAGGTGGTGATCAGTTGACAGCTCTGCACCTCTCTTTACTCGGGTGTCCAAGACATATGGTCGCAGGTCTGATGACACGATAACAAAATTGATCATCGACCTGTGACCTAGGGTGTCCTGGTGCCAGGTGCACATATGGACACCCTTATGCTTGAACATGGTGTTTGTTATGGACAGACTGTGGTTAGCACAGAAGTCCAATAACTGAACACCACTCGGGTTCAAATCGGGCAGGCCGTTCCTCCCAATCACCCCCCTCCAGGTTTCACTGTCGTTGCCCACGTGCGGATTGAAGTCCCCCAGTAGGACAATGGAGTCTCCAAGAGGAGCACCCTCCAGCACCCCAGTCACAGACTCCAAAAAGGGTGGGTTCTCTGAAACATCATTTGATTCATAGGCACAAATGATGGTCCGGACCCGTTTCCCAACCCGAAGGCGCGGGGAAGCAACCCTTTCGTCCACCGGGGAAAACTCCAATATAGAGGCAGCAAGGTAGGGGGATACAAGAATACCCACCCCTGCTCGTCGCCTCTCGCCCCGGGCAACTCCAGAAAAGGCCAAGCTCCAGCCCCTCTCCAGGAGACTGGTTCCGGAACGGGAGCTGTGTGTTGAGGTGAAGCCGACTATATCTAGCCGGTATCTCTCAACCTCGTACACCAGCTCAGGCTCCTTCCCCACCAGAGAGGTGACATTCCACGTACCAAAAGCCAGTTTAGAAAGCTTGGGATCAGTCTGCCAAGGTCTCCGCCTTTGACCGCCACCTAATCCACATAGCACCGGACCCCAATGATCCCTCCTGCAGGTGGTGAGCCCACTGGAGGGCGGACCCATGTAACTCCTTCAGGCTGAGCCCGGCCAGGTCCCATGGGTGGAAACCCGGCTACCAGACGCTAGCCTTCGAGCCCCTCCCCCAGGCCTGGCTTCAGGGTGGGGCCCTGGTAACCCCATACCGGGCGGGGTACACTGAATCCTTGATATACAATTTATCATGAGAGTCTGTTGGATCGTTCTTAGTCTGGCCCTTCACCCAGGACCAGTTTGTCTTGGGTGACCCTATCAGAGGCAAATTGCCCCGGACAACATAGCTCCTGGGATCACTGGGGCACGCAAACCCCCCACCACGATAAGGTGACGATCCATGAGGGGTAATACATATTATGTATGTATATGTAAAAATTTATTTAATACATACATTACATAATACATATTATGTATGTATTAAATAAATTTTTAAATGTTAAGTGTATTTTTATTGACAACAGCATGTTTGCAGCCGGTACTGTGGAAGCTTCCACAGCACCATGTGGGCACTCTCTCCAGACGGACTCCAGCAGGCAGTTAGTGGCGGAAGCGTTTGGACAAATTGCTACATACAGCCGTGACAGTGAGCACTGAAAGGGCACAAAGTGTGTTATTTCCTTCTGAGTGGAATGTTTATGATCCTGATAATTGAGCTCCGACAGCGAAATAACTACTGCATAGTGCATTGCTTGTCTGAAAGTGATTTTTCGGACAGTGGCAAAAATCCAAAAATCATGGAGATAAAAGCCACGCAGGGTCCCTTATGGAGCCTGTCCTGTTTAAATAAGCTGAATGTCACTGCAGTCTCCAACCAGTCCACATACCCTGTAGTTGAAATACTGGAGTTACCACCACTGCTTTATGAAAATGATCGATTTTTTTTTTTTTTTTTTTTTAACAGAATCAGCAGTTCATGTAGGGAGACCGAAGCTCCACACATTTGTCACACACACATAAAGTTGAGAGCGGAGTTGCAGGGAGTTTCTCACGTCTTCCATCATTTGCCACATAAGTTATGAACCCTATTTAAATTACAAGACCACAGGGTCCTAAAAGCATTTGCAGTAATGCCACATGTCGCGGTGTTGAGCTATCCACTGTCACTGCAGTGGAAATTCCTCCACCGTGACAGCCCTACGATGATGTAATTTTTGTCACACAAGCCTCACGGTTGAACGAACGTGGACGACGGAGGTGCAGCATGAATGCAGCTTTAGTCCACGCTGGGCTCCTCTGCTGCTGTGTGTTGAAATGTTACCTCAGTGGTAACTTGGGTCCGGTATGCTGTCTTGTCTAGTGGCGGGTTGAAGGCAGCAGGGATGGGTTTTTACGCTTGTGTAGTCTTTGGAACTTGTTTTGGATCTCCCACGTAACCCGGAAGGATGAGGTTTTGCGCAGTGTACAGCGCATGCCCTCTAGGCACTTGGCATCTTCTTCTGCTTTTTCCTTTAGTTTTAGTTGACAGGCGGCAATGGGTGACTGTGTGCGCCCCTGCCTGGGCAGCGATGCCACTACATTTCACATTTTTACATTTCATTTACTACATACATAAGTTCCTATTGAAAGGGACTGCTGAGTTATCAATTAATTAACAACTAATTTAATTTAGTTGATGAAATTCTTATGGACAATTAATCAAAAGTCAATTAATCATTAATATCCCTACCCCTGACCTATGACTTCTTGTTTCCCCTTACTTCATAGATAGTAACTGTCTTGTGAAATCAACTCCTCCTACAGTTTTGTTCCAGTTGTTTTGAAACTTTGTACCATGGTTTGACGTACTCTGATGATGCACATAATTTAATTTCACTCTCATTGGATGAACTTGAGGTCAGAGGTCAAAGGTCAGCTGTCATATTTTTTGCAAAATCTTCTAAACACAATAACTACTGAAAGAAATGATGTAGGCTTTTCATATCAACACAGTAGTATCTAATATACATCTTGGACGATTTACACCATGACCTAAGTATGGGTTTGGGGTCAAAGGTTAATGTTAACATTCCCTATGTTTTTTTACTGTACAGTGAGTAAAGCTAGGGCCACCAAAGTTGGTACACAGGTTCACCCTGTGACCCTGAAGTGTGACTATAGCTACATTCTGATCCACAGTGTACTTCAACTGTATTCCCTACTCCCTGCTCCATTCTCAGGGAATATCAGTTAACTGCCCTTCACAAAATTTCTCCATTTGAAACACCCTGTAACACCCCCCCCCCCCCCCGTGCATTACCGCAGTAACCGTGGACACGTACTGATACTATGGTGGATAATTTATGTTTCGTAAATAAATTATTAATACAAATATATTTTATGCCTCGATGAAAATGAAGGCATACGGTAATCACTCAAGGTGTCTTGTGTGTGGTTCTGTCTGTCCACCTGTCTGTTTCAGCTCGCTCGGTCAAATTAAGTGCAACTAAAGGCTTGCTGTGTAGCTCTCCGCTGTGGTCCACCATGTTTTTGCACCAAGGAATGTTGGGACTTGTAGTTTTTTTTTAGCAATGAACTGAAAACGTGAAAAATCATCCAAAAGAAACACAAATGGAGAAGGGCGATCCTACTACAGAGTACTTTCCTCTGGTGGGAGGTTCCAGGTGCATGCGCAGTACTATTCCATTGATGGTAAAGGTGAGCTATTTTTGTGTTTATTTAAAAAACAAAGCATTATTTCGAAATTCTGTCAAATTAAGTCGAGAAACTATGGCGATACAAGCCTTTAGTTCCACTTAATTTTGACTGGGAGAGCTGAAACAGGGAGGCAGATCGGCGGACGGACAGACAGATACAGACACACTAAGTGACTACTGTATGCCTCTCAGTTTCACCGAGGTATAAAACCCCACATATTCAGTAACTACACCATTTATTCTTCACATTGATTGTTTTCACACTGGTTTTGCTGTTTAGTTTGCAGAGGAAGGATGAGGTATTTTCATCCTGGAGTTTTCAGTTCATTGCTAAAAAAAACTACAAGTCCCAACATTTCTTGGTGCAAAAACATGGTGGACCACAACGGAGAGCTACACAGCAAAACAACAAACAAAAACACTTAAAAGTAAGTTTTGGGCTTAATTATGCAGCAATTTTAATATTAAAACACTAATAACTCCTACAACTGCAATATTTGATTCTTAAAGCTTATGTTACGTCCCTTTTTTTTTTTCCCCAATGTCTGATTTTTTTTAAATTTTTTTTTTCCTGTATGGGGACTGCTTGCTGATGTTAATTTAATTAAATTTTTTTGTCACTGTTAACGGGTGCGAAGCGTTAACTGGTGATTAACGTGATAACGGCAACACCACTAATATATTTGTTTATTTTTGCAGTTTTAAAGACGATACATTTACCAGAATTTGTAGCGTTTGGAGCCGTTTGTACATCAAACACATCCATGGCCGTTAAGATTGCTGTACTTGCTCAAAAATGAGCTTTGTCCGACTGGCTCCCTCTGATTTATCTTGTGCTTCAGCAGATTACCATAGAGCCAGGACATACTGAGTCTTGTCTTCGCTCCAACTCCGCTTTGTTTTGGGATCCATGCTTGGTCTGTTGTTCGGAATGCAACATGGCAGTCAGTAGTGTTTTGAGGCACTTTTCAGTTTGTCAGTTAACCCCTTCCACAGCAGTGGACATAACCAACGTCAAGTGGTTCGCATGTCTGGCCCAGCAAGCAGTTGGAGCCAGCTTAGCACCACTTTTTTCAACCTGGTTGGTGCTAGTGCTTAGGTGTCGAAAAGCAAAGAACTGTTGCTAAGTCAGGCTTTGGCTCCAGTTAAGCACCGGAACCAGCTTAGTGGAAAAAGGGTAAACCTGAGGGTCAGCAGTAGGAGCAGTTGTGAAGATAACAGGCTGGAAGCTAACTAAGAATATTACGTGTTTACTGTTTATAACAAGAAACTGTATTTCAGTAAGTTAATTTTTTTGACAAACTTAGTTTTTTGCAAGATTATTTAAGAAACTCCATCCATCCAGTTTCTATCGCTTTTCCGGAGGTCTGGGTCACTGAGGCAGCAGCTCAAGCAGAGAAGCCCAAATTTCTCTCTTCCCCAGCCACCTGCTCCAGCTCTTCAGAGAGGATACCAAGACATTCCCAGGCCAGCTGGGAGACATAGTCTCTCCAGTGTGTTCTGGGTCTGCCCTGGGGTCTCCTCCCCATTGGACGTGCCCGAAACACCTCAAGTGGGAGGCGTCCAGGAGGCATCCTGATCAGATTCTCAAACTACCTCAACTGGCTCCTTTCAATGTGGAGGAGCAGTGGTTCTACTCTGAGCCTCTCCCGGATGACTGAGTTCCTCACCTTATCTCTAAGGGTGAGTCCAGCAAAACTACGGCGAAAGCTCATTTCAGCCGCTTGTATCCGCGATCTTGTTCTTTCGGTCATTACCCAAAACTCATGACCATTGGTGAGGGTAGGAACGTAGATTGACTGGTAAATCAACAGCTTTGCTTTAGAGCTGAGCTCCCTCTTCACCACAACAGACCGGTACAATGTCCACATCACTGCAGAGGCTGCTCCGATCCATCTGTCAGTCTCACGCTCCATTCTACCCTCACTCATGAATGAGACCCTGAGATACTTAAACTTCTCCACTTGGGGCTGGAGCTTGTCTCCAACCTGGAGAGGACAATCTACCTTTTTACAGCTGAGGACCATGGACTCGGACTGGGAGGTGCTGATTCTCATCCCATCCGCTTCACATTTGGTAAAAACCCATCCCATTAAGACCTATAGGTCATTGCTTGATGAAGCCAACAGGACAACACCATCCACAAACAGCAGAGATGAAACCCTGTGGTCACGGAGCATGGCACCCTCCAATCCTTGGCTGCACCTAGATATCCTGTCCATAAAAATTATGAACAGGATCAGTGACAAAGGGCAGCCCTGGTGGAGTCCAACTCTCACTGGAAACATGTTTGACCGGGAGTTGGCAATACAAACAAAACTCTCACAATGGTCGTATAGAGACCGGATAGCTCGTAACGAGCTCAATACCCCATACTCCCGCAGCACCCCCCACAAGAGACCACGAGAAACACGGTCGAATGCTTTCTCCAAGTCCACAAAACACATGTTCACTAGTTGGGCAAACTCCCACAAACCCTCGAGGATTCTCAAGAGGGTAAAGAGCTGTCCAATGTGCCACGGCCAGGATGAAAACCACATTGCTCCTCCTTAATCCGAGGTTTGACCAGCGGTCGGACTCTCTACTCCAGTACACTGGCATAGACCTTCCCAGGGAGGCTGAGGAGTGTGATCCCCCTAAAGTTGGAACACACCCTTGGGTCCCCTTTTTTGAAGAAAGGAACCACCACCCCGGTTTGCCATGCCAAAGGCACTGCCCCCGACCTCCACGCAATATTGCAGAGGTGTGTCAACCATGACAGCCCTACAACATCCAGGGCATTGAGGTACTCAGGGTGAATCTCATCCACCCCCGGGGCCCGGCCACCAAAGAGTTTTTAACCACTTCGGCGACCTCAATCCCTGTGATGGACGAGTCCCTTACGAGGAAGGTGTGTCAGTGGGATTGAGGAGATCCTCGAAGTATTCCTTCCGCTGCTCAACGATATCCCCAGTCGAAGTTAGCAGCGCCTCATCTGCAATATACACAATGTGAACAGGGAGTTGCTTCCCCCTCCTGAGTCACCAGACAGTTTGCCAGAATCTCTTCAAGGCCGACCGAAAGTCTTGTTCCATGGCCTGATGAATCTCCTCCCACACCCGAGTTTTTGCTTCAGCAGCCACCCAAACTGCAGTCCGCTTGGCCTGCCGGTACACTTCAGCTGCTTCAGGAGTCCCACAAGCCAGCCAAGCTCGATAGGACTCCTCCTTCAACTTGATGGCCCCCCTCACCACTGGTGTCCACCACTTGGTTCGGGGGTTGCCACCACAAGATGCACAAAAAGCATTGCAGCCACAGCTCTGGGCAGGCGCTTCAACAATGGAGGTGGAGAACATGGCCCATTCAGACTCCATGTCTTCAAACTCCCTTGGAATGTGGTCGAAGTTCTTCCGGAGGTGAGTGTTGAAGACCTCCTGGGCAGGGGACTCAGCCAGACGTTCCCAGCACACCCTCACTATAGGTTTAGGTGTACCGGGTCTGAGTGGCATCCTCCCCTGCTATCAGATCCAATTCACCACTAGGTGGTGATCAATTGACAGCTCTGCACCTCTCTTTACCCGAGTGTCAAAGACATGGTCGCAGGTCTGATGACATGATAACAAAATCAATCATCGAACTGCAACCTCGGGTGTCCTGGTGCCAGGTGCACATATGAACACCCTTATGCTTGAACATGGTGTTCATTATGGACAAACTGTGGTTGGCACAGAAGTCCAATAACTGGACACCACTCAGGTTCAGATTGGGCAGGTTGTTCCTCCCAATCACGTCCCTCCAGGTTTCACTGTCATTGCCCACGTGTGCATTGAAGTCCCCCAGTAGGACAATGGCGTCTCCGAGAGGAGCACCCTCCAGCACCCAAGTCAGAGACTCCAAAAAGGATTGGTTCTTTGAACCATCATTTGATGCATAGGCACAAATGATGGTCAGGACCTGTTTCCCAACCCGAAGGCACAGGGAAATTACCCTTTCGTCCACTAGGAAGAACCCCCAGTGTCGAGGCAGCAAGGTGGGGGGGATATAAGAATACCTACCCCTGCCCGTCACCTCTCACCTGGGGCAACCCCAGAGTAGGCCAAGCTCCTGCCCCTCTCCACGAAACTGGTTCCAAAATTGGAGCTGTGCGTTGAGGTGAGCCCAGCTATATCTAGCCGGTATCTCTCAACCTCGTGCACCAGCTCCAGCTCCTTCCCTACTAGAGAGGGGACATTCCACATCCCAAAAGCCAGTTTCGAAAGCCATGGCTCAGACCGCTAAGGTCTCTGTCTTCGCCTGCCACCTGATCCACATAGCACCGGACCCCCATGGTCCCTCCTGCAGGTGGTGAGCCCACTGGAGGGCGGACCCATGTAACTCCTTTGGGCTGAGCCCGCCCAGGTCCCATGGGCAGAAACCCGGCCACCAGGCGCTAGCCATCAAGCCCCTCCCCTAGGCCTAGCTACAGGGCGGGGCCCTGTTAACCCCATACTGGGCCCTGTATGGGGTTTAACAAACGCTCAATGTTCATTACACATAAGTGTGAAACATTCCAAACTGTTCTGATTTAATATTCATATTTATGCTTTTACTTTTGCAAATTTTGATATGTTAACCTGCTATTGCATGTCATCGTGTAACTATACATTCATTCAGTTAATAAAATCTGTTACTCCAGCTTTTTTCTTTGTGCTCCTAATTTTATTTTTGTGCTTCTGTATTTTTAGGCCTCTGTGCAAAGGCAATGAATTTCCAGATAAGGCTTTGTTTTCAAAATAAGCACAAATTTAACTCACCTTTACCATCAATACAGCTGCAACAAAAGGTATTGTAATAACTATGCCTGCCCACTACAAGTGGCAGTGTGACTTTTTTTACAGCCCCCCATGCCACAGGCTCCAAGGCATCAGCCCATTGGTGCTTTCATTATTATTATCAGTTGATATAAACAATAACCAACATCAATTTAGCTTGTTAATAACGTTAGCATCAATAGTTTATTTTACTTGTATTTGGTGTGCAGTGGCCTATGGGTAATCTTCTTGTCAACTTCCGGTGAAGTGATGTACGATTGCTCACTTCTTCCCTGCTCAGTTCTCAGTTCCCTTTGAACTGAAGACCCGTTTGCTCCCTTCGATTTGGAATCTTACTTAACCCTTTGAGTGTGAGAATTTGCGTGCCCTGAGTGGCAGAGTGCGGCACTGCACCTGCCTTCTCACTCTGACTTTGTCAAAATCAAGTGAGAAATTTCTGGGTTTTTTTAATGTACTGATTTCTTGTTCATATACTTTGAAGATAAGATGATGAGGTACCTCTGTACAAAAAATGGTGTCAAAAGACTGAACCATTTTTTGTGTAAATACGTCCAAAGTCCAGTTTTGACTGAGTTATGGACTTTAAACAGGTGCCGTGACATTATGCAAATTAGATGCGTAAATTTATTCCTACCTGAAACTTTGGATCATATTTTACATCTTTCTAATTGGCAGTAAGCCATTATCTCTTGCCACTTTAAAGTTATAGCCTTGGAAATCTGAACTATTTTATTGACAAAAAATATTTACCACTCTTGACCACTAGGGCGTATGGCGCAGTTCTGCACCATACACACTCAAAGGGTTAATATGACAGAATTCCATGTGTCCACAGGTTAAAGAGGAGCAGGAGGAACCAGAAGCTCCATAGGTTAAAGAGGAACAGAAGGAACAGAAGTGCCACAGGTTAAAGAGGAACCGGAGGAACCAGAAGCTCCATAGCTTAAAGAGGAACAGGAAGAACTCTGCACCAGTCAGGAGGGAGAACAGCTAGTAGTAAAGCTGGAGGCCGATACCTTCATGGTGACTTACTGTATTTCTGAGGAAACGCAACAGAGTGAAGCAGAACCAAACAGTAAGCAGCTCCTTTGTCACAACTCTGTTGAAATTGAGATCCAAGATGAGGAAGGAAGCCAGCATGTAGACTCAGGATCAACTATAGAAGAAGAACCCAAACCAAAGAAGAGACTACTGAAAACAGGAAGTCACAGTAACAGTGATGACGACTCTCTGACCTCAAAGACTCTGTGAGAATGAAACAGATGAAAAGTTAGAAAATGTTCATGTTGAGTCTTTGAGAAACTGTCCTAAAATAAAATAGTAATATTAAAGTGATATTTCTAAACTGCATAAATCTGATGTATCTGCACTGATCTCAGTTTGTGTTTCACTTTGACTGATCTAACCCAGTGGAAAAACAATTTAATCTCTTTGACTATACAGTTGCTCTTCAATTGAGGTTTTCTTTTGGTTCAGTGTACCAGGTGGAGGAATTGTGTGCTCTAACTGGTTAGCCATTAGCCCCTGCTAGCAGCTCCAACAGGAAACAATGCAGTATGTGGTTATTTTTGTATAAAACACCATAGTGACATCTTCAGAAATAGAAGTTGGACAGTGCTCTGTGTACGACCAACTAGAAGAGACGTCTAAAACAGAATAATAAATATGTCCCCCTATAAATGTCCCCTTTTAGACCTCAGGGATCCATGTTAGCATGTGGAAAAATAACTTTGTCCCCTTTAAATAACTTGTTGAATCTGAAACAGATTCATCACTGCTGTAGTTCTCACATGCAAGGATACAAACTGGGCAGCTCGGTGGTGCAGTGGTTAGCACTGTGGCAGCACAGTAACAAGGTCACGAGTTTGATCCCACCCCTGACCATCATGGGTTTGATCCCACCCCCTGACCATCGATGACTTCTGTGTGGAGTTTGCATGTTCTCCCCGTGTCTGCGTGGGTTTTCTCTGGGTACTCCGGATTCCTCCCACAGGCCAAAGACATGCAGGTTAGGTTAATTGGCGTCAACTGGGGATTCTAAATTGTCCTTAGGTATGAATGTCAAAGTGAATGGTTGTCTGTCTGTGTTGGCCCTGTGATGGACTGGTGATCTGTTCAGGGTGTACCCCACCTCTTGGCCAAAGATGCTGGGATAGACTCCAGTCCCCCATCCCCTGCGACCCGAAATGGATGGATGGAATGATAACAACTATTTGTTATCAGGTTGTGGACCCGGATGCTGCGCCCCGTCCTCCATGTAAACTGGCAAGACTGCATCTCCAATGAAGATCTGTATGGGCACCTTCTCAGAATATCAGACAAGGTGGCTTGGCAAAGACTTAGCCTCGCAGGGCACTGTTGCCATCACCAAGAGCTCCCAGCAGGCCTCCTGGTACTCTGGGAACCAATGCATGGCTTTCGCCGCCCAGGACGGCCATTAACATCATTCGTGGAGACTCTGAAGGGAGACACTGGTGTGGCCAACACTGGTGAGCTTGCCGCCTGTATGTTAGACCGTGAAGATTGGAATGCTAAGTATGCAGCTGAAGCCGCTCTGATTGATTGGTGACTTCTTTGGCTAGCCAGTGTATTTATTCTTTGTGTTTTTTCTGTTACTTGCATGTTCTGTGTCTTTTTGTCCCTCCAGATACCCCACAGCTACATGACTGTAAGGAGGAGGAGGTTCTCACTGTCCAGCAGCTCTGTAACCAGGAGAGGAACTCCAGTCTGAACCAGGAGGAACAAGATGCTGCACAGGTTAAAGAGGAAGAAGAACTCTGTAGCAGTCAGGAGGAAGGTGACTTTGGATTGAAACGAGAGACTGATACCTTCATGGTGACTCCTACTGATGAGGACAATGACAAGAGTGAAACTGAACCAGACACTGAGCAGCTCCTCTCTCACAACTCTCCTGATACTGAGAGCCAAGACCAGGGAGTTGGTAAGAATGTAAACCCAGGATCAAGTAAACATGAAGAGCCAAAGGAGAGACTTCACAGAAAGAGAAGTAACTATAACAATGTAGACAACTCCTCCATGTCAGAGAATTGGTGTGATACTGACCCAGGTGAAAGGTCTGTAAAATGTTTTGTTAATGAGAGAGACTGTAAAAATGAATCCCAGAAGAAGAAACAGAACATAGTTAAGTCACATGCTTGCAACACATGTGAGAAAAGATTCAGTCAGAAGAGTGATTTATCAGTTCATGAGAGAAGTCACACAAGTGTGAAGCCATTTTCTTGTGAAACATGTGGTCAGAGTTTAACTCAGCATGATAATTTGAAAACTCACATAAGAATTCACACAGGTGAGAAGCAATTTTCTTGTGAAACAAGTGGGCAAAGATTTAATCACTATGATACTTTGAAAACTCATATGACAATTCACACAGGTGAGAAGCCATTTTCTTGTGAAACATGTGGGCAGAGTTTAACTCAGCATGATAATTTGAAAAATTACATAAGAATTCACACAGGTGAGAAGCCATTTTCTTGTGAAACAAGTGGGCAAAGATTTAATCAATATAATACTTTGAAGACTCACATGACAATTCACACTGGTGAGAAGCCATTTTCTTGTGAAACATGTGGGGAAAGATTTAATGAACATAGTAAATTGAAACGACACATGAGAATTCACACTGGTGAGAAGCCATTTTCTTGTGAAACATGTGGGCAAAGATTTAATGATCATAGTACATTGAAACGTCACATGAGAATTCACACAGGTGAGAGGCCATTTTGCTGTGAAAATTGTGGGCAAAGATTTAATGAGCATGGTACATTGAAACGACACATGAGAATTCACACAGGTGAGAAGCCATTTCATTGTGAAACATGTGGGCAGAGTTTTACTACATGTGGTAATTTGAAAACTCATGTAAGAATTCACACAGGTGAGAGGCCATTTTCTTGTGAAATATGTGGGCAAAGATTTATTGAACATGGTGCATTGAAACGACACATGAGAAGTCACACAGATGAGAAGCCATTTTCTTGTGAAACATGTGGGCAGAGTTTTACTACACGTAGTAATTTGAAAACTCATGTAAGAATTCACACAGGTGAGAAGCCATTTTCTTGTGAAACATGTGGGCAAAGATTTAATGAACATAGTAAATTGAAACGACACATAAGAATTCACACAGGTGAGAAGCCATTTTCTTGTGAAACATGTGGGCAAAGATTTAATGACCATAGTAAACTGAAACGACACATGAGAATTCACACAGGTGAGAAGCCATTTTCTTGTGAAACATGTGGGCAAAGATTTTTTGAACATAGTACATTGAAAGGACACATGAGAATTCACATGGGTGTGAAGCCATTTTCTTGTGAGACATGTGGGCAAAGATTTAATAAACATAGTAATTTGAAAACTCATGTAAGAATCCACACAGGTGAGAAGCCATTTTGTTGTGAAACATGTGGGCAAAGATTTAATCGATATGGTACTTTGAAAACTCACATGAGAATTCACACAGGTGAGAAGCCATTTTCTTGTGAAACATGTGGACAAAGATTTAATGAACATAGTAATTTGAAACGACATGAGAAGTCACACAGGTGAGAAGCTATTTTCTTGTGAAATGTGGGTAAAGTTTTACTACATGTAGTACTTTGAAACGACACATGAGAATTCACACAAGTGAGAAGTTGTAGTCTTGTAAAATATGTGGGGAATGGTGTATAATATGAGAACTCACAGTTGAGGTGCTGTAGTCTAGTAATATCTGTAGATCTTTATTTTCAGGATTAAGTTTCTTTTGTGTGAATGAATTGTTCTTTAAATTGTGGAGGCTTTAATATAAACATAAATTTGATTTAAAACAGGGATGGCAATTTTCCGCCGATCCGCGGATTTCCGCCGATTTATTTTCAAATTGATCATTTTTGTGAATCGTCTAAATCCGTTGAGAAAATTTTAGGGGGGGTAAGATACCTTATTGTTACCGATTTTAGCGAAAATCAACACGATTACATAAGCGCTCGGCACTTGTACTCAAGCTACTGCTGTATTGTAAACAGCCCTGCGATTGGATAGTTGCAAACGATTGGACCAATCAAATGGCTCATTGTATGCGTTGTCAAAAATTCATGGTGGCGTGTTCGTCAGGGATGTGATTTTTTTCGCTAATTCGCAGAATTCCGCTTTTTTTTTTTTTTTTTATCTTCCAGGAAGATAAAGTACATTAAGTACGTTAGCGGCTTGTGGTCCACGAACGCAGTGAAGGTGCGCCCTTTCAGGCAGAACTGGAAGTGACGTATGGCCAGGTGGAGAACCAGTAACTCTGTCGAACACACTGTATTTACGCTCACTGTCGTGCAAAGACCTGCTAAAAAAGGTGAGCGGCTGCCAAGAACCGGCAACGCATTGCTCCACGACGGCCCCATGTCCATGTCCGAGGCGTCGGTAGTGAGCGCTATCCGAGCCACCGGGTCTGGGTGCGCCAGTAGTGCAGCGTTCGCCAGAGCTGTTTTTTTTTTTCCACAATATCTTTATTGAACCTTTTTTTTTTTTTTTAAACAAACATGACACAAACAATCAAACACTAACACTAAAGTACTACAAAAAAAAAAAATGCACTAAAAACACCAACAACCACCAACAAAATCAAGTCTTCAACAATGCTCCTCTGTTTAGTCTAGACAATCCATTACATAAGTATACATATTATGTTCACCAGTTTGGAATTTACAAGGTCCACACACATCATTCACCTTCTTCTTCAAGAGTTATGTTTAAATTTTTTACATGATCAATAAAAGGTCTCCATATATTCTCAAACACAATTTCCTTTGATTTCAGTATATATGTTATTCTTTCTAATGGAAGGTTTAACATCTGTCTTAACCACTGAGTCACATCTGGTCTATGAGTCTTTTTCCACAGTAGTGCAATACATTTTTTGGCATTAAGCAAACTGAGGTCTATGAATGTTCTTTCACTTTTATTAAAGTTATGCTTTTCTGGGTACAGACCCAACAAAAACAGTTTAGGATTCAAAATGATTTGTTTTGAGATTATTTTTTCAATTGTTACCCTCACCTCTTCCCAAAACATTCTTATTAATCTACATTCCCATAAACAATGAAATAGGGTTCCTTTACTTTCCATGCATTTTGTGCATGTATCTGGTATATTTTTGTTATATCTATTTAACTCCTCCGGTGTAACATACATCCGCATTAACCATTTGAAATGTATCAATTTAAGACGTACATTTATTGATTTGGTTTGGGCTTCTGTACAAGCCAATTCCCATTGTTCCTCTGAAATTTCAATTTGCAGATCTTCTTTCCAGTAGTTTAATCTTTTCTGTGAATTTTCACTTGAGGATAGTGTCAATGAGTTATAAAACTCTGAAATAATACCCTTTCTTTTACTATCTTTCATCAACATTTTTTCCAAGGATGAATAAATAGGTCGAGTGAGAGCTTTATTTTGATTTGATCGAATAAAGTTTCTAAGTTGAAGATATTTAAAAAAATGTGTTCCATTAAGATTAAATTTGACCCTCAGCTCTTCAAAAGACATTATGTTATCTGCACATGGCAAATATAAATCTTGAATCTTTTGAATCCCTTTTAAATTCCATACTTTAAATACAGCGTCCGCTCTTCCTGGTTTAAAATATTGATTACCCCATATTGGGCTAAATGGTGACAATAACTGTGGTTCTTTTAAATAATTTTTAGCTTCACACCATATTTTGATCATATGCTTTACAAATGGATTTTTAACTTGTTTTTGTAATTTTTTTGCCGAATCTGAGTATATGAATATGGGAAGAGGTAAAGGTAAATTGTATGATTCCATTTCAGTCCAGTGAGGGAGATCATTTAATGAAAAATAATATGTCATAGACCTCAGTTGTGCCGACCAATAATACAACATAAAATTTGGACATTTCAGACCTCCACGATCAAATGGTAAATATAATAAAGACAGACGTAATCTAGCCCTCCTGTTGTTCCATATAAATTCCACTAACTTTTTTTTAATTCTTGAGAATAAATCTAAAGGTGGTGGTAAGGGAATGTATTGAAATAAATAAAGTATTTTAGGTAAAATATTACTTTTAAGTATATTGATTCTCCCGATCATCGACATTGGTAGTGACATCCATCTCTGAATTGACTCATTGATATCTGTCATTAAGGCTTCATAGTTGACACTGGCGACTGATTCTAGCTTAGGCACAATTTGGATTCCTAAATATTTAAACTGATTTACAACATTGAATTGATTTACCTCAGGGTCTGGGTAATTTCTCTGGGTCTCATTTAGCATTAATATTGAAGATTTAGTTTTATTATTTTATATCCTGATATTTCCCCAAAATTCTTTATTAAATTCAACAAGGTCAGAATTGATTTTTTTTAGATTCGACATAAACAAAATTATGTCATCGGCGTACAGGGAGATTTTATGTTCTGTTGGTCCAACTTTAATTCCATATATTTGTGAATGTAAACGTATCGCCATCGCTAAAGGTTCAATTGCCATAGTAAACAGTAAAGGTGAAAGTGGACAGCCTTGTCGACATCCTCTATTGATTTTTATTAATTTTGAAATATTGTTATTTGTTAGGATTTCTGCTGTAGCATTATTGTATATTATCTGAACCCATTTTATGAAATTATTTCCAAGTCCAAACCTTTGTAAGACTTCAAAAAGAAAGGGCCATTCAACTCTATCAAAGGCCTTTTCGGCGTCCAGTGATAGGAGAGCTGTATCCGGTGCTTCTTTATTAAAATAAATAATATTAAATAGTCTTCTTACATTATGGAAGCCTTGTCTTCCCTTTATAAAGCCATTCTGATCTCGATTAATAATATTTGGTAAAATTTCTTGTATTCGTCTTGCTAAAATTTTACAGATTATCTTAAGGTTGGCATTTAATAGGCTTATTGGTCTCATATTTTCACATTTATTAGAGGGCTTACCTGGTTTTGGCAACAGTATAATTAAAGCATTATTCATGTATGATGGTAAATTATTATTTTGAAATGCTTCTAAAACCATTTCCAAAAAAGGTTTTATTAATTTATTCTTAAATTTTTTATAAAGGTCAACTGGAAGACCATCTGGTCCTGCACTTTTTCCTGATTTCATATTATCAATGGCTAGCCCAACTTCTTCTTGACTAATTTTAGACTCCAATATCTCCCTGTTTTCATTTGGAATACACGGTATAGATAGTTCGTTCAAAAACCCATTTAGTTTTGTTAAATCAGATTCATTTTTGGTATCATATAATTTTTCATAGTAATCTCTAAAGGCTCTGTTAATTTCTAAAGGATCTATAACTACCTGTCCGTTACTTATAATACTGGTAATTGGTGTTTTAATTTCTAATTGTTTAATCTGCCATGCCAGTAATTTTCCTGATTTTTCACCTTGTTCACGCCAGAACTGTTTTAACCTCAGAGAACGCCTGCTCCCGCTCAGGAGTCCAGTCGACTCTGTCCGCCGGTTTCCGTTTCTTGAGTGCGGCGTACAACGGCTACATGAATTAGGCTGCGCGGGGGAGGAAACGGTTATAAAAGTTAACCATCCCCAAAAACTCCTGCAGCGCCCTGACATTGATGTTGAAGAGAAAAAAATAGCAAAACAATTTAGTTAGATTACTTTTATGATTCCAAACAGTTTGAAATTGACAGTGCACAGTGGACATTGACTCATAACTTTTGAATATTTCTAAGACTTAGCTACATCAGTGATTGTGCAAAATGAACTGCTCAAGACTCAATGGAGATTGACACTGGTGATCTGAAATGAATGCTGAAATTATAAAAAGTAATGGCATGAATGAATTTTATTTCTATTATGGAATAGATAAAATTAACTGTTTTTGATTTGATCAAGTGTTAAAGTATGTGATGGATAATGCTTGTTGGAATATTTTAGGAATGCTATCTTCTTGGAACATAAATGTCAATATTATACAGTAATAAGTGTCATTCAGCTGTTTGTTTTATGTCATTTAAGCACAGTTCTGGTACTTAAAAATCATAAAAACCCAGGAGCTTCGGGGGCCTTCGCCCCCCTTGCCCCCCCACCGGGGCTCTGCCCTGGACCCCGCTGGGGGACTGCGTCCCCCAGACCCCCTGCTAAATTTTCAGATAATTTCCCCAACCCCAAATCACATCTCTGTTTCGTGTTGGAATTCTGAGCTTTCGGTATCATTTTCAGTGGAATTATGAGATTTTCATCGAAGGATCAGGAGTCATCAGTGCTGGAAATAGACAAAAGTGTCAAAAATAAGTTATGATGATATTGGCTTGAGAGAAAAGTGACGGTAAAGGTGAAAATTGGCTCAAAGTTTGACGAGGTAACAGAAACACTCTGACAATTTCTGAAGAAACCAGAAAAGGAGATGAAGTTCAAAGTTCAGAGACTGACACAGCTTGCTGCCAAAAGGAAGAAAGTTTCACATTAGAAGTGACTTGGTGACCAGTGTAAATAGTGTAATAAACTCTTATAGAACTGTTAAATATGTTGGACTAAAGACAATGAGACAACATTGAAGAAAAAGTAAGTTAACTTTTCATTAAATTTAATGATTTATCTAAGTCTAGTATTTCATTTTTTTAAAATCATTTTTTTCAGTCTAAATTACTTCTGTTTTACTGAAAACCTCTCAGCTTCATGGGGGCTGCGCCCCCCCCGGCCCCCCCATAAGTCAATCGACCAAATTAGATTTCAGCTGAAATCAGAATTTCCTGTTGCCATCCGTCCCTGTTAAAAAAAAAAGTATCAGGTCATCTGCTTCACCACTCTGCTTTGGACCCTCAGACCTCTAATCTTTAATGTGTTGGATGCATGGACATCATGAGAATTTTTGAAGAGGAGGGGATTGTTGTCAGGGTCTGTAGGGTCCTCCCCAACATAAAAATGAAATGTAGTATATGCCATTTCCTTTATTTGTATATTTTAGTGGCTCATCAATTGATTATTACATCTTCAAAATAAAGTATTCAATTACTTAAAATGGCGAAAAACAAAAGTGCATTGCCAACTGATGAACAAAGGAAAAAGGACACTGAAGTGCCTTTCATACGTACATACAGTATATGTATGCATGTACCGATTCAGATTTTCTTTGAGATTCAGGAGTTTTTTAAATCAAGAAATACTCCAACTTTAAATGTCTTTATCTATGAAGTTAGTGATTTCTTCTGAGCTCTTCTAATGCTAATGATGTAGACCAGTTTGCTCTAAATCCAGATTGACTGTCAGAGTAGTTTTGTTGATCTGTAAATGTTTGTTCCATTACTGAAGAGTTTTTTCTACAATTTTTGACAACTGTGTCAGAAGAGAAATCTGAAGTGTTACTTGTCACCAGATTTATATCATGGAATGACTTTTGCAGTTTTAATTTTATTAGGAAATTGTCCTGTTTGGAATGATAAGTAGAAGATGTGAGTTAGTGGTTTGGAAATTCCCTCAATGACCATTTTCACGGTTTTCATATCTGTGTCATCACATTCACTTGTTTTGCTTTAACATTTATTAACGTCTCTGTTTTCGTTTTCTTCAGTTGTTTAAATAAAGATTGAACTAAGATTTCTTTCTATAAAGTCAGTGTCATTATATATGTGTGTGTGTATGTATAGTGTACTTTATAGATCCCCAGAGGGGAAATTAAGGGGGCATCCACAGTATGGCGCTATCCCTTCACCATTCACATACACATTCACACCGAGGGCCACTTTAGAGTCTCCAATTAACCTAACCTGCATGTTTTTGGCCTGTGGGAGGAAACCGGAGAAATCCCAGAGCAAACCCACGCAGACACGGGGAGAACATGCAAACTCCACACAGATCACTGTTGGTCAGGGGCTGGGATTAAACCCGGGATCCCATGGCCCAGGGTGAGTTGCTGTGCTGCCACAGTGCTAACCACTGCACCACCGTCTGTTTTGTGATGTTTCTACCAACACTTACACAATATTTGTAAATCTTAATATTGTTATAATTTTCAATAAAATGTTGAGTCTAATTAACCTGTCTAGGGAAATTTCTGATTATGCTTTTTAATATGCTGCATGCATATTAAAGCTGGTACCAGCGCTGGTGCATGGCAGCTCTGCCGCCATCAGTGTGTGAATGGGTGGATAGCAGGATATGTAAAGCTCTTTGGTCATTTAGAGATGAGAAAAAAGCGCTACATAAGTGAATGCCATTAATATGTACACTACCATTCAAAAGTTTGGGGTCACCCAGACAATTATTTTGTGTTTTCCATGAAAAGTCACACTTATTTACCACCATGAGTTGTAAAATGAATAGAAAATATAATCAAGACATTGACAAGGTTAGAAATAATGATTTGTATTTGAAATAATTTTTTCCAGATATTCAACCTGCTCAAAGGAAGGTCAGTTTTATAGCTTCTCTAACCAGCTAAACTGTTTTCAGCTGTGCTAACATGATTGCACAAGGATTTTGTAATCATCCATTAGCCTTTTGACGCAATGAGCAAACGCATTGTACCATTAGAACACTGGAGTGATAGTTGCTGGAAATGGGCCTCTATACACCTATATAGATATTGCACCAAAAACCAGACATTTGCAGCTAGAATAGTCATTTACCACATTAGCAATGTATATTAGATATTAGAGTGTATTTCTGATTGGTTTAAAGTTATCTTTATTGAAAAAAACAGTGCTTTTCTTTCAAAAATAGGGACATTTCTAAGTGACCCCAAACTTTTGAACGGTAGTGTATATGATTATTAATAATAAATGGAATTAATAATTATTAATAGCTTGCATTACCTTGTTGTAACACTAGATGGGGCACCACTCAGTTTTAAGAGTCACAAGAACTCTTAATTAGGAATTTGGCAAAATGTTAAGCATTAGTTAATAATTTAATTAGCAATATTAAGTGGAAGAAGATGAATGAATGATCAGTCTCTGAATCTGGGTGCTGGTTCGTGAATTTGGGCAGAGAAAGGAGTACACCCATGGATGGTTAGTATGTTTATTATAGAGAAACCAAAATGACAATAAATATCTGTATAGTTTGTAAAATGGGAGGATAACCAAAAATAGCATGAAGAGTGGTAATTTTGCATATATGAAGAAACGGCAATACGTACATATTTACAGGTCTTAAAAATGTGAAATAAGGGTGAAGTGTGATCGTGCGTGTGAATAGGGAATTGGTGAAGTGAGAACAGTGGCAAAATTTAAGTATAGCATAAAGTTAAAAAAGGAATTTGGGAAAAATGTTATGAAAAAGAGATTAACTTTATGCTCAAAAGGGGTGGTAGTTACAGGAAAAGGTTATGGCTGTCTCTGAAGCTTATGCTGTTAGCGGCCTTCCTTTCTTGGAGTGGCGTGGTTCCCAAGAGACTCAGAGTGGAACAGGACAGAATGGTCGAGCCCCAGGGGAGGTCACAGGTGTGGGAGAAATGGCTCTGGGTAGCCCTGCTTTGGTCCAAGATGGGTTGGAATGAGCCTTGGTAGCAATGGTTCTCCCTGCCGTTCTGTGCCCCGGGGTCTCGGCCAAGGAATCCTCTGTGAGGTGGGCGCCAGTTAAGGCCCGGAGTGTACATCTGCTGGAGGCGGCTGTGGAACAGTGGATTTCCCCTCGAGGACAGCACTTGGCAATCAGGCTACAGCCAATAGGAAGCCTTAAAAACAGATTAAGCTCTAAAAAGTGTAATCGTGCTTGACTTACAGAAAAATTAAAGTTAAGAAAAAAAGTCACAGCTTGGTTGGCTTAAAAAAAAGAAAGACATAGATTACTTCCACTAGTCATGGATTCCTAGAAAAGATCAAAGAAAAAAACAAAAATATCAAAGTTTTTGGTGGTTAAAAACATTCTAGGAACAAAAGAAGCTTTAAGTGTTACCTCCAGTCAGATAAAAGAGCTGGGTGAGAGACTTTGAAGGCCCAGAGGAGGAGAGGGGTAAAGAGGCAACCTCTTTTCCCAGGCGTTGGGCGTTGGTAGGATAGGAAGATTCAAGCCTGGGCAGGAAGATATGGAGGACAAGATGTTGCCCATGCAGCATGTCCCCCCTCTCCACATCACTGATGAATCCAAAGGAACAGCAGGGCTGCTACAGTTTGGCACCAGCGCCATTGCAGGAGCTGCCAGAACGATGTTGAGCACAACATAGAACTGCCTTAGGGGCCCCGACTCTGGATTTTTCCTCAGGGTTAGACTCCCGAAGCCTTTCCCGTGACCGGGTATGCCGCAAGGCAGCGGAGGTTTGAAATCAGGGTTTACCTTCCCCTAGATGGGCTACCTTCCCAGGTTGACGAGCCACCATCTACCCGAAGCATCTGGTTTTAAGGAGCCAGAGATCCGCCCTCGCCCCTTCTCCTATTAGTAAAAGCAGTTCCGCCGGGCTTAGAGACTAAACCACACGGGCAGGCTAGGAGTTGAACTTAGGTTCCAAGGTTGTCATAGCCAGGAGCGGCACTGGGGTTAAGCTCCCAGTGCTCATAAAATGCTCCTTATGACGCGCGTCTCGAAAAGCCTCTGACAACTAAGTCCAAGTCCTAGCCTGCCCGTGTGGTTTAGTGCTCCAAGATGGCGCCCACAGTGGTCGACATGGTGCTTCGCTGCCCTTTAATTTGTCTAATTTGTTTGTTTTTGTTCGTCGATTGTGTGACTGCCAGCTCTTATACTCGTGAAGAGCTATTAAATATCAGGACTCTCACTCCCACGGACCTTCTCCCAGTTTTTTTAGCTCCTGCCGCCGATCTGATCCATTGTTTGGCTCAAAGAGTAAGACGGCGAAAAAGAGGAAAGCGAGGGGGGATTCTTGCTTGGCTGTGAAGGAGAGGCACGCGAACAGCCTTGCCTGGCATATTTCTATCCAATGCCAATTCTCTCTTGAACAAGGTAGAAGAATTAAGACTGCTGATGCGATTTAAGGACCCTGCTTCCTCGTCTGTCATCTGTTTCTCTGAGACCTGGCTTAAAGGGAACATACCGGACAGCGCGATCAGCCTCGAGGGATTTCAGCTGTTTCGTGCTGATCGCGTCACAGAGCTCTCTGGTAAGTCTATTGGAGGAGGAGTGTGCTTCTACATTAACAGCAGCTGGTGCTCTGATGTAACGGTGGTTTCACAACACTGTTCTACTGATCTAGAATTTCTCTCTGTTAACTGCAAGCCATTTTATTCCCCGCGGGAGTTCGCATCATTTGTTTTGATCGCTGTGTACGCCCCTCCTGACGCGGACGCGCGCGAGGCCCAGCACGCGCTCGCAGATCACGTCCTACATGCGGAGCGGAATTGTCCAGCCTCCCTGGTTATTGTGGTAGGCGACTTTAACCAGAGCAATCTGAGTCACGAGCTCCCCCGATACAGACAGTTTATCAAATGTCCAACCAGAGGAAATAACACGCTGGATCACTGTTACACTACAGTGAAGGATGCATATCGCGCTGTTCCCCGCGCTGCGCTTGGACTATCTGATCACGTGATGGTCCACCTCATTCCCACATACAGACAGAGATTGAAACTCACTAAACCTGTTGTGACCACCACGAAGAAATTGACCAGTGAAGCTGGAGAGAAACTGAACACATGCATGGAAATAACTGACTGGGGCATGTTTAAAGGAGCCACACATGATCTTAATGAGTACACAGACACTGTGAACTCATATATCAACTTCTGTGAGGAGAGCATTCTCCCATCGCGCACCAGGGTGAGGTACTCTAATGATAAGCCCTGGTTCACTGCCAAGCTCAGACAGATCAGAAAGGAGAAGGAAGCTGCGTTGAAAAGTGGAGACAGAGACTGCTACAGGGAGGTTAAATATCGGTTTAACAGAGAGCTGAGGAGAGCTAAATCTGTGTATTCTGAGAGACTCTAGCAGCAGTTCACTGCTAATGACTCGGCTTCTGTGTGGAGAGGACTGAGGCAAATCACCAACTATCAGCCTCAGGCTTCTAAAGGTCAGGATGACAAAGCCCTTTGTCAAAAACTGTCCCAACATTACGCCCGTTTTGACACCTCGTCAGCTGTGTCCAACTCCCCCACTCCACCCAGCTCCACTGCCTCCTCGGCCCCTAATTCATCAAAAGCGGTCCCCCCCTCCTCCTCCCCCCCTGCCCTTGTCATCAGTGAGCAAGACGTGCACAGACAATTCTCCAGACTGAACCTGCGCAAGACCCCCGGGCCGGACGGTGTGTCTCCCTCCACCCTGAGACACTGTGCGAAAGAGCTGGCTCCTGTCTTCACAGACATTTTTAACACCTCCCTTAAGCTGTGCCACGTGCCGACCTGCCTCAAATCCTCCACCATCATCCCTGTCCCCAAGGAGCCACGGATTACTGGACTTAACGACTACAGACCTGTAGCGCTCACCTCTGTAGTCATGAAGTCCTTTGAGCGCCTGGTCCTGTCTCACCTCAAGTCCATCACCACTCCCCTCCTGGACCCGCTGCAGTTTGCCTACCGTGCCAACAGGTCTGTGGACGACGCAGTCAACCTGGCCCTCCACTCCATCCTGCAGCACCTGGACTCCCCGGGAACCTACGCCAGGATCCTGTTCGTGGACTTCAGCTCTGCATTCAACACCATCCGCCCCGCTCTGCTCCAGGACAAGCTGTCCCTGCTCGGAGTGCCTGACTCCCTCTGCAGGTGGATCACCGAGTTCCTGACGGACCGGAGGCAGCATGTGCGGCTGGGGAAGTCTGTCTCGGACTCTGTTAGCATCAGCATCGGATCACCCCAGGGCTGTGTACTTTCCCCCCTACTCTTCTCCCTTTATACCAACTCCTTCACCTCCTCCCACCAGTCTGCTAAGCTGATCAAGTTTGCGGACGACACCACCCTCATCGGGCTCATCTCCAACGGCGACGAGTCCGTCTACAGGAAAGAGGTGGCCCAGCTGGTGTCCTGGTGCAGCCACAACAACCTGCAGCTGAATGCTCTGAAGACAGCGGAGATGATTGTGGACTTCAGGAAAGTCACAACCCCCCTGCCCCCCCTCACCATCACAGGCTGTCCCATCACCATTGCAGATTCCTTCCGCTTCTTGGGCACCACCATCACCCGGGACCTCAAATGGGAGCCAACCATCAGCTCCCTCATCAAAAAGGCCCAGCAGAGGATGTTCTTTCTGCGGCAGCTGAGGAAGCTCAAGCTACCCACCAAGATGTTAGTGCAGTTCTACACGGCCATCATCGAGTCCATCCTCACCTCCTCCATAACCGTGTGGTACGCAGGAGCCACTGCCAGGGACAGACTAAGGCTGCAGCGCGTCGTGCGCACTGCTGAGAAGGTGATCGGCTCCAAGCTCCCATCTCTCCAGGACCTGTACATCTCCAGGACCCGGAGGCGTGCAGGCCGGATCATAGCCGATCCTTCACACCCTGGTCACGTACTGTTTGCCCCCCTCCCCTCAGGTAGAAGACTTCGGTCCATTCAGACTAAAACCTCCCGGCACATGAACAGCTTTTTCCCCTCTGCCATCAGACTGCTGAACATTAAGTGACTTATTGACTCTCGTGCACTATATACAGCAGCTCATGTCGTTCATCACTGTTTTTCTGTTGCATTATCGACTGCACTGTGGTACCCCATATTATCTGCTACTTGCTAATTTATTTAAATCTGCCTTGACTAGTATTACTCATTATTATTATTATTATTATTATTATTATTATTATTATTATTACTTATTATTCTACACTTATTGCATGTTTTTAGTCTTTTAGTTTTTTAGTTTATCTCTTTATCTCATCATGTTTTTAATGTTGCAGCATGGCACCGAGACAAATTCCTAGTTTGTGTACTACATGAACAATGGCAATAAATCTGATTCTGATTCTGATTCTCTAAGCCCAGCAGAACTGCTTTTCCCAGGCACTGGCAGCAAAAAAGAAAAAAACAAACAGACCTGGAGAGGTCTAATCGGGATGAAGGCAGCAGAAAAAGAGAAAGAACAGACCACTGTATGGTCAGTTAAGATGAGTCCTTCCTCGTAGGTGGAGTTTCAGGAGGCCTCAGCCAATGAGAGTGGTTCTCTGTTTGACCAGTCACATGACTCACTAGGGAGCCTTGTGAGTGGGGGTCATACTCAGGAGAACAACAGTGAGGGTTCTTGCAGGTATAAATGTTCATATTAATCTATAACAGCATCCCTGAATGATTTTCTACTCTAGAAGAATTCATAATTAAGAAAGCATGTACCAATAAAATAAAACATTTCTAATAATTCAGTTCAATCAATTCAATTCAACTTTATTTATATAGCACCATTTCACAACAACAGTCATCTCATAGCACTTTCAACTGCAGGGGAAACCCCCACAATTGCAGAAAGACCCCAGCAATCAGGCGATCCCCTGTGAACGTGTGCTTGGTGACGGTGGAGAGGAAAAACTCCCTTTTAACAGGAAGAAACCTCCAGCAGAACCAGGCTCAGGGAGGGGCAGTCATCTGCTGCAACTGGCTGGGGTGTGAGGGGATAGAGAAGATGAAAAGAACAGACATGTAGAGAGCAAACAGCACGATGGGGACTCAATCTATGGGAGAGAACAAACAGATGTTAATGGCCAGCAAAAAAAAATATTTCATTGAGACTGAAGAAAGGAATGAAGCCCAGTGTAATTAGTGGAGGTCCCCCGGCTGTCTAAACCTAATAACAGCATAACTAAGGGAGGGTTCAGAAACGTATGATCCCTCCCTAATTGTAGGCTATATCAAAAAGGAGGGTTTTAACCCTATTCTTAAAAACAGAGATCAAGTCTGACTCCCGAATCCCGATTGGCAGCCGGTTCCACAGCAGAGGAGCTTGATAACTGAAGGCTCTGCCCCCCATTGTACTTTTGGAGATTCTAGGTATTACAAGTAATCCGGCATTTTGGGAGTGTAGTGCTCTGTTAGGATAATAGGGTAATATCAGTTCTTTTAAATAAAAATGGTCCTGATTGTTTAGAGCTTTGAAAGTGAGAAGAAGGATTTTAAACTTAATTGTAAACTCTATGGGAAGCCAATGAAGGGAGGCCAGAATCGGAGAGATATAATCTCTCTTTCTAGTACCTGTTAAAACTCTTGCTGCAGCATTTTGGATCAACTGAAGATTTTTTAGAGATGTTTTAGGACAACCTGATAGTAAAGAGTTACAATAATCTAATCTAGAGCTAACAAAAGCGAGGATCAGTTTCTCAGCATCACTCTGAGACAAGATGCTCCTAATCTTGGCAATATTACGCAAATGATAGAAGCCAGTCTTAGAAACAAATTTAATATGTGAATTGAAAAACAGATCTTGATCAAAAATAACTCCAAGGTTCCTCACAGAGCTATTAAGAGAAAGAGTAACTGCATCCAAACTAAAAGTTTGATTTGGAAAGGTATTTCTAAGGTTTTTTTGGACCAACAAGAATGACTTCAGTCTAATCTGAATTTACTAGCAGGAAATTACAAGTCATCCAAGCTTTGATTTCCTTAAGACAGGCTTCTAACTTGGCTAATTGATTACTATCATCTGGCTTCACTGACAGGTATAATTGTGTGTCATCTGCATAACAATGAAAATGTATACAGTGCTTTCTAATAATGTTGCCTAATGGAAACATACTGTATATAAACTAAAAAGAGTAGGGCCTAGCACAGATCCCTGTGGAACTCCATGACTGAGCTTTGAGTTGAAAGAAAACTCATTAATGACATGAACAAACTGGAACCTATCAGATTAATAAGATCTAAACCACAGTAACGAAGTTCCATTAAGTCCAACATAGTGTTCTCATCCATCAAGTAGAATATTATGATCGATAGTACCAAAAGCTGCACTAAGGTCTAAAAGGACAAGCACAGAAACAAGTCTATTATCAGATGCGATCAGGAGGTCATTAGTGACCTTCACTAAGGCTGTTTCAGTATGTAAGAGAATATATGAAATTTAATAAATATGATCAGATATAAAATTATTTAATTTATATTGATGTATTGGAATCTGAGATCAAATCTCATTTCCTATACACCAGAAAAGTCAATAACACTCGTAGGGGCACCAGCTTCTATCTTTAAGAAGCAATTTTAATTTTAATTTCACTTTATACCTGTTTAATCACTCAATAAATTAATTAATAATCAGTGTCAAAAATTTTTCCGTGAATTCGATACCTGGGCTTGAAACAGACTCAGAATGAAATAAATTCTCAACAACTTCTCTCATTTTCACATATTTATTAAACAAAATGATTAACAGACATTGCAGTAATTTCATTAATCATAAAATCAATCTTGTAAATGATAGATTAACAATGTCAATATTTTCGGAACCAGGGTTAAACTGACAAATGAATTTCTATCAGTTTGCGTTAACAGATTATGGAAACAACGCAAATTTATGGAGAAAGTTTACTAATTATATGAAAAGTCCTGGATTAATCTTAAGAAAATAAAAACAGAATTTTAACGAAAAGAAGAGTTATGTTAAGGGCTTCTTAATTTGCATCTGATTAGATATACAAATTATTACCGAACCTCAGACGTTTAATTCAGCAGATGAATTAAAGTTTGCAACTCACGTGATTCCTCGCTCGATGATTCTTCAGCCCAAGATTTCGTGGATGTTAGGGGAAATATCTGCCCGCAGATATTTCAGGGTCCACAGTTCGACCTTTAAAGTCAAGCGGCCAAAGTGGCTGGATTTTGGCTGAATGACCCACAGTTGTTAACTTGGATCGGAGCCAGATGGTGCCGACATTTCTTCAGCGTGTGATGAAGAGAGCTGCGCGTTTTCTCCTTTGTAGACAAGCGGCTCCAGAGGTCTTCGAGAATAATTAGATCTAATCAGATCTCAAATTAGAAAAAGACTTTCAGACTTTAGATAAAATAATAGCTTCTGGTGTGTGATTGGTCAGGAAAAATATTACAAAAATAAAGTCAAGATTAAAACACATTAAAATTAAAACAAACGGTGGTTTTACAGAAAGTTTAACAAAGAAAAAAGAGATAAATAAAAATTGGAGTTTAACTCCGATTAAGAATTGAGCTCAAAGAAATAGGAATTTCTAGGCATTTAAGAGAAAAAGAAAACGCATTAAAATACAAAGTTACATAAACAAATTACAAGTTATCTGCTCTGTGCTCGGAAAAGCAACACGTAGTAGAAGTCTTTGTTCAGACAGTCCTTTGTTCTTCCCAAAGTTCTTTCTTGCTGTGTGTAGACAATGGACAAAAGAGAGTGACGAACGGAGGTGAAAAAGCGTCCAAAGAGGCATTAAAAGAGATGAAAGAGCAGAAAGAGCGTGTCAAAAGAGCGACTCCAAAAGAGGTGAATGGAGGCGAAAAGAGAGAGCCGAAAGAAGAGGTAGCAGGGGGTCTTTGTCATGCGGTGGCCCTCGCGAGCCACTATAAGACGCCACACAGTCACCAGAGAGTTGTGTGAGAGTTTTTATTAACGGTGAAGAAGTGGCAACACAAGCTGCTGAGACAATGACACATACCAGTCTACACACATCGGGAGGCATAAGGCTAAACAGCTGTCTTACAGGTCCACAGGAGGGGACGGTCATAACACAGACAGGCAAGGTTGGTGAGTAATGATAACACAAGCTGCTGAGGCAGTGACACACAAAGGTCTACTCACACCGGGAGGCATAAGGCTAAACAGCTCATTTACGGGTCCACAGGAAGCGACGGTCAAACCACAGACAGACAAGGTAGTAAATAGTCCAAGCGTACGTAGCTCTGATGGAGAGAGACTGACACTGCTGCAGGGATGCGGCCGCTAGCGTGGGTTTAAGAAGTCCATCACTAACGACCGCAAACTCAGAACAGCTGTTCAGGACTTGACAGCTAAGCGGAAGCCTCCCTGAGCACTGTCACAATAAGAGCTCGGAGAGCCAGAATAACAACGCCGCTGTCAAGCCCTGACAAGAATAGCCCGAGCACGATGACATAGTGCTCGGGTCATAACAGTCTTCCTCTTTTTATAAGTTCTGTTGAGCTTTCGCGGGCTTCCGGGTTGACCTGAATCTCAGCCAATGAGCCTCCTTCGTGGGCTGGCTTGATGAACTTTAGTCCAATGACAGGCTTTGTCTGCAAGGGACCAATAGGATGGAGAAGCTGGGGCTCAGTGAAGGCTGGGTGAAATTGGATATCGGTTAACCGGGACACACACAATTTTAATACATTGGAATATGCTTTTACACACTTATGTATGTCATAACCCGAGTGTCGGTTCTGGCCACACTCGGGCCTCATATCTTATTTCCCTGGCTTTGGCAGAAGAGGATTCTTTCAGCTCCTCGGGCTCTTATTGTGAAGGCGCCCAGGGGAGCTCCCTGCTGTCAAAGTCAGCTGCTGCACTGCTGTCACGGCGAGCAGCTGCGCCGCATTGGGGTCATTAGCGGCCGAGTTAAAAGCCGGTGATGAATGTCCTCCAGTGCGGCAGTCTCTGTTATGTTCAGCTACGTTCTGTTGTGCTCCTGTTATGCTCAGTTATGTTCCTGTTTGCCTTGCTCATCGTTGTTAACGGACTTGGGAACCTGTACCCGCCTGTTAACGTTGTCGTCTCGTAAGGTATGTTCCCTTAAGACTTCCCCCTCACTATTGTCCGTCTGGTGCATTGGGTGCTCCCTGGCTCAGACGTCACCCAGCCATTGTATGTATCCTGTGTTTGTTCATCCTTCTCTGTAATAAAATATCACTGCAAACTCACTGGTGACTGAGGCGTCTTGTGATGGTCCGTGAGGGCCATCGTGACAGTAGACTGCCGCCAAACGCCCGGAGAGGAGGCGTTGTTTGAGACGTCATTCACCGTGTAGTTTGCAGTAGTGGACTGTTTGTTCCTACCTGTCTGGGTGCCGTGTTGAAGCATGCCATCGTGGAGGTTTAGTGCTCGGAGGCAGGACGCTGTCCTCGCTGACACCCTCGAGCGCATGGACGAAGTCCTTGTTGCTGCCTCCCTCCTCGACTTCAACAGCGAAGTGCCCTGGTACCTGGACCTAGCCGAGGAGATTCTGGATTCTCTTCCCCGCTTCACTAATCATCCAGAGGTAAGCGTGAGGAGAGATGACATCGCCGCCCAGCGTGAGATACTCCGAGGGCTGGAGGGAAATCCTGGCAGGAAGCTGAAGCGGAGGAGACGTCGCCCCTCGCTTCGGGATCCCGCTCCTGCCTCCATTCCGGCCCGGGAGTTCGCACCATCTGGAGGTCTTTTCCCATCGGGCATGTCGTCACTTGGGATTCCCCCAGAGAAGCTGCAGCTGACAGCAGACAAGATCTGGGACCGGGTGGCTGCTGCTTGCTCCGCTGGGAATCCACCAGCGTGTATGAAGCATGTGGTGGCGGCGGTTAGACTGGTGGAGAGGAATCCAGTGCTGCGTGAGTTTCCTGAGTTCGCTGACTTGCTTGCCGCTGTTTCTGCTCAGGAACGGCGATTTCCGAACCTCACCTTCGCCTCACCCCCTACAAGGAACCATCGTCACACCGGCTTCCAACTTCGGCTAGAACCCCGTCTGGATGCTGTTCCGGGTCGCCGCAAGGGCTCAACCCCCCACACAGCTGTCACTCCTGCGCCTCGTCAGAGGGGAATCCCCGCAGCCTCGTCTTTTCCTGGGCCCTCGCCTGCTGTCCCATCAGCGCTCCAAGCCCGACTGACCCCGGCTGTCGCCCCCTCCTCCTCGTCGCCTATCCTGGCTGCTGTGTGTCGCGGGAGCTCCGTTTCGGCGAGCTCCATCCCGGATCTGCCTCGAGTGGCCTCATCTCGTCTTCCCAGAGGGCCCTCTGTCGCCATCCAGCGGGGAAAGGAAGGAACGATGTCCCCCACAGCGGGAACCATCTTACCCTCAGGGGAAAGGCAAGTGCATGATAATTTCTCTCCTTTAGATATTGTTTTGCCTTGTCTGACTCCTGGGGGTGGAGTTCGGGGTATGCAGCCCCCCCGAGCTCCCTCCACCTGCTGTGGATGAAAGTATTAACCCTGCTTCCTCTGTGTCTCCTTCCGCTGAGCGGTCCTCGACGTCAGGCCAACGTCGCTGGATGAGGAGGGGGCCTGCAGTTCTGGAGAGCCTGGTTCCGGTTCCACAGCCACGCCATGGGCGGAGGAGGAGAGCGGACTGCAGCGTAGAGCCATCGCCGATGAAGAAGCGTCCCCAGGGTTCCACGGAGGAGTGGTCCGGTCCAGCAGGTCGAGATTCTCCTGCCATTCTCTCCACGCCGGTGGCCCGCACGGCGTGGACATCGGTACCGGAGGACTCTCTAGCTGCACGCACCATCATGCCAGCTGCGGAGCCCGACGCAGCTGAGTGGGAGCCTGAGGACGACCTCCTGACTTCTGAGCCCGGATCATCGCAGTCCTGGACTGCGTCAGAACCCGAGCTCAGGCAAGTACTCTGTTTTATCTTTCTTCTTCACCTTTTAGAGCACTTTTGCCTGTCTCAAGGGGAGATGAGCCGGGTGCAGCCGCTCGCTGCGTCCGAGCTCATCTCGCCGGGTTCTGGCGCTGCCGGTGATCCTGATCCCGGGTTTTCTCTCTTTTGTGGGTCTTCTCCCAGGGTCGCCGGCGAGGGGCTGCTCTCGCCTGCTGCGCCAGAGGTTCTGGTTTCGGGGTTGGAGGTCGAGTCTGGTGCCATGCCGACCGGGTCCACCGGGAGTGCTGTTCCGGTCCAGTTGGGGTCCACCGGGAGTGCCTCACCGGCCCAGTCGGGGTCCACCGTGGGTTCGGTTCCAGAGGCCCAATCGGGTTCCAGAGGCCCAATCGGGGTCCACCGTGGGTTCGGTTCCGGAGGCCCAATCGGGGTCCACCGTGGGTTCGGTTCCGGAGGCCCAATCGGGGTCCGACGTTGGTGCTGCACCAGCAGGTCCTAGATTCGGTGAGGGAGCGGCAGATCCCCGGCCACCGGATGCTGGATAGGCTCGTTTCCCTCGTCACCCTCATCTCCACCATCATCCTCCTCGTCTCCCTGAGGAGCGCTACCCATCTCCACCTGGGGCCGTTGGGGTCCCGAACGCTCCGCCCGGTTCCCCCTCGTCTCTCCCCTTTTCAGCGGGACCGCCGGCTGCTTCTTCCCAACGGTTCTGGTGGGCTGGTGTTGCGGGGCAGCCGCTTGAAGGACTGTCTCGTTGGTTTGGTTCTCTGGGCCGGCCCCCCGACCTTTTTGTCTTCCTGTGCGGCGACCTGCTCCGGCCGCCTGAAACTCTCTACTCCCGAGCATGGGACTGGGATAGGCCGTCCGAACTGTCCTCTTTTCCCCTCCCTGTTCTGTGGCTTTTTGATGCCAGATGACCCCCCGAACCTTTTGCCCCCATTCCTCCGGGTCAGGACTCACCCTCCCCAGGGGTTTCTGATCTCGTCTGTGGGACTGTTGGGGTGTGCGGGGGGGATTGATTTGTGTTTTTGTTACTCACTATGTTGTTTCTGAGTTCGGTGGTTTTTTCCTCCACCTTATGTCACTTTGTATTTGCCAAAAGGTATATTGCCTATCTTGACTTTATTCTGGTTACCCACGTTTTTGGGATTATGTTTTTTTTTTTCCCCCTACCTTTATAGCCTTGTTGGTTTCATCATTTGCTTGCTCGTTGTTTGTCTCTCTCCCTCCTGCCAGCGCCCCATCCACCCACCCTAGGGGGGTGGGGTGGGGGGCTTGGGTGTTACTCAGGCCGCTCAGAGCTCGGCCTCGAGGGGGAGGTACTGTCATAACCCAAGTGTCGGTTCTGGCCACACTCGGGCCTCATATCTTATTTCCCTGGCTTTGGCAGCAGAGGATTCTTTCAGCTCCTCGGGCTCTTATTGTGAAGGCGCCCAGGGGAGCTCCCTGCTGTCAAAGTCAGCTACTGCGCTGCTGTCACGGCGAGCAGCTGCGCCGCATTGGGGTCATTAGCGGCCGAGTTAAAAGCCGGTGATGAATGTCCTCCAGTGCGGCAGTCTCTGTTATGTTCAGCTACGTTCTGTTGTGCTCCTGTTATGCTCAGTTATGTTCCTGTTTGCCTTGCTCATCGTTGTTAACGGACTTGGGAACCTGTACCCGCCTGTTAACGTTGTCGTCTCGTAAGGTATGTTCCCTTAAAACTTCACCCTCACTATTGTCCGTCTGGCACATCGGGTGCTCCCTGGCTCAGACGTCACCCAGCCATTGTATGTATCCTGTGTTTGTTCATCCTTTTCTGTAATAAAATATCACTGCAAACTCACTGGTGACTGAGGCGTCTTGTGATGGTCCGTGAGGGCCATCGTGACAATGTATAACTAAGCTAACCTTAGTCATTAGTGTAACCTTATAAGCAGTGCTTCTAAATCAACATGCAGGAATAAACATTCATTTAAACATCTTTAACATGCATATATATAAAATCACAGATTAATGCATTTCACACATATTGATTTTCCACATTAAAAACATCAGAGTCCATTTGCTTTTCATAGTCCTGAAAAGAAGAGAAGGTTTAGAATTGAGTTTGTAATAATGTACTTTAAAGTTCACTGGTTAAATCCAGCATGTCCCAGAGTTTAAGGAAATTAACCGAGTTGTGGATCTGTGTAGGCCATGAGGGCTCCAGGTCTGTTACATGTTTATGGGGGCAATAAAGGGGCACAGGAGGAAATAGGTTGAATTCTTTTAGACTGGTTTTAGCAAAGGAATGGGATTTCAGCTGTGGCCTGGGGGAGAAAATCAGTTCTTGACTGTCTTACTCCTGGGTGAAACAAAATGTCTTTATGCAGAAGAATAATTATTGCTGAGCCAAAGTGAGATGTTGCTACAAGTACTATGATGGATTCTAAACCCAGATTGAAACTCTTCAAATAGACCATTTCTCTGCAAGTGGTCAAATGGCTTTTTGAGTAAGGGTTTAATTACATCAGTTTTAAAAGCCTGTGGTACATGGCCTAAAGTTAATGAAGAATTGATTATTTGAAGGATAAAGCTACCAATAAATGGGAAGACTTCTTTAAATAACCTGGTAGAAATAGGGTCTAAAAGACAAGTTGAAGGCTTGGATGAGAAAACTATTTTGTCTAACTCTAAGAGGTCAATTGGAGTAAACTGATCCAAACAGATGTCAATTGAAGGAGTTGTAGTAGTTACTGTATTTAAGTTAACGGTGGGAAGAATCTGACTGATTTTATCTCTGATAGATGAAATTTTATTATTGAAAAGGCTCACCAAGTCCTGACTAGTAAGCTCTAAGAGAATGCGAGGATTGATAGAATCCTGACTCTTTCAGCCTGGCTACAGTGCTGAAACAAACCCTGGGATTATTCTTGTTCTCTTCTATTAATGCAGAATAACTTGTTCTAGCTTTTTTCAGAGATTTTTTCTAAATTAGAAGATGATTTTTCCAAGCTAAATAGATTTCATCTAAATTAGTAGAGCGCCATTTTCTTTCTAATTGACAAGTCTTCTGTTTTAAGCTACGAGTTTCTGTGTTGAACCAAGGAGTGAGAAATCTCTGATTGGACTTTTTCTTTTTTAAAGGGGCCACCATGTCTGGAGTCTGATGCAAAGAAGCTGTAACAATATCTACCATGCTATCAATTACAGAAGGAGCAAGCTGTCTATAGCTTATTTCCGTTGTGTTGACACATGGCATAGAGGAAACAATCTGCATAAATTTGGTAACAGCATCATCTGAGAGGCATCTACTGTAGTAATATTTTTCCTTAGGAGCCAAATAGTCAGAAATAGTAAAATAAAAGGTTAACAGACAATGGTCTGACAGTACAGGGTTATGAGGAGACACTACCAGATTTTCTGTTTCTATGCTATATGTCAGAACAAGGTCCAACGTATGGTGGAGATAATGGGTAGAATTTCCTACTTTCTGAGAAAACCCCATCGAGTCTAATATTGAATTAAATGCCAAATTAAGGCAATCACTATCTACATCTACATGTATATTAAAGTCCCCTACTGTAATTATTCTGATTTCAGCACTAAATCAGCTAAGAATTTGGCAAATTTGGATAAAAACTCTGAGTAGGTTGATAGAGGATGATAAACTATGGCAAATAAAATTGGGTTTAGACTAAAATTGCTAAAATGCCCAATACTGAGGACCAGGCCCTCAAAGGAATTATAATGTGTTTTTTGCTTTACATTAACTAGTAATTTGGAATGGTAAATTGTCGCTACTCCTCCTCCACGACCAGAACTTCTGGGATTTTGACAGTTTAAATAACCAGAGGGAGTTGATTCATTTAAACCAACATAATCCTCTTGCCCTAACCAAGTCTCTCTAAGGGATATTAAATCAATCTGATGATCAATTAACCGATCATGGACTAGCAGAGACTTGGGAGTTAGAGACCTAATATTTAACAAACCACATTTGTAATTTTTAAATTATGAGGAGGAACAGAGGCCAGATCATTAAATTTAGAGGCTTTGTAGAGGCTGGGTTAATCATCTCAGACTGGATGCAGAGGGGAAACAGAGAAGGACAATAGGTATGGAGATTATGGTGAGGTAGCAGGAAGAAGGAGTTGGGGGGAGAAGGGATGAATGTATTGTGATGTGAGATGTCATGCAGATGTGAGGGGGGGTTGATATAAAAGGAGAACCCCTGGTGTATGGAAACATGCTTTTTCTGTGTATGACTGATGTGAGAGTGAATATAGTCATCTGTTGCATAAACTCGTTTCTGCGGCGGCATGAAATAATGCGGTGTTGTTGGAGGTTTTAAGTAGAGTTTTATTATCATACCGCCGTCACGAGCTCCGCTCCCGGCGCCGTGCATGCGCGCCGAGAGCGAGCCCACGGCTCTCAGAGAAGGAGAGGAGGACACAAAGTCTGTGTCCTGCAGCAGAGGTTGAAGTCAGATTGAGAGAGTGAGAGCATGGTTACAATGCAGTATATACTGTATACACCCAACTACAACAATACATCAAAGCATTCACAGCAGTTGGTCTGATCAAAGAGATAACAGGACAGGCATGAGACATTTGCATGAAAGGCAACAATTAACATCACAAAAGTGAGCCAGACGAAACGGGACTGCCTGTAGACATTAATACACATTTCACTGTTCTGTTATTTGCTCTAGCCGAGCACTGTGTTTGACCAGTCTGTTTGTGGGGATTTACACCAAAGCACATCTACATATGTAAGATGATCAGAAGAAGCACAGTAAGGACAAGATGCATGAACACTTTAACTTCACGGCTGTAAACGCAGCATGCAGCGGAAAAAAACCCAGGAGTGTGAGCTGACTGTCTCTGTGTTCTGTCTGTGTGTTGTGGGGGTTGAATCAAACCGCTACACTGCTCTCCCCCCCCGAGGGAACGGTAGGGGACCGTGACCTCGATGTTGCAGTCTGGGCAGCGAGCAGGGGGAAAGCTCTGTGCAGGAGGGGGGGGGGGGGTAGTACATGCTGACCGGGCGCGGGAAAATTGTTCGAGTCGCGCCAAAAGTGTTTGCTGCTCCGCGATGTCCCGTCTGAACATGCAGAGATCAGAAGAAGAAAAATTAGTTTCTGGCTCCTCTCATGGCCATGAAGAAAAGCAGGAGCGGCTGTAAGAAAAAAATAAACAAAAGCAGAGGGACTGGCGTGTTGGCTTTAGGTGCAGGAGCAACCCCAAAGCCCCCCGGGAACAGCTGACGGCTGAAATCCCTTTGTGCCGTGGCTGAGGCCATTAAAAAATCCAGTGGCGAGCTGCGTGCTTGCTTCAGGTGAACGGGCAGCCCTGAAGGTTCCGAGGGTGGCGATCGGCCGTTTTTCTCGGGCATGTGCAGCGGCGGAGGACGATGGCGGTCTCTTGTAGCCTTTATTGTGCCGTGCGTGATGCGCCGTCCTCGTAACTCCCCGGTGCGCGCGCGGGGGTTCCGTGCTTGAGTGGGCCGCTGGAGAGGAGAACCAGGGTGCAGAATCTTGGTGGAGATCGGCGCAGACGGCGCCGATAAAATCCAGGTTGAGCTGTGGCTGTAGATTGGCCATGGAGCGTTGGAGCGGTGAGAGGAAATAGATGATCTTTTGTCCCTCAGGCTCGTGCAGATGCGTTGGAGCGGTGAGCGGGAATAGACGATCTTTGTTCCTCAGGCTCGGGCGTGGTGCGTTCAGGTCCACGCGTTGCGTTCTCCGCCGGCCATGGAGGACGCCGTCGTGGAGAAGGGACGAGGTGCCCGCGCTCTCGTGTGAAGGAGCTGCGAGCGCGGCCGGTCCAGCGTGGATGAGCAGATCTCAGAAGTGCAGATCTCATCCTGAAGAACGGGTCACCAGTGCAGCTGTCCAGCTCAGAAGGTTGCTTCGCACAAAGCGTGTGCGTGTCCGGGTGCTGCGTTCGCTGGCCGCTCGTTTTTTTCAGCGTCGGTTCGCCAGCGTGGCCGTCCAAATCAGAAGGCTGCGTCGCACAAAACGTGTGCGTCTTCAAGGGGTCACCAGTGCGGCGGCATGAAATAATGCGGTGTTGTTGGAGGTTTTAAGTAGAGTTTTATTATCATACCGCCGTCACGAGCTCCGCTCCCGGCGCCGTGCATGCGCGCCGAGAGCGAGCCCACGGCTCTCAGAGAAGGAGAGGAGGACACAAAGTCTGTGTCCTGCAGCAGAGGTTGAAGTCAGATTGAAAGAGTGAGAGCATGGTTACAATGCAGTATATATACACCCAACTACAACAATACATCAAAGCATTCACAGCAGTTGGTCTGATCAAAGAGATAACAGGACAGGCATGAGACATTTGCATGAAAGGCAACAATTAACATCACAGAAGTGAGCCAGACGAAACGGGGCTGCCTGTAGACATTAATACACATTTCACTGTTCTGTTATTTGCTCTAGCCGAGCGCTGTGTTTGACCAGTCTGTTTGTGGGGATTTACACCAAAGCACATCTACATATGTAAGATGCTCAGAAGAAGCACAGTAAGGACAAGATGCATGAACACTTTAACTTCACGGCTGTAAACGCAGCATGTAGCGGAAAAAACCCAGGAGTGTGAGCTGACTGTCTCTGTGTTCTGTCTGTGTGTTGTGGGGGTTGAATCAAACCGCTACATTTCCGTCATTTACACTCTCCACACTGGTGACCCCTTGACGAATTATGGAACACGAGGCAAGAACCCCGGAGTCGGCCCGGATGGGAAGCCCCAGCGACGCGGCAAGCATCCCAGAGACGGCCCGGACGGGAACCCCCAGCAACGCGTGCGCTGTTTCAGTCAAACTACCGGACTTTTGGCTGCACGACCCGCGGTCTTGGTTCCACCACACCGAGGCTGAGTTCGCCCTCCGAGGAATAATGGCAGAAGACACCAAATATTACTATGTGGTCGCAGCGCTGGACGCTCGCACGTCTCAGCAAGTAGCGAGCCTGCTTCAACAGCCTCCAGCCCACGACAAATACAAGGCTCTCAAGGCCGCGCTGACCCGGCGCTACATGCTCTCGGACTGTGAGAGAGCGGAGAGGCTCCTGAGGCGCTCTGAGTTAGGAGATGGCTTGGCGGTCAAACTGATGGAGAAGATGTGGGCGTTGATGGGCACGGACGATGGGCATTTTCTGTTTGCCCACCTTTTCCTCCGGAACCTCCCAACAGAGGCGAGAGCGGTTCTTGCCAATTCACCGTTGCTGGCCACGCGTGACTACCGTGCGCTAGCCCAGGAGGCAGATCAGATCATCCTTACCACCAGAGCCCTCACAGTTAACGCGGCAGCGTCGGAACCCAGCGAGACGACCAGCGGAGGCGAGGAGCCACTGATGGTAGTGGCAGCGGGGGCCAGGAAGCGCCAGAGAGCACGCTCTGCCCTTCTACCACCGCCACTTTGGAGAGAACGCACGCAGATGTGTGCCACCGTGCCAATTCAAGAATTTGGGAAATGCCAAGGCCGGCAGTCGGTAGCAGCTGCGACCGCCGGTGAAGAGAACAAGCTGCTCTACGTGACGGACTCGCGCTCGGCGAGATGGTTCCTCATAGACACCGGAGCCCAGAAGAGCTTCATCCTGCCGTCCTACGCCAACCGGCTAGCGGGAGCTAGCGGCCCCGGGCTGGTAGCAGTAAACGGCTCGGACATTAAGACTTTTGGTGAGAGAACACTGACTTTATCCCTACACGGCCGTATGTACGAGTGGACTTTTGTCATAGCGGCATTGAGTTTCCCAATCCTGGGAGCTGATTTTCTGAATGCACATGGGTTGCTAGTCAATGTTGCTAACAGACGCTTGGTTAATGCAGTGTCTTTTGATTCTCTCCCCTGTAAAGCTCGAGGGGCCGGGCCAATAACACAAGCCAACGTCACAGCTCCAGGCAGTAAGTTCCACACACCGCTCACTCAGTTCCCAGCTCTCACGGTCCCGACGTTTTTGGCGGCCATCGCTAAACACGGGGTGGAACACTTTATCACCACCACCGGGCTGCCCGTTTTCGCACGACCTCAGCACTTGGACACAGCTAAACTGGCCATAGCGCGCCGAGGAGTTTGCCAACCTGGAAAGGTTGGGCATCATCAGGCGCTCGAACAGCCCATGGGCATCCCCGCTACACATGGTCCCTAAGGGCGAGGGATCGTGGCGACCGTGCGGAGATTTCCGCAGATTGAATAACGCCACAGCGCATGACCGCTACCCGATTCCCCGTTTTCAGGATTTTTCCGTTCACCTCGCTGGAGCACGCATTTTTTCTAAAATAGACCTGGTCCGCGGTTGCCACCAGGTCCCCGTGCGCGCAGAGGACATACCCAAAACAGCAGTAATAACTCCATTTGGCTTGTTTGAGTTTTTACGCATGCCCTTCAGATTAAAAGAAGTGGCACAGACATTCCAACGCATGATGGATGCGGTGTTGCGCGATATGCCGTTTGTGTTCGTCTACCTGGATGATATCCTGGTGGCCAGCGCATCCGAGGACGAACACGTAACCCACCTCAGGATGTTTTTCCGGAGGTTGGAGGAGCACGGGTTAATAATCAACCCGGGGAAATGCCAGTTCGGTGTGACGGGGATTGATTTTTTGGGGCACCGCGTCTCACCGGAGGGAGCAATACCCTTGCCCGACAAAATGCACGCTGTGGCGAATTTTCCCCGGCCTCAGACGGTCAGGGTGCTGCAAGAATTTTTGGGGATGGTTAACTTTTATAACCGGTTCCTCCCCCGCGCAGCTCAACTCATGCAGTCATTGTACGCCGCGCTCAAGAAAGGGAAACCCGAGGACAGAGTCGAATGGACTCCGGAGCGGGAGCAGGCGTTCTCTGAGGTTAAAACAGCCCTGGCAAACGCCACACTGTTGGCGCACCTGGACCCGACGGCCCGGATAGTGCTCACTACCGACGCCTCGGACATGGCCACAGGGGCAGTCGTGGAGCAACGTGTCGCCGGCTCTTGGCAGCCGCTCGCTTTTTTCAGCAGGGCTTTGTGCGACAGCGAACATAAATACAGCGCTTTCGACAGAGAGTTGCTGGCTCTCCACCTGGCCATACGCCACTTCCAGTTCTGGCTGGAAGGGCGCAGCTTCACCGCGTTCGTGGACCACAAGCCGCTAACGTTCGCGATGGCCAAGGTTTTGGAACCATGGTCGGGCCGGCAGCAGAGACAGCTGGCCGCGATCTCGGAGTTTACGACCGATATTCAGCATGTGTCGGGTAAACTGAATGTGGTGGCGGACTGCCTCTCGCGCGCAGTAGTGGCCCCGGTCTGCGTGGGATAGATTATACAGCCATGGCCGCAGAGCAGATTGGCGATACAGACGTGTGCGCGCTCCAGTCTGGACCAACAGGGTTAAGGCTGGAGAGCAGAGTACAGTGATCCCTCGCTACTTCGCGCTTCACCTTTCGCGCCTTCAGTGCATCGCGGATTTTTCAAAAATATTCATCAAAAATTCAAAATTGAGAAATAATGGGCGGGCGCTAGCAGAAGGCAGGGAGACTACATTAGACCATCAGGTATCAACACTGAGAGCCCCACCTCTCTGTTCGCTGTTCTCGTGTTGGCTCGGCTCGGGAATCTCACAAGCTGATTGGCCGAGACGTTTCACCCCGCAAGCTGATTGGCCAAGACGTTTCACCCAGCTTCTGTCCCTGCCGAGCGCCAATGCATCGAAGGAAGACCGCATTCATTGCTTTTTATCGCTCGTGTTGCTTTAGTCTCGCCGCGTGGAACTTTTTGCTGTTCTCTTGTGCCATTTTGTGCGAAACAGTCTTCCCGTCGAGCCACTACGCCGCCTCCTGCAGCTTCTCCAGCTCTATCGGAAGCTGCCCTTGACGATCCTGCGCTTCTAGCACCTGACGATGAGGCGTCACCTGAGGAGCAGTAAAGCTCTCATTAACCTGTGCAGTAAATCATCTTCATCTTGAGTTACGTATCTTGTTATAAGAATAAAAGAGTTCTAAAAACATATTTATGTACACTTTATTTACATCTACGTATGTATGGACACTTACACACACACACACACACACACGTATCACACGAGAGAGAGAGTGAGAGAATGAACGTACGTATTATTTATGGGTGACGTCATTAGGGGTGACGCTACTTCGCGGTTTTTCACTTTTCGCGGTCGGTTCTGGAACCCATTAACCGCGATAAGTGAGGGATCACTGTACTGCAAGACGGCAAGCCCCCCCTAATCTGCGACGTCTCCATGGGACGCCCGCGCCTGGTGGTCCCAGTTGCTTGGCGCCGCCGCGTGTTTGAGTCAGTTCACGCTCTGGCGCACCCAGGAGTGTGCGCGTCAGTCAAAATGGTGGGAGCGAAGTTTGTGTGGCCAGGCCTGTGCAAACAAGTGAAAGAGTGGGCTGCAGCCTGCGTAGCGTGTCAACGAGCCTAAGTACACAGACACACGAAGGCTCCTTTGGAGCCGTTTCGTATACCGGCGAAGAGGTTCGACCATGTTCGCGTGGACCTTGTGGGCCCCCTCCCGCCATCGCAGGGGTGCACGCACCTTCTGACAGTGGTGGACCGCACCACACGCTGGCCAGAAGCAGTCCCGCTGGCGGCAACCACGTCCGCGGATGTGGCGCGCGCTTTTTTGACGACATGGGTGGCACGTTTTGGCATCCCGTCGGACATCACGTCCAATAGGGGCCCTCAGTTTGTTTCTGACCTCTGGCCCGCGATGACCCGTAGCCTGGGTGTTGCAATTCATCGCACAACCGCGTACAACCCACAAGCCAATGGGTTATGCAAGTGTTTTCATAGGTCACTGAAAGCAGCGCTCAGGGCTTCGCTGACGGATGGAATTGGGTAGACCGGTTGCCGTGGGTTTTATTGGGGTTGCGTTCTGCACCAAAAGAGGATTTGGAGGCTTCCCCGGCGGTGCTTGTTTTTTCTCAGCCACTGCGGCTGCCCGGGGAATTTTTGCCAGATAATCCCACGCCGGACGACTGTCCGTCTCAGCATTTGCAACATAGCGCAGACACAGGCACGCTGCCCGGCCCGGCCCACCACTGTTTTCCACACGCTTTTGTGCCAAAAACTTTGAAGAACGCTGCGTTCGTGTTTGTCAGGCATGATGCCCACTGCCCTCCATTGTGCCCACCCTACAATGGCCCTTTCAGAGTGCTGGAAACAGGGGACAAACATTTTTTGTTAGACTTGGGGGGGTCGTCGGGAGAAAATATGCATAGACAGACTTAAGCCCGCCTTTGTGGTGGCAGACGAGCAAGTGATGTTGGCTCGGGCCCCTCGGCATGGAAGATCCCCACTGAGAACTCCCCAGGTAAACGATTCATCAGAGCAGCCACACGAGCAAGTCGAAGGTCCCCCCCCCCCCCCCGTCGCCATGGCCCACCCGCAGACAGACACACCCCCAGGAGCCCCCTGCTGGCACAGCTCGCCGCGGAAGCGGTAAACCCCCGTTACAGCAGATATGGGAGGAGACTGAAGCCAAAAGGATGTGAGGACTGAAACTCTGTCTGAGATTCGGGGGGGGGGGGGGTAGAGGCTGGGTTAATCATCTCAGACTGGATGCAGAGGGTAAACAGAGAAGGACAATAGGTATGGAGATTATGGTGAGGTAGCAGGAAGAAGGAGTTGGGGGAGAAGGGATGAATGTACTGTGATGTGAAATGTCATGCAGATGTGAGGGGGGGGATTGATATAAAAGGAGAACCCATGGTGTATGGAGACATGCTTTTTTCTGTGTATGACTGATGTGAGAGTGAATGAAGTCGTCTGCTGCATAAACCTGTCCGTCATTTACACTCTCCACAGCTTCATGTTTAATTTGAGTTTTTCCAGTTTTTTGTTTAATCACTTTGGGATGCTTATACATTATATTTTTATTTACTTCGGAGGGAGCAGACAGTGATTTTCTGATGGGGAAGACAGGGGCTAAGTTGAGGGGTGGCGGATGAAGAGGAGCTGCAGAGAGGTGTGGAAGACTGCGACTCTGCTTCCTGGTCCCAACTCTGAGTTGTCAAGGTTTTGGAAATTTGGATAAAAATTATGCCAGATTGTTAGATAAATGAGACGCACCATCCAAAGTGGGATGGACGCCGTCTCGTCTAATAAGACCAGGTTTTCCCCAAAATGAGTTCCAATTGTCAATGTAGCCCACGTTGTTTGCAGGATGCCACACAGACAGCCAGCGGTTGAAGGATGACAGGTGGCTACACATGTCATCACTGGTCAGATTGGGGAGGGGCCCAGAAAATGCTACAGAGGCAGACATTGTTTTGGTAAAGTCACACACCGATTCCAGGTTAAGTTTTGAGACTTCCGACTGCCGGAGTCGGACGTCATTAATGCTGGTGTGGATAACAATTGTTGAGTATTTACAGTTACTTTTAGCCAGCATTTTCAAATTTGACTCGACGTTGCCTGCTCTGGCCCCAGGAATGCATTTGACTATGGTCGCTGGAGTCTCTAGGTTCACGTTTCTGACTACAGAGTCGCCAATGATCAGAGTTTTTTCCTCAGCGGGTGTGTCGCTGAGCGGGGAAAAGCGATTAGAAACATGAGCAGGTTGGTGGTGAACCGGGGCTTTGCGGCTAGGCTTCCTTCTCACCGTCACCCACCCAGTCTCCTCGCTGCTGAGGAGGACCGGAGGACCGCTAATAGGCTGCCCTATGCTAGGGAGCTCCGCTGTGGCTAGGGGACGTCCATCGTTATTAACTGGCGCAGATGGTATTTCAATACAGCGGAATCGGGATTCCAAATCAGACAACCTTGCCTCGAGTGCCTCAAAAAGACAACATTTATTACATTTACCATTATCACTAAAAGAGGCAGAGGTGTAGCTAAACATCTGACAAAGAGAGCACACCAAAGGAGGAGAGGAAGGAGAGCTAGCAGCCAAAGCTAGTGGCTAACCCGAAGCTAACAAAAACACAGATGAAAAGTGAACAGAAGGCTAAAGAGGGTGATTAGGTGACACTGAGTGCGCACACAGGTGCAAGAGGCTTGATAAACAGAAGTGAGAGCTAACGGTAGATGGAAAAAAATGATTAAAATACAATTAAAGGCAAAATCCTCGGGAGAATGAGAATGAGCAGAGCAAACCACAGACAGCCAGCAACACAGGAAGTGATGATACGTTACCACAGGAACTGAACAACTCCCATTCCTCCATAATAGATAATGCAACAACAGTCCATGAGCTTCAGAAGTTTCTTCTTGAACGTATTTCTTCAGGAACTTCAGCTGCAGCTGAAGGTCGTAAAACAATGTCTCAGTTGGGAATCTTTCTTCCTACCTGATATCATCTCCATGTCAAGGGTCTGTGCTGAAAGAGAAGAGAGAAGGGGGGAGCCCTGCATGGCCCTCTGTCACAGCTGGATTCTGTGAGGTGACAAGACTTGGATGATAGTTACAGTCTTAAAGAAAGTCCATAAGTTGCAATCAAAGTCCAATTTCAGCATTCAAGCTGGCTTGAGTCCGATACAATCCCCCCTTGGGTTCCAAGATGACGTTCATGGCAGCATTGGAACCCACTTGGAAGCTGGTCGAGGTGAGAGGCAGTTGAACTAGTTGCTTTGGCATTGGTTCTGATGTCCCTGATACTGAGCATAAAAAACCGAAAATCTAATCCTAAGGGAAAAACTTTGGCTACAGTAACTACAAATCAAACAAAAGTGGTACAATTTCTAGTTGGCTGCAAGCAAGGTTAACAGAAAAAAAGAAAAAGGGAGCATCAATCTATTAAAGGACACAAAAAAATAATTTGCAGAGTAAAACTCATGTACTTGAGGCAGGTACTTAACCTACATGGTGTTGGTGTAGTCTATAGCCTATGTGAGACCAAACTTGGATCAGTTTGGCTGAAACCAGCTTTGGTTACACAGATGTCAGAGTCAGAGCAGGATAGAGCGGTTAGTAAGTGGAAGGTGTTAGACCGTGGAGCAGGTGTGTCATCAACCTCGTGAGGTGGCAAGGAATGAGGAGTGTTAAAAGCTCGCCATCTTCTTCTCTTGTTTACGAAGTGCTCTGGATTGCAGACCAAAGTTTTTCTCAATAGTGGAAATGACTCTGTATAAGTGGCTATGTTTAGGAAAGGTTTATTGTTAATGTCCTATTAGATTTGTGGGGGAATTTAAAGTTATTAGCTCAAGCCTACTTACCTATTTTGATGGAGCTTTAAGGTTTGGATTTTGGCGTGGACTACTTTAAAGTGAGAGGCTGATTGGTGGTTTATCATGTTCATTTAAGATAGTTATTCAGGTTAGAGAACACCCATTTTAAGTTTGGTGTTTCTTTGCAGTTTGGGTGTTAACAACTGACTTATTTTGGAAAATGAGCTCATTAGGGAGTATTTTCTAGGACACGCAGAGTTCAATTTTATCCTATTTAGGGGCATACTGTGATGGTGTTGTCCTCAAGCAAGTCCCGTGGAGGATTGTGTTGCTTGTTTTGCTTATGGCGGACCCAGGTGCGAGTGGGGTCCGGTTGACCTTGGCGTGCTTTGACCTTACCCCCCCTTGGTGTCTTTCGTAGGAGGTTTTTTGGGCAGAAACGGTCCGGTAAGTTAGTCTCCTTTGTTATGTCTGGAAAACTGGAAGGACTGACAGAGAATGGCGTTTGCTGGGAACAAAAACTTTATTACATAAAACACTATATTGGTAGTACAACAGTGTGTTAGTTGGGAAGCTGAACCCGAAAGAGCCGTAAAGTGGCTGTAAAATGGCTGTCCCTTACATTTATATGTTCAGCGTGATGACGTCACCAAGCAGCTGCATCCTCATGCTGATGCTGACCAAACTTGTGGTTTTCCTTACACCACATTCACCCCCCACCCCCTTGGAAAAACAGAACAACACATATGTTCGAATTTACCCTCCTAAATTTGGTACAGTGAAAGAACCCCAAACTAGCTAGGGCCAGCCGGTAGACTACTGCGTGGCCCAGTGGTTTATTATGCCAATATTCACTGGCAATTGCACCTCTAGCTAAACAGTCCTTCTTTTATTGAGGAAGACAGTTCAGTTCAAGGAACCCTGAGGTGAGCCCTTGGTGGACGCGCTCCTGGAAGTGCAGAGGCCCGCATACTGGGATTGTCTTCTTCAGAACCCCAGTCCGGGTCCCACACCGTGTGTGTCAACTCCCATGTAGCCATGTCATCTGGAGCTGCAGCTCGAACTTGGCGAAGGCGGTTGGCGTGCCACACCGAACCATCTGCCAGCTGGAAGGTTGCTGGCCCCAGCTGCACGGTGATCTTGATGGGTGCTGGTAGTGGTGGGGATGGTGTTGAGGCTGATTGTGGGTCGTTCGGTTCCGCAAACATGAAGAAATCCAGTTGATAAAACAGGTCATTGAATTATGAGGAGGAACAGAGGCCAAATCATTCAATTTAGAGGCTTCATGTTTAATTTGAGTTTTACCAACTTTTTGTTTAATCACTTTGGGATTCTTATACATTATATTTTTATTTACTTTGAAGGGAGCAGACAATTATTCTCTGACGGGGAAGACAGGGGCTAAGTTGAGGGGTGGCGGATGAAGAGGAGCTGCAGAGACGTGTGTAAGACTGCAACTCCACTTCCTGGTTCCAACTCTGAGTTGAGACCAGAGTTATACACCACTGACGTTCAGTACAACACTGAGTCATGCCACCTGCAGAAATTCTCTGACAACTCAGCTGTTGTTGGGTGTATAAGAGGGAAGAGGAGGGGGAGTACAGGGCACTGGTAGACAGATTTGTGGAGTGGACAGAGAAGGATCACCTGAGGCTGAATGTCAACAAGACCAGAGAGATGGGGATTGACTTCAGGAAGAAGAGGACACCTTCTCAGACATTGCAGATTAGGGGGGAGGATGTGGAGGTGGTTGAGGACTACAAATATCTGGGTGTCAGGATCAGGAGCGGGCTGGACTGGAGATCTAACACCGATGCTGTGCACAAGAAGGTGATGAGCAGACTCTTCTTCCAGAGGAAGCCGAGATCCTTCAACGTGTGCAACAGGATGCTGGAGCTTTTCTACCAGACCACTGTCACCAGTGCCATCTTCTTTGCTGCTGTCTGTTGGGGTAGCAGTATCAGAGCCAGCGACACCAACAGACTTGACAAGATTATCAAGAGGGCTGGCTCTGTAATTGGTCTCAGGGAGACAGACAGACAGACAGACAGACAGACAGACAGACAGATGCACTTTATTGATCCCAAACTGGGAAATTGCAATGTAACAGCAGCATGACAGTAGACAACCAAATGACAGAATCACAAACAGCATAACAGACAAAGGGATTACCCATGGAAAGTAAAACTAAAACTGTTATTAAAAAAACCCCATCTACATCATAGATGAATAGATGGTGACCCATATAGACACATGAATCGTACTCGCTGTACAATACAGAACTATCAGGCACAGGGTGAAATATGAGGTACAAAGTAGACTGTAAGGTGCAGTATGGCAGCATAGTTATGACCAGAATACAACATCAGAGTGAGTTATTGTACAGTGAAATGGTATGTGGCAGGAAAGATTTCCTGTCCTTAACCATTCAACAGCGAAGCTGTAGCAGTCTGCTGGAGAAAGTGCTCCTCTGTCTGTCCAGTGTGTGGTGGAGGGGGCAATCAGGATTGTCTATGATGGATCGCAGTTTATCTTATCTATCTATCTATCTACTTTGGGTTGTTCAGTTTTTGTTTCACAATTGAAATATTAAAAGAATGAAGAGTACATGGATTATACAGCTTATCATATCCATAGCCACTGCCAATTACTAAATAAAGCGAATCACCACAAAGTTCTAGGTTTAGCTTGAACAGCAGAAAAATATAGTGCCATCAGGACTAACATCTGACAAATATCTTGTATCAACCCCAAACTTTAATTATGACAATGAAAAAACACACTCTAACTAACTAACCTGCACTTATATAGCGCTTTTCTAGTCACAAAGACCACTCAAAGCGCTTTCATTAATACTAACCCTCTATTCTAAGGGCCTATAGGAAACAAATATCTAGGGACAATTTAGAACAGCCAATTAACCTAACATGCATGTTTTTGGCATGTGGGAGGAAACCGGAGAAATCCCGGAGTAAACCCACGCAACACGGGGAGAACATGCAAACTCCACACAGATCACTGTTGGTCGGGGGCTGGGATTGAACCCACGATCCCACGATCCCCACAATCCCCCGGCCAAGGGTAAACTGTGCTGCCGCAGTGCTAACCACTGCGCCACCGTGCAGCCCAACACTCACCTGGTGTTTTCTGTTCAAGAGTTCAATATTAATTATTTGAAGCCAGAACAGGGTTTTTCACTACACAGAGGAAAAAACAAAACAAAACAAAAAACACTGCCAGACCAGTCTGCCCTACTGGGAAAACAGCTGCTCTTCTCCATGACCCAGGAGAAGAGCAGGTTATGTGTGCACAAACCTGATATTCATTATTTAATGATGACAGTTTTTACAATTTTAAACCTCACACACTGTCATTCTTTTAAAAAGAATGATTCAAAATGAAAATATCTCAACAGCTGAACAACAGTATTCACCAGAGCAGATTAATAGAACTCTGGCCGAGATGAACGATAATATAACTGAAGGAAATTTTACTGAAGGAAATGAGCTTTGTAGGATTGCTGAACTCACCCTTAGAGACAGGGTGAGGAGCTCAGTCATCCAGGAGAGGCTCAGAGTAGAACCGCTGCTCCTTCACATTGAAAGGAGCCAGTTGAGGTGGTATAGGCATCTGATCGGGATGTCTTCTGGACACCTCCCACTTGAGGTGTTTTGGGCGCATCCCACTTGGAGATGACCCCAGGGCAGACATAGGACTCACTGGAGAGACTACGCCTCCCAGCTGGTCTGGGAACACCTTGGTATCATCTCTGAAGGGCTGGAGCAGGTGGCTGGGGAGAGGGAAGTCTGGGCTTCTCTGCTAGAACTGCTGCCTCCGTGACCCGGACCTCTGGAAAAGCAGTAGAAGATGGATGGATGGATGGATGGATGGAAATTTTACAACTCCTGGACAAAGAGAAAGGCTGGCATCATTTCTGAATTGTAGCGGACAGCTACAAGCAAGGCTGTGGAGTTTATAATCTTCTTTAAAGTTCATAAAAGTTGTGCACTGGATAAAAAAAAAAAACCTGCTCACAAATGTAATTTCACAACATTTGGATTAATTTCTCTGATTTTTCAAAACATCTGTAAAAGTCGGTCCAAACGCTATTGTCATTAGCTCTCCGTGCACTTCTCAACAGTGCACGGAGGAGGAGGAAAAGGACGCATGGATTTAAATGCTGGGTTACACTAAACACACATTTATTAACACAAAAGTGAACATACAGAAACAAGACAGCTCGGGTACACTAAGAGTTCTCTAGGACGCCCAACACACACACCGAAGGATTACAGCTGCGAATAGAACACAGGCAGTTACTCACAGTGCGGGGGCAGTCCGAGTAGTGACAGCAATAACAACGAGCGCACACAGAAATTGTCCTTCAGTGACGTGACGGTTAGACAGCAAGAACAACCATCCAACACGTACAATGGTCCAGCGGCATTTGTCTAGCGAAGAGCTGCTTTAGTACAAATGCTGCTGGCGTGGCAAATTGGGAACACCTGGGTGAGGCGCAGGAAGGATGATTACTGGGGCGAACAGCTGACTGTCAGAAAGAGGGGGATCGTGGCCACACAGGCCAGAGCGGCAGCTACAGGCAGGAACAGAAACAGTGCACGGACATGAAAACGACAAGAAATCAAAACACAACACCACATAATAAACCCACTGCCTGAGCCACCAGGAACGATCAGAACCAAGCCCACGGAAACCTGGGCTCGGTTCACGACAGCTTTAGCATGAACCCAGCTTAGTGGGGGAAAAAAATTGCTGTATATGTGGCAGAAAAAACAACACAAACAGCCGTGGAAGGAGAAAATAGAAGCCAGTGTCTTGAAACGTATTCACCCTTTGCAAGTCTGTGATTGAAATGGCACTTGGAGAAAAAACGTTTCTGCCGTTTGTAGGAACGTTCAGATGCTCTGATATCAGCGTCCTTATTCTGGCAGCTCCCCGGTCTTTTTCTGGATCAGTACTCCTGGTGTGTACAAATCTTTAACACTTCCAAGGGTGTTTTACAACTTCGATGACCTGGAGCTTCTGCTCGCTGTGATTGACGGATCTTCAGACAGCGGCTCTACCGGTATGTCTGGTGTTGGCATTTGTAATGCTAACAGTCTGACAGACATCTTGTTGTGACTGTAAAGTTGACGCTGTCAATCTGTATCACAAGTTTAAAAAATCTGTCAATTTAGGAGTCTTTTTTTAAAACCTCCTTCTCACGTTCTTGTTTGCCGTTCTTCTTTTTTCTCTTTTGGACGCCACTGTTGTTCATTCATTCATTCATTTGTCCCTGGATTCACTACCGGCCCACGTCAAACCATAATCAGATCAAATGTCAACTCTTAATGAATTAAATTAAGCAGGCAGGACAGATGTACACTTCAACAAATAAAAAGTTGATACGCCAAAACAAACCCTCCAATAAACATTGGGCATGTCAAAATTAGCAAAATAAAGTGTTGCCCCCCCCCCCAAAAAAAAGTGTTTCTTTCAGGCCCCCAAACAAGCTGGAGCCCCTGGGCTCCTGCCCCGTGAAGCCCTCTTGATAATTTGGGGCAGGGGTCCATGATCGTTCAAGATTATGTAGGAAGATGAATGTTCAGATTACAGCCCAGTGATCTGAACAAAGGAAAAAAAGCCATGAACTTTTTTGGCCCCCAAAATTCCATATGGCCACAAAATCTATCCTTTAAAGTCCGATGAAACAGCTGAGTAATAAGAATAAGCTGATCAGTACATAGTGTCATGTCCGCTGCGTAACCTCGCAGTGAACATATAAATTGGCAGCAAACCCAAAATGCAGTGTAAGTAACATGTTTATTTACAATGGAAAAATGTACAAAAGTGTCCACGTAACAGTCTGAATAGAGGAACAATGGGACAACCGGCTACAAGCTTCGTTGGTAGGTTAGATTCCTTACATGCTCCAGGCAGGGTACGAGCAGAAGAAATAGGCAAAAAATGAAGAAAAGACTTACACTCATGTTGGAGCGGAAAGGCTCTGAGGAACAACATAGTTTAGTCCAGGAAAACCCAACAGTCGTGAGCCAGGATGTCCAAAGTTGACTTAAGCTGCCACATTGATTGGTCACACTGCCTCCCTACAAGTACACAATACCCTAACGAAGGCAAGTGGACACAGCAGTGTGGCAAGCAGGTGCGTAAATGATTGGCAATGTGTGTGTATGTGCATGTGCGAGTGTGTGCACGTGCATGAGTGTTTGAATGTGTATGTGGTGATAAGATGCATGCAGCCGGTGAATGTCTGGCAAGAGGAGGAGGCGTGGCTGTAGGACTGTCAATCTGCAGCTGAAATTAATAAGCAATAATCAAAACCCTACAGCCACAGGTCATGGATGGGGTTGAAAACAACCCCGAACATGACAGAGCCCCCTCCTCATGGGGTGGAAACCAGACACCCACCGTACCATCAAAATTCAATTCAATTCAATTCAATTCAAAACAGTTTTCTGTTTTGTTTTGTTTTCTGTTCAAAAACAGAAAACAAAACTTGACACCCCCCCCCCCCCCCCAGAAGGCCCACACACCAAACCAGGGCGGAAGGTGGGGGAAAACAGGTTAGGAGGGATTAATCAAGAAAAGAAAAACACCACAATACAACACAAAGAACACTTCCAAATCCCAAAACTAAGCTAACCTCACCCACCCCCAAGAGTCCCACCGTTCAGGGGGCTAGCCAGAGTCCAAGGCCCAGCAGATGGCCGTAAGTTCAGGAGGCTGGCCAAAATCCCAAGGCCAGCAGGTGGCCTGCAGAACAGTATCAGGTGGCCTGCCAGAGGAAAAGGGCCGCTTGACCCAGGAACCCAGTCCTTCAGGAGGCTGGCCTGCATAGTTTAGCCACCAGGCCTGAGGGGGAGAGACAAGCCGGCTGAAAGGTGGGTGGGCATACTGAAGAAGGGGACCCCTTGCGGTTCCTGGTGGCAGGACCAGGCAGACCACAGCGGAGCCTGGCGGAAGAGGAAGGGGCACCCTGAGGACCTCTAGAAGGGAGGAAGGGACCTTGGTGTCCCCAAGCTGGCTGGCTGCACCCTCGGTGGTCCCGGCTTGGGACAATGTTGCACCAGCGGTGGCCTCTTCCCGGGACCTCATTGCTCCCGCGGTGAGCCCCGATTGGGCCAGTGTTGCACCCACGGTGGACCCCAACCAAGCCATGGTTGCACCCTCACTGGAGCCCGGGAGGACCCTTGCTGCATCCACGATGGGACCCAGCTGGGCCACCGCTGACCTCCACGCTGTCCTGACCCTGGGCCAACCGGCCCGCACGAGAATCCAAGCCAGATGGCGGTCAATCACAGGCAACCCTGGGGACCTGGGCAGACGGGGAGCTGGATCCACAGGAACCATAGCAGGGCTGGCAGTGGCGACGATAACCGCCAGCGGTGACCTGGATCCTCCGTCTCATCCGGCGATGTGGGCCTCTTTCCGGCGACCCTAGAGAAGTACTCAGATACAGAGGAGGAGGAGTCAGGGTCACCGGCAGCGGCAGAGCCCAGCGAGGCAAGCTCAGGTGCAGCGTGTGGCTGCAGCTGGCTCTCCTCACCTGGAGCTAGGCAAAAATACTCTATGAGGGAAAGAAGAAAGACAAAAGAGAGCACTTGCCTTAGCTTGAGTTTTACCACTGTCCAGGACTCTGACGATCTGGGCGATGTTTCCACAGGCTCGGCCTCCTGGAAGTGCAGCTCGGGTGCTGACTCTGCTGCGGCAGCTTCCACAGCAGGCGTGGTGGTGGTCGCAGTCTTTGCCTCCTCCAGTGAAGATTCCAATGTAGGTGACTCTCCCAGCATGGATTCTGGAGGTGGAGTCTCACCTCGCGCTGGACCCCAGGAGACTGAAGTCAGGGGACGCTCTGTCATCGGCACAGGCTTCAGGTTGGTTGCAGTGCCCTCTCTCTGTCCATGGAAGCTCTGCGGAGCCTTGGGCTCCTCCTTTGTCCGGTGACTGAGCTCCAGGGCCGATGGATGCTCAGAAGTGAGAGGAAGAGAGATGGAGAGGGTAAGTGAGTCACTTTCAACAGCAGCAGGTGGGGAGGGCTCAGGGGACTGCTCTTCCTGAGCCTCCCTACCAGGAATCAGGCAAGACATTTCATCATTAATAGAAATAGAATGAAAACTAACTTGCCTGTTAACCTGGACTTGAATGTTGCCTGCTGCTGTACTATGTGGAGTGTCTTCCCTTTCCCTGGCTCTGGAGAGCTTGGACCCCACCATGGGAGAAGTAGGGACCGCCTCCAGCGTCATGGAAACAGGAACTTCTGGAGATGGCACGGAGAGCCTGGGAGCAGCAGAATGTGCCATCGAGGAGACAGACTGTGCGGCAGCTGGAGAGGATGAATAGGCTGACATGATAGCCGGCGCGAATGATCTGGAAGAGGAGGCTGCCGCGGAGAAGGTCTCACTGGCTGAGGAATGGGCTGCTGGCGAGGAGGAAATGGTGCTTCTCCGGTGATCCAGGGATGCCGCTTCCATGTCGAGGGCTGCTCCAACACTGGCGATTCCGTCTCGGGCTCCTCTTCACGCAGCGCGAGGATGAAGTGGAGGATGTCGTCCGACTCAGGAATAAACAAGAGTTCGGGACATTCTTCAAATACCTCCGCTGCGGTGTCCCAAGCGGCATGAGCAGTCTTGCGTGAAACCATCCCCTGTCTGGAAGCAAAGGCGTCCTTAAGCCCGCCCAGTCTGTTAAGCTCTGCATCACTCCAGTAGTCCAACATGCCTCCGGTTGCAGGTAGGAAAGACACACGATAAATTGAGAAAGGCACGCTACTTCACTGCTTGGGCTTTTTGTGGTGGCAGCTTACTGTCATGTCCGCTGCATAACCTCACAGTGAACATATAAATTGGCAGCAAACCCAAAATGCAGTGTAAGTAATGTGTTTATTTACAATGGAAAAATGTACAAAAGTGTCCACATAACAGTCTGAATAGAGGAACAATAGGACAACCGGCTACAAGCTTCGTTGGTAGGTTAGATGCCTTACATGCTCCAGGCAGGGTAGGAGCAGAGGAAATAGGCAAAAAATGAAGAAAGACTTACACTCATGTTGGAGTGGAAAGGCTCTGAGGAACAACATAGTTTAGTCCAGGAAAACCCAACAGTTGTGAGCCAGGATGTCTAAAGTTGACTTAAGCTGCCACACTAACTGGTCACACTGCCTCCCTACAAGTACACAATACGCTAACGAAGGCAAGTGGACACAGCCATGTGGCAAGCAGGTGCGTGACTGATTGGCAATGTGTGTGTATGTGCATGTGTGAGTATGTGTGCGAGCATGATTGTATGTGGTGATGAGATGTAGCTGGTGAATGTCTGGTAAGAGGAGGAGGCGTGGCTGTAGGCCTGTCAGAGAGCAAGGCTCAATCTGCAGCTGAAATTAATAAGCAATAATCAAAACCCTACAGCCACAGGCCATGGACGGGGTTGAAAACAAGCAAACAAGCAAGCAAAGTTTATTTGTAAAGCACTTTTCACAGATATATATCACAAAGTGCTTCACAGCAAGTTAAAATTTATAAATACCCTGAAAACAACCCAGAACATGACACAGTATGATTTTTTTTTTCCCAAACAAAACTTTCTCTCTGATAAGTTGAGTATTTCCCCTCAAAAATTCACTTTTTTCCCTCATCAATAGGGACTTCATTTCGCCGTCCGACGACAAACGCTGGGACAGCGCGTGACGTCATCCATTCAGTAACCGGCAGGCTGCAGACAGAACACCCAGATGCTCTTCTCCTCATCTCAGGCGATTTCAACCATGTTTCATTGTCTCCCATTCTACCCACATTTACCCAGTATGTCACATGCCACACTAGAGACAATAAAAGACTGGACTTATTCTACGCAAACACTAAGGAGGCGTACACCTCATTACAACTCCCCCCACTCGGGAGATCGGATCACAACTTGGTTCATCTCCGGCCGGTGTACAAACCCCTAGTGTACAGACAACCTCCGGCCATGCGCACAGTGAAGTTATGGTCTGAGGAGGCAATGGACACTCTAAATCAGAATCAGAATCAGATTTATTGCCATTGTTCATGTAGTACACAAACTAGGAATTTGTCTCGGTGCCATGCTGCAACATTAAAAACATGATGAGATAAAGAGATAAACTAAAAAACTAAAAGACTAAAAACATGCAATAAGTGTAGAATAATAAGTAATAATAATAATAATAATAATAATAATAATAATGAGTAATACTAGTCAAGGCAGTTTTAAATAAATTAGCAAGAAGCAGATAATATGGGGTACCACAGTGCAGTCGATAATGCAACAGAAAAACAGTGATGAACGACATGAGCTGCTGTTTATAGTGCATGAGAGTCAATAAGTCACTTAATGTTCAGCAGTCTGATGGCAGAGGGGAAAAAGCTGTTCATGTGCCGGGAGGTTTTAGTCTGAATGGACCGAAGTCTTCTACCTGAGGGGAGGGGGGCAAACAGTACGTGACCAGGGTGTGAAGGATCGGCTATGATCCGGCCTGCATGCCTCCGGGTCCTGGAGATGTGCAGGTCCTGGAGAGATGGGAGCTTGCAGCCGATCACCTTCTCAGCAGTGCACACGACGCGCTGCAGCCTTAGTCTGTCCCTGGCAGTGGCTCCTGCGTACCACACGGTTATGGAGGAGGTGAGGATGGACTCGATGATGGCCGTGTAGAACTGCACTAACATCTTGGTGGGTAGCTTGAGCTTCCTCAGCTGCCGCAGAAAGAACATCCTCTGCTGGGCCTTTTTGATGAGGGAGCTGATGGTCGGCTCCCATTTGAGGTCCCGGGTGATGGTGGTGCCCAAGAAGCGGAAGGAATCTGCAATGGTGATGGGAGAGCCTGTGATGGTGAGGGGGGGCAGGGGGGTTGTGACTTTCCTGAAGTCCACAATCATCTCCGCTGTCTTCAGAGCGTTCAGCTGCAGGTTGTTGTGGCTGCACCAGGAAACACCCTCTAAAGGGCTGTTTTGAAACCACCGCCTGGGAGCAGCTCTGCGATCCACATGGTGAGGACATCGATGGCCTCACTCACACCATCACGGACTACATCAGCTTCTGTGTGGACAACACCGTTCCCACCAAGACCATACGGCGTTGCTCAAACAACAAACCCTGGATCAACCCTGAGATTAAAACACTTCTGAGAGAGAAGAAGAGGATCTTCAGGTTGGGGAACATGGAGATGCTGAAGTCCGTACAGAGGGAGCTGAGGAGAAAGATCAGAGAAGGCAAGGACAGCTTCAGGAAGAAGATGGAGGACAAGCTGCAACAGAGCGACATCAGCGGGGTCTGGAGAAACCTTAAAACCATCTCTGGGCTCCACAATACCTCCCCCCAGGCCACAGGGGGCAGGGAGTGGGCGAACAATCTGAATCTGTTTTTCAATAGGTTTGACCAACCGCCCTCCCCCCTGACTGCACAACAACCACTGCTGCCTCTAAAGACATCAGGTCCTGCTGCCCACTCCCCACTCCCCCAACACCCCCCACTCCCAACACACAGGCCCCCAACCTGACCCTGACTAAGACCCAGGTGAGGACGGAGCTGAGGAAGATCAAGGCGAGGAAGGCGTCGAGACCGGACGGCATCAGCGCAAAGCTCCTCAAGTCCTGTGCAGACCAGCTGTGTGGGATTGTGGAGTACATCTTCAATCTGAGCCTGAAGCTGGGGAGGGTACCACAGCTGTGGAAAACATCTTGTGTGGTACCTGTACCAAAGACTTCCCACCCCAAAGACCTGAACAGCTACAGACCAGTGGCCTTGACGTCCCACATGATGACGACCCTGGAGAGACTGCTCCTTGCTCACCTCCGCCCCCTGGTGGGATCAGCGATGGATCTACTCCAGTTCGCCTACCAGCATGGCATTGGGGTGGAGGATGCGGAGATCTTCCTCCTTTACCGTTCTCTGTCCCACCTGGAGAAGCCCGGGAATGCGGTGAGGATCATGTTCTTTGACTTCTCCAGTGCTTTCAACACCATCCAACCGATGATCCTGAAGGACAAGCTGCTGTGCACAGGGGTGGACCAGCACCTGTCATCATGGATCCTGGACTACCTCACTAACCGGCCTCAGTTTGTGAGAACCCGGGACTGTGTGTCCGACACGATCATCGGTAGCACGGGGGGCCCCCAGGGAACGGTTTTGGCTCCCTTCCTGTTCACCCTTTATACTGTGGACTTCTCACACAACACAACACACTGCCATGTACAGAAGTTCTCTGATGACTCTGCGATCGTTGGCCTCATCTCCGACGGAGATGAAGCTGAGTACAGAGGACTTATCCAGGACTTCATGGACTGGTGCCATCGGAACTGCCTCCAGATCAATGCGAGGAAAACTAAGGAGCTGGTGGTGGACTGCTGCAGGCAAGGACAACCCCTCACAGCACCAGTAAATATACAGGGAACAGACATCGAGATGGTGACATCCTATAAGTACCTGGGTGCTCATCTGAACAATAAACTAGACTGGTCACACAATACTGACGCACTCTACAAGAAGGGACTGCGCAGGCTGTTCCTACTGAGGAGACTCAGGTCTTTTGGTGTACAAGGGGCGCTGCTGAAGACATTCTATGACACGGTGGTGGCATCAGCCATCACTTTTGGAGTGGTCTGCTGGGGCAGTGGCATTACGGCAGCCGATAGGAAGAGACTGAACAAACTGATCAAGAAAGTTAGCTCTGTCCTGGGGCAGCGCCTTGACGCAGTGGAGGAGATAGGAGAGAGAAGGACGGTGGCTAAACTGTCATCTCTGCTGGAGTCCGAGTTCCACCCCATGCAGGACATACTGAATGCACTGAGGAGCTCATTTAGCAGCAGACTACATCATCCTAGGTGCACAACCGAGAGGTTTTGCAGGTCCTTCCTACCTACGGCTGTCAGACTGTACAACCTAAGCAGGGCTGCTCGCAGAGATAGCAAAAAGACGTGACAACCTAATAGTTTTGAATGCAAAAGACGCAATAGACTTGTACAATGGTCCCCTCCGGCATACAACTAGGAAAATACCGGTCGCTATGGAGGGTAAGAATATGTATGGGTACATAATCATACCATGTAGGATAACTAAGTAGACGGTTGTGCTGTTTCATCCCATCTAGCAACAATGCTCCGCACTGTGTGTTTATATATTTACATATTTATTCCATCAAGCTACAATGTTCCGCACTGTGTGTTTATATACTCATATATTTATTCCATCCAGCTACAATGCTCCGCACTGTGTGTCTATATACAGTATATATATATATATATATATATACTGTGGGGTAAAAAAGTATTTAGTCAGCCACCAATTGTGCAAGTTCTCCCACTTAAAAGATGAGAGAGGTCTCCAATTTTCATCATAGGTATACCTCAACTATGAGAGACAAAATAAGAAAAAAAAAAATCCAGAAAACCACATTGAAGGATTTTTAATGAATTAATTGGTAAATTCCTCGGTAAAATAAGTATTTGGTCAATAAAAAAAGTTCATCTCAATACTTTGTTATATACCCTTTGTTGGCAATGACAGAGGTCAAACGTTTTCTGTAAGTTTTCACAAGGTTTTCACACATTGTTGCTGGTATTTTGGCCCATTCCTCCATGCAGATCTTCTCTAGAGCAGTGATGTTTTGGAGCTGTCGCTGGGCAACACAGACTTTCAACTTCCTCCAAAGATTTTCTATGGGGTTGAGATCTGGAGACTGGCTAGGCCACCCCAGGACCTTGAAATGCTTCTTACGAAGCCACTCCTTCGTTGCCCGGGCGATGTGTTTGGGACCATTGTCATGCTGAAAGACCCAGCCACGTTTCATCTTCAATGCCCTTGCTGGTGGAAGGAGGTTTTTACTCAAAATTTCACGATACATGGCCCCATTCATTCTTTCCTTTACACGGATCAGTCGTCCTGGTCCCTTTGCAGAAAAACAGCCCCAAAGTATGATGTTTCCACCCCCCTGCTTCACAGTAGGTATGGTGTTCTTTCTCTTCCAAACACGACAAGTTGAGCTTTTACCAAAAAGTTCTATTTTGGTTTCATCTGACCATATGACATTCTCCCAATCCTCTTCTGGATCATCCAAATGCTCTCTAGCAAACTTCAGACGGGCCTGGACATGTACTGGCTTAAGCAGGGGGACATGTCTGGCACTGCAGGATTTGAGTCCCTGGCGGCGTAGTGTGTTTCTGATGTAGCCCTTGTTACTTTGGTCCCAGCTCTCTGCAGGTCATTCACTAGGTCCCCCCATGTAGTTCTGGGATTTTTGCTCACCGTTCTCATGATAATTTTGACCCCACGGGGTGAGATCTTGCGTGGATCCCCAGATCGAGGGAGATTATCAGTGGTCTTATATGTCTTCCATTTTCTAATAATTGCTCCCACGGTTGATTTCTTCACACCAATCTGCTTACCTATTGCAGATTCAGTCTTCCCAGCCTGGTGCAGGTCTACAATTTTGTTTCTGGTGTCCTTTGACAGCTCTTTGGTCTTGGCCATAGTGGAGTTTGGAGTCTGACTGTTTGAGGTTGTGGACAGGTGTCTTTTATACTGATAACGAGTTCAAACAGGTGCCATTAATACAGGTAACGAGTGGAGGACAGAGGAGCCTCTTAAAGAAGAAGTTACAGGTCTGTGAGAGCCAGAAATCTTGCTTGTTTGTAGGTGACCAAATACTTATTTTACTGAGGAATTTACCAATTAATTCATTAAAAATCCTTCAATGTGATTTTCTGGATTTTTTTTCTTCTCATTTTGTCTCTCATAGTTGAGGTATACCTATGATGAAAATTGGAGGCCTCTCTCATCTTTTAAGTGGGAGAACTTGCACAATTGGTGGCTGACTAAATACTTTTTGGCCCCACTTATATATATATATATATATATATATATATATATATATATATATATATATATACACTACCGTTCAAAAGTTTGGGGTCACTTAGAAATTTCCTTATTTTTGAAAGAAAAGCACTGTTTTTTTCAATGAAGATAACTTTAAACTAATCAGGAATACACTCCAATATCTAATATACATTGCTAATGTGGTAAATGACTATTCTAGCTGCAAATGTCTGGTTTTTGGTGCAATATCTACATAGGTGTATAGAGGCCCATTTCCAGCAACTATCACTCCAGTGTTCTAATGGTACAATGTGTTTGCTCATTGCGTCAGAAGGCTAATGGATGATTTGAAAACCCTTGTGCAATCATGTTAGCACAGCTGAAAACAGTTTAGCTGGTTAGAGAAGCTATAAAACTGACCTTCCTTTGAGCAGGTTGAATATCTAGAAAAAATTATTATTTCAAATACAAGTCATTATTTCTAACCTTGTCAATGTCTTGACTATATTTTCTATTCATTTTACAACTCATGGTGGTAAATAAGTATGACTTTTCATGGAAAACACAAAATAATTGTCTGGGTGACCCCAAACTTTTGAACGGTAGTGTATATGTATATATATATATATATATATATATATATATATATATATATATATATATATATATATATATATATATATATATATATATATACTTGCTGCTCTTGTTTTTTTTTTGTTTTTTTTTTCTTGCCTTCTGATTATTGCTCTGAGTGTTGCTATCCCTGTGCTGTTGCAATCCTGGAATTTCCCCATTGTGGGACTAATAAAGGCTTATCTTATCTCTTATCTTATTTATTATATTTTGCTCTCAATATGTTTGACCTGTTTTTAAGGTAGCGTTCTTATGTTTTTTTTTATTGTTATTTGACATTTTTTAAAATTTAATAATTTTTCCTAGTAAAGAATGTGTCCCCCTCATGAATCCCCCTCATGGATCGTCACCTTATCGTGGTGGGGGGGTTTGCGTGCCCCAGTGATCCCAGGAGCTATGTTGTCCGGGGCAATTTGCCTCTGATAGGGTCTCCCAAGACAAACTGGTCCTGGGTGAAGGGCCAGACTAAGAACGATCCAACAGACTCTCATGATAAATTGTATATCAAGGATTCAGTGTACCCCACCCGGTATGGGGTTACCGGGGCCCCACCCTGGAGCCAGGCCTGGGGGAGGGGCTCGAAGGCTAGCGTCTGGTGGCCGGGTTTCCACCCATGGGACCCGGCCGGGCTCAGCCCGAAGGAGTTACATGGGTCCGCCCTCCAGTAGGTTCACCACCTGCAGGAGGGATCATGGAGGTCCGGTGCTATGTGGATTAGGTGGCAGTCAAAGGCGGAGACCTTGGCGGACTGATCCCAAGCTTTCTAAACTGGCTTTTGGTACGTGGAATGTCACCTCTCTGGCGGGGAAGGAGCCTGAGCTGGTGTACGAGATTGAGCGATACCGGCTAGATATAGTCGGCCTCACCTCAACACACAGCTCCGGTTCTGGAACCAGTCTCCTGGAGAGGGGCTGGAGCTTGGCCTTTTCTGGAGTTGCCCCGGGCGAGAGGCGACGAGCAGGGGTAGGTATTCTTGTATCGCCCCACCTTGCTGCCTCTATATTGGAGTTTTCCCCGGTGGACGAAAGGGTTGCTTCCCTGCGCCTTCGGGTTGGGAAACGGGTCCTGACCATCATTTGTGCCTATGCACCAAATGATGTTTCAGAGTACCCACCCTTTTTGGAGTCTGTGACTGGGGTGCTGGAGGGTGCTCCTCCTGGAGACTCCATTGTCCTACTGGGGGACTTCAATGCACACGTGGGCAACGACAGTGAAACCTGGAGGGGGGTGATTGGGAGGAACGGCCTGCCCGATCTGAACCCGAGTGGTGTTCAGTTATTGGACTTCTGTGCTAACCACAGTCTGTCCATAACGAACACCATGTTCAAGCATAAGGGTGTCCATATGTGCACCTGGCACCAGGACACCCTAGGCCGCAGGTCGATGATCGATTTTGTTATCGTATCATCAGACCTGCGACCATATGTCTTGGACACCCGAGTAAAGAGAGGTGCAGAGCTGTCAACTGATCACCACCTGGTGGTGAGTTGGATCCGATGGCAGGGGAGGAAGCCATTCAGACCTGGTAGACCCAAACGTATAGTGAGGGTGTGCTGGGAGCGTCTGGCTGAGGCCCCTGTCCGGGAGGTCTTCAACTCCCACCTCCGGAAGAACTTCAACCACATTCCGAGGGAGTCTGGAGACATGGAGTCTGAATGGGCCATGTTCTCCACCTCTGTTGTTGAAGCGGCGGCTCAGAGCTGCGGCCGCAAGGTGGTCGGTGCATCTCGTGGTGGCAACCCCCGAACCAAGTGGTGGACACCAGTGGTGAGGGGGGCCATTAAGCTGAAGAAGGAGTCCTATCAAGCTTGGTTGGCTTGTGGGACTCCCGAAGCAGCTGAGGTGTACCGGCAGGCCAAGCGGAGTGCAGCTCGGGTGGTTGCTGAAGCAAAAACCCGGGTATGGGAGGAGTTCGGTGAGGCCATGGAACAAGACTTTCGGTCGGCTTCAAAGAGATTCTGGCAAACTGTTCGGCGGCTCAGGAGGGGAAAGCAGCTCCCCGTCCACACTGTGTATGGTGCGGATGGGACACTGTTGACTTCAACTGGGGATATTGTCGGGCGGTGGAAGGAATACTTCGAGGATCTCCTCAATCCCACTGACACGCCTTCCACAGAGGAAGCAGGGTTTGGGGACGAGGGGGATGACTCGCCTATCACAGGGGCTGAGGTCGCCAAGGTGGTTAAAAATCTCCTTGGTGGCCGGGCCCCGGGGGTGGACGAGATTCGCCCCGAGTACCTCAAGGCCCTGGATGTTGTTGGGTTGTCATGGTTGACACGCCTCTGCAACATTGCGTGGAGGTCGGGGGCAGTGCCTTTGGCATGGCAAACCGGGGTGGTGGTTCCTCTCTTCAAAAAAGGGGACCGGAGGGTGTGCTCCAACTTTAGAGGGATCACACTCCTCAGCCTCCCTGGGAAGGTTTATGCCAAGGTACTGGAGAGGAGAGTCCGGCCGTTGGTCGAACCTCGGATTCAGGAGGAGCAATGTGGTTTTCGTCCTGGCCGTGGCATATCGGACCAGCTCTTTACCCTCTCGAGAATTCTTGAGGGTTCGTGGGAGTTTGCCCAACCAGTTTACATGTGTTTTGTGGACTTGGAGAAGGCATTTGACCGCGTCCCTCGTGGATTTTTGTGGGGGGTGCTTCGGGAGTATGGGGTATCGGGCTTGTTGTTACGAGCTATTCGGTCTCTGTACGACCGTTGTGAGAGTTTAGTTCGTATTGCCAACACTCGGTCGGAGTCATTCCCAGTGAGAGTTGGACTCCGCCAGGGCTGCCCTTTGTCACCGGTCCTGTTCATAATTTTTATGGACAGGATTTCTAGGCGCAGCCAGGGAATGGAGGGTGTCATGCTTGGTGACCACAGGATCTCATCTCTGTTGTTTGCAGATGATGTTGTCCTGTTGGCTTCATCCAGCAATGACCTACAGCTCTTGCTGGGACGGTTTGCCGCTGAGTGTGAAGCGGCTGGGATGAGAATCAGCACCTCCAAGTCCGAGTCCATGGTCCTCAGCCGGAAAAAGGTGGATTGTCCTCTCCGGGTTGGGGACAGGCTCCTGCCCCAAGTGGAGGAGTTTAAGTATCTTGGGGTCTTGTTCACGAGTGAGGGGAAAATGGAGCGAGAGATCGACAGACGGATTGGAGCAGCATCTGCAGTGATGCGGACGTTGTACCGGTCTGTTGTGGTGAAGAGGGAGCTTAGTTCTAAGGCAAAGCTGTCGATTTACCAGTCAATCTACGTTCCTACTCTCACCTATGGTCACGAGCTTTGGGTAATGACCGAAAGAACGAGATCGCGGATACAAGCGGCTGAAATGAGCTTTCTCCGTAGGATTGCTGGACTCACCCTCAGAGATAGGGTGAGGAGCTCAGTCATCCGGGAGAGGCTCAGAGTAGAACCGCTGCTCCTCCACATTGAAAGGAGTCAGTTGAGGTGGTATGGGCATCTGATTAGGATGCCTCCTGGACGCCTCCCACTTGAGGTGTTTCAGGCACGTCCCACTGGGAGGAGACCCCGGGGCAGACCCAGGACTCGGTGGAGAGACTATGGCTCCCAGCTGGTCTGGGAACGCCTTGGTATCCCCTCTGAAGAGCTGGAGCAGGTGGCTGGGGAGAGGGAAGTCTGGGCTTCTCTGCTTGAACTGCTGCCTCCGCAACCCGGACCTCCGGAAAAGCGGTAGAAGATGGATGGATGGAGTAAAGAATGTTTATTGTTAGTTTTGTGACTTTCTTCAATTGTAGACCTATTTCCTTTTCTCAAAATTTTGCAATTATTCTTTTCATAAATTTTTCTTCAGTATTTGGTACACTCAGATCAAATTAATTCAAAAAGGCTTGAAATGTGTGAGTGTAATCAATATTGAAAATAAATGTCTGTTTTAAATTATTTGTCACGTTCGGGGTCGTTCACCCCATCCATGACTTGTGGCTGTAGGTTTTCATTACGTCTTATTAATTCCAGCTGGCAGATTCAGCCTTGATCTCTGCCAGTCCTCACAGTCACGCTTTCCTCCACGTACCAGACACTCACCAGCTGTTTGAAATCACCACACACACACACACACACACACACACACACACACACACACACACACACACACACACACACACACACATAGAGTTTCAATCAGTCACGCACCTGCTTGCTACCCGGATGTGTCCAATTGCTCTCGTTTAGGGTTTGTGTATTAATAGAGAGGACTGTGACCAGCCAGTGTGGCAGCTTAACGTCAACTCTGGACATCCCAGCTTGCGTCTGTTGGTTTTCCCCTGGACTATACTGTGTTGTGCCTCAGAGCCTTTCCACTCTGACATGTATGGAAGTCCTTCCTCTAATCATGCCTTTTCTCTCCGCTCCTACCCTGCCAGGAGCACGTATGGTATTTAATCCCAGCCAACAAAGTTTGTTGCTGGCTGTCTCACCCATTGTCACAGTGACTGTTATTTGGACATTTTGTATATTAACTCCTTTGTAAATAAACACGTTACATACTGCACTTTGGGCTTGCTGCCAATTCCTATGTTTGCTGCAAAATTACGCAGCAGACATGACAGTAAACTGCCACCAAAAGAGCCCAAGCAGTGTGTAGCGTGCCTTTTTTCATTTTTGTGTGTTTTTTCCCACCTGCTGTCAGAGCCATAATGAACTTTTGGAGCGATGCGGAGCGGCATGGACTGGCCCGTTTGAAGGAAACCTTTTTTCGGACGCATGGGCAGTATTCCTCTGAGGCTGTTCGTGCCATCCAGGAGAACGCAGCGGAGGTATTACAGGAATGTCCCAACCTGTTGTTTTTCCCTGAGTCTGCGGAGATTCTTCATTCCATCCTCGCGCTGCATAGAGAGGAGCCTGGGAGGGAACTGCTAGCAATGGAGCATCGCCCGATACGGAAGAGGTGTTCAGGACGAGAGAGGCATCCCTCCTCCTTCAGCTTTCCCGCTCCAGCCTCGCCCGCGTCTCCAGAACTTGGTCATTCTCCGCGAGGGTGGGAGAAACACAGACTGACTTTGCTGGAGGAGATTGATCGCCGCCTGGAGGAGGAGAGATCGGTGGCCGCCATTTCCTCTCCAGCGCCGCTCGGGGAGGCTTCTCCACAGTCAATTGAGGAGTCCAGCCCCGCCACAACCAATGCGAGGAGCTACCCCTCGCCAGCTGCAGCAGGAGACACCGTCAGCCAGGAGAACAGGCAAGTTTTCCTCCCTTTTGTTTCTGAAATCGTTGAAAATTCTTGCCTGATCTCTGGTAGAGAGTCTCTGGGTGTGCAGTCCCCAGAGGTCTCTCCACCTGCTGCAGAATCAGAATCAGAATCAGATTTATTGCCATTGTTCATGTAGTACACAAACTAGGAATTTGTCTCGGTGCAATGTTGCAACATTAAACATGATAGAATAAAAGAAATAAACTATACATGCAATAAAGTGTAGAATAAGAATGAGTAATACTAGTCAGCAGTTTTAAATATATTAGCGAGCAGCAGATATTGTAGAGCACCATATAGTGCAGTCGGTAATGCAAAAAGAAAACAGTGATGATTGACATGAGTCTGGTTGAGCTGCTGTACATAGTGCACGAGAGTCAATAAGTCACTTTAGCCTGTTTTTCACTAGCCCAGCACACCTCGGTACGGCTCGATTCACTTCAGTACGGCTCGGAATGCTTCTGTCTCCATTAGCACGGTGTTGTGCTTGTGCTGTGATGGTTTGTGTAAGCGAGGCAGCGGCAGATTCCCAGCGAGGCGGGGCCACACTCCCGTGACGTTACGCACCCGACTGAGTCCTTATTTACACGAGACAAAAAATGGAGGATCCAAGGATTATTGCCTTGCTTGCTGTGTGGTTTTATCTCACAATTAATTTTATCTCATAATTAAGCTGCAGCAACACAAGTCACTTTTGTTTTGAATTAACTGCCAAATGACCTAGAAATAATGAGCTGAAACTTGTTTTTATTCGTATTAAATAATGAGACAGTGGCACACTGGCCAACACCAAATTGTATTATTTTTTACATCCTAGGGCATTTTGGATGTACTGAATTAAAAAAATTCATGTTTTTCACCTTCAGGTCAACATTTGGAACAACAGTATTATTATTTAGATGATGCTACACTCCTTCTAAAGTATTGTAAATCTCTGAATTTGGATTGCCGATAGAACATTCAATTTACATATACTTGTACCTACTTTGACTTGGTGCTAATTTTTTATGATATTTCAATAAAAAGAACAGAAAGCTTACAAAAAGATTTGTTTTTTGGTCTAGTTAAAAATTACATTACCTTTACAATGGTTGACCCCTGACAAGATGATCAGCATCATTTTCATCAGACTAGGCAATGGAATTTCTGTGTAATTATACTGTTTTATAATTCAGTGTTATAACAGACAAACCACACTTTCCAAAACAATTCCATTTTATTATATACAAAATATTAAAATAAAAAAAAAAAAACTTTGCAACACAACATGAAGGTTAATCGACATTTTATACATGCCGACCACTGAGTGCCTCTACACCAGCTTCCCAAACTGGGTCACGAAGGCTCGGTTGAATGAAGCCGTCTCTGCCTGCTGTGGGTCAGGAAGGCTCGGTTGAATTAATCCGTGCGGGCTGTCGCGGCGGACGCGTGGGATGATTCTACAAGGAAAATGCACACAATAAAATACAGCACGAAAGTGCAAGATATACAGAAAAGACAATAGTTTTTAACAAGAATACATAAGCTTATTTCAGCGTATTGTTCACATGAATAATTAAAATAAAAGCTTTAGTCCGCAGTGTGCTGCAATAAAGCAGCGATCATCATCCACAAATGAACAGCTTTTTTATTGCATAAATAAACTGAGCGTCTTACTGAATATATTTGCGAAAAAACGCACAATAAAAAAAAAATTAAAACTCACCATTAAAGGACTCCGATGTCGAGACCTCCCGGTATATTTTTTCATTCCGGGCGGCTCCGTCTAACTCGCGCTGGATACGTTCGTCTGACAGTGCAGTGAGCAGACACTGCACCTCCTTATTGGTCCATGGAACACCCTTATTACGCGAAGCCATTTTTGATAGAGAATAAATGAAAATAGCACAGCAATACACTGAAAATAAACCGCCAACAGTGGTTGCGTGCTGAGTAAAGGCGGTCGTGAAGATTCTTTTTTTTTTTTTTCAAAAACTTTATTGAGAAGGTCGTGAAGATTCGGTAGAAGAGGAGGAGGAGAGGGGCGGTTACAACCTGACCAATCAGCGCCGGTTACGACCTGACCAATCAGCAGCGACCAGTCTGTTAACGTCACAACACGGCACAGCTCAGCACTGCTGTACCCTGCCCTGGAGCGAGGCTGAGAATCGCGGCTGTTAAACCGTGTTGGGGCTAGTGGAAAAGCGTACAAAGCGTGCTGAGCCGTCCCATGTCGCGCTAAAGCGTGCTAGTGGAAAAGGGCCTTTAGTGTTCAGCAGTCTGATTGCAGAGGGGAAGAAGCTGTTCATGTGATGGGAGGTTTTAGTCTGAATGGACCGAAGTCTTCTACCTGAGGGGAGAGGGGCAAACAGTATGTGACCAGGGTGTGAAGGATTGGCTATGATCCGGCCAGCACACCTCCGGGTCCTGGAGATGTACAGATCCTGGAGAGATGGGAGCTTGCAGCCGATCACCTTCTCAGAAGTGCGCACGACGCGCTGCAGCCTTAGTCTGTCCCTGGCAGTGGCTCCTGCCTACCACACGGTTATGGAGGTGGTGAGGATGGACTCGATGATGGCTGTGTAGAACTGCACTAACATCTTGGTGGGTAGCTTGAGCTTCCTCAGCTGCCGCAGGAAGAACATCCTCTGCTGGGCCTTTTTGATGAGGGAGCTGATGGTCGGCTCCCACTTGAGGTCCCTGGTGATGGTGGTGCCTAGGAAGCGGAAGGAATCTGCAGTGGTGATGGGAGAGCCTGTGAGGGTGAGGGGGGGGCAGAGGGGTTGTGACTTTCCTGAAGTCCACAATCATCTCCACTGTCTTCAGAGCGTTCAGCTGCAGGTTGTTGTTGTTGCACCAGGACGCCAGCTGGGCCACCTCTCTCCTGTAGGTGGACTCGTCGCCGTTGGAGATGAGCCCGATGAGGGTGGTGTCGTCCGCAAACTTGATCAGCTTGACAGACTGGTGGCTGGAGGTGCAGGAGTTGGTATAAAGGGAGAAGAGTAGGGGGGAAAGTACACAGCCCTGGGGTGATCTGGTGCTGATGCTAACAGAGTCTGAGACAGTCTTTCCCAGCCGCACATGCTGCCTCCGGTCCGTCAGGAAGTCGGTGATCCACCTGCAGAGGGAGTCAGGCACGTTGAGCAGGGACAGCTTGTCCCGGAGCAGAGCGGGGCAGATGGTGTTGAATGCAGAGCTGAAGTCCACAAACAGGATCCTGGCGTAGGTTCCCGGGGAGTCCAGGTGCTGCAGGATGGAGTGGAGGGCCAGGTTGACTGCGTTGTCTACAGACCTGTTAGCTCAGTAGGCAAACTGCAGCGGGTCCAGGAGGGGAGTGGTGATGGACTTGAGGTGGGGCAGGACCAGGCATTCAAAGGACTTCATGACTACAGAGGTGAGCGCTACAGGTCTGTAGTCGTTAAGTCCAGTGATCCGTGGCTTCTTGGAGACAGGGATGATGGTGGAGGATTTGAGGCAGGTCGGCACGTGGCATAGCTTAAGGGAGGTGTTAAAAATGTCTGTGAAGACAGGAGCCAGCTCTTTCGCACAGTGTCTCAGGGTGGAGGGAGACACGCCGTCCGGACCGGGGGCCTTGCGCGGGTTCAGTCTGGAGAACTGTCTGAGCACGTCCTGCTCACTGATGACAAGGGCAGGGGGGGAGGGGGGGGCCGCCTTTGATGAAGTAGGGACCGTGGAGGCAGTGGAGCTGGGGGGAGGGGGGGAGTTGGACACGGCTGACGAGGTGTCAAAACGGGCATAGTGTTGGGACAGTCTTTGACAAAGGGCTTTGTCATCCTGACCTTTAGGAGCCTGAGGCCGATAGTTGGTGATTTGCCTCAGTCCTCTCCACACAGAAGCAGAGTTGTTAGCAGTGAACTGCTGCTGGAGTCTCTCAGAATACACAGATTTAGCTCTCCTCAGCTCTCTGTTAAATCGATATTTAACCTCCCTGTAGTGGTCCCTGTCTCCACTTTTCAACGCTGCTTCCTTCTCCTTCCTGATTTGTCTGAGCTTAGCAGTGAACCAGGGCTTGTCATTGGAGTACCTCACCCTGGTCCGCGATGGAAGAATGCTCTCCTCACAATAGTGGATATATGAGTTCACAGTGTCCATGTACTCATCCAGATCATGCGTGGCTCCTTTAAACATGCCCATGCCCTGCAGCCATTGTCATCCCACTTACCCTCTCCATATCTCCTCCTGCTCCCTCTGAGTGTTCACCGACCCTGGGGCTCCAGACGAAGGAGGACCCCAAGAGGGAATCGCCAGCATTGGAGCATCCCTCAACATGGAAGCAGCATTCGCGGCGAAAGCAGCCGTCCTCCTCCGTCAGCCCTGTCGGCCAGGGAGAGGGATGACACCCCACACTGTACAGCAGCAGGCAGCATCCACGTCCAGGCTAACAGACAAGTTAATTTTCATTCTTCTTCAACTTATAATGAAATGTCTTGCCTGATTCCTGGTAGGGAGGCTCAGGAAGTGCAGTCCCCTGAATTCCTCCCACCTGCTGCTGCTTTGAATGGCTCACCAGCCCTCTCTCTGCTTGTTCTTGCTTCCTCCGAGGGTACCCCAGAGCTGAACTGTCAGGGTCAGAAGGAGTCAGAGGTCAGGGAGGATCCATTCCCCACAGTAACGGTGAGCCGGACATCAGCCGCCACGCTGAAGCAATCTTCAGCACGGGCTATGTTGGCTGAGATATTGACTGCAGAGACCATCATGCCTGTTGCGGAGACTGCCGCAGCAGAGTCAGCGTCCGAGCTGCACCTCCAGGCGGCCGAGCCAGTTGAGACATCGCCCATATTGTCTGAGTCCTGGACGGCGGTAGAGCTCGAGCTAAGGCAAGTGCTCTCCTTTGTCTTTCTTCTTTCCCTCATTGAGCATTTTTGCCTAGCTTTAGGTGAGGAGAGCCAGCTGCAGCCACACGCTGTACATGAGCTCGCCTCGCCGGGCTCTGTCGCTACCTGCGACCCTGACCCCTCCTCTTCTGTGTGTGAGTCCTCATCTAGGGTCACCGGAGAGAGGTCCATGTTGCCGGACGAGACGGAGGATCCAGGCCCGCCTCTGGAGGTTATCGCTGCTGCTGCCAGCCCTGCTGTGGTTCCTGTGGACCAAGCTCCCCGTCTGCCCAGGTCCCTGGGGGAGCCTGTGATTGACTGCCTTCTGGCCTGGATTCTTGTGCGGGCCGGCTGGCCCAGGGTCAGGACGGCGTGGAGGTCAGCAGTGGCCCAGCTGGGTCCCATCACGGGTGCAGCAAAGGTCCTCCCGGGCTTCAGCGAGGGTGCAACCATGGCTCGGTCGGGGTCCACTGAGGGTGCAGCCGAGCTCCAGTCCCAAGCCGGGACCACTGAGGGTGCAGCCGGCCAGGTTGGGGACACCGAGGTCCCTTCCGCCCTTCCAGAGGTCCTCGGGGTGCCCCTTCCTCTTCCGCCAGGCTCCGCCGTGGTCCGCTTGCCCCTGCCGACGGGAATCGCAGGGGGTCCCCTTCTTCAGTATGGCCACCCACCTTTCAGCCTTCCAGTGGGTAGGCTGCTGCCTCGTCTCTCCCGCTAGGCCTGGTGGCTCAATTAGGTGGGTCGGCTGCCCGAAGTACCGGGTTCCTGGGTCAAGTGTCCCTTTTTCCCTGACAGGCCACCTGATGCTGTTCTGCAGGCCGCCTGCTGGCCCTGGGATTTTGGCCGGCCTCCTGAACTTACGGCCACCTGCTGGGCCTTGGATTCTGGCTGGCCCCCCGAACCGTGCGACTCTTGGGTGTGTGTGGGGGGGGTAGCTTGTTTCGGGGATGGGTGGTGTCATTGTGTTGTTTTGTTGTGTTTTTCCATTCTTGATTGATCTCTCCTAACCTGTTTTCCCCCACCTCCCGCCCTGGTTTGGTGTGTTGGCCTTTTGGGTGGGTGGGTGGGGGGCAGATTTTGCTCTCTGTTTTTGATGGTTTGATGGGTGTCTGGTTCCACCCCTTGAGGAGGAGGGGGCGCTTCATGTTCGGGGTTGTTCACCCCATCCATGACTTGTGGCTGTAGGTTTTCATTACGTGTTATTAATTCCAGCTGGCAGATTGAGCCTTGCTCTCTGCCAGTCCTACAGTCACGCTTTCCTCCTCATACCAGACACTCACCAGCTGTTTGAAATCACCACACACACACGCACACACACGCGCGCACACACACACACACACACACATAGAGTTTCAATCAGTCACGCACCTGCTCGCCACATGGCTGTGTCCAATTGCTCTCATTTAGGGTTTGTGTATTAATAGAGAGGACTGTGACCAGCCAGTGTGGCAGCTTAACGTCAACTCTGGACATCCCGGCTCGCGTCTGTTGGTTTTCCCCTGGACTATACTGTGTTGTGCCTCAGAACCTTTCCGCTCCGACATGTATGTAAGTCCTTCCTCTAATCATGCCGTTTCTCTACGCTCCTATCCTGCCAGGAGTGCATATGGTATTTAATCCCAGCCAACGAAGTTTGTAGCCCGTTGTCTCACCCATTGTCACAGTGACTGTTATTTGGACATTTTGTATATTAACTCCTTTGTAAATAAACACGTTACATACTGCACTTTGGGCTTGCTGCCAATTCCTATGTTTGCTGCAAAATTACACAGCGGACATGACATTATTTTGTTAAAAAATCAATAACTTTCCCATAATAATATAATTTACTGAGATACCCTAGTATTGTGGTGACCCACCACACTCTGCACGACGTTCCTCACACTCAGCAGGTCTGGAGGAAGCAGAGGACCATTCACATACGGACAGAGAGCCCCTGGGGGACAGCCAGAACAATGGACCGTTGTTTATACATTCCCGGATTAGGGAAAGGACGTCCGGGTGCCAGTTGGTCACGCTAATAATAGGTATTGACTGATATGTATAGCAATATGCTAAAGTGCCATGCATTCTCCCTCTGTCTGTATAACATCTATAAAAGAGCTTACGATACATGCCTCAGTAGCACAGTAGCGCACTGAGCCACAAAGTGCGTCTCATTATGTTGGAGGAAAATAAAACTTTGCAACCTTCCAGCTCGTCGCATCTCGCCTGATCTTATTCCTCCACAGTATATGCAAACAATAAACAGTGAAACCCATGTATATGTATTTATATTGTGACACTCCAAGGGTTCACACAATAATGAGAGAGGTGGTGTGACGTATAGACATTTATTCTTCACTGACTCATTACACAGAACAGAGGGGAGGTCATTCACACGGACACTCATCTCACTCAGGGTGACACAGACACATAATCTCTCACACAAAGGGAAACCAACACTGTCACAACTGGTCTTATAACACAGTTATAATGACACAACAATAGCACTCCAAACACAAGAATAATAACAGTCTTTGAATCCCCCGTGGAGCAAAGCATGCCAGGAGAATCCCCCACCCCTTATCACAGCCCCGACATTACACTGCCCCCCCACCCCGGACTGGTTTCTGTCCCCAGAATAATAAGTCCAACTCAAAAGTCCAATACAAACCCGTCCAGGTGTCGGGGCACCCGCCGTTGGCGGCGGCTGTTACACACAGGCCCATTAGTGTCCATTCGAGCCTTGACTGGGGTATCCGGTCAGGATGGAGCCTCTGGATTGGCCACCCACGGGACAGCTGGCTGGTATGGGATGAGGCGGTCATGATGAAGCACCACCACCCGGTTCTTCTTATGCAGCCTCACCCTGTATACTACATCCGACAGTGTCTGTAGAAGCACGCACGGTCCCGACCAGTGGCTCACCAGCTTTGATGAACGTCCCTTTTTCCGCTCCGGGCAGGAAACCCAGACTTGATTCCCGGGTGCAAAGTCTCTGCCCTGGCAGTAGGAGTCATATGCTTGCTTCTGTCGACTCCCCGCCACTGCCAGGGCCTCCCAAGCCAGTTCGTGTACCGTGTGAAGACATTCTCTCAAGCAAAACAAATAATCCAACCCTGATTTGTCTTCCACCTCCCACTCCGGGAAAGGGGAAGGGGGGGGACACCAAATCCACCGGGGTGCGCAGCTCACGTCCAAACATCAGCCCTGCAGGGGTACACCATGTGGATTACTGAACTGCTGTCCGGTACGCCCACAGAATCAGGGGCAAATGCAGGTCCCAGTCTCTCTGTCGCTGGTCCACTAGGATGATGAGCTGAGTGGTCAGGGTCCAGTTAAAATGTTCAACCAGGCCGTGACTCTGTGGATGCAGTGGCGTGATCTGGGTCTTCTGGATGCCCAGCTGCCTGCAGACCTCCTGAAAGACCTCTGCCTCAAAGTTCCGTCCCTGGTTGCTATGCAGCTCCTCCAGCATGCTGAACTGACAAAGCATCTCATCCACCAGCTTTGATGCTGTGGTGGCGACGCTCTGATCAGGGACCGCATACACTTCTGGCCATTTGGTGAAGTAATCCATTGTGACCAGATTGTAACGGTTCCCCTGATACGTAGTCGGAAAAGGGCCCAGAATGTCCACTCTCGCTGAGGCTGATTACAAGCAGGGTGACGAAGGTTACCGGTAGAGGGTGAGGCTAGAGTCAGGTCTGGGAAACGCCGCTGCTGCGCAGAGACGGAGGCTAGCAGCTCAGCGTACTCGGGGAAATCATTGAGTTTGGGATGGGTCTCCACCAGTCTGACTGCCGCCACCACATGCTTCAGGATTTGGGTTGGATGGAAGGAAGAACGAGTTTCAGGCACACAGCTCCGGATGAGCTCAGCTGCCCACTGCGTCTCTTCTCGGGGAATCCCAGCTGACTTCCTCCTCCGCTGTGGATGGGATCGGCACTTGGGTGACGTGGACTCCTGGGCTGGATGGGTGACAGGAACCAGATCCCAAGGTGAGGAGCGGGGATGCCTCACCTTCAGCTTCCTGCCGGAATTCCCCTCCGGTCCCCTTCGGCGTGGTCGGCATGGCGAGGATTGCGCTTAATTGCCACCTCTGCGAGGTCCAAGTACCAGCGTGGGCCATCAGGAGTGACATTGCGACGAGCATTGGAGAGCAGGCCGCCTGAGATACTGTTTCCCCGGATCTGGGACTTGGTTCGGCCGCCTGAACTGCTTTTTTCCCTTCCAGTGATTTGGAATCTGGATGCGGGTAGACCGCCTGAACTGCCTTTTTTTTTTTTCTCTCTCTCCGTGCTCTACCTGCCGGCATCCCTGTGAGTGTGTTTTTTTTTTTCTCCTCTGTAAGTTTGAAGGGATGCTCCTTTTTTGTCTTTGCCTGGTTTTTGTATGAGACTGTATCTGTAGTTTTGCTGACCTACTTTGTAGTGTTTGAGTCCCCCCCCCCCAGTGGATTATGGTACGTGTGTATTTTTGGAAATGTACCTGTATTTTGGTTTTCTTGCTTGTTTTTTTTTTCTTCCCTCAGTGGGATTATGGTACCCGTATTGTTTGGAAATGTACCTGTATTTTGTTTCTCACAAAATACAGGTACATTGTTTGTGTTTGTGTTTTTGCCCCACGTGGCTATTTATTTTGTCATTTTACCTTTCGTTAATAAAACATGCAAACTCATTGGTTGGCCTATAGCGTCTTAATGATGTCCCTCAAGGGACACCCATGACAAACATTTTTGATTGGTTTTAGCATTCAATTTTTGATTTACTGTTAAAAAAACACACACCATTAACACAAACTTCCATTACATCTCTTCCATTGAGTTGTGTAGATTTGAATGGTTTACACTTTGTTTACAACTGCATTAAATAATTAAACCAGTCTTCATCCTGAGGACCTTTCTTATCATGTTTCTCACAACAGTTTGTTCAACTAAGTAGAGAATGCTTCAGCAGAATCATAAAATATTAATAGTGCTAATTTATGGATATTAAAAATAACATTGCCATTATCAGGGCTGACACTGATGATGAGGATTTTGGAGGATGTAAAGTACTGTATTTGGTCATTTCAAGGTTCAAGATTCAAAGATTCAAAGATTTTATTTGTCGATACTCCTATACGTACAGGACATACAGGAGAATTGAAATGGTGTTTCTCTCTCTCTCCAGTGGTGTGTGCAATATAAAAAAAGAAAAAGGAATAAGGGTGAAAATGACATGTTTCGGGACCCAGGAGACAGACACTGACACGGGCAAATTAGTGAACAATAATCTTTATTAGAGTGAGACGGTGTGTAGTGCAAGTGTGAGCGCGTGGATAGTATCCTGGTCACTGGAACTGAGCACTCTGGACGGAGACCCGGCAACCCTGGAACATATAAGCACAGACAATTACTTTTGTCCCACGCTAATGACAAGCTATCAGTAGTGAGGCTTACTTGGGAGAAGCACAGGTTACGTCCTGCTGAGAACCAGCGGCCGTGCAACGTGGAGGTGAAGGCGTCCGGGAACGAGCTGGGGCTTCCACCTGTGACTGAGACGAGGACAGGTCTTCCAGTGACTCCGGCTGTGACACCACAGACCAGGGCGATGACAAACCAGCTGATGACAAGACGAGTGATTCCACAGAACGTGGTGACGATGATAATCCAGACGATGACAAGGCGAGTGATTCCACAGAGCGTGGTGACCATGACAATCCAGACGATGACGAGGTGAGTGATTCCACAGAACGTGGTGACGATGACACAACAGATGACGATGACACAAACTCCACCGGTAACGGTGGCCAGTACTCCTGTAACTGATACAGTAACAATTCAGGAATTTGTGGAGCCAGACGTACCGGTAGTCGTGGTGGTAGCGAACCGCTACGTGTGCGAGTTGGCGTAACCCCGTCAGCTGGGGACGCAGGTCCGCCGCCAAGGGAGTCCACCTGTGCACAGGGGTAGAGGTTAGGAGTAGAGTAGCAAACAGCTCTCTTACGTGCTTGACTTTGAACTGAAGTCCTTGACGAGGCGAGAGACGTTCTAGACGAGACCAGAGAAGATTCTGACGAGGCAGTTCCTGACGAGACAGTTCCTGATGAGACAGCTTCTGACGAGACAGCTTGAGACGAGACAGCTTCCGACAAGACAGCTTCTGACAAGACAGCTTCTGACAAGACAGTTTCTGACGAGGCAGTTTTTGACAAGACAATTCTTGACGAGACAGATTCTGACGAGACAAGAGAATACCTTGACGAGGCCAGAGAACGGAGTTCTGGTTCTTTCTCAGACGAGGAGGACAGACGACTCCGTGCCGGGCTGTCAGCAACACTGGCTTTTAACAGCTGCTGATTAACACCTGTGGATCTGTGCGCAGCTGGAGTTAATGATGCCAATGACGGCCCAGAGGCCGCCATGACAGTACTCCCCCCTCTAGCAGTGCCTCCAGGCACCTGCCCAATTCTACCTGGATTCGCCCGGTGGAAGTCGCGAATCAGCTGCTTATCCAAGATCAACGCTGGGCGAATCCAAGACCGATCCTCCGGTCCAAAGCCCTCCCAGTCCACCAAATACTGAAGGCCACGACCCCGCCTACGAACATCCAAGATGGCAGTCACCTCCCAGGCCGGATGGCCATCGATCATCCTTGGGGGTGGGGGTGCCGCGGGAGCAGGGCACAGGGGGTCAGAGACGTACGGCTTGACCTGGGAGACATGAAAGGTGGGGCAGATACGCATCGAAGAGGGGAGAGACCAGCGCACAGACACAGGGTTAACAATACGATTAATGGTGTAGGGACCAATAAAGCGTTTAGTCAGCTTACGCTTTTCAGCCGGCACACCAATATTCCAGGTAGATAACCAAACCTTCTGACCCACCTTATACTCCGGGGCGGGTCTCCTATGCCGGTTGGCCACCTGGATATTACGTTCAGTAGTTTTCAACAAAGCTTTGCGAGCGAGGAGCCACACTCGCCGGCAGCGTTTAATATGTGCCTGGACAGAAGGAACCGCTACCTCCTTCTCCTCCTCAGGAAACAACGGAGGATCAAACCCACAAGAGGCTTTAAACGGGGAGACGCCCGTGGCCGTGGAGATCGTAGCGTTGTGAGCGTACTCAATCCAGGGCAGGAACTTGCTCCAGGAAGATGAGCAGGAGGAGATGACACAACGGAGGGCGGCTTCCAGCTCCTGATTAGCCCTCTCGCACTGACCATTACTTTGGGGGTGATAGCCAGAAGAGAGGCTGGCAGTGGCTCCTAGTGCCGTGCAGAAGGCCTTCCAAACTTGAGATACAAACTGGGGTCCTCGATCGGACACAATATCCGCAGGGATGCCATGAAGACGTACCACGTGTTGCACCAGGAGGTCCGCAGTCTCCTGGGCCGAAGGCAGACCCCGAAGTGGCACAAAATGGGCCGCCTTCGAGAACCGGTCAACAATGGTTAATACTGTGGTGTAGTCATCTGAAGTGGGTAACCCAGTCACAAAGTCCATTGCTACATGAGACCAAGGGCGTGAAGGAACAGGTAACGGATGTAGTAAGCCTGCCAGGGGAGATGACGTCGTCTTCCCGGTGGCGCACTGAGCGCAGGCCCGGATGTAGCCAACAACGTCCTTCCGCAACCCTGGCCACCAGAAGGTCCTTTGAAGAAGATCCACAGTCCGACCCACTCCAGGATGACAAGCCAACTTGGAAGCGTGACCCCACTCAATCACCTTGCCTCGGACAGCGCGTGGAACAAACAAGCGGCCCGGGGGCCCCCCCCCCAGGGTCCGGCTCAGTCTTCTGGGCCTGGCGAACCGTCTTGCAGATTCTCCAGGACAGGGCGCCCACGATGCAGGAAGGCGGCAGGATAGGGGTCTCCTGATCCTCGGAGGATGTAGGGTCAAACTGCCGGGAGAGAGCGTCCGGCTTACCGTTCTTGCTTCCCGGCCGGTACGTGATGGTAAAATTAAACCGGCCGAAGAAGAGGGACCAGCGAGCCTGGCGTGCATTCAGGCGCTTAGCCGTCCTGAGGTACTCCAGGTTACGGTGATCAGTCCAAACCACGAACGGCTGAGCAGCCCCCTCCAGCCAATGTCTCCATTCCTCCAAAGCCAATTTCACAGCCAGTAACTCCCTGTCCCCGATGCTGTAGTTCCTCTCTGCAGGGGAGAGACGATGAGAGAAAAAAGCACAAGGGCGAATCTTACCATCCATGGGAGATCGTTGGGAGAGTACTGCTCCAACTCCTGCATCAGACGCGTCCACCTCCACCAAATATTGAAGCTTCGGGTCCACCTGGGTAAGGACTCGGGCCGAGGCGAACTCCCTCTTGAGCTTCTCAAATGCATCGGCTGCTTCCTTACTCCAGCAAAATGGAATCTTAGGGGAGGTGAGAGCAGTCAAAGGACGGGCAATATTACCAAAGTTAGGCACGAACCTCCTATAAAAATTAGCAAACCCCAGGAACCCTTGAAGCTGCTTTCTGGAGGTGGGTGCAGGCCATTCCACCACTGCCTTGACCTTGGCAGGGTCAGGAAGCACCTGGTTCCGAGCAATAATAAATCCAAGGAAAGAAGTCTGATCAGTATGAAATTCGCATTTCTCGGCCTTGACGAACAACTGGTTCTCCAGGAGGCGCTGTAATACTCTGCGGACATGCACCCGATGTTCCTCTAGTGTGCGGGAGAAGATGAGGATATCATCGAGATAAACGAAAACAAATGAGTTCAAGAAATCCCGTAGTACATCGTTAATTAAACGCTGGAAAACGGCTGGGGCGTTAGTTAACCCAAACGGCATTACCAGGTACTCAAAATGACCGCTGGGGGTCCGGAAAGCCGTTTTCCACTCATCACCTTCTCTAATGCGCACTAGATGGTAAGCATTCCTGAGGTCCAGTTTAGTAAACCATGATGCCCCCCTGGAGGGAGTCAAACGCAGTGTTCATCAAGGGCAGTGTATATTTATCCTTGACCGTTATTTCATTCAACCCCCGGAAGTCAATACAGGGGCGTAGTGAACCGTCCTTCTTTCCAACAAAGAAAAATCCGGCCCCCACGGCCGACGACGACGGGCGAATAATACCAGAGGCCAAAGATTCCTTAATGTAAGTGTCCATGGCCTCGCGCTCCGGGGCTGATAGGCTGTAAAGGCGGCTAGCAGGTAGAGGGGCCCCAGCCTTCAGATTAATGGCGCAGTCATACGGACGATGGGGGGGTAAAGACAACGCCCGAGATTTGCTGAACACTTGCCCCAAATCGTGATAAACCTCAGGTACCTTAGATAAATCCGGTGGAGATGAATCGGGCAGAGGCACTTTCACAGATGGGGCGCACGCCGCTGATTGGAGACAGGCACTAAGGCAAAACGTACTCCATGCCGTTATTCTCCCAGCTTGCCAGTCAATAGTGGGGTTATGTAGGCGCAGCCAGGGATATCCCAGAATAACGGGCGAAGAGGAAACGGGCAGCACAAGGAACTGAATCTCCTCCCTGTGATTTCCTGAGACAATTATAGACACAGGTGCTGTCTGAAGGTTAATGGTAGTCAACGACGCCTTCGACAGGGTAATCAGTCTGACAGGGGGTTCTAAAGTCTGACAACTAAGGCCCATCCGGGTTGCCAGGTCTCTAGAAATGAAATTTTGCTCAGCTCCAGAATCAACTAACGCTAGTTGCGGCTGCACGGTGGCGCAGTGGTTAGCACTGCGGCAGCACAGTTTACCCTTGGCCGGGGGATTGTGGGGATCGTGGGATCGTGGGTTCGATCCCAGCCCCCGACCAACAGTGATCTGTGTGGAGTTTGCATGTTCTCCCCGTGTTGCGTGGGTTTACTCCGGGATTTCTCCGGTTTCCTCCCACATGCCAAAAAACATGCATGTTAGGTTAATTGGCTGTTCTAAATTGTCCCTAGATATCTGTTTCCTATAGGCCCTTAGAATAGAGGGTTAGTATTAATGAAAGCGCTTTGAGTGGTCTTTGTGACTAGAAAAGCGCTATATAAGTGCAGGTTAGTTAGTTAGTTAGTTAGTTAGTGTAGAGTGTTCTGTGTGAGTATGAATGAGTCTGAGGGGTAAATGACAACAAGTAAGGGGTTCCTCTGTGTTCTTGCCCGTGAATCCCCCTACTGCGATCCACGGGCCTTCCCTTTTAACTTACTAGGACATTCAGAAACCCCATGTGACTCCTTCCCACAATAGAAACACAGGCCTTGATCCCTACGGCGCTGTTTCTCAGCTGCAGACACCTTAGAATGACCAACAATCATGGCTTCCTGATCCGGGGCCTTCTCTGACGTGGGTAAAGCGAGAGGAAGAGAGACAGGGACACAAGGGCGGGGTTTAACTGGACGGGAAGTAACTCGCCGACCAGCCGCCCGTTCCCTTAACCTACTATCGATACTAACTGCTAAAGCAATTAAATCTTGCAAGTTATCTGGTTTATCCCGTGCCGTTAACTCATCCTTTAGCTCGTCGCTAAGGCTGCGTAGAAAAATGCCACAAAGAGATGGCTCCCCCCACCCAATCTCTGCGGCCAAAACCCGGAAGTCAATGGCGTAATCTGCAGCTGATCTCTTTCCCTGCTGTAGGCTTAAAAAACGTTCTGTCAACACCTCTCCCCTATCCGTGTGATCAAATACAGACAGAAATTCAGACACAAACTCCTGGTAGGTAAGCAGAGAATAGCTAGGTCTAGCCATGATCGAATACGCCCAGTCCAAGGCTCTACCTGCCAGCAAATTTATGACATAGCCTATCCGGCTAGAGTCGAGAGAAAAATCCCCCGGCACACGCAGAAAAACTGATTCACACTGTAAAATGAATCCTCGAGCTTCCCCGAGTTTTCCGCTGAACCGGGCAGGTGTTGGAATAGGAGTGAGGCAAGAGGACGAGGAGGTGTTAGCTAGTCCTGACGCTAAGCCTGCAGGGGATGAGGTATTTGCGGTCGGGGGAAACGTTTGGTGTCCCTCCAAACAATCCAGCCGACCATTAATTTGAGTTAATTGATTCAAGATTACTGTCTGCTGGTGGGCTAGCAAATCTACCCGGGCGCTAAGAGTGTTAATTAAGCGCGACAGTGAGCTGTCCGCTGGGTCAACGTGACGGAGTCGTACTGACATGTTTCGGGACCCAGGAGACAGACACTGACACGGGCAAATTAGTGAACAATAATCTTTATTAGAGTGAGACGGTGTGTAGTGCAAGTGTGAGTGCGTGGATAGTATCCTGGTCACTGGAACTGAGCACTCTGGACGGAGACCCGGCAACCCTGGAACATATAAGCACAGACAATTACTTTTGTCCCACGCTAATGACAAGCTATCAGTAGTGAGGCTTACTTGGGAGAAGCACATGTTACGTCCTGCTGAGAACCAGCGGCCGTGCAACGTGGAGGTGAAGGCGTCCGGGAACGAGCTGGGGCTTCCACCTGTGACTGAGACGAGGACAGGTCTTCCAGTGACTCCGGCTGTGACACCACAGACCGGGGCGATGACAAACCAGCTGATGACAAGAAGAGTGATTCCACAGAACGTGGTGACGATGATAATCCAGACGATGACAAGGCGAGTGATTCCACAGAGCGTGGTGACCATGACAATCCAGACGATGACGAGGTGAGTGATTCCACAGAACGTGGTGACGATGACACAACAGATGACGATGACACAAACTCCACCGGTAACGGTGGCCAGTACTCCTGTAACTGATACAGTAACAATTCAGGAATTTGTGGAGCCAGACGTACCGGTAGTCGTGGTGGTAGCGAACCGCTACGTGTGCGAGTTGGCGTAACCCCGTCAGCTGGGGACGCAGGTCCGCCGCCAAGGGAGTCCACCTGTGCACAGGGGTAGAGGTTAGGAGTAGAGTAGCAAACAGCTCTCTTACGTGCTTGACTTTGAACTGAAGTCCTTGACGAGGTGAGAGACGTTCTAGACGAGACCAGAGAAGATTCTGACGAGGCAGTTCCTGACGAGGCAGTTCCTGACGAGACAGCTTCTGACGAGACAGCTTGAGACGAGACAGCTTCCGACAAGACAGCTTCTGACAAGACAGCTTCTGACAAGACAGTTTCTGACGAGGCAGTTTTTGACAAGACAATTCTTGACGAGACAGATTCTGACGAGACAAGAGAATACCTTGACGAGGCCAGAGAACGGAGTTCTGGTTCTTTCTCAGACGAGGAGGACAGACGACTCCGTGCTGGGCTGTCAGCAACACTGGCTTTTAACAGCTGCTGATTAACACCTGTGGATCTGTGCGCAGCTGGAGTTAATGATGCCAATGACGGCCCAGAGGCCGCCATGACAGTAAAACTAACAACAGCAGTCTATGTACAGTAATGCTACCCATAGTGCAAATGGCGACAAAAGATAGACCCTGACATCCCATCGTGCAAATAAAGATAAATCCTACCTTGTTCCATGTTTCCTCCTTGTAGAAAGCAGGTTTGCTGGTAAACATGTCAGTCTCTCATGGTTTCATGTTTTCCTCAATAAAAAAGTAGAATAATTTCAGTTTTGTAAACCATCTTTTAAATCCACCACCATAGTCCTGTTATACTGCTAATACTACTACAATTGCTATGAACAAAATAACATTACATCTGCTCTGTCACAGGTTTTAATGTCATGTCCCATCATGTAATGCTACTACCCATCTCTAATGTCTCTCAGAAACTGCCTTCACCCAACAACTGTACGACAGATTTTTTTGAAAAAGGGCTGACCCGGCTAGCTATTTGAGCTAGCACAAGTTTATGAGCTTTTACTGCACATAATCAAGAAAAATAGCTGGGGAAATAAAATAAGATCACAGACTACAGAATCTACCTGTTAACTTCAGTGGTAAAATGGATGGCAATGGATCAGCGTTCTCGTCGCGCCCTCCGCCAGTACCCAGGCTTGCCCAGGGAAGCTAATGATCCTACCAGCAGACTAAATTCGAAGAAACGACGCCTCAGTGCCAAGTCAAAGAAGAATCCTAGTCACAGTCCCAAAGCCAAAAGCAAACAGCCCCGAGAGCACCTTGTGGTAGGACCTGCCCTTCGCATACTACAACTAAACGTTGAAGGCCTATCTGCAGCCAAGCGAAGCCTTATTGAAGTCCTCGCCTTCCAACACTCGATTGATGTAATCTGCCTCCAAGAGACTCATATTGGCACAGAGGAAGCTGGCCACTACACCATCAATGGCTTTGACCTCCTGTGCTATGTTCCACATGCCAAACATGGACGTGCCACCTATGTGCGTTCTGACATAGTTGAAGTAAACCACCTGACAACAACACATTTCTCAGACACCATAACCATTGGTGGCTTCCATATTGTCAATGTGTACAAGCCCCCTAGTGCCAACTGGGATCTGCAGGTCTTACCCACCCCACCCCACCCTGCCATCTATGTGGGGGACTTTAACAGCCATCACCCTGACTGGGGGTACCCAGCAGTGGATAGTGACGGGGAGGTACTTTCAGACTGGGCATCTAGAAATGATATCGCTCTGATACACGACCCCAAACAAAGAGGAACCTTCCACTCTGCTAGGTGGAAGAAGGACTATTCTCCTGACCTGTGCTGGGTCAGCTCTTTGAATGGGACGCCATATCCTACACAGATCCTCATTCTTGACGATTTTCCACACAGACAACACCGGCCCCTGCTTGTACACATTGGCCTACAACTTCCAGTCATAAACAGCCCGAGGAAGATGTGCTGGAACTTCCGCAAAGCCAACTGGAAGAAATTCAGTGAAACCCTGGATCGGAGTGCTGTTACCATCCCACTCCACACCATCACTGTAGATGAAGCATACAACCGCTTCTGCAACGCAATCTTCAAGGCTGCTCACACTGCAATCCCACGAGGCTACCGACCCGTCTATGTCCCATGCCTGGACGGAGAAAGCGCTGCCCTCCTACAATCCTATCAAACATCAGGGGACCCAGAGATAGCAGAACATCTCAATGAATCGCTAAGTACAGCCCGGTGAAAGAAATGGGAGGAGACAGTTGCTGACCGGAGCTTTATCCACTCTAGCAGGAAATGTTGGAGCCTCATCCATCACCTAGGAGCTGCACAGAAGCCCCCTAGCCAAAGCCGAGCATCTGTCACACCCAACCAAGTTGCATCCCACCTACTGACCATCCCCAAAGCACCCCAAGACAAAGACACCAGAAGAGCAGTTACAACTGAGCTAAAAAAACACAAAAAAATGCCCGTAGAGGAAATGAACCCTGAACCCTTCGAGGCTGCTGAACTGGAGAAAGTCCTACAGGGCCTGAAATGTGGAAAGGCAGCAGGATACGACAACATCTTCCCAGAATTCATGAAAAATCTTGGGCCCCGAGCCCTAACCTGGTTGACACAACTCTACACAAGGATCATACAAACAAATTCAATCCCAAAGAAATGGCGGACAGCAAAGGTCATTGCCATACCAAAACCTGGCAAAGACCACAAACTACCAGCAAGCTACCGCCCAATCTCCCTACTCAGCGTTCCTTATAAAATCATGGAGCGCCTAATACTGCAACGTATTTCCCCAGGAATAGAGGAAATTCTAAGTGTGGATCAAGCAGGTTTCCGCAAGGACCGCAGCACAGGAGAACAAGTACTGGCCCTAACCACCTTCACCGAAAATGGCTTCGAGAGCAGACTGAAGACAGGGGCTGTGTTTCTCGATCTTACAGCCGCCTATGATACGGTCTGGCACAAAGGCCTCCTCCTGAAACTTACAAAGGCGATCCCTGCCTGGGCAACAGCAATTATAAAAACCCTGCTGACCAACCGAAGGTTCAGAGTCCACCTCAGTCAGAACACAAGCGCATGGAGAACGCAGAAAAACAGGCTCCCACAAGGCTCAGTTCTAGCTCCAACCCTGTTCAACCTCTACATAAACGACCTGCCCACTACAAAATCCCGCAAATTCATCTATGCAGACGACATTTGTTTGGCACTCCAAGCACCAGACTTTGAGTCACTGGAACGGGTGCTCATGGAAGATCTTGCCAAACTGGACCAGTTCTGCAAAACCTGGAACCTAAAACCAAGCCCAGCAAAAACCGTCTCCAGTGTATTCCATCTCCACAATGTAAAAGCTGCCAGAGAACTAAACATCCACCTGAGCGGACTCAAGCTTAAGCATGCCTCGAATCCAACCTACCTTGGAGTGACCCTTGACAGGAGCCTATCCTTCAAGGAACATTTAAAGGGGACGGCTGTTAAGGCGAAGGCATGAAACAACCTGCTCTGCAAGCTCGCTGGTGCAAAATGGGGGGGGCGGCAGTCTCCACCCTGCGCACCTCAGCACTGGCCCTTTCATACTCTGTAGCAGAATATTGTGCCCCTGTCTGGTCCAGGTCATCCTACACACACCACATAGACACCCAGCTCAACACAACCATGAGAACCATAACTGGGACAATCCGCTCAACACCACTCCCCTGGCTCCCTGTACTGTCAAATATAGAACCCCCACACATCCGGCGAGCAGCACTAACTCAAAGGATGCTTCAAAAAGCCAAAGACTCTCCTCACTTACCAATCCATGCAGATATCTACACCCCACCCACTGCCCGACTTCCATCCAGACAGCCGATTTGGAAAAACCCTCCCCCAGCTGATTTCACCATCCAGACAGCTTGGCAAGAGGAATGGGAGACCAAGGAGGTCCCAAACAAACACCTGGTGACAAACCCCAACCAACAGGTCCCGGGCACCAACCTCCCAAGGAGACAGTGGTCTACACTCAATCGCTTCAGGACTGGACATGGCCCCTGCTTGGCCAGCCTTCACAGATGGGGCAGTATCCCTAGCCCACTGTGCGCATGTGGAGAGGAGCAAACAATGGAACACATCATAGAGGCTTGCCCGTTCCAAAGACTGGAAGGAGGATTACACACCCTCCATACAGCAAACCAGGAGGCAACTGCTTGGCTTGAGGACTTTGCATTTGCTAAATAAAATAGTGGTAAAATGACCAAAACAACGGCCATTCATTAACTTACCCGGGATTATTAAGCAGACACTCCGTGAAATGAATGGTGATCTAGTTGAAAGTTCCATTGTTTGGAACTATTTGCTGCTCCATGACCCACGTGACTTCCGGCGTTCACAGTTTCAATAGAAGTTTACCAGAGTGTCGCAACTCTCATATTATACAGTGCTGGTGCGTCCACACGCTGCCTAAACCAAGAAAGAGAAGCTGCTAGCAGCAACATGGTGAACGTGTGTTGTCATCATGGTCAATACCTCCACATGCATGAAAGTGATGCCAGATTATTCAGACTGTCTCTATTACTTAATGATGTTGAAACTGAAGCCTTATGAAACAATGAACAACTTTGAGACAATTGCTTCATGAGTGACACAGTGTTATGAAACAGCTAATAAAGACTGCCAGTTGGTGACTGACTGTCAGAACTGCATCTGAGTGGAAAACCTGAAAAAAATCTCTATCCATCTTACTCCTAGCCCCCATGATGCCTTATGTGAATTATGGGTGCAACTTCCGGTACTAGTTTAGAATGTGTGGTTGTCACAGAAACGGGACACTTCTCCTTGTTAAAAAACAATGACTTTGGCAACAAAAACGCGGGAACACAGCCTTTTGCACCTCAAAAAGAGTAAAATAATCATACCACTTCCCACAACTGTAGAGGGATGAGATGCTGACTTTAAAAAGTGGCATTGCAGACAGTAGCTCCGTTTGTTTGCGCTGCTGCTAAGATGCTAATGGTGTAAACAAATAAAAGCTCTGAGATAAATCATTGTCTCCAACGCAATAAAGTTGGTTGCATTTTGTTAAAAGATGTTGGACATAATCAAATTTACCTTAGAGCAGATGTAGAATCGAGTCAGTGCCACAAAGAACCACAACACCGTGCTTGGGTGTTTTAATGTTGAAATGATGAATGTGTTAATGTTTTAAAATTAAAATGCTCATCATGCTGTCATGCCATGAATGCTTGTTATTTAATTAACACATACAGACCTTTTCTGACAATTGCTCAAAATTTTTTTGGTCAATATATTGTGATAATTTAAAAAATTAATGCATGCAGAAGCTGCTTATATCAAGTTCATATTGTTCCAAGGCAATGCAACGAATGCAAAAAAACTAAAAAAAAAAAAAAAATTCGATATCTTTCTTAAATTGTTAAGCCTTAGGAAGCAAACTGTTATTATTTTTTATTTATTTTACTTCATGCAGCCTTGCATCTGGTGACATATATAAACGTCAGATCTGAGACATTCATACAAGTGAAAACATACCTGGTGTTGTCTTGTGTCTGTCCCACAGATCACACTAACAGTCCTTCTTAGTTTTCAGTGCATGATCGCATTGCCAGTGAGAAGCCTCCATTGACACAGTCTATGGCACAAACATGAACACCAGCAACAAGTATCAGAACTATGCCAAAATATTCAAAAAATACAAAAACTACAAGGCTGAAATTTGCTGCCACTTGAGTGCCAAACACGTATGTGAACTATACATTAAAATGAATTTGAAAAACTTTTAAAAATGCTATTTTAAACATCCCACTACTCCACTCTTGCTAACTGATTTAACATTACTTTAGCCGAAACCGGAAGTTGCCCCCATAATCATTTCTACAGCAGCGCCCTCAGGAATAAGGTGGATAGTCTTATATCAATAGTAAAATATGCAAAATCTTCTACCATAAATTTGTAACTTTTCTGTTTTCAGTCAAATATTTTTCTGCCAAATTTGTTTTTCTTAATTTTTCAATGTTTTCCATTTTTCCTCATGTATCTGACAGCGGTGAAGTTAGTTTTATGTTTGACGTTCAATATTTGGCTCCATTGGAATTCCCAGCAGCTGACAAGAGAGAAGCCCAACAACAGACATTCGCACTCCGACAAGCTTCCGCGTATTGCCCGGTCTTCTAAACGAGGGTTTTGTTATATAGTTATTTATGTCAGGTCAGGCATTGGTTTGCTTGCTACCAGATAACCATGAAAACCAGTACTACCTGTCTCATGGGTCGGGCCATTGGCGACTCAACCGACAACCCTGCCCTTCCAAGGGCGTAGAGGGTGAAACTGGGCATCCTCGCAGAACTAAAAACAATATCTTTCACAGGTCTGTGGTGGACCACTCCCAGTTACACGGAGTGTGACTGGACATCCTGGCAGATAAGCACATCTGTCACAAGGTCTGTGGTGGACTTTTGCCAGTCGGTGCATCGTGACATGCACTACACAAAGAGCAGAGATAAACAAACCTATCATCTGGTCAGTCACTGCAACAGATACTGGAGTCAATTTGTCTTGGCCTGTCCTTGCCACTGATAATACCTGAATCTGCCAAGAATGTGCCGCCAGTCCATCAAAAGCTAGCGGTACTCAAATACTTTGCAAGCAGTTTCATGAAATGGTCAGTCAGAAAGCAACTCATACCAGCTCGGACGTCGCCTGGGTTAACAAGGTCAGGAGTTCCTGGCAGCGGAAGGCGAAGGACAGAGCTGCATGGAGGAATCTGATCATACCTAAATGAAACAGTCATTGTTTCCCCCAACAGACTGCTATGATGATGATGATGATATCTATATGCTTGGTGTTCTGTTTATGTGGCATGGGGTGGTGGCTCCGCCTTTCGGTCACGCCACCACCCGTGAGTTTAAAAGGGCTGCATGCAGGAGGGGCTGTCTCTTGGCTGTCTTTCTGCACAAAGGCTTGGTGTGGTTAGGTGCACTGTACCCTGTTGTTACGTGGCTATTTTTTCTGTTTGGTGCATTATTCCTGTGGGAATCCATGCCGCCCGTTGGCGCCGCCATCTTGGGAATGGGAGCTCAGTTTTTTGTTACATCGACCTCGATGTAACACGTTTACTTAGTAATTTACACCCGTGTACCACATCTACAAACTCTTATGATTATCCCACGTGAATTTCGTTTGCATTACGTGGCTATTTTCCCATTTCATGCAGTTTCTGTCATCATCGCTGTTGCGATGGCCAAACACGGTGGCATCCACATTGGTGTGTGAGCTCAAAGTGCAAAAAGGAAGAATAATAATGAGGATTTCTCCTTCTTTGCTATATTCCATATCAGCCATGATTCCTTTGGCGTGTGTCTGCCACCTTCTAAACTGTCAGATCAATAGAGATTAGTACAAATTCTCAGTATAGCCGGGGGACGCCAATAAGTTGTCACGTGCAGTTGCTGCGCTGTGCCACTGGGGGCGTGCGACCTGTCCATTTAATCTGGGCAGTTAAAGGGTTAAATGTGTTATATACAGACGTGGACAAAATTGTTGGTACCCCTCTGTTAATGAAAGAAAAACCCACAGTGCTCACAGAAATAACTTGAATCTGACAAAAGTGGTAATAAATAAAAATTCTATGAAAATAAACCAATGAAAATCAGACAGTGCTTTTGAACTGTGGTTCAACAGAATTATTTTAAAAAACAAACTTATGAAACAGACCTGGACAAAAATGATGGTACCCCTAGAAAAGATTGAAAATAGTGTGACCATAAGGACATGTTCAACCAAGATGTGTCCTCTAATTAACATCACAGGTGTCTACAAACTTGTAATCAGTCAGTCGGCCTATTTAAAGGGTGACAAGTAGTCACTGTGGTGTTTGTTGACATGGTGTGTACCACACTAAACATGGACCAGAGGAAGCAAAGGAGAGCGTTGTCTCAGGAGATTGGAAAGAAAATTATAAACAAGCATGTTGAAGGTAAAGGCTATAAGACCATCTCCAAGCAGGTTGATATTCCTGTGACTACAGTTGCACATATTATTCAGAAATTTAAGATCCACAGGACTGTAGCCAACCCCCCTGGACGTGGCCGCAGGAGGAGACGGATAATACGAATGGTAACAAAAGAGCCCAGAACAACCTCTGAACACATTCATGGTGAACTCCAAGGTCAAGGTACATCAGTGTCAGATCGCACCATCCGTCGTTGTTTGAGCCAAAGTGGACTTCATGGGAGACGACCAAGGAGGACCCCACTGTTGAAAACAAATCATAAAAAAGCCAGACTGGAATTTGCCAAACTGCATGTTGACAAGCCACAATGCTTCTGGGAGAATGTCCTATGGACAGATGAGACAAAACTGGAACTTTTTGGCAAGGCACATCAGCTGTATGTTCACAGATGCAAAAATGAAGCATACCAAGAAAAGAACACTGTCCCTACTGTGAAACATGGAGGAGGTTGTGTTATGTTCTGGGGCTGCTTTGCTGCATCTGGCACAAGGTGTCTTGAATCTGTGCAGGGTACAATGAAATTTCGAGACTATCAAGGTATTCTAGAGAGAAATGTGTTGCCCAGTGTCAGACAGCTTGGTCTCAGTCGCAGGTCATGGGTCTTGCAACAGAATAATGACCCAAAACACACAGCTAAAAACACCCAAGAATGGCTAAGAGCGAAACAATGGACTATTCTAAAGTGGCCTTCTATGAGCCCTGATCTAAATCCTATTGAACATTTGTGGAAGGAACTGAAACATGCCGTCTGGAGAAGGCACCCTTCAAACCTGAGACAACTGGAGCAGTTTGCTCATGATGAGTGGGCCAAAATACCTGCTGAGAAGTGCAGAAGTCTCATTGACAGTTACAGAAATGGCTTGATTGCAGTGATTGCCTCAAAAGGTTGTGCAACAAAATATGAAGTTAAGGGTACCATCATTTTTGTCCAGGCCTGTTTCATGAGTTTGTTTTTTAAAATAATTCTGTTGAACCACAATTCAAAAGCATTGTCTGATTTTCATTGGTTAATTTTAATAGAATTTTTATTTAATCCCACTTTTGTCAGATTCAAGTTATTTCTGTGACCATTGTGGGTTTTTCTTTCATTAACAGAGGGGTACCAACAATTTTGTCCATGTGTGTAGTTATTTATATGTTCGGTGTTCTGTTTGTGTGGCACGGGGTGGTGGCTTAGCCTTTCGGTCACGCCACCACCCGTGAGTATAAAAAGGCTGCATACAGGAGGGGCGGTCTCTTGGCCATCTCTCTGCACAGCGGTTTGGTGTGGTTAGGTGCACTGTGCCCTGTTAATAAACGTGTGTCCAGTTCAACACTTGGCCTCATCCTTTGGCTCCAACCACCGACATAACATTTGGCAACAAGGACGAAAGTGGATAAATTTGAAGGTATGGAAGTGTGTGCCCCCCCCCCCCACCCATTCAGCTATTTTTGGAGTTCCCAAGTGAGCCATCTGTTCCCTGGCCTAGGTGGTACGACACATTCCGCACGTATATGGTTGTGCTGGACCTGGGAAGAATGGAGAAGTTAAGGGCATGTGCTTTACTTGTGCATAAACTGGGAATGGAGGGACAACGGATCTTGGGCACGCTTGGTGACGCAGACAATTATGAAGAGGTTGTCAAGCTAATGGCGTGCCATTTCGGAGCACCGGACAACGTCATCGTCTGGAGAATTAAATTTTGACAGCGCCGCCAACAGGTAGGCGAGTCCATCCAATGGTTTGTGTCGGACTTGAGGCAGCTGGCCGCCGAGTGTCAGTTCGGACTGTTGGAGGAAGAAATGGTTTGCGATCAGTTGGTGGAGCATACAAAAGGGCCTTTTCCACTAGCACGCTTTAGCGTGACACGGGACGGCTCAGCACGCTTTGTACGCTTTTCCACAAGCCCCAACACGGTTTAACAGCCGCAATTCTCAGCCCCGCTGAAGGGCAGGGTACAGCAGTGCTGAGCTGTGCCGTGTTGTGACGTTAACAGACTGGTCGCCGCTGATTGGTCAGGTCGTAACCGGCGCTGATTGGTCAGGTTGTAACCGCCCCTCTCCTCCTCATCATCTACCAAATCTTCACGACCTTCTCAATAAAGTTTTTGAAAAAAAAAAAAAAAAGAATCTTCACGACCGCCTTTACTCAGCACGCAACCACTGTTGGCAGTTCCTTTTCAGTGTATTGCTGTGCTATTTTCATTTATTCTCTATCAAAAATGGCTTCGCGTAATAAGGGTGTTCCATGGACCAATAGAAGGAGCTGCAGTGTCTGCTCACTGCATTGTCAGACGAACGTATGAAGCGCGAGTTAGACAGAGCCGCCCGGAATGAAAAAATATACCGGGAGGTCTCGACATCGGAGTCCTTTAACGGTGAGTTTTAATTTTTTTTTATTGTGCGTTTTTTCGCAAATATATTCGGTAAGACGCTCAGTTTATTTATGCAATAAAAAAGCTGTTCATTTGTGGATGGATCGCTGCTTTATTGCAGCACAATGCGGACTAAAGCTTTTATTTTAATTATTCATGTGAACAATACGCTGAAATAAGCTTATGTATTCTTGTTAAAAACTATTGTCTTTTCTGTATATCTTGCACTTACGTGCTGTATTTTATTGTGTGCATTTTCCTTGTAGAATCATCCCACGCGTCCGCCGCGACAGCCCGTCCGGATTATTCAACCGAGCCTTGCTGACCCACAGCAGGCAGAGACGCCTTCATTCATCCGAGTCATGACCCAGTTTGGGAAGCTGGTGTAGACACTCAGTGGTCGGCGTGTATAAAATGTCGATTAACCTTCATGTTGTGTTGCAAAGTTTTTTTTTTCTTTTAATATTTTGTATATAATAAAATGGAATTGTTTTGGAAAGTGTGGTTTGTCTGTTATAACACTGAATTATAAAACAGTATAATTACATAGAAATTCCATTGCCTAGTCTGATCAAAATGATACTGATCTTCCTGTCAGGGTCAACCATTGGGTGTGATATAGTTATTTATATGTTCGGTGTTCTGTTTGTGTGGCACTGGGTGGTGGGTTAGCCTTTTGGTTACGCCACCACCCGTGAGAATAAAAAAGCTGCATGCAGGAGGGGCGTTCTCGTGGCTGTCTCTCTGCACAGCGGTTTGGTGTGGTTAGGTGCACTGTGCCCTGTTAATAAACGTGTGTCCAGTTCAACACTTGGCCTCATCCTTTGGCTTCAACCACTGACGTAACAGGTTTCACTTAGGGACCATCAACAAATTAATAGTATCATTATGGAAAAAAGGATTTTCTTCTCTACCTTAAACAGCATGTGACCCACTCACTCAAACTCAGTTTAGAAAAAATATTAGTAAGTCTGGTGGAGCGGATACAACTTTTTTAAAATTTGGTTTCATTACTGCTTATATTTTGTAATATTATTTTAACAAAAAAAATTGCATTTTTTTCAGTAGCTCTCAGTTCATGTGACCAGTGTGACGTAGTGAGGGTTCTCACAAGGAGAGATGACTGTGACGAAACAGGCTTTATTTAAGAACACCCTCCCTCAACACAGACAGGAGGGGAGGTCATTCACACAGACCTCCATCTCACTGAGGGTGACTCAAACGCATGATCAGTCACTGCTCTGACTCTTCTTATAACACTGCTGTGTCATTATAACTGCCTTATAATGACACAGCAATAACACTTTAGAGCACACGAACACACTCAAAATCAGTTTAGAAAAGTATTAGGACTTCTGCTGAACAGGGTACACCTTTTTTTAATTTGGTTTCATTACTGCATATATTTCATAACAATGTTTTTATTGAAAAAATTGCATTTTTTTTTCAATAGCTCTCAGGTCATGTGGCCAAGTCACTCAAAATCAGTCCAAAAAAGTAATGTTACTTCTGCTAAACAGGGTACAACTTTCTTTATTTGAATTCATTACTGCATATACAGTGGGGGAAAAAAGTATTTAGTCAGCCACCAATTGTGCAAGTTCTCCCACTTAAAAGATGAGAGAGGTCTCCAATTTTCATCACAGGTATACCTCAACTATGAGAGACAAAATGAGAAAAAAAAAATCCAGAAAATCACAATGAAGGATTTTTAATGAATTAATTGGTAAATTCCTTGGTAAAATAAATATTTGGTCACCTACAAACAAGCAAGATTTCTGGCTCTCACAGACCTGTAACTTCTTCTTTAAGAGGCTCCTCTGTCCTTCACTCGTTACCTGTATTAGTGGCACCTGTTTGAACTCATTATCAGTATAAAAGACACCTGTCCACAACCTCAAACAGTCAGACTCCAAACTCCACTATGGCCAAGACCAAAGAGCTGTCAAAGGACACCAGAAACAAAATTGTAGACCTGCACCAGGCTGGGAAGACTGAATCTGCAATAGGTAAGCAGCTTGGCATGAAGAAATCAACCGTGGGAGCAATTATTAGAAAATGGAAGACATACAAGACCACTGATAATCTCCCTCGATCTGGGGCTCCACGCAAGATCTCACCCCGTGGGGTCAAAATGATCACGAGAACGGTGAGCAAAAATCCCAGAACCACAAGGGGGGACCTAGCGAATGATTTGCAGAGAGCTGGGACCAAAGTAACAAAGGCTACCATCAGTAACACACTACGCCGCCAGGGACTCAAATCCTGCAGTGCCAGACGTGTCCCCCTGCTTAAGCCAGTACATGTCCAGGCCCGTCTGAAGTTTGCTAGAGAGCATTTGGATGATCCAGAAGAGGATTGGGAGAATGTCATATGGTCAGATGAAACCAAAATAGAACTTTTTGGTAAAAACTCAACTTGTCGTGTTTGGAAGAGAAAGAACACCATACCTACTCTGAAGCATGGGGGTGAAAACATTATACTTTGGGGCTGTTTTTCTGCAAAGGGACCAGGACGACTGAGCCGTGTAAAGGAAAGAATGAATGGGGTCATGTATCGTGAGATTTTGAGTGAAAACCTCCTTCCACCAGCAAGGGCATTGAAGATGAAACGTGGCTGGGTCTTTCAGCATGACAATGATCCCAAACACACTGCCCGGGCAACAAAGGAGTGGCTTCGTAAGAAGCATTTCAAGGTCCTGGAGTGGCCTAGCCAGTCTCCAGATCTCAACCCCATAGAAAATCTTTGGAGGGAGTTGAAAGTCCGTGTTGCCCAGCAGCAGCCCCAAAACATCACTGCTCTAGAGGAGATCTGCATGGAGGAATGGGCCAAAATACCAGCAACAGTGTGTGAAAACCTTGTGAAGACTTACAGAAAACGTTTGACCTCTGTCATTGCCAACAAAGGGTATATAACAAAGTATTGAGATGAACTTTTGTTATTGACCAAATACTTAATTTTACTGAGGAATTTACCAATTAATTCATTAAAAATCCTTCAATGCGATTTTCTGGATATATTTTTTCTCATTTTGTCTCTCATAATTGAGGTATACCTATGATGAAAATTGGAGACCTCTCTCATCTTTTAAGTGGGAGAACTTGCACAATTGGTGGCTGACCCTCTGCATAAACACTTTGAACTTCTTCCATCTGGTAAACGATTCCGGAGCATCAGAGGCAGAACCACCAGACTGATCAACAGCTTCCTTCCACAAGCTGTCAGGATGCTGAACAGTTGACCCGGAATCTCTCATACACACTACAGACATTTTGTATATTATAGTTAGTTAGTTTTTCTTTTTCCCCAAGTATGTCTCAGGGATGTGTGAATGGATGGGGGGGGGTGGGGGGGGGTGGAGCTATGTGGGAGTGTGTCTTAAATCATCCTGCTTCTTATATGGATGCAGAGAGAAACGCAATTTCATCTTGCCTGCACTACAGTTGTATGTACAGCAATATGACAATAAAGTTTGATTTGATTTGATTTGATTTGATTTGATTTGACTAAATACTTTTTTCCCCACTGTATTTTATAATATTATTTTACTGAAAAAAAATTTGCATTTATTTTAAATAGCTTTCAGATCATGTGACCAAATCACTCAAAATCAGTCCAGAAAAATAATGTTACTTCTGCTGAAGAGGGTACTGTTAGATCTAGAAATAAGGGAGCTGGAGGTGAGACTACATGCAACATGGAACTCTCCTTTTTTACACAGAACAAGGGGTGTTGTCATGGCGCCCGCAGGGCCATCATCAGTCTCAGCTGCACACACACCTGCTGCCAATCGTCAGCGGGCTTTAAGAGCTGGACCTGCCTGTGACTCAGCACGGAGCCATCTGTCAAACTCCCGAGGACATGTCTCTCGTCTACAGCCACATCCTGGCTCTTCTTCTAACCAAGAGCAACGCGTCGCTGCACGTAAGCTTAATCTTTACTTACCTTGTCAAGTTCATCTCCCCTGTGCACAGGTGGATCTCCCTGGCGGCGGATTCCTTCTCCTGGCGGCGGTCCAGCTCCACTCTAGCATCAGGGTAACTCGCACACCTCCCTGCACAGAGCCAGACGTTGTCTCCCTGGCTGTCGCATTCAAGGCAAACCTGAGTCCAGCACCACCATCTGCAAAAGTAAGCGGCTGTCATTATTATGCCCTTAGCGCTGGTGCTGAGTTAACACCTCTGCTTTATCTCCATAGGGTTGCCAGGCCGAACGGCGTCCAGCTCTTCCCCAGCACGAGTCCTGCACTACACACACCACACTGTACATACATGCACACATACACAAGACATGGATTACTAATAAAAGGATAATTGTAATTGCCTCGAGTCTGTCTTCTGTCCCCTGGGTCCAGAATTATGTCAGTATGACTCCGTCAGAGCGACCCAGTGGACAGTGTGCTAGCACGCCGTTTAAACACCTTAGAAGCTTGAGTGGAGCAATTAGCATACCAGCAAAACGTTATCCTTAGTCAGCTAACCCTAATTAACAGCTGGTTGGATCGTCTGGATGGACAGCGGACGTTCCCGCCGGCTTCCGGGGTCCCTTTGGGCCCCGCTCGCTCCCCTCCCAGCCAGGCTAGTCAGGTTCCATCGGCCCGCCTCACACCGGTACCCACACCCGCCCGCTTTGGCGGAAGGCTCGGGGAGGCCCGGGGTTTTATTCTTCAATGTGAGACGGTCTTCCAGCGAGCACCAGGGGATTTTCCCACTGATCATAGCAGAATAGCCTACATCGCTAACCTGCTAGAGGGTAGGGCGCTAACCTGGGCCTACGCCATTATGGCCAAGCCCAGTTATGCTAACTTAACATATCAACAGTTTCTGGCCAATTTTCACGAGGTGTTTGATCACTCCGACCGGGATAGCGTGCTTACCACTTGGTTGCTAAACCTCCGACAGGGCGGTAGGGCCATGGCGGACTACGCTGTCGATTTTCAGGTGGTAGCCGCTGAGGTCGGGTGGGAGGATGCCTCGTTGTGCAGCATTTTTATCCGTAGCCTAAGCCCCAGTCTCAGAGATGAGCTAACTAGATTGGATAAACCAGAGAAACTCTGTGAATTGATTTCTCTTACCATTAGTTTGGATAACAGGCTGAGGGAGCAAGCAGCCGAGCAAAGAGCTTCCAGCCGCTCGAGCGTGCAGTTTTTTCATTCCTCACAGTCACCCCAGATGGCCCTGCCCTCACCGGAAGTACTAGAAGAGCAGAAGGATATGGTAATCGGCACTCCAAGATTCCGCTAACTGAGAAACAGTGCCGCAGGGAATTAGGGCTATGTATGTATTGCGGAAGTAGTACACACGAGGTGGAGAGTTGCACGAGTTGGCCAAAAGAGGGGGTCCGTGCGTCACAGTAGGGGGATTCACGGACGTGTCTCAGTCAAAACCCCTCACCAGCTGCTTTGTGCCCATCAGATTTATTCACACACACACTGAATACTCCACTCATGAACTGATTGACTCGGGGGCTGAGCAGAGTTTTATATCTGGAGACCTGGCAACCCGGTTAGGGCTCCCCTGTCATACTCTCCAGCCACTGCTCAAACTGATAGCCCTATCCAAAGCCCCCTTAACAACTGTCTCTCAGCAGACCGCTCCAGTGTCAGTGATCATTTCTGGGAACCACTGAGAGGACCTACGCCTACTGGTGTTGCCATCCTCCACATCCCCGGTCATCCTGGGCTACCCCTGGCTGCGGCTGCATAATCCATCATTTGATTGGCGGACAGGGGACATCACATCATGGAGTTTGTTCTGCCTCAGCGCGTGCCTGCAGTCCGCGGCATGTGCCCCGTCGGTGTCCTTGGCCCCATGCGCCTCCCCCCCTCCAGATCTGTCCAAGGTGCCATCTGAATATCATGATCTGGGGGCGGTGTTCAGTAAGTCGCAGGCGCTGTCTCTCCCCCCCCCCCCCACCCTTACGACTGTGCTATTAATCTCTGGGCTGGTGCCCTGCTGCCGTCGAGCTGTCTATACAGCCTGTCAGCTCCGGAGCGGGAGGCGATGGGTACATATATTAAGGAGTCGCTCAGCTCGGGTATCATCCGCCTGTCCTCTTCGGCGGTGGGGGCAGGATTCTTCTTCGTCAGCAAGAAGGATGGCTCCCTGCGGCCATGTATCGATTTCAGGGGGCTCAATGACATCATGGTGAAGGATAAGTACACCCTGCTCCTCATGGACACGGCTTTCGACTCCCACCAGGGGGCCTCTTGGTTCACCAAGCTCGACCTCCGCAACGCTTACCATCTCATGCAGATTAAGGAGGGAGATGAGTGGAAGACGGGATTCCGGACCCCAAGCTGCCATTTCGAATACCTGATGATGCCGTTCGGGCTGACCAACGCGCCGGCCGTCTTCCAGCGCCTGATAAATGACATTCTCCGGGATTTCCTGGGCACCTTTGTCTTCGTCTACCTGGACGACATCCTCATCTTCTCTCGGTCGTTAGAGGAGCACCGGGTGCACGTGAGATGAGTCTTCCAATGATTCCTGGAGGACAAACTGTTCATGAAGGCCGAGAAATGTGAGTTCCACACTAACAAGACTTCATTTCTCGGCTTTGTGATCTCCCACAACCAGGTTCTCCCTGACCCGGTCAAGGTCAAGGCGGTGGTGGATTGGCCCCCCGCCTCATCCAGGAAGCAACTCCAGCAGTTCCTGGTATTTGCCAATTTTTATAGCTGTTTTGTGCCCAGGTATAGCATGGTTGCCCGCTCTCTGACCTGTCTCACGTCCCCAAAGGTTCCCTTTCGCTGGACGGAGGAGGCTGCAGCAGCGTTTGGTGCCCTCAAGAGGGAGTTCTCATTGTCCCGCGTCCTCACGCAGGTGGACCCAGCCCTCCAGTGCTTGGTCGAGGTGGGTGCGTCAGACTCTGGGGTGGGGGCAGTGCTCTCCCAGCGCTCCCCAATAGACGGGGTGGTCCGCCCCTGCGCCTTCTTCTCGCATCGCCTATCCCCGGCAGAGAGAAACTACAACATCGGCGACAGGGAGCTCCTGGCGGTGAAGCTTGTGTTGGAGGAGTGGCGCCAATGGTTGGAGGGGGCTGCCCAGCCTTTTGTAGTTTGGACCTACCACAAAAACCTAGAATATCTGAGGACTGCTAAGCGGTTGAATTCCCGACAGGCCCGCTGGTCCCTGTTCTTTGGTTGGTTCTACTTCACGATCACCTACTGCCCTGGGAACAAAAACGCCAAACCGGATGCCCTCTCCAGGCAATTCTCGGCGGAGGTATCAGAAGACCGGGAGCAGACCATCCTTCCTCCATCCTGTGTTGTTGGCGCCCTCACGTGGGACATCAGGGAGAAGGTCGTGAAGGTGCAGGAGGCTGACCCCGATCCTGGAGGTGGTCCCTCGGAGCGGCTGTTTGTTCCCACATCGGTCCGGGGTGAGGTCATTCAGTGGGCCCATGCCTCGAAATTTGCATGCCATCCAGGGGTGTCCCGCACGGTGGAACTTCTCCAGAGGTCGTTCTGGTGGCCGGGGCTGTGAAGGGACGTCACTGCTTACATCCGGGCCTGCGCTAGGTGCGCCACCGGAATGTCATCTTCCTCTCCTCCGGCCAGGCTCCTCCATTCCCTGCCGGTCCCCAGTCGCCCCTGGTCACATATCGCCCTGGATTTTGTGATGGGCCTCCCGCCGTCTAACCACTTCACAATGGTCCTTACTATCGTTGATCATTTCTCCAAGGCTGCCCACTTTGTTCCCCTCCAGGGGTTGCTGACGGCACGGGAGACAGCGGACCTATTGGTGCAGCACGTCATATGCCTCCATGGGATCCCCACTGATGTTGTCTCTGATTGTGGACCCCAATTCGTGTCCCAGGTTTGGAGGGCGTTCTGTCACGCACTGGGGTCTACGGTAAGCCTGTTGTCTGGATACCACCCACAGAGCAATGGGCAGTGCGAACAGGCGAATCAAGAGCTGGAGGCTGCCCTACGCTGCGTCATCGCCTCCAGTCCACCTTCTTGGAGCAGCCACCTGCCGTGGATCGAGTACGCCCGTAACTCTATGGTTTCCTCGGCAATTGGGATGTCCCCATTCAGGGCGTCCTTAGGGTATGACCCCCCACTGTTTCTGGAGGAGGAAAAGTAGGTGGTGGTGCCTTCTGTCCGTGCTCATGTCAGGCGCTGCCGCTGGCTCTGGACCACCACCAGCAGAGTTCTCCTTCGGACCACCGAGCGTAACACCAGGACGGCTAACCGCCACAGGAGACCGGCTTCCGAGTACAAGGTGGGTCAGCAGGTATGGCTGTCAACACGCAATATTAATTTGAAGGCTGAGGGGCGAAAGCTGGCCCAGCGTTTTATCGGGCCTTACCCCATTGTTCATGTGGTTAACCCTGTGGCTGTTCGCCTAGCTCTCCCCCCCTCCCTCCGCATCTGTCCTACCTTCCACGTCTCACAGGTGAAGCCCGTCTGCTCCAGTCCCCTCTGTCCATCTCCCAAGACTCCACCTCCACCAGTGGTGATAAGATGGCCATCCGGCGTGGGGAGTCAATGCCATCCTGGACGTCCACCGCCAGGGTTGCGGCCTGCAATACCTGGTGGACTGGGAGGGGTACGGCCCTGAGTGGAGGTCCTGGGTACGTCCGTCATTTGTCCTCGACAAACAACTCATCAGGGACTTTCACCGGACGCAACTGGGTAAGATAGGGTAGGTGCCAGGAGGCACCTCTAGAGGCGGGAGTACTGTCATGGCGCCCGCAGGGCCATCATCAGTCTCAGCTGCATGCACACCTGCTGCCAATAGTCAGCGGGCTTTAAGAGCCGGACCTGCCTGTGATTGAGTACGGAGCCGTCTGTCAAACTCCCAAGGACATGTCTCTCACCTACAGCTACATCCTGGCTCTTCTTCTAACCAAGAGCAACGCGTCGCCGCACGTAAGCTTAATCTCTACTTACCTTGTCAAGTTCATCTCCCCTGTGCACAGGTGGATCTCCCTCTCCCTGGCGGCGGTCCAGCTCCACTCCAGCATCAGGGTAACTCGCACGCCTCCCTGCACAGAGCCAGACGTTGTCTCCCTGGCTGTCACCCTCAAGGCAAACCTGAGTCCAGCACCACCATCTGCAAAAGTAAGCAGCTGTCATTATTACGCCCTTAGCGCTAGTGCTGAGTTAACACCTCTGCTTTATCTCCATAGGGTTGCCAGGCCGAACGGCGTCCAGCTCTTCCCCAGCACGAGTCCTGCACTACACACACCATACTGTACATACATGCACACATTCACAAGACACGGGTTATTAATAAAAGGATAATTGTAATTCCCTCGAGTCTGTCTTCTGTCCCCTGGGTCCAGAATTATGTCAGGTTTATATACAAAGGGGTTGTGCCAACCTCACATCACCCTAGAGAGTGGGCACTGCCGCACATACGCATACACACACATCCAACATTCCCTCCTCCCTTAGAAAAATGGGAAATCACACACACAATAAAAATCACCCAAATTTAAAACCCGAATCACACTCTAAGAACCAGGGAATTAACATATTGTAATAAAACAAACCTATCACATTCACACAAAATAATTCAACATGGACCTTGTCTCTATAAAACACAAAATTATCCCATATTAATCCCACAGTCACTCACACACATGCACACCAGCAAACTATATATACTGTATATAGTATATACATAAAACACACTTTATCAAATATGTACAGATATTTACACAAATAAAATTTTCTCAGGTAACCCCAATGTCCCTGGGCAACCACCACCTTTTAATTAGCCACTGAGGGCCTGGGCACCCCCATGGCATATGTGCCCATAGCCATTTTCTCCCTCCAGGGTCGATGCCCCCCTTCCTGGCAAAGATGTCTTTAATCGGAGGCCCCAGACAGCCCCATGACGTCTGCACACCCAGCCGTTGTCTGTCCCCAGGATCAAAGTCCCTCTTCTTGGCAAACATGTCTTTAATAGCCCTTAGGAGCTTCTTCCCTCTCAGCTCGCCGCGCTGTTCGGTGCACCGTTTCTCCGTGTCTGATGAACCGCTCCCGGCTGCCTCATGCACCTCCGTCATGGCTCAAGACACTCCGGCCCCCAGTGGCTGCACCACAGAGAGAAGCGAAGTCTGTTCGGTAGCGTCATCCACTGTTTCGGGCACCTCGCCGTACTGTCCAGCGTCCTCATCCCAGGCGCATGGAGCTCCAGCACTGAGGTACTGCCCAACCTCCATGGCGCACAGCTGCTGCTGCTCACTCCTGGAGTCGTCCGTTGCCTCGGTACTCACACTCTCGGTCTCCCGCCGTTCAACTTTCAACAGCGGGGTTGGTTCCTGCTGTACCTCTTCTCTGCTGTTTTTGCACACCACAGAGTCCAAACAGTCAGCGCCGTGGTCCCACACCAGACTGGGCTCCACAGCTGGCTCACTGCCTTCAGCAACCAGGAACATTTCCACGACCTGTCCCAGCCCTTCCTCCTGGCAGCTCACCCCTTGAGAGCACGGAGCAGGCACTCCGGTGTTGGTGCTTTGCTGTGTTGTCAACATACCCTGCTGCGGCTGCTGTCCCTCGGGGCCCTCAGTCACACTCCCTTTTCAGTGCTATCCTCCAACTTGGGCATCTCGTCTCTGTTGTCGGTACCCTCCTCCAGGACACACCGCTGTGTTATTACCATACTTGGGTGTGGCTGCTCTCCCTCTGGGTTCTCAGCGTCGCTCCTATTGGTTCCACTGTCAGTCTGCGGCTGTTCTCCCTCAGGGTTCTCAGCACCGCTCTTGTCGGCCATGCCCCCCGACATGGACGCCACTTTGCTGCTGTCGGTACCCTCGGTACAGGTGTCCCGCTGCGTCGTCTCTGCATCCTGCGGTTGTTGTTCTTCCCCGGGGTCTTCAGCCTACATGGTCTCGCTCTCCAGTTGGGTATCCTCCACAACCGGCTGCTGCTGCTGCTCACCTAGCATGCAAACCTCCACTCTTGGCGGGAAATCGCACACAGTTGGCCCAGTGCTAGCTTTAGCTGGTATCTCGCGTATGGCTCCAGTCTCCCAGTGCTCCAGCAACTCCAGCACTTCTTCCAGCGATGGCGGCTCCCCAGCCGACAACAGCGTCATATGCAGCCAAATATCATTGGTGCCATGGGCCAACCCAGTCGTCACCATGCCATCCTCACTTTCTCCAAACCCACACTTCCTAGCTAGGTTATGGAGCCTCAAGAAAAAGGACTTGTGGGACTCGGCCCTCAACTGTTTAAGGGTGAAAAACTTGAACCTGCACTTGGAGCGAGTGTAGGAGTCTCCGCACGCATTACTCAATTTTTGAAAATAATTCCAATTTACCTCGTCGCCAAATGTTAGATCTAGAAATAAGGGAGATGGAGGCAAGACTACATGCAACATGGAACTCTCCTTTATTACACAGAACAAGGGGTCTGTATACAAAGGGGTTGTGCCAACCTCACGCCACCCTAGGGGGTGGGCACTGCCACACATATGCATGCACAAACATCCAACAGGTACACCTTTTTTTCTTTGGATTCATTACTGCTTATATTTCATAACAGTATTTTTACTGAAAAAATTGCATTTTTTTTCAAGTGACTTTGAGTGACTTGGTCATGTCACCAAATCACTCAAAACCAGTCCAGAAAAGTAATGTTACTTCTGCTGAACAGGGTACACCTTTTTTTTTTTTTTAAAAATTGGTTTCATTACTGCATATATTTCATAACAATATTTTTATTTTAAAAATTGCATTTTTTTTTCAATAGCTCTCAGGTCATGTGACCAAGTCACTCAAAATCAGTCCAGAAAAGTAATGTTTCTTCTGCTAAAGAGGGAACACCTTTTTTCATTTGGTTTCATTACTGCTTGTGTTTCATAATGATATTTTTATAGAAAAAAATTGCTTTTTTTTCAATAGCTTTCAGGTCATGTGACCAATACACTCCAAATCTGTCCAGAAAAGTGATGTTACTTCTGCTTAACAGGGTACACCACTTTTTTTTATGTGATTTCATTACTGCTTATATTTCTTAACAATATTTTTATTGAAAAAATGCATTTTTTCTTTTCAAAAGCTCTCAGATCATGTGACCAAATCACTCAAAATCAGTCCAGAAAAGTAATGTTTCTTCTGCTAAACAGGGCAAACCTTTTTTTTTTTGGGGGGGGGGGGGGTCAGTACTGCCTATATTTTATAATATTATTTCACTGAAAAAATTGCATTTTTAATAGCTTTCATGTCATATCACCAAATCACTTAAAATAAGTCCAGAAAACTAATGTTTCTTCTGGTGAACACAGTACACCTTTTTTATTTGGTTTAATTACTGCATGCATTTCATAACAATATTTTGTTTTTTTTAAAATTGCATTTTTTTTTTTCTGTAGCTCTCAGGTCATAGGACCAAGTCACTCAGAATCAGTCCAGAAAAGTAATGTTTCTTTTGCTGAACAGGGTACACTTTTTTTATTTTGTTTCATTACTGCTTATATTTCATAACAATATTTTTATTGAAAATCAATAGCTTTCAGGCCATGTGACCAAATCACTCAAAATCAGTCCAGAAAAGTAATGTCACTTCCACTGAACAGGGTACACCTTTTTTTTAAAAAATATGATTTCATTACTGCATATATTTCATTAACAATATTTCTATTGAAAAAACTGCATTTTTTTCAATAGCTCTCAGGCCATGTGACCAAGTCACTCAAAATCAGTCTAGAAAAGTAATGTTTCTTATGCTGAACAGGGTACACCTTTTTTATTTTGTGTCATTATTGCTTATATTTCATAACAATATTTTTATTGAAAAAATTGCATTTTTTTTTTCAGTAGCTCTCAGGTCATAGGACCAAGTCACTCAAAATCAGTCCAGAAAAGTAATGCTATTTCTGCTGAACAGGCTTCACCTTTTTTAATTCTGTTTCATTACTGCATTTTTTTTCCTGGTGCCATAAGGAGACGCGGCCGTAACAGCAGCAGCTGTCATGTCTTTGTGTCTTTATTTGCTTATTCTTTTTTTTTTTCAAATTGTATTTATTGAATTTTTTTTGTTTTGCACCCCCCCCCCAACAATCAAAACATGAAAAACAGCTCAGCACAAAATTGATCTACACAAAATTACAGATTGAAATTTAAAAAAATGGGGGAAGATATACTTAGCTAGAAACTCATACATGTACACACATAAACCAGCACTTGTACACTTGTACAGAGGAGCGTAACCATCATGGCACCACAAACAAGGTCAAAAAAAAAAAAGTCATATTTAATCCAATTTAACGCTCCCAAGAATCGACGCCACCGTAAGGTTAGAGAATTTGAGATATGGGGTCCATATTTTCATAAAATATCTCTTTGTTGAGTGAAGTAAACATGTTAAATATTCCAAAGGGAAACACTCCATGATGATTTTATGCCAGTTTGTTTTAGTTGGTGGTTTGTCACATATCCATTACAAAAAAATATTCCTTCTTGCCATGTATGCAAGGATATTGTACAGTCTTGCAGAGCTTCCAAAAAGTAAGTCCTGGTTTAGGTGTCCCAGTAGCAGAGAGCGAGGATCCATGTCTACATTCACACCAAATATTTGACTCATGTCTTGTACAACGTCTAGCCAGTATGCTTGGATTTTAGGACAAGACCAAACACAACGAGTATAGGTACCAACTGAAATTTTACATTTCAGACACATGGGTGAAAGCTGGGGATTCATGTTGGATCTTTTACTGGGAGAGATTTGTAAGCGATGTAAAATTTTGTATTGCAATAATCTTGCACGATTGCATATTGAAATCTTCTTGGCACACTCCCAGATTGCATCCCATGAATCCTCACAAATATTTACACCAAGTTCACTTTGCCATTTCTGTTTAAGATCCTGCATAATTGACATACGCTACCGTTCAAAAGTTTGGGGTCACCCAGACAATTATTTTGTGTTTTCCATGAAAAGTCACACTTATTTACCACCATGAGTTGTAAAATGAATAGAAAATATAATCAAGACATTGACAAGGTTAGAAATAATGATTTGTATTTGAAATAATAATTTTTTCCAGATACTCAACCTGCTCAAAGGAAGGTCAGTTTTATAGCTTCTCTAACCAGCTAAACTGTTTTCAGCTGTGCTAACATGATTGCACAAGGGTTTTCTAATCATCCATTAGCCTTCTGACGCAATGAGCAAACGCATTGTACCATTAGAACACTGGAGTGATAGTTGCTGGAAATGGGCCTCTATACACCTATGTAGATATTGCACCAAAAACCAGACATTTGCAGCTAGAATAGTCATTTACCACATTAGCAATGTATATTAGATATTAGAGTGTATTTCTGATTAGTTTAAAGTTATCTTCATTGAAAAAAACAGTGCTTTTCTTTCAAAAATAAGGAAATTTCTAAGTGACCCCAAACTTTTGAACGGTAGTGTACATATCACATCTGACTGACTTAAGGCACTATAACAGCGAGTTATAAATTTTTTGGTTGGGCCTAAAAGAACTGTCAGAAAAATGTACACATATGTTATCATTTTTCATGTCTAAGCCTTATACAAGTGTAGAAGTGTGGAAAAGTACCGGAGAAGCGTGTTCCTCTGGATTAACACTAAGACTGAATGCAGGAAGCCAGTTCTGCCGGAAAGGTACAGGAAGCCCCCTGTGGAGCAAGGGGACACAAAGAGCCCCCTGTGGAGCGAGAAAGGGAGCAGGGCCCCCTTTGTTCTGTTAAGAAGGTCAGTACACCTGATTCCGGATTAACAAACTCTGTGAACTCTGCCAATAATGTGCCAGACCTGTTTCACCCCTTTCTGTCTTTGATATATTCAGCTGAAACCGTTTGTGTATTGCAACTGTCTCTCACATATAAGCCTGCTCGCTGAAGCCAGTCTTCAGTACTGACCTCCTGCAACCTGAGGTTCGTGCTCCTTGTATACAATATATACAAGTAAAAACTCTTAAAAGAATATTCTTGTGTCTCGAATCTTTATTGAGGAAACGAACTAATATACGATCACATTCTGAGTGTTTTCAGAGATTCCTGACATACGTGGTGCCGTGACCCGGATGACCAATACCCTAGACGAGCCAGGACAACCAAGCCTTCCCCGGTTTGCAAAACCCATGCATGGTCTGACCAACGGTCAGTTTTGGAAACCTGCCTTCAGGGAACGCCGGGGAGGAAACTGGCTCCTGACTCTGTCTAGTGACGGTCATCCTCACTAGTAGGGTCATAAAGTAAGTGACATCTTTTTATTATTAAAGAAAAAGGATATAGTATATACTATATGCGTTAGAAGATCCTCCCAAATCCAGCCTTGAGTGAGTAATGTAAAATAGGCCGCTCCAATATGTTACTAATGTAAAATGGGATGCGCTCCTAAATATGTTACTAATGTAAAATAGGCCGCTCCAATATGTAAAATAGGATGTGTTCCTAAATATGTTACAAGATCCTCCTAAATCCAACCACGAGTGACTAACGCGATAAGAGAGTGAAGCGCGCGGACGAGTAGTTGCAACGAGGAAAAAAAAGGTTTTGTTCGGGTTAAAGTCCCGATTGTGTTGTTTTCCGGCCAAAGAGTCAGGTTTCAAAATGTGAAAGAAAAGTAAAAGGTGCTGCGTATTGACTGATAGGTCAAGCTTTAGCTAGTAATGGTAATATAAGGCGGCATCCTATATTTTTCCTATCTGATCATACCAGGTAATGATCCTGTAAGAAATTACAGGAGCCCTAATATAGGTTGCGTGAGATCTAGTCCCATCAACAAGTGAGCGTATCCTGAAGGCGTGAGATCTAGTCCCAACAACAAGTGAATGCACTTCAAAAGAGTAATAGTGTTGCAATATAGGTTGCGTGAGATCTAGTCCCATCAACAAGTGAGCGTATCCTGAAGGCGTGAGATCTAGCCCCATCAACAAGTGAGTGCACTTCAAAAGAGCAACGTCCTTGACTAACAAAAAAAAAAAGGGGTAACTGTACAGGAAAAACAAATAAAGCGAAAAAATAAGCAAAAGAAAAAAGAGGAAACTGCGCGCCGAACGGTAAAAAATTACAATAACCGGTTAAAAGAAAAAGATCAGATAAAGGATCCTGAAAAATATTTCAACAAATGGGGAAAAAGATTATTCCCTTAAACCCACACTGGATGTGGATGAATGCACAGTCTGACATCGATGGAAAAACTTACAACAAAAAGAGATAAATATCAAAACCAACCGAGCATCGAACCATTATTAAATGAAAAAGATAATCCTCCCCCAACTTATCAATGCCGCGATCCTAAGGAGGGTCCATACGGCAAATTATTAAAAGAAGCCCAAGAGGTTGGGAAAAGGAGGAAGTAAATAAAATCATAATAATTAGACCATAATATTTAAAGACGGATGGATTAAATGGCAACAAAACCAGATAACGTTAAAATGGACAATGAGAAACAGTTATTTTATCTATTCATTGTGTGTGAGCCTTAGAGGCAGCGGCAGTGTAGAGAGAACAAAACTCCTCTGTTCTCTGTTTGTGTGTGTGTGGTTGATCTGTGAAGAAAGGCAAGGACAGCTTCAGGAAGAAGATGGAGGACAAGCTGCAACAGAGCGACATCAGCGGGGTCTGGAGAAACCTCAAAACCATCTCGGGGCTCCAGAATACCTCCCCCCAGGCCACAGGGGGGCAGGGAGTGGGCGAACAACCTGAATCTGTTTTTCAATAGATTTGACCAACCGCCCTCCCCCCTGTCTGCACAACAACCACTGCTGCCTCTAAGAAATCAAGTCCTGCTGCCCACTCCCCACTCCACCGACACCCCCCCCACTCCCAACACACAGCCCCCCATCCTGACCCTGACCAAGACCCAGGTGAGGACGGAGCTGAGGAAGATCAAGGCGAGGAAGGCGTCGGGACCGGACGGCATCAGCGCAAAGTTCCTCAAGTCCTGTGCAGACCAGCTGTGTGGGATTGTGACGTATATCTTCAACATGAGCCTGAAACTGGGGAGGGTACCACAGCTGTGGAAAACATCTTGTGTGGTACCTGTACCAAAAACTTCCCACCCCAAAGACCTGAACAGCTACAGACCGGTGGCCTTGACGTCCCACTTGATGAAGACCCTGGAGAGACTGCTCCTTGCTCATCTCCGCCCCCTGGTGGAACCAGCGATGGATCCACTCCAGTTCGCCTACCAGCATGGCATTGGGGTGGAGGATGCGGTGATCTTCCTCCTTCACCGTTCTCTGTCCCACCTGGAGAAGCCCGGGAATATGGTGAGGATCATGTTCTTTGACTTCTCCAGTGCTTTCAACACCATCCAACCGATGATCCTGAAGGACAAGCTGCTGCGCGCAGGGGTGGACCAGCACCTGTCATCATGGATCCTGGACTACCTCACGAACCGGCCTCAGTTTGTGAGAACCCGGGACTGTGTTTCCGACACGATCATCAGTAGCACGGGGGCCCCCCAGGGAACGGTGCTGGCTCCCTTCCTGTTCACTTTTTATACTGCGGACTCCTCACACAACACAACACATTGCCATCTACAGAAGTTCTCTGATGACTCTGCGATCGTTGGTCTCATCTCCAACGGAGATGAAGCTGAGTACAGAGGGCTTATCCAGGACTTTGTGGACTGGTGCCATCGGAACTGCCTCCAGATCAACGCGAGGAAAACTAAGGAGCTGGTGGTGGACTGCCGCAGGCATGGGCAGCCCCTCACAGCACCAGTAAATATACAGGGAACAGACATCGAGATGGTGACATCCTATAAGTACCTGGGTATTCATCTGAACAATAAACTAGACTGGTCACACAATACTGACGCACTCTACAAGAAGGGACAGCGCAGGCTGTTCCTGCTGAGGAGACTCAGGTCTTTTGGTGTACAAGGGGCGCTGCTGAAGTCATTCTATGACACGGTGGTGGCATCAGCCATCACTTTTGGAGTGGTCTGCTGGGGCAGTGGCATTACTGCAGCCGATAGGAAGAGACTGAACAAACTGATTAAGAAAGCTAGCTCTGTCCTGGGGCAGCGCCTTGATCCGATGGAGGAGATAGGAGAGAGAAGGACGGTGGCTAAACTGTCATCTCTGCTGGAGTCCGAGTTCCACCCTATGCAGGACATACTGGATGCACTGAGGAGCTCATTTAGCAGCAGACTACATCATCCCAGGTGCACAACCGAGAGGTTTCGTAGGTCCTTCCTACCAACGGCTGTCAGACTGTACAACCTAAGCAGGGCTGCTCGCAGAGATAGCAAAAAGACGTAACAAACTAATAGTTTTTTTGAATGCAAAAGATGCAATAGACTTACACAATGGTCCTCTCCGGCATACAACTAGGAACATACCGGTCGCTATGGAGGGTGAGAATATGTATGGGCACATAATCATACCATGTAGGATAACTAAATAGACGGTTATGCTGTTTCATCCCACCTAGCAACAATGCTCTGCACTGTGTGTGTTTATATATTTACATATTTATTCCATCTAGCTACAATGCTCAGCACTGGGTGTGTTTATATTTATATATCTATATATTTATTCCATCTAGCTACAATGCTCCGCACTGTGTTTTTATATATCTACATATTATTCCATCTAGCTACATTGCTCCGCACTGTGTGTGTTTATATACTTGCATATTTATTCCACCTAGCTGCAATGCTCCGTACTGTGGGTGTTTATATATTTACATATTTATTCCATCTAGCTACAATGCTCTGCACTGTGTGTTCATATATTCATATATTTATTCCATCCAGCTACAATGCTCTGCACTGTGTGTCTGTGTGTGTGTGTGTATATATATATTTTATAGTAATATGTACATATGTATATTAGCTGCTCTTGCTTGCTTGTTTTTTTTTTTGTTTTTTTTTCTTGCCTTCTGATTGTTGCTCTGAGTGTTGCTATCCCTGTGCTGTTGCAATCCTGGAATTTCCCCGTTGTGGGACTAATAAAGGCTTATCTTATCTTATCTTATCTTATCTTAAAGTGGTCTAAATATGGGTACTTTTACAAGGTTTGGGGTTTTTATTTTTTCAATAACTCTGTGGGGTTAGACCCAAGACAGGCAGGTCAATGCAAGTGAATGATGGAAACTGGGATGTTTGTTTTAACTGTGGCAAGCCTGGTCACTGGGCCCGTGATTGCAGGTTTGGCCAAAGAGGTGGATTTGGAGGCAGGGTACCAAGTAGAGGTAGAAGAAGATTTCAGAATGATCAGAGAGGCCAGCGACAGGCTTGCTCTGTAAAAAATAGAAGCATGAACAGTAAATGTGAAAGGAGGGGCTGCTGAAGGAGCAGGTTTTGAAGCGCTGTAACTGACCTTTTTCTTTGACTGAAGCATGACAGTGCACTTTATAGGAAGGACTGACGTGTGACAATGTGAGATTTAGAGCACAGAGGTTTAAAAGAGATTGATAATTAATGTGGCTGTGCATATTATCTGCCAGAGGCTATGGGTTATCAGACAAAGGTCCCAGTCATAGATCAAAAGAAAGGAAGGAAGAGATTTGCCAGATGGGTCAAACAAATGCAGGACAGAGGAATGTTTGCAGGATGTGAAAACAGCCCCCCCCCCCCCGATGGTGATTAAAAATGGGCCGTCACAAACAGCTAAGGGGGAGCCTGAAGGTAGTGAGAAAATTAAGGAATTTCTAGAAAGTGCTACAAACACCCCCGATAAATACAGGGGCAGGGTCAGATTGTACCTTTCTTGCCAGGTTATAGTTTTGTAGGCATGGTGTTAGCTCATATGGAGTTATCTGTTCAGGAGAAAAAGACAAGACTCCACCACACCAAGATACAGATGACTCTGTTAACTTTAATTTTCAGAGCAACCAGCAGATGTCTTATTTTAATACATTCCTTGAAAGACAGATGTTCAGACCCAGAGGCATTATTTAATTCCAAAACAAATTCAAAAGGCACCCAATGCCAGGGTAGAAATCAAGAGATGAGTTTTGTCACAAAACAGAATTTTGAATTGAGCCATGTTGGTTTGGTATAAAGCTGACTTTCCAGAATGAAACCGATCACCTTTATGTTCAGGATCTTGCATGGAGCATTTGCTGTGGACAGTAGTCAATAGTATGAACGACGGGACAGTGAATCATGAATAAGACAAGCAGGTGGTAACAGAATGTTGATGAAGGCTGAAGAGAACGGAGACCAGATGGATGAAGGAAGTTTTAATACTGAAAGAGATTATAGATGTGAGATGTTTCATCAGCTAGTCCAGGGAAAGGTGAAGTCTTGTACACAGATGGATAGTGGATGGAAACGAATTGAGTGAGTGTTTCTGATGGAAAAAGTACGTAGGGGAAGAGAAGAAGAACGGTGGGTTTAGCAAGTGTAGAAAATATTTCTGATGTTGAGATGGAAACGGAAAAAGAAATGAAAGCAGAGCATGTGTAACCAAAGAAAAATAAAGATCCACGTAAGATTTGAAGCTGTAGCTTTAAAAACCAAACAAACAGAAAACCAACAATAAATAAATTAAATTTTTGGCTAAGAGTGCCAGGAAGAAGGCACAAATGCAGGCAGCCATCTTAAATGTTTCCAAGGACTTAAAGCAGCAATGAGGCATTAGGTGTCCATTCTTTCAGTGCATTTCCTTAATTGTGAATATTAACATTTATCTAGTAATGAGCAAACACTTACAGCGAAGATTATAGCCTTACTATATACTCGGTTACTTAAAGTCAATCTAACACCCCAGTTATGTTCCTCCCCAACAGAGGGTATGCATTTGATGTTACTCACCACATAATGGTTTGATATGTGATATATGTGATATATGATACTGTGGGGCACATATGTTGGTTTCATATGCTCCACAGATATATTACTGTATGTTTATTGTGTGCTTCACGTCTCAGGGGAACAAAGGGACTGAGCCTCCTAGAAGTAACAGGAGGGTGTGAGATTTGGCCTTTTGTTTCAAGGAGATGGCCTTGAGAGATTTCCTGACCACCGGAGACTTGGGGGTGGATGGGTTAAGATCGGGGGAAGTTACATTGTGACTGGGATTAAGTACCATGTGACTGTAAGTTTGATGTCCTGGGTATAAAAGGACAGATGTGAGAAGATTCATCCTCTTTTTCTGCTTTGAAATGTTGGAGTATGTGATTGTGAATAAAGCTGAACCTGAGGAATAACTCAGTCTCATCCTTCAACACATCTCCACACTGGTGACCTCGACGTGAACATCTCCACAATACGTCATATTTCGGGAATATGACAGTAATGAGGAATGTGTTTTTCCTGATTCAGCGGTGGCCAAGCTGGGTCAGGGTAAACTACATTCAGTCCACAATTTACCAAGGAATATATAAAATGAGGCATTCAAGGAAAAAATTTGAATCAAATTCTAATTAGGCAAAACGTCCACCTTTCCGTTGACTGAAAGAGTGTGACGCAACTTTTATTCATTTATTCAAATTCAACCCGTCTGTGTTCAACTGGACAAACTGATCTTATTTATCAATGCTGAAGCATATCAAAGATGCACAGATAGTTATTTTGTTTTTCTTAAATGAAATTTGTACTGTCACAAAAGAAGCTGTGACTATTGAAATCTTATTTTTGAGGGAACTGGGCTACCCGCAAATTTTATCTAAAATTAAAAATGGTAGCACAATTCCTTTCAGCAGAAGAATCAAGCAAATACCCTGTAACTTTGCTGCATGTGTGTCTCCATGTATCAAAACAGGGAGTATCAGGGGAATTAATTAACAAATAATTAGCAATACTCAGAAAAATAGGTAATACATAAAAATGATCAATAACTGATAATGACTTGTTTTATCCTTTCTAAAAGATTTTCTATATAAATTAAAAGATGATTATACCGTTTTAAGAACAGAGCAGACATTTCTGGCAGACAATGACGAACCCAATGATCAAGGGTGAGGCACATTGTTTGGCTAAGACAGTGCAGCAGTCACGACATAGTGTACAAAAAAAAAAAAGCACCGCCCTCATGGCTGCTGTACTGCCAGGTCATATCCTTGAAGGACTAGGAAGTCCACAGCCACTGCACGTTACTATGAAGTATATCAACTATATACTTCATACTTCATACTTCATACAGTTACTATATATATAGTAACTGTCATCTCTGCTGGAGTCCGAGTTCCACCCTATGCAGGACATACTGGATGCACTGAGGAGCTCATTTAGCAGCAGACTACATCATCCCAGGTGCACAACCGAGAGGTTTCGTAGGTCCTTCCTACCAACGGCTGTCAGACTGTACAACCTAAGCAGGGCTGCTCGCAGAGATAGCAAAAAGACGTAACAAACTAATAGTTTTTTTTTTTTTTTTTTTTTTTGAATGCAAAAGATGCAATAGACTTACACAATGGTCCTCTCCGGCATACAACTAGGAACATACCGGTCGCTATGGAGGGTGAGAATATGTATGGGCACATAATCATACCATGTAGGATAACTAAATAGACGGTTATGCTGTTTCATCCCACCTAGCAACAATGCTCTGCACTGTGTGTGTTTATATATTTACATATTTATTCCATCTAGCTACAATGCTCTGCACTGGGTGTGTTTATATTTATATATCTATATATTTATTCCATCTAGCTACAATGCTCAGCACTGGGTGTGTTTATATTTATATATCTATATATTTATTCCATCTAGCTACAATGCTCCGCACTGTGTTTTTATATATCTACATATTATTCCATCTAGCTACATTGCTCCGCACTGTGTGTGTTTATATACTTGCATATTTATTCCACCTAGCTGCAATGCTCCGTACTGTGGGTGTTTATATATTTACATATTTATTCCATCTAGCTACAATGCTCTGCACTGTGTGTTCATATATTCATATATTTATTCCATCCAGCTACAATGCTCTGCACTGTGTGTCTGTGTGTGTGTGTGTGTATATATATATTTTATAGTAATATGTACATATGTATATTAGCTGCTCTTGCTTGCTTGTTTTTTTTCTTGCCTTCTGATTGTTGCTCTGAGTGTTGCTATCCCTGTGCTGTTGCAATCCTGGAATTTCCCCGTTGTGGGACTAATAAAGGCTTATCTTATCTTATCTTATCTTATCTTATCAGATGTTTTGAACTTTTTGATTGTGCCTTGGCTGACAAATTGTATGACATAGATGTCATCACAGTGCAGATGGACAATTTGATTTTCAATGAGCAAGGAGCAGCTGCACTGTCGGTGAAATTGCCCACAGAGGTTACCTCCTTGCATGATGTTAACACTCCCTATGGGGACCAGACAATTACTTTTGGGCTGCTTGTGGACAAATGGTTGAGAAGGCAAATTATGTAACCGATTGGGTGAAAACTCCTAAGAAAAATGTGCAATACAGTGATCCCTCACTTATCGCGTTTAATAGGGACCAGAACCGACCGCGAAAAGTGAAAAACCACGAAGTAGCGTCACCCCCCCCCCCCCAAGGGCGTCACAAGCACTATTTTGCACAAAAAGGCACAAGAGAACAGCGAAAAGTGCCACTAAGCAACACGAGCGATAAAGAACAATGAATGCAGTCTTCCTTCGCTGGGTATGGGCGCTCGGCAGGGAGAGAAGCTGGGCAAAACGTCTCGGCCAATCAGCTTGCGAGATTCCCGAGCGGTGAAGAGGTGGGCGGAGAGGAGTGGAGCGGTGGTCAGAGAGGTGGATTTTGAGTTGTGTGGGCTCTCCGTGTTGATACCTGATGTTCTAATGTAGTCTCCCTGCCTTCTGCTAGCGCCCGGGCAACTTTCGTGCCATTTTTTCTCAATTTTGAATTTTTGATGAATATTTTTGAAAAATCCGCGATGCACTGAGGGCGCGAAAGGTGAAATGTGAAGTAGCGAGGGATCACTGTACTCACAATCCACAGGACTATTTATGACGCCTTTACAAGTGGTCATGACCCTTTGGGTCATGATTCATCCATTTTCTCTGTGGTAGATTTGAGTAATGCATTTTTTACTATCCCTGTGCATGAAGAAAGCCAGTTTTAGTTTGCATTTACGTCTGAGGGAAAAAGATACGCATACATCAGATTACCTCAAGGTTATTGTAAAAGTCCGACAATTTTCACACAGGAAATGACTGCTCTAATGGCCAAACTTAGCCCACCAGCCGGTTCAAAAATTATGTTATATGTGGATGACATTTTGGTTGCCTCCCCCACTGAGGAACAATGTCGACAGGACTCTTTGGCCCTGCTGCACTTCCTGTGTGAACATGGACTAAAATGTGGCAAGAAAAAACTGCAGTTTTGTCAACCTGAGGTTAAATTCCCTGACCATATGCTTATTGCTGGAGGTTTCTTCCTGTTAAAAGGGAGTTTTTCCTCTCCACCGTCTCCAAGTGCTTGCTCACAGGGGATCGCCTGATTGCTGGGGTCTTTCTGCAACTGTGGGGGTCCCCCCTACAGTTGATAGTGCTATGAGATGACTGTTGTTGTGAAATGGCGCTATATAAATAAAGTTGAATTGAATTGAATTGAATTATTGCCGATGGGAAAACATTGGAACCAGATAGAATAAAGACCATTCAAAACTTACCTTTGCCACAGACAAAAAAGCAAACTTAATCAGCAAATTTAAAAGAAAGTCATAAATTTACAACAAAAAAGTTGTAGATTTATGATGAAAAAATGTGTGAATTTATGAGGAGAAAAGTTACATGTTTACAAGACAAAATAAAATTTATGAGAAAAAAGTTGCAGATTTATGAAAATAAGTAGCTATTAGGTACCCTGAACTACTGCCGCCAGTAGTTGCCAAACCTCTCACAACACACGGCTCCACTGTATGCACTACTTCCGGGCCCACAAGGAAATTTGCATGCTAGTATGAGCTGAAAAACATGACTATGCCACTCCACACATACTTAAATGCCAACAAACTTTACTGCACTGCCAATGACAAAATTGTTCTCCCTCCCTCACTGCACCGCTGGATGGCACAATGTGCCAACAGGAGGGATATGATTAAGATAGCTGAAAAACACTTCTTCTGTTCAGGAATTCTAAAAGAAATGAAAAAGTTTGCAGTCAAAATAATGCCCAAGGTGCAATGAGAACTAGACAGAGGAGTTTTCCACTACCAAAAGCACCCTTTTCTCAATGGTTCATGAATTTTATAGAATTATCAAAAGTGGGTCAACTCCAATACTGCCTTGTTCTCATTGACACATTTACAAAATGGACAGAAATACATCCTACTACTAAGGCAGATGCAAAAGTTTTTCTGTAAGGTTTTTGCAAAATAGTATATTCCCAACTTTTGGAATACCAGAGATAATTTATTCAATTCAATTCAATTCAACTTTATTTATATAGCGCCATTTCACAACAACAGTCATCTCATAGCACTATCAACTGTAGGGAGGACCCCCACAGTTGCAGAAAGACCCCAGCAATCAGGCGATCCCCTGTGAGCAAGCACTTGGCGACGGTGGAGAGGAAAAACTCCCTTTTAACAGGAAGAAACCTCCAGCAGAACCAGGCTCAGGGAGGGGCAGTCATCTGCTGCGACTGGCTGGGGGGTGAGGGGACAGAGAAGAAGAAAAGAACAGACATGTAGAGAGCAAACAGCACGATGGGGACTCAATCTATGGGAGAGAACAAACAAATGTTAATGACCAGCAAAAAAAAATATTTCATAGAGAGTGAGGAAAGGAGTGAGGTCCAGTGCATTACTGGAGGTCCCCCGGCTGACTAAACCTATTAGCAGCATAACTAAGGGAGGGTTCAGAAACCCATGATCCCTCCCTAATTGTAGGCTATATCAAAAAGGTAGGTTTTAGACCTATTCTTAAAAACAGAGATCGAGTCTGACTCCCGAATCCAGATTGGCAGCTGATTCCACAGGAGAGGAGCTTGATAACTGAAGGCTCTGCCTCCCATTATACTTTTGGAGATTCTAGGTATTACAAGTAAACCTGCATTTTGGGAGCGTAGTGCTCTGTTAGGATGATACGGTAGTATCAGATCTTTTAAATAAAAAGGAGCCTGATTGTTTAGAGCTTTGTAAGTAAGAAGAAGGATTTTAAACTTAATTCTAAACTCTATGGGAAGCCAATGAAGGGAGGCCAGAACCGGAGAGATATGATCTCTCTTTCTAGTACCTGTTAAAACTCTTGCTGCAGCATTTTGGATCAGCTGAAGACTTTTTAAAGATGTTTTAGGACAGCCTGATAATAAAGAATTACAATAATCTAATCTCGAGCTAACAAAAGCGTGGATCAGCTTCTCAGCATCACTCTGAGACAAGATGCTCCTAATCTTGGCAATATTACGCAAATGATAGAAGGCAGTCTTAGAAACAAATTTAATATGTGAATTGAAGGACAAATCCTGATCAAAAATAACTCCAAGGTTCCTCACAGAGCTATTAAGAGAAAGAGTAACTGCATCCAAACTGAAAGTTTGATTTGGAAAGGAATTTCTAAGGTTTTTTGGACCAACAAGAATGACTTCAGTCTTATCTGAATTTAATAGCAGGAAATTACAAGTCATCCAAGCTTTGATTTCCTTAAGACAGGCTTCTAACTTGGCTAATTGATTAGTATCATCTGGCTTCATTGACAGGTATAATTGTGTGTCATCTGCATAACAGTGAAAATGTATACAGTGCTTTCTAATAATGTTGCCTAACGGAAGCATATATAAACTAAAAAGAGTAGGGCCAAGCACAGATCCCTGTGGAACTCCATGACTAAGCTTTGAGCTGAGAGAAAACTCATCATTTACATGAACAAACTGGAACCTATCAGATAAATAAGATCTAAACCACTGCAACGAAGTTCCATTAAGTCCAACATAGTGTTCTAATCTATCAAGTAGAATATTATGATCAATAGTATCAAAAGCTGCACTAAGATCTAAAAGGACAAGTACAGAAACTAGTCCATTATCAGATGCAATGAGGAGGTCGTTAGTGACCTTCGCTAAGGCTGTTTCAGTACTATGATGGATTCTAAACCCAGATTGAAACTCCTCAAGTAAACCATTTCCCTGCAGGTGGTCAAATAATTGCGTAGCAACAACTCTTTCTAAGATTTTTGAAATGAAAGGGAGATTAGAGATTGGTCTATAGTTAGCTAAAGCTCCTGGATCTAGCGTTGGCTTTTTGAGTAAGGGTTTAATTACAGCCGTTTTAAAAGCCTGCGGTACATGGCCTAAAGTTAATGAAGAATTGATTATATGAAGAATAAAGCTACCAATAAGTGGGAAGACTTCTTTAAATAACCTGGTAGGAATAGGGTCTAAAAGACAAGTTGAAGGTTTGGATGAGGAAACTATTTTGTCTAACTCACAAAGGTCGATTGGAGTAAACTCATCAAGACAGACATCAATAGAAGGAGTTGTAGTAGTTACAGTATTTAAGTTAACTGTGGGAAGAATCTGATTGATTTTATCTCTGATGGATGAAATTTTATTATTGAAAAAGTTCATAAAGTTCTGACTAGTAAGCTCTAAGGGGATGCTAGGATTGACAGAGTCCTGACTCTTTGTCAACCTGGCTACAGTACTGAAAAGAAGCCTGGGATTATTCTTGTTCTCTTCTATTAATGCAGAGTAATAACTCGTTCTAGCTTTTCTAAGAGATTTTTTATAAATTAAAAGATGATTTCTCCAAGCTAAATAGATTTCATCTAAATTAGTAGAGCGCCATTTTCTTTCTAATTGACGAGTCTTCTGTTTTAAGCTACGAGTTTCTGTGTTGAACCAAGGAGTTAAAAATCTCTGATTAGACTTTTTCTTTTTTAAGGGGGCCACCAAGTCTAGAGCCTGATGCAGAGAAGCTGAAACACTATCCACCATGTTATCAATTACAGAAGGAGCAAGCTGTCTATAGCTTATTTCCGTTGTGTTGACACATGGCATAGAGGAAACAATCTGCATAAATTTGGAAACAGCATCATCTGAGAGGCATCTACTGTGATAATATTTTTCTTTAGGAGCCAAATAGTCAGAAATAGTAAAATCAAAGGTTAACAGACAATGGTCTGACAGTACAGGGTTATGAGGAGACACTACAAGATTTTCTATTTCTATGCCATATGTCAGAACAAGGTCCAATGTATGGTGGAGGTAATGAGTAGAATTTCCTACTTTCTGAGAAAACCCAATCGAGTCTAATATTGAATTAAAAGCCACATTAAGGCAGTCACTATCTACATCCACATGTATGTTAAAGTCCCCTACTATAATTATTCTATCAGATTTCAGCACTAAATCAGCTAAGAAATCAGCAAATTCGGATAAAAATTCTGAATAGATTGATGGGGGATGATAAACTATGGCAAATAAAATTGGGTTTAACCTGGAATTGCTAAAGTGCCCAACACTGAGGACCAGGCCCTCAAAGGAATTATAACATGTTTTTTGCTTTACATTAACTAGTAATTTGGAATGGTAAATTGATGCTACTCCTCCTCCACGACCAGAACTTCTGGGATTTTGACAGTTTAAATAACCAGAGGGAGTTGATTCATTTAAACCAACATAATCCTCTTGCCCTAACCAAGTCTCTGTAAGGGAAATTAAATCAATCTGATGATCAATTAACAGATCATGGACTAACAGAGACTTGGGAGTTAGAGACCTAATATTTAATAAACCACATTTAATTTTTAAATTATGAGGAGGAACAGAGGCCAAATCATTCAATTTAGAGGCTTTATGTTTAATTTGAGTTTTACCAATATTTTGCTTTATCACTTTGGGATGCTTATACATTATATTTTTATTCACTTTGGAGGGAGCAGACAACGATTCTCTGATGGGGAAGACAGGGGCTAAGCTGAGGGGTGGCGGATGAAGAGGAGCTGCAGAGAGGCGTGTAAGACTGCGACTCTGCTTCCTGGTCCCAACTCTGAGTAGTCATGGTAATTTATGCAGACAATCAGACAAATGCTGGCAAAAACCATTCATGGTAAGGCCATTACGTGGCCTGAAGCTCTTAAGATAGTGAAACTAATAATTAATACCATCCCAGATAAGAAAACGGGACGGTGCTTTTCACCGCCCTTATGTACTGACGGGTCTGTCATTACTAATAACACACAAACATAAGGCTCTTAGTGAACACCAAGGAATACATTGACTCTGTCGAAGCTCTCCACTCCACAGGAGGAAGTGATCAACCCACTGCAGCCTGGTGACTTTATCTTCGTGAAAAATCATCACCGGCAGCATTGGGACTCAGTAAGGGTCGCTGAACGACCATCCTGGATCCACCTTTCACACGTGAAGAGACTAAAAGTGTCTGCAAGTGAACTAACCTGCTTCCCTGAGTAAGTCCAGTTACAAAGGGGGGCGTGTCCTTTTAAGGACACGGCCGTCTCAAACCTGGTGAAGACAGAGGCCCGGAGGGGTACTCTCTCAGGTGGAAGTAAAAATGAAGGCACTGCTACTTGCCGCTGGTGTGACATGTGTATTTGCAGGAGTAATATGGATCACTTCCCCCGACGCCAACTTGATAACCAAGAGGGAGACGACAGCCTACGACAGCATTCCCCTCATTTGGAGTGGCCTATTTGAGTCGCAGAATGAATGATGTATTTTGGGCTTTGGAGGACCTCACTGAGAGAAAGGAGGCGTAATCGATTGGCTGAGAGGACTGCAACAACACTTGAATGGCTTGAAGGATGTGCCACAAAATTGGGACCTGTCCTCTTGGTTCCTTTCTGGTCAATGGTGGCAAGTTCTGTTGAAGTAGTTAACCCCAGTAACAGTTGCATTGATTCTATCTTGTGTACTATTAGGTCCATGATAAGTAGAGCTCTTGCTCAACACACTTTCATGTTACAATCTGTTATGCTCCAAAGGGAAGTTCCTGTACAATATACTGCCTTGAGAAAACGAAGTGATGGTGATTGTGATGACAGAACCACTGTTTAGATTTGGAAGTGATGCTCAATGATGACAATGTAGAAAATCGAGAGAAGATACATTGTACTGATGTTTGCATGTGAATACAACAATGATAAAAATGATAAACAGGAGGGAATTGTCAGAAAAATGTACACATATGTTATCATTTTTCATGTCTAAGCCTTATACAAGTGTAGAAGTGTGGAAAAGTACCGGAGAAGCGTGTTCCTCTGGATTAACACTAAGACTGAATGCAGGAAGCCAGTTCTGCCGGAAAGGTACAGGAAGCCCCCTGTGGAGCAAGAGGACACAAAGAGCCCCCTGCAGACCGAGAAAGGGAGCAGGGCCCCCTTTGTTCTTTTAAGAAGGTCAATACACCTGATTCTGGATTAACAAACTCTGTGAACTCTGCTAATAATGTGCCAGACCTGTTTCACCCCTTTCTGTCTTTGATGTATTCAGCTGAAACCATTTGTGTATTGCAACTGTCTCTCACATATAAGCCTGCTCGCTGAAGCCAGTCTTCAGTACTGACCTCCTGCAACCTGAGGTTCGTGCTCCTTGTATACAATATATACAAGTAAAAACTCTTAAAAGAATATTCTTGTGTCTCGAATCTTTATTGAGGAAACGAACTAATATACAATCACATTCTGAGTATTTTCAGAGATTCCTGACAAGAAGTAACCGCTCAACTGCAGACACTGTGGCATTTACATTGAGTGTGGCCTTTCTAGTTATGAAATCTCGGATCTGAAGGTATCTGAAAAAATTCTGTTTAGAAAGACCAAATTTCTCCTGAAGCTGTTCAAATGATAACAATGCACCATCAAAAAGGTCATAAATTTTCTTTAACCCTTTAACTGTCCATATATTATAACCACTGTCCATCATACCAGGAACAAAGTCCAGGTTGCCTTGAATAGGAATTAATAAAGTAGTTAAATCTGATCTTCCTTCAAGCTTTCGTGTCATAAACCAGGCCTTTAGAGTACTGCAAATTATGGGGTTATTATCACAGAGATTTCTAACTGACTTTAAATTCTTACAAGACAAAAGGCCCAACGGTGAACAAGAGGCTTGTGACTTTTCAAGGCCCAACCAAACAGAAGTAGGGTCATCTTTAACCCATTCTGCTATAAACCTTAGCTGAGATGCTATTTGGTACCATTTAATGTTAGGAACATCCAAACCTCCCATTGAACTTGGAAGTTGTAATTTTACCATTTTTAATCTTGGCTTCCTTTTGCTCCAAATAAAATCACTCAACCAACCATTCAGTAACTTCAAAACCTTATTAGTTATTAGTATTGGAACCATCTGTAGGGGGTACAATAACCTAGGCGGGATATTCATTTTGATAATAGACACTCTGCCGAGTAATGATAGGGGAGTGAACACCACCTTTTTAAATCCTTCTTTATAGTGTCTAGGAGAGGGTTAAAATTGGCTTTTAACATCTGATGGAACATAGGAGTAATCTGAATACCCAAGTACACAAAACCTGACATAGACCAGCGAAATGGAAATGATATAAAGGAGCTCACCCTATTTCTGAGGCTTCCCATGGGCATAACTAAAGATTTAGAGAAATTAATTTTGTAACCAGAAAAAGACCCAAAATAATTAATGATATAAACCAGTCGCGGAACAGAAGTAGCAGGCTCTGCTACGTACAACAAAATGTCATCCACATAAAGAGAAATTTTATGTTGTGTCTCCCCTACATCTATACCCCTGACAGCTGGATCCTGTCTCATGGCTTCAGCTAAAGGTTCTACCACAAGGGCAAAAAGAGCAGGGCTTAAGGGGCAGCCTTGATGTGTTGAGCGATAAATTGGGAAATTATCCGATCTATAACCATTTGTTATGACTGATGCCAAGGGTTTATTAAAATAGTTTGATCCATTTGATAAAGTTATCCCCCAGATTAAATTTTTGTAAAAAATAGATAAGGCCACTCAACTCGGTCGAAGGCTTTCTCTGCATCCAATGAGATGATTACAGTGTTGTTTTCTTGTGATTGACAGAAATGAACAATATTTAAAAGCCTCCTAATGTTGTGACTACAGCTTCTGCCTTTAATAAAACCTGTCTGGTCCTCCTTGATGATAAGAGGCAAAACCTTCTCTAATCGCAGAGCCAGGATCTTAGATAGCAGTTTAACATCTTGATTTAAAAGAGCAATAGGTCTATATCCTGAGCAATCTTCAGGACACTTGCCTTTTTTAAGAATTAGAGAGATGTCAGCTTCTCTTAATGACTGAGGTAAACTCTCAGAGGTAAAGGAGTGTTCTATCATTTCCAGAAATGGATCCACAAGTATATCCTGAAATTCTTTGTAAAATTCGCTGCCCATGCCATCTGGCCCCAGTGCTTTACCTGATTGTAAACTGTTAATCGCTAATATAGCCTCTTCTCTAGAGATGGGAGAATTTAAATCATGTCTCTGAGTATCAGAAATAGTAGGAAGCGCTAGGCTGTCCAAGAAAGAGTCCATCTTATATGAGGCCCCTGCTGTCTGGTCTGCTGTATATAGCTGAATATAAAACTGCTTAAAGGTATTATTAATATTTTTGTTATCAAAATAACGAGTGCCGAGACTTCCGGTCTGGACACCATGGTGATAGCAACCTAACGCTGAAACTCCCAGACTCAATCCAAGGAAAACATCCTCAAAATCAGACCTAACGGATTTTTGGAAGATTAAAAATCAAAAGACAATAACACCATGCCTAACCACAAGCAGAAGAAACTGACATTCCCCAGGTCAGGACGCACAGCGGCCGTGGAATCTGAACCGGAGGACCTCCGTTCAGAAGACGAGGACCTGGGCCTAGCTAACAAAAGGATTAGCTTGAAATCGCTATTTGACGAATTACGACGATTTCGGGCCGAATTTCTTGAATTCAGAGAGGATCTAAAAAGGGCGAACAGCAGAATGGACCAGGCCAAAAACCGAATCTTGGAAGCTGAAGAAAGAGTAAAAGTGCTTGAAGATTCTGTGCTGGATTTACACAGAAAACAGTCAAGGCTGGAGGCTAAGCTAACCGACCAAGAAGGAAGACAGAGACGAGATAACATCAGAATTCACGGTCTGAAAGAAGGAGCTGAAGATAGTTTCAACACAGAGGCGGAATGCGTGGAATCCTTATTGAGAGAGAAGTTGGATATTCCACAAACCACCGATTTGAAGATAGAAAAAGCCCATCGTACATTAGCCGCAAAGCCAGCCCCGGAAGCGTCCCCACGTTCTGTGGTGGTAAGATTCGCCAATTTCAAAATAAAACAAGAGGTTGTAAGACGGGCTTGGCAGAAAAAAGGATTTATGCATCATGAGAGAAAAGTCTTCGTGGAGCATGATTACGCCCCTGAGGTTCTTAAAAAGCGACGGGAATATAACGACGCCAAAAAGGTTCTACGGGAACAGAATCTACGCTTTCAAACGCCATTTCCGGCGAAGCTAAGGGTCTTTTACGGGGAAGAGTCATGTCTCTATAATTCAGCGGAAGAAGCAACAACTGACATGGCAAGAAGAGGACTCCCGGTAACGGTGTTTAAACCCGCAGCGGATCTGAGCGAGAAAATCAGAGCTCAAACGTGGTCCACTCAGAGACCTTCAAAATCCACAGGCCAGCAGCGGGAAATCCAGCCCCAGAGCTACAAAGATAAGCTTTCCAGTTCCAGGAAGGAATAGCGACCTTTTTGTTTTGTTTTTTTTTTTTTCTTTTCAGTCACTCTGCACTTCCATCCCCCCTCCTACAAGGTAACAAACATTAAAGGAGATGCAGAATCAGCATGTGGTAAAACCTTTCATGGAGCAGTTATAGCATTAGAAACAAATGTCTTCTTAATTTAAAGGGAAAAAAAATCATGTTAAAATAGAAATGTAACAATGACCCACATGTTCTCTCCACACTAACAAATACTGTATTAGAGTGAATGTTTGCTGTGATGTTGGTGGGAGGGTGCACACAATCTCATAGGGTATAGGCATAAAAAAAAAAAAAAAAAAAAATCATTACAAATTCGGATTGGGATCTGAAATTCACGTTAAAAACATGGGACAACTTACAGGGGTAAGAGAGGGCCCTCAACACGTAACAGAGTTTGAGGAATTTCCCTCAGAGCCTACACTCCATCAGGGCTCTTACGGGGTCTTTAAAGAGACCCCAGCTCAGGAAGATTTTTTGACAGTTTTTTGTTTTAAAGTTTCGTACACTATGTTCTTAATGTTTTTTATGTTCCTAATGTTCTTTCAGTTTCTGAGTAGCAAAAAAGAGGGCCACCACACTGTTATACTAAATAAGAAAATACAATGGAGAAACAGGGTGTAACCAAAATAGCCTCATATAATGTAAAAGGGATCCTGAATCCAGTTAAAAGATCCAAGATTCTATGCAAAATGAAAAAAGACAAAGCAGAAATAATATTTTTACAAGAAACCCACCTAACAGACGTGGAACACACTAAACTCAATAGACAAGGGTTTAAAATGATCTCTTCATCTTCATATAAATCAGGGAGGAGGAGGGGAGTAGCGACATTGATATCAACCAAAATTACATTTGAAAAAAAATCAGAACACAAAGATAAAGAAGGGAGGTACAGTTTGGTAACTGGGCGGCTAGAGGGAGAAGATATCACCCTGCTGAATGTATATGCACCACCAGGGGCTAAATGGAAATTTTATAAAAATGTATTCGACCTAATGATAACTAAAGCCCAAGGTTTAGTGATATGTGGTGGAGACTTCAATCTAAGACTGAATCCATACTGGGATGCAACAGGTAATTCTTCACATCAAAATAACACCCAAAATAGGAATACTCGGATGCTACTAAAAGAAATGGGAATCTGTGACGTATGGAGGGAATTCAACCCCAATGTAAAAGATCATACTTTTTATTCAACGCCACATTCATCTTACTCAAGGATTGATTACTTTTTTATGTTTAATAGAGACATTGGAAGAGTAAAAACATGTAAAATAGGACTGATGGATCTCTCCGACCACAGTCCGATCTATATGGATTTAAACATTCAAAAATACACAAATAATACATTTTCCTGGAGGTTGAATTCAAGTGTCCTGAAAGGACCATTGAAAGATGAATTGGAATCAGATATTCTCAGATATTTGGAAGAAAACGATAATGGAGAAGTATCCCCTTTAATACTGTGGGATGCGTGCAAAGCTGTAATAAGGGGAAAAATTATTGCAAAACTGGCAACCCAAAAGAAACTGAGACAAGAAAAACTAATCACACTAGAGTCAGAGCTCAAGAACCTAGAAAAAGAACACAAAGACAACACTCATTCTAATGGCTCGCTCAAGATCAAAGAAATTAAAAATCAAATAAATGAGATCTACACAATAGAAATCCAGAAGAAACTTACATTTCTGAAACAAAAACACTATGAAGCAGGCAGTAAATCGGCAAATTACTAGCCTATAAATTGAGGAAACAACAAACGGAAAGAGCAATCTACAAAATCAGAGACCCAGTATCAAAGGAAATAAAATTCAGAATTCAGGATATTCTTAAAAGCTTCGAGAATTACTACAAGAACTTATACTCCCACAAAAAAACATAAAAACGCATCCGAGACATTCTTAAACACATTAAACCTTCCCCAACTTACGGAATCACAAAATAAAACCCTACTGTCAGAAATACAACCTAAAGAATTGGAAAAAGCAATTATGAAACTTAAAGCTAACAAATCCCCAGGAGCAGATGGCTATACAGCAGAATGGTACAAAAACCTTTAAACAGCAACTATCTCCTCTCCTCCTGAAAACATTTAACTACGTCCTCCACACAGGGGAAATCCCCCCCCTCCTGGAGAGAAGGGGTCATTGCAGTTATACCTAAACCTGAAAAGGATAAACTAGAATGCTCCAACTACAGACCAATCAGTGTATTAAATCAGGACTATAAGCTTTTTACCACTATCCTTGCCAAAAGGTTAGAAAACATACTGACAGACTTAATTCACTTAGACCAAACAGGTTTTATAAGACAAAGACAGACACAAGACAACATTTGACGCACTTTACACATAATTCATCATATAAAAAAATATAACTTAAATGCAGTCATATTGGGATTAGATGCTGAAAAAGCATTCGATTCGGTTGACTGGTCTTTCCTATATAGAATCTTATCCAGTTTCAATTTTCATAACAACTTCATTAGAACTATACAGGCATTATATAAAAAAACCAACAGCTAAAATAAGGATTAACGGTAATTTATCATCATCTTTTGAGCTGGAAAGAGGATGTCGTCAAGGCTGCCCCCTGTCTCCACTGCTCTTTGCAATCTTCACAGAACCTCTGAGCCAATGGATAAGACAAAATCAAGAAATTCAAGGTATTACACTTGGTCAGAAGGAACATAAAATAGCACTCTTTGCTGATGACATTTTAATATACCTAGGGCAGCCAGACACTTCTCTACCAGAACTAATCTCAGTTTTTTCAGACTATGGAGATTTATCGGGGTACAAATTAAACATGCATAAAACCAAGTTTTAACATTCAACTATGACCCAAATCATTTTTCACTAAATGAACTCAAAACTAACTGGGAGTTGGAATCTATGAAATATCTGGGGGTCAATATCCCGAAACAACTCGACAAAATTATAACACTAAACTATGATCCACTGGTGACAAAAATAAAATCTGACCTAGCAAGATGGAATATGATACCATTCTTAGGTACTGCACAAAGAATTGAAGCAGTCAAAATGAATATACTTCCACGTCTTCTATACCTTTTCCAAACAATACCGGTAGAACCTCCCAAAAAAACATGGCAGGAGCTGGACAGAAGGATCTCAAGATTCATATGGCAGGGTAAGAGACCTAGAATCAGATATAGAACCCTACAGCTAAACAAAGACAAAGGTGGGCTCGTGCTGCCAAATATCAGGGACTATTTTATAGCTGCACAAATTAAAACTTTAGTAGAGATATGTAACCCAGTCTACACTGCACAATGGAAGGAGATGGAATGCCAAATAACAAGTGACATCCCCCTACAGGCGATAATAGGGAACAATGCCTTAACTAAACTCTTGAATAACACTAACCCGTGGATAGAGACCCCGCTAAAATTTGGTTTAAGATAGTCAGAGAGAATCAAGCTAAAGAGCCTATCGACTTCTGCAGTGGATTGCCTATGATCAAGACTTTACCCCCAATAAAACAGACACTAGATTTAAAGAGTGGAAAGAGAAAGGGCTGATAAAATATTACGATTTTTTTAAGGGGCAAACTTTAAGAAGTTTTGAAGATTTGAAAAAACAAGGTCTAATAAATCAAGATCTTTACAGGTTCTTTCAGCTTAGACACCACATAAACAATATACATAAACAATATACTTAAAAAGGAGGTTTTGGAAAGGGCCCAGTCAGGTGTTCTGAAGGTCTTCTTAATGGCATATAAAGGGATCCCAGGGATCAGATACATTTCTAAAATATACCAAGGTCTTCAAGACTTAAAAGGAGACAACACATCATATATAAAAGAGAGATGGGAAAAAGAGGGGAATTTCACTTTACAATTGGAAATATGGGAAAAGCTAAATAGACAGCAATGGAAAAGTACCTCATCCCTGCAGTGGAGAGAATTTGGATGGAAAAACTTGGTAAGATTTTTCAGAACACCTGCACAAAACAAATTTGCCCATAAGGGGTTGAACTGTTGGCGCTTGTGTGGTGAAAAGACTGCAAATCATTTTCATGTGTTTTGGTCATGCCCAGTTATCCACCAATATTGGACCAACGTACAGACAATATTGGGGAAAATATTCAAAATAACAGTTCCCTTTTCTTTTGTAACTTTGTATTTGGGTTTATTACCGGACTCACTGGAAAGACGAGGAGATAAATACTTATTCAATGTTTTAATATTGGCAAGTAAAAAAGCCCTAACAAAAAAATGGATGCTGAAGGACTGTCCTACACCTGAAGATTGGATTAACGTGATTCAAGACATTTACTCGATGGAAAAGTTGACATTCGCACTGAGACAGGACATGGATGGGTTCATGAACTTTTGGCAACCCTGGATCGCATATGTGTCTTCCATTAGATCTAATCTTTGACAAATACCATTTCAATAATGGTCCTGCTCTTTGTTCCAATGCTACTCAGTTGCTCTTTTACTTTTAATTACTTAATTTTCTGTTTGTTTGTTTTTTGCTGTTCTGTTAGTTTGTTTATTCGTTTTTTTTTATTTAATTCTCCTTAATTTCACTTTTTCTTTCACTTTAAAAAAAAGGGGGGGTGTTGTAATAACTATCCTACCAATGTTGTCAAATAGCAAAAAATAAGGGAACATGTGATGAAAATGTAAACAATGCAATGCTGTAATGACCTGTATACCCTTTACAAAAACTTAAATAAAAAAAAAAAAATAACGAGTACCATTTAGACCTACAACTGAAGGAATCAGTTGGGAATTTGTTCTGATTTTTGTTAAACAAGACAAATACTTACTAGATTTGTCTCCAAATTCACATAACCTCTGTTTTGAAAAAAAAAAAAAAGAGAGAGCATGCTTAGTAGTAGTAGTAGATTAGTTTATTTGACAGGGACAGTGCAATAAACATAGACAATTAATCAAAGACAATTAATCTGATGTGTTGCACATAGAGTGTATAGCTATTAGCTAATTTGCAACTCTTGTCCCTGGATGGGCTTTAGAAAAAAGAATCAAGATAAAAAATATACACAATAATCACATACATCAATGCAGAAAAATTATAAATACACAATAGCTTGTTGAGTTAATAATGCATCTAATGCAGCTTGTGTGGCACACTTTCTCTGCAATAATATAGGATCTGTGTCATGCCTGGCTCTCACGAGCCAGAAAGGAGATGCGAGGGCGACCAGTGAGTTTGCGTAATTTATTAATATTAACACACAAAGAACGAATACAAAGTAAAGAGCCTCGTGGGGCTATAACACGCACAACATTAGACAACAAATAGAAAGGAAAAGAGCCACGTGGGGCTAAAATATGCACAGAACTAAGGACAATGTACAACCCAGAAAGAAAGGCTAGAGAGGCGGCGAGGGGAAACACACACCGCACTTACTTAGGGGGTAGCGCCGAGGTAACGGCGAACTGAAGCTGGACATAGGAGCTCCAGTCGTGGAAACACAGGGCACGTCTTTCCATAGTGAGGTCGCAGCGAGGAGTAACTCTCAGCTGCTTGTTTAAAAAGGGAAAGGGAACCCAATCAGAAGCGGGGAAGATGATTAACAATAATGGGAGACAGCTGTCCCAGAGCAGCTGAACTAGACAGCTGGAGATCAGCTGGGCGCTGTCAACTACGGGCCTAGTAAGACCCGGCACGGACAACCTGAACGCGGAGAAGGATAGCGTTCAGGTCGTGACAGTACTCCTCCCCTGAGCCGCGCCTCCTGGCGCAGGCTTAACCCCCCCCCCCCCCCCAGGTCTGGGGGAAAGTGAGGGACAAGGAAAAGGAGGAAGAGAAGAAAAAAACCCCCAGGTAACAGTATAGGATCTAACACCATAATAATAGTTTCAAACAGGAAAAAACCATCACCCCCTCCTCTGCAGAGGCCAGACGGTCTATGCAGGTGACCACAGGAGGTGGGGAGATCAAGATGCAGAAATATAGCGACATAGTCATAAAAAAAGCTCACAACAACTTAGGGCGAGGACAAGACAAAACTCATGTCCCGAAGGCCAAAAAACTACAACCTCTGTGAACATAAGGTTGAAGAAGACTTACACATGTAACCCCGGCCAAGACAGAATAATATACAAAAAAAAAAAAGGTAATCCGGGCATAAGCCCTGAAAATAGAGCCTGGAACTACCGATTGGCATATAAATACAAAGAAAACAACTCCTCGATCATAAATTAGCACAACAGATGTCACCAAACAGTCTGGAGGAGGATAAAAATGCAGATAAACAAGGCTACTCTGAATGAGGCCAGGCAATGTGAAGCAAATGCTACTTAAAGGGCTAATTAGAATAAGAGTACATACTGGGATTGTAAGACATAGAAAATAGTCTAAGGAAATTCTTTGTTGGAATGACACCACAATAAGGACTCTAGCGCAGAAAGTTCTTTGACGTCCTGAATAGGATTAAATAAGGGAGGACAACCAAACACAAAGCAACTAGCAGTCAGTTAATTCTTCCAGGAACGTCAGCAGGTGGAGCGGGGCAGGCGGTGACAGCTTGTCCGGCGGGCGACCCGAACTCCACCAGGCCAAGAACCACAATACCAGTTCGGGCGGCCTACCAGAGTCCCAGGCTAGGAGACACAGTTTCTCCGGAGGCCGACCCAGATCACTGAACCAGCCAGACGGCTCCCCAGGCGGTCGTCCCATGACCTCAGACCACCGAGAGCTGAGGGAGAAGTTTTGGTGCAGCTGCCTCCCTGAGGGAAAAGGCAGGAGGAAACTGACCTGGGTGAGAGAAACCCCAACAGTGGCAGGGGGATAGGAGATGGAGGCAAGGGGCAAAGGCAGCCTGACATCTGAAGAACACATGGGCAGGGGGAAACTGGCCCGGATGAGAGGAACCCCAACAGCGGCAGGAGGAGAGAAGATGGAGGCAAGGGACGACGTCAGCCTGACGTCAGACGAACACAATCCTCCAGCTCCCTCACTGACCTCTAACCGGACCGGCGCAGCACCCCCGGTGGACCCCGATCGGGCCGGCGAAACACTCCCGGTGGACCCCGATTGGGCCGGAACCGCACTCCTGGTGGACCCCGATTGGGCCGGAACAGCATTCCCGGTGGACCCCGATTGGGCCGGAACAGCACTCCCGGTGGGCCCCGATTGGGCCGGAACAGCACTCCCGGTGGACCCCAATTGGGCCGGCGAAGCACTCCCGGTGGACCCCAACTGGACCGGCGAAGCACTCCCAGTGGACCCCAACTGGACCGCCATCCAGGACTTCGATGCTCCGGGTTCAGCGTGCAGGACTCCGTCCTCCGGCTCCCACTCGACTGCGAATGGCTCCGCAGCCGGCATGATGGTTTCCACAGTCAGACGACCTCCAAGCGCCGAAGACCACGTCGACAGCCCGCATAGCATGGAGGCAGGAGATCTGGGCTCTGCTGGGCCGAACCATTCCTCCGTGGAGACCCGGGGACGCTTAATCGTCGGCGCTGGCTCCAACAGGCAGTTCGACCTTCTCCTCTGCCCATGACGTGGCTGCGGGGCTGGGGCGAAACCTTCCAGGGCCGCAGGCCTCCTCCTCGCGCGGCGGTGCAGACCTGGCACCGGGGCACACTCAGGGGGAAGAGACACAGAGGACGCAGGTTCATATTCTACTTTTGCAGTGGGAGGAGAGAGCTCAGGGACTGTGAACCCTGAACTCCTCCCCCAGGAATCAAACAAGGCAATTCACTCATAATGGGAGGAGAATGAAAAGACACTTGCCTGATTCCCGGATAGTCGGTGGAATCCGCTGCAAGGGACTTGAGTCTTTCTTTTCCCAGCCAGATGGAAGTGGAGGACCCCCCCCGGACAGACGAGGTGGTGCCTCTCGCACCGGATCGGGACCGGGAACACCTGGAGGTGAATTTACGCTGTTCTCAGCAGCCGGAGTGAATGACGAAGAGGGGAAAGAAACAGCTGAGGAGAACCGGGGGCCCAGAGCTGACGGGACAGCGGGAAGAGCGGGCCCAGGAGCGGGAGCAGCTGATTCGCTTCTTCGGCGAGACACAGGAGCTACAGCAGGCTGGGAGGTGAAATTCATGTGGTTTCCTGGAGCGGGATCCGGACGGGGCTCTCGCTGAGATGTTCGGGGAATTTGGGAGCGACGTCTTCTGAACGTGAAGTCGGGGAAACGCCGCTCCTGTACGGAGACCGAAGCCAACAGGTCAGCGTATCCCGGATAATCATTCAGCTCAGGGTTCTTCTCAACCAGCCTGACCACCGCTATCACGTGCGTCATGGCTACGGGGGGATAGGCGGCGGAACAAGCAGCTGCCACTCGGTCTGCAATGTGAATCGCTGTCATCCTTATCTTCTCCGGGGGAACCCCGGTTGACGTCACTCTACCTTGGGGATTACCCCTGGGTGAGGCGAACTCCTGGGCTGGATCGGCGGCAGGAGCGGGATTCCGAAGCGAGGGGCGATGATGTCCTGTCTTCGGCTTCCTGCCGGGGTTCTCCTCCAGCCTACGGAGTCTCTCCCAGGCCACAGAGATGTCTGCCCTCCTTGCCTTAACCTCGGGGAGATGGAAGTAGCGAGGGGAGTTGTTAATCATGTTCTCGGCGAGCTCCAGACGCCAGCGTATCTCGCTGGGAGTATCGTAGAGGACCGTGGTGAACAGCGTCCCATCCACAAGGTCCAGAGCCTCTGAGAGATCGTGGCCTGGGTGCCGCATACGCCTCCTGGAGGGAGACATGTTACTAGCTTGCCTGCACCCAGAGGAAGGGAAAAACGACAAGTCCCACTGCAAACTCACGGTCGCAGATGTCTCAGTCTGGCTGCGACCTACTGTCATGCCTGGCTCTCACGAGCCAGAAAGGAGATGCGAGGGCGACCAGTGAGTTTGCGTAATTTATTAATATTAACACACAAAGAACAAATACAAAGTAAAGAGCCTCGTGGGGCTATAACACGCACAACACTAGACAACAAATAGAAAGGAAAAGAGCTACGTGGGGCTAAAATACGCACAGAACTAAGGACAATGTACAACCCAGAAAGAAAGGCTAGAGAGGCGGTGAGGGGAAACACACGCCGAGCCACAGCACTTACTTAGGGGGTAGCGCCGAGGTAACGGCGAACTGAAGCTGGACATAGGAGCTCCAGTCGTGGAAACACAGGGCACGTCTTTCCATAGTGAGGTCGCAGCGAGGAGTAACTCTCAGCTGCTTGTTTAAAAGGGAAAGGGAACCCAATCAGAAGCGGGGAAGATGATTAACAATAATGGGAGACAGCTGTCCCAGAGCAACTGAACTAGACAGCTGGAGATCAGCTGGGCGCTGTCAACTACGGGCCTAGTAAGACCCGGCACGGACTTGCACGGCGCAGGAGCGACACTGGACAACCTGAACGCGGAGAAGGATAGCGTTCAGGTCGTGACAATCTGATAATGATGATGAACCAAGTACTCTCTTAATTTCTTCCAGTTCCTTTTCAAGTTTAGATTGCTGTTCTTTTTGTTTTTCGTTTTTTTGAGGCTAAATTATGCTATGATTAGGCCTCTGATACAGACTTTAGAGGTTTCCCATAATAAGGATGATCATTAGTAGATTGAGAGTTGATAGCAAAAAATATTTTAAAATCATCTCTCAAGTAAGTAACAAACTTTTCATCTTTTAGAAGGCATGTATCAAATCGCCATCGTCTACTCTTAACCTGCCCTAAACCAACAGATAAATCTATTAATACTGTTGCATGGTCACTAACATGATGTGCCTATTGTACACGAAGACACGATTGTACCAAGAAGTTAGAAATGAAAAAGTAATCAATCCTTGTATGACATTTATGGGGGGGGGGGGGGTTAAAAGTAAATTCTTTAGATCAGATGGGTGGTAAGTTCGCCATGCATCTACTAAATTCTGTCTTCACAAATAGCATAAAGAGCATCAGCCTGAGTTGTTAAAGATGTTTTCCGAGGGTGGGTGTCTATCAGCAGGGGGTTAATGTAGGCAGTTAAAGTCTCCTCCAACTAAAGCTATTGCTGGGGAAAGCTCTGCAAATTCAGAAAAGGCCTTAACCAAAAAAGCTAGGTGAATAATTAGGTGGACAATAAAGATCCATAATAGCAATCTCTTCACCATATAAAACCCCTTTAATAATCACATATTTTCCATTGCGTATCTTTAACGCACTTCAACCAGCTGAAATGGGAGATTTTTATGTATTAATATAACTACGCCCCTGCTGCTGGTGGTAAAAGAAGAGGAATAAACCTGGCCAACCCAACCATATTTAAGTTAATGATGTCCATTATCGTCCAGGTGTGTTTCCTGTAATAGAGCTATCTCCACTCTCTCCCTTTTCAATAAAGCATAAACCTTTCTTTGCTTTACATTCCCCTTCAAGCCCCTCACATTCCAAGAACAAAGTTTAATCCTATTGGAAGAAGACATTAGGATTTATGTAGGATTTATGTACCCTATAGAGACTAATAAATATGCTCCAGCGCCCATTTTGTACATGTGAAACTCTTATATATTTGGCGTAATGTAATGTACAAAATAATATAAATATTGATACGGTAGGACCACTGCTGAGCATAAACAATGCACCCAAAAACAAACCCAAAACAACAAATACTACTACTACTACTAATAATAATAATTTTTTTTTTTATTACTTATTTTGTACCCTTAGGTAGATTTGTTTTGAAGTCTGGTGACAAGCCACCAGCTGCCGGATCGCCTGCGTGCGCAAGTGCCCCGTATCCCTAACCTGCATGTTTTTGGCATGTGGGAGGAAACCGGAAAAATCCCGGAGTAACCCACGCAACACGGGGAGAACATGCAAACTCCACACAGATCACTGTTGGCCGGGCAGGGATCGAACTCCACGATCTCATGATTCCCCGCGATCCCCTGGCCGAGGGTAAAGTGTGCTGCCACAGTGCTAAACCACTGCGGCCGAGGGTAAACTGTTGCTGCCACAGTGCTAACCACTGCGTCACAATAATAATAATCTAATAATAATAAGTTAATAGGTAGTAAGTTTTTCTATTTTATCCTAGTAAAACAGATCTGATCAAAAATAACTCCAAGGTTCCTCACAGAACTATTAAGAAGAAAGAGTAACCACATCCCAAACTAAGAGTTTGATTTGGAAAGGAATTTCTATGATTTATTGGACCAACTAGAATGACTTCAGTCTTATCTGAATTTAATAGCAGGAAATTACAAATCATCCAAGCTTGATTTCCTTAAGACAGGCGTCTAACTTGGCTAATTGATTACTATCATCTGGCTTCATTGACAGGTATAATGTGTGTGTCATCTGCATAACAATGAAAATGTATACAGTGCTTTCTAATAATGTTGCCTAGTGGAAGCATATATAAACTAAAAAGAATAGGGCCTAGCACAGATCCCTGTGGAACTCAGTGAGTGAGCTTTGAGTTTGGAAGAAAACTCATTATTGACATGAACAAACTGAAACACCTATCACATAAATAAGATCTAAACCATTTCAACAAAGTTCCATTAAGTCCAACATGGGGCAGCACGGTGGTGCAGTGGTTAGCACTGTTGCCTTAACAGCTAGAAGGTTCCTGGTTCGAATCCCCAGGTTGGCAGGGGTTGGAACCTTTCTGTGTGGAGTTTGCATGTTCTCCCTGTGCTGCGTGGGTTACTCCGGGGGGCTTCCGGTTTCCTCCCACAATCCAAAGACATGCATGTTAGGTTAATTGGCTGTTCTAAATTGTCCCTAGATATCTGTTTCCTATAGGCCCTTAGAATAGAGGGTTAATATTAGTGAAAGCGCTCTGAGTGGTCTCGGTGACTAGAAAAGCGTTATATAAGTGCAGGTTAGTTAGTATTCTAATCTGTCAAGTAGAATATTATGATCAATAGTATCAAAAGCTGCACTAAGGTCTAAAAGGGACAAGTACAGAAACAAGTCCATTATCAGATGTGATAAGGAGGTCATTAGTGACCTTCACTAAGGCTGTTTCAGTACTATGATGGATTCTAAAACCCAGATTGAAACTCTTCAAATAAAACATTTCCCTGCAAGTGGTCAAATAATTGCATAGCAACAACTCTTTCTAAGATTTCTGAAATGAAAGGGAGATTAGAGATTGGTCTATAGTAGCTAAAACTCCTGGATCCAGCGTTGGCTTTTTGAGTAAGGGTTTAATTACAGCAGTTTTTAACAAAGCCTGCGTTTACATGGTCTAATGTTAATGAAGAATTGATTATTTGAAGAACAGAGCTACCAATAAATGGGAAGTCCTCTTTAAATAACCTGGTAGGAATAGGGTCTAAAAGACAAGTTGAAGGCTTGGATGAGGAAATTATTTTTATCTAACTCTAAAAGGTCAGTTGAAGTAAACTCAACCAAACAGATATCAATTGAAGGAGTTGTAGTAGTTACTGTATTTAAGTTAATGGTGGGAAGAATCTGACTGATTTTATCTCTGATAGATGAAATTTTATTATTGGAAAAGTTCGCCTTCACAGCCATTGCAAATTACGGGGGAGGATGTGGGGTAGTGGAGGACTACAAATACCTGGGTGCTGGGATCATCAATGGACCTGGACTGGAAATCTAACACCGATGCGCATACAAGAAGGGGATGAGCAGACTCTACTTTCTGAGGAAGCTGAGATAGTTCAACATGTGCAACAAGATGCTGGAGCTTTCTACCAGGCTGCTGTGCCAGTGCCATCTTCTTTGATGCTGTCTGTTGGGGCAGCAGTATAAGAAAAAAGTATAAAAAAAAAAAAAAAAAAAAAAATCTCAGAATGGCGCCGCGGATGGCAGCCATTGGCTTCTGCTCTCTGATGTTTTTGATAATTTTGTGTGTTTTTTTGGACTTCTGCTCTTTCTGTCCAATCACCTATTCAGGGAGGAACTACTTTCACTCAGACTACCTCCCAATGCAACTTTCTTCCGCCAGTTACTGCTGCTGATCTGAAGTTTTTTCAGTCCATCTTAGCTGTGGGAGCAGCGGCTATTGGCGCTGGCCGGAAACGAAGGCGGCGTGGTAACGTGCCGGTGCGTTAGTCAGGCTGAAGAAACGAGGATTTCGCACGCCGCTCCCATCGATCCATCTGGCAAATATCCGCAGTTTGGCGAACAAAATGGATGAACTGCTGTCCCTGACTCACAAAAAACCGGGATTTTAGCAGATCTGGCGCCCTGTGTTTCACGGAGTCCTGGCTGAGTGAACACATCCCGGACAGCGCGGTCCGTCTGGACGGATTTCAACTGTTTCGCGCTGATCGCAGCCGAGAATTTTCTGGAAAGACTAAGGGTGGTGAATCTGCTTCTACATAAACGAAGGTTGTGTACTGATGTCACAGTGTGAAGAAGTTTTGTAGCCCTAACCTACAGTCACTGTTTCATAAACTGTAAACCCTTTTATTCACCGCGAGAGTTCTCCTCATTTATTCTGGTCGGAATTTATATCTCGCCTGCTGCTGTGTACAACGAGGCACTGCAGCTCCTCGCTGACCAGATAGCAGAGGTGGAGGAAAAACATCCAGACTCTCTGCTTATCATTCTGGGTGATTTCAATAGAGCTAATCTCACAAATGAGCTTCCTAATACAGACAGCATATTAAATGTCCCACCAGGGACACAAATACACTTGACCACTGTTACACAGTTTTAAGAAATGCCTATCATGCCGTCCCCCGTGCAGCTCTGGGTTTTTCTGACCACTGCCTGCTCCATCTTATTCCAACATACAGACAGAAACTAAAAACTTCCAAGCCTGTTGTAAGGACTGTGAAGAAATGGACTGAGGAATCAAAGCTGAAGTTACAAGCCTGCTTTGACTGCACAGACTGGAGTGTTTTTGAAGCTGCAGCCATTAACTTAAATGAACTCACTGACACTGTGACATCATACACCTGTTTCTGCGAGGACATGTGTGTGCAGACCAAGACCTTCTGCATATACAACAACAATAAACCCTGGTTCATTCCTAAACTGAAGCAGCTACGTCAGACCAAGGAGGAGGCCTACAGGACTGGTGACTGGACTCTGTACAAGCGGGCCAGAAACATGCTGACGAAGGAGACCAGGCTTGCTAAGAGGAGCTACAGTGTGAAGTTACAAAAAAACTTCTCAGCTAACAACTCTGCTTCTGTCTGGAGAGGCCTACGGAATATCACCAACTACAGGAGACCATCCCCCCACCCTGCGCAAAACCTCCAGCTTGCTAATGACCTAAACAGCTTTTACTGCAGGTTTGAAAAGAACCTACAGTTCTCACCTCCCACCCACACAAAAGGATTATCTGCAGCCCCAGGAACTCCATCCCTCCTCCACTCTGACCTCCCACCAGCACTAATGATCTGTGAAGAGGAGGTGCGCCGGGTCTTTCAGAGACAAAAGATCAAGAAGGCTGCAGGACCTGATGGTGTGTCTCCGTCCTGCCTGAGAGTCTGCTCCAACGAGTTGGCCCCCATCTTCACCCGGATCTTTAACAGATCACTGGAGCTGCGTGAAGTGCCTTCCTGCTTCAAACGCTCCATCATCATTCCAGTTCCCAAGAAACCCTCTATTACAGGATTAAACGACTACAGACCTGTTGCCCTGACCTCTGTGGTCATGAAATCCTTGGAGAGATTGGTGCTGAGCCACCTGAAGGTCATCACAGGCCCCCTGATGGACCCACTGCAGTTTGCCTACCGGTCAAACAGGTCAGTGGATGATGCAGTGAATATGGGACTACATTACATCCTGCAACACCTCGACTCCCCAGGGACGTACGCCAGGATCCTGTTTGTCGACTTCAGCTCAGCGTTCAACACCATCATCCCAGGCATTCTTCATCAGAAACTCCTCCAGCTCAAGGTGCCCCCCTCCACCTGCCAGTGGATCTCCAGCTTTCTGACTGACAGGTGGCAACAGGTGAAGCTAGGGAGATTTACATCCAGCTCCCGAAAAATTAGTACTGGCGCCCCCCAAGGATGTGTCCTTTCCCCACTGCTCTTCTCCCTCTACTCCAACGACTGCACCTCAGAGGACCCTTCGGTGAAGCTCCTGAAGTTTGCGGACGACACCACAGTCATCGGTTTGATCCGGGATGATGATGAGTCTGCATACAGGCGGGAGGTGGAGCTGCTGATCCTCTGGTGCAGCCAGAACCATCTTGAACTTAACCCAGCCAAAACGGTGGAGATGACTGTGGATTTCAGGCGACACCCCCCTTCATTCCCCCCACTCACCATCCTCAACAGCACAGTGTCCACTGTGGACTCCTTCAAGTTTCTGGGTACCACAATCTCCCGGAACCTGAAGTGGTCCTCCCATATTGACACTGTCCGGAAAAAGGCCCAGCAGAGGTTGTTTTTTCTGCGTCAGCTCAAGAAGTTTGATTTGCCTCAGGAGCTGCTGGTTGTCTTCTACACCGCCATCATCCAATCTGTCCTCTGCTTTTCCATCACTGTCTGGTTTGGATCTGCCACTAAACAGGACAAGACCAGACTGCAGCGGATCATTAAGTCTGCGGAGAGGATCATTGGTACCGACCTACCCTCCATTGAGAACTTATATCGGTCCATAACCAGGAAACGGGCGGGAAACATCTGTGCTGACCCATCACACCCCGGCCACAAACTGTTTGAACTTCTATCTTCTGGTCGTCGTTACAGATCACTGAAGGTCAAAACCACCCGTCACAGGAACAGTTTCTTTCCTCAAGCCATCACTCTGATGAACTCCTAACATTCACCTAGTCCTACCTGTTGCTGTACTCATGACTTTTCATCCATTATTACATTGCACATAACTCTCACACTGCTTTTTACTTCATTCACATTATATCACTGAATCTGAGTCCACATTGAAATACTGTGTGATTGTATATTTTTTCATATATTTCTGCAAAGTGTGGTTAGTCCGAGTAAATAACTGCATATATTCCTGTATATATTTGCATCCTTTTATAGAAACGTGGACAGACTGTAATTTACTGTACATACTCTGGTTGTCATTGAATCCTTATTTAAATCCTTCACCTGAACAACGAGAGCAAGTTTTTAGCCAAAGTCAAATTCCTTGTATGTGTTGTGCATACTTGGCCAATAAAGCTGATTCTGATTCTGATTCTGATTCTGATTCTGATAAGAGCCAGCAACACCAACAGACTTGACAAGATTATAGAGAAGGCTGGCTCTATAATTGGTCTCAGGCCGGAGACCTTTGAGAATGTGTTGGAGAGAACACTGAACAAACTGTTATCCATCAGGGACAATCCTGATCACCCCCTCCATCACACACTGGACAGACAGGAGAGCACTTTCTCCAGCAGACTGCTACAGCTTCGCTACCGAACGGTCAGGTACAGGAAATCTTTTCTGCCACATGCCATTTCACTGTACAAAAACTCACTCTGATGTTGAATGCTGGTCATAACTATGCTGCCATACTGCACCATCCATCCATCTTCTTCCACTTAATCCTTTTCGGGTCGCGGGGGGGCTGGAGCCTATCCCAGCATCTTTGGGCAAGAGGCAGGGTACACCCTGGACAGATCGCCGCACCTTGCAGTATAATTCGTACCTCACATTTCACCCTGTGCTCGATAGCCCTGTATTGTACAGAAAGTATGATTTATGTATCCAAACGAGTCATCATCTTTTCATTTGCGATGTATATAAAGTTAACGAGGCAGTTCATTTTCCCTGGAATTTCTTTTTACATTATTCTGTGTGTTTCGACCGTTTTGTTCGTCCACACTGAAAAATAAAGTTACCTTTGAATTATGCTTGATTTTAAGGTGTATATCAGTCTGACATGATTCCAATGTGTCCAAACGAGTCATCATCTTTTCATCTGCCGATGTATATAAAGTTATCTAGCGGCAGTTTCTGTCATGAGCAGGGGTTTTAAGTTTTTCCCTACCCTGCTCCATGACCATGGCTTGCTTCCTTTTATTATTTCTTTGGTCTGTCGTCTGTCAGGTCCGTATGTCAGGCTGCTGAGAGCCTTGGGAATTCGCCTGCTTCCTGACAGCCGACAGCCATGCCCCCTCCTTCCTGTCAGGGCCACAGCTGTTTGTCATTTGTGTTTCACTCAGCACACTCACTCACACACATGCTGTTCTCTGCACACGCACACACCATTCACTCTTCACTTACATGCTCACACATCACGCACTCATACACACACCGGCGTGCACTCAGTTGATTAATTAGCTGAAGTACTTAAGGTCTGTGTTCACTGATGTACATTGCGGGTCATTGTTTGGTCCACACAGTGTTTGTTCCCCTCGGTGTAGAACTAACTGCAGTCTGCTATAGTTGGATTGTCTTTTCCACCAGCCTGCTCTCTGCCATTTGTGTTCCACTGGGATGCTACCTGGGACTGTCTCAGACTGCTCCAGCTCTGTAAGTTTTTTCCCATATTCGCCCACGCCAATTCAGTTCTGCCTGTAGCGCCTGGGCCATTTCTTCCAAGTTCTATTTTTCCTTGAGCCGGACAGTCTCCCTTGTATGCTAGTGACATTCATTGCTTCGCCCACGCCAATTCAGTTCTGCCTGTAGCGCCTGGGCCATTTCTTCCAAGTTCTATTTTTCCTTGAGCTGGACAGTCTCCCTTGTATGCTAGTGACATTCATTGCTTGTATGTTGGACACTCTCACATCTTGTTAATAAACACACTCAAATAACTCCTGCATTTGGTTTTCATGTTCAATTCCCACATGCGCTGAACTAATGCACGCATTTGACAGAATGACCCGGCTTAATTAAGAAAACCAGTGGGGAAGTTGAGTGTGAGTTTTTCCTTTCCCTCATCCATTTTGTCTGTGTTTTTACTCAACTGAGTACACTATGGACTACTGGAGTGTTGAGGAGCTGTGTGCACTGGACCGGTTGAAGGACGTTTTCTCCAGGATGCAGGGACAGTGTTCCCCCGAGGATGTTCATGCAGCCTGGAACACCACGGCGGCGGTTTTGGATTCATGCCCAGACAAATTGTTTTTCCTTGAGTCAGCTGACATTCTTCTATCCATCCTCGCTCTGCCTGATGTGGAGTCTGGGGGGGATTCTCTGACGCTGAAGCCGTCACGGAAGAAGCGCTCACGACGGAGGAAGCCTCTCTCCTCCCACAGCTCTCCTGCTCCGGCTCCACCTCCAGAGCCTAGATCCACTGTCCTCATGGAGGAACACAGACTGGCGATATTGGCGGACATCGACCGCCTCATGGAGGAGGAGAGACGAGCAGCTGAGTCGTTCTTTCCTCCTGCCGCCTCGCCTGCAGCTGTCTCCCCCTTAGGTTTTACATCCACCAAGGTGGAGGAGGCAGTTTTTTCTCCGGACTGCCCCCCCCCCCCCGCCCGTGCCCATTTGGGCGGCTTCTCCACCACCCACTGAGGAGCCCAAGCCCGTGTTAGTCACAGGGAAGGAGGAGGATGCGTCGGACGCTGCTGGATATACTGAAGGTCAGGAGAACAGGCAAGTTCTTTCCCTTTCTCACACTATTATTGATGAACAATTTTGCCTGTTCCCTGGCCAAGAGACTCAGGGTTTGCAGTCCCCTGAGTTCTCTGCACCAGCGACACATCATAACCCCTCACCAGTCCTCTCTGTATCCTCTATCTGTGCCTCTGAGAGTTTGCCGAATCCACAACCAAGTCGTCAGAGGGGGGAGGAACCAGAGGCCCTGGAGGACCCAGTTCCAGGGTCGGCGGTGAGGCAGTCCCCAGCTGCCACACTGGAGGAGCCACCAGCGGGGGAAACAACGCCTGGGGTCTCTGAGACTGCAACCACCATCATGCCTGCTGTGGAGGCCGCCGCAGCAGAGTCACCCAGAGAACCAGACCTCTTGCAGACCGGGGCCAGGATGTCGTAATCGGGATCGACGGAGTCCTGGGTGGTGGTGGAGCTTGAGTGCAGGCAAGTTCTCTCTCTAGTTTTTCTTATGTCAGTTTTAGAGAGGTCTTGTCTGACTCTTGGTGAGGAGAGTCGGGTGCAGCCCTCAGCTGCATCTGAACTCACCTCACTGGGCTCTGCTGCTGCCGGCGACCCTAACCATCTTCCCTCTCCTGTCATTCCTGAGCTTCCTCCTAGGGTCGCCGGAGAGGATCTATCGCCGTCTGGGGCCCCCGTAGACAACAACGGGAGTTCAGCCTTCCCAGTGGAGGTAGAGGTGGGGGTTCTGTTCTGACTCAGGACCTCCGTGGGTGCTGCACCTCCTCTGCCTGATGAGCCATCACATCCTGGATCGTTGGAGTCCTGGACGGCGGTGGAGCCCGAGTTCAGGTAAATACGCTCCTTAGTTTCTCTCTTACCTATTGTGGAGCCATCTTGCCTGACTCATGGTGAGGAGAGCCAGGGGCAGCTCACCGCTGCACCTGGGCTCACCTCGCCGGACTCTGCTGCTGCTGGCGACCCTGACCCTGTCTTTCTCTCTCCTGTCTCTGAGCTCCCTGCCAGGGTCGCCGGAGAGCAGCCAACACCTCCTGAGGCCGTTGAGGATCCAGGTTCGTTGGCCAAGCTTGCTGTGGAGGTCATTTTGGACGTTGCTATGTCCCAGGCTGGGACCACTGCGGGTACGGCTGAGCTCCAGTCCAGGGTCACCGTGGGTGCTACGATGTCCCAGCCCGGGATCTTCGAGGGCACAGCAAGGGCACAGCCGGGCTCCACCATGGGCACAACCATGGCCAGGTCGGGGTCCTCTGGAGGTGCAATGTTGTCCCAGGCTGGGGCCACCGCGGGTGCAGCCATGGCCCGGTTTGGGTCCACTGTGGTGCTGCCATGTCCCGGACCCGGACCGTCGTGGGTGCAGCTATGCTTCCTTGCTCCGCCCTGGTTGTGGGTCTCTCGGTTGGAGAGCCACCACCCGGGACGCTCTTCCTGAACTTGTGGCTGAAGTTCCCAGGCTGGCCACCTGATGTACTGTGCCATTGGGTTGGGTGGCCTAATTTTCCTGGTAGGCCACCTGACTTGGTTCCCTGGACTGTTTGGCTGGCCTGGGATGCTATTCAGCCACCTGATTGGTCCCACCATTGGGACCCTGGGGTTTGGAACTTTGGTCGACTCTCTGACCTTGTGAACATCGGGGCCTAAGGGAGGTTTTTCTTGGTGTTGGGGTTGAAATGGTTACCAAGTTTTCACTGTGTGCTCTGTGATAGTTCACTGGTTTTGTTCCCTCCTGACCTGTTACCACCACCGCCGCCCACCCTGAGTAGTGTTGATAGTGCCTCCTGGGGAAGGCAGGGTTCTTTTCTTTTTCTGTGGCCTTGTTTCCTCCTCGGGTGTCTGGAATCCACCTGTCGAGGGGGGGCTCTGTCATGAGCAGGGGTTTTAAGTTTTTTCCTACCCTGCTCCATGACATGGCTCGTTTCTTTTTATTATTTCTTTGTGTCTGTCGTCTGTCAGGTCCGTATGTCAGGCTGCTGAGAGCCTTGGGATTCGCCTGCTTCCTGACAGCCGACAGCCATGCCCCCTCCTCCTGTCAGGGCCACAGCTGTTTGTCATTTGTGTTTCACTCAGCACACTCACTCACACACATGCTGTTCTCTGCACACGCACACACCATTCACTCTCACTTACATGCTCACACATCCACACACTCATTACACACACCGGCATGCACTCAGTTGATTAATTAGTTGAAGTACTTAAGGTCTGTGTTCACTGATGTACATTGCCGGGTCATTGTTTGGTCCACACAGTGTTTGTTCCCCTCGGTGTAGAACTAACTGCCAGTCCTGCTATAGTTGGATCGTCTTTTCCACCAGCCTGCTCTCTGCCGTTTGTGTTCCACTGGGATGGCTACCTGGGACTGTCTCAGACCGCTCAATCTCTGTAAGTTTTTCCTATATTCACCAACACCAATTCAGTTTCGCCTGTAGCGCCTGGGCCATTTCTTCCAAGTTCTATTTTTCCTCGAGCTGTAGAGTGTCCGGACAGTCTCCCTTGTGTGCTAGTGACATTCATTGCTTGTATGTTCTACACTCTCACGTCTTGTTATTAAACACACTCAACTACAGTAACTCCTGCATTTGGTTTTCATGTTCAATTCCCACATGCGCTGCACTAAGACGCACGCATTTGACAGTTTCATTTTCCCTGGGAAATTCCTTTTTATATTATTGTCTGTGTGTTTCGATCGTTTTGGTTGTCTACAATGAAAATAAAAGTTCTTTGAATATGCTTGATTTTAATGTGTTTATCGCGTCCCGCATGATCCAAATGTGTCACAATGACATAGTTTTACTCTTCCCTCTCAGTTAATTATTGCTTGTTAAACCAAAGTATCTCATTCACATCACGTTGTTCGAATAATCATGTTTTTTTTAAATGATATTTTAATTAAGTTACACAAATAAAAATAAAAAAGGAGTTGGTACCCTGTTCAGAAGAAGCAACATTACTTTTCTCGGACTGATTCTGAGTGACTTGGACACATGACCTGAAAGCTATAGAAAAAATGTAGTTTTTCAGTAAAAATATTGTTATGAAATATAAGCAGTAATGAAACCAAATAAAACAAGGTGCACCTGTTCAGCAGAAGTAACATTACTTTTCTGGACTGATTTTGGAGTTACTTTGGTCACGTGACCTGAGAGCTATTGAAAAAATTGCACTTTTTTTTTAATAAAAATTGTTGTGAACTGAGCTTGGATGTTCTCCAAAGCTCAGCTTCATGGCTTTTCTCTGTATTCATATTTATCTGCTGCTTTATTATGACTTTTGAATTATCACAGTGTCTTCCATTTTCCCTTGTTTTGTTCAGTCTGGTTTTGCTGTGTCTTGTTTTATTTGCAATTTATTTCCAGTTGTTCTGAGTTTGTTTACTCTTTTAATTGGTTCTTTGGGCTGGCAGCGGCAGGCACTTTTCCCTGGTCTGCACTTTGCGTGGGCATTGCCTGTCATTCTGCCAGTCTAACTACTCCCCTCTCATCATTGCCCAGCTGATCCCAATTATCTATTGTGTTCCCTCTGCCTGCTCATGGAGACCCACACCGGTAATCACTCCTGGTCAATTACTTTGCCATTATTTAAGCACTGACTGTGTGTTCCTTCTTTGCTGTATTATTGAATCTACACGGAGTCTACTTGGACCTGCCGTTCTCTCCAGCCTCTGAGTGCCTCCTGCTCTGAGGCTCGCCCTTGTAAGTGTTACCTGTTATACTTTTTGTCTCATCTGCACTGGTTTTTGGACTGTTTTGTTTGTTTGCCAATAAATTGCACAAACACCATCAGCGCATGGACTTGGTTCCTTCCTGCCCTGAGGGGGCATTCATGACAAAAAATATTGTTATGAAAAATAATGCGGGAATAGAACCAAATAAAAAAAAAGGGTGTACCCTGTTCAGCAGAAGTAACATTACTTTTCTGGACTGATTTTGAGTGATTTGGTCACATGACCTGAAAGCGATTGAAAAACAATGCATTTTTTTCAGTAAAATAATATGAAATATATGCAGTATCCATCCATCCCATCTATCCATCTTCCTACCACTATACGGAGGTCCCGGGTCGTGGAGGCAGCATTTCAAGCAGACAAGCCCAGACTTCCCTCTCCCCAGCAACCTGCTCCAGCTCTTCAGACAGGATACCAAGGTGTTCCCAGACCAGCTGGGAGACATAGTCCTCTCCAGCGAGTCCTGGGTCTGCCCTCGGGGTCTCCTCCCAGTGGGACATGCCCCGAAACACCTCAAGTGGGAGGCGTCCAGGAGGCATCCTGATCAGATGCCCCATACCACCTCAACTGGCTCCTTTCAATGTGGAGGAGCAGCTGTTCTACTCTGAGCCTCTCCCGGTTGACTGAGCCTCCTCACCCTATCTCTGAGGGTGAGTCCAGCAATCCTATGAAGAAAGCTCATTTCAGCCACTTGTATCCGTGATCTCGTTCTTTTGGTCATTACCGCACTGTGCAGCACAGCAATTCACCCTTGGCCATGGGATCTCCTGGTTCGATCCCAGCCCCTGACCAACAGTGATACTGTGTGGAGTTTGCATGTTCTCCCCGTGTCTGCGTGGGTTTACTCTGGGATTCTCGGGTTTCCTTCCCCACAGGCCCAAAAACATACAGTGCAGGTTAGGTTAATTGGAGACTTTAAAGTGGCCCTAGGTGTGAATGTGTGTGTGAATGGTAAAGGGGTAGCGCCGTACCGTGGCTGCTTCATCCATCCAGGTGGATGCCCTCAATTTCCCCTCTGGGGATCATTAAAGTATACAAAATACAAAAAAACAAAAAAAAAAAAAAATTACCCAAAGCTCGTGACCATAGGTGAGAGTAGGAATGTAGATTGACTGGTAAATCGACAGCTTTGCCTTAGAACTCAGCTCCCTCTTCACCACAACAGACTGGTACAACGTCCCGCATCACTGCAGCTTGCTTGCTCTGCTCCATCTCTCAATCTCTCGCTCCATTCTCCCCTCACTCATGAATAAAAACCCAAGATACTTAAACTCCTCCATTTGGGGAAGAAGCTTGTCCCCAACCCGGAGAGGACAATCCATCTTTTTCTTGCTGAGGACCATGGACTCAGACTTGGAGGTGCTGATTCTCCTCCCAGCTGCTTCACACTCAGTGGCAAACCATCCAGCAAGAGCTGTAGGTCATTGCTGGATGAAGCCAATAGGACAACATCATCTGCAAACAACAGAGATGAGATCCTGTGGTCACCAAGCATGACACCCTCCATTCCCTGGCTGCTCCTAGAAATCCTGTCCATAAAAATTATGAACAGGATTGGTGACAAAGGGCAGCCCTGGCAGAGTCCAACTCTCACTGGGAATGAGTCCGATCATGTGCTGGCAATACAAACCAAACTCTCACAATGGTCGTACAGAGACCGAATGGGCTCGTAACAAGCCCGATACCCCATACTCCCGAAGGCACCCCCCCACAAAAAACCACGAGGGATGCGGTTGAATACCTTCTCCAAGTCCACAAAAACACATGTCAACTGGTTGGGCAAACTCCCACGAAAGAGCTGGTCCGATGTGCCACGGCCAGGACGAAAACCACATTGCTCCTCCTGAATCCGATGTTCGACCAACGACCGGACTCTCCTCTCCAGTACCTTGGCATAGACTTTCCCAGGGAGGCTGAGGAGTGTGATCCCCCCTAAAGTTGGGAACACACCCTCCGGTCCCCTTTTTTGAAGAAAGGAACTGCCACCCCGGTTTGCCATGCCAAAGGCACTGCCCCCGATCTCCACGCAATGTTACAGAGGCTTGTCAACCATGACAGCCCTACAACATCCAGGGCCTTGAGGTACTCAGGGAGAATCTCGTCCACCCCCAGTGCCTGGCCACCAAAGAGATTTTTAACCACCTTGGCGACCTCAGCCCCTGTGATAGGCGAGTCGTCCCCCTTGTCCACAAACCCTGCTTCCTCTGTGGAAGGTGTATCAGTGGGATTGAGGAGATCCTCGAAGTATTTCTTCCACCGCCTGACGATATCCCCAGTCGAAGTCAGCAGCGCCCCATCTGCACCATACACAGTGTGGACAGGGAGCTGGTTCACCCTCCTGAGCCGCCGGACAGTTTGCCAGGATCTCTTCGAGGCCGACCGAAAGTCTTACTCCATGGCCTCACCGAACTCCTCCCATACCCGAGTTTTGCTTCGGCAACCACCCGAGCTGCACTCCGCTTGACCTGCCGGTACACCTCAGCTGCCAGGTGCTTTGGGAGTCCCACAAGCCAACCAAGCCTGATAGGACTCCTTCTTCAGCTTAATGGCCCCCCTCACCACTGGTGTCCGCCACTTGGTTTGGGAGTTGCCACCATGAGATGCCCCGACAACCTTGCGGACACAGCTCTGGGCCGCTGCTTCAACAATGGAGGTGGAGAACATGGCCCATTCAAACGCCATGTCTCCAGACTCCCTCGGAATGTGGTTGAAGTTCTTCTGGAGGTGGGAGTTGAAGACCTCCCGGACAGGCGCCTCAGCCAGACGTTCCCAGCACACCCTCACTATAAGTTTGGGTCTACCAGGTCTGAATGGCTTCCTCCCCTGCCATCAGATCCAACTCACCACCAGGTGGTGATCAGTTGACAGCTCTGCACCTCTCTTTATCCGAGTGTCCAAGACATACGGTCGCAGGTCTGATGACACGATAACAAAATCAATCATCGACCTGCGACCTAGGGTGTCCGGGTGCCAGGAGCACATATGGACACCCTTATGCTTGAACATGGTGTTCGTTATGGACAAACTGTGGTTAGCACAGAAGTCCAATAACTGAACACCATTTGGTTTCAGATTGGGCAGGCCATTCCTCCCAATCACCCCCTTCCAGGTTTCACTGTCGTTGCCCACGTGCGCATTGAAGTCCCTCAGTAGGACAATGGAGTCTCTAAGAGGAGCATCCTCCAGCACTCCAGTCAGAGACTGCAAAAAGGGTGGGTACTCTGAAACATCATTTGGTGCATAGGCACAAATGATGGTCAGGATCCGTTTCCTGACCATCATTTTCCTTGGTACACGGAAAAAAAATATATGCAGTAATGAAACCAAATTAAAAAAGGTGTACCCTTTTTAGCAGAAGTAACATTACTTTTCTGGACTGATTTTGAGTGACTTGGTCTCATGACCTGAAAGCTATTGAAAAAAAAAACAAAACAATTTTTTTCAATAAAAACATTGTTACGAAATATAAGCAGTAATGAAACCAAATTAATAAAAGGTGTTCAGCGGAAGTAACATTACTTTTCTGGACTGATTTTGAGTGATTTAGTCACATTACCTGAAAGCTATTGGAAAAAAAGCAATTTTTTTTCAAATAAAAATATTGTTATGAAATATAAGCAGTAATGAAACCAAATAAAAATAGGTGTACCCTGTTCAGCGGAAGTAACATTACTTTTCTGGACTGATTTGGAGTGATTTGGTCACATGACCTGAAAGCTATTGAAAAATAAGCAATTTTTTCCAATAAAAATATTATGAAATATAAGCAGTAATGAAACCAAATAAAAAACTAACTAACTAACTAACTAACTAACCTGCACTTATATAGCGCTTTTCTAGTCACAAAGACCACTCAAAGCGCTTTCATTAATACTAACCCTCTATTCTAAGGGTCTATAGGAAACAGATATCTAGGGACAATTTAGAACAGCCAATTAACCTAACATGCATGTTTTTGGCATGTGGGAGGAAACCGGAGAAATCCCGGAGTAAACCCACGCAACACGGGGAGAACATGCAAACTCCACACAGATCACTGTTGGTCGGGGGCTGGGATCGAACCCACGATCCCCACAATCCCCCGGCCAAGGGTAAACTGTGCTGCCGCAGTGCTAACCACTGCGCCACCGTGTACCCTCTTCGGCAGAATTCCTAATATTTTTTTTTTTAAACTGACTTTGAGTGACTTGGTCACATGAACTCAGAGCTATTTTAAAAAGCATTTTTTTTCATTAAAATAATATTATACAATATAAGCAGTAATGAAACAAAATAAAAAAAAGTTTTATCCTGTTCACCAGAGTTACTAATATTTTTCTAAACTAATTTTGAGTGAGTGAGTCACATGCTGTTTAGACTATTGAAGAAAATTTTTTTTCCATAACGATACTATTAATTTGTTGAGAGTCCCTAAGTGAAACCGCCGTAGAAGACCGGACATGACGCAGAAGCTTGTCCTGCTGCTGTGCTGTGCTTCTCTTGTCAGCTGAATTCCAATGGAGTCAAATATCGAACGTCAAACATAAAACTAACTTCATCGCGGTATAAAACCGAAATACATTCATGTAAACATCTGTGACTTTTCTTATAATACTTTACTGTCTGATCATGTCAGAGACAGAAATTTGCTGTTAGTTTTCAACTTTTTCTTCTAAATTTGCCACATTCATATTTACACTGGTTACATTTTATTCTAAGTAATGTTTGATTTTTTCCTGTTAGAATTTAGACAATGACCCGAGTTTATTTTTATTATTATATTTTTTTATTCATTTATTTTTTATAAATTTTATTTATTTATTTATTGAGGAGAGATATTTGATATTGTGGCAACCTGGGGAGTGCATAATGGTTTACCACCTGAGACAGGAACAAAGGACGCGAAGTTAACCTTTTGTGTGTGAGAAGTTTCTAGATGCCCTAGTAAGATAACAGGGAGGTGTCAAGGATGAATGGACTGACTGCAGTCGGACGGGGGATTATCTTTTGTGTGTGAGAAGAGTCTAGGCGGGGATTATCTTTTGTGTGTGAGAAGAGTCTAGAAGGATGTCATGTTATTTAAGGGAAGAGTTCCTACTTGTATGCCATTCTGTCTATGCTCCTTGTGTGAGTCGTGTAATAAACCGCTTAAACCAAATCAGCCTCATTATTTACATACTCCACACTGGTGACCCAAGACGAATCATGGAATACGACGGAAGATCCCCGAAGCCAACCTCGACTGGAACCCCTAGTTTTGCGTGCGCTGTAGCGATCAAACTACCTGATTTTTGGCAGCACAACCCGCGCTCCTGGTTCCACCTAACCGAGGCGCAGTTTGCCCTCCGAGGGATATCGGCGGATGATATGAAATTCCACTATGTGGTCGCAGCGCTCGATGCCAGCACCGCTCAGCACATCGAGAGCCTGCTCGATCAGCCACCAGCCGACGGCAAATATGACGCGCTGAAGGCTGCCCTCATCCAGCACTACACGCTCTTGGATGGTGAGAGAGCAGAGAGGCTTCTGACGCGGACCGAGTTGGGAGACGGTTCGGCCGTGGACATGATGGAGAAGATGCTGAGGTTAAAGGGCACGGACAATGACCACTTCATCTTCACCCACATTTTCCTCAGGAACCTTCCGACAGCGGCGAGAGCGGCCCTGGCCAATTCGTCATTGCTGGCCAAACGGGACTATCGTGTTCTAGCCCAAGAGGCAGACCGGATCATCGCTGCCACCAAGGCTTTCGTGACCATTGCGGCAGCGACGGAGCCCGGCACGTCGACACGAGGAGGCGAGGAGCCGCCGACGGCAGCAGCAGAACCATTGACGGCAGCAGCAGCGGGGGCCAAGGAACGTGGAGGTGACACGCTTTGCTTCTACCATCTCCGCTTTGCAGAGAAGGCACTCAAATGTATACCACCATGCCAGTTCAAGCGCTTGGGAAATGCCAAGACCAGGGGTCGGTAGCAGCCGCGACCCTCAGGGAGGAGAACAAGCTGCTCTATTTGACGGACGCACGCTCGGGGTGGCATTTCCTCGTGGACACCGGCACACAGAGGAGTTTCATCTGGCCGACCTACGCTGACCGGCTGGCAGGAACCAGCGGCCCCGAGATGGCAGCAGCAAACGGCTCAGACATTAAGACCTTTGGTGAGAGGACTCTGCTCTTGTCTCTACACGGTCGTACATTTGAATGACTTTTGTTGTAGCAGCATTGGATTACCATATACTGGGGGCTGATTTTCTATGTGCACATGGGTTGTTGGTAGATATGGCTAACAGGTGCCTGGTTAATGCGCTGTCTTTTGACTCTCTCCCCTGTATAGCTCGAGTGACCCGGCCAACAGCACAAGCCAACGTCACAGCAGCATGCGGTAAGTTCAACACACTGCTCGCTCAGTTCCCAGCACTCACAGTCCCGACGTTTTCAGCAGCTATCGCTAAACATGGGGTGGAGCATTTTATCACCACCACCGGGGTGCCCGTTTTTGCAAGACCTTGGCGCTTGGACGCAGCTAAACTGGCCATAGCGCGAGGAGTTCGCTAACCTAGAGAGGTTAGGCATCATCAGGCACTCAAACAGCCCATGGGCTTCCCCGCTACACATCGTCCCTAAAGCTGAAGGTTCGTGGCGACCTTGCGGCGATTTCCGCAGGTTAAACAACGCTACAGCGCATGACCGCTACCCAATTCCCCACATTCAGGATTTTTCCGCTCACCTCACAGGAGTGCGCATTTTTTCTAAGATAGATTTGGTCCGTGGTTACCACCAAGTCCCAGTGTGCGCTGAGGACATACCCAAAACAGCGATAATAACTCTGTTTGGTTTATTTGAGTTTTTGCGCATGCCGTTTGGGCTTAAAGGGGCAGCACAGACGTTCCAACGCATGATGGATGCAGTGCTGCGCGATCTCCCTTTCGTGTTCGTCTACCTGGACGATATCTTTGTAGCCAGCGCATCCGAAGACGAACACGAAACCCACCTCACGACGGTTTTCCATAGGTTGGAAGAGCACGGTTTAATAATCAGCCCAGCGAAATGTCAGTTCGGGGTGACGGGGATTGATTTTTTAGGGCACTGCGTCTCTTCCGAAGGAGCGGTTCCACTGCCTGACAAAGTGCGCGCAGTGACAGATTTTCCCCAACCACAAACGGTCAGGGCGCTATAAGAATTTTTGGGAATGGTGAACTTTTATAACCGTTTCCTTCCCCGCGCAGCGCAGCTCATGCAGCCATTGTACGCTGCGCTCAAAAAACAGAAACCCACGAATAAGGTCGAATGGACCCCGGAACGAGAGCAGGCGTTCTCGGAAGTTAAAGCAGTCCTGGCAAATGCTGCATTGTTGGCACATCCAGACCCAATGGCCCGCATAGCCCTCACCACTGACGCCTCAGATGTGGCCATAGGGGCTGTCGTGGAGCAGCGCGTCGCCGGGGCTTGGCAGCCGCTTGCCTTTTTCAGCAGAACCTTGTGCGACAATGAACGTAAATACAGCGCGTTTGACAGAGAGTTGCTGGCTCTCCACCTGGCCATTCGCCATTTCAGTTCTGGCTGGAAGGGCGCAATTTTACTGCGTTCGTTGACCATAAGCCACTAACATTCGCGATGGCCAAAGTTTCAGAACCTTGGTCGGGCCGGCAGCAGAGGCAGCTGGCCGCGATCTCAGAGTTTACTACCGATATTCAGCATGTGTCGGGCAAACTGAATGTAGTGGCAGACTGCCTCTCGTGCGCCGTTGTGGCCCCGGTCTGTGTAGGGTTGGATTACGCAGCCATGGCCGCGGAGCAGGCTAGTGATGCGGACGTGCGCGCACTCCAGTCTGGACCAGCAGGGTTAAGGCTGGAGAAGAGGATGCTGCTTAACGGCATTCCCCCCTTAATCTGTGACGTCTCCACGGGTCGCCCAGGGCCTGTGGTTCCGGCCGCGTGGCGCTGCCGCGTGTTTGAGTCGGTTCACTCTTTGGCACACCCAGGGGTGCGCGCGTCGGTCAAAATGGTAGGGGAGAAATATGTGTGGCCGGGCCTTCGCAAACAAGTGAAAGAGTGGGCGGCAGCCTGCGTGGCGTGCCAACGAGCCAAGGTTCACAGACACACGAAGGCTCCTTTGGAGCAGTTTCGCATCCCGGCTAAGAGGTTCGACCATGTCCACGTGGACCTCGTAGGCCCCCTTCCGCCATCACAGGGGTACACGCATCTCCTGACAATGGTGGACCGCACCACGCACTGGCCAGAAGCGGTTCCGCTGGCGGCAACCACGGCCGAGGAGGTGGCGCGTGCGTTTTTAACAGCTTGGGTGGCGCGTTTTGGAGTTCCGTCGGACATTACGGCCAACAGAGGCTCTCAATTTGTTTCTGAACCCTGGTCAACCATGGCTCGCAGCCTAGGTGTCTCAATTCACCGCACAACCACGTACAACCCACAGGCTAATGGGTTATGCAAACGTTTTCATAGGTCATTAAAAGCGGCTCTGAGGGCTTCACTGACGGATGCAAATTGGGTAGACAGGCTACCATGGGTTTTATTGGGGTTACGTTCTGTGCCTAAAGAGGATCTGGAAGCTTCCCCAGCAGAACTCGTTTTTGCACAACCACTCCGGCTGCCTGGGGAGTTTCTGCCAGATAATCCTGCGCCGGGCAGCTCCCCGTCTCAGCTGCTGCAGCGTCGCATAGACTCAAGCATGCTGCCGGGCCCTGCCCACCACAGTTTTCCGCGCATTTTTGTGCCTAAAGCTTTGAAAAACGCAGAATTTGTGTTTGTCAGACACAACGCCCACCGCCCCCCCACTGCGCCCACCTTATGATGGACCGTTTAGAGTGCTGGAAACAGGGGATAAGCATTTTTTTGCTAGATTTGGGGGGTAGGAGGGAAAAAATTGGCATAGACAGACTCAAACCTGCTTTCGTTGTGGCTGATGAGCAAGTGCTGTTGGCGAGGGCCCCTCGGCGTGGAAGACCCCCACGGGGCGCTTCCCAGAGAAAAGATTCTCCAGAGCACCCACACGGACAGTCAAAAAGTTTTCACCCCCAGACATCAGCCCCCCAGCATGGCAGCGCGACAGAGGCAGCGAATCCTGGCTACAGCAGATACGGCAGAAGACTGAAGCCCAAGCAGCATGCGGACTGATGTTGATTGTTCTACAGCATGTGGACTGATGTTAATGGTTTTATCACAGCATGTGGACTGTTACCCTTTTGTCCTATCTAAGTTGCTGGGGGGGTGGGGGGGGGTGGGCAACCTGGGGAGTGCAATAATGGTTTTACCACCTTAGACAGGAACAAAGGACGCGAAGTTAACCTTTTGTGTGTGAGAAGTTTCTAGATGCCCTAGTAAGATAACAGGGAGGTGTCAAGGATGAATGGACTGACTGCAGTCGGATGGGGGATTATCTTTTGTGTGTGAGAAGAGTCTAGAAGGATGTCATGTTATTTAAGGGAAGAGTTCCTACTTGTATGCCATTCTGTCTATGCTCCTTGTGTGAGTCGTGTAATAAACCGCTTGAACCAAATCAGCCTCATTATTTACACGCTCCACAATATATAGGGGTCCCGTGTGTGTGTGTGTGTGTGGGGGGGGGGGTAATATTGTGACGTTTGCAAAGGTTCACACAAAGACAATGGAGCAGATGGCTGTGATCAACCTGATTTATTTTCACACACCCCGACCCCCCAACTTGCTTCTGAGCACACAGAGGAGTGGAGGTCATTCCCCCAGACCTCCGTTTGAATCATGGTTACACACACATGGTACATCTTGCCCTAATCCTGCTAAACACTGCTGGGTCATTATAATGCAGTTATAATGACACAGCAGTATAACTCAGAAATAACACATTTAACACACACACAGTAATGTTTCAAACTGGCAAAGCATGCTGGGAAATCCCTGGCTCCCTTAAAATGGCCCCGACGTTACAATATAAAATGACCCTCAACATTTTTTTTTGGGGGGGGGGGGCTTCATTTTTTTTTTCTCCAACTTGCAACTTTTATTTTCAAAATTTGATGCTTTTTCTTGTAAATTTGTGAATTTCTTAAAAAAAATCATCTTGTAAATTCTCAGCGGTTTTCTCATAAATTTGTGATCTTTTGTAATGTTGCATTTTTCCTCATAAACTCCGTGTATTTTAGTCATGCGATTTGGTCAAAGCCCATGTGAGGCCCGGGAGCCGCAGGTTGCACACCCCTGCCCCAGCTGTTTTTAATTGGACTCAAACACGCGTGTTTCATCAGTCTGTGGTTCTGTCCCGCTGGAACTTCACATCAGCTTCAATATGTCAGCAGACAGAACCGCCTTGCCGTTTTTCTTCCTGTTGATGCTCTTCTCCGCTGAAGCAGGACCGGAACCGAATCAGCACCGCAAAGCCCCGGTGATCAGGGGGGACCCCCAGCCCTACCTCCGCCTCCCGGTGTCCGTGGACTCCAAGCAGCCGCTGCTGGAGAAGAAGTTTTTCTCTCCGGTCCGGGGCACCGGGCACGAGCCTCTGCCCGAGCGCGTCCGCGAGGTCCTACTCCCGGTCCGGACCGGCGGCGGGAGCGACCCGTCCGGGGCTTCGGTCCCGGGCGTGCAGGTGCGTTGTGAGCCGAGCGGGATGAAGGTGTGGATCCAGAGGAGCGTGTGGCGCCCCGGGGGGCCTCGGTCCAAGCTGAAGCTGGGGAGCTGTGGGGCCAAAACCTCCACGGGGGACCGGCTTTACTTTGAGTCTGAGCTCGGAGGGTGTGGAGCGAACCGGACGGTGAGAATAATGAGGGACGCTTTTGTTCTGCAGCATAATCATGCCACCCCCCCCCACCCCCCCACACAACCCATCACAAACTTTTTTATGTCACATTGCATAACAGAATCAAATCTGAAGCACCAATTTTAAATCTACACATTTTTTCTCTCAAATATTTCTTTTTTTTTTTTGTAATTTGAATTTTATTGGGTTTTCAATTTAGAAAATAAAGCAAACAAACAAAAAAAACATCAAAAAAACAAATATACCCAGTGAGAGGATAAAACATTCCATTTCCACCCTAATACTCTTAAGATGATTGGCTTAATCTACCACAGCTATAAAGGTAAGATAGGATCCCCACTTATTGTAAAAGCTGTCCATCCTGTCCAGAAGTTTATATGAAAGGCGTTCTAGTGCAGCAAGCTTGCCCAGCTCCCTGAGCCATTGAGCTACGGGTGGGGCAGAGGAAGATTTCCAGTAGAAGTGATCAACTTTCGGCCCAGCATCAAAGGCAGTCTGAATCCACTCGGCATCAGAGATTGGGTCCTGATCATTGATGGATCCCAAGGACAAAAAGTCTCTGAGTAAATGGCACTTCTTGCTTAACAATTGTCAGTATGTCTATGAATCGGCAACCAAAAGTCCTGTATTACCGGACAACTCCAGAGTCATAATGGCTTAATGTCCCCTCCCCTGTAGACATCTCCCTGCAGCTTGAAGAATGAATGAGATTCGCTCTCAACTTTTACGAGGTGTCCAGTAAAATCGATTCAAAATTTTAAATTGAACAAGTCTGGTTTTCAATTCCCTAGACACTTTCTCTCCCATTCTTTAAAATATTTGCCCATTCAACATCAGTAAATTGTGAATTCAGATCTTTTTCCCATACGTGTTTAAGGATGTAGAATCTTTATTTGAGCTCTTAAGGAGCATTAAATAGAAGTTTGAGGCCTTGGATCTTTTACCACAGGAACTCAAAGCCTGGATGAGCCAATCTACATCAGGAGGAGGGGTAGTTGTAGATCCAAAGACTTGACACAGCAGATGTCGAAGTTGTAAATATTTCCAAAACTGATTCTGTGGTAGTCCATACTGTGCCCGTAGAACATCAAATGATTTGAAAGCTCCCCCTTCATATAGATCTTTTAACATCAAGATGTCCTTTTTCACCCAGATTTTTCACATAAATGGGGATTTTCCAATATGGAAACTTGGGTTAAACCAAATAGAAGCCATAGAATGAAGATGAGAGCTAAACTCTAGTATAGAAGCAACCCTCTTCCAAATGTATTGTAAAAAGGATATAATAGGATGCGACTGAAATTCAGTAGAAAGTTTGATTGTGATTTGATGTACTAGGGAAGAGGGCTGCTCAGATAACTCTCAAAGTAAAACCAAGGGGAGGCTCTCTCAGGGGGGAGAGCCCAATGAAATCAAATGTCTAAGACTAAAAGCGTAATGATAAAAAACTAAATTTGGGACCCCCAAACCTCCTGAATCTATAGACTTTTGTAATCTTTTCAACTTTAATCTAGGGCGCTTACCATTCATAAAAACTTATTGCACAACCTATCAAATTGTCGAAAATAACCAACTGGGATCCTAAGAGTGAAGAGATTGCAGAAGGTAATTAAAATCGGGTGGCACAAATCATTCTTAATACATTGACCTTGCCCCAAAGTGACAAAAAAAAAGAGGCAACCACCTCTCTATGTCTATTTTAAATTTTTCAAGCAAAGGCTTAAAATTAATCTGAATCAGATCCGATAAAGTGTGAGGAAACAGATGCCAAGATATTTCATTCTTAATTTTGGCCAAGAAAAGCCTATATTTTGACCAAATGTAAACAGTGTTTTAGGGCGAATAAGATGTCAGAGGGAGAAACTTCTGATTTTATCCAGTTAACTCTATAACCAGACAAACGTGAAAATTGGTTATAATTTAAGGAGAGCTGGAATTGATTTTTGAGGTTGTGTAATCAGTACCAATGCATCATCAGCATACAACATTATCTTATGGGTACTGCCATGGACCTGAATACCTGGAAAAGTGCTGTCTTTGCGGATAGCAAACAGCTAATGGTTCTAAGTGCCAAAGCGAAAAACATGGACTTTAAAAGGGGGAGCCCTCGCCGCGTACCCCTATAAGAAGTCTAAAAAGGCAGGTGATGTAACTCTATTGGATATCACTGAAGCGTCTAGGTTCATTATATAGTAATTTAATCCAAGAAAGGAACTTTGAACCAAAACCAAAAGTCTCTAGAGTCTCAAAGAGATACTGCCACTCAACCCTGTCAAATGCTTTTTCAGCATCCAGGGAGAGGGCTGCCACTGGAGAGAGGTGTGCAAGTGAGGGATCATTTTGAACTGACCATATGATATCAATAAATCGCCTAATATTGTCTGCCGCACCCCTGGAACGAATAAAACCCACCTGATCAGGATTTATAAGAGATATCATTACTTTATCTAATCTTAATGCCAAAATTTTGGAGAGAATTTTACAGTCACAGTTTATAAGACTAATTGGTCTATAATTCTTACACTCTAACGGATTTTTATTGCTTTTTAAAATAAGCGAAATGAAAGCCTCTGTTAAAGAAGGGGGCAGACGGCCTTGTTCAAAAGATTCCGCAAACATTTCTAAAAGTAAAGGAGAAAGCTCATCAACACAGGCCCTGTAAAATTCTACAGTGAATCCGTCAGGGCCCGGTGCCTTTCCAGTCGGGAAGCTCTTAATCACTTTCACAATTTCCTCTTTAGTAATTGGGGCGTCAAGCAAGTCTATTTGTTCCTTCGTTAGGGAGGGCAAAGACAGGGATGATAAAAATGCATAAATCTCTTGAGATCCAGCCTCCATTTCAGAAGAATAAAGCGAAGTGTAAAATTCTCTGAAAGCACCATTAATTTCAATTGAGTCTGACACCAGAGTACCATCCTGTGTCCTAATAGCAAATATAGTACACTGAGCTTCTTTCATTTTAATATATCTAGCCAGCATTTTGCCAGCTTTGTCCCCCTCCTCGAATTGTTCATGCCTAAGGCGAAATAGGGAAAATTCAACTTTTTGTGTTAGAATTGAATTCAGCTCATACTTAAGCTTCAGAAGGGGTGGCAGATTTACTAAGTTTGTGTCCTGTTTGAATGAAGTCTCTAATATAGCTATTCTCCTCTCCAAATCAATCTGTTTAGCAATGTTAGTTTTCTTTTTAAAAGATGCATATTGAATAATATGTCCCCTAATAAATGCCTTAAAGGCCTCCCAAGCAACACTGGCAGAGGGAGCAGAATCCCAATTTGTCTCAAGATATAAGGAAATCTCTGCTTTCAAAATTTTTCTGTTTTCTTGTAAATTTGCAAATTTTCCCTCCATAAATTTGCAACTTTTTTCCTTTAATTCCACAGCAATTTTCTTGTAAATCTGCAACTTTTCTCATATATTTGAAAGTTGTTTTTTTTTTTTATAAATTTCCACTGTTTTTATTATAAACTTGCAACTTTTTTCTCATAAATTAATTGTTTTTATAAGTTTGCAGCTTTTTTCTTTTAAATCTGCAACTTCTTTCTCATACATTTGCTCCTTTTTTTTTTGTAAATTTCCAGTTTTTTATTGTAAGTTTGCAACTTTTTTTCTCATAAACTTAAAAACTATTTTCTCTTAAATTAGCAACTTTTTTCTCAGAAATTTTCAAATTTTTTCTCTTGTAAATTTGTGACTTTATTTCTTCTAAATTTGCAGCATTCATATGGAAGCTGGATTAATTTTTACTCTGTAACTGACTAAATTTTCTTTGGTCATCTGGATAATGACTGAAGTTTTTGTTTGAACTCTTCTCTATTACAAATATTGGAGCCCCTAAACACAATCTTGCATAGGGCCCCATCTACAATAACGCCTATAGTGTCCCACTCAATCTTTACTTTGGAGAAAATGTTCTATTTATTGCCCCCTTCCCCCAACGGTAACATTAAGTATCCGCCCATGGAGAAAAATGTAGACCTAAATTGATTTTAAACTAGAAAAGCACTCGGAGACCGCATACCTCTGCTAAGACTCCTTCTGTCCCTCGTGGATCATCTCCAAAATGTAAAGAAAGGGTTTGTGTGTAGGCCTAGAGCTGCTTCTGGTGAAAATTGCATCAAAGTCTGTCCATTAGTTTTGGAGTATTGTTGCTAACACACTGAGAAGATGAGACCCTTGGCTGAGGTATGCATTCTCAGATCATCACCAAAATGGAATGGGTTCATCTCTAGCCCCAGCACCACCTCTGGTGAAAATTTCATCCAAATCCATCCAGTAGTTTTTGTGTAATCCTGCTGCACAAATAAAAACAAAGCCCTTGGTGGAGGTGTGCACTCTCGGATCATCACCAAAATCTAATCATCTGTTCCCTGTGCCATTACGCACCTTTCCTGAAAATGTCATCAAAATCTGTTAACTTTTTGAGTTATGTTGCTAACACAGACAAATCACCAAACAAACCAATGCCAGTGAAAACATTATTTCATATTTATTTGAAAGGGACAATCCATATTAATGAACATCAATGTAGATGTAAATATGCCAGACTTGGCACACTTGCTAAATTTCATCCGTCGTCCCTTGGTAGGTCACAAAAATACACATCAAAACAACACTAAGGCTGCATTCAGACCAGGGTAGTCCGGGGGTCTCTGTTCGACTGGGCGGGGAATGCCAAGAATTTTTACACCTTCTTTTGGTTTGGTTTGCATTCACACTGCAGCGGACCAAAGTGCCTGGCCAATGTCACGCAGTTACAACAACTGCTCGTTTGGGGTGTTGTAGCCACAACCACCACTGACCAGGAAGAAAAAAAATCTCGGCGAAGAAGAAAAATCAAGCTCGTCAATTAGCCAGGACCGAAAATGGAAATCCGTCCCTTCAGCCGGGTTGTTTGTCCACCACAATTGAGATATATTTTTTTTTCTAACTTTTCTCCTCTGCTTTCACCAGTAAAAGGATTTCTCGGATTTGCGCAGTTGTCTTTATTTTCTACCCAAAATGTACTATGGTAAACACCACTTCCTCTTCTCAGACTACGTGTTGCTATGGTTACACAAACGCTGAGGGGCACTTAAGCCCTTTGGTCTGCTGGATGGTCCGTTTGGATTCACACTGCAAGCGGCGCGCACCACACTCTACTTGGAAGAGAACCAAGACCCCCGTTTTCAGGGGAACCAGACTTCGCTTCTTTGGTGCAGACCAGGGTTCCAACGCACGTTCAGACTACACGAAACAAACCAAACTCCGTGGAAGCCACTGTTTGGTCCTTTGGTCTGGACCAAACAATGGTCTTCTGAATGCTCCCTAAATGAACATTTGTAATCAAATTTATTACCGCCTCCTCTTGGTGGAGGTAATAAAACTGATATTCAATTTCAACAACAGAGCTAACACTTTAAAAAGATGCTTAAATTCTGAGGTTACTTTGACATTTTGTACTTCTGTAATACAGTAAATGAACGACTGCAATCTTAAGCAGTGGGGGTGAGCAGTCAACCACTGCTGACGGCTCACAGCCCCCACCCTTCCTTAAGGTTGTTTATCAGACTCTTGTTTCCTCCGCCAAGGAGGTAATTGTGATGTTTGGACATGGTGGCTCACTATAGGTGATGTCATCACATGGCAGACTGGCTGTGGTGCCACCCTTCTGTATATGATTTAGTTGTATAGTAAATAAGAGTTCAGTTTACGTCTGTCAGCACCTCATTTCCAGATGTAACGATGATGACGAGGGTAAAAACATCATCAATATTTCAACCTGTGTAATCATTCCTTGCTCTACCAGGTGAGCCACTGATTCCCTGGCCCTGCTGGCACAAGGAATTCCAGACTTTTATCAACGCAGTTGGCTTAAATGATGCTAGCAATGAGAAGCTAAAGGGCGTGCTAATCCATAGTCTTTGTAGCAAGGGGCAGCAGGTGTTTCACTCTCTCAGCCCTGTGAGCACATACAAAGACTGTGTTGCTGTGATGGACAAACATTTCACTGACGCGAGACGCAAGTCTGGCGTGAAGAATCGTTTTTAACCAGCGTGAGGACGAGACCGTCCATCAGTATGTCACCGAGCTCCGTGTCCTGGCTAGCACGTGTGTCTTCGGCCACTTAGAGGAAGAGCTGGTACGTGACAGGCTAGCAGAATATACTAGAAGCGGGTGGCTGCGGGAGCAGATGATACTGGCAGAGGATGACCTGACATTAGACAAGGCTGTGAGGATGGCATCCCAAATGGAAACGGCCAACCAGCTATCAATGCAGCTAGCATCGCCTAGCCAGCAAGCTCCTTGTCCGGCTCTGTGAGCACAGGTTATCACCGCCGCCCAGTGCTCTGACCCCACATCTCTCTGCTACAACCAGAAGAAGGGTAGGAAATGGGACAACATGGGTGAGTGCTTGCCCTGCAATGACTGGTTCATCCAGACACCAGACTCAGTCACCCGCCTGCCCAGCCAGAGGGCTGAAATGCTACCACTGCAAGAAACTCAACCATTTTGCTAGAGTTTGCCGCTCAAACTTTGCAAATTCAACGGCCCACCCGTCAGACCCAACCACCATTCATGCAGTCGGTGCCAAAAGCTGGCCGTTCAAATGGTACACAGTGGAGCTGGATGGTGTGGATTACGCTTCCTGTGGTAATGTATCGTCACTTCCTGTGTTGCTGGTGGTCTATGTGGTTTGCTGTGTGGTTAGTTCTCCTCAATGTCCTGAGGATTTTGCCTTTAATTGTATTTTAATCACTTTTTTCCATCTACCGTCAGCTCTCATTTCTGTTTAACAAGCCTCTTGCACCTGTGTGCGCACTCAGTATCAGCTAATCACCCTCTTTAGCCTTCTGTTCACCTTTCATCGGTGATTGTGTTAGCTTCAGGTTAGCCACTAGCTATGGCTACTAGCTCTCCTTCCCCTTCTCCTCTGGTGTGCTCTCTCTGTCAGATGTTTAGCTACACCTCTGCCTCTTTTAGTGATAATGGTAAATGTAATAAATGTTGTCTTTTTGAGGCGCTTGAAGTGAGGTTGTGTGATCTGGAATATTGGCTCCGCTGCATTGAAACACTGTCTGTGCCAGTTAATAATGACGGACGCCCCTTAGCTGCAGCAGAGCTCCCTAGCATAGGGCGGCCTGCTAGCAGTCCTCCGGTCCTCCTGAGCGGCCAGAAGAATGAGTGGGTGACGGTGAGAAGGAAGCTTAGTTGTAAGCCCCTGGTTCACCACCAACCTGTTCATGTCTCTAATCGCTTTTCCCCGTTCAGCGACACACCGGTTGAGGAAAAAACTGATCATTGGCGACTCTATACTCAGAAACGTGACTAGAGACTCCAGCGGCATAGTCAAATGCATTCCCGGGGCAGAGCAGGCGACATTGAGCCAAATTTGAAAATGCTGGCTAAAAGTAACTGTAAATACTCCACAATTGTTATCCACACCGGCATTAACGACATCCGACTCTGGCAGTCAGAAGTCACAAAACTTAATGTGGAATTGGTGTGTCTTTGCCAAAGCAATGTCTGCCTCTGTAGCATTCTCTGGGCCCCTCCCCAATCTGACCAGTGATGACATGTTTAGCCGCTTGTCATCCTTCAACTGCTGGCTGTCTGTGTGGTGTCCTGCAAACAATGTGGGCTACATAGACAATTGGAACTCATTTTGGGGAAAACCTGGTCTTATTAGATGAGACAGCGTCCATCCCACTTTGGTGTGTCTGATTTATCTAACAATCTGGCATAATTTTTATCCAAAATTCATTCTCAATGAAATGTATATATATATATTTTGCTGGTCATCAACATCTATTTGTTCTCTACATGTCTGTTCTTTTCATCTTCTCTATCCCCTCACCCCCCTGCCAGTCACAGCAGATGACTGCCCCTCCCTGATCCTGGTTCTGCTGGAGGTTTCTTCCTGTTAAAAGGGAGTTTTTCCTCTCCACCGTCGCCAAGCGCTTGCTCACAGGGAATCACCTGATTGCTGGGGTCTTTCTGCAACTGTGGGGGTTCCCCCTACAGTTGAAAGTGCTATGAGATGACTGTTGTTGTGAAATGGTGCTATATAAATAAAGTTGAATTGTTTACCTGCCGCTGCTACTGGATAGGGCGTTCTCCAGGTCTCTTCTGAGCGTAGCTATGGTCAGGAAACAGTTTCCCTAGAAGGCCATTACAGCTAATGTGGAGGACTTATTCAGCTACGGGCACGTCAGAATCGGCATGGTAGGGATGGTCACCTTTTCTGTATGCTGCAGCCCTAAAACCATCCCGTTGTTCACCTTTCATGTAACACGCTGGGGGGCCAACCTGCTGGGCATCGACCTGATCAGCGAGCTGGGTTTCTCCATCATCGACTCAAGGGGCTCTCCCATTCTGACAGTTTCCTCATCCTGGCAGCCCCGTTGGCCGGCACTCTTTGTGGGACTGGGATGCCTCACCTCCTTCAACCACCGACTGCTCATTGAGCCGATGGTGTCACCGACAATTCAGTCTCTCCGCCAACTTCCCCTTGCACTGTGGGATAGCATCACAGTGGAACTGCAGAAGCTTCTGGGTGCCGGCATCACTGAGCGGGTCAGCGCTTCCCCCTGGATCTCCAACTTAGTGGTGGCAAAGAAGAAGATGAGCAGCCTATGACCATGCATTGATCTCAGAATGGTGAACAAGGTGGTGATCCCTGACGGCTATCCCCTGCCTACGACGGAGGAACTGACGGCGGTGTTCCATGGCTCAAAAGTTTTTTCCAAACTGAACCTCCGCCAAGGCTATCTGCAGGTTTCCCTTCATCCAGACAGCCACAACCTAACAGCCTTCGTCACCCACATGGGAGTGTTCAGGTACACCCGCATGCCTTTCGATCTCGGTTCCACCCCAAGCTGTTTTCAAAAAATCATGACTACCATCTTCGCCAGTGTCTCAGTGGTGGTGGTGTACTTGGATGACATCATGGTGCATGGTGGGACATCGGCTTCCCACAACGCCTGCCTTGATAAGGCAATGGAGGTGCCAGCAAAACATGGCCTCACACTCAACGGGGAGAAGTGCATCTTGGGAGCAATGACCATCGAGTTTGTGGGTTTCAGCCTGACCGTGGAGGGCCTGAGCCCCCTGCACTCAAACGTCGAGACAGTACTGCTTACTCAGAGACAACAGAACCACTGTGCACCCTCCTGAAACAGGATGCACCCTGGATGTGGACCCCGGCGTACTCTGCCGCCATCAGCCAGTTGAAGACACGGCTCACCTCTCCACCAGTACTTGCCCACTTCGACCTATAGAGCCACATGTTTGTGACGTGTGACACTTCCAACACAGCAGTAGGAGCCGCTCTGTTGCAACTTCAAGGAGAACCAAGCGCCCAGTGACATTTGCCTCGAGGCCACTCACTTTGGCCCAGCAGAAGTAGTCAGTGGGGAAGAGGGAGGCACTGGCACACATTTGGGCATGTGAATGCTGACACATGTACCTGTATGGACAACACTTCACACTGCAGACAGGCCATAGGGCCCTCACGGTGCTGCTGGAAACCTCGGGGTCAGGGCACAAACCTCTGCACATCTACAATTGGACAGAGACTACAAGCATACAACTTTTTTTTACGCCGGGCAGAGAAAACATAGTGGCGGACCTCTTGTCCCGGACCACACCTAACCTCGCTCTAAACATTGACAGAGACCCCCTGGAGCTGGAGCTGAGCCACATGCTGCACGGGCCACTCCAAAACGCTGTCTCCCTGCGACAGCTCCAGACAGGCTATCTGAACAGGACCCGCCCCCTGACCCAGCTGCGCACCTATATTCACAAGGGCTGGCCTGCCAATGTGCCGGGGGAACCTGCCATATACACAGAGTCGGGGACAATTTATCATGCTGGAATGATGTCTGCTGTGGGCAAGATTGGCACTACATGGTGATTCCACCAGAGGGCACTAAAATGGGCTGCATCCTGACCGTGGTGTTGCGACGGCCACACTGTGCATCATCAGAGTCAAACGGCATTGTTGGGGCTCAGTCTGGTGGCCAGGCATCAACAAGCCACATGGAGACCATGGTGAAAGACTATTGCCCTGCCTAGCCAGCAGAAAAACTGGTGAGCCACCACCCCTGTGCTGCATACCACTGTCATAAGCTATCGGCCCTGATGGAAACGCGTCTCAATAGACATACAGTATGTGGTAAACTGCATAGGGCCCCCCCACCTGTTTTCTAGTGGAGTGGCCTATGATCGCCCTCAAAATTGCCCGATGTTTTGCCCACCAGCTCAGTCACCACCGACATAATCACCGACTTCCTCACCTCCCTTTTCGCTTGCTGGTGTGTGCCAGATCAATCACAACAGACAATGGACTGCAATTCACCTCAGTGGACTTCGTGGCCTTGTGGGGGAAAGAGGCATCAAGCACACAAGAACTGCCTTCTACCACTCTCAGGCAAATGGGGAATGGGGGGGGGGGGGGTGAAGAGACTCAACCAGACCCTCAAGAACAGTCTCAGGGCACACTTAGCAGATGGAGTCCCGTTTTCGGCTGCACTACAGAGCACCCTGTTACATTACAGAGCGATGCCTCACGCCACAACGGCCAGTTCCCCGGCCTCATTAATGTTAGGACATGAGCTGTGCCTTCCCCTGGACTGACTACGCCCCCTGTCAACACCACCCCGACGGAAAGGCCCCCACCTGGGGGTAGGGTGGTCGAACGACGGCAACGCATGAAGCAAAGGTTTGACAGATGCTTGGATGCTTCGATCCAAGATGGCGCCCACAGCGGTCGACATGGTGCTTCGCTGCGCTCTTTGTTTGTTTTTGTTTGTCAATTGTGTGTCTGCTTGCACTTATACCCGTGAAGAACTTTTAAATATCAGGACTTTCACCCCCACGGACCTCCTCCCAGTTTTTCTAGCCCCTGCCGCCGATCTGGTTTATTGTTTGGCTCGGAAAGTGAGACGGCGAAAGAGAGGAAGACGAGCGGGCGCTCTCGTGCGACTTCGCAGGAGAGGCTCGCGAACGGCGCTGCCTGGCATATTTCTGTCCAATACCAACTCTCTCTCTAACAAGGTAGATGAACTGAGACTGCTGATGCGTTTTAAGGACCTCGCCTCCTCAGCTGTCCTCTGCTTTACTGAGACCTGGCTCCGGGAAAATATACCGGACAGCGCGCTGCGCCTCGATGGCTTCCAGCTCTTCCGTGCTGATCGTGACACAGAGCTTTCCGGCAAGACCACAGGAGGCGGTGTCTGCTTCTACATCAACTGCATCTGGTGCTCTGATGTAACGGTAATTTCCAAACACTGTTCTCCTGCCTTGGAATTTCTTGTTATCAATTGCAAGCCCTTCTATTCCCCGCGGGAGTTTGCTTCTTTCATAATGATCGCTGTGTACGCCCCTCCCGACACGGACACGCGCGAAGCTCAGCGCGTGCTCGCGGATCACATTCAACACACAGAGCGGAGTTTTCCAGACTCGCTGATTATTGTGGCTGGCGACTTTAATCAGTGCAATCTGAGCCACGATCTCCCCCGCTACAAACAGTTTATTAAATGCCCCACCAGAGGATTAAACACACTGGATCACTGTTACACCACAGTGAAAGACGCATATCGCGCTGTCCCTCGAGCTGCGCTGGGATTATCTGATCACGTGATGGTTCACCTCATTCCCACATACAGACAGAGATTGAAGCTCACTAAACCTGTTGTGAGCACTACGAAGATACGGACCAGTGATGCTGAGGAGAAGCTGGAAACGTGCTCAGATATCTGACTGGGCATGCTTAAAGGCGCCACGCATGATCTGGATGAGTACACGGACACTGTGAACTCATATATCCACTTTTGTAAAGAGAACATTCTTCCATCACGCACCAGGGTGAGTTACTCTAATGACAAACCCTGGTTCACAGCTAAGCTCAGACAGATCAGGAAGGAGAAGGAAGCAGCGCTGAAAAGTGGAGACAGGGACTGCTACAGGGAGGTTAAATACCGGTTTAACAGAGAGCTGAAGAGGGCTAAATCTCTATACTCAGAGAGACTCCAGCAGCAGTTCACTGCTAATGATTCGGCTTCCGTGTGGAGAGGACTGAGGCAAATCACCAACTATCGACCTAAGGCTCCTAAAGGTCAGGATGACAAAGCCCTTTGTCAGAGACTGTCCCAACACTATGCCCGTTTTGACACCTCGTCATCTGTGTCCAACTCCCCCCCTCCCTCCAGCTCCACAGCCTCCACATTCCCTACTTCATTTAAGGCACCCCCCCTCCTCCCCCCCCTCCCCTTATCATCAGTGAGCAGGATGTGCTCAAACAGTTCTCCAGACTGAACCCGCGCAAGGCCCCCGGCCCAGACGGCGTGTCTCCCTCCACCCTGAGACTCTGTGCGAAACAGCTGGCTCCTGTATTCACAGACATTTTTAACACCTCCCTTAAGTTATGCCACGTGCCATCCTGCCTCAAATCCTCCACCATCATCCCTGTCCCCAAGAAGCCACGGATCACTGGACTTAATGACTACAGACCTGTAGCGCTCACCTCTGTAGTCATGAAGTCCTTTGAGCGCCTGGTCCTGTCCCACCTCAAGTCCATCACCACCCCTCTCCTGGACCCGCTACAGTTTGCCTACCGAGCCAACAGGTCTGTAGACGATGCAGTCAACCTGGCCCTCCACTCCATCCTGCAGCACCTGGACTCCCCGGGAACCTACGCCAGGATCCTGTTTGTGGACTTCAGCTCCGCATTCAACACCATCCGCCCCGCTCTGCTCCGGGACAAGCTGTCCCTGCTCAACGTGCCTGACTCCCTCTGCAGGTGGATCATCGACTTCCTGACGGACCGGAGGCAGCATGTGCGGCTGGGAAAGACTGTCTCAGACTATACTAGCATCAGCACCGGATCACCCCAGGGCTGTGTACTTTCCCCCCTACTCTTCTCCCTTTACACCAACTCCTGCACCTCCAGCCACCAGTCTGTCAAGTTGATCAAGTTTGCGGACGACACCACCCTCATCGGGCTCATCTCCAACGGCGACGAGTCCGCCTACAGGAGAGAGGTGGCCCAGCTGGCGTCCTGGTGCAGCAATAACAACCTGCAGCTGAACGCTCTGAAGACAGTGGAGATGATTGTAGACTTCAGGAAAGTCACTACTCCTCTGCCCCCCCTCACCCTCTCAGGCTCTCCCATCACCACTGCTGATTCCTTCCGCTTCCTAGGCACTACCATCACCAGGGACCTCAAATGGGAGCTGACCATCAGCTCACTCATCAAAAAAGCCCAGCAGAGGATGTTCTTCCTGCGGCAGCTGAGGAAGCTCAAGCTACCCACCAAGATGTTAGTGCAGTTCTACACAGCCATCATCGAGTCCATCCTCACCACCTCCATAACCGTGTGGTACGCAGGAGCCACTGCCAGGGACAGACTAAGGCTGCAGCGCGTCGTGCGCACTGCTGAGAAGGTGATCGGCTGCAAGCTCCCATCTCTCCAGGATCTGTACATCTCCAGGACCCGGAGGCGTGCTGGCCGGATCATAGCCGATCCCTCACACCCTGGTCACGTACTGTTTGCCCCCCTCCCCTCTGGTAGAAGACTTCGGTCCATCCAGACTAAAACCTTCCGTCACATGAACAGCTTCTTCCCCTCTGCCATTAGACTGCTGAACACTAAGTGACTCTCGTGCACCATGTACAGCAGCTCAACCAGACTCATGTCAATCATCACTGTTTTCTTCCTGCATTACCGACTGCACTATATAGTTCTCCACAGTATCTGCTGCTGGCTAATATATATTTTAACTGTTGACTAGTATCACTTAATCTTATCCTACACTTTATTACATGTATAGTTTATTTCTCTTATCTTATCATGTTTAATGTTGCAGCATTGTACCAAGACAAATTCCTAGTTTGTGTACTACATGAACAATGGCAATAAACCTGATTCTGATTCTGATTCTGATTCTGAGATGTCGGGTGAAGTGGCCTGGGCTTGCAGTACTGGATTGGGTCTGGATCTGGCGCCCCAACCACGCTTACAAGCTGCAGTCATTTTGAACAATGTTGATGCAGATCACAGCTCAACTGGGGCCAGCCACCTTTCGTCTTGCTGATGGGTCACGGTGGCATGCCAGTTGCCTCCGAAAGGTGACACCAACTTCAGTCCCGGATCAGGAGACGGCTGTGGACATGAAGGGATTGACCTGGGACTTGGGCGACACAGGACTCTCGACTCCTGAAGAGCGCCCATTGGAGCCTGCGGTGGCAGCGCAGCCCAAGCGCCGTTCGACAGAGGCCCCACCACCTACAGGACTTTGACTAAATTTTGAAATTTGGGCTGTATGTAATCAGTTAGGACTTGACTGGCCAAAGTGGCAGAATAATCCACTCGGTCATGTGGGCACACCGGTAGTCTACCCAGGTGCCCAGTTAAAAGTTAAAGGTTTTTCGGGTTTTTCGGGGGGGGGGGGGGTGGTAAATGTGATGTTTGGACGTGATGGCTCACTGTATGTGACATCATCACATGGTGAACCGGCCGTGACGCCATACGGTGCCACCCTTCTGTATATAGTTTAGTTGTGTAGTGAATAAAGGAGAGTTCAGTTCATGGCCACCGTCGGCACCTCATTTCCAGACATAACGGTAATGTAATCAGGGTGGTTTGTCTGTCCTTCTGTTAGCAGGATTACAGCTGTGCCTCCGATGAAATGTTTCCTGTAACTGTATTTTCAGATCATTGACGACCAGGTGGTCTACACTAACTCGCTCCACTATGACCCGCCGAGGCCTCAAGGACCAATCAGGCGGGCCGTGGACACCCCTCTGTCCATCTCCTGTCACTTCAACAGGTCAGACTGACCCACATATGGACAAACCACTCAAACATCATGGTTACGTTTTTGATGTTAACTCTGTCTTTTAGATCCATATCTTCTTCCCTCCTCTGCACGTGTCCAAACCAGCTTCTCTTACTTTGTCTCCAAACTATTCAGCCTGAGCTGTCCCTCTGATATACTCGTCTCTAATTTTGTCCATCCTAGTCACTCCCAATGAGAATCTTAACATCTTCAGCTCTGCCACCTCCAGCTCCGCCTCCTGTCTTTTTCGTCAGTGCCACTGTTGCCAAACCATACTTTATAGCAGGTCTCACTACCATCTTGTAAATCTTCCCTTTCACTTGACGGATCTCCACCCTGCCTGTACTCTCCTCTTCACCTTACTCATGCATTTTCCATTGCTTTAGATGACTGACCCCAGGTATTTAAACTCACCCACCTTCACCACCTCTACTCCTTGCACCGTCACCGTTACACATGCCTCCCTCTCATTCACTCATGTATTCTGTCTTGCTTCTACTGACTTTCATTCGTCTGCTCTCCAGAGCATACCTCCACCTCTCCAGGTTCTCTTCCACCTGCTCCCTACTCTCACTACAGATCACAATGTTGTCTGCAAACATCATGGTCCACAGAGACTCTTTGTTGGCATAAAACTATACTGCTGCTCTCTTCTCAACCTGGTTTCAACTACTGTTTCCCATATTTTCATATTGATGTTTTTAGGTACATATACACCTACAAAATCGGGTACACGCCAAAGGTGCAGATGTGGAAAGTCTTTAAACAAATGAGGGACGAAGCAAAGTTCACTCTGACGCCACGGAACGGTAAAAATTCTCTGAAATACTTAAAAATCGTCTACATATGATTACGTTTAATGGACTTGCTCACTGAGCCCAGTTACATGACCATGATAACCTGATAATGGTATCAGAACTGTTTGCATATGTTGAATAAGTGAATTATTTGAAACTAAACTACGTGTTTTTATGCAGTAGGTGATATGGGGGTGGGGGTACCATTGTTAACAAAGTTACCCAAAATCCCCCCCCCCCCCCCATATTCATTCATGTGTAAATTGGGGGTGTATTTCCTCCCCAACCTGGAAAAAGGAAAGAATTGCCCCCCGGTATCATCATAAACCTTTCTATATCATGTTATAGATATGCCAATTCTATGCAGAAGTGTGTGTGTGTGTGGGGGGGGGGATACATTTTTTTTTTCTTGAAGATTTGCATCTTTTTTTTCTCATTTATTGACTTATGATCAACTTTTTGATAATAAATCTACAACTTTTTCCTGTAAATTTGTAACTTTTTTGCTGTAAATTTTCAACTTTATCAAAGTGCAACTTTTTTCTCAAATGTGCAAAAATAATTCTTTGTAAAATGTGCATTTTTCTGTCGACATTCCAACTTTTTCTCAGATTTACAAGCTTTTTCTCATAAGTTTGACTTGTAAATTTGCAACGTTTTCAACATGAATTTGAATTTTTTTCCTTTAAACTTAGTTCTTTTTAAATTTCCATTTTTCCTGTAAATTTTGAGTGTTTTTTTATTATAAATTGGCAAGTTTTTTCAGATTTGACTTTTTCCTCAAAAAATTTGCCTTTTTCCCCAAATTTGCCTTTTTTCTCATTAATTTGCAAAAAATTATAAATTTGCTTTTTTTCCTGTAAACTTCCAACTTTTTTTCGTAGATTTGCAACTTTATCATAAATTTGACTTTTTTTTTGTAAATTTGCAACTTTTCCTCACAAATTTGAAACTTTTTTCATTAAACTTTAATTTTTTTTTTTAAAATGTCCATTTTCCTTTTAATTTTCATTTTTTTTATCATAAATTGACAAGTTTTTAACATAAACTTGATTTTCTTAAAATGTGGCTTTTTTACTTGAATTTGACTTTCCCCCCCCCCCATGACTCTGCAAAAAAATTATTGTAAATTTGCAGTTTTTCCTGTAAACTTAAATTTTGTCTCATAGATTTGCAACTTTTTTCTCAAATTTGACTTTTTCCCCCAAAATTTGACATTTTTCTTATACATTTGCTATTTTTTTTCTGTAAATTTGCAACTTTTTCTCTTTAAACATTTTTCTTGTAGATTTGCAACATTTTAAGACTTTCTCTCACTTTCAGCTTTTTCTCATAAATTTGATATTTTTCCCACACAAATCTTTTTCTCAGAAATTTACAACTTTTTTCTTAATTTGCAACTTTTTCAAAAAAAAAAAAAAAAATTCCCTATAAATTTTCATTTTTTTTAATTATAAATTGGCAAGTGTTTTTGCAAATTTGACTTTTTCCTTAAATGTGACTTTTTTCCTCAATTTGACTTTTCTCATTAATTTGCAAAAAAATATTGTAAATTTGCATTTTTTCCTGTAAACTTTCACCTTTTTCTCAGATTTACAACTTTTTTATCATTAAATTTGACTTTTATCGCTTAAATTTTCAATTTTTTTCTAGTAAATTTGCAACTTTTTCCTCACGAATTTGAAAATTTTTTCCTCTAAACTTTAAAAAAATTATTTTAAATTTCCATCTTTCCTGTAAATTTTCAATTTTTTATCAGAAATTGGCAAATTTTTACATAAATTTGACTTTTTCTTAAAAATACGTGACTTTTTTTTTACTCAGACTTGACTTTCCCCATTAAAAAAAATATTGTAAATTTGCCTTTTTTTCCTGTAAACTTTCAACTTTTTTTGTAGACTTGCAACTTTTTTCTTTGACTTTCTTTCTTTGACTTTCTCTTAAATTTGACTTTTTTTTCCTAAAAAATTTGACATTTTTCTTATAAATTTGCATTTTTTTCCTGTAAATTTGTACCATTTTCCCTTTAAGCTTTTTTCTTATAGATTTGCAATTTTTTTTTTTAAATTGTGACTTTGTCTCATAAATTTGATACTTTCCCCCATAAATTTTCATCTTATTTCTCAGAAATTTACAACTTTTTTCTTATTAATTTGCAACTCTTCCCCCCCCCCCCCAAACAGCATCCCCCCCCCCCCCTGTAAATTTTCATCTTTTGTCCTTGTAAACTTTCAACTCATCTGGATGCTGGTTAAATGTTTATTCCATGTAAAATTGTAATCTGCGACTTTTTTAAAACTTATCTTTGCATCTTTATTCCTACGAATTTGAAGCTAACTTTATTAGCTACATTTTTTTTCTATTTTAATAAAAATAAGTGACTTGGTGTGTTAATGATTTCTCATTATCTGATAATTGGAGAAATCCTATTGTGGTCGGTTTATTAGAGTGTATGCAGTTTATTGCCTCATCTGCTTGTTCAGTAAACGTGTGAAATCTGATTATTTCCAGTTACGGGTTATTGTGATCATGTAGCCGAGCCCATCGATAGTTTGATTTGCAATAAAATAATAATTTAAAAAGTTCTCATCAATACTCATCATAGTGAAATATTTCAGCCATTTTTTTATTTGCTTTTGATGATTATGGTTGTAGTTTTCATGACATCCTCAGTAACTGAACTGCTCCTGTCCTTTCATCGGCATCTCCTCACTGCGGTTTTCTCCTTCTGTCTCTCAGGCTCAGTGGCAGCGTCTCTCTCCGGACGATGCCTACGTTCTGGGGAAGCCCATAGTACTTTGAGGCCCGAGGCCCAGCCCGCGTCTCACCGCGAAAGGCTCTACATCCAGTCATGTCACGCCACCCCGGAGAAAGGTCCCACACCTCCACGCTGCGGTACCCTGTGGTGACGAACTTTGGGTAAAGGAAATGGAACCTGAACATCCTGTTCAGAAGCCGTTCTGGGGATAACGTTGCAGTACATGGTTGCAACAGGCCAGCTCAGGCATTATGGGGGCCCCCAGAAGTGACAGTCAACTGTTTTTTCTTGTAGATTTTCAATGTTTTTCCTTTTTAATTTGCAGCCTTCTCACAATGGTCCTCAGGTTTGTCTGCATCCTGCAGGATGAAGGTCATTGTCCAATGTCAGGAAATCTGAGTACTCTGGTGTTTTTCGTCAGGCTGAATGAGCCTACTCATCAGGATTTTTTTTTTTTTTTTAATTTAAGACTTTTTTGACCTCTTTCCCCATCACAAAAAATATGATTGCCCCAAACACAAACTTGCATAGACGCCCTGCCTTATTTCACTATAGAATCGATTCAGGGTTTAGTCACATGGACCTCTGGCAGTATCCAGGTCTTCAGGAGTTAACGGTCATGTTGCTATGACTACACCATACACACCAATGCATTACTAAAATGAGATTTTAGCATGATCCAGTCAGCAGAGCTTCATAAAATTGTGTTGTGTGACTTTCTTGAAGCATATGACGACTACACAAGTGTCAGTATGCTGAGAAATTATCGGTAAATGGTCTGAAATGTGATTCTTATCTCATGTTAGTCATTTGTTTACATCATGTCGAGGTGCCTACTAAAACAAACGAAACAGTATGGAATGTTCCGCCAGCGTCCTGTACAGAACGGTCCGTCGGTGTACGGAACATGCTCCATACATTTCCGTATGGACATCACAACCAAGCTTTCCTGCTGTTATCCTACTAGCTAGCTACTAGATACCTACAGAACGCTAGCATTCCTGCATCGTTCGGGTCCGTATGCATTCTGGAGCATGTTCCATACGTGCAATTATCAATAAATAAATGCATGCAATTAGAAATTTTAAAAAAACATACCATAAGGCTTGTAGGTTGTCTGGTTTCCTGGTTGTGTCGGTGCAGTAATTGGAACCTTCCTTATGGAACACTAGCCTTGAGATTATGCTAGAGATTATTATTATGCTAGAGATTATGCTAGAGATTATGCTTGAGATTATACTGCTATGCTAGCAGGATAGCAGTATAAACAACCAGTCATTCAGATGAAATTTTGGAGGCAGGAACAATTTTCTCAGGTGACACCCCCCTTCCACAGCAGGTTGGACACAGCTGCAGATGCTGTTATAAAGGCAACTTCGCCTGTCCACAACTCACTCAGATGGACTGGACCTCCTGGGAAAAAAACTGACACAACTGGGCAGCCAGCCAATCTACAAGCCTTATGATGTGTCCATTAATTTCTAATTGCATGTATTTATTTATTGATAATTGCATGTATGGAACATGTTCCAGAGTGTGTATGGAATGAATGTTGCAAGACCACTAGTGTTCTGTAGCTAGCTAGTAGCTAGCTTGTAGGACTGACAGCAGGCAGGCTCGGCTGATGTCCCATACGGAACATGTTCTGTGTGGAACACTGGGAGAACAGCACACTGATGGAATGTACCATTCTGTGTTTTAGTAATCATGTCAAGATGCTAGTAGCATCCTGGAACCGCTCTATTGTGATATTAACAGCTACCTAATTACAGTAACTCAATCACTTCACACTGCAGAAACTCGAAGTATGCAAAAGTCTAAATGGCTACCAGTACTTTGCAGGCTTTGCTATAGATTTAAGGCAACATCATGACAAGTCTCTGGTGCTCATTACAGTCAAGGTAAACTGTCTGCATATCCAAATATTTTATGCAGTATATGACAATGAAAATAAATCAGTATAGCAAAAATATTTTAACTTTTATTAAAAATCAGTGATGTCTGCAAAAGTGGGTAGTAAACACCCACGTACATGTTTAATATCAAGCTGCGACTGGAATATTAGGAAATATTATATAATAGAAACATCCTTACCTCCCACAAAATTTTCCATTGTGTATTTGCCTGTTTTTTGCTGGTTTGTTTGAAGGGGGCAGCTCTTTTCAGTGCTGAGATCCATTTCTCCGTCTGATTGGTTTCAGCAGGAAACCTGTACAGGACGACCCTGATTCTTTCTCCTGTACTTTTGACAGCCTACAGCTACACAGCTGAGGTCTATAGTCATAAATAATTCAGTGCAAACTTCAAGTTAAGTCTTATTCTCCCAGAAACATAACTGAAATGTTTTCTGCAGCATAGCTCTAATAGGTCTTCCTGCTACCATTCACTCCAGTGATGGCCATCCTTGCCTGCACTGACAATATATGGTGATGGCAATTGCAAAACTCAATTTCAAAGAATGAAAAACCTGTCCTGTTTGTTTTTTTTTTCCTTCCTTCTGATAAAGATGCATGGTGGAGAGTAAAGAAGGACATGCCAGATTTATCCGCCATAAAAGCAACATTGTGAGATTCTCTGTAAACGCCTTCCTGTTCAAGGGAATGATGGACCAGGTAAATTAAAAAAATAATTGGAATTGGTAAAATTTAAATCCTAAATTTGTGTATAAGATCAGAATAATCCTGAGCTCAGTGGGTGTTGCTGCAGTAGGTCATTTTGTTAAGGAGGATAACTTCCCCCTTGTTAACAAAATGACCCCAAATCATCTCCCTTGTTAACTTGCATTGCCCACAAAACCTGGAAAAAAGAGAATTGTCCCCCAATACATCATAAATCTTTTTAGATCATGCTACAGAATGGATAAAAATTTGAACCACCAATTCTAAGCAAAAATGAAAAAAAAAAAAACAAACCCAAACAAACCCCCCCCCCCCAAAAAAACAAACTTAAGCCTTCAATTCATAGATTTGCAAATTTTTCTCATAAATTTGGCATTTTCCCCTCAAATTTTCATTTTTTTCTTGTAAATTTACAATGTTTTTCCTGTAAATTTTCAACTTTTTTTTTAACATAAATCTGTAACTTTTTCCATAAATTCAAACATTTGCAACTTTCTCATAAATTTGTGACTTTTCCTCATAAATTTGCATTTTTTTCTTGTAAACTTGCAATTTTTTCCTGTAAAGCTGAAAATTTTTTTCATATAAAGCTGCAACTTTTTTTTTCATAAATTTGACTTTTTTTATGTTCAAGCATAAGGGTGTCCATATGTGCACCAGGACACTCTAGGTCGTGGGTCGATGATCGATTTTTGTTGTCACGTCATCAGACCTGCGACCACATGTGTTGGACACTCGGGTAAAGAGAGGTCTGGAGTTTGAATGGGCCATGTTCTCCACCACCATTGTTGAAACTGCTGCTCACAGCTGTGGCCGCAAGGTCGTTGGTGCATCTCGCGGTAGCAATTCCCAAACCAAGTGGTGGACACCGGTGGTGATGGGGGGGGGTGGGGGCATCAAAATGAGGGAGTCCTATCGAGCTTGGTTTGCTTGTGGGACTCCTGAAGCAGCTGAGGTGTACCGGAAGGTCAAGTGGAGTGCAGCTCGGGTGGTTGCTGAAGCAAAACTTGGGTGTGGGAGGAGTTCGGTGAGGCCATGGAACAAGACTTTTGGTTGGCCTTGAAGAGATTCTGGGAAACTGTCCGGACACTCGGTGGGGGGGGGGGCACTCCCTGTCCACACTGTGTATGGTGTCAATGGGACACTGCTGACTTCGACTGGGGACATCAACGGACAGTGGAAGGAATATTTCGAGGATCTCCTCAATCCCACTAACAGGTCTTCCACAGAGGAAGCAGGGCTCAAGGGTGAGGGGGATGACTCGCCCATCACAGGGGCTGAGGTCGCTGAAGTGGTTAAACCAGGGGTCTCCAATCATGTGCCATGGAGGGCCAAGACCCTGCAGGTTTTCCCTCCAGCCAGTGTCTTCAACTGCAGATTTCACTGAACTTCTTCCCACTGATTGCTGATAAGTGAAAACACCTGCTGAAGAGACTGGGTAGAAGAGAAAACCTGCAGGGCCTTGGCCCTCCATGGCACATGATTGGAGACCCCTGGGTTAAACTCTTTGGTGGCCGGGCCCCGGGGGTGGATGAGATTCGCCCCGAGTACCTCAAGGCCCTGGATGTTGTAGGGCTGTCATGGCTGACAAGCCTCTGCAATGTTGTGTGGAGGTTGGGGACAGTGCCTTTGGAATGACAAACTGGGGTGGTAGTTTCTCTTTTTAAAAAGGGGGACAGGAGGGTGTGTTCCAACTTTAGGGGATCACACTTCCCAGCCTCCCTGGGAAGGTCTATGCCAAGGTACTGGAAAGGAGAGTCCGACCGTTGGTCAAACCTCGGATTCGGGAGGAGCAATGTGGTTTTCGTCATGGCTGTGGCACACCTGACCAACACTTTACCCTCTCGAGAATCCTCAAGAGTTTGTGGGAGTTTGCCCAGCCAGTCCACATGTGTTTTGTGGACTTGTAGAAAGCATTCAAACACGTCCCTTGTGGTCTCTTGTGGGGGGTGCTGCGGCAGTATGGGGTATCGGGCTCATTAGCCATGTTTATATGGACACAAGTAACTGGATTAAAAGCCTGATCAGAATAAAAATGCTTCATGTAAACATGCCAATCTGAATAGTCTGACTCGATCACACTCATTCAGATCAAAATTTAATTCTGATTGAGATGGGTGGGTTATGCCGATTGTTATTCCAATTGGTGCACATATTAACACTTATTCTGAAGCTTGGGTTGAAAATATGTTTACTGCCCATGTCTGTACATCAGCCACATGTCAGTGTGATGCATTTCCACCTTTATAGCAGCTAGCGGAAGACATGGCGGGAGTGAAACGGAACTGGTCTGTATCATCCTGCTGTCTCCCTCTGTTCGTCATATGCAGAAGTACACTACCGTTCAAAAGTTTGGGGTCACTTAGAAATTGCCTTATTTTTGAAAGAAAAGCACTGTTTTTTTCAATGAAGATAACTTTAAACTAATCAGACATACACTCTATACATTGCTAATGTGGTAAATGACTATTCTAGCTGCAAATGTCTGGTTTTTGGTGCAATATCTACATAGGTGTATAGAGGCCCATTTCCAGCAACTATCACTCCAGTGTTCTAATGGTACAATGTGTTTGCTCATTGCGTCAGAAGGGTAATGGATGATTAGAAAACCCTTGTACAATTATGTTAGCACAGCTGAAAACAATTTAGCTGGTTAGAGAAGCTATAAAACTGACCTTCCTTTGAGCAGGTTGAGTATCTGGAGCATCACATTTGTGGGGTCGATTAAACGCTCAAAATGGCTAGAAAAAGAGAACTTTCATGTGAAACTCGACAGTCTATTCTTGTTCTTAGAAATGAAAGCTATTCCATGCGAGAAATTGCCAAGACACGGAAGATTTCCTACAACGGTGTGTGTGCTACTCCCTTCAGAGAACAGCACAAACAGTCTCTAACCAGAGTAGAAAGAGAAGTGGGAGGCCCCGCTGCACAACTGAGCAAGAAGATAAGTACATTAGAGTCTCTAGTTTGAGAAATAGACGCCTCACAGGTCCTCAACTGGCAGCTTCATTAAATAGTACCCGCAAAACGCCAGTGTCAACATCTACAGTGAAGAGGTGACTCTGGGATGCTGGCCTTCAGGGCAGAGTGGCAAAGAAAAAGCCATATCTGAGACTGGCCAATAAAAGAAAAAGATTAATATGGGCAAAAGAACACAGACATTGGACAGAGGAAGATTGGAAAAAAGTGTTAAGGACGGACGAATCGAAATTTGAGGTGTTTGGATCACACAGAATATTTGTGAGACGCAGAACAACTGAAAAGATGCTGGAAGAGTGCCTGACGCTATCTGTCAAGCAAGGTGGGGGTAACGTGATGGTCTGGGGTTGCTTTGGTGCTGGTAAGGTGGGAGATTTGTTCAGGGTAAAAGGGATTTTGAATAAGGAAGGCTGTCACTCCATTTTGCAACGCCATGCCATACTCTGTGGACAGTGCTTGATTGGAGCCAATTTCATCCTACAACAGGACAATGACCCAAAGCACACCTCCAAATTGTGCAAGAACTATTTAGAGAAGAAGCAGGCAGCGGGTATTCTATCTGTAATGGAGTGGCCAGCGCAGTCACCAGATCTAAACCCCACTGAGCTGTTGTGGGAGCAGCTTGACCGTATGGTACGCAAGAAGTGCCCATCCAGCCAGTCCAACTTGTGAGAGGGGCTTCTAGAAGTGTGGGGTGAAATTTCTCCAGATTACCTCAACAAATTAACAGCTAGAATGCAAAAGGTCTGCAATGCTGTAATTGCTGCAAATGGAGGATTCTTTGACGAAAGCAAAGTTTGAAGGAAAAAATTTTCAAATACAAATCATTATTTCTAACCTTGTCAATGTCTTGACCATATTTTCTATTCATTTTACAACTCATGGTGGTAAATAAAAGTGTGACTTTTCATGGAAAATGCAAAATTATCTGGGTGACCCCAAACTTTTGAACGGTAGTGTATGTACTTGTAGCTTCATTACAGAGACCAGCAGAAGCAAAAGTACAGTCTGAATAACACAATACAGGTCCATTTCAAAAAAAGAGACATGAAGCGGGGTTTGTTTACACCAGAAGTTGCTGCTTCTTCTACTATTTTCAGAATGTCGAAATGTCGACATGCGCATGTCAAAATGATTTATTCCGTTCAAAAGTATGACACATGGAAATGCACGTCCTAATCAGATCAGCTTTTTCAGGATCCAGGTAAACAGTAAAGTTCTGATCTGAATTGTAATCTGATTGAAGAAATTTTGCCCATGTAACTGTGGCTATTGTTACGAGCTATCCGGTCCCTATACGACCATTGCAAGAGTTTGGTTCATATTGCCAACACCCAGTTAAACTTGTTTCCAGTGAGAGATGGACTCCGCCAGGACTGCCCTTTGTCATCGATCCGGTTCATAATTTTTGTGGAAAGGATATCTATGCGCAGCCAAGGATTGGAGGGTGTCATGCTTGGTGACCACAGGATTTCATCTCTGCTGTTTGCAGCTGATGTTGTCCTGCTGGCTTCATCAAGCAATGACCTACAGGCCTTGCTGGGATTATTTGCTACCAAGTCTGAATTGGCTGGGATAAGAATCAGCACCTCCAAGTCCATGGTCCTCAACCAGAAAAAGGTGGATTGTCCTCTCTGGGTTGGGGACACGCGCCTGCCCCAAGTGGAGGAGTTTAAGTATCTCAGGGTCTCATTCATGAGTGATGGGAGAATGGAGTGAGAGACTGACTGACAGACAAATCAAAGCAGCATCTGCAGTGATGCAGATGTTGTACTGGTCTGTTGTGGAGAAGAGGGAGCTCAGCTCTAAAGCAAAGCTGTCGATTTACCGGTCAATCTACGTTCCTACCCTCAACTATGGCCGTGAGTTTTGGGTAATTTTTTATTTATTTTTTTTGATTTTGTATACTTTATTGAGCTCCAGAGGGGAAATTGAGGGCATCCACCTGGATAGATGAAGCAGCCACGGTACGGCTCTCCCTTAACCATTCACACACACATTCGCACCTAGGGCCATTTTAGAGTCTCCACCGTGGGCAGCACGGTGATGCAGTGGTTAGCACTGTTGCCTTACAGCTAGAAGGTTCCTGGTTCGAATCCCCAGGCTGGCAGGGGTTGGAACCTTTCTGTATGGAGTTTGCATATTCTCCCTGTGCTGCGTGGGTTTACTCCGGGGGCTCCGGTTTCCTCCCACAATCCAAAGACATGCATGTTAGGTTAATTGGTTGTTCTAAATTGTCCCTAGATATGTTTCCTATAGGCCCTTAGAGTAGAGGGTTAGTACTAGTGAAAGCGCTTTGAGTGGTCTTTGTGACTAGAAAAGTGCTATATAAGTGCAGGTTAGTTAGTAGTTGGTTAGTAATTAACCTAACCTGCATGTTTTTGGCCTGTGGGAGGAAACCGGAGTAATCCCGGCGTAAACCCACGCAGATAAGGGGAGAACATGCAAACTCCACACAGATCACTGTTGGTCAGGGGTTGGGATCGAACCAGGGATCCCATGGCCAAGGGTGAGTTGCTGTGCTGCTGCAGTGCTAACCACTGCGCCACCGCACTGCCCCTAATGACTGAAAGAATGAGACTGCAGATACAAGTGGCTGAAATTTTTCAGAGTTTTCTCTGTAGGATTGCTGGACTCACCCTTAGAGATAGGGTGAGGAGCACAGTCATCTGAGAGAGGCTCAGAGTAGAACTGCTGCTCCTCCACATCGAAAGGAGCCAGTTGAGGTGGTTTGGGCATCTAATCAGGATGCCTCCTGGACGCCTTCCATTTGAACTGTTTTGAGCACATCCCATTGGGAGGAGACCCCGGGGCAGACCCAGGACATGCTGGAGAGACTGTCTCCCAGCTGGCCTGGGAATGTCTTGGTGGCCAGGGAGGGGGAAGTCTGGGCTCCCCTGCTTGAGCTGCTTCTGCTGAGACCTGGACCTCCAGAAAGGCGGTAGAAAATGGATGGATGGACTTTTTTTTTTTCTCTCTCAAACATTTACAACTTTTTACATGTCCTGCACCACCTTCACATGCTTCACTGCCACTACTGACTTTCTCATACAAACACCACATTTCCCCTCTCTTCACCCATTCATAAACTTGCTCTAGGGTTTAGTTTGTGTGGCTGCTGGACTCCAATCCAAATCCCAACTGTTATGTATGGAAAATACCTGGGTGAAGGATGAGGCAAGATGGACTTTGCGATCATGGCTTTACTAATGAACTATATACAAGCAGTACACGGCATCACACCTAATGTGGGCATCCAGCAGAGGCCGTAAGATGGCGCTCTTTCCTAATATAGGGCAGTGCGGTGATGTGACGGGAAGTCCACATCACCACACTGCACTTCATAATAAAGTGCCCCAAATACCTATATCACATCTCCTTCCCCCCCACTTGGAAAGTCCAAAAACACACACAATCAAACCCACTCTGATTTGGAACCTGAATCACGCACTAAAATAATGGGAACTAATGTTCCCATTAAATGACCTAACACATTCACAAAAAAACAATCTAAAATAGGACTGGTGGGTGGACTGTCACACAGCCCACATGGCATGGTGGATTATTCTGCCACCAAATAAGCTAAACAGTCTTTATTCAAACTAAAAATTACTTGCCATGCTCCTAAACTAAAATGCAAATACACAAACTCGTATAAAACCCCATAACATAACGTGCACATAAAACTATAAACAAAATGCTACCGCACAGTCACTTGGGTGAAAAAGTTGGAACTTGCATGGGGAGAGGGGGGGCGGGGTCCAGGGCAGCCCCTCAGCAGGGGCGCCCCTGGAGGCAGCACGCCACAGCTGGTTGGCATGCCTCATTGAGCCCTTGGACAACCGGAAGCACGCCACTCCCAACTTCGCCACCACCCGCGGACGTACTTGATGTTTTGCTGGCTGTTGTTTGGCCATCTTCGCCGTGGACGTTCATCAACCCGAACCAAGTCCATAACCCCAAGTAGAATTTTACTCAGCCTGATCTGCTGCTGAGCATGTGGTAGCTCCATGCTCGTCGGTCTGGCCCCGCCCTCTTCTATAAACATTGTAGTGTTCACCATTGTAGCTGCAGACCCCCCCACTCAACTGTGGCTGTACAAAAGGCCCTAAGCCACAGCCATTTATCACTTACAGTTCATTTATCAGTTGGTCTGTATTTTAGCTCAGGCAGTGAATTGGGCTATCGTGACGGTGACGTGATCGGGGAGAACTTTTCTGTGTATGTTCCTGTCTGCAGCATGAAGAGACCTGTTCGAGTGCTGATTACTACTGATTGCTACTCATCCTGCAGGGGAGAATCAGATGGAGATGAAATTGTGTCATTTCTATCAGAGCAGATGTCTGAAACAGAGTCACCATTTTCAGAACTACAGATTGGGACAAGAGCTGTTTGTGTTGCCAAAACTCTGCATATTGTGATCAAGGACGCTCTGAAAAATTCCAGCGACGTGGTGAACCTTCTCTTTCAGGCCTATAATGTGGTGATTTTTTTCAAAAACAGGATCTATTGGAGTGAGGTTTTAATGAAGGAGTACAGCGTGGCTCTCTTCCCTCCCTCCAGTAACTGTTGCTGGAACTCCATGATGCTGTCATTACGACGTATGGTGCAGGAGTCGGCCTGGAGCGCCGTTATGACTGTCCTCGCCCAGGCCTGTATAGAAGCTACTGACACTGCCAGTACTCCACCTCTAATTATGGTCAAAAGAGAGCAGGTGGCTGACTTCCTGAGCCTTCTGGACCCGTTTGAAGAAGCTTTGCAGGTACTACAGGGAAGTAGTTTAACCACCTCTTTCATCGTCCCCTCCATCATCGGCCTCGGTAAGACATTGGAAACCCGTGTCACCAACTACTCCAACTTCAGCAAGGATCTGCGCACCAGCCTCCACACACACTTCCAGTCTCTGATTCATGAAAAGGACATGATACTTGCTGTAGTGCTTGACCCTAGGATCAAATTGAAGCCATTTTCTGATACCGGAAGTGAAGACCAGAATGAGTTCCTCTCACCTCCATCAAAGAGTCAGGCTTGCAGCATTGTGGAGTCCTCATTAGAAGGCATGGAGTCTTCAGTTGTTCTGACTGTGGAGGCAGAAAAAGACCAGACTAATGAGGAGCAGAGAAAGGAGGAAACTGTGAAAGAAGAAAGCCAAGACCACACAACAGCAACAGCAATGCAGTCATCTGGATGCAGCTCTGACGACAATAACTGCGACGGAGCCGATGAGAAAAACCTAAAGCGCAAGTCTATCTTTGACTTCCTGCAGCCTCCTGCAAAGACCATGAAGGCATCAGAGCTCGATCTGTATCTGTCTGAACCACTGTGGGATGGTTCCTCCAGTCTTCTGTACTGGAAATCTGCTGCACGGTTCCCAGAGCTCCAAGGCATTGCCAAGAGGCTCTTGGCAGTGCCAGCCACTCCTGGGGGCTTTGATCGGCTCTTCCCTATGGCAGCATGTATTGTGAAAGCCAAAAGAAACAGACTTCCACCTCACACCACCGAGAGGCTGCTGCTGTACAAAAATTCAGTAAGGACGAAGACTATTAAAAAACCCAGCAGGGTAGCCAAACAGTCCTAGATTATTCAGTATTCCTCCTGTAGGGCAACAAAGCTTACCTATGCCTGTTACACTCTGTTCTTTTGGAACAAGCATTCTTTCATTTGGGCAGCACGGTGGTGCAGTGGTTAGCACTGTTGCCTAATAGCTAGAAGGTTCCAGGTTTGAATCCCCAGGCTGACAGGGTAGGAACCTTTCTGTGTGGAGTTTGCATGTTCTCCCTTTGCTGCGTGGTTTTACTCCGAGGGCTTCAGTTTCCTCCCACAATCCAAAGACATGCATGTTAGGTTAATTGGTTATTGGAAATTGTCCCTAGATATCTTTCTCCTATAGGTCCTTAGAATAGAGGGTTAGTACTAGTGAAGCGCTTTGAGTGGTCTTTGAGACTAGAAAAGCGCTATATAAGTGCAGGCCCTTATCCCTTATCCCTTATTAGTTAAGTTCATGAGTAAGGTGAGAGCAAGTTAAGCCTTATTTGAGTTCAGATAAACTGGGGACAGTGTTAAGGCAGTGTGCGTCTATGACAAAGTAGTTCACACTCATATGTTAATTACGTTAACTTGTCGCGAAGTGCTGTGGCGTAGTTATTAGCATAATACGTGTGAAGGTGTTAGCCTGTTGCTCATTCACTTGATGTTAGTTGGTAATCTCCATGTGCTGTTTAATACTGTGCTGTATTGTTCCTGTGTTTAGAGCACATAGCTGCTACTCATTTCATGGTGTAATTTGCAAGAGTGAGCCAACTCATAAGTTTGGTTACAAATGTAACTGAGCTAAAAGTGCCTTGCTAACCTGCTTCAGTTGGGTAGAACCATACAGTAGTACTGCATGTATGGGTAGTTATTTCGTGACAGTGAACTCATTATCTTTTATTTCTTTTGTTCAGAAACCACACACGAGTGGAGAGGAGGACACTTAACCGTTCTGGTAGTCCAAGGACGGATAATTTTTTCACACATAAGGAGTTGTTCAGAACTCCTTATAAGAACTCCTGATACAAAGATATAGAGTGATAATAATCAAGTCAGTGGTGGTGATGCACCTGTAGGTTGGTTGCCAACCGCCAATCAAATCTAAAAGAAGAAGAAACCACACACAAAGCCCCCCCAAACACACGCCTAAGCGTGCCCACTCCTGTATCATACGTATAGCAGTGATTATGCATACAGTGCCCTGTTTGAAGACAGCAATAAAGTAGCAGTTGTGAAGCAACCCTCCATCACCTCTTGTGATTGTTCCTGTACCAAACACATTACAGTAATGGCAGTGAATGCATCAAAGCCTTAAGGAGTGTTCTGGCCGACACTCCAGGCTGAGTGTGGTGATAAAACACGAACAGCATAGACCTCACAGCCCTTGGTGCATGCCCCCGACACCACGTACATCTCCCTCTTCGTTATAAAGACTATGAACTCGATCCAATCAGTCTGAGCACTCACAGGCCTGCACCACACAGAGAAATGAAGATATTACAGGAGGAAATGGATAAGATGACTCCTCGTCCAGCCTCATATGGCACCCCGATACCCACGCAGCTAAGTAGGACTGAAATCCTCCCAGAGACAGACACCCACTATTCAGCTTCAGGCCCACTGCATAGCTACAAGGAGCAGTTAGCCCCACAGCTGCCTTCAGATAGACTCCAGGAAAGGTTGCAGAGTCATCTCACCTCTCTTATAACCCAGCAAACTACAGCCCTGGGAGAAGAGCTAGAGGAAATCCAGCATGAACGACTACTACTCCAGCTGTCACAACAGCGCATGGCTGCTGGTCTGGCTGACTTACGAGCACTTCAAACAGACATGCTGCAGCTAATAACCGGTGCTCACAAACTCCAGGCAGCACAAGAGGTACAGTCTAACCCTTCTAACAGTTAATAACCAAACAGAAGAAGATTGGCTGCCACCACCACCTTGGCCAACCGAAAGTGGTGAGAAACTGCAGCAGAGCAGCAAGCCAGTCCTTGAATGGCTTGACCGGATGATGAGTGAGCTTCAGGTCCTAAAGAAGGAAACTCTAGCAGCCAACCAACCTCACTCACTCAACCCCCAAGCCTTCATCACTCCCGAAGTGAACAGGCACCCATGGACATCTCAGCACCCAATCCAGCCTGGTCCAGTTTGACCCCTCCTCTACCACAGTTCATCTCCACACCCTACGAGGTGCAACCAAACCCCATCCATGTTCATTATGGGCCATCAGAGCACCCATCACCTCCTCAGTGCTCTCCCTATTCATCCATGGCACCCCCAGTAGATTCTCGACCAGCCTATCAATGTCGGTATGGAGACAACATACCATGGTCCACGTCCAACCGTCCCTAACCTCTCACATCGAGACCCCAGTGAGTTTACTCACCTCAAGATTGCCCTAGAGAACTGATTGCCCCCCGACAGTACTGGATTATTCAAGTATCAAGTTCTAAGAGACCACCTACAAGAAGTCAGATTAGTAGCTGATGCATATCTTCATTCCCCTACACCCTTTACAGACACCATGAAAGCCCTAAATGAGAAGCTTGGCCAACCCCATCAGCTAGCTCTCAAGAGGATTGCTACAGTTATGGACCCATCGGACATCAGATGAGGGGATGTAGTTGCCTTCGATATGTTCTCCCTGCTTATTCAGTCACTGGTGACATGATGTCAACGCAGGACCGAGAGGGAGGATGACACAGCTAGTAGTGTCTCAGAATGTAAGTGACAACTCAACAGGTGTGCTGTACCTCAACTGGCCAACAGAGGGCAGTTGTGTCCTGCTGAAAGTGGTCCCTGTTCTACTCCATCATGGTGGTCAAACGCTAGATATATATGCAGTATTGGACGATGGGTCAGAGGACCACGTTACTGCCTGCTGCAGCCCAGAACTGGGACTACAAGGAAACCCTGAAGATCTGCCCTTACACATAATATGCCAAGATGTGCAAACGCTAAATGGCACCCATGTCTCCTTCGCCATCTCCCCGAAAGCTCGACCCAAGGCTAGTTTCCGCATCCGTGATGCCTTCACAGCAGCTCGTATTGATTTAGCAGACCATACTTACCCATCGAGTCACTCCAGAGAAAGTACAAACACCTGAGTGGGCTCCCACTCCAGCCATTCAAGAAAATTAGGCCCTTGGTGCTCATAGGTAGTGACCATCCTCACCTCGTCACACCCATTGAATCTGTCCGCCTGGGGCCCCCAGGAGGCCTGGCTGCGATCCACACTCAGCTAGGATGGACACTGCAGGGACCCTCCAGTGCTGTCTCCCAAATGAACCAGTCACAACAATGTCTGTTCAACTCTCTCCCGCCACTGGTGAACGAACTGATGCAGCATGTTGAGAACCTTGGGCAGGTTGATGGCATTCCTCTCAGAAAAGACAAAGTGGTGACAGGCTCCAAGCAAGACAACTTAGCAGTTGGCCTCCTCGAAAACAAGACAACTCACATGGATGTTGATGGTATACTTTGCTATGCCACTCCTCTGTTGTGCCGCCATGACATGCCGCACCTGCAGGTTACTCTTGATGCTGTCATTCCAAGTCTGAGAGCTGTGGAGAAGAGTCTCCAAAGAGACCATGAGAGAGCACAGATCTCCAAGACGGTGATATAAGAACTGACACAGCCATGTATGGCATTACATCGATTCAGCCCAGAACCCTGCGGATGACGTAGCTTGTGGCAAAACCTTGCAGGACCTGGCAAGACCCAATCGGTGGAGTCAAGGATACCTCTTTTTGCTTATGAGCCCTAACCAGTAGCCATAGGAGCTGGTCAGCAGGTGGAGACACTCCAGACTCAACTGAACTTCGGAAAGAAACCTCCTGCGGTGCGTCATCTACAGCTGAGAGACCAGCATTGTCAGATGTGTTCCAGTACAATACATGGAAAGAGCTGCTGGAAGCTACAGTCCAGAAGCTACATGGGGTGGCTGCTGAGGATGGTCATTCCACTATTGAGAACTATCATCAAGCAGAGATGTTCCTCTTCAAGAGAGCCCAGCAGGATAGTTTTCCTGAGGAGTTACACCTCCTTAAAGGTGGGAAACCTGTGCCATGCAGGAGTTGTCTCATAACCCTATCTCCAGAGTTGGATGAGTCCAGAAAACTCATCCAAGTTGGTGGTCAGCTTCACCAATCCGAAGACCTAGCTCACGCCAGTCTGCACCCACTATTTCTAGACCCCACTCATCCAGTCACTTACCTACTCATCCAGGATTTCAATGGCTGCCTTCGTCATCCAGGACCAGAGCATGTTTTCACTGAACTCAGGTGCAACTATTGGATCCTGTGAGGTAGAGAAGCAGTCCGTTGTTTCCAGAGAACCTGCGCTGAATGTTGCAGATGGAGAGCAAAACCTGTTGTACCCATCATGTCTGACCTGCCACCAGCTCGCCTTCACCTCTTTAAGCCAGCCTTTTACTCTACAGGCATTGACTGCTTCGGGCTGTTTGAGGTCAAGGTGGGATGTCGTTTGGAGAAGAGGTGGGGGATCATCTTTAAATGCCTCACCATCAGAGCTGTACACCTGGACATCCAGACCTCACAAGATATGGACTACTTCCTAATGGCACTTTGCAGGTTTATTGCCCGACGAGGGATGCCTGCTGAACTGTACTTGGACCAAGGGACTAACTTCAGAGGTGGAGAATCCGAACTATGAGAGGCCTTCTCAGACATGTCTCCAGACCTTCATTGACTTTTAGCCCCACGCAAGATTAGTTTCCACTTCAATCCCCCAGCTGTGCCCCACGTTGGAGGAGTGTGGAAGTGTGAAATTCGCTCTATGAAGGCAGTGCTCTACCCTACAGTTGGAGTACAACCCTTTCAAGAAGAAGCCCTTTGCACAGTGCTGGTGGAGGGGATCCTCAACTCCAAGCCATTGGGCTACATTCCATCTGACATAAGCGATCCAGATCCTGTGACTCCAAATTGCCTGCTGATGGGGTGGCCAGACAAGTCACTCCCCCAAGTCGTCTATCCCAAAGAAGAGCTCCTGAGTCGTGGTGGTGGACGCACACCCAAGTGCTTGTTGACCAGTTTTGGGCCCGCTTCATCCGGCTGTACCTACCTGGACAACACTCAGCAGAAGTGGCAGTTATCTCCAGCAGACGTTACAGAAGGTTCGGTGGTCATGATTGTGGACCCCCAGCTCCTGAGGGTCTCCTGGCCCATCGGGCGCATCCTGAGAGTTCATCCCAGTACTGATGGACATATCAGGTCTGCTGATGTGCAGGTAAAGGGCAGAAATTATACTTGACCTGTTGCCTGGCTGGTGATCTTGCCAGCCCAGCTGGATCAGGACAATGGACAATCTCTTAAAGTATGTGCCAAGTATAGCCTTTTGTTTGGTGCAAATGTTCTGCATACATTTGGGGGCGGCTGTACAAAAGTGCAAAATTTTTAGCTCAGGCAGTGAATTGGGGTAACATGACGGTGATGTCATTGGGGAGAACTTTTGTGTGTGTTCCTGTCTGCAGCATGAAGAGATGTCACAAAGCTATGAGGAAAATGTCACAAAGCTGAGGAAAACCAGACACAGAAAGACAGACATATGACCTGAGAAGAGTGATGTAAGGGTATCGTTTTATGAGTGGAGCCCAATTAAGCTCATAAATGCAATTAATGGGTTACTTGGAGAAGTTTTAAATGCAAGGATTCTTTGTGGCCTGGGTGTCCAACATCTTGGCCATGGCCGTTGCCACGGCCAAGATGTGCAGAGTGATGATATAGAAGTACGAAGAGACGAAGAAGAGTGATGTCTTAAGATAGAGTTGGGGTTCAATTGGACACATCAGTGATAGGACTACAGCTCCTGACCAGATAGTGATAATACAGAGTGAAGTATATGGTGGTAATGCACCTGTAAGCTGGTTGCCAACTGCCAATCTAAAAGAAGTAGTGGTTCGTTGCTGGTTACATGTAAAGATGGTGTTCAACAAGGAAAAGCAATCAGAATCAATAAGATGGAAGGAAAAAATGTGCAGTGTTCAGTATTGGAAGGAAATAAGACAACGAGAGGAGTGATATTGGGCATTTCAACCGCTATCTCAACTGATGAAATAATGAGAAACTTAACTGGAGCAAAAGTGACAGAGGTACGGAGATTGAAAACTAATAGAAATGGTGGAAAATGTGATAGTCTGTCAGTAATGTTAAAATTTGATGAAACAAGACTGCCAAGTAAGGTGTATATTGGCTACATGAGCTATGAAGTCAGACTTTACGTTCCTCCTCCACTCAGATGTTTTAAATGTCAAAAGTTTGGTCATGTAGCAGCGATATGCAAAGGTAGACAACAATGTGCCAGATGCTTTGGTGAACATGAATATGGCAAGTGTGAAAGAGGAGCCAAATTAAAGTGCTGTAACTGTAGTGGTGAACATAGCTCTGCATATCGAGGTTGTGAAGCCAGCAAAAGGGCAGCAGAAATTCAGTAGATAAGTCTCCCACAGACTAACATGCAGAAGCTGCGAAAAAGGTGTCAGCTAAAAAAGTGGGAGTGGACTCGAACAGGGAAAGTGTGCAGACTTGCAGTGCATGTAGTAGAATTAAGGAAGCTACTCTGGTTTTGAAGGAAAATAATTTTCTTATTTATTGTAGATGTGATAAACTGCACTACGCAGACTTCCAAGAAAACAGAAAAAATTAAAATCATTGTGAACGCAGCAGAAAAATATCTTGGCCTACGGTGGGAAGCAGTTGAGGACTTCTTTTTTTTACATTTGATTGGCAGTTGCCACGGCCAAGATATATAGAGTGATGATATAGAGTGAAGTATGTGGCGGTAATGCACCTGTAAGCTGGTTGTCAACTGCCACCAACATCACTATTCTAAAACTCTTGATTATCATCACTCTATATCTTTGTATAAGGAGTTTTGAACAACTCCTGTGTGACAAAATTATGTCCTTGGACTGTGTCCGAGGTGCGGCCAGCATCAGAACATCAAACTGGGGGATCTTGTAAGTGCAAAGACATGGGCTGGTGGAGCAACTGCCAATAAAGTCTAAAAGAAGAAGAATGAGATGAGACACAGATACGGACTACAGCTAGAAGAATGAGATGAGATGCAGATACGGACTACAGCTAGAAGAAGAACGTCACAAAGCTCTGAGGAGAACGTCATAAAGCAATGAGGAAAAACGGACACACAGAAAGACAAAGCTATGAGGAAAACATCACGAAAAACAGGCACATAAAGACAGACTATATGGAGTGTGTGGCGGCTTGGAAAACATGTTAGGAACCTCAAAGAAATATACTGTATGTAGCTCTATTTAGATATTTAAGTGCAACTGGATTAAGTTTTTTTTTTTTTTTTTTTTCCCCCTGCCATTCTCATGTTCACACACCAACCCGGTGAGTGGCGATGGTGCACCTGCAGGCTGGTTGCCAGCCGGCAATCAGATCTAGAAGAAGAGTGACATGAACAGTGACATGGGTGACGACAACAAAACCTGGAGTGCTGCTGACTGTTATGACGTGAACTGTGAAGTGAAAACGTCACAAAGGTATGAGGAAAACGTCATAAATGAAAAGATCACAAAGCGAAGCAGGAGAAATGCCAATGGATTTGAGAAGAGATAAACTTGCATTATCGTACTGGGTCAAGCTGAAAGGAAGTGACAAAACAAATATTTCAAAAACAACACTACAAGACTGCTGGGAATACTCTAATTTCCAGGGACATGGGTTTGGGTGGACAATTGAAAGAAGGACCAGAATGTATGGGCTGCACACTATTGATATAGCTAACACCAGTCCAGTGAGTAATGTTCCCCCTTGGCCGTTTCCAGGAATAGAAGTAGACGCTAGTCTGCTAATGAGGAAAAAGGATTGGCATATGAGTGAAGTTGGTGTTAAAACAAGCATTTACCTCAAGAACAACTACTCTAACTTCTTACAGCTCTATACTGACAGTTCAAAGAATAAAGAAGGCTCTGTTGGAGTTGGTGTATACATACCAGAATTTAAAGTGACCATCACAAAAAGACTCTCCAACAATACATCCGTGTTTACAGCAGAGATGGTGGCAATAATTGTTGCTTTTGCAGTGGGTGGAGGAGGTCAGATCGGACTGGGTGGTGGTGTGCATGGACTCACTTGCAGCGCTAAAAAAAAACAGACACTAAAATCTACAAGGGAAGACTTGATTGAACTATATCAGTTTATTTAGGGTACATGGGGTGGTGGAGAAGTTCAGTTTTGTTGGGTTCCTGCACATGAAGGGCTGAAAGGGAATGACTGTGCAGACAAATTGGCAAAAAGCGCTCATGGAAAAGAGATAACTATACCATTGTCTCTTGGAAAAGGTGAAGGGAAAGCAGTAATCAAGAAAAAAAGAACTGAGCTATGGCAAAAAAGATGGGATGAAGATCATAAAGGTAGATTGTATTACAAAATACAAAAATCTATTGCAATAAAGGATTTCATAACAACCAAAAGGAGGGAAGACATCATTATGGCAAGACTCAAGACTGGATCACACATGTTTAAACGGCACTTTATTCACCATGGAGAAAAGTGAAAGTGACAAATATAGAGAATGTGGAGTAAAAGTCAAGCACATCTTATTACACTGTCACAAATATGGAAATGAAAGACAGATAATGGAAAATGAAGTTTGAGAGGCTGGTAGGGAATGGGATTTAACTGGGATTCTGGGAACAGATGGAGATGGAGAGGCAATAAGAATCGTGAGAAGGGCTCTTTTCTCTTTTTTAAATAACACAGGATTAAGTCAGAATTTAGGGGTCAGGCTCAGATGACATAATGTTACACACTCTTGTACAATAGGTGGTGGTGTGCACCTTTCAGTTGTTTGCTATCCACCAGTAACTGAGAGAAGAACGTCACAAGGAGAAACGGGCGCATAAAGACAGACATATGGAGTATGTGGCGGCTTGGAAAACATGTTAGGAACCTCAGCCAAAGAAATATATGTAGCTCTATTTAGATATTTAAGTGCAACTGGATTAATTAAAAGAATTTTTTTTTTCCTGCCATTCTCTTGTCCACACTCCAACCCGGTGGGTGGCAATGGTGCACCTGCGGGCTGGTTGCCAGCCATCAATCAGATCTAGAAGAAGAAGAGCGATATAAACAGTGATGCGGGTGACTACAACAAAACCTGGAATGCTGCTGTGCTGACTGTTATGACGTGAACTGTGAAGTGAAAACGTCACAAAGCTATGAGGAAAAACGTCATAAAGGAAAAGGTCACAAAGCGATGACTTTAACATCACAAGGCTGAGGATTACACCATAAAGCTATGAGATCGTCACAAAGTGATAAGAGGAAAACGTCACAAAGCTATGAGTAAGACGTCACAAAGCTATGGAAGATGTCACAAAGCTATGAGAACGTTGCAGAGCTATGAGGAAAACCTAATTAAGTCTGTGGCGGTAATGCACCTTTGAGCTGGTTGCCAACCGCCAATCAAATCTAGGAGAAGAATGCACTTGTAAGCTGGTTGCTAACTGCCAGTCAAATCTAAAAGAAGAGACCTGTTCAAGTGCTGATTAGTTATGTTCATGAGTGAAGTGAGAGCAAGTTGAGCCTTATTTGAGTTCAGACCGATAAACTGGGGACTGTTAAGCCAGCGTGCGTCTGTGACGACAAAGTAAGTAGTTCATTCATATGTTAATTTAACATGTTGCAAAGTGCCACGGTGTTATTAGCAAAATAATACGTGTACACAGGGGTGGTGGTGAAGTTCAGTTTTGATGGGTTCCTGCACATGAAGGGTTGAAAGGTAATGACTGTGCAGACAAATTAGCAAAAAGCGCTCTTGGGTGGGGGGGGGGGGGATAACTATACCATTGTCTCTTAGAAAAGGTGAAGGGAAAACGGTAATCAAGAAAAAAGGAATTGGGCTATGGCAAAAAAGATGGGATGAAGATCATAAAGGTAGATCATATTACAAAGTACAAAAATCTATTGCAATAAAAAATTACATGACAACCAAAAGGAGGGAAGACATCATTATGGCAAGACTCAGACTGGATCATACTGGTTTAACCGGCACTTTATTCATCATGGGGAAAAGTGAAAGTGACAAATGTAGAGAATGTGGAGTAAAAGAAAAAGTCGAGCACATCTTATTACACTGTCACTAGTATGGAAATAAGATAAGATAAGCCTTTATTAGTCCCACAATGGGGAAATTCCAGGATTGCAACAGCACAGGGATGGCAACACTCAGAGCAACAATCAGAAGGCAAGAAAAAAACAACATCTAGTAAACATATGTCCATATTACTATAAATGTGTATATATATAGACACACAGTGCAGAGCATTATGGTTGGTTGGTGAATGTGCAGCAGAAAATCTAAGTTCTCTCTCCGCGGATGCGGTGGGCCAGCTGGAAGTCTTTGGGCATGATGGTGACCCCCTTAGCGAAGAAGAGACCACCAGGTGGGCCTCGCTGGTCTCCTGCAGAGCCATGACGGCGAAGCTCAGGAACGCAGGACGGTCTTGAAGTCCTGAGCGATCTCCCTCACCAGGCGCTGGACGGGCAGCTTACGGATGAGCAGCTCCGTGGATTTCTGGTAGCGACGGATCTCTCTCAGAGCCACGGGCCTGTGACGGCGAGGCCTCTTCACTCTGCCGGTGGCCGGAGCGCCTCTCCGAGCAGCCCTGGTGGCTAGCTGCATCCTGGGGGGCTTCTTCCTCCAGTAGATTTTACGGGCGGTCTGCTTGGTTCTTGCCATCGCTCTTTATTATTCTGTCTTATATTTCTTGCACGCCGCCTAAACTCCAGCCCGGCACCCGCGTCGTTTTCGCTACAGCTCCCGGTATGTCGAGTTTCCCATTAGCACCGGGCGGCGGCCAAGTGCTAGCTAGCACTAGCTCCTCCCCGCTGTAACGTCTCCCGCTGCAAACCGTGGCTCCGTCCACCGACCCGGGAGACCCCCGGGGCGATCCGTGCGTCCGTGATATATATATATATATATATATATATATATACAGAGTGAAAGGTGTAGAAAGAAGAAGAAGGAAGATTAAAAAAAGGCTGTTGCAACGGGCAGCCTACTCGTGTGGTGCCACCGGTCCGGCGGAACCGGATATATATAACCGGAAATTAAAGACAAATAATGAAAAATGACATTTGAGAGGCTGGTAGGGAATGGGATTTAACTGGGATTCTGGGAACAGATGGAGATAGAGGCACTAAGAGTCACGAGAAGGGCTTTTTTTTTTTTTTTAATAACAGGATTAAGTTAGAATTTAGGGGTCGGGTTCAAATGACAATGTTACACACTCTTGTACAGTAGGTGGCGGTATGTACCTTTCAGTTGTTTGCTGTCCACCAGTAACTGAGAGAAGAAGGTGTTAGCCTGTTGCTCATTCACTTGATGCTAGTTGGGAATCTCCGTGTTGTTTGATACTGTGCTGTATTTATCCTGTGTTTAGAGCACATAGCTGCTACTCATTTCATGGTGTAATTTGCAAGAGTGAGCCAACTCATAAGTTTGGTTATAAGTGCAACTGAGCTAAAAGTGCCTTGCTAACCTGCTTCAGTTGGGTAGAACCATACAGTAGTACTGCATGTATGGGTAGTTGTTAATTAGTGGTAGTGAACTCCTTATCTTTAGATTTTTTAAAAAAAAATTTTTTAGATTCCTTTTAGTCCCACAATGGGGGAAATACAGGGCATCCATGAGTGGATGAGGCAGCCACTGGTGTGACACCCAACCATTTTATCATTTACACCTGAGGCCACTGTAGAGTCTCCAGTTAACCTAACTTGCATGTTTTTGGCATGTGGGAGGAAACTGGAGAAATCCCAGAGGAAACTCACACAAACATGGGGGAGAACATGCAAACTCCACACAGATCACTGTTGGTCAGGGGCTGGGATTGAACCCAGGATCCCCCGGCCAAGGGTGAGTTGCTGTACTGCCGCAGTGCTAACCACTTCCCCACCACGCTGCCCTCGGAAGCGCGGTGGTGGTCATAGGGCTTTCCTTTCCTTTATTTCTTCAGTTTCAGAAATAAATGGCAATGAAGCAGCAGTTGTGAAGCAACCCTCCATCTCCTGTTGTGATTGTTCCTGCACCAAACACATGGCAGTAATGGCAGTGAATGCATCCATGCCTTAAGTAGTGTTATGGGTGACACTCCAGGTTGAGCGTGGTGATAGAACACGAACAGCACCTTACAGTCCAGAGTATACAGAGCTATCGTTTCTCCCCTACAGTGACCAAGTACCCAAGGCATCTGGGGCTAGCATGGTGTTGCTCATCGGCATGGATTCCGACACTGGGCGAGAACTGGTCGACTTGAAAGCGAGGGTGTCCATTAGCTCTTCATCCCATTCACTCCCAGTGTCCGCCAGGGGCGGGCAGGGTGGTTTCTCCCATGGGCTCTCCGGTTAAGACAAACAACACACCCTGGTGTCATGATTCAAGTGTCCATGTCTATGTTTTCCTCTAGCCGGGCATTTCTTTGTTTTATAGTGGTGCGTCGCGGATCCACAACCCCTGCAGCGGGAGTTTCCCAGGGCAGACCTTTGGCTGGCAGCATCGATTTCCAAATAATCTTTGTCCGAGCTATCAGGGTCCGCAACATTATCTCAGGTGGGCAGCTCCGGTGTCTTCTGTGGCTGGCGAGAGTGTAGCTCCACAACTAGCTTATCAACAGCTTCCAACCAGAGAGCTAGCTCCATTGCTTTAGCTAACGTCAAATCATTAAGTGCCACTAATAGCCTAGCACGCAACTCAGCATTGCACATATTCTCTGCTAGTTGGGTCACGTACCATCTCGTCTTCAAGTGGTCCAAAACGACACTCGCTGGCTAGCTGCTTCAAGTCAATGACATACTGGCGGATAGGCTCATCTACATGCTGGTGTCTCCAGGGAAAACAAATTCTCCGAAGAGTCACTCTGTCTGGGGTGGAGAAACGTTTAGCTTGCCGCTCCACAACTTCCTTGTATGAGTCCGTCGTGCCAAATGTCCATAGGACTCTCCGGCCCGCAATACCCAGGTTGTGAACGAGAAGCGCCCGCGCCTTCACCTTATTGCGGTTCCCAAGGTCCAGTGCCGTAATATACGTTTGATAGGCCTCCAACCAATGCGGCCATGACACCGGTGCCTCACCTGGGAGCTCGAGGAAGGGACGGAGTGGTGTAATGTATGCCTCCATGAGTTAATCCTCGATCGCCAAATGTTATGTATGGAAAATACCTCGGTGAAGGATGAGGCAAGATGGACTTTGCGAACACAGCTTTATTGGTGAACTATATACAGTATATATGCAAGCAGTACACGGCATAGCACCTAATGTGGGCCTCCGGCGAAGAGGCCGCAAGATGGCACCCGTCCCTTATATAGGGCAGTGTGGTGACATGACAGGAAGTCCATGTCACCACACTGCGCTTCATAAAGTGCCCCAAATGCCTATATCACACCAACCACATTTTTTTCCCCTCCTCAGAAGCTCTACATGCATTGCAGTATGTCTGTGGGAAGTGCCACCCCCACCCCCACGTCCAAATCCTGCAACTACGACCCCAAAGCTGGGAGGTTGGTTTCCATCTACTGGGTGGTCTCGGTTTCATGTGAACGTTGAAATGTGCCTGAATCTCATTTGTCTTTGTTCAGGTGGGTGGAGCTGTATGGACCAGACTCTGTATGCTCCTGCTGTGACTCCAACTGCAGCTCCGCTGCGTCCACCCGTGAGTCGCTGCTTTACTTCCTCAAAGAGAAACGCTTATGTGCTGTTTACTAGTGCATCTCAGTATATCAAAATGGTTGGTAATTTAATTTCAAACACTAGAACCGTAGCCATCACAGTTTAGTCAAAAAGGCTTGAAATGGTTCATATATGGTTCATGCATGCAAGTTTTTTTTTTTTAATTATACTGCAAAAATAACTTTGTTAAAATTTTAATATATTGAGATGCAGCTGTAGCGTGTATAACGTGTAACACTTTACTTTGTGTGACTCGTCAAAAGGAATGAATGGTTATGCACAAGAAATTCAATTAGACCAGTAGGTTTGGCTGCTGGAGCAAAGTAGAGCATTTAAATGAAACACAGACAGGATTGTTAAGTTGAATAATTGCCGGTTTTAGTGAAAAAATGAAAGCAAAATAAAAAAAAAAAATGACATTCACAAAATATTCAAGTGACTATTTACCATCAATCAACAGAATTGGTTCCTCTCTGAATTTTAATTTTAGCTTGGGGTTTCAGTTTAAATATTGGGTGCACCCTTTTTACCTGAATTCGGAGTACAATTTTATCAATTTCAAAGTATATGCTTCAATTCTAAACTCACAGTTCACAGGTTAAAAAAATGTATATATATCAATTGTAGTACAAGCACCATTCACTTGGGGGAAGCTCCCAGCACTTGAGCACCAAAATACAATCTTAGGAATAACATAGATAAGATAAGCCTCTGTTAGTCCCACAATGAGGAAATTCCAGGATTGCAGCAGCAAAGGGATAGCAGCACTCGGAGCAATAGTAAATAAGATAATAGGATAAGAACTGGTTAGCCAAAGCAGTAAATATATGTACAGTATGTACACAGTTCTATACACAGTGCAGGAGCATTGCAGCTAGATGGTATAAACAGCGTTAAGTGCAAGTTATGCTTCCACGTCGACACTATGCAGCTGTGATGGCGTCGACGCAGCAGCAACGTGCGTTCCTATTGCGTAGCCCGATGTGCACTTCTCCAGAGAAGGAGAGGTGCACTTCGGCAACGCAGGCCATAAGAGCTGTGATTTATCCGCTTTGTCTCCTCCTTCACTTTTCCCTGTTCTCGCTGCTGCTTTGCTCTGCCTGTTCACCGTGACGCAACTTCCAAGGCGAGTCGGTTAAACAGCAGTCCAAATTTTAAACAACATTGTCGAAGTAAGCCCAAACGGAGCATTTTGTGGCTCATCATAGCCCCAGTAATTACAGATTGTCCACTTTGTCTCCTTCACATTTCCTGGTTCTCGCCACTGCTTCGCTCTGCCTGTTCATGGCGGCACAACTTCTGAGGCGAGTCTGTTAAACAGTGGTCCAAATTCAAAAGAATATTGAGCTAGTTAAGCACATACAGAACACTTTGTCTCATCATAACTCCAGTAATTACACAGATTGTCAAAACGGCAGTGGCGGTGGTCGCACGCACAGTTTTCCCCATCTTCTTTTTTTTTTTTTCTGTGCAACGATTGTATTAAAAGATTTTTTTAACATTTTTTAAGCTCCAACTCCATGACGATCTGTTCTTGTCCATCACCATTTCATAAACGATTCACTGCCTGGTGAATTGTAAACCGATGCTGACAAACTGGCACGGAAGTAAATATTGCAGAGGACTGCATAGGCATCATCCGTTGGCAATGGTGTTGACGTGATGCGGGTGCATAAACCAGGCTTTGCGGTTTGTTAAATTACCCTGCAGAGTATGAATATGTACCCAGACAGCACACTTCGCATGTGAATCAACAGTGTTGTTGCCACCCTCAATAATGGTAAATGGCGTTCACTTATATAGCACTTTTTCTCATCTCTGGATGACCAAAGCACTTTACAGATCCTGCTATCCACCCATTCACACACACATTCACACACTGATGGTGGCAGGGCTGCCATAGACAGAGGCACTAGCCTGACCACCAGGAGCGACTGGGGGTTCAGTGTCTTGCTCAAGGACACTTCAACATGCAGACTGCGGACAGCATTGGAATCGAACCCTTGACCCTCTGATAAGTAGTCGGCCACACTACACCTGCACCACAGCCACCCCCATAAATGATTGTCCTAGCTGTGTATTGGAGGGGACGATCTCTATTGTGCAAAGTTGTTATGTTTAGTACATTTACTACGACCTCTAGGAGCAGCCCTGGTTAAGATGCAAAAGTCTGACAGCTGTAGGTAGGAAGGACCTGCGGAGCCTCTCCGTTGTGCACCTAGGATGGCACAGCCTACCATTAAATGAGCTCCTCAGTGCATTCAGTGTGTCCCACATGGGGTGGGACTCGGACTGCAGCAGAGACGACGGCTTAGCCACCATCCTCCTCTCCTCCACTGGGTCAAGACGTCGCCCCAGAACAGAGCTAGCTTTTTACGGCTGCCACAGCCCCAGCAGACCACTCCAAATATGATGGCTGGTGCCACCACCAAATTGTTGGTCTTCAGGAGTGTCCCTTGCACTCCAAAGGACTTGAGTCTCCTCAGGAGGAACAGCCTGCGTTGCCCCTTCTTGTAGAGCGCGTTGGTGTGACCAGTCCAGTTTATTGTTCAGGTGAACACCCAGGTACCTGTATGATGCCACCATCTCAATGTCTGTTCCCTGGATGTTTACCAGTGCTGTGGGGGGTTGTCCTCGCCTTTGGCAGTCCACCACCAGTTCCTTGGTTTTTCTCGCATTGATCTGGAGGCAGTTCCGCAGGCACCAGTTCACGAAGGGACCGCTGTACTCCACATCATCCCCATCAGAGATGAGGCCAACGATTGCAGAGTTGTCAGAGAACTGTAGATCGCAGTGTGGTGTGTTGTGTGAAAAGTCAGCAGTGCAGAAGGTGAACAGGAAGGGAGCCAGAACTGTTCCCTGGGGAAGCCCCGTACTACTGATGATGGTGTCGGAAACCTAGTCCCGGGTTCTCACAAACTGGTCGGTTTGTGAGTTAGTCCAGGATCCACGATGACAGGTGCTGGTCCATCCCTGCACACAGCAGCTTGTCCCTCAGGATCACTGGTTGGATGGTGTTGAATACACTGGAGAAATCAAATAACATGATCCTCACAGTGCTCCCAGGCTTCTCCAGGTGGGACAGGGAACGATGTAGGAGGGAGATCACTGCATCCTCCACCCTGATGCCATGCTGGTAGGCAAACTGAAGTGGATCCATTGCTGGTCCCACTAGGGGGCATAAATAGGTGAGGAGCAGCCTTTCCAGGGTCTTCATTTGGTGTGATGTGAGGGCCCCTGGTCTGTAGCTGTTCAGGTCCTTGGGGTGTGGAGTCTTTGGTACAGGAACCACACAGGATGTTTTTCACAGCTGTGATACCCTCCCCAGCTTCAGGCTCAGACTGAAGATGTGCTCCACGATCCCACACAGCTGGTCTGCGCAGGACTTGAGGATGGTTTTGAGGCTTCTCCAGACACTGCTGACGTCACTCTGCTGCAGCTTGTGATCCATCTTCTTGTTGTAGCTGTCCTTCCCCTCTCTGATCTTCCTCCTTAGCTCCCTCTGTACGGACTTCAGCTCCTCCTTGTTTCCCGACCTGAAGATCCTTTTCTTCTCCTTCAGTGGTGACTTAATCTTAGGGTTGATCCAGGGCTTGTTGTTTGAGAAACACTGTATGGTCTTGGTGGGTACGGTGTTCTCTACACAGAAGTTGATGTAGTCTGTGATAGTGTGTGTGAAGCCATCGATATCCTGACCATGTGGATGACAGAGCTGCTCCCACACAGTGGATTCAAAACAGTCCTTCAGAGCATCCTCTTCAGACCAGATCTTCACTGTGCGGGTAACAGGAGGTTGTCTGTGTACCAGGGGTTTGTACCCAGGGAAGAGGTGAACCAGGTTGTGATCAGGTCTTCCAAGGGGGCGAGTGGTGATGAGGTGTAAGCCTCCTTGGTGTGTGCATAAAATAAATCCAGTGTTTTATTGTCTCTGGTGTGGCACATTGCATACTGGATGAAAGTTGGCAGAATGGAGGACAGTGAAGTATGGTTGAAATCTCCTGAGATGAGCAGGAGAGCATTTGGGTGCTGCGTCTGCAGCCTCCTGGTGACTGAATGGATGAGGTCACATGCTGCCTCAGCGCTCGCAGAACGGGATGCATAAAAACAATCATGATGACATGTGAGAACTCTCTGGGAAGATATGCCATTCACATGTTAACAGCTAGCAACTCAATGTTCTTGCTACAGTGCTGTTCTAATCATGATGTGTCCAGGATTACACCATCTGTTGTTCACAAATATTATCAGCCTCCTGCCTCTGCTGTTCCCGCTATCTGGTGTCTGACCTGCCCGTATTAAATGGAAACCCTCCAGTTCGATGTTGGCATCTGAGTGTTAGCTCCACTAGCCACATTTCAGTAAACAACGTGATGCTAATCTCTCTGAAGACGTTCTCAAACTGGGACACAGCCACCAGTTCGTCTTTTGTTAAGCAGCGATCTCACATTTCCCATAATAACAGATGGTAGTAAGGGTCTGTACCTTGTTTTCCTTGTGTGTCACTCCACTCCAGCTTGACATCCCTGTTGTTTTCGCCTGATTTTTCGTGGGATATCGGGTCTCTTAAGATAGCACCATGGAGCAGCCCAATGCTAACAATTGACTCCTGCTGTAAACAATGGCTCCTCCACTCATTGGGTCAGTAGTCATTGGTGATATGAGTAGAAAGATGGCCAATATCAATGCCAGTGCGGCAATATTTGTCCTTGGTGTCTGTGATGGATACGGGGTAATGGGATCAGAAACGTTGTGGCAAAGAAAAAAACAAGATAGTAAATAAAAATGAGAAAGAAACTCAAATGAAATCATACTCTGTTGAATCAAGTCCAACATACAGTCAGAATGATAAGGGCAAGTCCCAGGATATTAAAACAAAAAAAAGTGTCTGTCCGTAGTCCAAAGCGGGGGGGGGGGGGGGGGGGTAACGTGAGTGTGATGGTTGGGGGAAGAAATGGCTTAATGGGCTGAATGTGAAGGAGTCTGCTGACACTAGGCCTACCACACCGAGGAGTGCCCAGCTATACCACAGCACGAGGTCTCTTCTTTCCTGAGGCAGTAACTTGTATAGAAAACTGTCCGATAGCTTCACGTTTTCAACTTCAGTAGACAGTCTTATTTTCTCTGTTATTCCCGTTCGGTTTTCTCATATAAGCTCCTGTTCGCACAACACTGTAGCTGCAAATGAGCTCCTGCTCACACAACGCCGTGGTAATCACTGCTGTCAACCTTCTGTGCCACAACGCACCTTGGTGCTGACACCCTGAACAGGTGGGCGGGACTAGCTGCCGTGAGCAACTCCAGTTGGCTAAAATGGCCATGATATTTAACTCAAAATCTATCTGATAAGAATGTGTAACACTGAATGAAATAAATTACTCCTCAGTATTTCACACGTTTTCATGAAACAAAAATCTTAAGAGAACATTAACCAGTTATAATTAGCTACTTTTCTCTAATCTTGGTGCTCAAGTTGTGTTTTTTTTTTTGTGTGTGAGATTATTCTACATATGAAGACATTTTATTATATGGGTTACACAGCAGTAATGGAGGTCCTCCAGTTTTAGATGCACAAGAAGTGAGTACAAAAGAAAAGTAGAATCAGCACAGAAGTGCCAAAAACCTGCATTCTAACAAATGACCAGCAGTGGGAGACCGTAGAGGCCAAAGAAGAGTTTAATTCTATACTTTTAAGTTTTTTTTTTCCTGCCAAAAGCTAGTGACCTTTTTTTTCCCCCCCTAAGTTGGCAACTTTTTTAAAAGACGGTGACATTTTGTCAAACAGTTGTGACTTTACTTTTTTAAAACATCAAAGCTTAGTGAGTTTTTTCCTCAACTGACCTTTACAGCCTTTTCCCCCCCTAACGATTGTGACTTTTGTTGGTCAAAAGTTGCCAGCTTTGCTTATCTCACGATGATTTTTCTCAAATAATCTTGACAGTTTTCTTTTAAATTGGTAACATTTTGTACATGCAGTAATTGTTTTGTTTTAATGTGCTTTTGAAGCTAATATTTTTGCACATCTAAACCTTGGTCCATCCCCCCATCTGCTGTGTAGAATTCAATTCAACTTTATTTATATAGCGCCATTTCACAATGCCAGCTGTAGCACTATGACGAACGCTTCCTGTTTTCAGAGGCTCAGGTCATCAGCAGCAAACCGTGGACAGTGGGGACTGAGGTGAAAGCCGTCGCCACCCAGAAGAAGAAAAAGAAACCTTTTTACTCCACCAAAATGATACCAGCACCTCCTCGTCCTCAGGCGGGGGTGAACGAGGAGGCGATCGGGTGGAGCTGGATGTCTGGGCCTGAAGCGGGAACTCTTCCTCCTCCTCTGGGTGGAGTGATCGACTTGGAGTGGCCGTTTCGGGGAGGTGGAGTGACCTTGGAGGAGGAGGAGGGGGAAGAGCACATGAGGGGCTCCGCTGTAGTGGATGAGGAAGAAGAGGAGGAGGAGGAGGAGGAGCTGGAGGTCACTGAACCTCTAAGAGTATTTGAAGATATCTTTGTTTTTGATGATTAACATAGCTTCTTTACTAGACCAGCTGAGGAATAAAAGTTTCTGGTTTAAAGATTTTTTTTTTTTTCCCAAAACTGAGAAAAGTGACTTTGTGAGTTGTGTCACTTGAGAGGAAGAAGTCTTGGATTTGAGTTTGAAGCTGTAAATCTCCCATTTACAAGAGGAAAAAAAAATCATAATTTCATGACCAAGTCTCAGATTATGTCTTGAAATGAAAATGCACATTTAAGGAATAATAAATGTACATAAAAATGAATAGAAGTTTCTGACCTCTGAACCACTGAAGGAAGCCACGCCCTTTAATGTGCGTAAAGGTTGAAGGAATGTGTGCACGGACAACTCCAAGGCCGCTTGTCCACAAATTAAAATGTCAGTTTCTAGAACATCAGAGGTCGCCTGCACCTTTGCATTTCTGGGTTGATTTGCCCACTATTATTATTCATGATATTGACAACAGTCTGTTGGTCTAATGTCACTATATAGTGATCCAGAATGCTGATGTGAGTCCACCCCCCCCCCCCCACACACACACACAAAAAAACTAATGGGTTCATTCTTGGCCTCTGAAAATGTACGTATTCAGAATCAGAGTAGCTTTGGCACAGTCCTGCTAACGGATGAACAAAGCGCTACGAATGCGTAACCTGCTTGATGGAGGTCTAGTGCAGCAGGGGAGACCAGACCAAAACCAGCCGAGCAGGACCGGTGTTTAGGTCTTGATCAACACCAGATGGAGGTATTGGACTCCTCGCTGCCAGCTTTGCTGGAGCCGCTGGTTTTACATCGTCTAGCTCAGGAAACGACAACCTGCTCTACACAGAGAGCCACAAAAACACCTGAGCCTGAAAACTGCAGTAAAACCACAGAATTACAACTGGAATCTGGCCTGACCTCATCAGGATTAAGAGGGTTTTTTTTTTCTTGTAAATCTGCAGCTGTTTAAAAATTTTATTGTAGATTTGTTACTTTTAATCCTCAAACTTGCTGCCTTCTCTGGTCAGTTTTGAATCATTTGCCTAAAGTTCTTTTTCCTTGCAAAATTATCTGGACGTTTTCCTCAAACTATAATATATATATTTTACAAATTTAATACCTTTGTCAAGTAAAACTGAAGACTTTTTCAATCTAATTTGACATTTTTCCCAATACAGTTATGAGCTTTTTTTCCGTAAATTTTGATATTTTTTGACATGATCTTCTGCTTTTCTCATAAGATTGTCTTAGCTGATTGTTGCACTTTTTGGTTTAAAATGCTGCCACCTTCATATAAAGTTGCAGCCATTTTCTAATAAAGTTGTAGGTTTTCTGGTAAATTTGACTTTTTCTTGCCAATTTGTCATGTTTTTCTCCTCATAAAATTGTACAATTTTCCCTAAATTTAAAGTATTGTAGCATAAATTTTCAGCTATTCTCATAAATGTATATTTTTCTTTGTAAATGTTCGTTTCATTTATAAAACCAGCATTTCTTACATGTATTGGTCTTCTCATAGAACTTCCACATTTTTCAGTAAGTTTGTGATTTATTTTCCGGTGTTTCTGACATTTTTCTTGCGAATTTGCACGCATGTTTTCCTCAAAAGTAACATTTTCCCCTAAATGCGATATTTTTTTTTTCCATTAATTTTTGGGTTTTCTCATTGTCTGTTTTTTGCTCCACTTTTCTCATGAATGTGGAACATTTCTTGTAAATTTAGTTTTTTTTTTTCTTGTAAACTTGAGTTTTTTTTCCCCCAAAATCCTCACGGATCCACTATCTAGGGGCAAAAGACCTGCATGTGGTCCCAGAGCTGCATGTTGCAGACCCTTAGCCAAGCTAATAGTTAACTGTCAAAAGCAAATTAACTTCAAATAACTGCAAATTAAATTCTTCAAAGGACTGTCGTCTGATACAGCGAGGCAGACATTGCCAGCATCATTAGTGCTCATAGATGTCGTTGAATAAAATTTAGAATCTAAGTATTGCAGATTAAACTGAAATGGCAAATGATGACAACAGCACATTATGTGGAAAATGGTATAAAATGCATTACGCTATGGTAAATAATAGGAGTTAAGTGGGCCTATCAATACCAGACCTTGAACCCATACAGTTAGGCTACTCCTGACAATAAGCCAGACCTGCAGGCCTGAATTTAAAAGCGAGCCAGATGAGGAGAGCCCGTGTTCATGAAAAACAGTCAATTAAAGACCTTGTCATGTAGTCCCAGTCTTTTAAGGACAAACAGAAGTGACAGTTTTCAGTCAAATACATCACAGCTTCCTTACAAAAGCTGGATATAAGCTATAGCCAGTACAGTTCCAGTGTGCCTTGCCCAGCCTGTTGAATTCTTCAGGATGTGTTTGGGAGCCTCATTAGAAGACCTGTTGATTCTAAGTCATGCTTGAACGTAGTTGATCTGACCCAAACTCTAGAACCACGACGACATCCTAGAATATAAAATGGCGTTTGCCAAGAGCTAACGGAGCAGATCAATGTAAAGATGTAAATTTCTGTCATAAAAATGAGTGTCAATCCACATTTACATGAGGGGCAACAAAAGTTGATGGGACTGCGGGGGTGAAAAAAATTGGTGCCAATTCGATAACAGCCACAGGAAGCCATTTTTCCACACAGAACAACCTTATTTATTAGCTTTACATCATGAATACAGTATGTTTTATTGCTATATGACAATCATTCTGTACAATTGTTTTACAAAATGTCAGGTCTTTGGTTCTGAAAACTGCAGTTTTGACCTGGGAAATGGGGGGGGGGGGGGGACGAAGATGTCATACAACCGTTATCAGTTTTGTCTGGCTCAGTGTTTGGGTCATAAATTTATCGATGGTGTGAAACAGTGAGGCCACATCAGAATGAAATCAGTCGTCTAAAGGCAGGAGGTCTTGTGTCGTAGGCTTTACATCAGTGACACGCCAAGAACTCTTGCTGGATTACAGTGACACAGCCGTCTCTGGCCATAAATCAGAGTACGCAAATGCAATGGGTCTCTTATCAGCCACCAGTCAACCCCCCCCCCCCCACACACACACACACAAGTGCATTATCAACATTTTTCTGAGGGGCAATTAAAATTGTATGGGCAGGATTTCCAGGTGCAGCCAAGGAATGGAGGGTGTCATGCTGGGTGGCCACAGGGTCTCCTCTGCTGATTTCACATGGTGTGGTTCTGTAACCATCAAGCAACAGCCTGCTGGTCTTACTGGGGTGGTTTGCTACTGAGTGTAAGCGGCTGGGAGGAGAACATGGCCACATATTTTGTTTCCTTTTTTTGGGGGGGGGTTGGGGGGAAGAGTAATAAAGAGTAAATATTGAGGAAGCCACTCAGTATTAATGTGGTCGGGGTTAAAAAAGGTCAAAAGTTGCAGATGAATGAGGAAGAAGATGAACATTTTTGAGAATGAAGTCACATGAGGAAAAAGTTGCAGATTTAAAGGAAAGCCACATTTTCTTGGGAAAAAGCCAAACTGATGAGGAAAAAAGTCACAAATTTTTGTGGAAGTCACATTTATGAGGAGAACGGGTGAGAATTTACAGGAAAAGAGTCACAAATTTAAAAGAAATTTGCTGATTTATGAGAAAATCAGTTTTTTAAGAAAAAAGTTGCAGATAAAAAGGAAAAACAAATTTACAAGAAAAAAATCTGAAGATTTGAGGGAAAAAGTCACAAATTTGAGCAAAGTTACAAACTTTTGAGAAAAACAGGAAAAAAAGCTGCAAATTCACATGAAAAAGTTTCAAATTTATATGAAAAAAGTTGCAAGTGAGAAAGTTGGAAATGAGAAAGTTGCACATCTGTATGAAAAAGTTGCAAGTTAACAAGAAAAATGTTGCAATGGGAAGTTGGAAATTAATGAGAAAAAAAGTTGCAACCTTCACAAAAAAAGTTGTAAATTTACATGAAAAAGTTGCAGATCAGTGAGAAAAGTTACACTTTGTGAAAAAGTCAAATTTATGAGGTGAGGATTTCTGGGAAAAGAGTAGCAAATTTACAAGAAAAAAATGCTAATTTATGAGAAAAGTCAATATTTCAAGAAAAAGTTGCAGATACTACAAGAAGTGTACTGTTTTCTCTTTTTTCTCCTTTGAATTCTTGGATGGAATATGGGTGGGCAATATAAGCTGCGGCTTCAGCCATCACCCATTTCGGATAACTCACGTGGAATTGTATAGTAGAAGGAGTCTTTGTCTAATTTGACCTTGTTTTATATTATACAGTTTCTTTTAACCTGTACTGTACTATCCGAAATAAATAAATTCAATTCGAAAAAAATGCAAGTAAATTTATGAGAACTGCAAATTTGAGGAAAAAGTTGCAAGTTTATGAGAATAAAGTCAACTGACAAAAAAAAAGCTGCAAATTAACAAGAGAAGTTGTAAATTTGTGTTGAGGGCAAGTTTGTATCTCGAGGGCCCCCTAGTGGCTGAGGGGGGCACAGCATTTGCGTAAAGGCAGAAATGGCCCTGAAGCCGTGAAAAGGCAGGTGACAACCACGTGACCTCTGAGAGACGTCTCTGCGGTTTAAAACGGTGTTCTGACAGCTCCATGTGTTTTGACACCCATACTTACCACACACGCACGCACGCACGCACACACACACACACACACACACACACGCACACTGGCGTTTTACTGGCAGGTATACATGGAGCCCTAAAGAGGAACTATACAGCGGTGATTTGTTTTTACAAAATTTACCATCAAACCAAGTACTTACAGTTAAAACTAAAATCAAAAAACAACCTGTCAAACAGTTTATAGCAGTAGAATAAAACGTAATAAAACTCCTGGAAGAACTACAATACCAGAGTTTTAACAAATGTAGTCCATGTTTGGGAGGAAGTGACATCACAATGCCTCGGCCAGTCATGGCGGAGCTTCCTTTCACCTTCATTTCAGAGTGACTTCTGCTCAGGTGCAGCCCCCCCCCCCACCCCACCCCACCCAGTATAAGTTGAACCATCAGCAGACGAACTCTTACTAGAGGTCCTGTGTGCTCTTTCCACCCCCCCCCCCCCCGTCACATTCCCACTGAGCCAAAGGGCGCAAGCACATCTGTAGCTTTTTCTCATGAATTTCCAACTTCTCACAAATTTGCAAATTGTTTTTCATCTAAATCTGAGGCAAAAAAAACCCTGTCTGATGACAGGAGGCTCTGGAGCCACAGGTTTACCCACGCCTGACATACAGCAAGGGCACGTGAAGGTTCCAGTGTTCCTGGAGGAGGCCGCCTCTGGAATAGGAGCCAAAAAGTTTCCTGTAAGGGCTGGGGTTGGGAAGGGGGGGGGGGGTGCAGTGTAGCATCATCGAAGGCGATTATTTTGTAATGGGGTGGGGGGGGGGTGTTCACCGATTTATCACAAGGTATGAATGTACATAATGGGTAAATTTGCAAGAACAATGGCGCAAGGAATATGATAAAAGATGCCATTTTTTTTTCAAAAAGTCACAAAATACAATTTAACTACAAATAAAAAATGTAACAAGAATTCAGATGAGTGTTGCAGTTTCATGAGAAACGCAAATTTATGAGAAAAAATTGCAGTTTTATGAGAAAACAGTCAGAAATTTACAAGAAAAGTTTCACATGAGGAAAAAAGTTGAAAATTTGCATGAAAAAAATACCAAATTTACAAGAAAAAATTGTAAATTTATGAGAAAATTGCAAATTTGAGAAAAAAAATTGAAAATTTATGAGAAAAAAATTGCAAATAAGGAAAAAGTTGAAAATTTGAGGAAAAAGGTTGAAAATTTATCAGAAAGGGTGAAAATTTACAGAAAAGATGCAATTTTATGTCAACAAAAAGTTAAATTTATGAGAAAAACCTTAAATTTTTAAGAAAAAAGTCAAATTTTTGAGGAAGAAGTTGCAATTTTTTTTTTTTTTTTTTTAGGCAAATGTATAAGAAAGTTGAAAATGAGAAAAAAGGTTCAAAATTTACAGGAAAAAGTTGCAAATTTATGTGAACTAAAAGCTGAAAATTTATGAGAAAAAGGAAAATTTTTTAAGAAGATGTTGCAAATTTATGAGGGGGAAAATCAGAATTTTTGAGAAAAAGTTCAAAACTTTTTGAGAAAAAAATAGCAAATTTATGAGGGGAAAAAAGTTGAAATGTATGAGAAAAAGGTTGAAAATATACAGGAAAAATTGCAAATTTATACGAACAAAGTCAAATTTGAGAAAGATTAAATTTTCAAGAAAAAAATCAAATTTTTAAGAAAAAAGTTGCAAATTTATAAGAAAAAAAAGTCAAATTTTTAAGAAAAAAGTTGCAAATTTATAAGAAAAGTCAAATTTTTAAGAAAAAAGTTGCATCCTCATGAGAAAACGGCTAAGTGATGTTGCTAACAAGTGGGCTAGCATCCCTTCTCAGATCACCCGTTGAGTATCGCCATACTTTAGATCGACAATATTGTATCGATTCAGAGACATCAGTATCGCAATATTTTAATAAAGGAATTACTAAATGTCACAAATACAAACCTAACTTTTTCGGTATCGGCAAAGGAGCGACTTGTGCGATCTGGCCAGGAGTTGTAGCTTTCAATATATCGCCAAGATCATGACGGAACTACCACTGCAAAGCTCTGGTACTCAAAAAAAGGTTCTTTTGGTGGGAACACGGTTCATTTGTTTCCAGAACACTTGGGTTCCTCTCCTGTTTGACTTCCTGTTCCTCAGTAGTATGAGCTCAGGTGGGAGTGGGCGGCCGGATGCCGGGTCATGGGCGACCCCGGGTAGATGGGGCTACTGGGCGAGCTCCAGTACGTGGACGGGGGGCTGAAGAAGTTGCCGGGCGAGACGGGCACTGATGTCGAGTGGCCGCCCATGAAGTTCATTTTGGGCTGGTGGCTGTGGTACGGCTGGTGGACGTAGGACATCTCGGTCTGGTACTTGACGATGCTGCTGTCGGCCGAGTGGTTCTGGTGCGCCTGCGAGATGCCCTGGAAGTCGAACTTGTAGGCGTAGCGCTTGCCGTGCACCTTGGTCATGATGTTCTTGTCGTAATAGTAGCGCAGGGCGCGGCTGAGCTTGTCGTAGTTCATGTTGGGCTTGCTCTTGCGCTCGCCCCAGCGCTTGGCCACCTCGTCCGGGTCGGTCATCTTGAACTCACCGTTGGTGCCCTCCCAGGTGATGATGCTGGCGTTGTTGCTGTCTGTGAGCAGCTCCAGGAGGAACTGCCACAGCTGGATCTGCCCTGACCCTGCAGAGGAGAAAAAAGAAGGAAAACAGGAGTTTAGGAGCCAACAAATTGATGAGAAAAAAGTCACACATTTGAGAAAAAAGTTGCAAATTTATGAGGTAAAAAAAAGTCAATTTTGGAGCAAAAAGTTGCAAATCTGTGAGAAAAAAGTTGAAAAGTTAAAGGAAAAAAATTTGCAAATTCATAAAAAATGCTAAATTTATGAGAAAAAACTTGCAAATCTTTGAGAAAAAAGTTAAAAATGTATCAGAAAAAAAGTTATAAATTTACAGGAAAAAAGTTGCAAAGTTTTGTGAACAAAAAGTTGAAAATTTCTGAGAAAAATGTTTAAAATTTTTAAGAAAAAAGTTGCAAATTTAGAGGAAAACTTCGCAAATTTTTGAGAAAACAATTAGCAAAATTATGAGAAAAAGGTTGAAAATTTACAAAAAAAATTGCAAATTCATCCATCCATCCATCCATCTTCTTCTGCTTAATACTTTTCGGGTGGCGGGGGGGGGGGTGGAGCTGGAGCTTGTCCCAGCATCTTTTGGGTGAGAGGCAGAGTACACCCTGGACAGATCGCAAATTCACAAAAAAAAAAAAAAAAATTGTAAATTTATGAGGGGAAAATGCTGCAAATTTGAGAAAAAATTAATGTATCAGAAAAAAATCGAAATTTACAGGAAAAAAGTTGTAAATTTATGAGAAAAAGGTTGAAAATTTACAGGAAAAAAGTTGCAAAGTTATGTGAACAAAAAGTTGAAAATTTGAGAAAATGTTGAAATTTTTTTTAAAAAAGTTGCAAATTTATAAGGAAAAAGGTTGAAAATTTACAGGAAAAAGATGCAATTTCATAAGAAAAAAAATTGTAAATTTTTGAAAAAACTGGGAATTTTTGAGAAGTCCCAAAATTTTGAGAACAAAATCGAAAATTTATCAGAAAAAAGTTGAACACTTACAGGAAAAAAGTTACACATTTATGAGAATTTTTTTTTCAAATTTATGAGAAAAAAATTCAAATTTATGAGACAAAGGTTGAACTTACAGGGAAAAACTGCAAGTTCACAAGAAAAAATCGTAAATTTTGAGGAAAAAAACTTGAAAATTTATTAGAAAAGGTTGAAAATTTACAGGAAAAAAGTTGCAAAGGTATGTGAACAAAAAGTTGAAAATTTGAGAAAATGTTGAAATTTTTTTTTAAAAAAAGTTGCAAATTTATGAGAAAACAGTCAAATTTTTGAGAAAAAATTAGCAAAATTATGAGAGTTAAAAATTTATGAGAAAAAGGTTGAAAATTTACAGGAAAAAAATAGAAATTCACAATAAAAAAAATTGTAAATTTATGAGAAAAAAGTTGAAAAAGGTTGAAAAAACGGGTTAAAAAATTTGCATTTCACTGATCACCTTTTCTCCTAATTGATGGATTTTGTTAAATGTACAAAGCTGAATTACAAAGGTATTACAGGAAAATAAGAAATGCCAAATGCTACAAATACACAAGATTAAAATGCATTCCAAATATGTGAAAAAAGTCAAATTTATAAGGAATCCTGAAAATATACAAGAAAAAAATCACAAGTTTCAATTCTGATGGACTTGCTTGACCAAATGTGACCTTTTCACTGTGTGTCTTGGAGTAAAGTGGGCAGAAACCTACCCACAGGCCTGTGAGCGCTGGGGTCGGGGAGCTTGTATGGACTTTGTTTGCCCGTTCGGTTCTTGGGTGGGACGAGGGCCTGGCCTTCTGTGAGGAGACAGCAGGGCAGACAGTCAATTTTGGTACGAGGGAGGCCAGATTGCGTAAAAAGCCAGCCCGTCCTCTCTATTCTCTCGTGGCGCCAAAGCAGACAGTGTAAAGGCCTCATTTGTTGTCGTCCTTGTCTGTTTTAGCAATTTTTTGAGGTTCTTACCTGGGTTGGAGAGTCGACTGCTGAGGGGCCCTAAAGTCTGATATGGGTCTGAAAGGGAGAAAACCCAGGATTGATTAAGATAAGATAAGATCAGCCTTTATTAGTCCCACAATGGGGAAATTCCAGGATTGCAACAGCACAGGGATAGCAACACTCAGAGCAATAATTTAGAAGATAAGAAAATAAGAGCAGTGAATATACATATGCTTAATATGATTAATAGCTGATTTACTGTAAGTATTTTGTCACTCACTCCAAACTAAAAGTGACAAACAAGGGTGAGGGGATCTCACAAAGTGTCTCACGTCTCTTTCAAACTGGCCAAATATACAAACCCCAGTTCCAGTGAAGTTGTGTAAAATGTCAATAAATACAGAATACAATGATATGCAATTCCTTTTCAACCTATATTCAATAGAATACACTACAAAGACAAGATATTTAATGTTCAACCTGATAAACTTTGTGGGGGTTTTTTGCAAATAGTCACTCAATAAGCATTTAGGAACTGAGAACACTAATTGTTGAAGCTTTGTAAGTGGAATTCTTTCCCATTCTTGCTTGATGTTCGACTTCAGTTGCTCAACAGTTCGAGGTCTCCGTTGTCGTATTTTGCACTTCATAATGCAGCACATATTTTCAATGGGAGACAGGTCTGGACTGCAGGCAGGCCAGTCTAGTACCCACACTCTTACTACAAAGCCACGCTGTTGTAACATGTGCAGAATGTGGCTTGGCATTGTTTTGCTGAAATAAGCAGGGACGTCCCTGAAAAAGGCGTCACTTGGATGGCAGCATATGTTGCCCCAAAACCTGTATGTACCATTTAACATTAATGATGTCTTCACAGATGTGCACATTACTCATGCCATGGACACGAGTGGCCATTACTCATGCCATGGGCACCAACACACCCCCATACCATCACTGATGCTGGCTTTTGAAGTTAACAGTAATAACAATCTGGATGGTCGTTTTCGTCTTTAGCCGAGAGGACACGACGTTCATGAGTTCCAAAAACAAGAGATGTGGACTCGTCAGACCACAGCACTCTTTCCCACATAGCGTTGGTCCATCTCAAATGAGCTCGGGCCCAGAGCAGCCGGCCGGGTTTCTGGGTGTTGTTGATATACGGCTTTGGCTTTGCATGGTAGAGTTTTAACTTTAGACTGTAGATGGAGCGACAAACTGTGTTAACTGACAATGGTTTTCCAAAGTGTTCCTAAGCACACATGGCAATAACATTTACAGCCTGATGTCGGTTTTTGATGCAGTGCCACCTGAGGGATTGAAGGCCATGGGTATTCAGTGTTGGTTTTCTGCCTTGCTGCTTATGTGCTGAAATTCCTCCCGATTCTCTGAATCATTTGATATTATGGCCTGTAGATGATGAATTCCTTGCAGTTTTACGTTCTTATTAAACTGTTGGACTATTTGCCCACACAGCTGTTCGTAAAGTGGTTAACCTTGCCCCATCCTCGCTTGTGAACAACTGAGCCCTTTGGGGATGCTCCTTTTTATACCCAATCATGACACTCACCTGTTTCCAGTTAACCCGTTTCACCTGTGAAATATTTCAAAAAGGTGCTGTTTTTAGGTTTCCTCAACTTTCCCAGTCTTTTGTTGCCCCTGTCCCAGCTTTTTTGGAACGTGTTATTTTTATTTACATTTTACACAACATCCCAATTTTAGTAGAACATGGGTTTGTACCTGGAAAATCCTGGTCAAAGTGACTCTACGAGCAATATGTGTTGCTGTCAACCTCACCTCCGATCAGCTCTGAACTGAATAGCCCACACGGGTGAACGTACAGTGAAAGCAGGCGTTACTGCCACTACATTACAGTACAGAGATACAAGCTGGGGACAAATCTCAAGCTTGTCCACACAGACGGCTAAAGCAATGAACCTCAGTTCTCCAATGAAATGTACTTTAGGGCCTTTGGTACCTTGGACAATTCTTGGAGAAGTTTCTGTAACTCTTGTACTGTGCTGCTGGTGGTCCATAGAAGAACCTAGAAACAACAACAACAACAACAAAAAAAGTGCTTAATGTGTGAAATAATTTGGTCTTTGGCTGTAAATCTGAACATTTCTATGTAAATCCACGGAGAAATTACACAGCTCTGCTCTCGGTTTCATATCATTGTGTGTGTGGGTTTTTTTTTTTTGCTGTCGTACCTTTTGGCACCGCAGTCATGGTGTTTGCTGGCCAGCTGTTCCTGCGGCTGATCTCGTCAAAGCTGCTCTCTGCACACACAGAAAAGGACGAGGATGAGATGCTGATGGACACAGAGTCTTTGAAGTGGACAGCTAGACGGGCTGGCTATGGACGGAAGGAAGGAAGGCCGTAAAAGGGCACCGCCATGATAAGACTCTTGGAGGGGGAGGGGGGGGGTTCTGAAGATGACCCTCAGTTTTCTTGGGTGAGCATTCTTTCATCAACACCACAAGGCTGTGAGTTTTCGTCCCAGGAGCGGGACCCGGACCCCGTTGTTTCCTTTGCCGGTGCAGCTGTTTCCTGTCTGAAACTGGCTGTTGGATTTTGGACTGGGTTTTGTCAGCAGAGGTTATGGCTGTAACCACGGAGCCTCTTGTGCTCCTGAAACTGTGAAACTTGGGCCTGAAACTCTACGTTATTTTTAAATTCATAAATTTGTTAGTTTCTCGTGGCTGTCATCACTCTCTTTTTGGCTGAAAAAAAAATTCTATACCAGGGATCTCTTTTGGCCAAAAATTTGCTTAAAAAGGCAGAAAATTTAATCTTACTATAAATTTTTACATTTCCTGAAATGAATTCCATTATATTTGATAGAATGGCTAATATGGTTGGAAAAGATGTATTGGTGCAGGTTTTGATTGCAGAAACAGTCCTTATTTCAGATGAATGGCCCAGAATGCAGTAAGCTTTTAGAAGCTGCAGCTAAAATAATAGAGAAACAAGCTAACAGCTGCCACTGAAGGTGAGGTTTTTTTTTTTTTAAACTCACACACTTTGTTTTTATGCTGGTGTATTCCACTCCTTTTAAAACAGCGGGGACCACTGACTTGGGACAAAGAACAGCCACTACCCAGCCAGCATGCCCAGTGGGCCCACTATAGGTTAAATCTGAGCTGTTTTAGGGCTCCCGTGTGTATTGGTCCGCTGTTTCCATGTTGGTCTCTTCTGTGTTTGCCCACCTGTGGTCCAGGTGAGCAGGTGATCCATTTACCCGCTTTAAACCCAGCTGGGCCCCACTTGGGTTTAATGTGGCTGAGCAGGTTTCAGTAGCACTGGTGTCATCGGCAAAATTATGAGAAAGAAGTCACAAATTTATGAGAAAATGTGAAAATAGCAAATTTATAAGAAAAAAAAATCACATTTACTAGAAGAAAAGTCATAAAATTTATGAGAAAATTTAGGAAAATTTAGGAAATAAAAGCTGCAAATTTACGAGAAAAAAAATAGTAAAGTGACTTGAAAAAATTTCCAAACTTACAAGAAAAAAATGAGCAAATTTAAAAGAAAGTAAAAAAAAAAAAAAGGAGGAAAAAAATTAAAAAAGTAGCAAATATGAGCAAAGAAACTGAAATTTTACATGAAAAAGACAGAGTGGTGGATTAGAGGTAAAGCATCCGCCTCACAACCGGGAAGTCGTGGGTTCAAGGCCGGGTCATACCAAAGACCATGTAAAAATGGTACTTTCCGCCTTCTAGCTTGGTGCTCAGCATAATAGAATGGGAAAAGGAAAGTTAATGCACAGAGCTACCAGAGGACTGACCCCCCCCCCCTTCCCACTGTAGCTTTCACTACTCACAGTAGCTGTGTGGCCTAGGGTCAGAGAACCGAAGATAGGCCCCGCCCCTATACACCACATGGTGTCCTACATGCTGGGGGGGGGGGGGTAACAAACTTACAAGAAAAAAAAGTCACAAATTTATGTGAAAAATTGCAAGTTTACAGTAAAAAAAGGTAGAACATTTTTTTGTTCCAAATTTACAAGAAAAATGTTGCAAATTTATGGGAAAAGTCACAAATTTATAAGAAAAATAGGAAATTTACAAGGAAAAGTAATTTATGATAAAAAGTTGCAGGATTACAGGCAAGAAAAAGTTACAATTTTCCAAGAAAAACGTAACATTTATGAGGAAAAAGTTACAAGTTTACAATAAAAAAAGTTGCAAGTTTATGAGAATTTCAATTTTTCAAAAAAATGTATCAAACTTGTGGGAAAAAGTCACAAATTTACAAAGAAAGCAGCAAATTTATGAGAAAATAAGTTGAAAATAGGTAAACAGGTAAAGTCCATGTGAGCAGACACAAATGGGGCCAACATGGACTCCACGGACCAACCCACATAAGACCAATAAGACAGCCCAGATTTACGCTTAGGTGGGGCCCACAGGGACATGCTGGCTGGGTAGCCCTTAGTTTACATGAACAGATGCTAACTAGCTGATATGCTAGCATTTTCTAAATTGTTATCACCACAACACTGTGCTCCTCTTGTTTCGACTTCAGTTCCTTCCAAGCGTTTGTGTCAGAAGAGACATCGATGTGTATAATATATGGAAGTGGATTTATCTGGAAGCTGTAGACATCACCTTTGGGCCTTAAGGCAAAACACCAGTTTAGGATAGTTCTACATTAGTTTCACTTTTAGACTTTTAGCCTAAAATGGCTTTTAGCACTATTCTTTGTTAACTGTCACATGAGCGCCCCCTGCTGCACCGACAGCTGAACCACAGGCGTGTACCATTAAAGAGACTGACCCTATTGGAAACAGATTTGGGGTAAATTTACTCTGAGGTAAAACAGCCCTTAACGTTCCAAGAACTATAACTCTAACCATATTTGTAAATCATTTTCCAGATGCACCATTATTAATAGAATGATAGGAACACAAAATTTAAAAGAAATATGAGCTCACCTGCTTTCACTTGTAGTCGGGGCTGTTGTGACGGTGTGGTAGAGGGGGGAGTTGTGGGATACGAAAATGTTGGACTATCTGGAAAAGAAAATATAGGTGTATACATATTAGTGCTTGGCAAAATTAATGTGTTATCGCATGATAATGCAATGCCCTGTATATTGACGATTGTTGGAACAAAAGAAGTGGAACTCTTGAAATGAGAGCACTCTTTCCATTGGACAGTCTATGACAACTCAAAATAGAGACGTAAAGCTCAATTCATGGTACAGAGTCCTCATTTGATTTAATTTTACATGTTCAAATCAGTTTGCTAAAGTACTGCTGTCATACTACGTGGACATATGGACCATATTGATGCAGAATCCTACTCTCAAAATGCAGGTACAGTTTTCATTTTGACAGAAAAGCCCGGTTTGTGGCACAGACCCATCATTTTGTTTAGTTTTGATGTTTGGGAGAGAAGAGGGGAGACCACTGAGAGAGGGGGGGGGGCTGCTTGGGCCCTGGCCAGCCTGGAGGTTCTGGAGTTCAAGACTGGCTCGTGAGATGGCACTGGTCCGGCGGTTTGTCTCTTTGAAGATGGGAGCTGCTCTGCGATATAAGCAGCAAAGTCGGGAAGAGCACTTCTGCTGTGAAAAGCAGATGTGCAGTTAGGCTAAAGGCTAACAGCTAAGCTAGGGGTTGGTGCCGGCTGAGCATTAGTTTCATTAGCTCTGTTCAGAGATGTCCAGTTCCCTGGAGAACAGATTGGACTGTCTACTACTGGAACTCAGTGAGAGCGCATTTGTCCGCTCCCTTGTTAATAAGAATATGAAAAATTTGAAAAATGACAAGTTTAAGGTACATTACATTGTATTTTTTTTTTTTAATTTTTTAATCACAGGACTAACTAGCAGGGAAAATAAGTATGGAACACAACATTTTTTCTCAGTAAACATATTTCTGATGGAGCCACTGACCTGAGATTTTCACCAGATATCAGGAACAACCCAAGTAATCCATACATGCAAAGAAATCAAGGCAGCTGTGTTCACAAAACAAGTTATTGTGGCGTGACCCCCACAACAGACTGGGACAGACACAGCGCTCGGCTAGAGCAAATAACAGAACAGTGAAATGTGTGTATTAATGTCTACAGGCAGCCCCGCTCCTTCTGGCTTGTTTCGGCTCAGTATTGTGATGTTAATGTCCCATTCATGCATTGTGTTCATGCTTCCTGTTCTCACTGTGTCTCTCAAATGCAAATGCCATACCCACTGCTGTGAATGCTCTTTCATGTATTGTTTGTAACTGGGTATATAAGCTCACTGAAATCCATGTTCAGTCTCTCACTCTCATTCCTTCAACTGCTGCTGACACACACATCCTGTGTCTCTCTGCTGGAGAGCCTCTGGGCTTGCCCATTGGGCGAGCCCCGTGACGGCGGTATGATTTAATAAACCTACTTAAAACCTCACTTCGCTGCCTTTATTTTATCTGCCGCCGCACTGGTGACCCCGAAGAAGCACACGTTTTGTGCATCGCAACCTTCTGGTTTGGACAGCCACGCTGGTGTCCTGATGGCAACGAACGCAGCACCCGGCGGTGATTCTCCGACGACAAGCGAACGCGGCAGCCTGACTGAACTGCCCTCCCTTCTGCTTCAAGGAGACTTCGACACAGAGTTTCCAGGCGAAACTCTCCGGAGACCACCCACGACCGGGAAAGCTGAGGAACTTCATGGTGGGATCTGCACGCCTAGATCGGCACATCCACGCTGGACCGGCCGCGCTCACAGCTCCTCCACACAAGAGCACATGCACCTCGTCCTTTCTCCACGACGGCGACCTCCACGGCCGATGGAGCACACGTGGACCTGAACGCATCATGACCCATCTACTGCAACTACAACAGGGATGATTACGCTCCCTGACCCTGTCTCCTCTCCAGCTGGCCCAACAACGCACGGAGCCCCGGCACACGCACCGGGGAGTTACGAGGACGGCGCACCACGCACGGGACACATATGGCTCCACTGACCGCCTTCCTCCTTCGCCGCTGCACACTGGCCCTTCAGGCTTGCTCGTACACCTGAGGCACGCAGCTTGCTCACTGGATTTTATGGTCTTAGCCATGGCGCTCAACGGGAATTCAGCAGTCTGCGGTCCCCGAAGGCTTTGAGGTTGTGCCCGCACCTAAAGTCAACACGCCAGTCCCTCTGCTTTTATTACAGCCGCCACGCAGCCTCGTCTTTTCTTCACGGCCGCTGTTAATCCTTGCAGGACTTAATCGCGAGAGGAGCCAGTGACTAATTTTTCTTCTTGTGATCTCCGCACGTTCAACTGGACAGCCCCTCGACATCACGGAACAACAAGCAATTTTTGCGTGGCCCGGACGATTTCACCGTCCCCGGCCGGCATTTACTACCCCCCACCCCACTCCACCTTCGCCTGCACAGAGCTTTTCCTGCTCGCTGCCAAAGCTGAACTATCGAGGTCTCGGCCCCCTGTCGAGCCCTCTGGGGGGAGCGGTGTGGCGTGACCCCCACAACAGACTGGGACAGACACAGCGCTCGGCTAGAGCAAATAACAGAACAGTGAAATGTGTGTATTAATGTCTACAGGCAGCCCCGCTCCTTCTGGCTTGTTTCGGCTCAGCATTGTGATGTAAATGTCCCATTCATGCATTGTGTTCATGCTTCCTGTTCTCACTGTGTCTCTCAAATGCAAATGCCATACCCACTGCTGTGAATGCTCTTTCATGTATTGTTTGTAACTGGGTATATAAGCTCACTGAAATCCATGTTCAGTCTCTCACTCTCATTCCTTCAACTGCTGCTGACACACACATCCTGTGTCTTTCTGCTGGAGAGCCTCCGGGCTTGCCCATTGGGCGAGCCCCGTGACGGTGGTATGATTTAATAAACCTACTTAAAACCTCACTTCGCTGCCTTTATTTTATCTGCCGCCGCATTATATTTAATAAAGAGGAATGGCAGAGAATAAGTATTGAATAGGCTTAGTGAAATTCATTTAATATTTAGTAGAAAAGCCTTGGTAATAACAGCTTCCAGATGCCTCCTGTATGGAGAAACTTGGCGCAGGCATTGCTTAGAAGTGATTTTAGCCCATTCTTCTACACAAACTTTCTTCAGATCTTGAAGGTTCCATGGGTGTCTTCTATGAACTCTGATCTTCAGTCCATTCCATAAATTTTCAATTGGATTCAGGTCAGGTGACTGACTGGGCCATTCTAGCAGCTTTATTTTCCTTCTCTGGAGCCGTTGAGAGTTTCCTTGGCTGTGTGTTTGGGATCATTGTCTTGCTGAAATGTCCACCCTCGTTTCTTCTTCAGCATCTTGCCAGATGGCAACAAGGATGTCTCTGTACATTTGTCCATTCATCTTTTCTTCAGTTCTATGAAGTCTGCCTGTACCATGTGATGAAAAACACCCCCACACCATGATGGGGTGTGCAGTGCCATTTCTCTTCCAAACATGTTGTGTGTTGTGGCATCCAAAAAGTTCAATTTTGGTCTCATCTGACCAAATTATACTCTCCCAGTATTTTACTGGCTTGCCCAAATGTTATGCAGCAAACTTTAAATGAGCATCAACTTGCTTTTTCTACAGTAATGGAATCTTGTGAGGTGAGCAGTCAGATCCCATGTCGGATGAGTGCATTACTTATAATTTACTTTGAAACAGCAGTACTTGCTAACTCCAGGTCTTTCTGGAGCTCTCCACGAGTGGTCTTTGACTCCTGGATAACTCTTCTGATAATTCTTTTGACTCCTCTGTCAGAAATCTTGCGAGAAGCTCCTGGCCCTGGCCGGTTTATGGTAAAATGATGTTCTTTCCACTTCCGAATGATGGCTCCAACAGTGCTCACTGGAGCATTCAGTAGTTTAGAAATTCACCTGTAACCAATGCCATCATTATGTTTTGCTACACTAAGGTTGTGAAGGTTTAGAGAGAGCTCTTTGCTTTTACCCATCATGAGTTCTTTGTGGTGTGACAATCTGATATTCACAGACCTTTTTAAAGGCTATCATTCAGGACTTAACCAGCTGAAATTAATTTGCACTCATGGGGGATGGGATGGCTTCCTAAATTCTGGTGGATTTCAGCTGGTTTCTTGGTGTTCTATGGCTTTTTGCACCGCTTTTTCTTTGTATTCAACATTTATTACCTGTGTCATTCCACTTTATTAAATATAACTTGTTTTGTGAACACAGTTGCCTTGATTTCTTTGTATGTATGGATTACTTGGGTTGTTACTGATATCTGGTGAAAATCTCAGGTCAATGGCTCCATCAGAAGTATGTTTAATGAGAAAAAAATGTTGACATGTTCAGTACTTATTTTCCCCACTGTGTGCTCTATATTTAACCTTATAAAATCTGCAAAATAATATACATCTTTATTCAGCTCAGATAAAAACAAAAAAACATTTTATTTGACAACTGTATTATGTGAATCAAATACTGAAGCAATAGAATTTGAAACAATCCTTTTATTATTCTGGATAAAATCAAATTCTGTTTCTGGCTGTTGGACAAAATGCAATGAGTCCTCTCGGCCACTAGGGGGCACATTGTCATTAAATTACCTACGTTTCCATTGTAAATTTTCAAAAAATTTATTAATTTTTTTTTTTTACTTTTTGTCCTCGAAAAGTTGTGACTTTTTTGTGAATTTGGAAGTTTTTTCTCCTATATTTGCAACTTTTTTTTTTATTAAATCAATGAATTTTTCTTGAAAATTCATAATTTTTTTCCCCAAGAAATTTTGACTTTTGTTGTGCATTTCCAACTTTTTTCTTTAAATTTCCTACTTTTTATTCCAAATTTGCAGCTAAACTACATTTTTCCCTTTTTTCCCTCATAAATCTGTGATTTTTTAATGTAAATTTTGAAGTTTTTTTCTCCTATATTTGCAACTTTTTTCTAATAAATCAATGACTTTTCTTGAAAAATCGAAGTGTCCTTTCCCCCCAAATTTGACTTTTTTGTTGTATATTTCCAGCTTTTTTTCCTTGAATTTCTTACTTTTTTATTGCAAATTTGCAACTAAAATGACATTTGTTACTATTTTTGTCATAAATTTGTGATTTTTCTTGTAAATTTGCAACATGGATGATGGTTACATTTTCCAATTCCCCCAGACTGGGACTAAAGTTTAATGTTTTTCTTGGAAGGAGAAAGCGATTTCTTCCTATTTTAATGGGTTTCAACTCTTCCCTTTGACAACTAAAACACAATCTTCCTTGGGGCCCCCAAATACTGCTGCATTTTCATTTCGAGCTCAAACATGCTGACTGCAGAGATTTGCAGAAGAAAAACTGCTGCCACAAGCACTCAAAGTTGTGTCATGAAGCAAAGACAAATTCATGATGACGTGCCATTTTTTCCCCACCAAAACAACTCCACAAAGAAGAATGCTTGTAGCACATTTGGTTAAGGGTCCACAATCAGTGGCTCTCATGCCGTGACAGTGACTTTGACAAAAAAAAAAAAAAAATAAAATCACAAAATAAAGAAAAAGCTGCAAACTGACAAGAAAAAATGTCTAATTCATGTGGAAAAAGGGTGGAAGATAAAGGAAAATCCTTTTAGGAGAAAAACAAATTTGAGAAAAAGTCACATTTATGAATAAAAAGTCACATTTTTATAAGAAATCCCCCCCACACACACACACAATTAGTTTTTTTGTGAATTCTTGAAGGAAAATTTCTATATTTAGGAAGGAAAAATCCTTCTAATGTTGACAGACGGGTTTGTTCTTGCACCACGCCTGCTTTTCCTTCATTCTATGGATTAAATATGTTTTTTTTTTTCCATTAAGGAAAGAGTGCCTGAAACCCACTGTTCAGTTTACAGCCTTTATTGGTGCGAGGACTAACGTTTCCACACTGTGTCTTCTTCAGAGTCACATGTTAATCTTTTCTTAATGAGTTTGATGTCCTTGAGCCGAGAGGCACCTGCTACAGCTTCAGATGATCGGGGAGGAAGCACAGAAGCTCCTTTTTCCACTGGATGTTTATTTTTTTGAACAAGCGTTGTTTGAAATTGCTGCTTTTAATTATAATAGAGGTTCCTGGTGCATCTCAGTGCTGATGCATGCAGCAATTTTTGTATTAGCCAACTTTTCTGACCAATGCTGGACGAAAATCAAGCAAGTATCTCGCAGAGCAGTGAGGAGGGTTTCGTCAGGGTTCCTAAAGATTGCAAAACAGTTTGCACGTGGTTTTTAACGTCACAGTTTTGTCGTTAAAGTTCTTAAACAGCTGCTAATGTGCAATACGTGGCGAACCAAAATGAACGTTAGCCATGCACGCTACAACCACTTGCAATGTATTTTGCAAACATTTATAGGTGTTTGCGGAAAATAAATTCACAAATAAAAAAAAAAAAGAGCATCAAAATTTTGAGCTGGTCATACGATCATTTCAAGGCAAAGATCGGTATTTATCAATCTGAACGTGATTGTATAGTGCGCTCAAATCTCACGTCAGCTCTGAGTTCGGGAATGCAAATTTTCAAGTCGCCGTAGACTTGCAGTGCAGCAAAGTGTTGCCAGATGGGAAATGTTGAATTATTGTACCAGCGGCTTAAAATTATCGTATTTTAATAATAATAATGGTTAGAGTTATATTGTACTTTACATGTCAAGTGACATCTCAAAGCGCTTACAGTGAGTCCATTATTCATTCACTCCAGACATTGATTCTGGTAAGCTACCTCTGTAGCCACAGCTGCCCTGGGGCAGATTGATGGAAACGTGGCTGCCAATCCACGCCAACGGCCTCTCCGACCACTACCGAACATTTATACACATTCAAACCCAGTGTCATGGACACTGGGGGCAAGGTGGGTAAAGTTTCTTGCCCAGGGATACAACGGCAGGATGGCTGGGGAGAGTGGGATTCAAACTACCAGCCCTCCGGTTATTGGATGAGCCGCTCTACCTCCTGAGCTAATTTTGAGGAAAATTATCGTACACACACAGTTTTCATTCTGGCGTGCTCAGGATCATCTGCTTCAGCAACACATTATTACGAATCATGCATATTACGGCCTATAAGGCAGTTTTACCTTTACATAATCTAACAGATTGGTTGGGAAAAAAGCGCCTCTACCTGTGTGGAGTACAGAATGAGTCCCTGGCCTGCACTGAACAGCCCAGAATATCAGTCATACTTGACTATCTTCTATATGACTTCTGTTGAATCATCATACATCAGGTCTTGCCTCATAAATATTTCTGAGAAGTACTCTGTTTATACATTAGGAATAAACATCAATAATCCACCTAAATACTATAATGCCTCTGATAACTGAAGTAAAAACCAGTTTCATTTTTATTGAGAACCACAATCCAGTGGCATTTTTGCACAAACATTTGCACAGTGTAGCAGTGACAGTTTGAACCACCCAGTAAAACTGGGCTCTGTTTTCCCCCTTTCATTTCTCAACCTGCTAGCGATGTTGCTTACTTGTTGCATCTGCTGTGTCTGCATTAGTGCTGGAATGTACGCAAACGATTCAACTGAGTACTAGTTTTTATGGTGAACATACTGTACTGAATCACTCACCAGAGCTGTAGTGGAAGCCAGGGATCACCAGCTGAATCACCCGCCTGAGCGGCAAAACGAGCCCCTCCCACTCGGTTCAGCTGATGTGTGGTAGACAGAGCTCCAGTACAGCACTGAGTGATTCAGTGTACAACTAATTCCAACAGATCTTTTTAGCTTGACCCAGTTCATTTCAGTGAACTGTGAATCCCATCACCAACCTCTATCCAAGGCCGCCTCTCTGCTACCGCGATGCAAGCCTTCCATCTTCTTTTCCACGCAGCCCGCATATGTCAGACGGAGCCTAAAAACAAGTGTAGTATGTATGTGCTGGATCTGTATCTTGATTGTGTTTACTATTGTATTAACATAGCCACCTAATGGTTGGTGGGCTTGCCATGGGGGCTCTGGGGTGTTGCGTGACATATGGGGCACTGTATGGGTCCAGCCCATTGTTCATTATTGCTATTATTGTTGTTCTGTGTGTTTGTGTGTGCAGGATGTGTGGCTGCTCCATCATGCCTGTGGTGCTGGGAGCGCCGGGGTGCGGTGCCGGCAGGTCCTGGGCTGCTTGGCCTGGCAGCCCTTGCCCTGGCTTGGGATGTGGGGGCAGTGGGTGGCCTCCTGAACCAGTTTGCGAGCTGGCTTCTGGGGCTGGATGGGCTCCCTTTTGGATCGCCTCCCTCCCAGTCTTACCTCCCCCCCCCCCCCCCCCCCGCCGATTCTCGGTGAACGTATATCTTATTGGATACACTTAGGGATTTGGTGTGGGGGTGTGCTGTACTGTGTCGGTGAAGGAGATACCTCTGCTGTGCAGTGGGGCTGCCCTCACCTCAATTTTATTTGCACTATAGACACTGAGGGCTTGGGGGGGGAGGGGAGCCCCGCTGCCTATAGCAGTGTCTAGCGGTGCGCCAACCATCATCCCCCAATTTTAACTGCACTCTGGTAATTCACACACCTGCACATAATCACATCACACAACTAACACACACTCATCATGATCCGTGCATGGGGGAAGGGGTCTTCCCTCACCCCTGTTGCCCTCCTTCTGCTGGGGGCCTGGGGGCTTGGTGGGAGGCCTGGGGCCCATCATGTTGTCAAAATCCCTGAATGCTGCCAAATGAATAGGTCCGAGCAAGGGAGTGAGAGAGTCATTGAACAAGAGAGTAAGCAAGAGTGAGGGAGTGATGAGTGGAGATCTTGATGGTGGGTCAGTTTTGTGTGATGCTTTGTGTCTCAGGTGGCATCTCGGAGCGCTTGCAGTGGTCCGCTGATCAGTCGCTCGGGTGGATGTTGCGGTGGTGGTCTGCTTCTATGGCCGAGGCCACCCTGGGGTAGGTCAGCGGGGGTGTGACTGCTGGCCTGCGCCAGCGGTCTCCCCAGCCACTGCCGGACGCTGGTGTGCATTCATGCTCACTGCATCTGCACCACAGCTGCCCTAAGTAATAAGGGTGAATGAGTGTGGGTGAGTGTGTGGGGGAGAGCATGGTGGATGTGAATAGGTCGGAGCGTGAGTGAGAGTGTGTATATGGATGAACGTGAGTGAGTGTGGGCCACTCTGAAGGCGAGTGGGAGTGAGATTGAGTGGGTACAGGAGCGAGAGAGAGAGGGTGGGTCCGGGAGTGCGAGTGTGGGATTGTGTGGGGGAGCGGGCGAGCGAGAGTGAATGAGAGCATGTGGGTGCAAGTGGGTGCGTATGAGAGCATGAGAGTGTGAGTGTGTGGGAATGGGTGTGTGTGCTGGTCGGGAGGTGCTGGATTGAGAGGGTAGCACCTCTTGGCTACGTGGGCTTCCCTGAGTGGGGGGGGGCGGCCCCCCGTGGGGCCCTTATGCCTTGCTGCCGCCTTCTTTGTCCGGTGGGGCTCACGCCGGGAGCGCGGGCTGGCCCAGCCCACCTCGGCCATCCCTCCTGGGGTGGATGCCTGGCTGTCCTAGGGCTTGTTGCCTCAGAACACCTGTGCCCTGTGGGGGTTGATGGTGTTGTCCTGCTTGCTTGGGGTTCCTGGTGGGGGGAGGGGGGGTTGCTGTGACCGTCCACCCTCTTTATATGTTCCCTGACAAAACTACTCACATGCACACACTTATTTTGCACGCGCTGTCATACAGACGCACATGTATGCACACACACATATGTCTCTCCTTTAACAGGTGCAGATACCAGAATCGTGTTGACTTCAGTGGAAGAAACAGTCTGTCTTCTGTTTGTTTCAGTTGTTCAGTTGTAGTTTGGGGTCAAATTATTGAATATTATGGAATTATTGACCGTACATCATACTGCTTACTACTCCTGCGGGGTGAGGGCTGGGTGGCCTTCACCATGTGTAGAGCCAATCAGGTTAACCAGTGTGTGCCAACATTGCCGATTTTGGGCCAGCTCCTCTGTGTCGTCAATAGCGACTTCAAGCTATGGAGCTCTCTCTCCACTACATCGAACCATCTGGTGCGTGGCTTGCCCGAGGTCTTTTCCACCCTGAGGCCCTGAGGTTGAACATGAGGATGGTTTTTGTCGGTGTTCTGGTGGGAGGCAGAGGACATGGCCAAACCAGTGGATACGCCACTGTGTAATAAGGTGGGATGCTGCAGGCTGATATGTGCGAGCTCGGAGCACGTCATTAGAAGTGCACTGGGGCCACCTGATGCTCTTAATGGTTCTGAAGGCCCGACTGTCAAGCCCATCCACTCTCGAGGCCAGAGTCTTATTCAGTGGCCATGTCTCTGACCCATAGAGTAGGATGGAGAGGACTGACGCACTGTATATGTGGAGTTTTGTCTTTCGGGAGATTGAATGATGGTGCCAGAGAGGTTTCCATAGTGCCTGCAGAGCTGATGCCGCAAGGCCACGTCTCCAGTTGATCTTGGGTTTCATGTCCCTGTTGTTGGTCACTGTGGAGCCCAGATACACAAAAGAATTGACAAACTCGACGGCATCATTCCTGAGCTATAACGGGGGCGGGTTTGATCTGTCACTGACATGCATTAGCTTAGTCTTTGTAATTTTGTACCCAGCTGAGTACATCATACAGAGGGCAAAATTATCGTATAAATACAATAATTATCACATATCTGGCAACACTGGTGCAGCAGAGAGACCTGTCTGTGTGGGAGAATTATTTGATCACATCAAATTATAATGAGCAATCCAACCTTTTAGGAGATACGTTTGGCTTTATATTTAGATGAGAGTTTTGACAATTTACTTTAAAGACTAAAGAGACTGCCGTTAGCAATTATGAATGCTCTATCCACTGCAAGCAAATATTAAAACAGATTTAAGCAGAAAAGTTTTAAAACTGCACGGTGTTGCTGGGTGTCAGAGAGCTGTGGCCAAGATGTGAGAATACACACAGCAGACAGCTGTGCTGGAGAGGTGACATCTTTCTTCACTTCTTAAAGAGTAGATAATATATTCTATGTTTGAGAAGTGTGCTTTAAAATGATAAAACTGACAACATTTAATCAGTCATCTAAGTCAAACAATACAGATTTAGATTATAATCCTCAACTGGAGATCAGCTGGCCAAACTAACGGTGCTGTGCAGCCCAAATCTCCACAACGTGGTTCTTTTGCATTTAAAGTGGCCTTTGAGGTTGCCATACAACACTACTTTATTAGTTTTTGCTTCCCTGATAATAATGTCGACTTCTACTTTGGATACATTTCTCCTTTTGATATCGTATGTTCCACTGGGCCATAAATACTGAAGGTAAATCATGGTTGTGGTATTACGGTTTCCATCCGCCAGCTTTATCAATGAGTGATCAGCATACGATGAGATGGCGCAGATACACATGGTTCCATAAATACGACATGGACCTCTGAATACCATCCCAGTGTTTCCTCTGGCTTAAAGACCTTCGCACGGTGGCAACATATTTTTCCACGGGGGGAGCGGCATACCGGAATATGTTAATTTCATACTATTTATTTCTTTTTAAAATTTTACACAGTAACATTGCATATGGAACTTACCATTTGAAGTATTGTACAACCGAGGCTTGAATATTGGGCCAGTTGGGGTCCCACCCAGACATCCTGTGTTCAGACTTTTTAGTGGTGCTATCCTTCTCTCCTTCCTCTGCCTGAACACTTTCCTCTCCTTGGCTCCTCTCTTCTGTCTCATCTTGCCCTCTCTGAGCTCTGTCTAATTCAGGTTCTCTCTCTGTCTATGGTGGTATACAAACAGGTTAGAACATATCAAGTGTCATGTTTTGTCCTGCAGGATTTTTTTTGTCATGGTTTACATAAGTGACAAAAATAATTTTTTTTTTGTATTTTTATTCTAGTGTTTCTTTTTTTCCATTGAGAGAGTAGGGAAGGGAAAGAAACATTCAAAATAGTCATGTAGTCAAACATATTTAAATTATATGATCAGGTGAGTATAGTAACCAGAAATTCTACTCATGTAAAATCAGTGCTTTGAAATTAATAATTAAAAGTAGACAACCAAAAATTTCTACTTGAGTTAAGGGTACAAAGACCACCCTCTTAAAAACTTGAGCAATTACTTCAGTCTTGAAGGTTTGAGGTTTTTCTCAAAAATTTATAACAATTTTCTTATAGTTTTCTACTTGTCTCTGTAAATCTAAAGTTGAAACCATGTTCCTCAAATTTGTAATTTCCTCTTGTAAAATTGACTTTTCTTGTACATTTGAAACTTTATTATAAATTTGTGGATTATTTTATGACTAATTTTTGTCTGTTTTTAAAATAGAATTACTGTTTTTTAGATGGATTTGAAACAAACTGTGGTAATTTTTTTACTTTTTCCTTACATTTTTGACCATAATTTTGCAGTCAGAACAGAACAATAATTTAACTCTGATTACAAAAAAAAAATATTAATAAAATTGTATTTCATGAAATAAATTAACTTAAATGACCAAGGATGCCGTTATTTCTGTTATAATATTTCTTTATATTTATAGTTTTTTTTTTTTTTTTTAAATCTCCTCACCACCCAGACAGCAGGAAAAACCTCCTGTATTTTGAAATCAAATGTTGGCACGTTTAGTTTGTCTGAAGGCTGCTGACAGGTTAAAGTCACTGCTTCATAAATTTTTCTTAATAAATTCATATCGCCTTGGGGTGGCTGTAAAATTTCTGGCGTAGTGGGCCGCCACCAAGAAATGTTACCAGAGGAAACCCCGCATCCTATTTACACCCAAATATGTGCCAATTTCTACACACTTTTGATAAATGAGGGCCACTGTTTCTCCAGCAAGTCCTGGATTTGCTGCGGGGTCTCCTACAGGTGGTAAGCCCACTGGAGAAAACTTAGAACCAAACATTTTTTTTTTCTTATGAATTTTATTTGACAAAAGCTGCAGGTCCTTGTTGGTGATGGATTCCTGCCATATTTTATTCTGGCCTTACTCTGGCGGAGGTAACCGAGGTGTGACAGCAGGATGTCAGCGTTGTAGCCCGAGGTCAGCCGCATCATGTCGTCTTTGGTCATCTTGCACAGGGCCTTGCCATCCACCGTTTGGAACAGCTGTACATCCACCGCCTCCAAGGCATACTCCTTGATGGCCCAGTCCAGCCACTGCCGCACATGGTCCTGGCTCCACACCTCCGGGTCTGTCAGGCAGAGAGAGAGGGGGGGGAGAGAGCAGTTTGATCAGTTCAGTGGCTACCTGTGAATGGGGTTTAAAACAACTTGTTCTGGGTAGGAACACTGAAAGTATTCCAACTGTGGCGACTATGACCTTCATTCATATTTGCCAGAATGAGCTAAAAATTTATGATCAAAGCAGTAAATTTAGAAGAAAAAAGTTTTAAAATGCTTAACAAAAATATTGCAAATTCATGATTAACCTCTTAAAATGCCTGTGTTCTGCCGGTGGGCCATTTCAAATTTTCGACTGCCACTTGGTGAGTAAAGAATTTGATTTTCTTTGAGTATACTAAATTTACAGAAATTAGCTGGAATGCTGAGGTGGTTAAAAGTCTCAAATGCCAAAAAACATGCAAGTTAGGTTAATTAGAGACTCTAAAGTGGCCCTGGGTGTGAATATGTGTGTGAATGGTGAAAGGGTTGGGCGCCGCACCCACTCACGTGGATGCCCTTTAATTTCCCCATTGTGGGACTAATAAAAGAATCTAAAATCTAAATCTAAAAATCTACAAGAAAAAATTTGAAAATATATGAAAAAAAATGGTTGCAGATTTGAGAAAAAAGTCAACATTCATAAAAAAGTTACAAAAAATGTTAACATTTATGAGCAAGTTGTGAATTTACATCAGAGACAATTCCTGTCAAGACTGTCACATGTAATGGTACTATTCAACATCCATGGCTTTCGAAGGGCATACTAAAATCTATTACGTACAAAAATAAATTACATAAATGCTACATAAAAAATCCAAATATTAACAATAAAAATGAATATATAGAAATAAACTAACACACATTATTAGAAAGAGTAAGAGTAATTACTATGCAGAACTTATAAATGCATCACAGGGTGATTCAAGGAAATCCTGGAGAGTGCTAAATAAGGTTCTAATAGAGACCTAAAAAAACCCCACACTTCCGAACAATAATGCGGTCAGTAATCACACCAGTAAATGCCACTCTTGCTGACAAATTTAATAATTATTTTGTCTCCATTGGAGAAAATTTATCTAATAAAATGAACCAACCACAGGCTGCCTCTTTCAAACACTATCTATCAGGAAACTACCCAAATTCTTTCTTCCTGAAACCAACTGATTATGAGGAAGTCTGGAAAATCATCAAGGACATTAAAAGAACTCAAACTCTGCTGAGCTGATGACATTCAATTCAACTTTATTTATATAGTGCCATTTCACAACAACAGTCATCTCATAGCACTTTCAACTGTAGAGGAAACCCCCACAGTTGCAGAAAAACCCCAGCAATCAGGCGATTCCCTGTGAGCAAGCACTTGGCGACGGTGGAGAGGAAAAACTCCCTTTTAACAGGAAGAAACCTCCAACAGAACCAGGCTCAGGGAGGGGCAGTCATCTGCTATGACTGGCTGGGGGATGAGGGGATAGAGAAGATGAAAAGAACAGGCATGTAGAGAGCAAACAGCACGATGGGGACTCAATCTATGGGAGAGAACAAACAGATGTTAATGACCAGCAAAAAAAAAAAAAAAAAATTTCATTGAAAATGAAAAAAGGAGTGAAGCCCAGTGCATTACTGGAGGTCCCCCTGTTATGGTGTGCTAATGAAACGCTATAGACCAGCTGATGAGTTTGCACATTTATTAAATAAGGACAAAAACTACAAAATAATGAGCCTCGTGAGGCAAAGCACAGATAAAGGCAAGACACAACACTTACATACAATTAGCAAGGATGGAACTGAACGCTGGAAAGAACTGGCCTCAGGTGTAGGGAAACCAGACTGACAAAGGCGAAGGTCGCAGCCCCGAGCAAGCAGAGCTGCTCCCTTAAATAGGGCTTGACAGATTAATCAGTTGATGAAAAGTCATCAGCTGATTGGAGTCCAGCCGTCCTGCGGAGCTCGGCACTGACAGCCAGAAGCCCCGCCGAGACGCTGTCAGAATAAAAGCCTGGAGGCCAAATGGTGCGCCTGAGGAGAGAATGGGGAACTTACTGGACAACCCGAGTGCAGACAGAGTCAGCACACGGGCCATGACAGTTGCCCTCGTTCACGACGCAGATTCCAGATGCGGTGTAACATCGAGCCCCCCCACCTAGACGGTCAACAGGACCATCCCAGGGAGAGAGGAGGGGGAAAGGCCAGGAGGGCCAGAATGAACCCTCATCATAGAGGGAGACAAAAAAAGGAAAAAACAGGCTACAACAATCGGAACAGAGTAAGGACAACAGGGGCCAAAAAATACAGGCACACACACTGCACCCAAAAAAAACCCCAAAACCCTATGGGGAGAAGACAGAAAATATAACATGGAGCAACTACAGAGCATGGGGAAAAACAAAACAAAACACAAAAATACTCCATAATGCACAGGTGGAAAAAGACAGGACAATAACTGTAATAACAGGAATACTAAGCCTACAGGCCAGAAACAGAAATACCAAGTCTATAGACCAAAATACCAAGGCCCAGAAGAAATAAATGGCAACCACCTATCCTTAAAACAGAGGAAGGGAGAGGGAAAAAAAACCATGCTAAGTAGCGGCGAATACCTACAGTTTAAATCAATACAAATAAATGGTTATAGGCAACAAAATACATCTCAGACTACAGAGGGAACAATCAAAAGTAGAGAGAGAAAAAAAAACATGCGCTAAAGAGCGGCAAAATACATAGTTCCATACCAAACACACCAGCGCATCCCAAAAATTACAGAAGAGCAGAAAAAAAAACACAGGGATGACAGCAGGCAGAGCACAATGGCATGAAAGCAAATAGTTCAGGGGGTCTTCCTGCGTCTAGCGTCCAAACCGCTGGCAGGGAAAAAAGGAAAAGTTCGGGTGGCCTACCCCAGTCCCAGGCCAGGAAAAACAGTACCTCTGGCGGCCGGACCAGATCGCCGAACAGAAAGTTAAGTTTGTCGGGTGGCCGACCCAGAACGCCAAACGGGCGAAGCAGTCTCCCAGGCCGCCAACCCACGTCATTCAGCCACCAGAACCGCAGGGGAGAATTTGGAGACTGCGTCCCTGTAGAGAGGAATAGCAAGGGAGAGGTGAACCGATAACGGGCAATCCCAGCGACCCCAGATGGAAGGGAAAAGGGGACGGGAAAAGGGAAAGGGACCAGTCCGGCGTCGAACAGCGAAGGATCTGCAGCTCCTTCTCCGAACCCCACATAAACTGGCGCTGTGCTCCTGTTGGATCCCAAGCGGGACCGTGCAGCACCCACGACAGACCCCGATTGGGCCGGAACCACACCCATGACGGACCCCGACTGGGTCAGAGCTGCACCCACGACGGACCTCGATTGGGCCGGAACCACAACCATGATGGACCCAGACTGGGTCAGCGTTGCACCCACGATGGACCCCGATTGGGCCAGAACCACTCCCGTGACGGACCCCAACTGGGTCAGTGCTGCACCCGCGACGGACCCCAGCTGGGCTGGCGCAGCACCAGGGACGGCCTCCAAACCCAAACCTGGAACCTCCAGTACAGTGACCGGGATGGACTCCGTACCGGTGACCCTGGGAGAAGGCTCAGGAGAAGAAAGAGAACTGGGATCAGGATCACCGGCAGCGACAGAGCCCAGCGAGACAAGCTCGGATGCAGCGGATGGCTGCACCTGGCTCGTCTCCCCGAAAGACAGGCAAAAATGCTCCAGAATTGATAGGAGAAAGACAAAATAGAGCACTTGCCTGATCTCGAGTTCTGTTGCTGTCCAGGACTTCCGACGATCCGGGTTCAGAAGGAAGAAGGTCGTCTTCTGGTTCCCACTCGACTACGGCAGGCTCCGCAGCTGGCATGATGGTGTCCACAGTCCGGAGATTCCCTGACGCTGATGTCCACGCCGAGGGCCCGCACGGCATGGTGGCAGGGGATCCGTGATCTGCCGGGTCGGACTGTCCCTCCGTGGAGACCCGAAGACGCTTACTTACTGGCGCAGGCTCCAAAATGCAGTCCGCCCTCCTTCTTTGCCCATGACGTGGCTGCGGGGCCGGAACCAGGTATTCTAGGGCCGCAGGCTCCTTCCTCGTCCGACGGAGTAAACCTGGTGCCAAAGAACGCTCAGGCGAAGGAGACACAAAGGAAGCAGATTCATAGTTAATTACTGCAGCAGGTGGAGGGAGCTCAGGGGACTGTGAACCCCGAGCTCCACCCCCAGGGGTCAGACAAGGCAATTCACCCAGTGAAGGACAAGAATGAAAATGCACTTGCCTGTTCCGCTGAGGGCCGATGGAAACTGCTGCAGTGGGCTTTGTTCTTCCCTTCCCCCGCTGGATGGTGACGGAGACCCCCCCGGGCAGATGAGGAGGAGCCGTTTGACCAGGATTGATGGCGGGCTTTGCCAAAGCAGGATTCGTGGAGCTCACCGCAGCTGGGGAAAGCGTCGAGGAGGAGGGAGTGACAGCCGAGGTGATCCAGGCACGGGAAGCTGACGGGACAGCAGAGACAGATGACCCGGAGGCGGAGGCTGCTGGGTTCTCCTCCTGTCATGACGCAGGAGAAACAGCTGGCTGGGAGGCAGAGTACCTACGGCGACCTGGAACTGGATCCGGATGGGGTTCTCACAGAGGCTTTACACGGGCTTTGTGACGACATCTGCCGACAGAGGGCGAGGCGAAGGTTGGGTCAGGAAACCGCCGCTCCTGGGCTGGAAGGGTGACAGGAGCTGGATCCCAAGGCAAGGAGCGGGGATGCCTTGCTGTCGGCCTCCTGCTGGAGTTTACCCCCAGTCTGTGGGTCTCCTCCATCGTCGGGACGGCCGTATTCGGGGAAGGAGATGAGGGTTCCTTGGTAGCCTTCATGGCCGGTCTCTCAATCAGTTCACGCTGAGCCACAATCCATGCCACTCTCTCCTGCCCTTCCGGAAAAGAGGTAAGGTGATATTTTAACAATGTCCTCTGGGCGAGATCCAGGTGCTCGTGTGCCGCATAGGTGGGCATGAGGCGACAGGTTTCGGACAGGTAGCCATCAATCTCCTCAACCCACTCGGGGCAATAATCTCGCACGAAAGCAGACATGCTAATGGGCAATAAGAGCACCCAGGGAAGGGGAAAAACGCAGACACCAAAGCAAACTCACGGTGACCGGCATCTCCTTTTGGCTGCGACCTACTGTTATGGTGCGGTCCTGGCGGACCGCTAATAAAGCACTATAGGTCAGCTGATGAGTTTGTACATTTATTAAATAAGGACAAAAACTACAAACTAATGAGCCTCGTGGGGCAAAACACAAATAAAGGCAAGACACAACACTTACATACAATTAGCGAGGATGGAACTGAACGCTGGAAAGAACTGGCCTCGGGCGTAGGGAAACTAGATTGACAAAGGCGAAGGTCACAGCCCCGAGCAAACAGAGCTGCTCCCTTAAATAGGGCTTGACAGATTAATCAGCTGATGATTGGAGTGCAGCCGTCCTGCAGAGCTCGGCAATGACAGCCAGAAGCCCCGCCGAGACGCTGTCAGAATAAAAGCCTGGAGGCCAAATGGTGCGCCTGAGGAGAGAATGGGGAACTTATCGGACAACCCGAGTGCAGACAGAGTCAGCACACGGGCCATGACACCCCCGGCTGTCTAAATCTATTAGCAGCATAACTAAGGGAGGGTTCAGAAACACATGATCCCTCCTTAATTGTAGGCAATATCAAAAAGGAAGGTTTTGACCCTATTCTTAAAAACAGAGATCGAGTCTGACTCCCGAATCCCAATTGGCAGCTGGTTCCACAGGACAGGAGCTTGATAACTGAAGGCTTTGCCTCCCGACTGTACTTTTGGAGATTCTAGGTATTACAAGTAATCCGGCATTTTGGGAGCGTAGTGCTCTGTTAGGATAATACGGTAATATCAGCTCTTTTAAATAAAAAGGGGCCTGATTGTTTAGAGCTTTGTAAGTAAGAAGAAGGATTTTAAACTTAATTCTAAACTCTATGGGAAGCCAATGAAGGGAGGCCAGAACTGGAGAGATATGATCTCTCTTTCTAGTACCTGTTAAAATGCTTACTGCAGCATTTTGGATCAAGTGAAGACTTTTTAAAGATGTTTTAGAATAACCTGATAATAAAGAGTTACAATAATCTAAACTAGAGCTAACAAAAGCGTGGATCAGTTTCTCAGCATCACTCTGAGACAATATGATCCTAATCTTGGCAATATTATGCAAATGATAGAAGGCAGTCTTAGAAATGAAATTAATATGTGAATTGAAAGACAGATCTTGATCAAAAATAACTCCAAGGTTCCTCACAGAGCTAATAAGAGAAAGAGTAACCGCATCCAAACTAAAAGCTTGATTTGGAAAGGTATTTCTAAGGTTTTTTGGACCAACAAGAATTACTTCAGTCTTATCTGAATTTAATAGCAGGAAATTGCAAGTCATCCAAGCTTTGATTTCCTTGAGACAGGCTTCTAACTTGGCTAATTGATTACTATCATCTGGCTTCATTGACAGGTACAATTGTGTGTCATCTGCATAACAATGAAAATGTATACAGTGCTTTCTAATAATGTTGCCTAACGGAAGCATATATAAACTAAAAAGAGTAGGGCCTAGCACAGATCCCTGTGGAACTCCGTGACTGAGCTTTGAGTTGAAAGAAAACTCATTATCGACATGAACAAACTGGAACCTATCAGATAAATAAGATCTAAACCACTGCAACGAAGTTCCATTAAGTCCAACATAGTGTTCTAATCTATCAAGTAGAATATTATGATTGATAGTATCAAAAGCTGCACTAAGGTCTAAAAGGACAAGAACAGAAACAAGTCCATTATCATATGCAATCAGGAGGTCATTAGTGACCTTCACTAAGGCTGTTTCAATACTATGATGGATTCTAAACCCAGATTGAAACTCTTCAAGTAAACCATTTCCCTGTCGGTGGTCAAATAATTGAGTAGCGACAACTCTTTCTAAAATTTTTTGAAATGAAAGGGAGATTAGAGATTGGCCTATAGTTAGATAAAACTCCTGGATCCAGCATTGGCTTTTTGAGTAAGGGTTTAATTACAGCCATTTTAAAAGCCTGTGGTACATGGCCTAAAGTTAATGAAGAATTGATTATTTGAAGAATAAAGCAACCAATAAGTGGGAAGACTTCTTTAAATAACCTGGTGGGAATAGGGTCTAAAAGACAAGTTGAAGGCTCGGATGAGGAAATTATTTTGTCTAACTCTAAAAGATCCAATTGGAGTAAACTCATCCAAACAGATATCAATTGAAGGAGTTGTAGTAGTTATTGTATTTAAGTTAACAGTGGGAAGAATCTGATTGATTTTATCTCTGATAGATAAATGACATTTCCAGCAAAATTTTGAAAAGTATCATTAATTTAATACTGGAACCTCTTACCTACTGCATTAATCTCTCTCTAATCTCCGAAGTAGTGCCACAAATAGCAAAAATTGCACAAATTATACCAATTTATAAATCAGGTGATAAGAATGATTTGACTAATTATCATACAATATCCATTCTCCCTACTCTTTCAAAGATTTTGGAAAGAGTAGTTTATAACAGACTTACCAGTTACCTTGATAAGCTCAACATTATTATCCCATCTCAGTATGGCTTCAGAAAGAAACACACTACCTATATGGCAATACTTGACCTAAATAGAAAAAAATCAATGATGCAGTTGAAAGAAGCAACTATGGTATTGGCATTTTTTTTAGACCTGTCTAAAGCATTTGATACCATTATCCATGACATCCTAATTAATAAATTACAACATTACAGTATCAGAGGCCTTGCATTAGATTGGTTTATTAATTATCTGTCTGGAAGACTTCAGTATGTTTATATAAATAACCACAAGTCCTCATATAAATCCATCGATCATGGGGTTCCCCAGGGTTCCATTTTAGGACCAGTTCTATTCGTTCTGTATATAACTGACATTGCTATCTCCTCGTCTCTACCACATAAAGTACTGTTTGCTGATGACACTAATTTATTTTTTGCTCACCAGAATCCAAATGAACTTGAACAGATAAATAGTGAACTTATGAAAATAGACACCTGGCATCAGTGTAACAAACTTTCACTTAATATCAGTAAAACTAATTATATTGTATTCCGTTCCAATAAAACGCCAGACACCAAGGAACTTTGCCCCAAAATTAATGGACAGAATATTACAAGAGTTAGCTCTATAAAATTCTTGGGGGTCCTCATTGACGAAATTCTCAATTTCAAATGCCACATTGACGATCAAACCAAGAAACTGGCCAAATACGCTGCTCTGTTTTTTAAAGTGAGACTGTAATGAAGGAAACGTCTTTACTTATAGTAAATAGATATACAATGGACAATAATTTTCAGTATGTTAAATAATGACTCTATAAGACTCAATAACCTTTATTCAATTGTATTTTGATGAAGCACTGCAATTTGTTGGAGACTTGCTCACTGGTCCTGAGAAGGTTGGTCTGGAAGAAATGGATATGAGTGAGCTAGTCAGGGGGACATGTGTAGATGAGATATGGCACTGTGAAGGGCATGGTTGCATGTTACTCACCTTATGTTTTTCCTGTGTCCCAGGTGTTCATGACAAAAGAGCCCCCTGGTTCATGAACTCACTTGTATTGGTTTAAGTTCATACCAAGTTACTGATAAGGGAGGGGAGTTTGATATATATTTAGCTTTTAAATTACTTGTGAAATTAAATTGTTTAATTTGTGTTGTGATTAGCATAAAGGGTTGGAATTTTTAATATAGTTGTGCATATTAATAATGGAATACATTTTGTTAGGTATGTTTTTTTTAAGAATGTTTGTTAGATATCTTCCCTGTAGGATGGAGCAGTCGATAAAGCAATCAGTGGCAGGCTTTAAAAGGGGCCAATTAACACCTGAAGCTCACTGTTGGACCATGCTGCTGACAGAGGGGGAGATTCTTCTTTTAAAGTGGCTGTTACCATTTTAATGATTTGTTCAAATAAATGTGTAGGTGGTCTGCACTCTGCAAGTCCTCTCAGTCTCCAGACTCCTGTTTGCTTCCTACTGCAAGGTCATTCTAACAGAGACATTTTCTACCACTTTCAGCACTTCTCACTCTATATAAAACTTTATTATTGCAATATCATATGGTGTAACACATTTCCAACTCACCTAAAAAAGCTAGAAATTCTCCAAAAGAAAGTCATATGTGCCTTATCATGGTCTGAATATAATTCTCCTAATAGTCATCTTTTCCATCGTTATAATCTTCTAAGACTTGCTGAGCATAATTATTTCCAGAATGCCTGTATAATGTATCAGGTTGTCCACAAATTTAACTATAAATTATGTGAACTCATTCCTTCCCATGCACACTTATACCACTAGAAATAAAAACCAAATTACTGGGAAAAAACGAAGACTAAAATCCACCAGGTTTAGTATTGTGTGCAGAGGACTGCAGATTTGGAATGAGCTTGATGAGAATCTAAAAATGTCACCTTCCATCTCCAAGAAAAAACTAAAAATGCAACTCCCGTCATTATATAATTAATCTGCTGTTTGCTACACAAACTTGCTTACTGATTAGTCGTTACTCCATTGTAATTTTGTTTTATATATTGATTCACTCCAATAGTATTTAATAACTTGACTATGTATCTTGAACTCACCTGCTATTTCAATGTAAACAAATGCTGGGATTATGTGCTATATGTCTGTCATATGTTTGTTTGTTCCTGTACACAAGGACATCAGACTGATTTCTGTCATCATTTTATTGTAGAATTGGGCTCCCTACTAAAAGCTTTAAATAGCTTATTTGGGATGACCCATTCACACTCCAAAACAATGTAAAAAAAAGCCTATTGTATACTGCTAATTATGCTGTTGATAATTCATACTGTAATTCATTTATGCTGTTGATAATGTGTGATGTGTGTGTGGGAATAAACTGTTAAACTGTTAAGTTGCAAATTTACAAGAAAACTTTACAAATTTATGAGAAACAAGTTGCAAATTTGCAAAAAAAAGTTAAGGAAAAACTTAAGATTTATGAGTGAAAAGTATTACATTTACTTGTGGTGGGCGTTTTAATCACAACAACTGAGTTAATTGCGTTAATCATGCTCATGCGATTAATCATGCCTAACTTGATTGATGCAACTAATCACGATTAAAGGACTGACCTCTAAATTGTATGCAACAAAAAGTTGCAAATTTATGAGCATTTTTAAAAAAAAGTATGAGCAAAGAGCTGTAGATTTACATGGTAAAGGTTGTAAATTTACAGAAAAAAATGCATAAAAATTTATGACAAAAAGTTTGAAATTTAAGAAAAGAGGTGCAAATTTACAAGAAAAAAGTTTTAAAATGTATAACAAAAATGTTGCAAATTCACAAGAAAATTTTTTTACAATTTTGGATAAAATTACTGAAATTTATGAGTGGAGAACATTAAATTTACTTGTGGGCATAATAATCACACTATTCGCATTTAATTGCGGTGACAGAGTAAATCGAGTTAATTGTGCTTGTGTGGTTAATCACTATTAAAATGCTCACCTGTAAAATTTACATGACAGAAGTTGCAAATTCATAAGAAAAAAGTTCCAAAAACTAAGGAAGAAAAGGAGAAGCAAAAAAAGGTCATTTATAATATTTGGGTGCCAGTTTAGCGTCATTACTTGGCTTTATTATAATGTAAACTATACAGTTGATCCAAGTAGTTTTCCAGGGAGGGTGGCCTGAAGGCTAAAGGAACGTCACAGAAAAATTCACGTTTCCGTGATAGTAGGTGATCATTTGTGTTCTGTAGCATCCAGATCAGCCCTTCTTTAGAATTTATCTGTAAAATCTCAGAATCTAATTATAAAACCACAGAGTTGGAGAGGAGCCAGGAGCGATGCAGCCCGCTCATTTCCAGTAGTGAGCAGCAGCTTCCGGGAACGTTTTGGAGGGTTACCACACCCTCAGGTCCTGATTGTTCTTCCCTAACACGTGTTGCTGTGACGAAATAGTGTCCGTGTATTATGAGGCACAAGTACTCCCTGTTCTGTGACTCACTGATGAACCGCGTCTCAGCATTTGTTTACATGGATGTAAAATCCTCTGCATCACCAGTCTGAAACAATGGCGGTGACCCAATTCTGATATGACGAAGAATGAAATTTGTGTGTTGGTGTCGACTGGGAAACTGAAAAATCCCTTTTTTCCTCTGTTTGTGAGGTCCAATTTGGAGCTAATTTGGTTGTCATGCTAACTGTTTTGTATGGAAAAGTGCATGTGTGGTTTTAATACTAAACAATTCTCAAGTCATCTTTGGGGGGGTTTCTAAATAACTATGCTTCAGGCACTCATAATAGATAGATGTACTTTATTGATCCCAAACTGGGAAATTACAGTGCAACAGCAGCATGACACAGACCACCCAACCAACAGAAATACACACAGCATAATAGAAAAAGGAGTTACCTAGGGAAGTAAAGTAAAAATGCTTAGATAACTTTATATACAACATAGGCTACTACTAGGTTAAATTGATGATGATGGCCAGTAACAGCAGCTCTTGTTAATGTTTTTCCTAGCTTTGTGTCTTTATTTAGTGTATCCTGTCTCTAATGTGTTCTTTCTTATCAATGCTTTACTTGTGTTATTAAACACAAGTAAAGACTGGACCAAGTTTTACTACTTTTTTCTGCTGGTTTTCCTGCTATATTTCTTCCTCATGGCTATGAAGAACAATACAAGTGGAGTAAAAAGGATTCTTTACACATGCAACACATGCAACACATGCGCATGCGACCGCGCTGAATGCACTACCCAGAGCTAAGCCCCTGAACCCGGATGAGCTCAGGAGGAGTCGCCGGGGGTGAAGAGCTGGAAGTAAGGTTAGAATGAGGAGGACAAAGTTTAAACCAACCGTATCAGTGTTAATCATGGGGAACGTGAGCTCTCTGGGAAATAAGACAGACAAACTCACAGCACTGGTCAGGATGCAGAGAATATAGGGAAAGCAGCATCATATGTTTTACAGAGACATGGGTCTGCTCACATCCCCGTGACTACAGAGGTAGCTTACCTCTATCAAAGTCTGTCTGGAGTGAATGAAGAATGGACTCACTGTAGGCGCTTTGAGATGTCACTTGACATGTAAAGCGCCATATACATCTAATCCATTATTATTATTTCATTCACATTTTCATTTTAATTGCAGAGTTATAGTTGGAGTATCCCCCTCATGGATCGTCACCTTATCGTGGTGGGGGGGTTTGCGTGCCCCAGTGATCCCAAGAGCTATGTTGTCCGGGGCAATTTGCCTCTGATAGGGTCTCCCAAGACAAACTGGTCCTGGGTGAAGGGCCAGACTAAGAACGATCCAACAGACTCTCATGATAAATTGTATATCAAGGATTCAGTGTACCCCACCCGGTATGGGGTTACCGGGGCCCCACCCTGGAGCCAGGCCTGGGGGAGGGGCTCGAAGGCTAGTGTCTGGTGGCTGGGTTTCCACCCATGGGACCCGGCCGGGCTCAGCCCGAAGGAGTTACATGGGTCTGCCCTCCAGTGGGTTCACCACCTGCAGGAGAGATCATGGGGGTCCGGTGCTATGTGGATTAGGTGGCGGTCAAAGGCGGAGACCTTGGCGGACTGATCCCAAGCTTTCTAAACTGGCTTTTGGTACGTGGAATGTCACCTCTCTGGTGGGGAAGGAGCCTGAGCTGGTGTACGAGGTTGAGCGATACCGGCTAGATATAGTCGGCCTCACCTCAACACACAGCTCTGGTTCCGGAACAAGTCTCCTGGAGAGGGGCTGGAGCTTGGCCTTTTCTGGAGTTGCCCCGGGCGAGAGGCGACGAGCAGGGGTGGGTATTCTTGTATCGCCCCACCTTGCTGCCTCTATATTGGAGTTTTCCCCGGTGGACGAAAGGGTTGCTTCCCTGCGCCTTCGGGTTGGGAAACGGGTCCTGACCATCATTTGTGCCTATGCACCAAATGATGTTTCAGAGTACCCACCCTTTTTGGAGTCTGTGACTGGGGTGCTGGAGGGTGCTCCTCCTGGAGACTCCATTGTCCTACTGGGGGACTTCAATGCGCACGTGGGCAACGACAGTGAAACCTGGAGGGGGGTGATTGGGAGGAACGGCCTGCCCGATCTGAACCCGAGTGGTGTTCAGTTATTGGACTTCTGTGCTAACCACAGTCTGTCCATAATGAACACCATGTTCAAGCATAAGGGTGTCCATATGTGCACCTGGCACCAGGACACCCTAGGTCGCAGGTCGATGATCGATTTTGTTATCGTATCATCAGACCTGCGACCGTATGTCTTGGACACCCGAGTAAAGAGAGGTGCAGAGCTGTCAACTGATAACCACCTGGTGGTGAGTTGGATCCGATGGCAGGGGAGGAAGCCATTCAGACCTGGTAGACCCAAACGTATAGTGAGGGTGTGCTGGGAGCGTCTGGCTGAGGCCCCTGTCCGGGAGGTCTTCAACTCCCACCTCCGGAAGAACTTCAACCACATTCCGAGGGAGTCTGGAGACATGGAGTCTGAATGGGCCATGTTCTCCACCTCTGTTGTTGAAGCGGCGGCCCAGAGCTGCGGCCGCAAGGTGGTCGGTGCATCTCGTGGTGGCAACCCCCGAACCAAGTGGTGGACACCAGTGGTGAGGGGGGCCATTAAGCTGAAGAAGGAGTCCTATCAAGCTTGTTTGGCTTGTGGGACTCCCGAAGCAGCTGAGGTGTACCGGCAGGCCAAGCGGAGTGCAGCTCGGGTGGTTGCTGAAGCGAAAACCCGGGTATGGGAGGAGTTCGGTGAGGCCATGGAACAAGACTTTCGGTCGGCTTCAAAGAGATTCTGGCAAACTGTTCGGCGGCTCAGGAGGGGAAAGCAGCTCCCCGTCCACACTGTGTATGGTGCAGATGGGACACTGTTGACTTCAACTGGGGATATCGTCGGGCGGTGGAAGGAATACTTCGAGGATCTCCTCAATCCCACTGATACGCCTTCCACAGAGGAAGCAGGGTTTGGGGACGAGGGGGATGACTCGCCTATCACAGGGGCTGAGGTCGCCAAGGTGGTTAAAAATCTCCTTGGTGGCCGGGCCCCGGGGGTGGACGAGATTCGCCCCGAGTACCTCAAGGCCCTGGATGTTGTTGGGTTGTCATGGTTGACACGCCTCTACAACATTGCGTGGAGGTCGGGGGCAGTGCCTTTGGCATGGCAAACCGGGGTGGTGGTTCCTCTCTTCAAAAAAGGGGACCGGGGGGTGTGCTTCAACTTTAGAGGGATCACACTCCTCAGCCTCCCTGGGAAGGTCTATGCCAAGGTACTGGAGAGGAGAGTCCGGCCGTTGGTCGAACCTCGGATTCAGGAGGAGCAATGTGGTTTTCGTCCTGGCCGTGGCACATCGGACCAGCTCTTTACCCTCTCGAGAATTCTTGAGGGTTCGTGGGAGTTTGGCCAACCAGTTTACATGTGTTTTGTGGACTTGGAGAAGGCATTTGACCGCGTCCCTCATGGATCTTTGTGGGGGTGCTTCGGGAGTATGGGGTATCGGGCTTGTTGTTACGAGCTATTCGGTCTCTGTACGACCGTTGTGAGAGTTTAGTTCATATTGCCAACACTCGGTCGGAGTCATTCCCAGTGAGAGTTGGACTCCGCCAGGGCTGCCCTTTGTCACCGATCCTGTTCATAATTTTTATGGACAGGATTTCTAGGCGCAGCCAGGGAATGGAGGGTGTCATGGTTGGTGACCACAGGATCTCATCTCTGTTGTTTGCAGATGATGTTGTCCTGTTGGCTTCATCCAGCAATGACCTACAGCTCTTGCTGGGACGGTTTGCCGCTGAGTGTGAAGCGGCTGGGATGAGAATCAGCACCTCCAAGTCAGAGTCCATGGTCCTCAGCCGGAAAAGGGTGGATTGTCCTCTCCGGGTTGGGGACAGGCTCCTGCCCCAAGTGGAGGAGTTTTAAGTATCTTGGGGTCTTGTTCACGAGTGAGGGGAAAATGGAGCGAGAGATCGACAGACGGATTGGAGCAGCATCTGCAGTGATGCGGACGTTGTACTGGTCTGTTGTGGTGAAGAGGGAGCTTAGTTCTAAGGCAAAGCTGTCGATTTACCAGTCAATCTACGTTCCTACTCTCACCTATGGTCACGAGCTTTGGGTAATGACTGAAAGAACGAGATCGCGGATACAAGCGGCTGAAATGAGCTTTCTCCATAGGATTGCTGGACTCACCCTCAGAGATAGGGTGAGGAGCTCAGTCATCCGGGAGAGGCTCAGAGTAGAACCGCTGCTCCTCCACATTGAAAGGAGTCAGTTGAGGTGGTATGGGCATCTGATTAGGATGCCTCCTGGATACCTCCCACTTGAGGTGTTTCAGGCACGTCCCACTGGGAGGAGACCCCGGGGCAGACCCAGGACTCGGTGGAGAGACTATGTCTCCCAGCTGGTCTGGGAATGCCTTGGTATCTTCTCTGAAGAGCTGGAGCAGGTGGCTGGGGAGAGGGAAGTCTGGGCTTCTCTGCTTGAACTGCTGCCTCCGCGACCCGGACCTCCGGAAAAGCGGTAGAAGATGGATGGATGGATGGATGGATAGTTGGAGTATAGCATATAGATTAGGGATTAATGTATTATTTTTTTAGGGGAATGAATGAATGAACAGGGAGCATGTATGTATTCTGGTGTGGATGTGGCACACGGAGGAGGCATGTTGCGATACAGTCAGTGTGAAAATTTTAAACTATACGGCCAAATCTCTCGTCTGTGAAAAAGTATTCTGTCAACATATAAGGGAGGATAAGGGATTAGGACCTGTACTTATATAGCGCTTTTCTAGTCACAAAGACCACTAAAAGCACTCCACTAACACCCCATTCTAAGGACCTATCAGAGACAGATACCTAAGGCCAATTTAGAGTCACCAATTAACCTAACATGCATATCTTTGGATTGTAAGGGGAAGCCAGAGCTCCTGGAGTAAACCGACACAACACAGGGAGAACATGCACCTCCACACAGAAAGATTCCCCCCCGTGCCAGCCTGTGGATTCAAACCTTCTAGCTTCTCTGGAACCATCTAGCTGTGAGGCAACAGTACTAACCACTGTACTACTCTGCCCTCATATCTCATGTCTGTTTGTGCTCGCATGTCCTGATTAATGAAAAAAACACAGTTAAATACGAGGACAGTTAAGTATGAACTATTCGAAGACACAGCAGAGTTTTTCACTGCACAGATGAAAAAAAAAAAGAGTGTGTGGGTTTATGATTCAGTGGATAGTCCTCTTTTTAATTTAACTACTGGATCGCAGCAGGACCAGTCTGCCCTATACTGAGAAAAGAGCTGTCAAAGTGGCCCCAGAGCAGAACCGACAGGTGCGTGCGAAACCGACATTCACCATTATCAAATTTTGACAGTTTTTTTTTTTTTTTTTTTTTTACGATTTTTAACCTTGTCACTGTCATTATTTCAACAGAATGATTCCAAATGAAAATATCCAGACAGCTGTTTTGAATTAAAACAACAATTTTGCATTCAGCAGAGGAGATTTAAGGACCAGCCAAGATGAACGGCTCACTCTTTTTTGGTTTAAAAGAGGATTTCAGATGAATGATGATATAACTGAAGGAAATTCTGCAACTCTGTCAAAATCATGGGCAAAGACAAAGACTGGCATAATCTCTGAATTGTAACCTACAGCTCTCATCCATGCATAATTTTGATTGAGTCTCCCCAGTGTCAGCAGGGCTGTGGAGGAGATTTAAAAGCTCCTTAAAAGCTCCTTGCCCTTAAACACATTTTCACATTCTGAATTAACCCACATTGTCCTCAGCACAAAACATATTTGTCCTCCCACTGAAACATGTTCATATTAATATTAAGCCTTTGACCTTGCTCTTTATTAAAGGGAATGAGAGCAAAAACAGCCATTGGATTATTTTACGTTACGCCTCAAACACACCTCTGAATAATTTAGAGCATTAGGACAACCTCTTTGCACTTTGTGCTGGTGGAAAACTTGCTTTTGTGCTACTGTAATAGTGAAATGAACTTGGAAATGCCCAAATATGCAGTCCGCACCTTAGACAGTTACTAATGGACTGCACTGCAGTAATACAGCCGTTTGTGTTTGTCTCTTATCAAACATTTACCAACACTGAACTGGCTGTAATGAACCTATGAATATTAATTTTTACCAGTTGCAATTAATTTTAAGATATCTTAAAATAAGTTATAGATACCTAAAAAGGGGAAATGGCTTGTTGTGGTTCACTTTAGAGCTGCTTTTAAAAAAGTGACATAATGGCTTGTCACATACCTGCCTACACTACTATGCTAATGATTCTAATTGCATATCAGTGAATTTACCTTGAATGTTTTGTAGCTTTTGCCCTCCTTCCCTATTAGAAATTTTATATATTTAAAAGACCTGAAAAGGATTAAGCGGAAGATTAATGAATAAATGAATGAATGAATAAAAGAAAAAAAAAACAAATGTTAAAACAAATGGCCAAGAGTTACAGTTAAAACCACAAATGTCCTTAGACCTCAGAGGGTCAAACTGCTGTTGATTATTATTTTTGCTCTATTCTCTAAAAGGGAAGCAGGGTGGTTAATAATGAAAATGCCCACATCTGCTCATCACGCTGAAGTTCCTGCTTGTTCTCGCATTGGTTAACATCACAGTCCTGAGATCTAAATTTACACATCAGGCTTCGCACTTGTGAAAATGAGTCCATTTTCAGCCCCTGATGTCACGCTGAACCACGCCGACAGGAACACGCCATTGTCTGGTTGTGTGGAGCTCCCGGCAGCAGCGTGACTCGACTACTGCTTCTGTGAACCGGCACCGTATGAATAAATGAAGCGCGTTTTAGGGAAGAAGAACTTGATGCACAAACACACGCGGTGCTCTGTTGATCAGTGTTACCCAAGCCCGGTGTGTGCCAGCTGTTGGGAAACCATCTTGTGACGGAGACGGCGCGGCGTGTGAGGACAGCTCACCTGCCGGAACAATGACCCGCTTCTCCTCACTGGCGCCGCCGTTGGGTGGGGTGGTGGGCTGGGGGCTGATGCGGGGCTCCGGGTAGGACCCCTGGTATGCCACGGGGGCACCGTCGCTGCTCACGTGCCTGGAGCGCTTGGTGACGCTGCAGTCCACCGGGGACTCACGGCTGGAGGGGGACAACAGAGCAGAGGGGCCTTGGTCAGGGTTTTCAGGAAGGACTTAAACATTTAAACATTGCATCATCTTAATGATAATAATGATAATTAAACACTGCAAAAAGTGAAATCTAAGTAAGATAAAATATCTTAAATTAAAGGTATATATGCTTGATTACCATAGCACTGAAAAACATATTGAATGATAGTCAATTAAACACTGATGCTGGCAAAGTATCAGTGTTAGTACTGCTGGATCTCAGTGCAGCATTTGATCATGATACACTGCTAGATAGCCTTCTCCCTGGTTAAATGAGGACATGCATCATTTCAAATGGAAAGGTGGAAAGACTGTGGAAATCCACTAAACCTGAGGTACATCGGCTGTATCTGAAAGAACGTTTAATGGATCTTAATACCATGGTGAAAGGAGCAAGGATTTCCTATTTCCCCAGTTTGATCTCCATCAGCAGGAACAATCCTAAAACTCTCTTTGACACAATTAATTCCATAGTCAACCCTGCTCCATCTTCTCCTCCTGTTCAATGTCAGTGACTGCAAGAAGTTTTTGTCCTTTTTTGTGGACACAGTTGCAACTATGAGGGGTAGTTTTGTGAACTGTTTGCCTTCACCCTCAGTCTGTTCCCCAAAATGGCCTATTTTAAGTTCCTTTTCATTAATTTCTTTAGAGAACTTGTCAGAACTGGTGGGCTTTATGAAGTCCCCCTCCTGCATGCTAGGTTTTGTATCCACTCCCATGCTGAAGCAGGTGATCAGCGTTGTAGGCATCTCTCTGGTAAGCATCATTAACAGCTCTCTTGAATTTGGTTGTGTCCCCCCTCATTTTAAACATGCTATTATCCAACCTCTTTTTACAAAGCCCAACCTCAACCCAGCACAAAAATTATAGACCCATCTCTAAACTTCCTTTTGTTTCCAAGAAATCGGAAAAAGTTGTAGCCACGCAGCTCACTGATGTTCTTAATTACCATAATGTTTTGATAAATTTCAGTTGTTTTTTTGTCAGAAACATTCAACTGAGTCTATTCTTCTAATGACGTGTATCATGTCTAATGATATTTTGATGTCCTCAGATGCTGGCAAATGATCTGTTTTAGTGCTACTGGATCTTACCGCAGCTTTTGATACAGTGGATCATCATATCTTATTACAAAGGCTTGGAGAGTGTCTAGGGTTATCTGGGAAAGCCTGAGAAGGGTTTTCCTCTTATCTCTCTAACAGAAGTTTTATCGCTCTTAAATTTTAGAGCACTTCATGCTTCCCTCTGATGACAAGCTTTATGGAGATACTGATTTCATTTTCTAGCAGGACTTGGCACCTGCCCACGCTGCCAAAAGTACTAAAACCTAGTTTAATGACCATGGTGTTATGTTTGGAATAAAGGGAGACCGGAGTTGGTCTTATGCCAAGCAATGAACTCCACTTTATTAGAAGGAGCACTGAACTATATACAGAGTGCCGTAACCCACCTGATATCACACACAGGGGTGGATATGACAACACACACACACCACACAACATTCCCCTCCCCTTGCAAAAGTTCAAAATACACACAGTTCAGACCCACCCCAATTTAGGACCTGAATCATGCACTAAGGGAAATAGCAGGAAATGGTGAACTGGAATAGCTTAACACATTCACCCAAAACAACTAAAACTTGGACCATGTCTCTAAAATGTGTAAAATAATCCAACCACACATTCACATCTCACACCCAACACCATATAGGCATGTTTACAGTATAGTTATTTATGTCACACAACAGTCTATGGGCAGCCAAGGATAAAACCGGCTCAGAGGCCCAGGGCAGCCCCATAGCATGCGTACCACTGGCTGCCGCCTGCTCCCTGGATCAAAACCGACCTCCCCGGTGAGAATGTCCCTTCTCCTCACCCTCGACCGCTTCTCTCGTCTGGACCCGCAGTCCTGCTGCCCGGCACACAGTCCCTCTGTGCCTGTCAGTCTGGTCCCGACCATTTTCCGAACCGCTGCCGCCGTTGTAACCCCAAACATTCTGGCCCCCCGTGACCGAACTCCGGGGAAAACCAAAACTCGCTCGTTGGCACTGCTCCTTGACCCAGACGCCTTGCCGCTGCTCCCAGCACCCTTGTTCAAGGCACTCCGCTCCGCTGCCTCTATGCCCGGCTGTCGTTGGCCACTCCCGGCGCTCAGAGTATCACTCTTGTCGGCATCACTCACCGACCCAGGCGCTTCACCGCTGTGCCCAGCACCCTCATCCAAGGCACTCCGCTGTTCTGCCTCTGCACCTGGCTGTCGCTGCTGCTTCCTGGGGCTTCCAGCCTGCTTGCTCATGCTCTCCTGCTGTCCAGACTCCAGCTGCGGGGAACACTCCGTTTGCTGCTTTCCCTCTCTGCTGTCGCTGCTCACCGCAGCGTCAATAACACCAGCGCTATGGTCACACACCGTGCTGAGCTCTTCAGCTGCCTCGCCGTCTTCGGTAACCAGGAGCTCCCCCACTTGTGGCCCCGGTTTTGCCTCGAAGTCCAGCTGGTAGCTTGTAGCTTGATTTTGGCACACACCTACCTCCGTGACTAACTTCCTCATTGCCACTAACTGAGCCGTTAGCTTCTCCGAGCTAGCTAGCTTAGCTTGTTTTGGCGCCAACAGCTCTTCTACCCACAGCTGCGTGGTCCTTGTATGTTCGGTGAAATATTCAGCCAGCTGCCCGACAGCATCCACGTAAGACCCCGTCTCTCCCAACGTGCAAAGAATTGTCCGACTTTCCACGCCGAGATGGTGGGCCAGAAGTGCTCGACTTTGTACTCTATCGAGTCTACTTAGGCCCAGTGCCGCAATGTAACCCTCAAACATGGCCCCCCATTTTGGTCACAGGATCAACAAACTGTTGACCCCAAATTGTTCCCAGTTTGGGATCAATAAAGTACATCCATCCATCCATCCATCTCCGTAGGTTGAAGTCAGGATCCCAAGGTGAACCTGTGTACCAGGTTTGATGGCCTTAGCTTTATTCATTTTATAAATGTAGCATTTACCATAGTGCAACTGCAATGTTAACTCTGAACTTTGACCTTTGACCCCTTGACCCCAAACCCATAGTCCAGGCAGGTGATAAGTCATCCAAGATGTGTATTAGATACAGCTCCTGTATCGGTTTGAAAGGCCTACGTCATTTCTTTCAGTAGTTATTAAAAATGTGATCGCTGACCTTTGACCTCAAGGTCATCTGATGAGAGTGAAATTGCAATATGCACATCATCAGAGTATCTCAAACCATGGTACTAAGTTTCAAATTAATCAGAACAAAACTGCAGGAGAAGTTGATTTCACAAGACTGTTGCTGTCTATGAAGTGAGGTGAAACAGGAGGTCATAGGTCAGGGGCTACAATTCCTGCAGAAATCAGGAAGGCAGGGGGATAAAAATCCAGTCACTTTAGGCGTCTTCTTTAAAACTGTCTTCGCACATTCCTGTTTCTTTCTTCTTTTTTCTCTTTTGGGTGCCGCTATCCTATGCCATTACATTCATTCATTCCTTCATTCGTCCTCGGATTCACTACCGGCCCACATCCAACATTAATCAGGTCAAATGTCAGTTCTTAACCAATTAAATTAAGCAGGTGACACAGACGTACACCTCAACAAATAAATAGTTGATACGGCAAAACAAACCCTTCAATAAACATTGGGCATGGCAGAATTAGCAAGACAAAAAAAAATAAATATATAGAATTTCTTTTGGTGCCGCCACACAAGCCAGGGTCCCAGGGCTACTGTCCCGGTAAACCCTTGCTATAATCCGAGGCAGAACGCAGGCTGATCGCCTCCATGTCACGTTGCATTGATGCAGTAATTCATGCAAAAGGAGCCCCAACCAAATACTGAGTGCGTACATGGACATACTTTTCAATCGGCCAACATTTCTATTAAAAAAAACATTTTTTAAGCAGTAATTTTATGAAATATCTAATTCTTTGAGAAACTGAATTTGGGGTTTTCATGAGCCATAAGTCATAACCATCAAAATGAAAAGAAATAAACACAATCTATATAATATACGTATGAGTTTCACTTTTGAATTGAATTACTGAAATAAATCAACTTTTTGGTGACATTCTAATTTAATGAGATGCACCTGTAAATGTTCATGGAGACTCTTGGAGCTCAGTTTCCAGAAGACGGCAGTACAAATTTGTAAACAGTTACGTATATATAAATGGAGCTTTAAGAGCACACTGCCATTTCAAAAAAGAGATTTCCTGTTGCTGCAAAAATCTCTGACATTGAAGGTGATTTTTTTTTTTTTGCATTTTCAGCTGCGTGCAGATGCATTTCCTGTTGCAGTGTTTGCCTAAATATGTCTCCTGTCACTTCCCAGAGATATTAGCAAACCGTTTCTCTGCAGCACGGTTACACTGAAGAGGCTCGCAAGTGCAGGTTGATAACATGGTTAAATTAAACACACACACACACACACACACACACACACGTCACAGTTTGATCCAGTTTAAAGTATTGTATCGTCTCCATTATTCCAAATCTGCCTGAGCTAAAATATATCCGAACACAGACCCCCTGTGTGATAGATGCAAACTAGTGCCTGCGACCCTTTATCAAATGTTTTGGGAATATTCTGAGCTAGATCATTTCTGGTCCTCATTCTTTAGTTTATTCTCTAGAATATTTAAGAAAAACGTCTCTCCTTCCCCCCCGACTGCTAGTTTTGGTGTACCCCCAGCAAACACATCTACAACTTTCCAACAGAATAAGGCTCTCGCTTTTGCATCCTTACAAGCATGACGATTAATATTGTTGAATTGGAAAAATGCTGCCCCACCCACCCACACTCACCTCATTCGTAATATTAGGTCTAATCTTAAAGTGGAAAAGATTCGATACACTGTAAATGCTCTGGTTGATGATATTTCATCTTTGTTCATGCAACTGGCGACATCCCCCCATGTGTGTCCTGTCTTACGTGGTGCTGATTGTTTTTATGAATGAGTGGTGTGTACAGGGGTTTTGTTTTTTGTCATTATTTATTTTTCTTTAATTTTACTATTTTTTTCTTCCCTGTTTTGTTCAGGGTTTACCAATGTTTGGGGTGTTGATATATTGTGGATTCTTTGTTTTATATTCAGGCTGTGAATTTGTCTAAAATACTTAAAAAAAAATCAAACATACACACACACAAACGCACACAGACATTAGCTGTATGCACAGCTGTTTCTAGCCTTTTAAACAAAATAAACTTTATTCAAGAAAAGATAAAGTCCAAATATTGCTGTGGTTGCAACTGGTAAGGTGATTTATTATGGGGTTTATTCACCAGTTTAGCATGAGGTATAAATGTAAATTAGGTTTAAATTTGCAAGAACAAAGGTGCAAATATATGATAAAAGAAGCATGGATTTAAAAATGAAACAAGAGCACTCTGAGGCGAGTGCAATATCCCCCGCCCCTGTTTTCTTTGAAGATCCCAATACCTACTGACAGAGAGCAGTTTTCAACTTTTTGATCCCCAAACCACAGTCACACTTCAGGGTCAGAGGGTGAAAGTGTGCACCAAGTTTGGTGGGCCTAGCTTTACTCGTACAGTAATAAAGCATAAGGAATGGTAATGCTGACCTTTGACCTTTTGACCCCAAACTCATAGTCAGAGGCCAAGATCCCAAGGTGAACCTGTATACTAGGTTTGGTGGCCCTAACTTTACTCATTTTATAGTAATAGTAAATGTAGTATTTACCATAGTGCAACTGCAATGGTAACTTTAAACCTTTGACCCCTTGACCCCAAACCTATAGTTAGGTGAGGCTGTAAGTCATCCACGATGTGTATTAGATACAATTACTGTATCGATTTGAAAAGCCTACATTTCTTTCAGTAGTTACTGTGTTTACAAGATTTAGAGAAAAATCTGACCTGACCTTTGACCTCAAGGACATCCGATGAGAGTGAAGTTGGAATATGTGCATCATCAGAGTATAGCAAACCATGGTACCAAGTATAAAAACAATCAGAGCAAAACTGTATGATTTGTTTATGACACAAAAGTGGGACAGACAGATGGACGGCCGGACTAACCCATAACATAATCCCCCTGCTGTCTTCACCCAAAGGGCTCTTCGATCCCTTTGGGCTTTGACTGGCAGGGGATAAAAAGTCACAAATGACAATTTAATTACACAGAATAAACATTTAACCAGCATCCAGATGAGTGTTGCAAATTTACGAGAAACCAGTTGAAAATTTACAGGAAAACAAATAGCAAATTTACAAAACCAAAAAAAAAGCTAATTTAGGAGAAAAAAGTCATAATTTTTTAAGAAAAAAGTTGCAGATCTATGAGAAAAAGGTTACAATTTGAAAGGGAAAAATACAACAAAAAACTCTGCAAATTTATGACAAAAATTGCAAGTTTCTGAGGGGAAAATGTTGCAGATTTAAAGGAAAATCTATTTGAATAAGATGGCGGCGTGCATGGACGCTGCGACCCCTCTAGGTATCAGTGAATGTGAGAGTTTTGAGTGGTTTAATTATCCCAGACGTACAACTTACAACTGAGAGACCTTATTAAGCATCAAGGTAATGTACACTGCAAGAATTGCGGCGTTTGGGTGCAATTTGAACATTCTACGCCAGCATGGAATACTATCGGGGGTTAGGCTGGCAGCTACCCGGGAGAGGAGGAAGCGTAAGCGGCGCGAACGTAAACAAAGGAGAGGAAAGAGGGCCGGAATTCATGCTAGGCTAAAGGCTAACCCCTCCAGACCAGCAGTACCATCGCTCCTTCTTTCCAGTGTCCGCTCTCTCAACAACAAGCTGGACGAGCTGCATCTACTGAGAGAAACCCGCAGAGAGTGGAGGGACTGCTGTGTGTTTGCATTCATGGACACATGGCTACACGACAACATTCCTGACGCGGCCATTCAGCTGGAAGGGATGACATTGTTCCGTGTGGACAGGGAGGCTGCTAGCTCCGGTAAGAGTCGGGGGGGGGGGGGCTATGTATCTATATTAACAAGAACTGGTGTGTTAATGCCACGCTAGCAACTAAACTGGAGTGGTGGCTCAGTTGGTAGAGCATCCGCCCCACACCCGGGAGGCAGGGGTTCAAATCCCGGCCGGGTCATGCCAAAGACCATTTAAAAGTGGAACTTCCTGCCGTCCAGCTTGGTGCTCAGCAATAAAATGGAATGGAGGAGGGAACTCTGTGGCGGCGCTTTGCATGGCAGCGGCCCTCTGATTCTGCACTTGGGGTGTGTGTGATTTACACTGTAGATAGGTAAAGTACAATCTCGTTCTGCTGTACATGATTGGTTGTACGGTTGAATGACAATAAGGGTAATTTAATTTTATTTAAACACTGCTCTCCATTGGCGGAGTTCCTTATTGTAAACTGCCGGCCATTCTATCTGCCGAGGGAATTCACCAACGTGTTTGTAGCTGTTGTTTACATAGCTCCCAGTGCTAATGCTGAAGATAATGCTAACGAGGCACTCGGAGAGCTGCATGATGCTATCAGTGAATTTCAAACTTTACACCTGGACAGTTTTGTGGTGGTTGCAGGGGATTTTACTCACACCAGTCTAAAGACTGTGCTCCCCAAGTTCAAACAATGTGTGGACTTTAAGACCAGAGGAGAGAATATGTTGGACTTGGTGTACACAAATTTCCCAAATGCATACAAGGCAACACCTCGCCCCCATCTCGGCCATTCTGACCACCTATCCGTGATGCTGGTGCCTGCCTACAAACCCTTACTGAAGTGCAGCAGGCCAGTAGAGAAACAATTCAGGACTTGGCCAGAGGGTACAGCCTCGGCACTTCAGGACTGTTTTCTGCATACAGACTGGGAGGTTTTCAAAATAGCAGCCTCTCAGGGAGACAGGATTGATGTGGAGGAGTACGCTGAAACGGTCACCAGCTACATCGTGAAGCGCACAGAGGATGTTACTATATTGAAGACCTTCACTGCACGGGGCAACTACAAACCCTGGATGACTGCAGAGGTGCCCTCGCTGCTCACAGCCAGAGATGCAGCCTTCAGAGAGGAGAATAGGATTGCCCTCCGCTCAGCCAGGTCTGCGCTCGCAAAGGGAATTAAGATGGCGAAACGCGCCTACGCGGAGAAAATCCAGGGACATTTCTGTGACAAAGGGAACACCAAATGGATGTGGCAGGGAGTACGGGCGTTGACGGATTATAAGTCTAGGCAGGGGGTCAATGATGATGACGCTTTGCTTCCAGACATGCGCAATAACTTCTTTGCACATTTTGAAGCATCAAACCCGACAATCAGAGGGAGGGCTGGCCCATCTTCATCATCTGTGGGGCCAGCTGTCACCATCAACGCAGCGGACACACGGAGGACCCTAATCAGGGTTAACCCACGTAAAGCTGCAGGTCCGGACAACACCTCAGGACGTGTGCTCCGAGTATGCCCGAGTGAGTTGGCGGATGCCCTGACTGACTTATATAACATTCCCCTGAGTCAGGCCATCGTCCCCAGATGCTTTAAGACCTCTATCATAGTACCGGTGGCAAAGAAAGTGGTTGTGTCCTGTCTGAATGACTATCGTCCTGTCGCACTGACACCAATTGTGATGATGTGTTTTGAAGGGCTTGTTAAACCACACATCACAGCCTGCCTCCCTACATCACATGACCCGCTCCAGTTCGCGTATCGTTGAAATCGCGCCACAGAGGATGCTATAGTCACCACCCTGCACTCTGTCATTACCCACCTGGATCAGAAAGACACTTATGCCAGACTCCTGTACATTGATTTCAGTTCAGCATTTAACCCCTTGCACTCCGGTCAATTTCCCTAAAAACGCCAAAAAATAACATGCCCAAAGTAAATTGAAAGCTGTTCTTCAACCCTTTGCAGCATCTTCATGGGGTTGGCCTCATTTAAAAGAAAACACTTTGAATTTTTTGGCAAAACAGTCATAATCTCTCTAAGTGCTCCAGCCACTGAGTAGCAGTCATCTAAACATACTGAACTTGAAGAAAATAAATTTGGCCTGGGTGTTTTTTTGGATACAAATGCTTGCAAATAACACACAGCTTCAGATCCGGGCTAGAAAATGCAACAGAAATGTAGAACCAAGTGTTATCCAGCTGAGGTCAAAATTTTGTAACAATACCACAAAAAATTAATATATTACACAGCTTTGTTCTCAGGTAGTTCCCAGGCGTTTTTGAACTGTGCCAAATTGTGCCAAATGGCACAGTTTGGAAAAACGTCTGTAACTTTTGAATGATTCAATATAGAAGCTTGATCTTGGGCTCTAATGAAAGGTGACACTCAAGGCTGTGTGTGTGTGCGGGGGGGGTTGTCAACCCCCTCGCTACAGAGGACGGACATCGGCCATCGCTACATGACGGAATAGACTCATGTGGCGATGTGGCGACCGCGGCACAGTCACGGCGGCTTCCCCCCCACCTCGCTACAGAAGAGTAGCGGGGGGGTGGCATTCACAGTCCGGACGTGGCGCACGAACCGTGTACCACGGCGCACGGACTTCGGATTTCGTGCACCGCACAGTTGTAATTTACCGATCGGTCAAAAGTCATTTTTTGATTACAATTTTCAGGGATAAAGAATAATTTAGCTTATAACACTTACCTCTCCACAGCAGCAGTGTCCTGGCGAACTTCTCTTCCTTATTGTCAGACGAACGCGACGCTGGTCCCTTGTTACGGACTCGTGGTTCTGGTCTCGCGACCCGGTCAAAACATAATTCCATTATTGCGGTTTTGCACTTCCATGATTGCAGTTTTGGCGAATGATTTACGACCTTCGTCGTCAGCCTCCGTCGGTCTATGATGACCATGGAAGAGAATCCTAAACATCTATTCTGCTGGAATAAAAAAAACAAAACACCGCCTGTGGCTGAACAGGCCGATGCGCGAATGGCAGTCCCTGTCACACAGGTTGCACTTGTGGGTGGTCTCCGTGCTGCTGGGTCTGTGGCAGGTTCTTCCTGCGGGTCCTTTTTTTCATCTGCTGCAGCAATCTGTCTTCACCCAGCCTTACACAAAACAGCTTGTGAACTTCTGTGCTTCAGTTGGCTCGCTGCATTCACAGCGTTGGTAGGCGGGTCCTTCTTGCTAGGTTTTCAGTCATTGGCTCTTCAAGGTTTCAGAAACCCAATTCAAGGCTCTTATTAGTCGAATGAGAGGTCAATCATATCTGATCTGTTCGCGGCTGTGTCTGTAATGGAAGAACGGAAATGCAGCTTTTTTTTTTCAGTGCGCTCTTGGACGCAGCGCCCTCGTGCGTCCTAGAGCGCACGAGGGCGCTCTCGTGCACCCTCGTGCGCTCTGGGACGCAGAGACGTGCCTGTCCGCGGTACACTGGAGTGCAAGAGGTTAACATTATTATTCCCCAGAGACTGATGGAGAAATTACTCTTTCTCGGTCAGAATGCCACCACATGTCTCTGGATCCTGGATTTCCTGACCGAGAGACCTCAGTCTGTCCAGGTTGGAAACAACATCTCCAACTCCATCATGCTGAGTACTGGATCCCCTCAAGGCTGTGTGCTTAGTCCACTGTTGTTTACACTTTTAACACATGACTGTGTGTCCAGACACGAGGGGAACCAAATTATTAAGTTTGCGGATGACACCACAGTGGTGGGACTTATTCAGAGGGATGGGGAATCAATGTACAGGGAAGAAGTTAGAGACCTGGAGGGCTGGTGAAGGGAGAACAATCTGGTGCTCAACGTGGACAAAATGAAGATGATTATCAACTTTCGGCGGTCACAGCCTGAACATGTCCCTCTCTGCATCAGCGGCCATTCAGTGGAGAGAGTGAACATGTTCCTCAGAGTGCACATCTCGCAGGACCTGACCAGGAGCAAGAATTCGTTGGGGATCAGGAAGCGGGCCCAGCAGAGACTGCACTTCTTGAGGAAACTCAAACAGGCCTCTCTCCCCATCTGCATCCTCAGGACCTTCTACAGAGGTGTGGTGGAGAGTGTTCTGACGTACTGCATTGCAACATGGTACTCCAGTTGCAGTATGTCAGACAAAAAAGCTCTGCAGAGGATAGCTAAGGGAGCTGAGAAGGTAATTGGAGTTTCCCTCCCCTCTGTTCAAGAACTTTTTCAGAGCCGTTGTAGGAGCAGGGCACTGAACATTGTTAAGGACCACTCTCACCCTCTGCATAAACACTTTGAACTGCTGCCATCTGGCAAACAATTCCAGAGCATCAGAGGCAGAATCACCTGACTGATCAACAGCTTCCTTCTACAAGCTGTTAGGATGCTGAACAGTTGGTCCGGAATCCTTTACACATATTACTGCACTTTATAGACATTATGTATATTATAGTTTTAGTCAGTTTTAAGTATTTATTTCTCTTCACTACTTAGATTCACTTAGCCATTTTAATCGTTTTATATATGCATAGGCAGTCATTATCATTTTAACTGCAACTGTAACATTACTGTAATATCCAAATGTGTCTCAGGGATGTGTGAATGGCTGTCGGGGTGGGGGGTGTGAGTGTGTTTTTAAATTATGTTCTTTTTACGATACGGATGCCTAGAGAAACGCAATCTCATCCTGCTTGCACTACAGTTGTATGCATAGCATCATGACAATAAAGGTTGATTGATTGATTGATTGATTGATTGATTGATTGATTGATTGAAAAAGCTTGTTCCTGTCGCCAGCAGTCGCAGCTGCTACTGACTGCTGGCCATGCCATTTCCCGGCTTCTTGAATTGGCATGGCAGCAGGCAGCTTTGGGCATTTGAGCCAAAGCGGTGATGAAAGAAACAGATTGCCCTGTTCTTGCGTCTCTTGGCGTCCGTCCCGGCTACCACCAACGGCTCCTCGACCTCGCTGGAGTCCCTCATGGATGTTGGTTCCACTGCATTCACGCTGACAGCTCTGGATGCTAAAATGATGCGGTCCGCTTCCTGCGCCAGGGACGCGGTAGTCCTTGGTCACCAGCAGCGGCGAGTTGGCCAGGATCGCCCTCGCTGTAGCCGGTAGGTTCCTGAGGAACAGGTGGGCGAACAAGAAAGATTCGTTGTTCTTCCCCATCAGCGCCAACACGCTCTCCATGAGCTCCATGGTTGATCTGCCACCTGACTCTGAACGTGTTAGGAGTCTCTCTGCCCTCTCACTGTCGGACAGGGTATAATACTGGAGTAGCATCTGCTTAAGCGCTTCATATTTCCCCTGGGCCGGCGGCTCCTGGAGTAGGCTCATTACCTGTTGCGTGGCGCACACATCCAGCGCAGTGACCATATAGAATATTCTGTGTTGTCCGCTGTGATCCTGCGGAGTGCAAACTGGACTTCTACATGAAGGAACCACGTGGTCGGATTGTGAAGCCAGAAGTCAGGGAGCTTGACCGTGACAGCGCACACGGCGCTGGTGTTCTCCCTCTGGGTTGTCTCCGGGGCAATGTTCGGCTCGTTCTCCGTGGCATGTATTGGGGTCACCAATGTGGAAGAAGAAAGCAGACGAGGCAGTGAGCTGAATGACACATGAACTTCATTCTTCTTCCAACATCAAGTACAGAAAAGAATCTCCCTGGGTCTCTGGGTGCCTCCTTTTTATAACCTTTATTTCCGTCCCATGAGACCCAGGGAGCCAAAACAATACAATCAGTGGACAAAGACAAGCGTGGCACATTAACATCATGTAACGCCAGTCCCGCTTTTCACACCCTCTCTTCCTCCAGCGGCTCTGGCATCTCCTGAACTTCCCAGGGGGCGAATAGTCCTTTCTGCTACGTCTGAGACCCCCTGGTACCACTTCCTCCTTCAGTCCTTTGTTTCATCTTCCCCCGGCTTCCGACTCTGGGTGGAGAACCCCACACACAGTGCCACCACAGTGCCTGCTAACTCCAGGTCTTTCTGGAGCTCTCCATGAATGGTCTTTGGCTCTTGGATAACTCTTCTGGTAATTCTTTTGACTCTATCAGAAATCTTGTGAGGTGCCCCTGGTCATGGCTGTTTTTATGGTAAAATGATGTTCTTTTGACTTCCAAATGATGGCTCAAACAGTGCTTACTGAAACATTCAACAGTTTAGAAATGTGCCTGTAACCAAAACCATCATTATGTTTTGCAACAATAAGTTTGCAAAAGTCTAGATAGAGGTTTTTGCTTCTTCCCATCATGAGTTCTTTATGGTGATCGTGGGTTCGATCCCAGCCCCCGACCAACAGTGATCTGTGTGGAGTTTGCATGTTCTCCCCGTGTTGCGTGGGTTTACTCCGGGATTTCTCCGGTTTCCTCCCACATGCCAAAAAAAAACATGCATGTTAGGTTAATTGGCTGTTCTAAATTGTCCCTAGATATCTGTTTCCTATAGGCCCTTAGAATAGAGGGTTAGTATTAATGAAAGCGCTTTGAGTGGTCTTTGTGACTAGAAAAGCGCTATATAAGTGCAGGTTAGTTAGTTAGTTAGTTAGTTAGTGTGACAACATGATATTCACAGACCTACCAGTCAGGACTTAACCAGCTGAAATTAATTTGCACTCATGGGGGAGTGGATGGCTTCCTATATTCTGATGGATTTCAGATGATTTTTTTTTGCCTTTCTATGCCTTTTTGCACCTCTTGTGTGCCTTCATGTGTTCAATACTTATTCCCTATGTCATTCCACTTTATTAAATATAATTATTTTGTGAATACAGTTGCCTTGATTTCTTTGTATGTATGGATTACTTGGGTTGTTACTGATATCTGGTGGAACTCTCAGGTCAATGACTCCATCAGAAATATGTTTAATGAGAAAAATGTTGATGTGTTCAATACTTATTTTCCCTGCTGTATATGAAAATAGTTGCAGATTTAAAATTAGTGCTTCAGATGCATTTTATTCTATTATGTAACATGATTTAAACAAGAATACTCTGAGGCAAGTGCAATTGGAGTGGTGACTTAGAAGTAGAGCATCCGCCCCACAACTGGGAGGTCGGGGTTCTAGTCCCGGCCGGGTCATGCCAAAGACCATATAAAAATGGAACTTCCTGCCATCCAGCTTGGTGCTCAGCACAAATGGAATGGAGGAGGGAAATGTGGACAGCAGTGGCTCAGGAGGCAGAGCGGGTTGTCTAATAACCGGAGGGATGGTGGTTCGAATCCTGCTCTCCCCAGACATCCTGCTATTGTGTCCTTGGGTAAAATACTTTACCCACCTTGCCTCCAGTGTCCATGACACAGGGTATGAATGTGTTTAAATGTTTGGTAGTGGCTGGAGAGGCAGCTGGCGTGGTTTGGCAGCTACATCTCCCATCAGTCTGCCCTAGGGCAGCTGTGGTTACAATAGTAGCTTATCGCTACCATTGTCTGTGGAGTGAATGAACAATGTATCCATTTTAAAGCGTCTTTGAGTGTCTATGAAAAGTGCTATATAAATCTGATGCATTATTATTATTAATATCCCCCACCTCCCTTTTCTTTGAAGATCCCAATACTTACTAACTGAGAGCAGTTTTCAACTTTTCAATATTATTACTGTGGCAGAACCAACACTATGATAAGCCCATCATCCATGAACATATAACAAAGTATACAACCCATAGTTGTACGTCAGGATCCCAAGGTGAATCCATATAGCAAGTCTGATGACCCTAGAGGGTTTTACACGTTCTATAGTAAGAGATCATAAGGAGTGCCAACCTTGACTTTTGACCTTTTGACCCCAACCCTGTAGTCAGAGGTTTTGGTCTCAGAGTGAACCTATGTACCAGGTTTGGTGACCCTAGCTTTCTTTGTTGTTGAGATACAGTGGGGCAAAAAAGTATTTAGTCAGCTACCAATTGTGCAAGTTCTCCCACTTAAAAGATGAGAGAGGTCTCCAGTTTTCATCATAGGTATACCTCAACTATGAGAGACAAAATGAGAAAAAAAATCCAGAAAATCACGTTGAAGGATTTTTAATGAATTAATTGGTAAAGGGACTCAAATCCTGCAGTGCCAGACGTGTCCCCCTGCTTAAGCCAGTACATGTCCAGGCCCGTCTGAAGTTTGCTAGAGAGCATTTGGATGATCCAGAAGAGGACTGGGAGAATGTCATATGGTCAGATGAAACCAAAATAGAACTTTTTGGTAAAAACTCAACTGGTCGTGTTTGGAGGAGAAAGAACACCATACCTACTTTGAAGCATGGAGGTGGAAACATCATACTTTGGGGCTGTTTTTCTGCAAAGGGACCAGGACGACTGATCCGTGCAAAGAATGAATGGGGCCATGTATCGTGAGATTTTGAGTGAAAACCTCCTTCCACCAGCAAGGGCATTGAAGATGAAACGTGGCTGGGTCTTTCAGCATGACAATGATCCCAAACACACTGCCCGGGCAACAAAGGAGTGGCTTCGTAAGAAGCATTTCAAGGTCCTGGAGTGGCCTAGCCAGTCTCCAGATCTCAACCCCATAGAAAATCTTTGGAGGGAGTTGAAAGTCCGTGTTGCCCAGCGACAGCCCCAAAACATCATTGCTCTAGAGGAGACCTGCATGGAGGAATGGGCCAAAATACCAGCAACAGTGTGTGAAAACCTTGTGAAAACTTACAGAAAACGTTTGACCTCTGTCATTGCCAACAAAGGGTATATAACAAAGTATTGAGATGAACTTTTGTTATTGATCAAAAATACTTATTTTACCGAGGAATTTACCAATTAATTCATTAAAAATCCTTCAATGTGATTTTCTGGATTTTTTTTTCTTATTTTGTGTCTCATAGTTGAGGTATACCTATGATGAAAATTGGAGACCTCTCTCATCTTTTAAGTGGGAGAACTTGCACAATTGGTGGCTGACTACTTTTTTACCCCACTGTATAGTTTATAAGCCATTTTGACATCGACGTCACAAAACCATACGCACACTTCACAGTCACAGGATGAACCTGTGTACCAAGTTTGGTCACCCTAGCTTTACTCGTTGTCTAGTAATAAGGCATAGGGAATGTTGACCTTGACATTTGACCTTTTGACCACAAACCCATAGTCAGAGGTCAGGATACCAAGGTGAACCTGAGTACCAAGGTTGGTCACCCTAGCTTTACTCGTTGTACAGTAATGTTAAACTTGACCTTTGACCTTTTGAACCCAAACCCATAGTCAGAGGTCAGGATACCAAGGTGAACCTTCATACCAGGTTTGGTGGCCCTAGGTTTACTTGTTTTATAGTAATAGTAAATGTACCATTTACCATAGCGCAACTGCAATGTTAATGTTGAACTCTGACCCCTTGACCCCAAACCCATAGTTAGGTGAGGGTGCAAGTTGTCCAAGATGCATATTAGATAAAACTACTGATCAATTTGAAAAGCCTACATCATTTTTTTTCAGTAGTTACTGTGTTTAGAAAATTTAGGGGAAACGTGATCTCTGAACTTTGACCTCAAGGTCATCCAATGAGAGTGAAATTGCCATATGCGCATCATCAGAGTATATCAAACCATGATACCAAGCTTCAAAACAATCGGAACAAAACTGTAGGAGGAGTTGATTTCACAAAAGTGGGACAGACGGACCCACAGACGGACTGACCCATAACATAATCCCCCTGCTGGTCAAAGCCCGAATAAAAAGGTTTGTGAAGAACTGGGAGGGGGACACAACACTCTTTTTTCAAGATTTGTCCCCCTGTCCCCCCCATGATTTTCACTTATGTCTGGAATGGACACCCTCTCCCCACTCCCTACTCCACCACTGTCAGCTTCCACATTGCCACTGAGTTAAAAAACAGAACAATGACCACATATCTTTAGGGTCTTGGGTTGGTGACGTGGACTTGTGTCAGACGTACAGTCACAGATATCCCGGGAACCCTGACTCACCTGGTCCCGTTGATGTGTTCGCCTCTCTTCCCGGAATTCTGAGCAGCCGACCCCACCCACTCTGGCTCGGCGGGCTCAGGGCTCTGCTTGGAGGCATGGCCGAACCCCGTGGGCGATGTCATCTCCACCTTCATGTGCATGACCGGGGTGTAGGGCGGCTCGAATATGGGCTGTTCCTCAGTCACGACGGACAGCGCTTCCTGTCCAACACAGAACACAAACTCTTCAGGTCAATGCCAAAGACATACTGTACGCAAATAGAGTATTAAAAAAGACTGTAGCAAAAGGACTCTAAATTTGGACTCTTTTGTTTTAAAGTAGCAGTGTCAAATTCAATTAAAGAAAACTTAATTCATTAACAAACTTAGTTCAGAAAGGCAAACATAAACAGACTTCAGTTGGCTACATTTTTTTAGAGAGCGGCATCATCAGAAGGGGATTTATTTTTAACAAGGGGGATGGGGGAGTATTCAGCAATTTAGCATGAGGTACAAATGTCACACATATAAATGAGATACACATTTGCAAAAATAAAAGTGCAAAAATATGAAACATTCTAATTTACGTTAAAAAGGTCACAAGTTACAACTGATTTACATAGAATAAAAATTTAACCAGCATCCAGATTAAATTTGCAAATCTACAAGAAAAAAGTTGAAATTTTGCAAGAAAAAGGTTGAAAATTTACAAAGAAAAGACTGCAATTTCAAAAGAAAAAACACTACAAATTTAGAGGAAAAAAACTGCAGTTTTTTGAGAAAAAAGAAAAAAATGCAAATTTATTGGAAGAAAAGTTGCATATTTATGAGAAAAAATTGCAAATCTAAGAGAAAAAGGTAAAAAAAAATTGAGAAAAAAGTTACAAATTTATGAAAAAAGTTGCAATTTTACACAAAAAAGTTATAAATTTTTGAGAAAAAAGCTGCAAATTTGCAAGAAAAAAATGCAAATATACGAGAAAAATGTTGCAAATTTACAAGAAAAAGTTATAGATTTTAGAGAAAAGTTGAAAATTAACAACAAAAACATGCAAATTTATGAGAAAAAAGTTACAAATTTAGAGAAAAAAGTTGAAATGCAAATTTATGAGAGAAAAGTTGCAGATTTATTGGGAAAAAGCTACAAATGTATGAGAAAAAAGTTACAAATTTTTGAGAAAACAATTATAAATTTGCAAGAAAAAAAACTGCAAACTTTGGAGAAAAACGCTGCAAATTTACACAAATAAAAATAACAAATTTACAAGAAAAAAGTTGCAAAATTAATTATAAAAAATGATTGGCTTTTGTCAAAAGAAAAAGTTTTCTTTTCATATGGTATACACAAGCAATATGCATTTGAAATACTGGTGTGGAAGAATTTTTATCTTTTTTAATGACTCATAAATCAAAGTGGTATTTCTGATGAGATTTGCCCCAAGTACCTCAAGGCTCTGGATGTTGTAGGGCTGTCATGGCTGACACGCCTCTGCAATAATGCGGGGAAGTTGTGGACTGTGCCTTTGGCATGACAAACTGTGGTGGTTCCTGTTTCTAAGAAGGGGGACCAGAGGGTGTGCTCCAACTTTAGGGGAATCACACTTCTCAGCCTCCCTGGGAAGGTCTATGGAGAGGAGAGTCTGACCACTGGCTGAACTCGGATTCAGAAGGAGCAATGTGGTTTTCGTCCTGGCCGTGGCACATCAAACCAACTCTTTACTCTCTCGAGAATCCTCGAGGGTTCATGGGAGTTTGCCCAACCAGTCCACATGTATTTTGTGGACTTGGAGAAAGCATTCAACCACATCCCTCTTGGTCTCTTGTGGGGGGTGCTTCGGGAGTATGGGGTACCAAGGTTGTTGCTACAAGCTATCCAGTCTCTATACAACCATTATGAGAGTTTGGTTTGTATTGCCAACACCCAGTCAGATGCCACTAGGGCTCCCCTTTGTCACCGATCCTGTTCACAATGTTTATGGACAGGATTTCTAGGTGCACGGAATGGAAGGTGTCATGTTTGGTGACCACAAGATCTCATCTCTGCTGTTTGCAGATGATGGTGTCCTGTTGGCTTCATCAAGCAATGACCTACAGGTCTTACTGGGACAGCTTCCTACTGAGTGTGAAGCGACTGGGATGAGAATCAACACCTCCAAGTCTGAATCTATAGTTCTCAGCCAGAAAAGAGTGGATTGTCCTCTCCGGGTCACGGACAAGCTCCTGTCCCAAGTGGAGGAGTTTTAAGTATCTTGGGGTCTCATTCATGAGTGAGGGGCAAATGGAGCAAAAGATTGACAGATGGATCGGAGCAGCCTCTGCAGTGATGCAGATGTTGTACTGGTCTGTTGGGGTGAAGAGGGAGTTGGACTCAAAAACAAAGCTGTCGATTTAATTACCTCCGCCAGGAGGTTATGTTTTTGCCGGGGTTTGTCTGTCTGTTTGTTTGTTTGTCTGTCTGTTGGTTAGCAAGATAACTCAAAAAGTTTTGGACGGATTTCGATGAAACTTTCAGGCATTGTTGAAAATGGTACAAGGAAGAACTGATTAAATTTTGGGGATGATCCGGATCACCGTCCAGAAGAAAACCGCCATTACGGAAAATGCCATTTTCGTCAATAACTACTGAACCACTAATCCTATCATTGTCAATCCAATTGCTAGTCATATGTTTTTATGGTCAAGGAATCTCAAAATGTACACACAAACACTGTATGGGGGGAACTGTGGCCGCCATTACGGAAAATGCCATTTTCGTGAATAACCACTGAACCACTAATCCTATCATTGTCAATCCAATTGCTAGTCATATGTTTTCATGGTCAAGGAATCTGAAAACGTACACATAAACACTGTATGGGGGGAACTGTGGCCGCCATTACGGAAAATGTCATTTTCGTGAATAACTACTCAACCACTAATCCTATCATTGTCAATCCAATTGCTAGTCATATGTTTTCATGGTCAAGGAATCTGAAAACGTACACACAAACACTGTATGGGGGGAACTGTAGCACTTGGTGGAGGTCTGCGCTCTACGAGTGCTTTTCTAGTTAATTAAGTAATTTGTCAATCTACGTTCCTACCCTCACCTGTGGTCATGAGCTTTGAGCTATGTCCGAAAGAATGAGATTGCGGATACAAGTGGCTGAAATGAGTTTTCTCCATAGGATTGCTGGACTCATTCTTAGAGACAGGGTGACGAGCTCAGTCATCCAAGAGAGGCTCAGAGTAGAATCCCTGCTGCTCCACATCAAAAGGAGCCAGTTGAGGTGGTTTGGGCTGATTGATCAGGATGTCTCCTGGACGCCTCCGTCTTGAGGTGGTTCAGGCGGGGTCTCCTCCGGGGTAGACCCCGGACATGGTGGAGAGACTACGTCTCCCAGTTGGTCTGGGAATGCCTTGGCATCCTCTCAGAAGAGCTGGAGCAAGTGGCTGGGGAGAGGGAAGTCTAGGCTTTTCTGCCTGAACTGCTGCCTCCGTGACCCGGACCTCCGAAAAAGCAGTAGAAGATGGATGGATGGATAGATGGTATTTCTTTTAGAAAAATACTTAGTCACTACAATAGTACTGCAACATGAGAAAGAAATATCAACATTTGAAAGATCTGATGTGCTTTAATGTGGAGATACAGAGGGCCAAAACTGCTCCGAAGCACAGACAAAACTTTTTTTGTAGTTTTCAGCAAGCTATAATTTGGCAAATATGCAACTGTGGATCTTCTTTTATAGAAGTTAAAGACATCTTGTACCTTACAACTCCCGAACATTTCATGCGTCTATCATGAATAGATCAAAAGTATTGACTCAACATCTTTTTCTGTACCACTCATTTTCAGGGTCACACCCCATTTTTAGAACTCTCATCATCAAATACCTCAAAAACTAATGAGGATATTATGCTGAAATTTTGTATGGTGGTTACTAAGATTAATAACATTATTTTTGGAAAAGAATGAAGCAAATCGGAAAGGATCAGTCATGAGGTCTCTGGTGATTTCACATAGACTGACTCAATGAACTTTCATGGAGGTTTCATGGAGGCGTCTATATTGGTTTTCCAACTTCACTAAAATGTCACGCTGTAACACATTCAGTCATTCAAGCGACAAGCTGGGAAAATCCAACTGGGGAAACTTCAGGAGTGTGCTATATTCAGAGATGGGTAGAGTATGCAAAAATTATGACATTAGTAAGTAAAAGTAGTTGCCAAAAAATTATTTGAGTAACAAACAGAAAGTATTTATGTGCTTCTTTAACCTGCAGTTATATTACAGGAGACATCCTCATCATCCTGGCAAAAAAAAAAAAAAAAAAAAATGAAAACACTTCTGAAGTTTAAAGGGGTCATCAGTGGCACTTTTTCCACATTTTAACAGCTCACACGTCTTAGTGAAGTGTTTGTGACATATTTTATTCACATTTGTTTTAATTTTGTAATTATTGAAGCAAATTTGTTTTTAATTTTTCCTGGCTTTCTTGAACCATCCTGATTTAAAGCCTGTCACTTTAAGAAACATCCTTCAGCTGTTCAACTCCACCCTCCCTCTTACATTAGTCAGCCATTAGCTGAGTAGCTTCTATCCTCCTAACTTGGATGAGCAGCTCTTGTTCACTGATCCATAGTCAGTTGTGTATCTGGCTTCGCTCCAGCCCATTTCACAGCAACCTTGCCAGGATGCCACAACAACTCGCCAGTGCTGCGTGACCCACTGATTGCCGTAACCCGGGGCTGCTGACCAAGCCAAGCTGCCAAGCCACGGGATCTCAAAGTGCAGTCTCTCGCTCCACGGGACTCCGCTCCTCTTCCGCGGCTAGCTGGGGAATACACCGTCACAAAGCACCTCCCTTACATTGCCTGTGAGAGTACAGCAGAGTCATTCAGAGCCCCGGAAGATGGTGGGGGAGTTTGGGTCACGGCGTAGGCAGTTGCTGCAACCAGCACCGGAATCACAGTGAAACCACTGGGAGATGGGCCGGAAAGACGCGAGGTATATTGTGGACTGTGGACTGGTGAACCAGGTGGTCATCATCATCATCATCATCATAATAATAATAGCAGTCTGTCGGAGGTGACAATGACTGTTTCATTTAGGTCTGATCAGATTCCTCCATGCAGCTCTGTTCTTCGCTTTCTGCTGCCAGGAACTCCTGACCTTGTTAACCCGGGCGACATCAGAGCCGGTATGAGTTGCTTTCTGACTGACCATTTCATGAAACTGCTTAATGGCCCCCCTCACCACTGGTGTCCACCACTTTGTTTTGGGGTTGTCACCATGAGATGCACCGACGACCTTGTGGCCGCAGCTCTGGGCAGCTGTTTCAACAATGGAGGTGGAGAACATGACCCATTCAGACTCCATGTCTCCAGACTCCCTTGGAATGTGGTCAAAGTTCTTCCATAGGTGAGAGTTGAAAACCACCCGGACAGGGGCCTCAGCCAGACGTTCCCAGCACACTCTCACTATACGTTTGGGTCTACCAGGTCTGAATGGTGTCCTCCCCTACCATCAGATCCAACTCACCACCAGGTGGTGATCAGTTGACAGCTCTGCACCTCTCTTTACCCAAGTGTCCAAGACATACGGATGCAGGTCTGATAAAACGATAACAAAATCGATCATCGACCTGTGACCTAGGGTGTCCTGGTGTCAGGTGCACAAATGGACACCCTTATGCTTGAACATGGTGTTCGTTATGGACAAACTGTGATTAGCACTGAAGTCCCCCAGTAGAACAATGAAGTCTCCAAGAGGAGCAGCCTCCAGCACCCAAGTCACAGACTCCAAAAAGAGTGGGTACTCTGAACCGTCATTTGGTGCATAGGCACAAATGATGGTCAGGACCCATTTCCCAACCCGAAGGCACAGGGAAACAACCCTTTCGGCCATCAGGGAAACACCTATATAAAAGCCGCAAGGTGGGGGGATACGAGAATACCCACCCCTGCTTGCCGCCTCTCGCCTGGGGAAACTCAAGGATAGGCCAAGCACCAGCCCCTCTCTAGGAGACTGGTTCCGGCACCGGAGCTGTGTGTTGAGGTGAGGCCAACTATATCTAGCTGGTATCTCTCAACCTCATACACCAGCTCAGGCTCATTCCCCACCAGAGAGCTGACATTCCATGTCCCAAAAGCCAGTTTCGGAAGCTTGGGATCAGACCACCAAGGTCTCCGCCTTTGACCGCCACCTAGTCCACATAGCACCAGACCCCCATGGTCCCTCCTGCAGGTGGTGAGCACACTGGAGGGCGGACCCATGTAGCTCCTTCGTGCTGAGCCCGGCCGGGTCCCATGGGTGGAAACTCCTTCACCAGGCGCTAGCAATCAAGCCCCTCCCCCAGGCCTGGCTCCAGGGTGGGGCCCCAGTAACCCCATACCGGGTGGGGTACACTGAATCCTTGTTTTAGCATTCATCATGAGAGTCTGTTGGATCGTTCTTAATCTGGCCCTTCACCCAGGACCAGTTTATCATGAGTGACCCTACCAGAGGCAAATTGCCCCGAACAACATAGCTCCTGGGATCACTAGGACTAGGGCATGCAAACTCCCCACCACGATAAGGTGACGCTCCATCAGCTGTGATCCATGATCCATTTTATTTTATTTTATTTTAATAATCTCTAGCCTTTGTATGTGTGTGTAGCAGTGCTCGGTCTGCTGATGTAGTCACGTTCGTGTACGTTCCCGGCTAAAGCAGTTTTTGCTATTGCTGGAAGTAAGTGATGGTAGAAATGTGCTCCGCAAACAAAAGTTATTGTTGAATTACTTAAAGTGATTTAACTGTTGTAACTTGTTCTACTATGTAATGGTCACTTCATTTTGTGAGAGCCATGCTAAGTTTTGAAGTTTGATAGTTCAAGTTTTGTACAAGTTTTCAGTCTAAAAGACGGCTACTCGTACGTTAGCATCCTAAGCTAACTGCTAAGTAACCGTTAGCTATAAACAGCTAGTTAATAATGGTCATTACGTTTCTTATCAGGAGTTGAGCATGGCAGCTGCTTCCACACAGCTCATATATGTCTCTCTGTTACTGCACAGACCTCAGTAAAGAAACCTATGCAATCCCGAGCTGCTTCCTGTCCTTTTGTTGAAGAACGCAGAACACAGCACAAAAATAAGACACGGGTTACATAAACATGCAGAAAACGTGCAAATCAGTAACCAAGACCACAATTCTATTTTGTTGTTCGAACTGGGGCAGGGGGTGTATGTTAAAGGTGGAGTCTAATTGAGATTGAAGTCCGTCTTCCTGTGTGTGCGTTCAGGCCTTAATGCAGAAAACGTGCAAAATGCAGAAAATGTGCAAATTGGTGCATTTGCGTCCGAGGGATAGCGCCAGCTAATATTTGGCCTTGAGATTCTGCTGTCACCGGAGTAAAAGTATCAACACTGGAGAGTAAACTAGTTTGAAAGTGAGACTGCCACTCACCTGCAGGCAGATGGACCGGGAGCTCTGCAGCTGAAAGAGAGTGTCTGTTGTTTATCAACCCATGTACTCCCACTACAGATGTGCTAAAGAGGGCTAGCAGCCGGCTAGCAGTGTAAACAACCATCATCCAGGTGAAGGTTTGGAGGAGGCTGTGACAAATTTCCAGGTGAGAGCCCCTCCAGATAACGTTGTAAACTTAAACCTGACGGCATTTTGGGGATTTCCACAGCAGTCAGAATGCAGCTGCAGAAGTTATGAAGGCAACTCTGCTCCTCTGCAATTCGCTCAGACGTGAATTCACATCTGCTCGCTGTTTACATGAAGTTAGCATGTAATTGCGCCACGTAAAAAAATTTGTGCTTGGTCTGAGTGCACCTTAAGAGTGACACCTTCTGTCCAGGAGGTCAGAATGTTGTCTCTATCACCTTTAATTGAGGACTACATACACACTCACAGGGATTCAGTCTGGTTAAGTACAAAAATACAGAGCTGGCTGAAGCACTGCTAATGGTCAGGAAGCTTTGATATGACTTATCAGCTTAGGATTACTTTAACTGCAAAAACACATTACCTTATACTAGCTAAAATTAGGTTCCTTACTCTGTAACACATTGCACAAAATAAAAATTTACCCCCAGTGCTGCATATAGTACATGAAGTGTAGCTCTTTGTCTCCATCAAATAATTATATCTATATTTTGGAACATTTTTTCATCAGATATTTTCCATCTCAGGTTTACTTCATGTTTCAGACACCAAAACAGTATCTGGTGTTCCTCACGTGATGAAAACTTTAGTGTGAAACACAAAAGCAATGGGAGGTTGTGAAACACAGAGAGAAAAAAAAAAAAAACAAGCTGTGAAGGCACCCTGGAAGTCTTCCTAATCATCGAGAGCATCAGTAACCAAGACCACAATTCTATTTTGTCGTTAGAATTGGGGCAGGGGGTGTATGTTAAAGGTGGAGTCTAAGTGAGATTGAAGTCCGTCTTCCTGTGTGTGCGTTCAGGCCTTAACCACCCAGAGATGGCACAGTTCCTCCCACGCACTACTCAGGACGGCCAACAACGCTGGACCTGTTGTTCTCATTACAAGTGCGTGCCTGAGCGTTGCATCTGCGGCTGGTTTAAGCGAGTGTTTGTTTAGAGGAGCCGAGCATTGTCTTTGGGCCTTGTACGTCAGAGTCGCGCTTTCTCTGTGGCCTACAGGAAGCCTGGCCGCCATGTGCACGGGAACCTTTTGGCTCAGGCCAAGGGAGAGGAAATGGTGGATGAAAAGAGGGGTGGGGGGCACAGTGTAAAAAATGTGGGTCGTTTTAAAGCTGGGAAACAACCCTGGTCACGAGAAGAGAGGGGGGACTGGTTCAGCTGGCAGAAAGGAGAGTTCTGTCTTGATTGAAGTGCCGCTCTCGCATTGTTTCTACCTGAGTGTTTTTAGCTCAATTGTTGTTAAACCGCATCTTGATGTGTGGCACAAAGTGTGGCATTTCCTCCACGCTGCACAAAAAAATTATAATAGTAAAGTCAGTGGAAATATTTGGTGCTGTACTTTAGGAAGTGAGCACAACATTTTAAGAGTGGCTAAATAACAACATTATTTGAAAAGGCTGCTGAGCATCTGAGGACTGATAATAACAAGGAAAATATCATTTCCTAAAGAAAATGCGGTGTGAATGCTATAAGCTGGATCTGCTTTCCTCAAGTTCTAAAATATAAAGCTTAAAGTTTAAGCTTAAGAGTAAAATAGCTTAAAGGTGAATAGTTAGCTTAAAATTGTAAATGGCTTAAAGCTGATCTAAGTTAGCTTAAAAGACAAATATCTGAAAATTAATCCAAATTAACTTTAAACGGCTTTTAACAAGTTAAACCTTTAGCATCTTTAATTTAACTAACTTAAAAGTTAAAGGGCTCACTGCACTTTTTACACATTTTAACAGCTCACTTATGTCTTAATGAAGTGCTTGTGACATTTAATTATTGAAGCATATTTGTTTTTGATTTTTCTTGGCTTTCTTCAAACGCTCGGATTTATAGCCTATCACTTTAAGAAACAGACTTCAGCTGTTCAACTCCACCCTCCCTCTTATGTCAGTTAGCCATTAGCTGAGTAGTTTCTAGCAGGTGTTCTGTCACTGGTGCCTTCCAGCTTGAATATGCAGCGCTGGTTCACCGATCCGCAGTCGTTTATGCATCTCGCATCATCCCGGCCCGTCCAACAACCCCCGCTGAGACACCATATTAAACTGCCAGCACCGCATGCTCCACCGATCGTCGAAAATCGAGGCCGGTGGCCGAGCCACAAGATCTCAAAGGGCAATGTCTCGCTCCGCGGTACACCGCTCCTCTCGCAGGGGAAGGGGGGTCTGCCTCATCACGAAGCAGCTCCCCCACGCTACCTGTGAGAGTATGCCTGGAGGATGGTGAGGGACTTGAGCCAGCAGCCCCAGGCAGCATTCCCGGGTCAGGCTGCTGGCTCTCAGCTTCCCGTGAGTGACATGCCGGCGACCCACTGTGAAACCACTGGCACACAGGCTGGAGCGACGCGAGGCACTTTGTGGACGCGGACCAGTGAACCAGGTAGTAACAGGGATGATTATTAGAGTGACTGAGATCTGAAGAAAATAACAATATAAGCTACGTTCAGTTCAGGCTTTCTGTTACCAGTGTTAGCTCAGGGACTAGCACTGTTATGTCTGGAATCAGAGTCAGAGCGAACTCGACTTTATTAGAGGACACATAGTTATATACAGTCTGGCCGTAGTCCGCCTGACGTCACACCCAGGGCGGGTATGGCAGGCCCTAAGGGCCACGCACTCACACCATACTCTCTACACATCATTCTCCTCCCCCTTACAAAAGTGCAAAACACACACACACACACACAATTCAGATCCACCCCAATTTAGGACCCGAATCATGCACTAAGGGAAATACGTAGCAGGGAAACAGTAAACTAGAAAAGCCTAACTCATTCACTCCAAAACAACTAAAATCAGCGGGTTGTTGTTTTTTTTTACACTAAATACACAAAATAATCCCCAAATAACACACATTCATTCACGTGCACCATCTGAACATATTTACAGTAATGTCATTTATGTTACTCCATTGTCCACGGGCAGCCAAAGGTAAAACCGGCTCGGAGGCCCAGGGCAGCCCCACGGCATGCGTTCCCCTGGCAGCCGTCTGCCCCTGAGATCGAAACCGACCTCCCCAGTGAGAACGTCCCTTCTCCTCACCCTCGACCACTTCTTTTGTCTGGACCTGCAGTGCTGCTGCCCGGCACACTGTCCCTCCATGCCTGTCGGTCCGCTTCCAACTGCCTTCGGAACCACTGCAGCTGCCACCGCTGTAGCCCCAAACACTCCAGCCCCCTGTGGCCAAACTCCAGGGAAAACTAATTCTCACTCGTCGATGTCACTGCTCGACTCGGGCACTTCGCTGTAAGGTCCAGCATCCTCTTCCAAGGCGCTTTGAGCCCCGGCACTGAGGTCCTGCCCGAACTCCGTGGCACCCAGCACCTCCTCTCTGTCGTCTGAGGTGCTCCACTGTGCTGTCTCTGTGTTCGGCTGTCGCTGCTGCTTCCTGGGACTTTCAGCATCACCCTCGTTGGTGCCACTCGTTGACCCAGGCGCCTCATTGCTGCGCCCAGCACTGTCGTCCAAGGTACTCCGCTGCACTGCCTCTGCGCCTGGTTGTCACTGCTCCAACTCCCGTGTGCTGAGGTCCTCGGCTGGCTTGCCATCTTTGGTGACCGGAGGCTCCCCCACTCGTGGCCCTGGTCCTACCTCAAAGTCTAGCTGGTAGTTCGTAGCTTGGTTTTGGCACACACCTAGCTTCGTGGCTAACTTCCCCATAGACACTGACTGAGCTGCTAGCTTTTCTGAGCTAGCTAGCTTAGCTTCTTTTGGCGCCAACAGCTCCATTACCTGCAGCTTCATGGTCCTTGTATGTTCGGAAAAATATTCGGCCAGCCACCCGATAGCATCTGCATAAGACTCTGTTTCTCCGAACATACAGAGAATTCTTCAACCTTCTTTGCCGAGATAGTGGGCCAGAAGTGGTCATCTTTGCACTCCGTCGGGCCTACTTAAACCCAGCACAGCGATGTAACTCTCGAACATGGCCAGCCAGTTCGGCCACAGGATCGCTGGCTCTTCCGGTTATTCCAGAAATGGTGATAATGGTGGAGGTAGCCCATACGCCTCCATAGTTTCCCCCCGTCGCCAAAGTGTTATGTCTGTAATCAGAGTCGGAGTCAGACTCATGCCATGCGGCAAACTCGACTTTATTAGAGGACACACAACTATATACAGTCCGCCCGTAGCCCACCTGATGTCACACCCAGGGCGGGTACGGCAAGCCCCAAGGGCCACACACTCTCACCATACTCTCTACACATCAAGCACCACTTCCATACACATAACAGACAGCTAGGCGTGCCAACAATAGAGCAGTGGGCTGGTCTCAAGGACGGCGGTGGATTGGCTTTTTCAAAACGTAATGTATATGACTTCCACAAAAAAGTCAAAAGCATTTCTGGGAGAGAAAAACGAGATAAAAGCTGTGTCAGGCAAGGACTCCTTTTAAACTGTGGAAATTTGTATGATATTAATATAGAAGTGAAAAGTTAGCTTAAAAATGCAAGTTTAAATGCTTAACTGGATTCTTGTTGAATAGTGTTAGTATAAACACTATGTTAACACTGACAGATGCTAGCTTAAAAGTTAAAATAATGATTTTTTATAGTAACATGAATGAAAAGTTATCTTAAAAATACTTGCTTTAAAGCTGGATTCTTGAACAGTTAGCATAAAAACTGACATGGGTTAACACTAACAGATGAAAGCTTAAAAGTTAAAACAAAGAAATTGTTTTGATATTAACATAAATATGAAAAGCTGTCTTTAAAATGCTTGTTTAAAAGCTAGACAGGATTCTTGTTTAACAGTGTTTGCATAAAAGCTGACATATTAAAGCTGAACAAAGTTAGCTAGCTGCCAAATAAAACCTTAAGGATGCACTCCGGTGACTAAACCACCTCAAAAACAAATATGTACACTGTGCTTCTAATTATTATGCTAATGATATTTGTCTCTGATTTTCCTAAATAGGTGATGCAAATGACAGTCAGTATAATTTTCAAGTCATCAACCATGAGATCATAAATTCAAATTTTATTGAACAAACCTCCCAATGAAAACTATTTTTTTTTCAAAAATAAGAAAACTCAAAATGCACTGTTCCAAATTATTATGCACAACAGAGTTTCAAAACATTTTATTGGTTGTAAAGAACTGAAAATTGTCATTTGTTGAATTTGCAGCATTAGGACGTCATATTTATTGAAATCAAAAGCTGTTTCAATCAAAAACATCTTAAAGAAAACCTGTATTGGTCATTATAACAACATTAATCCTGCTTTAGATATTAATTATAAACCAAAAAATGCATTTATTCAGTAAAAATAACTCATTCGAGTCAGTATACTGAATAGTTTTATCCCATGAAAACCGCTGTCAAAACCAATGGGGAGCAACCATCTCCGTCCAGAAGTGACGTACACTTGTTTTCTGGCTTTACCGCGGACGAGTAACGTGTTTACCGTGGACAAGTAAACGTGTTCAGCAGATGCTCAGTGGGTCGAGATCCGAGTTGAAAACAGCACAAAATCTGCACAGATTTATACTGCACAAACCGTCCTTGGAAATGACTTTCATTGACGGCATGATCCGCAGTTACCTCATCGGACCAGCAGCTGAAGGGGACCTGACAAACAGGAAAGTTCCCAGTTAAGTAACTTCAGAACACCTTGAATAAATCTTGATAAACTAGAATTTTATTTCATTAAATTATATGCAGGTAGATTTGCTTGTACATGGTTGTAAAAAATTACACAAAATTCTGATGTTGAAACTTTCTTGACTGCTATACTGCAGCTCACTCAATCGCACAAAGCAACTACTGTGCGTCACTACCGTGCTGAAACTGGCCATGGAGGTGGCAAGATGTTGCTGACCATGACTGACTGAAAGAGGAGTGACTTGAAACTTGCACATACTTGAGAAGGAATCATGACCAAAATTACTGGACGGAACTACTAGTATTATATTTGATCCTTTGAAATAGCTTTTGATTAAAATTTACTAAAGGTACCCTTTAACAGGCCAAGTTACATGTTAACACTGGACTCCTTCTTTGATTTAACCTTCACAGTTCTTGCATCCATTGAACTTGGTAATGGTAAATGGCATTCACTTATATAGCGCTTTTATTCACATCTCTTGATGACCAAAGCGCTTTACAGATCCTGCTATCCACCCATTCACACACACATTCACACACTGATGGTGGCATGCTGCCTAACATGGTGCTTCCAGACCCACCAGGAGCAATTGGGGTGAAGTGTCTTGCCCAGGGACACAACGGCAGGATATCTGGGGAGAGCGGGATTCGAACCGCCAACCATGTGGTTATTGGACGACCTGCTCTACCTCCTGAGCCACTTCCCAACTTGTGAGTTTTTGGAGAGTTTCTGCTTGAATTCCTTTGCGAGATGTCAGAATAGCCTCCCACAGCTGCTGTTTTGATGTGAACTGCCTCCCACCCTCATAGATCTTTTGCTTGAGGATGCTCCAAAGGTTCTCAATAGTGTTGAGGTCAGGGGAGGATAGGGGCCTACACCATGAGTTTCTCTCCTTTTATGCCCATAGCAGCCAATGACACAGAGATATTCTTTGCAGCATGAGATGGTGCATTGTCATACATGAAGATAATTTTGCTATGGAAGGCACAATTCTTCTTTTTTTTTTTTACCATGGAAGGAAGTGGTCAGTCAGAAACTCTATATACTTTGCCAAGGTCATTTTCACACATTCAGGGACTCTAAAATGGCCTACCAGCTCAATCAGCACGAGTCCCATCCCCCCATCATGTGCTCGTTCTACCGGGGTACAATTGAGAGCATCCTCACCAGCTGCATCACGGTGTGGTACGAAAGCTGCACTGCCTCCTGCCGGAAGACACTACAATGCACAGTGAAAGCAGCCAGCAAGATCATCGGTACCCCTCCGCAGCCCCCCCCCCCCCCCGGACATCTACCACACTCGCAGAGCCATCAACATTGCAGGCGACACTCCCACCCCTCACACTTCCTCTTCAGCCCTCTGCCCTCAAGGAAAAGGTACTAGAGCCTCTGGGCCTGCTCCACAAGACTGCTAAACAGCTTTGTTCACCAGGCCATCAGGACCCTGAACTCTTCCCACCCCACACCTTCCCTCCCCACACCCCTGGACCATAACACACTCACACACACAATAACTACTTCAGCTGTTTATACAGAAAGACTTGGCACACCAACAGTAATATATCTGCTGCTGTATGTCACTGCACCTTACTGCAACCATTTGCACAAATGCCACACCTGCTGCTGTTATTGAAATATTGATCATGTGCAGTCCAATCTGTTACTGTCTGCACCTACACTACCGCATTGAACTTGCAATTAAGGGTATTACGGCTCCACTTTTTCTGTATAGGTTTGCTGGATTTTATTGTTTCTCTTCATTTGCACTACAGGATTGGTGGGTTTTACCTTTTATCTTTATTTGCACTATGGATAGCATTACTATACATAGACTGCTGCTGTTTTTCATCCTTATTCCTTCTTTTCTTATATATTGTGTGTCATAAACCCTCCCGTGCGGTTTTCCAATGCGCACGGTGAGGGGTGAAATAATGAGGATTTAATCGCAGGGCATGCATCACACACATTTATTAACACAATGAATACTGACACACAGTTACAATAATGGTTTCCTCAGAAGTTTAGAGTCCTCAAGGACGCTCTACAGTCTACAGGTGGGGATGACCGGGGAAAACACACGCAGTAAATATTCACAGAGCTGGAGCTGTCCAGCAAGTCCAAATAAGCACTGAGAGAAACAGTCCTTAACGACTTTGACTATCATGCGACGATTTACGACCGCATGTCTAGTGTAAAAGACGAAACACACACTGGGCGTTCCTGGGCCGGCATCGCCCAGCGAACGCATGAGGAGAAGTGATTACCACAATTGGCGTCCAAGAGCCGGTATCGCTTCAATGGCGCAGGAGAACCACGGCTGAGGTGCAGTGGCGAACACTTCGTGGCACACAGTTTCATACGACTATGTGCTTCTGTTGAAAGTTCATTCAGCTAATGACCCAGCAGTGCGTGACTCACAAAAGGCACCTAAATACACACACTGCTGGTGATGATGTAATTAGGGACACCTGGGCGAGGAGCGAGAAGATGGCAAACAGGAATGGGAACAGCTAATGGTAATAGAGAGGGGGCGTGGTCGGACCGGCAGACAATTAGACAGTGCTCACACCAGCGTGAGCCCAAGGGGCTGCCTCACTGCTGCTGGCCAGAAAGCAGTGGCTATGGGTAGGAAGCACACAGGAATACAAAGCGGCACCTTAACCCACAGAGAGATCAGGGCCGAGCCGGGAGAAACCAAGCCGGCTCGGCTCCTGACAATTGCGCACACCACTAAGAGATAGAGAAACGGCTTTTCAATTCTCCTGTGTGTCCTGTACGTATAGAAGTATAGACAAATAAAAATCTTTGAATATTTTGAATCTTGAATCTAATAGCCATCGATGTTATCACCTGGTTTGCCAGTGTGCCTCGTGCCATTCCGGCTCATCTCCCAGTGGTTTCATCATGATTCCGTGGCAGATCACCAGCACTGGCACACTGGTCACTGCAACCAAAATTACTCAGGACCAGAGGCTGCTGGCTCTCATGTCCAGCTCCCCCACGGTCCTCCAGGGCTCTGCACGACTCTGCTGTCATGGGTAGCGTAGGGTAACCATCTCGTGAGGGGACGTCCCCTGGCTGGCTGCGGGAGCAGAGTCCTGTGGAGTGGGACACTGCCTTTGAAATCCTGTGGCTCAGCAGGTCTGGTTCTGGTTTGGCCTCTGGCCTGCAGCCTCAAATCCCAGGCCTGGTCAATTGCGGTGACTGAGGGGCTGCCCAGCGTGTGGTGCTGGCAATTTGCTGTGGAGTCACGGTGAGGTTGTTGGGGATGGGCCAAGGTGCTACATGCTGCGCCGTCGACTGTGAATCAGTGAACCAGTGCCGCTCATCTGAACTAGAAGGACACTAAAGGTGCGTTCAGACCAAATGCGAACAGGTGGCGCGAATCCATATAAAGTGAATGATAAGACGCGAGTACACACGTATTTGTGCAGTCACGCGTTCGTGCGTTAGCTAGCTAGCTGCTAGCTTTGAGATTCTGCTGTCACCGGAGTAAAAGTATCACCACTGCAGAGTAAACTAGTTTGAAAATGAAATTCACTCACCGGGAGACAAGAGGACCAGGAACTCTTCAGCTGAATCTGGATTTTGGAGTTATTTACCCACGGTGTCCGGCCATGGACATCCTAGCAAGCTAGCAACATAAACACCCATCATCTGTCAAGTTTTGGAGGCTTGAGACAACATTTTCAGGTGAGCCCCCAGTCAGATAATGTAAACCTAAGCATGATGTTATTTTGGCAATTTCCACAGCAGGTTGAGCACCGCAGCAGATGTTTTAAAGACAACTTTGCCTGTCTGCATCTCACTATTCACGTCTGTTCATGTGTTTACATTGAGTTATAATGTAATCATGCCGCGCGAAAAATTCACCTGTTCGCATTTGGTGTGAATGTACCTTAAAAGCTCAAAGTTATAATCTATTCAGCTAATGGCTAACTGATGTAAGAGGGAGATCAGAGTTGAAGGGGATGTTTGTTAAAGTGATAGACTTTAAATCCGAGTGTTTCAAGAAAGCCAGGGTAAATACAAAACAAATTTGCTTCAATCGTCTTCTTCTTTTTTTGGCTGCTCCCTTTAGGGGTCTCCACAGTGGATAATCTGCCTCCATCTCACCTTATCCCTTGCATTTTCCTCTGTAACAACCAACCCTCTAGATGTCCTCCTTCACTACATACATGATTCTTATATGTGGTCTTCCACTTTTCCTCCTGCCTGGCAGCTCCATCTTCAACATCCTTTGCCCAAGCTATCCACTATCCTTTCTCTGCACATGTCTAAACCATCTCAGCCTTGCCTATCTTACTTTGTCTCCAAACCACTCATCCTGAGCTGTCTCTCTGATATACTCATTTCTAATCTTGTCCCTCCTAGTCACTCACAATGAAAATCTTAGCATCTCAAGTTCTACCACCTCCAGTGCCATCTCCTGTCTTTTTGTCAGTGCCACCGTCTCCAAACCATACATCAAAACAGGTCTTACTACTGTCTTGTAAATTTTTCCTTTCACTCTTGCTGCTACTGTTCTGTCACAAATCACCCCTGGGTGCAGTCAATGACCGCTTTAATGCTGTGTGTGTACTTTAATTTCCACAGTTAGTGTTACATATGGAAAAGGCTGGTAATAGTAAGATGGCGGCCGGGTTAGACGTGGGTTGGACCGGGGTGGCTAACTGCTGGTTTCCAGTAGTGACGCCACTCGGGGTATAAAGGAAGTGGGCAGAAGAGGCTCTGTCTGTTTCATTGTTGGAGCCACCTGGCATGCAGGCGAGTGCCGTAATCCTTTCTTGTATATAGTTTATCCTGTAATAAAGCCCTGTTCACCGAGTTACCTTTTTCTCGTTATTCCTATAATTATGGACACAACATTTGGCGACGAGGTAAAAGTGGTAATGGAGCGTTCCATTGCCAGCTTTCGGCCATTTTTGGAGGCCCTGGGCGAGCCGCCCGTGCTGTGGCCTCGTTGGTTTGCTGCCTTTACTAATTATCTCGTTGTCTTAAACCTGGGCGAGATGGAGAAGCTCTGAGCGAGAGCTGTGTTGGTCCATAATTTGGGAATTGAAGGGCAGAGGATTCTTGAGAACCTTGGAGGTGCTGACAGTTTTGGCGAGGTTGTGAAGCTAATGGTGCAGTACTTTAGGGTGCCGGAAAACGTCACTGTGACGTGCATTCAGTTTCGACAGCACTGCCAGCTGTCAGGAGAGCCGGTGAGAAGATTTTTGGCGGACCTCCATGAGCTGGCGAAGGAATGCAGGTTTTGGGGTCTGGAGGATGAGATGATTCTGGACCAGCTGGCAGAGCACATCCGCTGCCCGGCGGCCCGGTCCAGGTTGTTGACACACCCAGGGGAGTTGATGTTAGCTGAAGCTGTCAAGCTTGCCCAACAGTTCGAGGCAGCAGAGACCATCGCAAGAGGCCTTACTGAAGGGGCTTCTCTGGACAATGAGTCTCGCGCTGAGGCACTGATCATGGACCCTTGTGATGGCGAATGCGGAGAGGATGATTTTGCCTCCGTGGTCAGGATAAGGTCTGCCCAAGGTACGCCAAAGTGTTATGGTTGTGGGTCCACTGAGCACTGCTATAAGTCCAGGGGGTGTCCGGCGAAAGGAATGCATTGTGGCAAGTGTGGTGTTTTGAGCCATTTTGCCAGGGTGTGCAACAACTTCGTACGCAGGAGCCGTAGGAGTGTACCAGGTGCTGCGCAGAAGATTCCGACAGTGGTGCATACCGTCTCCCCAGAGATAACAGGGAGGGTCGGCTGCACTGTCACGCTAGATGGCGTCAAGGTTCCACTTTTGGTGGATACTGGAGCGGTTATTTCCGTCCTGAATCTGATGACCATGGAGAGACTGTTTCCCCACCGGCAGATTAGGAGGCAATATGAAGAGTATTATGGTTATTGACGGAACAGGTTGGCCATTTTGGACTATGTGGAGATGAAGGCCTGGTATAAGGACAGTGTGGCACCCAGAGTTTGCATCAGTGTTTCAGTATCCGGGGTTAATGTTATGGGGTGTAACCTATTTTACAGTCTTGGATTCTCCCCGTTGCTAACATGTCAGGTGAAGAATGGTCTGGATGTAGACTTTGGGGCCAGCCTGTTCCAGTCGTGGAGGATGCTGAGGTGTGGGATTTGGACTGGCTGGACAAAGTTTCAGAGGGAGAGCACATTCCGTGCCAAGTAGAGCTGTCTCGGGCTGGGCCCGATGCCGTCATGCAGGCTCCTCTGGATGAGGGTGCCGGACGGCATGCCGGGACCCCTGATGAGGTTTGTGAGGACGAGATGCCTACGTCAGGAGAAAAAGGGTCTAGACCGCGGAACGTGGTGGTCGTAAAGCGCTCCCAACGACGGCCTGCCAGAAGGAGACCGAAACGAGCCTGAGAGCTGGAGCGATCAGTGACGGAGGCCTGTCACAGGAATGGTGATCCCGATAAAAGGAAGAGGGGCTCCCTAGATGACCAAGGTTGAGGCTCGAGTACGACGGGATCACAGTCAACGCGAGCAGCGCAACGACCAGAGGCAGTTCCAGTTGGAGCCCAATTGAATGGAGGCACACCGGCGTAGGTCCATTTACACCTGGAGAAACCCGAGGGATCTGCGACTGCCAGTGGTGGAGAGGAGACGGTGCAGCAGGAGTCCTGAGGTGAAGAGATGGAAACACTTGGAGAGGGATCCATCCAAGGACTGAGGGTTTTTGTTTTGTGTGTCTGTTATGTTTACCCTAGTCCTGTATATGTGGTTTTACTGTTTGGTGCCCTGGTAAATTTACTTAAGAAAAAAAAAAGAGATAAGAGAAAGTACGGAAGGCATGTTGAGTTGTGAACCTAAGTTGTGTGTTTACATGATAAATTTTAATAACCAGAATGGTGGTGTGCCTGAATTAGTACTGTTGATTTAGTGTGTTAATGATTAATTGGTGTTTATATGATAAATTTTACAGCCAGAGGGGTGGTGGCTCGGTAATTAGTTACAGTTAAAAGTAAAAATTTAAATTTAAAAGTGGTAAATTTGAGCCCACCATGGTTGTTTGAGTAATTTTAATTGAATGTCCGACGTGGTTTTGTTATGAATGCCCATTGTGGGGTGGGTGTTGGGGTGGGGCCGCCAATAGTGTGTATATTGTGGTTTTGTGTGTAATATCTGTGTAGTGTTGTTCACGGGATTATTTTGAATTAGAAACACGGCTTTGTTTTGTTTTATTGAAGTGTTCTTTCTTTAGCGACAGAATAAACCGCTCGGCCGTGTAGGGGGCGCTGGCAGTCTGCCCGACCCCTCAGCCTTAGTTGTGTGAATGGATAGGTGTTTATTTATTTTTATACATATTTTCTTCCCCTTTTAGAGCTTGAGTCGGGAGACAAATTAGGATGGGTTGTTTGTGTGCCTGATTTTTTTTTTTTTTTTTAAAGAGGGGGAGAAATGTTACATATGGAAAAGGCTAGTAATAGTAAATGGTGGCGGGGTTGGACGTGAGTTGGACCGGGGTGGCTAACTGCCGGTTTCCGATAGTGACGCCACATGGGGTATAAAGGAAGTGGGTGGAAGAGGCTCTGCCTCCTTCATCGTGGGAGCCATCTGGCATGCAGGCGAGTGCCGTAAGCCTTTCTTGTATATAGTTTATCCTGTAATAAACGACTGTTCACCAAGTTACCTTTTTCTCGTTATTCCTATAATTATGGGCACAGCAGTGAGGTGGCATTTCAAATGACGCACAGCCTTCACAACCCAGACATTATGTTGTTGTTTTGTGGGTTCATACTAATAGTTAGCCTGGTTAGCTGTGTTATTTTACTTTTAAAATTAGCTACCCCAGTTTAGAGTAATGCCTCACAGCGTAGAGTTTCTACTGAAGCCTCACAACATAATGCATGCTTCTGACTCTACGTCATTTGAAGATGCTGTTAAGAATGCGGAAAAACAGCATAAACAAAAAGCAGAGATACATGGATAACTTCCACTTAGACATACCACCCTTTTTTCAGTATTTTTGATGTAAAGGTCTCATACCAATGAGATGGATGAGCTGTGATTGGATTTTAATCCTGACCAGCCCCAAGGACAATCTGCATGATGATAATAATCTAAAAAAATTACTTCATCCAGGAATCCTGAAAGCACTAATCAAGAACTAGCTAGCTAGCTTTAGCTAGTCAGTGACTGGAGCTGTGGACTTTCAAAAAGTATGTAGGCTATATAAATAATGACTGGTGGACTACAGCAAATTTTGATGAACATAAATATAATGAGTTGGCAATATTTAAGTATGGCAGTTAGGAACTACTTGTTTTTGCATCCTTGTGATTTTTTATGTGATGGTACACATTATACTTTCTTGTCAAGCCCAGTCGCCAGCAATGATGATGATGGATTAAGTCATCACTGTCGACGAATCTTCCTTCCCCTTTTTAATTATGATGAATGTTTGTGTCTGAGGTGACTGACCAGACTGATGCGTGATGCACATGGCTTGAAGCAGATGGAACAGATGTGTTGGGTGGGTGGTGGTAGTGCTAGTGAAGGTGATGATGGCTGTGGTGGTGGATGTTGATTCTGTGCAGCATCATATCTGGCATTATGTTGGGCAATCAGCTGGGCTGTTCTTTCACTCTCAAAATGGTTGACACCTTCATGGCAGATCTTACTCCATTGAGATCAGTTGTTAACCTGTGTCTCCCATGTTGTCAGATCGATCTTGCATAACTTAAGAGTGGCCTTGAGGACGCCCTTGTACCACTGCTGTTGACCAGCTTGTGACCTCTGTTCCTTATCCAGTTGGCAGAATAGCGGGGTTTTCGGGATGCATTCTTCTCCCATCCTAGAGACATGTCCAGCCCAACACAGGTGGGCATGTATGATGAAAGACTCGACACTGGTGATGTTGCATCTGGGGAGAATCTGTATGTTGGTGATCTTGTCCTTCCAGGTGACATCACATAGTTTTCTGAGGCATCTCATATGAAATTGCTCAAGCCTCTTCACATGTGGATGGTATGTTGTCCACGTCTCGCATCCATACAGGAAGGTTGACAGGACTACAGTTCGGTAGACTTGAACCTTGGTACTCAGTCGGATGTCATGCTTTGTCCACAGTCGGTGTTCCAGCAGTCCATACGAGATGCTGGCCTTGCTGATGTGTAATGTAACCTCTTCATCAGTCTTAGCATTCTGCGAGATGACTCCACCAAGGTAGCAGAACTTGGTGGAGAACCACAGCCTTGAGTACAATAACCACAATGTGATGATATAGGTTAAGTCATTTTCTTTTTAGCCTTATTTGTCTTCAACCGCACCTCAACCTTCAGGAAGTGCTCCATGAAAATGAACAGCTGATCATTCACACTTTGTTTTTCATATGCAGAAGTACTACTGGAAGCTGATGATGCAAAGAGTCATCAAAGTTCCCTTTTTAAGTGATAACACGGGGTTACAAAAATACATTTTTTGTAAGTTGTCTGTGTTTTTTCAACTGATTTAAGACAATTTTGCACCGCTAAATCCGAAAATGACATCCGTTGCCACTGATAATACCTCTATCTGCCAAGAATGTGTCGCTAGTCCAGCAAAAGCTAGTGGTACTCAAATACTTTGCAAGCAGTTTCATTAAAGGGTCAGTCAGAGAGCAACTCATACTGGCTCAGACGTCGCCCAGGTTAACAAGGTCGGGAGTTCCTGGCAGCGAAAGGCGAATTACAGAGCTGCGTGGAGGAATCTGATTAGACCTAAATGAAACAGTCATTGCTGCCCCCGACCGAATGCTATGATGATGATGATGACGACATGTAAATTGAATGTTACGTTATCATTGTTCAAAATTCAGAGAATTTCAAGACAAAAAAAAGAATTTTGTGTCATATAAAGCAAAAATACCCGTACATGTAAACAAAAACGTATAAAACAACATGTGGCCATAATTCAAAAAGTTGACCTGATTGAGCAAATCCAATGTGATTTTTGGATTCAGCACATCAAAACTGTCCTAAATAAGCTAAAAAAAAACTTAGACAATAAATTTGGTGTTGACCAGTGTAATGTAAGTAAGTGAAAACATAAAGGGTTATGTTTCAGATAAGGAGGTCAAATAAAGTAGCTAATCATAATTTCATATTATATCAAAAAGGTTCTGAGGTGAGACCAGGTCATGAGGAGTAAACTTCAAGTGTGAAGTTTTGGTGTTAAAACAGCTCACCTGAAATTTTTTTTACCAGACTTTGGTATTTAAGTCCAGAAATCCACACAGAGATAGAAATCAAAACATTTAAGTCCACAAATAAACATGTGTAATAAACTAGAATGGCACTGGAAAAAAGTATTGAACATGGTAACTGATGTTTAACACTTGGTGACCTTTGGTAACAAAAACCTTTTTATAGTCACACATGTCGTTATTACGGATTCTTTTCATTACTGTCTGTTCATTCTGTCTCCTGTTATCATAAATGACATTACAGTCAGTACTTTTCCCATGAGACAGTGAAGATCCAACCCCAGCCTTGAACACTGCTGACTCAGCATTCTCAAAACAACGCTTATCTGTTTGGTCTACTGTATTAAAACTTTCTGCTGTGTTCTGAGACTTTCAGTCTTCTCGTAGCACTTGTTTGCATGCAGGACATGACATTTTCCGTTCTTGGTCAAGATGTAAATAAATCCCAAGAAAAGGCATCCTTGACTCTGCACTGTTTTCATTAACCAGATCAACAAGGAACATTTATTAATATAAAGAAAATCCACAACAAAGTACCTATCAACTGATATTAATCTCCACTGACCAATTTCTGATAAAGTATGCATTTTAGCTGATTTTGTACTTTACCATGACTTGGTGTATTGCTTTTTTCTAATGTGTTCAATACTTTTTCTTCACTGTTGAAAGTGCATGCTCACAGGGAATTAGCTGATTGTTCATTTCAGTTCAGTTCAACTTTATTTATATAGCGGCATTTCACAAGCCATCTCATAGCACTTTCATATTGTAGGGAGAAACCCCACAGTTGCAGAAAGACCCCAAAAATGGTTAGAAATACGAACAGGTTGGTGGTGAACCAGGGGCTTGTGACTATGCTTCCTTCTCACTGTCACCCACCCGTTCTCTCCTGGCTGCTCAGGAGAGGTTGCAGAGGGACCCCTAGCGGACCCTATGCTATGAGGCCCTGCTGTGGCTAGGGGAAGGTCGTCAGTGCTGGCCCGAGGCATAGGCCATATTAGACTGTTGCCTAGGGTGCCACCTGCTGGAGGGGGCACAGCTACAAGCCCACAATTATTTTTTTAATTAATAAAATAAAATTCCTAATAGTCAGAGGTGCTGTGCCGGCAAACAAGGCAGACAAATGCTTAGAGCCCCAGGCCAGTAGGGGGACTTCGAGGGATGTGGAGAGTTTGCAGTTTGATGTGGCAGCCCCACCCAGTGTGTCTCTTAAGTAAACACATTGCGGAGAGGAACTTGTTGAGATTTGTAAAATTAAATAAATATGCAGGCTGACTAAAGACAGAAAAGAGTCTAGCTTCGTTTATCCTCCACCCGCCAGATGGCTGCTGTGACAAATTCTGCTGTAACAGCAGAACCAGTGCGAGTTCTGTCAGCGGTCATTCCACATCTGACTGGCCAGTCCTGTGGATTCAATCTCTGGCTACTAACAGCTACAACTATGGTCCTGTGTGTTGCCTTTCAGATAGGATCTATAATGACAAAACAGCAAAGGTGGGACAAAATTTATTGTATTGGCTGTTTGTTTTTGCTCTTGTGTGTTTGTGTGTGCAGACTTGTAGTTTTATTTGGTGAGGACGTGTGTTTCTGTGTAGCGTTTCATTTCAAGCCACGGAAGGTGGGGTATGTTTTATTTTGGAGGGGGCTGTCATAAACAAAGACTAGCAGAGGATAAATTAATGTGAAATGAACTGGGATGACTGAACCCAAAGTGTGTAAAGAAGTCAGTTAAATGTGGAGGAGGAAGTCACAGTTTGGGGGATGTTTTCTGCAGCAGGAGTTGGGCCTCTTGTACAGCTACATGGCAGGTGAATGCAAATGTTTACGTGAACCTCCTTCAGCAACATGCAGTTCTTTCACTGCAATTGTCACCCAATCAGCTCTCAATTTTCATGCATGACAATGTCCCCTGTCACATTGCAAAACGGGTTAAACAGCTCCCTGAATCTAACAATATTGGCATAATGAAATGGCCAGCCCAGAGTCCAGATCTAAACCCCATAGAGAATCTCTGGAAAATCCTTGGAGACAAAGTAATGGCTAAGAAACCCACTACAGTGACTGACCTGTGGACGAGACTGAAGAAGAATGAACTGAAATCACACCAGAGCAGTGTGAGAAACTAGTGATGTCCTGTGGGCCCAGATGTGTTGAAGTCATTCAAAGCAAGGGCATCTACACTGCCTATTAATTTTTAATCCTATAGCCCTAAACAAACAAACAAACAAAAAACATTGTTTATATCTTCTCTTCTGACACAGTGGTCCCTGCTCTCTAATTTTGCTGCCTGTTTTTTTTTTTTGACAAAATAAATATTTGTGTTGAAGTCCCTTGGTTATTAAAAAACAAAAAAACAAAAAACATCATGCTAGTACAGCAATGGTATAGCCACAGCTGATATGTCAAGGTACAGAACAACTAGTGGCAAGTCCCCAGCTTCTGTTAAGAAGAATGCAAACTAAAAGTTTAAAAAGGGGGAAAGTGAATAGACAGAAACATGAACAACATTGCATGCTAGAGAAGTGATTAGCGGGATTAGTCACTCTGCACAACTTTGTTGGCATTTGGCTGCAGACTCCCTCTGCTCTCTGCAGAAGTGAAACAGTAAATGACGGCGGGGTAAAACACACAGACACAGAGCTGGGTAGAGTGCCAGGTGTACTGCAGTAAAAGTAATGCTATCTTATGATATTCACTCATATCATGAGTGACACTCTTTGCAACATAAGCTGCGGCTTCAGCCATCACCCATTTCGGATAACTTATGTTGAACTGTATAATCAGAGGAGTTATTGTCTAATTTGACCTTGTTGGATTTTCTTTCCCCCTTTGTTATATTATTCTGTTTCTTTTAATCTGTACTTTTAATCTATCCAAAATAAATAAAGATATGAGTGGTCATCAAAATGTTGCTTGACTAATAATAAGAACCAGTCCTGAGTAAGAGTGATACACGTTCATCAAGTTTGTTATTTTTAATAATAAAAGTATTGTGGAGGCACTGTGTGTGGTGTTCTGCACCCAGAGTCAGAAGCCGGGGGGGGAGATACAACAAAGGACTGAAGGAGGAAGAGGCACCGGGGGGTCTCAGACGTAACAGAAAGGACGATCCACCCCCTGGGGAGTTCAGGAGACACCAGAGTTCGCTAGAGGCAGAGAGGGTGTGAGAAGCAGGGCCGGTGTTACATGATGTTAATGTGCCACGCATGTCTTTGTGCACTGAGCGTATTGTTTGGCTCCCTGGGTCTCATGGGGCAGAAATAAAGGGTATAAAAAGGAGCTGCCCAGAGACCCAGAGAGAGTATTTTCTGAACTTGACGTTGGAAGGTGAATAAAGTTCATGTGTCGTTCAGCTCGCTGCCTCGTCTGCTTTCACACATTGGTGACCCTGACGTGCGATGGAGAATGAGCTGAGCACCGCCCCGGAGACAACCCAGACCGAGAACACCAGCACTGCTTGCGCTGTCACAGTCAAGCTCCCAGACTTCTGGCTTCACAATCCGACCGTGTGGTTCTTGCATGTAGAAGCCCAGTTTGCACTCCACAGGATCACAACAGACAACACGAAATATTACCATGTGGTCGCTGTGCTGGATGTGCATGCCACGCAACAGGTAACGAGCCTGCTCCAGGAGCTGCCGGTCCAGGGGAAATATGAAATGCTCAAGCGGATTCTACTCCAGCGTTATACCCTGTCTGACAATGAGAGGGCAGAGAGACTTCTAACATACTCAGAGTTAGGTGACAGATCAGCCGTGGAGCTCATGGAGAGCATGTTAGCGCTGATGGGGAAGAATGACAAATCTTTCCTGTTCGACCACCGGTTCCTCAGGAACCTACCTGTTACAGCGAGAGCGATCCTGGCCAACTCACCACTGCTGGTGATTTTTTTATGTGCTTATGGGTTATTAGTCGATGTTGCCAACAGATGTTTAGTGGACGCGGTCTCTTTCACCTCCCTGTCCTGCACAGCTCGGGGAGCTGGGCCAACAACACTGGCTAACCTTATAGCTCCAGGGGTAAGTACCAGCATTTACTTTCACAGTTCCCAGCACTCACGGTCGCAACTTTTTCGGCTATGGTAACCAAACACGGGGTCGAACATTTCATAACCACAAAAGGCCTGCCGGTGTTTGCACAACCTCGGTGCCTGGACACGGCTAAACTGGCCAGCGCATGTGAGGAGTTTGCCAACTTGGAGCAGCTGGGCATCGTCAAGCACTCCAACAGCCCGTTGGCATCCCCGCTACACATGGTGCCTAAGGCCAACGGGTCATGGTGAGCGTGCAGTGATTTCCGGCGCTTGGACAATGCCATGGAACACGATCGGTATCCCATCCCGCACATCCAGGATTTTTTCATGCGCCTGGCCGGAATGCGTGTTTTTTTGAAAGTGAATCGGGTCCGCGGTTACCACCAGGTCCCGGTGCACACGGAGGACGTTCCAAAAACAGCGGTAATAACTCCTTTTGGCCTTTTCAAGTTTTTACGCATGCCATTTGGGTTAAAGGGTGACGCGCAAACCTTCCAGAGAATGATGGATACAGTGACTTGCATTTCGTTTTTGTCTACTTAGATGACATTCTGGTGGCGCATGGGCTTATAGTTAACCTGGCAAAGTACCACTTCGGTGTGCCAGTGATTGATTTTTTGGGTCACCGCATTTCGCCAGAGTGCACGATTTCTCTACCTGATAAGGTGCATGCTGTGTTGGACTTTCCGCGTCCGCAGACCGGGAGGGCCCTAAAGGAATTTTTGGGCATGGTCAACTTTTATAACCGTTTCCTCCCCCCGAGCAGCCCAGCTGCTGCAGCTGTTGTACGCCGCGCTTAAGAAAAAGAAGCCCGCATAAAACATCGACTGGACCCCCGAGAGAGTCCAGGCTTTCGCAGATGTCAAAACAACGCTCACTGATGCCACTTTGCTAGCCCACCTTGCCCCATTGGCGTGGATAGTGCTCACCACAGACGTATCTGATGTTGCCATAGGGGCAATGGTGGAGTAGCACATCTCCGGTTCGTGGCAGCCACTTATATTTTTCAGTCGTCCTTTGTGCGAGAACGAACGCAAATACAGTACGTTTGACAGAGAATTGTTGACCCTCCACCTGGCGATGCGCCATTTCCAGTTTTGGCTAGAAGGGCATGAGTTCAACGCGTTGGTGGATCATAAACCGCTAACGTACATGATGTCCAAGGTCTCGGAACCGTGGTCAGCCCGGCAGCAACGGCATTTGGCCGCGATCTCGAAGTTCATGAGCGACATTCAACACATTGCTGGTAAGCTCAACTTTGTGGCTGATTGCCTGTCGCACGTGTTAGTCTCCCCGGTCTACATGGGAATAGATTTCCCTGCCATGGCCATGGAGCAAACCAGGGACGTGGACATTTGTGCGCTCCAGTCTGTGCCTACTGGGTTAAAGTTGGAGAGCAAGGTGGTGCAAGAAGGGTGTCCTCCCTTGCTCTGCGACGTCTCCGAGCTCTTGGCGCCACCGCATTTTTGAGTCAGTCCACTCCCATTCGCATCCCGGCATGTGCACCTCAGTTAAACTGGTGGCGGCAAAATTTGTCTGGCCACTCTTGCGCAAGGACGTGAAAGAGTGGGCTGTAGCGTGCATAGTGGGCCAGCGGGCGAAAGTGCACAAGAACACCAGAGCCCCCCTCGAGCCGTTCCAAATCCCGGTCAGGAGGTTTGACCATGTCCACGTGGATTTGGTGGGACCCCTCCCACCATCGCAAGAGTTCATGCACCTTTTGACAATCTTGGTCCACATCATGCGTTGGCCTGAAGTGGTCCTGCTGGCTTCCGCCACATCTGTGGAAGTGGCTCATGCTTTTTTGTTGGCTTGGGTTGCAGGGTTCGGATCCCCGTTGGACATCACTTCTGACAGGGGTCTGCAGTTCATTCCGGAACTCTGGTCCATGATGGCCCAGAGCCTGGGGGTCAAAACCCACCACACTACCGCGTACAATCCCCAGGCTAACGGGTTATGCGAACGTTTTCATAGGTCACTTAAAGCAGCGCTCAGAGCTTCACTCACGGATGCAAATTGGGTCGACCGCCTGCCCTGGGTTCTTTTAGGGTTGTGCTCCATGCCAAAGGAGGATCTGGCAGCCTCCCTGGCAGAACTCGTTTTTTCTCAGCCACTGCGGATCCCCGGGGAATTTTTACCGGAAAACCCCACACCCGGGCCCACACAATTTTTGTACAGTACGGAGGCTGTTAATATGCCGGGCCCGGTCCACCATTGCTTTCTCCGCACCTTCGTCCCGAAAAGCTTACAGAGCGCCAGGTTTGTTTTTGTCAGGCACGATGCACACCAGACCCTGCTGCACCCACCGTATGACGGACCGTTCAGGGTGCTGGAAACTGGGGCAAAGCATTTTGTGTTAAACTTGGGGGGGGGGCGTAGGGAAACCGTTTGCATCAACAGGCTGAAGCCCGCTTTTGTGTTGGCAGACGAGCAGGTGGGGTTGGCCCAAGCTCCCCGACACAGACGCCCACCATCGGTGGCTCCACAAGTTGGTGTTCTCTCGGTAGAGACCTGCACTCACAAAGCTAACATGTCCCCCCCACCACCCTGTTTCCTTCCACAGACTAATGTGCCTGCCTGCACACCTCGCCAGCAGGGTGCTTCCACCGGACCGACAACCCCCCGCTACAGCCGCTATAGGGCCTTTTCCACTAGCACGCTTTAGCGCGACACGGGACGGCTCAGCACGCTTTGTACGCTTTTCCACAAGCCCCAACACGGTTTAACAGCCGTGATTCTCAGCCCCGCTGCAGGGCAGGGTACAGCAGTGCTGAGCTGTGCCGTGTTGTGACGTTAACAGACTGGTCGCCGCTGATTGGTCAGGTCGTAACCGGCGCTGATTGGTCAGGTTGTAACCGCCCCTCTCCTCCTCCTCTTCTACCAAATCTTCACGACCTTCTCAATAAAGTTTTTGAAAAAAAAAAAAAAAAAAAAGGGAATCTTCACAACCTACTCAGTACGCAACCACTGTTGGCGGTTCCTTTTCAGTGTATTGCTGTGCTATTTTTCATTTATTCTCTATCAAAAATGGCTTCGCGTAATAAGGGTGTTCCATGGAGCAGTAAGGAGCTGCAGTGTCTGCTCACTGCATTGTCAGACGAACGTATTCAGCGCGAGTTAGACGGAGCCGCCCGGAATGAAAAAATATACCGGGAGGTCTCGACATCGGAGTCCTTTAACGGTGAGTTTTAATTTTTTTTTATTATGCGTTTTTTCGCAAATATATTCGGTAAGACGCTCAGTTTATTTATGCAATAAAAAAGCTGTTTATTTGTGGATGATGATCGCTGCTTTATTGCAGCACACTGCGGACTAAAGCTTTTATTGTAATTATTCATGTGAACAATACGCTGAAATAAGCTTATGTATTCTTGTTAAAAACTATTGTCTTTTCTGTATATATTTCGTGCTGTATTTTATTGTGTGCATTTTCCTTGTAGAATCATCCCACACGTCCGCCGTGACAGCCCGTCCGGATTATTCAACCGAGCCTTCCTGACCCACAGCTGGCAGAGACAGATTAATTCTACCGAGCCTCAGCACTCAGTGGTCGGCGTGTATAAAATGTCGATTAACCTTCATGTTGTGTTGCAAAGTTTTTTTTTATTTTAATATTTTGTATATAATAAAATGGAATTGTTTTGGAAAGTGTGGTTTGTCTGTTATAACACTGAATTATAAAACAGTATAATTACATAGAAATTCCCTTGCCTAGTCTGATCAAAATGATACTGAGGGTCAACCATTGTAAAGTTAATGTAATTTTTAACTAGACCAAAAAAGAAATCTTTTTGTACGCTTTCTGTTCTTTTTACTGAAATATCATAAAAAATTAGCACCAAGTCAAAGGTACAAGTATATGTAAATTGAATGTTCTATCGGCATTCCAAATTCAGAGATTTACAATACTTTAGAAGGAGTGTAGCATCATCTAAACGGAAAATAATAATACTGTTTTTCCAAACGTTGACCTGAAGGTGAAAAACATGAATTTTTTTAATTCAGTACATCCAAAATGCCCTAGGATGTGGTATAGTCCAGTGTGCCACCGTCTCATTATTTAATACGAATAAAAACAAGTTTCAGCTCATTATTTCTAGGTCATTTGGCAGTTAATTCAAAACAAAAGTGACTTGTGTTGTTGCAGCTTAATTATGAGATAAAATTAATTGTGAGATAAAACCACAGAGCGTGCAAGGCAATAATCCTTGGATCCTCCATTTTTTGTCTGGTGTAAATAAGGACTCAGTCCGGTGCATAACATCAGGGGAGTGTGGCCCCGCCTCGCTGAGAATCTGCTGCTGCCCCGCAACACTGTGCTAATGGAGACAGAAGCGTTCCGAGCTGTACTGAAGTGAATCGAGCCGTACCGAGGTGTGCTGGGCTAGTGGAAAACAGGCTTATGTGTGCCAGCTAAAACCCAAAGGATGGTGTGTGTGTGTGAGTGTGTGGGGGGGTTCTCCACTCAGAGTTGGAAGCCAGGGGGGGAGATGGAACAAAGGACTGAAGGAGGAAGTGGCACCGGGGGGGGGGGGGGGGGGGGGTGTCTCAGAAAGGACGATCCACCCCCCAGGGAGTTCAGGAGACACCGGAGTTTGCTAGAGGAAGAGATGGTGTGAGAAGCAGGGCCGGTGTTGTATGATGTTAATGTGCCACGCATGTCTTTGTGCACTGAACGTATTGTTTGGCTCCCTGGGTCTCGTGGGGTAGAAATAAAGGGTATAAAAAGGAGGCGCCCAGAGACCCAGAGAGATTATTTTCTGGACTTGATGTTGGAGGGTGAATAAAGTTCATGTGTCGTCTAGCTCGCTGCCTCATCTGCTATCATCTTCCACAGTGTAATGTCTTTCTGAAAATTGTGCTTTTGTGATTAGTTTTATTGCAGGATCTTTTACTCTTAATTGTACTTCAATACATTTTTGAAGCAAACACTGTACTTTTACTCAAGTACACTGACAGTTTTTGAGTTGCTTTAGATTTTACTAAAAATGGTCAGAAATGTACTTGATTATATTATTTCCACTCATAAACAGAATTTACTGTATTTTTATTTTTAGTGAATTTTACTTCAGTAGTTTTAATTTTATTCAGAATTTTCTTTTTTAACCCAATTTCCCTAAATTTAGCATGCGCAAAGGAAATAAAATTATTTCTTCACTGAATGGCAATGGAAATCCCCCCCCCCCCCGGCAGAACAGCGGAATTTTAAGATGTTTAATTGGCAACTTTTTTCCTCCTCAATTTGCAGGGTTTTTTTCTTGTGAATCTGCAACGTTTTCTCACAAATGTGCAACTTTTTCTCTCAAAATTTGCAACCTTTCTCTCAAAAATTAACAACTTCTTTCCCTTAAATTTGCATTTTTTTTTCTTGTAGATTTCAAACATTTCTTTTAACCCCTTAGAATTCCAGTCAATTTCTGTACATTTAGCATATGCAAAGAAAATCATATTCTTTCTTCACTGAGTGGCTGTAGAAAACTTGAAACGTCCTGTCAGCGGAACACCATAATTTTAAGAGGTTAAATCAGAACTGTAATCACTGTCCTATTTTGGTTTTGCAAATTTATGAGTAATGTTGCATATACTGTACATATGCATGAAAGAAGTCACAATTTTACAACAAACTTTCAAATTCCTAAGAAAAACACTAAATTTATTATAAAATAGACAAATTTATGAGTAAAAAAAATGAGCAACTTTATGATAAAAGAAGTCATTATGTATAAGATAAACATCTGAAATGTATAAGAATAAAGTCTCAAATGTACAAGACAATAATCAAAAAATTACAAGAAAAAAACACAGTTATGAGGAAAAAAGTTGCAAATTTGTGTAAATTTTTAAATGAGGAAAAGTACCAAATTAACAAGAAAAGGGACATAAATTTATTAGAAAAGCCTCTTATAATTTCAAGAAAAAAGTAATTACTCACTACTTAAGCAACTTTTTAAGCAAATACTTGATTACTCTTGCTCACTTTTTGGATGACTGCTCTTACTTTCAAATGAGTAATGAATTTCATAAGATAACAGCAGTCTGAGCACTACTTTTTGTGTCTGGAAATGAGGGCAGTGGAGGCGGCCGCTGTACTGAGCAGTAACTTTATTACAGACACTGCTAACAGCACCTGTTACATACAGAACAACAGCTGTGCTAACCGAGAGTGAGTACAGGCTGGTGTTGGCCTAGAGGACAAAGAGGATGACTCCCCGCCATTAGTCCCCTAATATAGGCACGGTGTGATGATGTCAGCCCGTGCATGCGTCCCCACATCTGTGGTGTATGTTGTTAATATGGGAAAATCTAACATTCACCTTCCCCTGGGAAAGCCCAAAAACATTATGAACATTTTCTGTAGTACTTAACAGTGACAACAATACAGTAAACAGAACCTGAGCCACCGGGTCGACTGCCGGTGAAACCCTGCATGGTTGAGTGGACTATTCTGACACTGTTATCAACCATTCTCTGTTTAAACATTTAAAAAAACACAGTCATCTTACAGGTCAACTTCAGATGAGCCCGCTGTGAGCGCGGCGCTGGAGGTATGGACTGCAGTGAACCTGGGTGCCATCTCAGACCATCAGCCATGTGGATGGTGGCTGGCCCCAACTGCATGGTGATCTGCATCAGTGGGGACAGGAACATCCGCAGCTCTTCCTGGGCATTCGGATCGGTGCACCCGAACCCAATTGAGCACTGTGAATCCGGACCTAGTCAGCTTCATACGGTGCTGCTGCTGCTCTCTCGTCCCTGATGCTGGTTGCTGCTGTGGCAGCGTGACTTTCACGCCGGCTGCAGGACATGCCCCTAGTTGGCACCGTGCCACTGGGTCCTGCTGGGTCCTGCTGGGCCACGAACTCTCTATCTTGCAGCACTGCAGCAGCTCCTTGCTGCTGACGCCAGGCGCGGATGCGAGATGAGTCCGGTTTTTGCCCTCTCTCCTCACTGTTTTCTCCCTGTGGTGTCAAGCATGGAGCAGCTGCACCCACGTCCGAGTGTGCTGCGCCCCCATCATCAGCGGTCAAACAGAGCCCAAGGTTACCATGGATGGTACAACCCAGTTTGTAAAAAAGATCACACCCCAGGATATTGTCCCCTTGTGTGGAAGATGAACGCCGGGAGGACTCTTGACCTGTAGTGAACCGCCAACGATACGGTCCCTACTAAGCCGGTGCGTGTGTGCCCATAGCCATACAGCTCTGCTGGATTCTTCCCAATAGGATGGTTGGGGAAGAATTTTTTAACTGTAACCCAGTTCATCACTGACCTCACAGTGGCAGTGTCCAGCAGCAACAGCAAGCCGACATCGTCTAACCTCACCATGCACCACATGTGTGCCACCCCTCTGGAGCCCACAGTGTGGATGGTGGTTGTTAGGTGTTTCTTTTGGACTGGGTGGCGGGCTTGATGTCAGTCATGATGACCGGCACACCTTAACAAAGTGATTGAGTTTGCCGCAGCAGTTGCATCGCTGCCCTTTGACCAGGCAGGATTGCACTCTCTCTTGGTGTGTCGGGGAGCCACAGTTACCGCAGTTACAGCATGAATGATGTTTCACGGTGTTCACCTTGTCGTCCTCCAAGAAGGTTGCGGAGTGACCGGGTTCTTTTGCTAGTGAAACTGCATGCGCTAATGAGGCTTGTTGTTGTGGCTCACCTAGTTGTGATGTTAGCTTGTTGGCAGCCTCCAGCTGAAATGCCAGCTCCACTGCCTTCGCCAATGGTGGGTCATTGGTGTCATGATTAGCTTTGCCTACAGCAGTGGGTTGCTGGTGTGTTCCATTAGCTGGTCCCGCACCATTTCGCCCTCTAAATGGCCAAACCTGCCCATGTTCGCCAGACAGCAGAAGTCCACAACATACTGCTGGGTTGCTTCTCCTACTCCTTCTCGGCGTTGGTGGAGCCTGATTAGTCTAGCCACATCACTCACCGGTCCGGGTAAGAAACACACTTCAATCTTCAGGAAAAATGTAGAATTTTCCTCCAGAAGACCAATTTTTCTCCTCGTCACCATTGTTGTGTCTGGAAATGAGCGCAGTGGAGGAGGTTGCTGTTCTGAACAGTAACTTTATTAGAGACACTGCTAACAGCACCTGTTACATACAGAACAATAGCTTTGCTAACCAAGAGTGAGTACAGGCTGGTGTTGGCATAGAGACTGAGCGCCAAAGAGGACTGCTCCCGCCAGTAGTCCCCTAATATAAGCACGGCGGGATGACATCAACCATGCATCCCCACGTCCTTGGCATAAGTTGTTAATATGGGAATATCTAACACTACCCACCTCTGGCACACTAACATAATCATAGAAACATAATAAATTATTTCATGTTCAAACAATACAGTAATCTAAACACTAATTCCAATTAAATTAAAGATGCAAACCATTCCAGTAAAAACATGTTACAGTTTTAGGCTGCGTGTCCACCAAACACATTTTTTCAGCTGTGGGCGACGATTTTCTATTCATTCTCTATGTAGACCAGCGTCTACAGCGCTGAGCGCCCTTGGCGCTGAAACGCTCTCGGCAGTGGCCGCTTTTTATCGCGAAGCTCAGGGGGCTCAGAGTTGAAAAAATTTCAACATTTCAGACTGCAGCTGAGCTCGTCAATGTCAGACCTTTCTAAGCAGCCAGTCAGAATAAGGAAGGGCGGGACATAGGACGCCGGTACAGTCTGTACCCAGACTCCTGTTTTCTGTGTCATCATACTTTGCATCCAAGAGCTGCTACCAATGTAACCTGTCCATTGTTATTTAGAGACTGCTATTAAAAAATCAGTAGAAAGTCTGACCATAGGAAAAGCGGAAGTGCTGAGCTGTGAGGGACAAGCTGTTGCTGGGATACAGGTCACAGACTTTTTTTTTCCAGAGCGCAGCGCACAAACACTAAAAAAAAAGACGTTCAAGGCGGTCAGGCAATAAAAACGCGTTTGGCGATGAACAGATTTCTATTAGTGCAGAATTTCCTAACCATAAGCAGGGGTAGTTGGTATCAATAGGCTAAGAAAAAAATGCATTCAAAACATTTTAATCTGTGGTTTGATTTTTTTTTAATGTGATACAGCAAACTCAATAGTCCCCAGAACCCAGTATTTTATTTTTTTTTTAAAAACTGAATTTTAGCAGCCCACACACTGTGACACAGGCATCCAACTATATCTGTTCCTGTGTGAGGGACAGGTGTTAGACACGCCTCCTTGATTTGCTTCACATTTGGGCTAAACCACATCAGCCCTCAGGCTACCCCAGAGTGTCTGCAGAGCTTTAGAAATTCTGCTTCTCAATAAAATAAATAAATCAAATCTATTTAAAAAATAACATCAACTGTTTCTTGTGTTTTCTCTTCACTTGTTTTTCTTTCTTTCTCTTCCCCCTCACCTCATCCGACCAGTTCAAATCCCTTCAATTCCCTCCCCAATTCCTCCCTGTCAGTTCCAGCATATGTAAGGCAATATAAATAAAGTGTTAAAGTTTTTATATAGCAAGAGGAGTCTATAAATACTAATTATGTACAGCATGTATTAAATAGAAGCACTTTTTAACACTTCAAAATATTTGTAAAATAATATTTCATTTCTCTGATTTTCTGGATTGTGTTTATAAAAAATATGCAGACAACTGATGGTATTAACCCTTGTAGCCCCCTCAGCCACGATCATGAGCTGTCACCGACCCCTACGGACAAACGGTAGAAGATTGATGGATGGAAAATCGGACTTTTAGTTTTACTTTTGAATGATAAGACAAAATAGGAGAAAAGTTGGTGAATACACAGTTGCAATCAATATTATTCACCCTCCTTTTTGCATTTTAGGTTAATTGGAAACATTTAAAATTTTTCAGGTGTTTACAATAAACAAATTACACATGAACAGGTAATTAGATAAAACTAATATTACAAGGCTTTTATCCAAATTCAACATGAAATCCTGCTTTAAATGATGACTGCAGTCTCAAAATTGTTCACCCTCCTGAATAGAACTCCTCATAAGAACACATTTGCAACCAATGCAATGCAACCAATCAAGGGCTTCATTAATTGCATCAGGTGTGTTTGAGATAGAACAGCTCAAAAACCTGGACTGTTGACTGTAATGTTTGATTGCATGTTAGAAATATGGCTAAGTCAAGAGAATTGTCCAGAAAGTTCCGACAAGAAATCATTGCCTTGCACAAACAAGGAAAAGGATATAAAGGCACTGAATGTTCCTAGAGATACAGTTGTAGGCATAGTTCACAAGTTTAAAGTTAAAGGAACAGTGGCTACACTACCCGAACATGGAAGAAAGAGGAAGCTATCAATGGAGGAGGCAGGTGGTCAAAAACCCTTGACTGACTGCCAAAGACCTGCAGTAAGACTTGGTGGCAGCAGGTACTGAGGTTTCAGTTTCCACAGTAAGGCACATACTACACACTGAAGGGCTCCATACCTGAACTCCAAGACGTACACCACTACTGACCCAAAAGCACAAGTCAAGTCAGCTCCAGTTTGCTCAAAACTATATAAATAAACCAAAGAGGTTTGGGGATTCTGTTCTGTGGAGCGATGAAACAAAACTAGAACTTTTCGAGCCCCTGGATCAGCAGTATGTCTGGAAGAAGAAGAAAGAAGCATACACTGAAAAGAACAACCTGCCTACAGTGAAGCATGGTGGTAGCTCAGTGATGCTATTGGGCTGCTTCGCTTCCTCTGGCACTGGAAACCTGTATGTGGAGGGTAAGATGGATTCAATCAAGTGCCAGGAAATCCTGGGAGAAGATGTCATGCTGTCTGTGAGGAAGCTGAAGCTGGGGTGTCATTGGACCTTCCAACAGGACAATGATCCCAAGCATACCTCAGAGTCCTGAAGAAGTCCTGGAAGATACTAGAGTGGCTATCACAGTCGCCTGATTTGAACCTCATTGAAAATCTCTGGTGAGATTTTAAAAATATGGCAGCAGCACACACACCCAAGAATATTAGTAAACTGGAGGTCTTTGCCCATGAGGAATGGGCTAAGGTTCCTCAGGAACACTGCCAGAAGTTGGTGTCTGGCTATGCATCACATTTGCAGCCGGTCATAACTGCAAAAGGGTGCTTTACTAAGAACTAAAGATGCTTATCATGAAGGGGCTGAATAATTCTGAGACTGCAGTAGTAATTAAAAGTGGCATTTTAGGTCGAATTTGGGGAAACTACTTGTAATATTGGTTGTGTTGAGCTATCTAAGTTGTTCTTATTTGATTTGTTCATTGCAAATTGTTATGATTCAATTCAAGAGACAGGCTCAAATGCTGAACAACCACACCAAACGAACACTCAGACTCAGATGTAAAAAGTTTCACCACTTTAATGAAAGACAAACCAAAAAATACACAAACCTAATTAAAGTGCACAACTAAAGAACAGCACAACAAAAACATTCACTTTAATTTAAACACAAAAACAGGTGCCCGCTGGAGCGCACGCAGTCTGGACAAAGAGCAGAGAGAGATGACTAGAGGCTGAATCTCCACAAGAGGAGAATAAGAAAAGGAGAATGCTCTTATTACTGTGAGCAGAGGAGCCCGGCAGGGAACTCCTGCGCGGGACCAGGGGATAATGGGGGAAGACGGATGATCTGGGTGGACGTCCGGTGTCTTCGGATCAGACGAGTGTGATCAGCCCCAGAATACACACCGTGGAAGTGGCAGCAAACCTAACGATCCAGCAGTGAGCTGCTCACGTGCTGGCTCTTAAATACGCTGGAAAACCAGGAAGCAGCAGGTGTGTCAATCACACAGGTGTGGTAATTACTCTGGAGCCGAGAAGACAGGAACAGAAGGGAAGGGGGAGCACGCTCGCCTGATCATCGCACAAGCAGCTGCTAGTTTGTACATTTTGCCAATAAAACTACTTTGCAGTGGGGGTTGATTGATTTTGATTGCAAATGTAGTTCTACTGAGGTACGTTTTTAAAGTTAAATTGAAAACCGTTTTATTTTTTTGTGCATATTGTTGATTTTTTTTTTATATCTTACTTTACTGTAGGTGTTGTGATGTCATTTTAACCTGGATACTGACTTTTGTCATTTTATTTTTTTTACTTTGTAAAGCACATTGAACTGCCTCGTGTATGAAATGTGCTATATAAATAGATTTACCATTACCACCTTATTCCTAGGCCCCATGATGCCTTGCGTGAATTATGGTAGCAACTTCCGGTACTAGTTTAGAACGTATTGCTGTCACTGAAACGGGACACTTTTCCTTGTTTAAAAAATAATGACTTCGGCATCAAAAATGCAGGAACACAGCCTTTTGCACCTCAAAAACAGTAATATAATCATACCACATCCCACGACTATCCCACGACTATGGTGGGATGAGAAGATAACCTTAAAAAGTGGCCAGTAGCACCGTTAGGTAGCTCCGCTGCTAACATGCTAACGCTGTAAATAAATAAAATTTCTGAGATATATCAATGTCTCCACCGCAATAAAGTTGGCTGCATTTTGTTAAAATATGTTGGACATATTCAAATTTACCTCAGAGCAGACGTAGAGTCTACTCAGAGCCACAAAGAACCACAACACCATGCTTGGGCATTTTAATGTTGGGGTAAAACGTCAGATCTGTGACATTCATACAAGTGAAAACATACCTGGTGCTGCTGTGTCTGTACCACCAATCACACGAACAATCCTTTAGTTTTCAGTGCATGATCTACTCATTGCTGTTGAAGCCACAGATTTAGCTGTGCTTATCTGTGAGGAGCCTGACATCACGAACAGCAGCAAGTACCAGAACTACGCAAAAACATTCAAAATACAAAAACTACAAGTGCTAAAATTAGCTGCCGCTTGAGTACAAAACACGTATTTGGACTGTACATTAAAATGAAATTGAAAAACTTTTAAAAACACTATTTTAAATGCCTCTGCTACTCCACTCTTGCTGACTGATTTAACACTAGGTCAGCTGAAACCGGAAGCTCCACCCATAATCATTCCTACAGCAGCACCCCCAGGAATCAGGTGGATAGGAAAGCTCACTTCTGGCTACTCTACCTGCCTGAGTGCAGCTACATATATTTAAAAGGACAGTCTTCATAAATGTACTAACGGAGGAGTAAAAAGTGTTATGAAGTTTGTGAAAGAGTTCTTGATTTTATCTACTTGAGAGCCCATCTCTGGTAGCACATTGCGGTCAAAGATCATTCTGTTGTTTTTTGATGACTTGAAGTTGTTTTGAGTATGTTCTGCACAGTAAACCCTCCCGCTCTTCTTCTTCTTTTAGATTTGATTGGCGGTTGGCAACCAGCTTACAGGTGCATTACCACCATATACTTCACTCTATATCATCATTGGTGTGTCCAATCCCCTCCCGCTCTTTCTTTATCTCCTTCCTCTCTCTCTCTCTCTCTCTCTCTCTCTCTCTCTCTCTCTCTCTCTCTCTCTCTCCATCTCTTCTGCTCTCTGATACAAATACACCAAAATGCGGCCTGACCGCTAACACCGCAGCTCACTTCCTGCTCGCAGCATTTCAGTCCCGTTGCTCGGTGACACACAAAAACTGCTCTTAAAAACATGACCCTGTTGATGCTCTTGTACCTCGATGGCCTAAAAATTTCACAGCGGCAGAAGCAGCGTTCAACTCAGACGGCAAAAAAGCACCTTCTCTGAGGTCATGAAGTCCAAACATGGAAACTTTGTTTTTGCAGCTCTGCAGGTTGCATCATTTTTTTGCTGTCTTGCCCAAGCCAACAGCTTAAAGTGTGATCAAGAATACACACGACATGGGTGTTAATATATCAACCGTCTGAGGGCCAAGCAAATTACAGCGAGGGAAATAAATAATGAATGTGTCAACATGAATGAGGCTAATCATGTTACATTTTCAGCAGACTTCAGTATTCACTCAAGAAATCAACAAAGAAAGAGAGTGCAACATTTAAGTTCATAAATACAGTTATCTGCAATAAAGTGGAAGGAAACAAGGAAGAAGTATCAAACACGCCAGAAAAATTAGTTGCTTTGTTGCCAAGGTGTCATACAAGAAACATCTCATGATGGTTAAAAGCCAAGGACTCTCCTCAGACCTTCACAACCTGACTGCTGAAAAACATATTGATGGATTTGGTTACAGATGTAGATCAAAAACTTCTGAATCTTCCAGTAAGCAACACTGGGGCTGTTATCCACAACGGGGAAGAACATCACCCCACATATCTACCATCAACCAGGCAGGATCTGGTTTTCAGATCTGCCTAAGGGCACTGTGATATAAGGATTCATGATAACTAAGTAAGTCATACAGCATGCAGCCGTGTCCATTTTGATATACTGTAAAGGTGCATTCAAACCAAACATGAACATGCGGCGTGAATACATGTAAAGTTAATGTAAACGTGGGGAATTTTGGCATTTGCATGTCAGAGAGATTTGGTAGCGCTTCTGCCATCACCGGAGTTAAAGGATCAAAACTGGAGAGTAAGCTAGTTTAAAAATGAGACTGCCACTCACCTGCAGACAGATGGACCGGGAGCTCTCTAACTGAACCAGAGTGTTGGAATCATCCACCCACGGACTCCTGTCACAGATGTGCTAATGAGGGCTAGCAGACTAGTAGTGTGAACAACCATCATCCAGGTGAAGTTTTGGAGGCAGGGACAATTTTTCCAGGTGAGAGTCCTGTCAGATAATGTAAACCTAAGCATGACTGTGTTTTGGGGATTTCCACAGCAGGTAGAACACAACTGCAGAAGTTATAAAGGCAGCTCCACCCCTCTGTAACTCCCTCAGATGGTGAATTCATGTCTATTTGTGTGTTTACAGTGAAGAATTCTGGTCTGAATGCATCTTAACATCTCAAAGCCCTTCATACTGAAGTTCTGTTATCCGCAAGGCTTAATTCTAAATGCAGCAAATCTTTTGCACACATGCATGCATGCACGCACGTGGGCACACACACACACACACACACACACAAGACTGGGGACTCATGCAACTGCTCATAAAAAATCTCATATTAAGACACACTAACCAAATGACACCAAATGATGAGAGTGTGTTGAAAAGGTGGAAGGAGTACTTTGAAGAGCTGATGAATAAAGAAAATGAGAGAGAGAGGAGGATGGACGAAAGAAAGACAGTGAGTAAGGAAGTCCCGAGGATTAGGTGGAAGTGAGGGCAGCTTTGAAGAGGATGAAGAATGGAAAGACGATTGGTCCAAATGACATAGCTGTGGAGGTATGGAGATGTTTAGGAGAGATGGCAGTGGACTTTTTAACCAGATTGTTTAAGACAATCTTGGAGAGTGAGAGGATGCCCGAGGAGTGGAGAAGTGTTTTAGTACCAATTTTCAAGAACAAAGGTGATGCTCGGAGTTGTAGTAACTACAGAGGCGTAAAGTTGATCAGTCACACCGTGAAGATACGGGAAAGAGTTGTTGAAGCCGGGTTAAGAAAAGAGATGACAATCAGTGAGCAGCAGTGAGCAACGATTTCATGCAAAGAAGGAATACTACAGATGCAATGTTTGCTCTAAGAGTGCTGATGAAGAAGTATAAAGAAGGTCAGAAGGAGCTGCACTGGTTTTTTGTGGATCTAGAGAAAGCATATGATACAGTGCCAAGAGAGGAAGTGTGGTACTGTATGAGAAAGTCAGGAGTGGCAGAGAAGTACTGGTACCCCTCTGTTAATGATAGAAAAACCCACAATGGTCACAGAAATAACTTGAATCTGACAAAAGTGCTAATAAATAAAAATTCTATGAAAATTAACCAATGAAAATCAGACAATGCTTTTGAATTGTGGTTCAACAGAATTATTTTAAAAAACAATCTCATGAAACAGGCCTCGACAAAAATGATGGTACACCTAGAAAAGATTGAAAATAATGTGACCATAGGGACATGTTCAACCAAGATGTGTCCTCTAATTAACATCACAGGTGTCTACAAACTTGTAATCAGTCAGTCAGCCTACTTAAAGGGTGACAGGTAGTCACTGTGCTGTTTGTTGACATGGTGTGTACCACACTAATCATGGACCAGAGGAAGCAAAGGAGAGCGTTGTCTCAGGAGATTAGAAAGAAAATTATAGGGCAGCGCGGTGGCGGAGTGGTTAGCACTGTGGCAGCACAGCAACTCACCCTTGGCCGGGGGATCCTGAGCTCGTTCCCAGCCCCCGACCAACAGTGATCTGTGTGGAGTTTGCATGTTCTCCCTGTGTCTGCGCGGGTTTACTCCGGGATTTCTCTGGTTTCCTCCCACATGCCAAAAACATGCAAGTTAGATTAATTGGCATTAAAAACTGGGGATTCTAAATTGTCCTTAGGTATGACTGTGAGAGTGAATGGTTGTCTGTCTCTCTGTGTTGGCCCTGCGATGGACTGGTGATCTGTCCAGGGTGTACCCTGCCTCTCGCCCAAAGATGCTGGGATAGGCTCCAGCCTCCCCACGGCCCGAAAAGGATTAAGCGGAAGAAGATGAATGAATGAATGAATGTTAAAGGTAAAGGCTATAAGACCATCTCCAAGCAGCTTGATGTTCCTGTGACTACAGTTGCACATATTATTCAGAAATTTAAGATCTACGGGACTGTAGCCAACCTCCCTGGACGTGGCCGCAGGAGGAGACGGATAATATGAATGGTAACAAAAGAGCCCAGAACAACCTCTAAACACATTCATGGTGAACTCCAAGGTCAAGGTACATCAGTGTCAGATGGCAACATTCGTTGTTGTTTGAGCCAAAGTGGACTTCATGGGAGACAACCAAGGAGGACACCACTGTTGAAAACAAATCATAAAAAAGCCAGACTGGAATTTGCCAAACTGCATGTTGACAAGCCACAAAGCTTCTGTGAGAATGTCCTATGGACAGACGAGACAAAACTGGAACTTTTTGGCAAGGCACATCAGCTGTATGTTCACAGACGCAAAAATGAAGCATACCAAGAAAAGAACACTGTCCCTACTGTGAAACATGGAGGAGGTTCTGTTATGTTCTGGGGCTGCTTTGCTGCATCTGGCACAGGATGTCTTGAATCTGTGAAGGGTACAATGAAATCTCAAGACTATCAAGGTATTCTAGAGAGAAATGTGCTGCCCAGTGTCAGACAGCTTGGTCTCAGTCGCAGGTCATGGGTCTTGCAACAGGTTAATGACCCAAAACACACAGCTAAAAACACCCAAGAATGGCTAAGAGCCAAACATTGGACTATTCTAAAGTGGCCTTCTATGAGCCCTGATCTAAATGCTACTGAGCATCTGTGGAAGGAGCTGAAACATGGCGTCTGGAGAAGGCACCCTTCAAACCTGAGACAACTGGAGCAGTTTGCTCATGAGGAGTGGGCCAAAATACCTGCTGAGAGGTGCAGAAGTCTCATTGACAGTTACAGAAATCGTTTTTCTTTCATTAACAGGGGGGTACCAACAATTTTGTCCACGTGTGTATGTGAGGGTGGTGCAGGACATGTATGAGGACAGCGAGATGGTGGTGAGGTGTGCTGTAGGAGTGATGGATGGATTCAAGGTGGGGGTGGGAGTACATCAGGGATCGGCTCCGAGCCTCTTCTTGTTTCCCATGGTGATGGACAGGCTGACAGATGAGGTCAGGCAGGCGTCTCCGTGGACCATGATGTTTGCAGACGACATTGTGATCTGCAGTGAGAGTAGGGAGCAGGTAGAGGAGAACCTGGAGAGGTTGAGGCATGCTCTGGAGAGAAGAGGAATGAAAGTCAGTAGAAGCAAGACAGAATACATGAGTGTGAATGAGAGGGAGGCAGGTGCAACAGTGAAGATGGAAGGAGTAGAGGTAGTGAAAGTAGATGAGTTTAAATACCTGGGGTCCACCATCCAAAGCAATGGAAAATGCACAAGAGAGGTGAAGAAGAGACCTGCTATGATGTATGGTTTGGAGACGGTGGCGCTGACAAAAAGACAGGAGGTGGCGCTGGAGGTGGCAGAGTTGAAGATGCTAAGATTTTCACTGGGAGTTACTAGGGGTTTCATGATGTTCCATCCTCTGGACCACAGAATCAAGGGCCCAAACCCCCGACTTGAAGTTGCATGGATTTATTAATGAAAACACAAAATAAGAAGCAGCTCATGGCCTGAAATAATACTAGCCTGACAATGGCAAATAATTATAGGTGTGCAAGTCCAGACAAAGTGGAGTGATGGCATCAGTAACAATCCAAACCACATGGTGAAGAAAATCGTGATGTTAACATAAGGATGCAGTGGGGATTAATGCCCGGCGCCAGCATTTAAGATAAGATAAGATAAGCCTTTATTAGTCCCACAACAGGGAAATTCCAGGATTGCAACAGCACAGGGATAGCAACACTCAGAGCAACAATCAGAAGGCAAGAAAAAAAAAAGCAAGCAAGCAAGAGCAGCTAATATACATATGTACATATTACTATAAAATATATATATACACACACACAGACACACAGTGCAGAGCATTGTAGCTGGATGGAATAAATATATGAGTATATAAACACACAGTGCGGAGCATTGTAGTTAGATGGAATAAATATGTAGATATACAGTATAAACACCCACAGTACGGAGCATTGCAGCTAGGTGGAATAAATATGTAAATATATAAACCCACACAGTGCGGAGCAATGTAGCTAGATGGAATAATATGTAGATATATAAACACACAGTGCGGAGCATTGTAGCTAGATGGAATAAATATATAGATATATAAATATAAACACACCCAGTGCAGAGCATTGTAGCTAGATGGAATAAATATGTAAATATATAAACACACACAGTGCAGAGCATTGTTGCTAGATGGGATGAAACAGCATAACCGTCTACTTAGTTATCCTACATGGTATGATTATGTGCCCATACATATTCTCACCCTCCATAGCAACCAGTATTTTCCTAGTTGTATGCCGGAGGGGACCATTGTGTAAGTCTATTGCATCTTTTGCATTCAAAAAACTATTAGTTTGTTACGTCTTTTTGCTATCTCTGCGAGCAGCCCTGCTTAGGTTGTACAGTCTGACAGCCATTGGTAGGAAGGACCTGTGAAACCTCTCGGTTGTGCACCTGGGATGATGTAGTCTGCTGTTAAATGAGCTCCTCAGTGCATTCAGCATGTCCTGCATAGGGTGGAACTCGGACTCCAGCAGAGATGACAGTTTAGCCACCGTCCTTCTCTCGCCTATCTCCTCCACCGGATCAAGGCGCTGCCCCAGGACAGAGCTAGCTTTCTTGATCAGTTTGTTCAGTCTCTTCCTATCGGCTGCAGTAATGCCACTGCTCCAGCAGACAACTCCAAAAGTGATGGCTGATGCCACCACCGTGTCATAGAATGTCTTCAGCAGCGCCCCTTGTACACCAAAAGACCTGAGTCTCCTCAGCAGGAACAGCCTGCGCTGTCCCTTCTTGTAGAGTGCGTCAGTATTGTGTGACCAGTCTAGTTTATTGTTCAGATGAACACCCAGGTACTTATAGGATGTCACCATCTCGATGTCTGTTCCCTGTATATTTACTGGTGCTGTGAGGGGTTGCCCATGCCTGCGGCAGTCCACCACCAGCTCCTTAGTTTTCCTCGCGTTGATCTGGAGGCAGTTCCGATGGCACTAGTCCACGAAGTCCTGGAGCGGCACTGGGGTTAAGCTCCCAGTGCTCATAAAATGCTCCTTATGGCGTGCGTCTCGAAAAGCCTCTGGCAACTAAGTCCAACTCCTAGCCTGCCCGTGTGGTTTAGTCTCTAAGCCCGGCGGAACTGCTTTTACTAATAGGAGAAGGGGCGAGGGCGGATCTCTGGCGCCTTAAAACCAGATGCTTCGGGTAGATGGTGGCTCGTCAACCTGGGAAGGTAGCCCATCTAGGGGAAGGTAAACCCTGATTTCAAACCTCTGCTGCCTTGCGGCATACCCGGTCACGGGAAAGGCTTCGGGAGTCAACCCTGAGGAAAAATCCGGAGTCGGAGCCCCTAAGGCAGTTCTATGTTGTGCTCAACATCGTTCTGGCAGCTCCTGCAACGGCGCTGGTGCCAAACTGTAGCAGCCCTGCTGTTCCTTTGGATTCATCAGTGACGTGGAGAGGGGGGACATGCTGCATGGGCAACATCTTGTCCTCCATATCTTCCTGCCCAGGCTTGAATCCTACCAACGCCCAACTCTGGAAGGTAGAACACCGGATCACTGGAGAGGACACTCCAGCTTTGCCTTTGGCGTAGACAAAACACGGGGAATGACAGTTACCGGTTATAAGCCACTGCTCAATTGGTGTAGAGCGTGGCGCCAGGGGTTGTTCCCAACGGTGGGAGGGATCATCAGATCTCACTGGACAGCTACCGCCCGCCTCAAGCTGGGCAGCCCCCAGCCAATAAGGTGTTGTCCCGCCACAGCTTGCTTTCCTCATTGGGTGCATGGGGATAAGGAGAAATCCAAACAGCAGGCTGAGAACCTTCGCACCAGGCAAGACAATAAAACAAAAGAGACCAACTCTAAAACTGGGAACTTGGAACATCCGCACTATGATGACAGGACTCACTGCTAACCTCAAGGACACCAACGACACCAGGAAGACTGCCATCATCAATAATGAGCTGAAGAGACTGGGAGTGGATATCGCCGCTCTCCAGGAAACACGGTTAGCTGACACAGGCACACTGAGAGAGAAGGACTACACGTTCTACTGGCAGGGAAAGGGCAGTGACGAACACAGGGAACACGGAGTGGGCTTCGCAGTGAAGAAACTTTGCTGAAGATGGTGGAACTGGGCAGCACTGGCTCTGCACGACTCCTCACCCTCCGCCTGAACACCACTCAAGGCCCAGTCACCCTCGTCAGTGTGTATGCCCCAACACAGACAGCCACACCAGAGGCAAAAGACGAGTTCTACGAGAATCTCACAACAACTGTCAGGATCATCCCCAACTCTGAACAACTCATTCTCCTTGGAGACTTCAATGCCAGAGTGGGTGCTGACCACGTCTCCTGGCCCTCCTGTCTTGGACCTTTTGGCGTGGGCAGAATGAACGACAACGGACAGCGGCTGCTCGAGTTCTGCACATATCACGATCTGTGCATCACAAACTCGTTCTTCAAGACCAAGCCCCAACACAAGGTTTCCTGGCAACATCCGCGCTCAAAGCACTGGCACCAGCTAGACTTGATCCTGACCAGGCGCACCTCACTGAAGAACGTGCTAATCACCCGTTCGTTCCAGAGTGCAGATTGCAACACAGACCATTCATTGGTGTGTTGCAAGGTCAAGCTGCAGCTGAAGAAATTCCATCGTGCTAGACAGCCTGGAAAGGCACGGATTGACACCAGCAAGATGGCCCAACCAGAACTTGTTGAGCAGTTTGCCTCCACCTTTGAGAAGGAACTTGGTGTACCACAAGGAGGAGAATCTGCAAAGCAGAAGTGGGAAGAGCTGCGAAACACCATCTACCGCACAGCCTTGGCTACCTTTGGGAGGAAGACCTCGAAGTCACAGGACTGGTTTGATGCCAAGTTGACCGAGATGACCCCCGTCATTGAAGCCAAGCGCTCAGCACTTGCTGAGTACAAGAAGTACCCAAACGAGAAGAATCTCCAGATTCTCAGGGCTGCGAGAAGCAAAGTTCAGCAGACTGCTCGGCGCTGTGCCAACGAGTACTCGACTCAGCTCAGCCAAGACATTCAAATCGCTGCCATAACAGGGAACATCCGTGGTATGTACGATGGCATCAAGACAGCACTTGGTCCGGCTCAGAGCAAGACGGCCCCCCTCAAATCTTCCACTGGGGAGATGATCACAGAGAAGAACAAGCAGATGGAGAGATGGGTGGAACACTACTCCGACCTCTACTCTAGACAGAACACCGTGACACCGTCAGCCCTTGATGCCATCGACTGCCTGCCATCCATGGACGAACTTGACGCCGAGCCAACCATCGACGAACTCAGTAAGGCCATTGATAGCTTGGCCGCTGGCAAGGCACCCGGCAACGACGGCATACCCGCTGACCTGATCAAGCACTGCAAGACCGCCCTACTGCTGCCATTGCATGATGTCCTCTGCCAGTGCTGGAAGGAAGGTGCCGTACCACAGGACATGAGGGACGCCAAGATCATCACCCTCTACAAAAACAAAGGGGAGAGAAGTGACTGCAACAACTACAGGGGCATTTCCCTCCTCAGCGTTGTTGGCAAAGTCTACGCACGAGTTGTTCTCGTTCGTCTACAGAAGCTTGCCGAACGTGTCTACCCCGAGACTCAGTGTGGCTTCCGCGCTGAGCGATCGACGGTAGACATGATATTCTCCATCCGCCAACTCCAGGAGAAATGCAGAGAACAGAACATGCCTCTGTACGTCGCCTTCATCGACCTCACCAAAGCGTTCGATCTGGTCAGCAGAGAGGGCCTTTTCAAGATCCTGCCAAAGATAGGATGCCCACCAAAGTTGCAAAGCCTCATCGAATCGTTTCACACCAACATGCAGGGGATAGTGCAGCATGATGGCAACGTCTCAGAGCCATTCAACATACGCAGCGGAGTGAAACAGGGCTGTGTACTTGCGCCAACCCTCTTTGGGATTTTCTTTGCTATGCTCCTGAGGCATGCCTTCAGCACAGCAACAGAGGGAATCTACCTGCACACAAGATCTGACAGCAGGCTTTTCAACCTTGCCCGCCTGAAAGCCAGAACCAAAGTACGCGAGGCTCTAATCAGAGACATGCTGTTCGCAGACGACGCTGCAGTCGCAACCCACACACAGCAGGAGCTTCAGACCCTGAGGGACCACTTCTCCCAGGCATGCAAGGACTTCGGGCTTACCATCAGCCTGAAGAAGACTAACGTCTTGGCGCAAGGCACGGAAGCACCACCAACCATCACCATTGATGACTACAAGCTGGAGGTCGTGAATCAGTTCACGTACCTGGGGTCCACGATCAGCAACAACCTCTCCCTTGATACAGAGATCAACAAGAGGATTGGAAAATCAGCCTTCACACTCGCTCGCCTCACCACACAAGTGTGGGAGAATCCCAAACTCTCTGTCAAGACGAAGATGGCAGTGTACAACGCCTGCGTCATCAGCACACTGCTCTATGGGAGTGAGACGTGGACAACATACGCCCAGCAGGAAAAGAGACTGAACTCCTTCCACTTGCGCTGCATTCGCCACATCCTGGACATATCCTGGCAGGACAAAGTGCCCAACACAGAAGTTCTGTCCTGCGCCGGCCTTCCCTCCATGTTCACTCTACTCAGGCAGCGCAGGCTCCGCTGGCTAGGCCACGTTCACCGTATGGAGGATGGCAGAATCCCCAAAGACATCCTCTATGGAGAACTGGCAACTGGCAGGAGAGACGTTGGCCGCCCACAGCTGCGCTTTAGAGACGTCTGCAAGAGAGACATGAAGGCCCTGGATATCAACACAGAGCGCTGGGAGGACCTTGCAACGGACCGCTCCAAATGGAGCGGCACCCTGACCAGACAGCTCAAGGCGGGTGAAGAGAGACTGACTGCTGCAGCAGATGAAAAAAGGACCCGCAGGAAGAACCGCCACAGACCCAGCAGCACGGAGACTACCCACAAGTGTGACCTGTGTGACAGGGACTGTCATTCGCGCATTGGCCTGTTCAGCCACAGGCAGTGCTGTTCCAGCAGAGTAGACGTTTAGGATTCTCTTCCATGGTCATCATAGACCGACGGAGGCCGACGACTCAGCTTCATCTCCATTGGAGATGAGGCCAACGATCGCAGAGTCATCAGAGAACTTCTGTAGATGGCAGTGTGTTGTGTTGTGTGAGAAGTCCGCAGTATACAGAGTGAACAGGAAAGGAGCCAGCACCGTTCCCTGGGGGGCCCCCGTGCTACCGATGATCGTGTCGGACACACAGTCCCGGGTTCTCACAAACTGAGGCCGGTTCGTGAGGTAGTCCAGGATCCATGATGACAGGTGCTGGTCCACCCCTGCGCGCAGCAGCTTGTCCTTCAGGATCATCGGTTGGATGGTGTTGAAAGCACTGGAGAAGTCAAAGAACATGATCCTCACCATATTCCCGGGCTTCTCCAGGTGGGACAGAGAACGGTGAAGGAGGAAGATCACCGCATCCTCCACCCCAATGCCATGCTGGTAGGCGAACTGGAGTGGATCCATCGCTGGTTCCACCAGGGGGCGGAGGTGAGCAAGGAGCAGTCTCTCCAGGGTTTATAGAAGAAATAGTGACTGGGAAAACAAGGGACAGCTGTGACAAATTAGAATGTGAGGGGGTGAGGCTAATACGGAAGATGCTACGCTAACAGGAAGTAAACAAAGGGTACTGTCAAAATAAGAGTCCATACAGAAACGGTAATAATGAATGGCAAAACCGATACTAATAATAACAATTATGTGTCTAAACAAGGAACACAAGGCATGGACAAGGTCTAACCCTGTCCAGATCATTACCGGGGGGGAGGGGGGGCAGATTAGAAATGAATATAACAGAGAGACAGCTCAGGTTGAGCGGTTTGGAGACAAGGGTTAAAGGTCTATAGAGTCAGTTTGACCTGTTCGGACCACAGAGAGAGCCCAGCTCTTGAAGGGTTTTCCTGGGTTATGCGGGATAAATGTGTGACAGAAGAGGGTGGAAGGGACAGGGTGAGATGGAGGTGGACAGCCCACTGTGGAGACCGCTAAAGGGAGCAGTAGTGAGCAGTACAAGAGACTAAGATTCATTAAAAAATGAATGAATGAAATAAAGCATCACTAGTGGACGGGCGAGAGTAGTGTCAGTGGTCAATAGGATGTGACCGGTCCCTGAAGTACAATAAAAACTGAAACATTTGTGAATGAGTGAGATGCTAAAGTGCTTGTGTCAGCTAGCCATCTTGGGTCTTGGCTAGAGGGAATAAACTACAGCAAACTAAGCTAAACTCATGACTCACAATGGCATATAATATGGTCAAGAGGTCATACATGAGCAAGCATTTCAATGGGGCTGAATAGAATTTATAGAACATAGCAACCAAAACGCACTGGACTGACAGATAAGCTAACACCAGGCTGTTAGCCTCGCCCCGCTGAGTCCCGCTTTAAAGCTGGATTCATGGTGAACCTCCTCTCTCCGCGTACGTGCAACCGGAAACCTCGTGTGACAAAATTTACGTCATTGTCTCCAGTCCGTTAGTGTATGCAGGGCTCTACTGCTGACGACCGCGTGCAGCCCCAATGTTATGACTGCGTGGCCTGCCCACGACCTGAAACTCGTTGACAGAGCATGCACAAGACTGAATGTCCCATTCACGAGGTGGCGCTACCAACACAGCATACAAAGACAAAGTAGACAAGGAAGACAATGAGGAAATGGAAGACGAAAATAAACGTACTACATGAAATCCTTCTGCAGCAGCAGCAGCTTGAGCAGAGAAGAGCACTGGAAAATGGTAATTCCTCCTTTTCATTGAAATGATGCCATTGTTGTTACTACAAAAAAAAAAAATGTGTGTCGCTCTCGTGTTTATAGTCAGTGGACAAATTGGTGTGTTAGCGCATTTGTGCTACCCATAGGGCTGGGGCAAAACTACAAATAACAGTTATGATGCATGCGTCAACTGGTTGGCCTGGTGGACGAAAAAAGTGAGCATATACAGCGCTGTGTGCGTGCTGGGCTCGTCCTACACACATGTGGACCAAAGCAGACCAAAGGGGAAATGCAGCATAAATAAGGCTCAACGCGGTTTGATTGATTGACTCCAACCGCCTAGCCATGCTAATGCTAAAGTCCAACAGCAGAAAAAGTGCAGAAAAGGTTGTCCCAATGCTCTTAATTATTCATTGGTGTGTTTGGGGGCATAACATGCAACAAACCAATCAGAATGGCCTCACCTTTAAAAGGCAGGTGCACTGTACATGAGTACAACCCCAGGGCCTCAGGCTGGAAAAGACCTCGTGGCAAGCCACGCACCAGATGGTTCGATGTAGTGGAGAGAGACCTCCGACAGCTCAGAGTCGCTGTTGACGATGCAGAAGAGCTGGCCCAAAACCGGCAATGTTGGCACGCGCTGGTTAACCTGATTAGCTCTACGCATAGTGATGGCCACCCAGCCCTCACCCTGCAGGAGTGGTAAGTAAGTACTGTACATGATATATGGCAGATTGATATTACAGTGGTGTATTTACCTTTCAGTGTTTTCCTGTGCAACATGTAAATGCATGAGAACATCATTTACAAAGGCACCCCTGTTCCATCTAAGCCATTTGAAGTAAAGCAATTATGGAATGAAGTGGCCTTAAGTGTGTCGGCATTTTCTGGCACCAGCATATTTTTAACAAGTGTAGCTTAAATAGCAATTGGTAATGCACCAACTTTAGTTGTAGTTTCTGTTGGTCAAAAGCTTAATATCATTGCAATTCCATAAACTGGCATCAAGCTTCCTTTGCGCCCAGCTGCACCCCTTTTAAAAGACACCATTCGTATGAGCTGAGAGTGTGCACAATGTCATTTAGTTTTAGATGGCAAAAACTGCAAAGCATGAAAATGGGCAATGTCTTATAGTGTGGCCTTGGGTCACTGAAATGGAGATACGTGCGGCCCCCATACGCCACATGTGGACATACTACGAAAGGCAGTTAACTTTAATTACCTGGTGGAAGGTACAAATCCCTGTTTTAGACATTACAGCAACTGTTCAGGAATTTGAGAATCAAACTGTGAAACGAGTTTGTTATTTGTTGTATTTTTAAATGGGGCTGGTGTGACTACTGATTTAAGCTGGGAACAAGGATGTGGTTAAGAGCTCGTATCAAGAGCACGATTCATATCTGGTTTCATATTCAGTCCTTTCTGTGACACGTTTTCAGATCAGCAGCCCTTCATTGCTGACTGCTTTTATATTAACATTTAAAGTGCAGAATCCTGCACATACTCTGGGTGACAGTAAATGCTCGGTGGAGTCTTGATAACTGTGTTCTCTTGTTTTTTGGTCTTTTGTTGTTATTTGATGATCTGCGGGTTTCCTCTCTGGTTCCTCGTTGCTTATTTCTAGAAACTGAAAGAAACTCCTATCTGTTACTTGATTTATTATTGGTGGGAATAAAGCTGCAATTTCACAAGAAAGCTGTCAAAAATGTGCAAGAAAAAACTGAAAGACAGCATAAATTTGTGATGTAACAACTACAACTTTACAGGAAAAAAGTCAAGTAAATTAGAAAGTCACTTTTTCATAAGGAAAAAAGGTGAAACTTTATCAACAAAATTTACAAGGAAAAATGGAAATTTCTGAAAACACAACTGCAAAATTACAAGGAAAAAATGGAAATGTATCAGAAAATGTGTCTAAATTAAAAAATAAATCATAAAAAACTATAAATCCATTAAAAATGATTAGAAAAAGTATCTTTTTACAAGGGAAATTTACCAGAAAATAAACATACTTTTACTAGAAAAAAAAATTAAAAAATGTTTTGGAAAAATGCTAATTTGCAAGAAAAAAAAGTCATACATTGATAATGAAGAAAACCTGCAAAATTATGATGAAAAAATACAAGTAGAAGAGAAGAAGAGAAAAGTTATAAAGTTATGACAAAATATGGTCATTTATCAGAAAATATGATTAAATTCATTGATAAATCATAAAGAAATATTTAAAAAAAGTAACTTGATATGAGGGAAAAAATTGGAAATTTATTAGAAAAACAATTTTATAAGAAAAAAGTCACAAGTTTATGAGGAAATAACTGCAAATTTATTAAACACAGTTACAAAATTATGAGAGAAAAAAATTTAATTTATCAGAAAATATGTTTAAAGTCATAACTAGATCATAAAAAGTTCTAGATGTAAAAGAGTAAAATGATTTAAAAAAAAAAGTAACTTATGAGGGATAAAAAAATTGGAAATTTATCAGAAAATATACATAATTTTAGTAGAAAAATATTTCATGAGGGGAAAATGCTAAATTGCAAGAAAAAAGTCATAAATTTATGATGAAGAAAAATTGCAATTTTATGAGAAAACAATTATAAAGTTATGACAAAAAAATTGAAATTTGTCAGAGAATTATGTGCAAATTTGAAAGAAAAATGTCAGCATTTATGAAAAAAAAACACAAATTAGAGAAAAAAATAGCAAATTTACCAGGAAAAAAATATGAAAATGTTTTACTATATAGAAGTTGTAAATTTATGATTAAAACATTGCATATTTGTTTGAAAGAGGGCACACATTCATCATGTAAAAGCTACAAATTTACAAGAAAAAAAAAACTGTTAGAAAAAAGATCACTTTTCATAAGGAAAAAAGTTGGAAATTTATTAGGAAATCAGCGTAAATTTCCAAGAAAAAAAAATACAGGAAAATCTGCAAATCTATGAAAAAACAGTCACAAAATAAGGAGGAATGAATGGAAATTTATCAGAAAATATGTTTTAATTCATGAATAAATCATAAGAAAAAACATTTAAAAAATCATTTTTGTGAAGAAAATTTTTTGGAAATTTATCAGAAAATAAACATATTTTACAAGAAAAAAATATAAGTTTATGAGGAGAAAAATGCAAATTTCTAAAACACAGTAACAAAATTATGGGGAAAAATTGAAATTTATCAGAAAATAAACATAATTTTACAAGAAAAAAATACAAGTTTATGAAGAGAAAAATGCAAATTTCTAAAACACAGTAACAAAATTATGGGGAAAAATTGAAATTTATCAGAAAATATGTTTAAATCCATGAATAAATCATAAAAAGTTTTAGATTTAGAAGTAAAAAAAGACGAAAAAAGTAACTTCTATGAACTGGAAATTTATCAGAAAATAGACATAGTTTTACTAGAAAAAAAAAATCACAAATTTATGAGAGAAAAAAATACAAATTTGCAAGAAAAAAGTCACAAATTTATGATGAAAAACATGCAGATTTATGGTAAAACAGTTATAAAGTTATGAGAAAAAATTAAATTTATCAGATAATATGTGTAAATTTGCAAGAAAATTTTCACAGATTTGTGTGGGAAAAAAAATACACAAATTAGGGAGAAATTTATGAAGGAAAAAAGTTGCAGATTTATTACAAAACAATAGTAAATTCCTTTTGACAAAAGAGCTGCAAATTTATCAGAAAAAACTCCCTTATTTGTGAGCGTAAAGCTCTGACTTTCTAAGTAACTTTTCAGTCGGTTCATTTTTGGGGCCTATAAAGCAACAGGATGTAAGACTGCACCTTAAACTAAAGATGGGGGGCCTGTCTTGCTCCAGCAACCATGGCCACTATGACCTCAGTCCCAACAGCCAATCACAGGGCTCAGCTGAAGCCACCAACAGCCAGGTGGCCGCAGTGGCCGTAGTTGTAGTCTTTTCAGTGTTCCACCAACAACAAGAAAGTTACGCAGCGCTGCTTTAAAAGAGATAAAGCGGCTTGTTTCACAGTTGAAGTTTTGGGCGTCACCACAGTTTATTCTGAACTGTCAATCACAAAGAGCCACAAATGCCTTTTTTCTCCTAAAGTTGGGATATTTTTTTCCTCATAAATTTTCAAAAAAAATTTCTTTTAAATTTGCAACTTTTTCTCATAAATTAGCAGTTTTTTTCAGATAAATTTGTAACTTGTGTCTAAATGGGTACGTTTGGTGTAAATTTGCATATTTTTTTCTCATAAAACTGCAACTTTTTCCTCATAAATGTGTGACTTTTTTCCTCATGAATTTGTGATTGTTCCTCATACATTTTCTGCTTTTTTTCTCATAAATTTGCAACTTTTTCCTCATAAATCTGACTTTTTTCTCATGATTTTGCAATTTTTTGACTCATGAATTTGCAGCATTTTTCCTCAAAAATTTTCTTTTTATTTCTCATAAATTTGCACCTTTTTCCTCATAAATCTGTGACCTTTTTCTCATGAATTTGCAATTTTTTGGCTCATGCATTTTTATCATTTTTCCTCATAATTATTCTACATTTTTTCTCATAAAATTGTAAATGTTTCCTCATAATTCTGACTTTTTTCTCATGAATCTGTAACTTTTTTCTCAAAAATCTGCAAACTTTTCTCATAAATTTGCATTTTTTTCTCATAAATTAGCAACTTTTTCATCTAAATTTGCAAATTTTTTCTTGTAAACTGAATGTTTTTCCTCACTGTTGATTTGCTGCTTTTTCCTCATAACTTTTAAAGTTTTTTTTTCAATAGATCTGTGCATTTTTTGTAAATTAGCACATTTTTTCTTATAAAATTGCAACCTTTTCTCCTAAAGTTGTAAGGTTTTTCCTCCTAAATTTTCAAAAAAATAATTTCTTTTAAATTTGCAACTTTTTTCATAAATCTGCAATTTTTTTCTCATAAATTTGCAACTTTTTCATCTAAATTTGTAACTTTTTTCTTGTAAACTCGATGCTTTTCCTCACTGTTGATTTGCTACTTTTTTCTCATAACTTTTAAAGTTTTTCTCATAAATTTGCACATTTTTTTCTCCTAAAGTTGTAATATTTCCCCCCCTAAATTTTCAAAAAAGTATTTTCTTTTAAATTTGCAACATTTTTCTCATGAATTTTCTACTTTGTTTAACTGTAAATTTCTTGTAATTTTGCAGCATTCAGATGGATGCTGGTTAAATTTTTACTTCATGTAATGCCTTAATTTTTTGTATCCTAATCTAGACAATTATTATTATTATTATTATTATTATTATTATTATTATTTATTTATGTTTTATTCGTAGGGGAGAAATTCTATTTCCCCCATTTTAAAGCATTTAAGTTCTTCCTCATAGCAAAAACAGAGGCTCCTAAACACAATCCTGCACCCAAGGCCCTCCAAACAGCTGATAACGGCCCTGCTCCTGAGACTCCATTTCCACTGGAGTCCAGTTTGTGTGCGCCCCCCACCTCAGCTGCTCTGATGTTTAAATGACTGAAGAAACCCAGAATAACCAGAAAAAAATAAGGTGGAGCCTTCATTCCGGGGCCAAAGATCAGTTGTGCAAATTTAAGGCGCAGCCCGTCTGAGGCAACAAGTGGCACAGAAAAAAAAAAAAAAGAAAAAAGCAGAAGTAAAAGTTAAGGCGAGCTGATTTTGCAAAGCCTCGAGCAGCTGCAGCTTTCTGCTGCACAAACAACAGTGCGGTTTTCACAGCTCGGAGCCTGGCAGCAGCAGCAGCAGCAGCAGCAGCAGGAGGCCCTGGAGGCCCTGGAGGCCCCACCGCCTCCTCCATTAAACCAACGCACCAGGCCCTCCAAAACTCTGTCCTCCTTTCTCTTCAGAGGGGGGGGTTTTGGTGCCCCCCTCCTTTGCTTTTTTGTCATTTTTGTCTCCCTCTCTCTGTCTGTCTTTCTGGTCCAGGGGGCGGAAATGTGTGCGGAAAGTCTGAGGTTTGAGACAGGAAGCCTGCCGAGTTCAGATAAAGACACCTGACAAAGTCGCTCCCGTTTGCAGCCATAAATTATTCTCAAAATAACCTCGAACACAATCGAACAGAGACAGTGTGTGTGTGTGTGTGTGTGTGTGTGTGTGTGTGTGAGGGGGGGGGGTTAATCAGCTGGAAAACAATCATTCACATCCACATGTGCCTCCAAACTCCCACAAACAAGCCTGGCACAAAAAACTTTTACGACAACAAACACATTTCTTCACATTTTCCCCCCTAAAACTCGGGAAAATAGGAAGGTGCAAACTGCGCCAGAATTAACAGCGAGGCGCTAAAATAAAAGGATGGAATTAAAATGTAGCTTTTTTCATTTAAAGCATCACCTTTCACCCGCATTTTCGCTGCGTCGAAATCCAGAGCGGCGTGCGTCAAAATTAGCCCACCTTTTCGGTTTTTCTCACTCTAAAAATATAAATGAATAAAACGCAACTGAAAAACTGGCCAAAAGAGCATTTCATCCGTGAGACAGAAAACTAGCGGCATCTGCTGTATTTCCATACACAAACTAAATATTTCGCTCATTTTTTTTTTTTTTTTTACATTTTATTTCAGTTTTAAAATCCGTGCGGGTCCGAGGCCCTGGCGCACAGACGCGGGCCTTTTCATTTGGCCGCAGGGCCGAGCAGGTGCAGCTTCCAGGACAGACGGGATAAATACCGCTGACAGGCTGCAGAAGCCGTCCTCCGCTCCGGCGTCCCGTCCCCGCCGCCTTCACTCGCGCATCAATCAAGTCCACCATTTCTCCGCTAAATTAGCGCAGGATGAACATTCACTCTTTTGTTCTCCTCGCCTGGTGAGTTTTTTTGGTTTTTTTTTTGGTCTTGCTGTTGTGGCTTGGATCAGTGTGACGGCTCAGCCCGAGAATGAAAACGATCCTTGAAAAAAAAAAAAAGCAACAACCGTAAAAAGTGCGCCGTTTGGAAGACGCGCACTTTAGCGGCCGGCCACAGTTGGTGTTTAATCTGAGTGTAAAGACGCAGCGGTTAGTTGTGTTATTATAGAGTCGACATACAACCACGAACGGGAAGGAAGAGGAAATTTTGTACCAGAAGGAAAGAGTGGGGAGCTCAGCATCACCGAGACTCTCTCACCCAGCGGCGCGGGGCGGCCACGGCCCCGCGCCACGCGCGCAACGACCCACACTCACCTTGATTGTACAGTCCATGGCAGCCGCCGCGCGCTCTGCTCATTTAGGCGCCTTTTACCTGCTGATTGTGTGCGGTAATTTAGCCTCACTTCAATTCATGCACCGGTGCTATGGCGCAAACCATTGCAGTTTTTTTTTTTTTTTTTTGCTCACAGACCATAACCGGATGACAGTTTCGCTCTCTCTCGCTCTCTCTCTCTCTCTCTCTCTCTCTCTCTCTCTCTCTCTCTCTCTCTCTCTCTCACACACACACACACACTTCTCTCTCTCTTTCACTAAACTGGGAAGTGAAGTCACAACACTGAACGCAAAAAAAGCTGCTTCTCATGAAAACACGCTGCAGGGTCGCTGCTACTCTTTATTATTATTATTATTATTATTATTATTATTATTATTACTTGGGAAGATTGTGTTGGAGAAACACTGTAGGTGTAAATCAACCCCAACCTGGAAAAAAGAGAGAGATGTTCTCCCTAAAATCAAAATAAAGGTTTTATGTTACAGAACTGAATTAAATGACTTTGAACTGCAGACGGATACATGCAAAACAAACGTTTTTTTTGGGGGGGGGGAAATTTGCAACTTTTTTTTAATATATTTGTGATTTTTTTCCCCCTGTAAATTTGTAGGCATATTTTCATCAGAAAATAGCAACATTTTCCCCTAAATTTGTGATTTTTTTTTTTGCATAAATGTTCAGGTTTTCGCATCTTCTACTCATTGGGATATTTTTTCTCATGGATGTGAAACATTTTTTTCTTGTAAATTTGTTCCTCCTTTCTTGCAATTGTGTGAGTTTTTGTTTTTTTTTTTTTCCCCCTCAAGGCCTCATGGAGCCACTATCAGTGGGCAAAAGAGTCACAGGCGGCCCCAGTCCTGCATGTTGGAAAACTGCATACTTTCCATTCAGAGCAAGACAAACAACTGAGAACTATAGACCTGTGGAGAACCGTTCTCCAACAGTAAGTGTCAGTTCTTCCAGCACCGGACTCAGGCTGGTTAAAGGGCAGGTGTGACGGAGTAAAGACGGCACCCAGCAGGTTTATTCAGATCCGTCATGAGATTTTCCTGCTCAGAATCCTCACTGACTGGACAAGGGCCCGTCATCGTTCCTCACATCCACAGCAGCCAGTGGGGACTTTCAGCCCCTCCAGACGACCCTTCAGTGGGGATTTTAAATCTCACTGAAGTTTTTTTAACGACTGCTTCAGAATGTATCGCAGCCCAGCCAGCATGTCCATGTGGGCCCCACCAAAGGTAATGGGTCCCATGTGGGTCTGTCTGCAGGTTCCATGTCGGCCTATCTGTGTTTGCCCACATGGACCTTACCTGTTTACCTGTTTTCAACTTATTTTCTCATAACTTTGCTATTTTCTTGTCAGTTTGTTACATTTCCCCCTAATTTGATAAAGTTTTCTTGAAAATTTGAAATTTGTCATAAATTTGCAAAATTTTTAACTATAAACTGGCAACTTTTTCTTGTAAAATTGTAACTTTCTTCTTGCAGATTTCCTAACCTTTTCTTGTTACTTTGAAACTTTCTCATAAATTTGCCACTTTTTTTTATTATAAACTTACAGCTTTTCCTAAATTTGGGATTTTTTTCTTGTAAATTTGCTAAATTCTTCTTGCAAGTTTGTAAATATTTCAAATCATTTTAAAACATTTTTCTTATAAATTTGTAAATTTTTCGAGTAAATTTGTGACTTTCCATCCATCCGTCCATCCATCCATCCATCCATCTTCTACCACTTTTCCAGAAGTCCGAGTCACGGAGGCAGCAGATCAAGCAGAGAAGCCAGACTTCCCTCTCCCCAGCCACATGCTCCACCTCTTCAGAGAGGATACCAAGGCGTTCCCAGACCAGCTGGGAGACATAGTCTCTCCAGCAAGTCCTGGGTTTGCCTCGGGGTCTCCTCCCAGTGGGACATGCCCAAAACACCTCAAGTGGAAGGCGTCCAGGAGGCTTCCTGGTCAGATGCCCAAACCACCTCAACTGGCTCCTTTCAATGTGGAGGAGCAGCAGTTCTACTCTGAGCCTCTCCCGGATGACTGAGCTCCTCACCCTGTCTCTCAGGGTGAGTCCAGCAATCCTACGAAGAAAGCTCATTTCAGCCGCTCGCATCCGCAGTCTCGTTCTTTCGGTCATTACCCAAAGCTCATGACCACAGGTGAGGGTAGGAACGTAGATTGACTGGTAAATCGACAGTTTTGCCTTAGAGCTCAGCTCCATCTTCACCACAACAGACTGGTACAACATTTACATCACTGCAGATGCTGCTCCGATCTGACTGTCAATCTCTCGCTCCATTCTCCAGTCACTCGTGAATAAGACCCCAAGATACTTAAACTCCTCGACTTGCGGTAGGAGCTTGTCCTCAACCCGGAGAGGACAATCCACCTTTTTCCAGCTGAGGACCATGGACTCGGACTTGGAGGTACCGATTCTCATCCCAGGCACTTCACACTCAGCGGCAAACCGTCCCAGTAAGACCTGTAGGTCATTGCTAGATGAAGCCAGCAGGACAACATCATCTGCAAACAACAGAGATGATATCCTGTGGTCACCAAGCATGACACCCGCCATTCCCTGGCTGTGCCTAGAAATCCTGTCCATAAAAATTATGAACAGGATCGGTGACAAAGGGCAGCCCTGGCGGAGTTCAACTCTCACTGGGAATGAGTCCGACCAAGTGTTGGCAATATGAACCAAACTCTCACAATGGTCGTACAGAGACCGAATAGCTCATAGCAGCAAGCCCAATACCCCACACTCCCAAAGCACCCCCCCACAAAAAAACACAAGGGATGCAGTCGAATGCCTTCTCCAAGTCCACAAAACACATGTAAACTGGTTGGGCAAACTCCCACAAACCCTCGAGGATTCTCGAGAGGGTAAAGAGCTGGTCCGATGTGCCACGGCCATGACGAAAGCCACATTGCTCCTCCTGAATCCGACGGTCGACCAACAGCCGGACTCTCCTCTCCAATATCTTGGCATAGACCTTCCCAGAGAGGCTGAGGAGTGTGACCCTCTAAAGTTGGAGCACACCCTCCAATCTCCTTTTTTGAAGAGACGAACCACCATCCCGGTTTGCCATGCCAAAGGCACTGCCCCTGACTCCCACGCAATGTTGCAGAGGCGTGTCAACCATGACAGCCATACAACATCCAGGGCCTTGAGGTATTCAGGGTGAATCTTGTCCATCCCTGGGGCCTGGCCACCAAAGAGATTTTTAACAACCTTGGCGATCTCAGCCCCTGTGATAGGCGAGTCGTCCCCCTTGTCCACAAGCCCTGCTTCCTCTGTGGAAGGTGTGTCAGTGAGATTGAGGAGATCCTCGAAGTATTCCTTCCACCACCTGACGATATCCCCAGTCGAAGTCAGCAGTGCCCCATCCGCACCATACACGGTGTGGACAGGGAGCTGCTTCCCTCTCCTGAGCCGCCAGACAGTTTGCCAGAATCTCTTCGAGGCCGACCAAAAGCCTTGTTCTATGGCTTCACTGAACTCCTCCCATACCCGAGTTTTTGCTTCAGCAACCACCCGAGCTGCACTCCGTTTGGCCTGCCGGTACACCTCAGCTGCTTCGAGAGTCCCACAAGCCAACCGAGCCTGATAGGACTCCTTCTTCAGCTTAATGGCCCCCCTCACCACTGGTGTCCACGATTTGGTTCAGGGGTTGCCACCACGAGATGCCTCGATGACCTTGCGGCCGCAGCGCTGGGCAGCCGCTTCAACAATGGAGGCGGAGAACATGGCCCATTCAGACTCTATGTCTCCAGACTTCTTTGGAATGTGGTTGAAGTTCTTCTGGAGGTGGGAGTTGAAGACCTCCCGGACAGGGGCCTTAGCCAGATGTTCCCAGCACACCCTCACTATACGTTTGGGTCTACCAGGTCTGAATGGCATCCTCCCCAGCCATTGGATCCAACTCACCACCAGGTGGTGATCAGTAGACAGCTCTGCACCTCTCTTTACCCGAGTGTCCAAGACATACGGTCGCAGGTCTGTTGACACGATAACAAAATCAATGATTGACCTGCGACCTAGGGTGTCCTGGTGCCAGGTACACATATGGGCATCCTTGTGCTTGAACATGGTGTTTGTTATGGACAAACTGTGGTTAGCACAGAAGTCCAGTAACTGAACACCACTCGGGTTCAGATCGGGCAGGCCGTTCCTCCCAGTCACCCCCCTCCAGGTTTCACTGTCGTTGCCCACGCGCACATTGAAGTCCACCAGTAGGACAATGGAGTCTCCAAGAGGAGCACTCTCCAGCACCCCAGTCAGAGACTTCAAAAAGAGTGGGTACTCTGAAACATCATTTGGTGCATAGGCACAAATGATGGTCAGGACCCATTTCCCAACCCGAAGGAGCAGGGAAACAACCCTTTTGTCCACCGGGGAAAACTCCAATATAGAGGCAACAAGGTGGGGGGATACAAGAATACCCACCCCTGCTCGCCGCCTCTCACCCAGGGCAACTCCAGAGTAGGTCAAGCTCCAGCCCCTCTCCAGGAGACTGGTTCCAGAACCGGAGCTGTGTGTTGAGGTGAGGCCGACTATATCTAGCCGGTATCTCTCAACCTCATGCACCAGCTCAGGCTCCTTCCCCACCAGAGAGGTGACATTCCACATCCCAAAAGCCAGTTTAGGAAGCTTGGGATCAGACCTCCAAGGTCTCTGCCTTTGACCGCCACTTAGGCCACATAGCACCGGACCTCCTGCAGGTGGTGAGCCCACTGGAGGGCGGACCCATGTAACTCCTTTGGGCTGAACTCGGCCGCGTCCCACGGGCGGAAACCTGGCCACCATGCGCTAGCCATCAAACCCCTCCCCCAGACCTGGATCCAGGGTGGGGCTCCGGTAATCCCATACCTGGCGGGGTACACTGAATCCTTGTTTTAGCATTCATCATGAGAATCTGTTGGATCGTTCTTAGTCTGGCCCTTCATCCAGGACCAGTTTGTCTTGGGTGACCCTACCAGAGGCAAATTGCCCTGGACAACATAGCTCCTGGGATCACTGGGGCACGCAAACCCCCCACTACGATAAGGTGATGATCCATGAGGGGGATTTGTGACATTTTGCTCATAAATTTGCTACTATCTTTTTTCAATATTTCACTTATTTTCTTATAAATTTTCACATTTTTCCCTCATAAGTTTGTAACTTTTTTCTTGTAAATTTTCTTAATTCTTCTTGTAAGTTTGTAAATCTTTCAAGTAATTTTACAATATTTTTTCTTCTAAATTTGCAACTTTTTCCTCCTAAATTTTCACTTTTTTCTAGTAAATTTGTGATTTTTTTGCTCATAAATTTGCTACTTGTTTTTTGGTAAATTTGTAACTTTTTTCTTATACATTTTCACACCTTTTTGCCATAAATTAGTGACTTTTTTGCATGATTTTGCCTATGGTGGCAGTGTTACTGACAGCTGCTCACCCATATTTGTATATATATCTATATACAGTCATGTGGAAAAAAATTAGGATACTCTGTATAAGCTTCTGTGTGTTTTTTTTTAACATATTTGGACATATGCCTATTTAATGTCAGTGTTTAAAATACTGGGAGATTCATGTAATGCAACTAAACAATTAAAAATTAAATAGAGGTTTTTTTTTCAAATTTTCTGTAAAGTATAATTCTAAACCTCTAGTGAGGAATAAATTAGGACACCCCCATCTTTTTTAGGACACCCCCACATTCATTCCCACTTAAAATGGCTAAAATAAATGTTAAAAAATGCAAATTAAAATAAAAACAAGGTTAGACATAGATATGTGAACATTTCTTAATAAAGAACTGAATATTTAATGGGGTGTCCTAATTTTTTCACATGACTGTATATATCTGTGTGTGGTGTGGCCGACCATTGATGGAGGGCCAGTGGTTCGACTCTCTCTGCAGGCTACCACATTAAACCCATGTGGGCCCAGATGGGTTTAAAGCAGGTAAACAGATTACCAAAGGTAAAGTCCAAGTGGGCCAACATGGAACAAACCTACATGGGACCCACAGGACAGCCCAGTCTAAGGCCCACATGGACATGCTGGTGGGTGTGAGATAGAAAGCTACTCTTAACGTTCCTGTTTTTGTTCACAGTGTTTCAGTGTTGATGCAACGTTTGAGAAACGTTTCCACTAAAACTGTTCAGTCTTGGCTCTTGCCTGGTTGCAGCAGCTGGGAGTCATGTCTCTGGATTTTCATTTCCTGGGGAGAAGATGTCCACGTCCGACTACGCAGCGATCGCCAAAGACAGTTGTCAGACTGACTCTGCAGTAACAAGAATCCCAGTCGTGCCATGAGATAAGACTTCACTGATGTCCTGCTGGGGAAGGCCGGGGGGCAGAGATTTCACTTCACAGTTGGTTGTGGGGCAATAAAGAGAATATTTTTTTTTCTAGAGTAAATATTGAGGAGGATGCTAAAAATGTTATAGACAGGGTCATTTCTAGCTTGTTGGGGACCCTGTGCAAGATTGTGTTTGGGTGCCTCTATTTTTGCAAGGGGGGAGGGGTTCAAACCCTTTAAAATGAAAAAAAACCCAAAACTCTCCCCCACCCCCCCAAAAAAAAACATTAAAAAAAAGTCACTGGGTCATAGGATAAACAGAAAGAAATCATGCTATTCCATCCAAATCATCAGTGACTGGAAACTTCACACCAGACCTGAAGCAACTTGGATTCTGTGCCTCTTCTTCCTCCAGACCCTGGGACCTTGATGACAGCACTTGGCACCTGGTTTGAGGAGCCATGTCAGCTGCTGCTGTTGGTCCACTGTGTTTTATCAAGTCCAAAGTCAGTGCAGTCTTCTACCAGGAAATTTTAGAGCACTTCATGCTTCCCTCTGCTGACAAGCTTTATGGAGATGCTGATTTCTACAGGGGCAGCTCGATGGTGCAGTGGTCAGCACTGTGGCATCACAGTAAGAAAGTCACGGGTTCAATCCCACCCCCTGACCATTGGTGACCCTTCAGTGGGGAGTTTGCATGCTCTCCCCATGTCTGCGTGGGTTTACTCCGAGCACTCTGGTTTCCTCCCACAGGCCAAAAACATGCAGGCTAGGTTAATTGGAGACTCTGAAGTGGCCCTAGGTGTGAATGGTGAAGGGACTGGTGCCGTACCGTGGCTGCCCTGAATTTCCCTCTGGGGAAATTCTGAGAAATAAACTGCTTAGATTTCGCCTTTAAACACATGAGTACACATCTCAGGCCCCTATACCTGCTTCTATATCTGAACTGCATCAACAAATAAGTTTTTTAAGTTGTGCTGCAGCAAGCCTGGAGCAAGCTGTTATTCAGGACTCTGGCAATGTTCTTTCATAAAGAAATGTTTTCAGTTAAGTTGGCTGTATGGATGACAACTTTAAAGGTGAAAACCTCAGCTGTTCTTAACAGAGTTCTTATAGTTAATGTAATGTTTCTTTACAAACTTTGACATGTGATTAAAGAAACTTTAACACTTGACATCTCACACTGCAGTAAATGTATGGTTTTATGAAGCTATGGTTTTATTCTCATGATATACCAGTAGTGTCCAAACTACAGCCCAGGGGCCAAATGCTGCCCGTGGTTCATTTTTAATTGGCCTTCAGCATATTCAAGACCATATTCAGTCCAAAGACTTGGTGATGAGAGAAGTGCGGAGACGCCGTGGGACTTTGGAATATCGTGGACATAAACTTCAGTTCTACGAGGATTATAACGCCGACGTTCAGAAGCAACGAGCCGAATATAAGGAGGTTATGTCCGAGTTGTACAAGAGAGGTTTTCGTCCTTCTCTTCTTTTCCCCACCAGGCTCCGGATAACTCTTCCAGACGGCCAAAACCAGTGGCTGGCGTCCGTCTCAGAGGCCACCCGCTTCATGCAAACCAGGGAGAGAAACCAGCAATTTTCGCCTTGAACTGGACATTTCTGGGTTGACCAGCTGCCGCGCTGGACTGCTTGATTGTAACTTCATTGAAGCTGCACTGACTGGACATTGATGCATTTTTAGATGTTCAAAAACAAGGTAAAATTGGCTCCCTATACGTTGTTGTTTACTTAATTCTTTTTTTAATTTAATTTAATTTTTTTTTTTTTTTAGGGTAAAACGTTCATATTATGCAGGATTGAAGCCAGTTGTATGGGAGCATTCTATTAGGATGAAAATAGAGCAGGAGATGGAGCGGTTGCTGTTTTTTTGCAACCGGCTGGAGTGTTGTTATAGGTTTGGTTGTTGGATTTTTTTTTTTTTTTTTTTGTTTTGTTTTGTTTTGTTTTTTGTTATGGATTTATTTACACCCCCCTTACCCCCTCCTTTTTTTTTTTTTTTTTTTTTTTTACCCGTACCTCACTTTACTCTTCTTTGGGCTACACAACATAATATATAAATTTTACTCTTTGAATGAATAGTAATCTTACTTTGGTAAGCTGGAATGTGAAGGGGTTGAACCATCCAATTAAACGAAAGAGAGTCATGTCACGTCTAAAGCAGTTTAAGCCTGGGGTACTGTTTTTGCAGGAAACCCATTTGCAGGATTCCGACCACTTGCGTTTGTCAAAATGTTGGTCAGGACAATTTTTTCATTCAAATTTTAAAGCTAAGGCCAGGGGCGCTGCTATTCTTATTGATCGAAATATCCCATTTATTCCCTCTAATGTATTAGATAAAAATGGACGATTTGTAATAGTATCAGGTAAACTTGGCAATAAACATGTCACCTTGGCTAATCTGTATGCACCGAATTTTGATGATGTGCACTTTTTTCGCAACCTTTTTTCGCAACTTCTGGATTTAAATACTCATTCTCTAATTCTTGGGGGTGACTTTAATTTGTATATGGATCCGATTTTAGATCGCTCATCCTCAAAACCTGCTAGTCTTAATAAATCTGCAACTTATGTTAAGTCTTTTCTTGAGGAATATAGCCTTACAGATCCTTGGCGTTTTTTACATCCTAACGGCAGGGACTATTCTTTTTTCTCTCACGTACACCATACTTATACCAGAATAGATTATTTTTTTGTTGACAATTTATTAATTAATAACCTTTGCTCTTGCAGTTATGATAGCATCTCGGTTTCTGATCATGCCCCTCTTGTACTTAAAATGATCCTCCATGGATGTGACTCCATGAGAAAGCATTGGAGATTGGATCCATTATTACTTACAGATGAAAAATTGGTTGCAAATATTTCTTCTAAAATTAATTTTTTTTTGAAAGAAAATAAAACTCCTGGTATGCCAAATAAAACGATATGGGAGGCCATGAAGGCATTTCTTAGGGGGGAATTTATTTCATTGGCAGCATTTAAAAGACGATCCTTAATACAGGAACAGAAGGCTATTTTAGATCAAATCCTGGACATTGACAGACAATATGCTCAATCTCCATCACCCGCTCTGTACAAGGAACGTATGATATTACAAACTAAACTTAATTTACTTTCTACTCGACAAATTGAAGGTTGTTTAATAAGGAACAAGAGTGAATTTTATGAACATGGCGAAAAAAACAGTAAACTTCTAGCTAATCAACTGCGTGGTATTAGAGCTAAGCAAATTATTACTGGAGTTAGGACAGATAAAGGAGAGGTGACATCTGACCAACAAGTGATTAATGATATTTTCAGGTCATTTTATTCCAAATTATATACCTCAGAATATACAACAAACTTAAAGGATTTGGAAAATTTTTTTGATTCTATTGATATTCCTTCGATTTCTTCAGAATCTCGGCAAATTCTAGAAGCTCCCATCACAAAAGAAGAAATTCAGCTGGCAATATCATCCATGCAATCAGGAAAATCTCCAGGACCCGATGGGTTTTCCGCTGATTTTTTCAAAAAATTCTCTGACGATCTCGCCCCTTTCCTTTGTCAAGTTTTTACAGAGTCGCTTGACTCCGGTACACTTCCTCCTTCATGCTATCAGGCCTGTATCACTGTGTTGCTTAAAAAAGATAAGGATCCTGTTGATTGTGCTTCTTACAGGCCTATTTCCTTGTTAAATACCGATGTTAAAATTTTGTCAAAGTTGTTAGCTTCAAGGTTGGAAAAGATTCTTCCTTTTATAATTTCACAGGACCAAACCGGTTTCATTAAAAATCGCCATTCTTTTTTTAACTTGCGGCGGTTGTTTAATATTATTTATACTCCTCACCACAATATACCTGAATGTCTTATTAGTTTGGACGCTGAAAAGGCATTCAATAGGGTTGAGTGGGAGTATTTGTTTTTTACTTTGGAGAGGTTCGGTTTTGGTCCTTCCTTCTGTTCCTGGATTAAACTTCTCTATGCTAGTCCTTTAGCTTCAGTGTTAACTAATTGTCGCTATTCTGACTATTTTAGACTTTACCGTGGTACGAGGCAAGGCTGTCCTTTGAGCCCGTTGCTCTTTGCCTTGGCAGTTGAGCCGTTAGCTATTGCAATCCGCGGGAGCCGGGACTTTCTAGGCATTCGTAGGGGTGGCATTGAGCATAGGGTTTCACTCTATGCTGACGATCTTTTACTATTTCTCTCCAACCCACTTACTTCATTACCCGCTATACTCAACATTTTGGATAGTTTTAGTAGGTTTTCTGGTTATAAAATTAATCTTAACAAGAGTGAACTGTTTCTGATTAATGAAAAGATTCAAGTTCAGGATTTTGAAAATTTTCCCTTCAAGGTCGTTATTGATCAGTTTAATTATCTTGGGATATGTGTCACTAAACAATTTTATTACTTGTTTAAAAATAATTTTCTCCCCTTACTTGACCAGTGCAAGCTAATACTTTCCAAATGGTCCCCATTATCCTTGTCTGTAATTGGCAGAATCAATTCTGTAAAAATGATGTTACTTCCAAAGTTTTTATATTTGTTTCAATGTCTCCCCATTTTTATTCCTAAATCCTTTTTTTAAGTCTTTGGACTCTCTGATTACCTCATTTATTTGGAATGGTAAACATCCGAGACTGAGGAAAGTTTTTCTTCAAAGACCCAAATCAGTGGGTGGCATGGCTCTGCCTAACTTTCAATATTACTACTGGGCAGCAAATATCAGGTGCATGTTATATTGGAAACATTTTTATCTGGAACCCAAATCACCCATTTGGATCCTTATGGAGTCACATGTGGACAATCAAACCTCCCTACCGGCAATTTTAGGTTCACCACTTCCCCTTGCTTTGTCTACACTGGGTAATAATAAAGTAGTTCGTCAGTCTCTTAGAATTTGGTCTCAATTCAGGAAAAACTTCGGTCTTCAGTTTTTCTCCATTAGAAGTCCAATTGCCGCAAATCATTTATTTACCCCATCAACTATTGATAGCGCATTTCATATATGGCACAGAAAAGGTTTAAAATCTTTTGCGGATTTATATTTTGATGGTCAGTTTGCAAGTTTTTCTCAACTTTCCACTAAATTCGACATCACTTCTACACATTTTTTCCGCTTCCTCCAGGTCAGACATTATGTGCAAACCATGACAAAACAATTCCCTCAAAAACCTTCTGATAATCCTCTAGATGATTTTTTATTAGTTAAACCAACTTCTAAGGGGGTAATGTCAGTTTTATATAATTTAATTTCAAATTTACAATCTTCTTCTCTGGCCGCTATCAAATTGAATTGGGAACAAGATCTTAATTTTACTTTTACTGATGAACTGTGGGACTCTATTCTTGGCCAGGTTCACACTGTATCAATGTGTGCTCGTCACGCTCTTATTCAATTTAAGATTGTACACCGGATGCACCTGTCCAAGGTTAAGTTAGCACGTATTTACTCGGATATAGACCCAACTTGTGAAAAGTGTGGTAGCGCTCCTGGCACTTTGCTTCACATGTATTGGTCCTGCCCTGCATTGATGAATTTTTGGCATTCTGTTTTTATCACTGTGTCTGAAGTCCTGCAATATCAAATTAAACCTGATCCATTATGTGCCATTTTTGGTGTGGCTCCAGAACTTGTCTTGCCAAGTTCCAAATTAAAAGTATTCAAATTTTCATTATTATTGGCCAGACGTGCTGTATTACTGAAGTGGAAAGACTCTTCGCCCCCTTCACATTTACAGTGGATAAAAGATATAATGTCCTGTTTGGATTTAGAAAAAATCAGATATACAGTCTGTGGCTCTGAAAACAAATTCTATAAGTTATGGCGCCCGTTTCTTGATTTCTTTGAAAGACCCACGATTATAGTTTCTGAGTAGCTCATATCCCCTTTACCCCACCCCCACTTCACACACACAATTTTTCTTTGTATTTTTTTTTAATTATTGTTTATTTAAAGGTTTTTGTGCTTTGAAGTATTTACATTTGTTAGCTTTAAGTTCTAGTTTTTCACTGTTTGGTTAAAACAAAAATAAAAATTTCTAATACTTTGTATTGTATTGATACTTCAATTAATAATAATAAAAAGACCTTTGAAAGAAAGAAAGCATATTCAAGAAATATAATGGAACATGAGCCATTATATGACCCTTTCTGTCACGAGCTGAGCACTGGAGGTTCCGTCAGGCTCAGTCTCGTGGCTTTTTCTGTGTATTTATATATTTGTCGTATTTTTGTGCTTTTTGGTTTTTGTTATCCCTGCATGTTTTTTATTTTCCTGATTATGTCCTAGTTTTACTGTGTTCTGATTATGCATCAATTGGTATCTATTTCCCAGTTTATACTTGTTCATATTTTATTCTTCTATTCCTTATTATTGCGGTTGACAGCTGTCAGGGCTTTTCCTGGTTAGTGCTCCATGTGGGCATAGCCCTGTCAGCTGTCAGCCGGGCGCTCTCCTCTCATTACTTTGCAGCTGATCCCAATCATTAATCATTGTTACCTTTTTGCCCGGTCATGTGACCTCACAACTGTCATCACTTGTTTTATTTGTTCTGACCCTATTTAAGGACTGCATTTTCATTTCATTCTTGTGGCACTCTTAATGATACCTTCGCCTCGCCACCAGAGCCCTAGCCCTGCTCTGGTGAGTTTTTCTGCTACCTGATCTGTAAGTTTACCCTGTTACCTGTTTGGAATTTTACGTTCATGCACCTTGGAACTTTATGTTTTGTTAATAAATGCCACAAACTTCAGTCGGCGTCTGGGTCTGTCTTTTTCTGCCCTGAGGGGCAAATCATGACACTTTCTTTGTTCATTTTACTTAATTTTGTTGCTAATTCTCAGACTTTTGGGGGGATCTTCTTCAGTTTCTTCAGTGAGTGACCCAGACCATCCAATATTTTTCCGTGGCCCTCAGTGATAAAAGTTTGGACACCCTTGTGCTTCTTGCTATCCAATGTTTAAGGTCATTTGTTCTGATAGTCATGTTAATGTGATGTCATGTTTCTTTAGAAAATTTGACGTGTTGAAAGAAACATTGACATTTGACATCTCACACTGAAGTTAGATGTATGACTTTATGAAGTTCTGCAATTATTCTCATGCTACCTCTGTAGTGTCTAAACTATGGTCCAGGGACCAAAGGCAGCCCATGGTTCATTTTTAACTGGCCCTCAGCAAATCAACAAATACAATGGAATATGAGTCAGTACATGGCCTATGTTCATTTTAATTAGTTTTGTTGCTAATTCTGGGCATTTTTGGGTCATTTTCTTAAGATCTTCATTTTCTTTACTTATTTTGTGCAGTTTTGTTTGGTTTTGGTGGTATTTTTGTCATTATGTCACATTTTGTTGCTTATTTTCTCCTCAGTCTTCAATTGTTGCTAATTTTGTGTATTTTTTTTTTTGTTACATTTTGTTGCTGATTTTGTTCATTTCTCTTTAGGTTTCTGATTTTCAACTTCACATCTAGTGAGTGGCCCAAATCATCCAATATTTTTCTGTATCTCTCAGTGAAAAAAAGTTTGGAGACCCCTGTACTTCATGCTACTCAATGTTTGTCATTTGTTTTACTGTGAAATACGCTACCGTTCAAAAGTTTGGGGTCACCCAGACAATTATTTTGTGTTTTCCATGAAAAGTCACACTTATTTACCACCATGAGTTGTAAAATGAATAGAAAATATAGTCAAGACATTGACAAGGCTAGAAATAATGATTTGTATTTGAAATAATAATTTTTTTCCAGATGCTCAACCTGCTGAAAGGAAGGTCAGTTTTATAGCTTCTCTAACCAGCTAAACTGTTTTCAGCTGTGCTAACATGATTGCACAAGGGTTTTCTAATCATCCATTAGCTTTCTGAAGCAATGAGCAAACACAATGTACCATTAGAACACTGGAGTGATAGTTGCTGGAAATGGGCCTCTATACACCTATGTAGATATTGCACCAAAAACCAGACATTTGCAGCTAGAATAGTCATTTACCACATTAGCAATGTATATTAGATATTAGAATGTATTTCTGATTAGTTTAAAGTTATCTTCATTGAAAAAAAACAGTGCTTTTCTTTCAAAAATAAGGAAATTTCTAAGTGACCCCAAACTTTTGAACAGTAGTGTAAATGGAAGAGTTTTGAGATTCGAAGATTCAGTGTCATGTTTGAGAGAACATGCAAACTTGCAGTTATGAGTCAAGATGCAATGCATCCGGAAAGTATTCACAGCACGTCACTTTTTCCACATTTTATGTTACAACCTTTTTCCAGAAGGGATTAAATTCATTTTTTCCCTCAAAATTCTACACACAATACCCCATAATGACAACGTGAAAAAAATTTGAGATTGTTGCAAATTTATTAAAAATAAAAAACTAAGAAATCACACATACATCAGTATTCACAGCCTTTGCCATGAAGCTCAAAATTGAGCTCAGGTGCAGCCTGTTTCCACTGATCATCCTTGAGATGTTTCTACAGCTTAATTGGAGTCCACCTGTGGTAAATTTCAGTTGATCGGACATGATTTGGAAAGGCACACGCCTGTCTATATAAGGCCCCACAGTTGACAGTGCATGTCAGAGCACAAACCAAGCATGAAGTCAAAGGAATTGTCTGTAGACCTCCGAGACAGGATTGTCTAGAGGCACAAATGTGGGGAAGGGATACAGAGAAATTTCTGCTGCTTTGGGGAGAGGAGAACCTTCCAGAAGGACAACCATCTCTGCAGCAATCCACCAATCAGGCCTGTATGACAGAGTGACTAGATAGAAGCCACTCCTTAGTAAAAGGCACATAGCAGCCACCTGGAGTTTGGAAAAAGGCACCTGAAGGACTCTCAGACCTTGAGAAACAAAATTCTCTGGTCTGTTGAGACAAAGATTGAACTCTTTGGTGTGAATGCCTTGCGTCATATTTGGAGGAAGCCAGGCACCACTCATAACCATGCCAATGGTGGTGGCAGCATCATGCTGTGGTGATGTTTTTCAGCAGCAGGAACTGGGAGACTAGTCAGGATAGAGGGAAAGATGAATGCAGCAATGTACAGACGTCCTGGATGAAAACCTGCTCCAGAGCGCTCTTGACCTCAGACTGGGGTGACGGTTCATCTTTCAGCAGGACAACAACCCTAAGCACACAGCCAAGATATCAAAGGAGTGGCTTCAGGACAAGTCTGTGAATGTCCTTGAGTGGCCCAGCCAGAGCCCAGACTTGAATCCAATTGATCATCTCTGGAGAGATCTGAAAATAGCTGTACAGCGGCGCTTCCCATTCAACCTGATGGAGCTTGAGAAGTTCTGCAAAGAGGAATGGGGGAAACTGCCCAAAGATAGGTGTGCCAAGCTTGTGGCATCATATTCAAAAAGACTTGAGGCTGTAATTGCTGCCAAAGGTACATCAACAAATTATTGAGCAAAGGCTGTGAATACTTACATACATGGGATTTCTTAGATTTTTATTTTTAAAAATTTGCAAAAATCTCAAAAAAAATAAAAAAATAAATCACATTGTCATTATGGGGTATTGTATGTAGAATTTTTTTTTTTTTTTTTTTTTTTAGAGTTATTATACTTTATTGATCCCCAGAGGGGAAATTGAGGGTCATCCACCACCTGGATGGATGAAGCAGCTGCGATATGGCGCTATCCCTTAACCATTCACACACACATTCACACCTAGGGCCACTTTAGAGTCTCCAATTAACCGAACCTGCATGTTTTTGGCATGTGGGAGGAAACCGGAGAAATCCCTGAGTAAACCCACGCAAACACGGGGAGAACATGCGAACTCCACACAGATCACTGTTGGTCGGGGGCTGGGATCGAACCCACGATCCCATGATCCCCACGATCCCCCGGCCAAGGGTCTGTGCCACCGTGCAGCCAATTTATTTTTTTGAGGAAAAAAATAAATATAATCCTTTTTGGAATAAGGCTGTGACATGACAAAATGTGAAAAAAGTGACGGGCTGTGAATTCTTTCGGATGCAGTGTAAGTTACACATGAAAATTGAAACAAATCTGGAATTTAAATCACCTTAACTTGAAATGGCAAGCTGTACAAATGTAGATAAATTATTTTAACTTGAAACGGTGAGTTACAATAATGCAGAAATGTGTGTTTGTACAACTAGGTACATTGACAATGTAAAATCATTCTTTATTTTAACTCACAGTGTCAAGTTGAAAGAACAAGTGAATAACTTGTGACTTGTGACTCCTTATTTGCAAAACATATGTATCATTTTTGTTATGAGAATAACTTGTAATCTTGTCAAGTAAGATACTAATGCCTCCTGATAGTTATACCTATATAAGTGAGGCTTGGCACACTACATCCTGGCTAGATCATTGCATCAGCACTGGTGATGCACATGCTTCTTTGGGTGGCATGAGTATTTATTATGGGTTAACAATGTCTGATCATATACCATTTGAGATGATAATTAATGTTGACTGTCTACCTGCACTTTGTCAAAATGTCAGTCAGGATGAGGTGGAAAAATTAGACTGGGACACTCTTTCTAAGGAAGAAATTGTAGAATATTGTGTTTGTACAGATAAATCCTTGAATAAAATATGTCTTCCTAGAGATGCTGTAATGTGCAGCGATGTGAACTGTAGCATTGTTGAGCATAAGAAAGACCTTTGTAGTTTGTACAATGCTATAGTTAACTCCCTGTATAAGGACAGTAAGCCTTATTATAGGAAGATACATAAAACACATAAGGTTAGACCTGGCTGGAATGAGGCCGTAGCTGTGCCTTATTCTGAAGCTCGGGAAGCATATAAAGCATGGGTGGTGGCTGGGAGACCCAGACAAGGGCCAGAATTTGAGATGAAGAAATGTACGAATGCAAAGTTTAAGTATGCTATTCGTCATATCTCTAAAAATGAGCAGCTAATGAGAAGTAATTCCTTGGCCAAGAAATTGTTAGATAAGAATGTCACAGAGTTTTGGAAGGAGCTTAGATGGATTAGTAATAGTAAAACGCCTTTACCCTGTACCCTGGAAGGCATTTCAGGTACAGAAAATATTGTGGATCTATGGCGGCAGCATTTTTATTCATTATTTAATTCAACTAAGGATGAAACTTATAAGGTAGGGAAAGTAGAAAGGGACGATTCGCTCCTGATTGACACTCATGCAGTGATCAAAGCCATTAGAGAGCTATCAGATTACAAAGCGAGTGGTTTAGACTGTATTTCTGCTGAGCACCTTAAATACGCTAGCTCAAGAATTGCTCCTCTTCTTGCAATCTGTTTCACCAGCTTCATGATTCATGGGATGTTACCAGAATCATTATTGTCTGTTGTGTTGGTACCAGTCATTAAAGATAAAGCTGGCAAGCTGTGTAGCCTGGATAATTACAGACCCATAGCTTTAGCCAATATAATATCTAAAGTGCTGGAAAGAATCCTGTTTGAAAAATTAAATGTATTCATCAAATCTACTGATCATCAATTTGGATTTAAACCCCATCATGGAACAGATCTCTGCATATACGCTTTAAAAGAAATTATAAATAAGTACAGAAATCAAAATTCTTCAGTTTTTCTGTGTTTTATTGACGCCTCCAAGGCGTTTGATCATGTTAATCACAGGATATTGTTTAGGAAAATGATTGACAGGGGGGTTCCCAAGTACTTAGTATGTATCCTGATTTATTGGTACGCACATCAGAAGATGCTGGTGAAATGGGGGAAGAGTCATTCATCCCCATTTGGTGTGAGCAGTGGTGTCAGACAGGGCAGTATATTGTCCCCTATTCTATTTAATCTTTACATGGATGAGTTGTCAAAGCAACTGAATGCCTGTAAAACTGGGTGTTTAATAGGGAATAAGTTAGTGAATCATTTTATGTATGCTGATGATCTAGTTATTCTCAGTCCAAGTAGTGCTGGTCTTCAGGAGTTATAAGAGTGTGTACTGCTTATGGAGAGGAAAATGACATAAAATATAATACAAATAAGAGCTGTGTGCTGATTTGCCGCACTAGAGAAGATTTGTTAATGAAATTCCCTGGCTTTGATTTGGCAGGCAGGGAATTAATTGTCAGGGATAAAATTAAATATCTGGGACATTTTATTAATGATAGAATGACTGATGATGATGATATTTTCAGACAACGCTGCAAAATCTACATGCAAGCAAATATTCTTGCATGCAGGTTTGGCTTTTGTTCAGATGAGGTGAAACTGGTTCTTTTTAAAACCTATTGTACACCTTTATACACTGCTCATTTATGGATAAATTATAGGAAACTAAGTATGCAGAAATTACAGGTTGCTTACAATGATGCTTTAAGAATTTTACTTAAAAAGCCTCGATGGTGCAGTGCTTCCGAGTTATTTGTCTCATCACGTGTAAATACACTGCATGCAGTAATAAGGAATCTTATGTATAAATTCATCTGTCGGCTTGATGCATCTAGAAATGAAATCATTCAAGTCATGTCTAGCATTAAGCTCAGTTCTATTCGCTGTCAGTCACAGTTTAGAAGGCGCTGGTACAGTAGTCTTTTTAAGTCTTTTTAAAGTCTGTACTGTTTTTGTACTTCTTTTAGTAGATGTGTCTTATTGTTTTTTGTAACTTTTTGATTGTTTTTCTTATTAACTGTTTTTCAACTGTCTTGTTTTATTTTATTCTATCTTTTTTTGACCATGAGTCCGGAATAAAGTCTTTGATTGATTGATTGATTGAATAAATTTTAATCAAATTTAATAACTTAATAAACAAAGTTGAGACAACTGGGATATTGGAGTCAAATCACCATTATTAAATGTAATTCCTGAGTTGAAACAAAGATAAATGTCAGGTTGAGTTAACTTGCATTTTCAAGGAAGTAGATGAACTTGCATTTTCAAGTTAAACCAGTATAAAATGTTTTACACTGTATTTGTGGATCTAGAGAAAGCATACGATAGGGTGCCAAGAGAGGAAGTGTGGTACTGTATGGGAAAGTCAGGAGCGGCAGAGAAGTATGTGAGGGTGGTGCAGGACATGTATGAGGACAGTGAAACGGTGGTGAGGTGTGCTGTTGGAGTGACAGATGGGTTCAAGGTGGGGTTGGGGTTTCATCAGAGATCGGCTCTGAGCCCCTTCTTGTTTGCCATGGTGATGGACAGGCTGGCAGACGAGGTCAGGCAGGACTCTCTGTGGACCATAATGTTTGCAGACAACATTGTGATCTATAGTGAGAGTAGGGAGCAGGTGGAAGAGAACCTGGAGAGGTGGAGGTATATTCTGCAGAGAAGAGGAATGAAAGTCAGTAGAAGCAAGACAGAATACATGAGTGTGAATGAGTGGAAGGCAGGTGTAATAGTGAAGATGGAAGGAGTAGAGGTAGTGAAAGTAGATGAGTTTAAATACCTGAGGTCAACCATCCAAAGCAATGGAAAATGCACAGGAGAGGTGAGGAAGAGAGTGCAGGCAGGGTGGAGTGGGTGGAGATGAGTGTCAGGAGTGATTTGTGACAGAAGGATAGCAGCAAAAGTGAAAGGGAAGATTTACAACATGGCAGTGAGACCTGCTATGATGTATGGTTTGGAGATGGTGGCGCTGACAAAAAGACAGGAGATGGAGGTGGACGTGGCACAGTTGAAGATGCTAAGATTTTCATTGGGAGTGACTTGGATGGACATGATTAGAAATGAGTATATCAGAGGGACAGCTCAGGTTGAACAGTTTGGAGACAAAGTAAGAGAGGCAAGGCTGAGATGGTTTGAACATGCGCAGAGGAGGGATGGTGGAGATATTGGACAAAGGATGTTGAAGATGGCGCTGCCAGACAGGAGGAAAAGAGGAAGACCACAGAGAGGATTCATGGATGTAGTGAAGGAGGACATGGAGAGGGTTGGTGTTACAGAGGAAGATGAAGGGACAGGGTGAGATGGAGGCAGATGATCTGCTGTGGAGACCCCTAAAGGGAGCAGATGATGCAGAAGTAGAGGGGGAGTACTGACTCTCTACAGTTTATATGGCAACTCCCTTCACCTGGAAACCTTAGTCATATCCAGTCTATAGTCAACTTTGCAACATTTTCTTGTAAATTTGCAGCCTTTTTCCACAGTAAATTTATTTTAGTAATTATTATTTTAAAGCATTTTAAAGCACTCAACACAGATGAAAAGCAGCTTTTCCACCTTTAAGAGTGAAGTGAAGGAGTGGCTCATACCATCTCAAACCTGCCTGCATGTCCAACACCAGTGACTCTTGTTAACAGTTTGTTAAAAACTGACCAGAGCTATGACCGTCATATGACCTAGGCGTGTGTCCGTGATTGTTTGTGTGCACGTATGCTAATTTACATCACTTCAATAACCCTGCGTCCACGGGTTTAACCATGTATGCAAACCTGGTGCAACATATTAGCACACGCACGTCTGTAGGCGCTGCAGCGTGTGCAGTGGAGCCACGCGCAATCCACTGAGCACTTCAAATTCATGCGTCATATGAAGATTAAGCGGGAGAAGATGGACGGATGGATGGATGTAATTCTTCAAATGCACTTTACTAAACTACACCACGCACCTCGGCGCTTTACACTTAAACTTCCTGAGTAACACCTTTGGTGGGAGGCCAGCAATATTCGTCTAACTTCATTCGTCTGTTTCTCTCTTCCTGTCGGCGCGTGTGTCACTGCTAATGTGATTATTGCGTTTTGTGCTTTATTATCGTTGTGCTGTTTATTGTTGCTGTATTGTGTGATGCAGTGGCTGGCATTGGCCACAGGACACAGATGGAAATTAGCTCCAGCTATAATTTACATGTCTTATGTTCATTATGCACTGTCCCTTCGATAAATAAATGAACATCATGCAAAACTTGTATGAAGCTCCTCAACACACAGGAAATAGTGTGTTTAACACCTGCTTTTTATTCCGTGATGCATCAGTCCTCCTGACTTTAAAAGCTGCTGCTGTTGTGTAACTTTATCCCTGTTGTGTCCCTGCGTGGGTGGGTGTGGGGGGTGGGGGTGGGGTGGGGTGGGTGGTGGCTCCCAATCACGACTCTCGTCTCCACGCACGACTTCAGGCCGGCAGCGCTTTCCCAGATGGGCCTGTTTGTTTGTGCAGGTCTGCGGCGGCCCTTATCTGCTGCAGCCACTCACGCCCTGCGCTCACGCGCTCTCTCTCTCTGTGTGTGCGTGCGTGCGTGTTTTTTTTTTTTTTTTTTAACTGGCCATTGTTTTGGGTCCAGGGGTTTCTAAAGATACGCACATTTCTCTCTCTCTTCTCTTCCGTCCACCTCATTAAAGCTGCTGTGAAAAGGCCGCAGTGGCTCCGCCTCAGCAGCTTATTTAGTCCTGGAAGACAATCAGCTCTGCAGACTGACTGGCCTCAGCCTGGTTTTCAGCAGCAGCACAGGGCCGTTTCCAGATTTATTTATTTTTTTTTTTTTAGGGGTCCTGTGCATGGTTGGGATTGGGGAGGAGTTCCACCCCCTCCCCCCCAGCAAAAACAGTAAAAAAAAAAAAAAAAATACATTTGGCCATCTGTCTGTGCACATCGGGGTCGGCAACCTGTCCGACCCGCTCAGTGATTTTTGTATAAATTGTACAAATGGATTAAGAAGCTTTTTTTCCTTATAAATGCTGCTTTTTATTGTAAATGTTTTATTTTTCTCAGAAAATTGCTATTTTTGCTGGTAAATTTTTGATTATTTGCAAAAGGTTTACATCTTCTTTTTCTAGCAAAACGGTTGTTTTTCCTCATTACACTGTTTTTTTTAAAGTGTTTTGCTTTTTGCATAAATTTGCATATTTTTCTTTGCAAATTTAATGCCTTTATTGAGTTAAAATGGAGACTTTTTCATGTATTTTTGTGACATTTTTCCAAAATAAAATTATAAATGTTTTTCAAAGATGCTGATTTTATTTTTTGTCGTAATTTTCTGCTTTTCTTATCAGCCTGTCTTATTTGATTGTTACCCTTTCAGGTAAAGTGCTGCCCTTTTCATATAAATTTGCAATAATTTTGAATAAAGTCGGATCTTTTCTGCTAAATTTGTGACTCCTTTTCTTGCCAATTTGTCATTTTTTTCTCCTCATAAAACTGCAACATTTTCCCCAAATTTTTAGTATTTCTGGCATAGATTTTCAGCTATTCTCAGAAATTTATTATATGTTTCTTTGTAAATGTATTACCTTTCTTGTGTAAAACTGCAGCATTTCTTACGTAAATTTTTAAATTCTTCTCATAGAACTTCAACTTTTTCCAGTAAATTTTTGATTTATTTTCCAGAATTTTTGCAACATTTTTCTTGCAAATTTGTTGGTATATTTTCCTTAGAAATTTGCACCACAAATTTGTTCAGGTTTTCTCATTTTCTGCTTTTTAGGATACTTTTCTAATGAATGTGTAACATTTTTTTTGTGCTACTATGCATGGGCAAAAGATCCACATGTGGCCCCTGACCTGCAGGTTGCAGACCCCTAATCTAGACAGTAACCCAGATTTATTGTATCCTGTTCTTCTTCTTCTTCCTCTTCTTTGTTGCTAAATCTGCATGGGGAGCAAAAACTGTAACAAGTAGAAACATGAAGTTTTAGTAAAATTCTCCCCTCTGCTCAGAGACCAGAAAGCATGGCCCTTCATCCATAGATGGCGTTATAATAAACAGTTTCCTGTTTTTGCAAATATCTCAAGAACAGCTGGGGCTGGACTCAAAATTATTTTCTCATTCTAATCGCTGAAATCTACCACAACTTTTCTCCACCGGTCTTACGCTCTATAAATGAAGTTTTCTGCACCATACAGTGGTGTGAAAAAGTGTTTCCCTCCTTCCTGATTTCTTATTTTTTGTATGTTTGTCACACTTAAATGTTTCAGATCATCAAACAAATTTAGATATTAGACAAAAATAACACAAGTAAACACAAAATGCAGTTTTTAAATGAAGGTGTTTATTATTAAGTGAAAAAAAATCCAAAGCTACATGGCCCTGTGTGAAAAAGTGATTGTCCCCTAAACCTGATAACTGGTTGGGCCACCCTTAGCAGCAACAACTGCAATCAAGTGTTTGTGATAACTGGCAATGAGTCTTTTAAAGCGCTGTGGTGGAATTTTGGCCCACTCCTCTTTGTAGAATTGTTGTAATTCAGCCACACTGGAGAGTTTTCCAGCATGAACCACCTTTTTAAGGTCATGCCACAGCATCTTAATCGGATTCAGGTCAGGACTTTGACTAGGCCACTCCAAAGTTTTAATTTTGTTTTTCTTAAGCCATTCAGAGGTGGTCTTTCTGGTGTGCTTTGGATCATTGTCCTGCTACAGAACTCAAATGCACTTCAGCTTGAGGTCACGAACAGATAGCCATACATTCTCCTTCAAGATTTTTTGGTAGACAGCAGAATTCATGATTCCATTTACCACAGCAAGTCTTCCAGATCCTGAAGCAGCAAAACAGCCCCAGACCATCACACTACCACCACCATATTTTACTGTTGGTATGATGCTCCTTTTCTGAAATGCTGTGTTACTTTTACGTTGGATGTAATGGGACACACACATTCAAAAAAGTTCAATTTTGGTCTCTTCAGTCCATTGACTATTTTCCCAAAAGTCTTGGGGCTCATCAAGATGTTTTCTGCTAAAACTGAAACATACCTTTTGTCATAGCCCGAGTGTCGGTTCTGTCCACACTCGGGTCTTGTATCATATTTCCCTGGCTTTGGCAGCAGAGGATTCCTTCTAGCTCCTCGGGCTCTTATTGTGAAAGCGCCCGGGGGAGCTCCCTGCTGTCAAAGTCAGCTGCTGCGCTGCTGTCAAACTCAGCAGCTGTGCTGCATCGGGGTCATTAGCTGCCAGAGATAAAAGCAGGTGCTGAATGCTCCCCGATGCGGCAGTCTCTGTCTATTCCTGTTTTCCTCGGTTTATCCCTGTTAACCTACCTGGGTATCTCCTGTAAACCCATCGGTTAACGCTCCTGGTTATCGTCTTATAAGGTACGTGCTGTGAGACTTTACCGCTATCATTTCCTCGTCTGGTGCATTGGGTGCTCCCGGTTCAGACGTCACCTTTGTATTGTGTGTAACTCTGTGCTTATCCAACCTGCACTGTAAATAAACATCACTGCAAATTCACTGGTGACTGTGGCGTCTTATGGTGGTCCGTGAGGGCCACCGTGACAGTAGACTGCCGCCAGAACGCCCGGAGAAGAGGTGTCGCACCGAGACGCCATTCACCGTGTAGTTTGCAGTATAGGACTTGTTCCCCCGGTCTGAGTGTCTGTTGCTGGGAGTATGCCGTCATCCAGGGGCCGCAGTCGGCGCCTGGGCAGGCAGTTAGCGGAAGCTCTGGAGAATGTGGACAGCACCATCTTTTCCGCTACGCTGTGGGACGCTCCCAGCGACATTCATAGATATTTGGACTATGCTGAGGAGTTTCTGCTCAATCTTCCCCTTGAGTATGACGATCACCCGGAGGTGATAGCGAAGTGGGAGGAACTCGCCGCTCAACGCGAGTCACTTCGTGGGCTGGAGGAGAAGAGCAGGAAGCAGGGGAGGAGGCATCCTCGCTCCCTGCGTCAGTGTTCCGTTCCCGTCCTGGAGCAGGTCCAGGAGTACGCGCCGTCTGGGGGCCGACGACGACGTCGGCGTAACGACGCGGGCTCTCCTCAGCAGAATCCTCGGCTAGAATCCCGTCTGGATCCAGTTCCGGGTTGCCGCAAGGGCTCAACCCCCCACACAGCTGTCACTCCTGCGCCTCGTCAGAGGGGAATCCCCACAGCCTCATCTCCCCCTGGGCCTTCTTCGCCTGCTGTCCCGTCAGCGCTCCATGCCCGGCTAACCTCGGCTGTCGCCCCCTCCTCCTCGCCGCCTATCCCGGCTGCTGTGTGTCTCGGGAGCTCCGTTTCGGCGAGTCCCATCCCGGAACCTTCTCGAGTGGCCTCACCTCATCTTCCCAGAGGGCCCTCTGTCGCCATCCAGCGGGGAAAGGGAGGAACGACGTTCCCCACAGCAGGAACCATCTCTACCCCGGGAGAAAGGCAAGTGCACGATAATTTCTCTCATCTCAATATTGTTCTGCCTTGTCTGACTCCTGGGGGTGGAGTTCGGGGTATGCAGCCCCCCGAGCTCCCTCCACCTGCTGTGGATGAAATTATTGAACCTGCTGTCTCTGTGTTCTCCCTCGCCGAGCGGTCCACGACGCCAGGCCAGCGTCGTCGGACGAAGAGGGCCCCTGCAGCGCTAGAAAGCCTGGCACCGGCCCTGCATCTACATCTCGGGCGGAGGAGAAGAGCGGACTGCGGCCCGGAACCTGAGCCGACGGAGAAGCGTCCCCGGGTCTCCTCGCTGGAGCGATCCGAACCAGCGGGTCAAGGGTCTCCTGCCTCCACGCCATACGGGTCATCGGCGTGGACAGCTGCGTGGGAGGAACCTCAGGCTGCCAATAACATCTGGTCAGCTGCGGAGCCCGACGCAGCTGAATCTGAGCCTGCTGACAAGAGTCGCCCAGAACCTGGATCGTCGGAGTCCTGGGTGGCAACGGAACCTGAGTGCAGGCAAGTGCTCCCTCTTCTGTCTCTGTCCTCTGAGCATTTTTGCCTGCCTCTCGGGGAGGCGAGTGTGGAGCAGCCGTCTGCTGCGCCCGAGCTTGTCTCGCTGGGTTCCGTTGCTACCGGTGATGCTGATTCCGGTTTTCCTGTCCCTGAGCTTTGTTTCAGTGTTGCTGGCGTGGAACGGGTCGGTGTCACCGAGTGGGAGGCTCCAGGTTCGGGGGCGGAGATCGTCAGCGGAGCTGCGCCGGAGGCCCAAGCCGGGTCCATCGTGGGTGCACCGGAGGCCCAATCGGGGTCCACCGTGGGTTCAGTTTCGGCCCAATCGGGGCCCAACGTGGGTGCGTCGGAGGCCCAATCGGGGTCCACCTTGGGTTCGGGTTTGGCCCAATCGGGGCCCGACGTGGGTGCAGCACCAGCAGGTTCTAGGTTCGGTGAGGGAGCTGCAGATCCCCTGCCGCCGGATGCTGGACAGACTCATCCCTTTCTTCATCCCCATCACCACCATCACCCTCCTCCTGAGGCGCACAACCCATCTCCACCTGGGGCCGTTGGGGTTTCGAACGCTCCGCCCGGTTCCCCCTCGTCTCTCCCCTTTTCTACGGGACCACCGGCTACTTCTCCCCAACGGTTCTGGTGGGCTAGCAATGCGGGGTGGCCGCCTGAAGGACTGTCTCGCCGGTTTGGTTCTCTGGGCCGGCCCCCCGATATTTTGGACCTCCTGTTTGGTGACCTGGTCCGGCCGCCTGAAACTTTCTGCTTCCGAGCATGGGACCGGGGTAGGCCGCCCGAACTGTTCTTTTCCCCCTCCCTGTTTTGGCGGCTCACTCCTTTTTCATTCCCGTATTTGGTAGTTTTTTTTTTTCCTTCCTCCAGCCAATGTTTATTTGTCTTGCCAATATATGTACTGCCTGTCTGATTCTGTTCTTGTCACCCACGTTCAAGGGAGTATGTTTTTTTTTTTCCTGTCTCTACAGTCTTGTTGGTTCCCTGCTGTTTTCTTGTTCTTTTTTTTTTTTTTACCTCTCTCCCTCCTGCCAGCGCCCCATCCGCCCACCCTAGGGGGGGTGGGGGGGGGCTTGGGTGTTACCTGGGCCGCTCAGGGGCTCGGCCTCGAGGGGGAGGTACTGTCATAGCCCGAGTGTCGGTTCCGTCCACACTCGGGTCTTGTATCATATTTCCCTGGCTTTGGCAGCAGAGGATTCCTTCTAGCTCCTCGGGCTCTTATTGTGAAAGCGCCCGGGGGAGCTCCCTGCTGTCAAAGTCAGCTGCTGCGCTGCTGTCAAACTCAGCAGCTGTGCTGCATCGGGGTCATTAGCTGCCAGAGATAAAAGCAGGTGCTGAATGCTCCCCGATGCGGCAGTCTCTGTTTATTCCTGTTTTCCTCGGTTTATCCCTGTTAACCTACCTGGGTATCTCCTGTAAACCTATCGGTTAACGCTCCTGGTTATCGTCTTATAAGGTACGTGCTGTGAGACTTTACCGCTATCATTTCCTCGTCTGGTGCATTGGGTGCTCCCGGCTCAGACGTCACCTTTGTATTGTGTGTAACTCTGTGCTTATCCAACCTGCACTGTAAATAAACATCACTGCAAACTCACTGGTGACTGTGGCGTCTTATGGTGGTCCGTGAGGGCCACCGTGACACCTTTATGTTCTTTTTGCTCAGCAGTGATTTTTTTGTCTTGGAATTCTGCCATACAGGCCATTTTTGCCCAGTCCCTTTCTTTTGGTGGAGTCATGAACACTGACCTTAACTGAGGCATGTGAGGCCTGCAATTCTTGGTTGAGTCATCGCTGCACTCTTGAGATAATTTTGGTCGGCCGGCCACTCCTGGGAAGGTTCACCACGGTTCCATGTTTTCACCATTTGTGGATAATGGCTCTCATTGTGGTTCACTGGAGTCCCAAAGCTTTAGAAATGACTTCATAACCTTTTCCAGACTGCTCAATCTCAATTACTTTGTTTCTCATTTGTTCCTGTATTTCTTTGGATCACAGCATGATGTCTAGCTTTTGAGGATCTTTTGGTCTACTTCACTTTGTCAGGCAGGGGCTATTTAAGTGATTTCTTGATTGATTACTGATTACTAGTACTTGATTAATTACTGATTACTAGGCCTGATTACTGTCACTTGTGTGGCAGTAATCAGGCCTGGGTGTGGCTAGAGAAATTGAACTCTGCTTTCCAAAGATGTGATAAATTAACTGTGGTTTATGTTTTAATGGGAAGGGATGGGGGGCAGTCACTTTTTCACACAGGGCCATGTAAGTTTGCATTTGTTTTTACCCTTAATAATAAACACCTTCATTTAAAAACTGCATTTTGTGTTTACTTGTGTTATCTTTGTCTAATATTTAAATTTGTTTGATGATCTGAAACATTTAAGTGTGACAAACATATAAAAAAATAAGAAATCAGGGAGGGGCAAACACTTTCACACCACTGTATTTCTAAAAATGTGCAAATGAGAGATCATCTACAGACACTGAAAATGAAAAGATGTCAGAATGGTTTAAAAATATTGTCAGGTGAGGGATAATGCACTTACTTCTATTTAGTCACTTTATTAAGAACAACAAAAGGATAACACATGACTTCTCTAACTGCTTGCTTGTGGCTCTCTCCCTATAGCTCGTCTCTATTTTAAGATGCCTCACTACATCCCGTCTATGAGCTCTTCCGGTATGCTGCAGATCTTCTCTGCTTGAGATGCATCACTACGCTCATCTCTATGACAAATATCAGTCCATTTTTGATTTTTAAGGGTACAGTTTCTGTTTGGCATGCATTTTCTGATTTATCTTCTGTAGTGATCTAAACCTTGATGAAACTTCACACTTGCAATCACAACAGCATTTTTCAGAATCACCAAATTTCATGCAGTTCTGTTCATGTTCCAAAAATCATGTTTAGGGAACGTCTATCAATTTGTCTGGTCAATGCAACATTTTGTTAGTGTGTGAGAAAGTCAGCGTGTGACTTAACACTGTTAAGTGGAATCTTCCCTGGATTATCAAGAGAGCTTACCGGGGCAGGAGCCCAGGGGCCCCGACTTGATTGGGGCCCCAAAAGAAGCATTTTTTTTTTTTTTTTTTTTTTGCTAATTCTGCCATACCCAACGTTTATTGGAGGGTTTGTTTTGGCATATCAACTTTTTATTTGTTGAGGTGTACGTCTGTCCCGCCTGCTTAATTTAATTGGTTTAGAGTTGACATTTGACCTGATTGAGGTTGGACTTGGGCCAGTAGTGAATCTGTGGATGAATGAATGAATGAATGAATGATAGCAGCATCCAAAAGATGAAAAAAGAAAATCAGGAACGTGAGAAGGAGGTTTTAAAAAGACTCCTAAGTTGACGGGATTTTTTGAAAGTTGCGATACAGAAGGACAGTGTCAACTTTACAGTCACAACAAGAGGGAGAAAGAAAAGAGAGGGGAACAGACAAAAAGACAAACAAACCAACACCTAAAACAAACAGAAGACAAACTGCTTCTTTCACCGAAGATGTCTCATCATGAGTCTGATATCCGCACCTGTTAAAGGAGAGATATTTATGCGTGTGCTGTGGCGTAACCCCCGCAACAGACTGGGGCAGGCACAGCGCTCGACTAGAGCAATTACCAGAACAGTGAAATGTGTGTATTAATGTCAACAGGCAGCCCCGCTTCTTCTGGCTTTTTCCGGCTCTGTACTGTGATGTTAATGTGCCATTCATGCATTGTGTTCATGCATCCTGCCCTTACTGTGATCTATAGACTGATAACAATATGTAGATGTGCCTTGTAACCTCTTTGTCCTGCAGCTCCGGAGCGGAGGCGAATTACGGCCAACAATCTCCTTATTGTTATGTGTGTCTCTCAAATGCAAATGTCCCATGCCTGTCTGCAGTCTCTTTGATGATACCATGCCTTTCATGTATTGTCTGTAACTGAGTATATAAGCGGACTGAAATCCATGTTCATTCTCTCTCTCACTCTCTTCTACTGCTCATCTGCACACTTTGCTGGAGAGCCTCCGGGCTCGCCCATGGGGCGAGCTCCGTGATGGCGGCATGATAATAAACCTATTTAGAACCTCACTTCGCTGCCTTATCTTTCATGCCGCCGCACTGGTGACCCCGAGAAAGCACACGATTTGTGCAACGCAACCTTCTGGTCTGGACAGCCACGCTGGTGTCCTGATGGCAACGAACGCAGCACCCGGCGGTGATTCTCCAACGACAAGTGAACGCAGCAGCCTGACGCAAATTATCTGCCCTCCCTTCTGCTTCAGGGAGACTTCGACGCAGAGTTACCAGGCGAAACTCTCTGGAGACCACCCACGACCGGGACAGCTGCGGAAAACTTCATGGTGAGATCTGCACGCCTAGATCGGCACATCCACGCTGGACCGGCCGCTCTCACAGCTTCTGACACACGATTCTGTGTCTCCACACGAGAGCGCATGCACCTCATCCTCTCTCCACAACGGCGACCTCCATGGCTGATGGAGAACGCAGCGCGTGGACCTGAACGCACCATGACCCATCTACAACAACTACAACAGGGATGATTAAGCTCCCTGACCCTGACTCTCCCTCTCCAGCAGGCCCACCCACGCACAGATCCCCGGTACACGCACCGGGGAGCTACGAGGACGGCGCACCACGCATGGGACACATACGGCTCCACTGACCGCCATCCTCCTTCGCCGCTGCACGCAGACCCTTCAGGCTTGCTCGTACACCTGAGGCACGCACGCAGCTTGCTCACTGGATTTTCTTATGGTCTTAGCCATGGCGCACAACAGGAATTCAGCAGTCTGCGGTCCCCGAAGGCTTTAAGGTTGTGCCCGCACCTAAAGTCAACACGCCAAGTCCCTTTGCTTTTGTTTTTTTTTTCTTACAGCCGCCCCTGTTTTTCTTCATGGCCGCTGTTAATCCTCGCCGCTCCTTTTTTTTTCACGGCCGCTATTAATCCTTGCAGGACTTAATCGCGAGAGGAGTCAGTGACTAATTTTTCTTCTTGTGGATCTCCGCACGTTCAACGGGACAGCCCCTCAACATCGCGGACCCACAAGCAATTTTTGCGCGGCTCAGACGATTTCACCGTCCCCGGCCGGCATTTACTACCCCCTACCCCCCTCCACCTCCGCCTGCACAGAGCTTTCCCTGCTCGCTGCCAAAGCCGGACTATCGAGGCCTCGGCCGCCTGCCGAGCCCTCTGGGGGGGAGCGTGTGGCGTAACCCCTACAGCAGACTGGGGCAGGCACAGCGCTCGACTAGAGCAATTAACAGAACAGTGAAATGTGTGTATTAATGTCAACAGGCAGCCCCGCTTCTTCTGGCTTTTTCTGGCTCTGTACTGTGATGTTAATGTGCCATTCATGCATTGTGTTCATGCATCCTGCCCTTACTGTGATCTATAGACTGATAACAATATGTAGATGTGCCTTGTAACCTCTTTGTCCTGCAGCTCCGGAGCGGAGGCTAATTACGGCCAGCAATCTCCTTATTGCTATGTGTGTCTCTCAAATGCAAATGTCCCATGCCTGTCTGCAGTCTCTTTGATGATACCATGCCTTTCATGTATTGTCTGTAACTGAGTATATAAGCGGACTGAAATCCATGTTCATTCTCTCTCTCACTCTCTTCTACTGCTCATCTGCACACTTTGCTGGAGCTCGCTCATGGAGCGAGCTCCGTGATGGCAGCATGATAATAAACCTACTTAAAACCCTCACTTCGCTGCCTTATTTTTCATGCCGCCGCAGTGCATATATATGAGAGTGCACGCAAAATAAGTGTGTGCATGTGAGTGGTTTGTCAGGAAACATTCGAAGACGGGGGCCGGTCAAAGCAGCTCTCCCCCTGGAAACCCCGAGCAGGGAAGGCAGTGCCGCCAACCCCCACAGGGCACAAATGCCTGAGGTCAGAAAGCCTCAGGAAAGCCAGGCATACACCCCTGGAGGGAAGATCGAGGGAGGCTGCCAGGCGGCTGGCACGGAGGGCCCACACCCCCTGGACCGCCACCCCCACCCCCCAGTGGGGCCCAACACCAGGCCCCAGGTTCCAGACGCCAGGATGCTAGCGACCCCCCACCCCCACCCCCACCACCAGGCTGGAGATCGGCCCACGCCCCCCGGCGCAAGCCCCTTCACAAACCCCCCCAGCGCCAGCCCCAGCACCACCGCCGCACACCCCGGGGACCCCCAATGCCCAAAAAAGTCCCCCCCCCCCCGCCCAGAAGAGCCCATATAGCTGAGAGGCACTACTCCCTCAATCCAGCACCTCCCAACTCGTAGACACACCCATCCCCACACCTTCACACCCTTATGCTCTCATACGCACCCACATGCACTCCCTCACTCTCACTCACCCACTCTCACACTCCCGGACCCACCCATTCTCTCTCACTCCTGTACCCGTTCAATCTCACTCCACTCACCCTCAGGGTCCCCCACACCAACTCATGTTCACCCATGCACTCACTATCACACACATACGTTTGTGCTCTCCCCCTCACACTCACCCACCCTCTTCACTCTTATTTCTTAGGGCGACTGCGAAGCGGATGCAGTGAGCCTGAATGTGCACTAGCATCCGGCAGCAGCCGGCGAGACTGCCGGCACAGGCCAGTGGCCACCTTCCACGACCCACCCCAGGGCGGCCACAGCCACAGAAGCAGACCCCCACCCCCAGTGCCCACCCAAGCGACTGATCAGCAGATCATCGCAGGCGCCCCTAGATGCCACCTGACACGCAAAGCACCACACAAAGCTGACCCACCATCACCACCACCATTCACCCCTCCTTTACTCTCTTATTCAGTCCCTCTCTCACTCCCTTGGTTGTATCTATACATTCAGCAGCACCCAGGGATTTTGACAACATGATGGGTCCCAGGCCTCCCGCTGGGCCCCCAGGCCCCCAGCAGGAGGAGGGCAACAGGGGTGGGGGAAGACCCCCACCCTCCCTCCCCCTTGCACAAAACATGGTAGGTGTATGTCGGGTGTATGATGTGATTGTGTGTAAATGTGTGGACTACCATAGTGCAGTTAAAATTGGGATTTGGGTTAAAATGGCAGCGGGGCCCCCATCCCCCCAAGCCATCAATGTCTAAAATGCAATTAAAATTGAGGTGAGGGCAGCCCCACTGTGCAGCAGAGGCATCCCCTTCGCCGACACAGTGTGGCACACCCCCGCCCCAAAGCCCTAAATGTATCCAAGAAGATGTATATTCCATCCAGAATCGGGAGGCAGGGGGACTGGGAGGGAGGTGGTGAAAAAGCGAGGCCATCCCCCACCCCAGAAGCTAGCTCGCAAACTGGTTCATGAGGCCACCAACTGCCCCCAAAGATGTAAAATATGATGACACCGAAAACAGGAGTCTGAGTAGAGACTAGTACTGGCATCCTATGTCCCACCCTTCCCTATTCTGATTGGCTGCTTAGACAGGTGTGACTGATGAGTTCAGCTGCAGTCTGAAAAGTTGAACTTTTTTTTACGCTGAGCGCCCTGAAAGCTGCGACAAAAAACGGCCACCGCTCAAAGCGTTTCAGCGCCGAGGGGGCTCAGCGCTGTAAATGCTGGACTACATAGAGAATGAATAGAAAACCATCACCCAGAGCAGAAAAAACGCGTTTGGTGGACGCGCAGCCTAACTCAAAAAGTTATGAATGGTTTTTGATGAAATTTTCAGGAAAGGTGTGTAATGACATGGGGAACAGATGATTAGATTTTGGTGGTGATTCGGATCACGCTGTGGATGCAGGAATTTTTTTGAATATTATTTTTATATATTAATATGGCGCTTTTCATGTACTGCCCTTTAAAGTGTGTCCACTCAGTTACGTGTGTGGCCACGCCATAGGGTCACACGCCTTGGCAACCCAGAAGCCAAACATTGCAGAAAAAGTATTAGTGGACGTGTCCACCAAACTTGTTTTTTCTGCTGTAGGCGACTATTTTCTATTCATTCTCTATGTAGTCCAGCGTTTCAACGCTTTCATCGGTGGCAATTTTTTGACATGGTGCTCAGGGTTGAAAAAGTTCAACTTTTCAGACTACTGTACAGCTGCGTTCGTCAATATTAGACCTTTCTAAACAGCAAATCAGAATTAAGGAAGGGCGGGACATAGGATGCCATACAGGAAGATGACAATGGGAGGTGACGGAGGGTAGAGAGGCTGAACTTTGCTGCATCAAACAACCCGATACTCTTTGACCTGATACTAAAAGGACATCATGATCAAAATTTGAAAGCAAATGCTTGGAGGAACATGTCCGCATCTGTTGGTGTGCCAGGTGAGTGTTTGTGGCTTTGTCATGGTCATATTTCTTACCGCAGTGGTGGCCTAGTTGGTAGAGCATCTGCCCCACAACCGGGAGGCTGGGGTTCAAATCCCGGCCGGGTCATACCAAAGACCAGGTAAAAATGGTACTTTCCGCTTTCTACCTTGGTGCTCAGCATAATAGAACGGGGAAAGGCGGGCAGAGAGGAGTGGTGACCCCTTTCCTGTATAAGCTATAGAAAGGAACACTTGTTCCCGAGGAGACTCGATCAAAAAAATTTCTTACATCACATTCTACTGGCAGGGGAAAGGCTCTGACGAGCCAAGGGAGCATGGAGTCGGCTTTGCAGTGAGGAACAACCTGCTGAATATGGTACAACCAAGCAGCAACAGCACAGAGCGTCCCCTCACTCTTCGCCTCAACACCACCGAAGGCCCGGTCACCCTTGATGAGTTCTACAAGAAGCTCGCATCCATCATCGCAAGCATCCCCAGCAAGGAGCAACTTGTTCTCCTGGGTGACTTCAATGCCAGAGTGGGTGCAGATCATGACTCATGGCCCTCTTGCCTTGGATAGTTTGGTGTGAGCAAAAGGAACGAGAACGGCCAACAACTGCTTGAGCTTTGCAGTTACCACGGATTGTGCATCGCCAACTCCTACTTCAGGACCAAGCCTCAGCACAAGGTCTCTTGGAGACACCCACACTCAAAACACTGGCATCAGCTAGAGCTTAACCTGGTCAGGCGTGCCACCATCAAGAACGTCCTCCACACATGCTCTTATCACAGTGCGGACTGCGACACAGATCATTCCCTGGTCTGCTGCAAGATGAGGCTACAGCCAAAGAGGATCCACCGCTCAAAGAAACAAGGGAACCCCTGCATTGATGTCAGCAAAATGTCTCAACCAGACCTCGTGGAAAAGTTTGCAGAGACCTTCGAGAAGAAAATGCAAACCTCACAGCCCAGAGACTCTGCTACAGAGAAGTGGGAAGTACTGCAGGACACCATGCACCGCACTGCCTTGGCTACCTTTGGGAAGAAGTCATCCAAGTCTCACGACTGGTTTGAGGCCAAGTCCACAGAGATGACTTCCGTCATCGAAGCCAAGCATGCCACCCTCACTGAGTATAAGTGGTCACCCAGTGAGAAGAGCCTGCAGATTCTCGGGGCTGCCAGGAGTAAGGCTCTGCAGACTGCCAGGCGTTGCGCCAACAAATACTGGACAGAGCTCACTGAAAAAATCCAGACAGCTGCTGCTACAGGCAGCATTAGAGGGATGTACAATGGCATCAAGAAGGTGCTCAGACCAGTAAAGAGCAAGACAGCTCCCCTCAAATTTTCCACTGGGGTAGTAATTACAGACAAGGGCCAACAGATGAAGTGATGGGTGGAGCACTACTCCGACCTCTACTCCAGACAGAACACAGTGTCCCCACAGTTCTTGACGCAATCGAGTGTATGCCAGTCATAGAGGAGCTGGATGTACAGCCAACCACAGAGGAACTCAGGGAGGCCAACGACAGCTTGGTCTTAGGCAAAGCCCCAGGCAGTGATGGGATTCCCCTGGACCTGATCGAACACTGTAAGACTACCCTCCTGCTCCCACTGCATGAAGTCCTCTATCAGTGCTGGCAAGAAGGGGCTGTACCACAGGACATGAGGAATGCCAAGGTCATCACCCTTTATGAGAACAAGGGCAAAAGAAGTGACTGCAACAACTACAGAAGCATCTCTCTACTCAGCATCATCGGCAAAGTCTTTGCTTGGGTCATTTTGATCCGCCTGCAGAAGCTGGCAGAACACGTCTACCCAGATTCACAGTGTTGCTTTCATGCCAAGAGATCAACAGTAGACATGGTCTTCTCCCTCCGTCAACTCCAGGAGAAGTGCAGAGCACAGCCGATGCCCCTGTATGTCGCCTTCATAGATCTCATCAAGGCATTCAACCTTGTCAGCAGAGTTGGCCTCTTCAAAATTCTCCCAAAGATAGGCTGCCCACCAAAATTGCAGAACCTGTTCAAATCTTTTCACTCAGACATGAAGGGGACTGTACAGTTGAACGGGAGTTCTTCCAACCCCTTCAGCATCTGCAGTGGCATCAAACAAGGCTGCGTCCTTGCTCCCACACTCTTAGGGATATTCTTCGCCGTTCTCCTAAAGCATGCCTTTGGCACTGCAACTGAAGGAATTTACCTATGCACCAGGTCAGATAGTAAGCCATTCAACCTTGCCCGCCTCAGAACCAAGACAAAGATTCGTGAAATGCTCATCAGAGACATGCTGTTAACTGATGATGCAGCAATTGCAACACACACCCAACAGGACCTGCAGACACTGATGGACCGCTTCTCACAGGCCTGCAAGGATTTTGGACTCATCATTAGCCTGAAAAAGACCAATGTCCTGGGACAAGACACTGAATCACCACCTACCATCACCATCAATGACTATGAACTCGACGTCGTCCACCACTTCACCTACATTGGCTCTACCATAACTGACAAACCTCTCCCTTGACACAGAAATAGACAGGAGAATCGGGAAGGCAGCTACAACACTCGCTCGCCTCAAAACCAGAGTGTGGACAAACCCCAAGCTGTCGGTGAAGACTAAGATGGCAGTGTATAACGCCTTTGTCATCAGCACACTACTGTATGGCAGTGAGTCATGGACAACATATGCTAGAGAGGAGACGTGACTCAACACCTTCCATCTGCAAAGCATCCGCCACATCTTGGGCATATCCTGGCAGGACAGGGTAACCAATGCAGATGTCTTGTATCGCGTGGGACTTCCCAGCATGTTCACTCTCCTCAGAAAGCATAGGCTGTGCTGGCTAGGCCATGTCCACTGCATGAATGATGGGTGCATCCCAAGGGACATCCTGTATGGAGAACTGGCATCTGGGAGGAGAGCCACCGGTCGCCCCCAGCTCCGGTACAAAGATGTTGTTAAGAGAGACATGAAGGCCACCAACATCAACACAGAGACCTGGGAGAGCCTAGTAGGTGACCGTGCAAAGTGGAAAGGGACCCTGAAGCAACACCTGAAATCAGGGGAGGAGAAAATGATAACCACTGCTGCAGAAAAACGAGCACGCAGGAAGGAAAGCAGCAGCTCCAACAGACCAGAGATGACGCACAGGAGTGACCTTTGCAATAGAGACTGCCACTCCCACATTAGTCTATTTAGCCACAGACGACGCTGCTCCAGGCGAGCAGACAACCAAAACTAGGGTGCTTCAGCCATGGTCAACCCTGACCGACGGAGGCCTATCATTATCATTTCTTACAAGTTTGTTGCAGTAGATAATATGGATACTATGATAATGTGTAGTTGATAACAGCAAAAAAAATAAATAAAAAATGATATGATACCACACTGTTGTGTAATATTGCTTAATAATTATGAACCTTGTTAGTAAACTGGTTCCAAGGTTGTCATAGCCAGAAGCGGCACTGGGGTTAAGCTCCCAGTGCTCATAAAATACTCCTTATGGTGTGCGTCTTGAAAAGCCTCTGACAACTAAGTCCAACTCCTAGCCTGCCTGTGTGGTTTAGTCTCTAAGCCCGGCGGAACTGCTTTTACTAATAGGAGAAGGGGCGAGGGCGGATCTCTGGCGCCTTAAAACCAGATGCTTCAGGTAGATGGTGGCTCGTCAACCTGAGAAGGTAGCCCATCTAGGGGAAGGTAAACCCTGATTTCAAACCTTTGCTGCCTTGCGGCATACCCGGTCACGGGAAAGGCTTCGGGAGTCAACCCTGAGGAAAAATCCGGAGTCGGAGCCCCTAAGGCAGTTCTATGTTGTGCTCAACATCGTTCTGGCAGCTCCTGCAACGGCGCTGATGCCAAACTGTAGCAGCCCTGCTGTTCCTTTGGATTCATCAGTGACATGGAGAGGGGGGACATGCTGCATGGGCAACATCTTGTCCTCCATATCTTCCTGCCCAGGCTTGAATCCTACCAACGCCCAACGCTGGAAGGTAGAACACTGGATCACTGGAGAGGACACTCCAGCTTCGCCTTTGGCGTAGACAAAACACGGGGAATGACAGTTGCTAGTTATAAGCCACCGCTCAATTGGCATAGAGCGCGGCGCCAGGGGTTGTTCCTGACAGTGGGAGGGATTATCGGATCTCACTGGACAGCTACCGTCCGCCTCAAGCTGGGCAGCCCTCAGCCAATAAGGTGTTGTCCCGCCACAGCTTGCTTTCCTCATTGGGTGCATGGGGATGAGGAGAAGTCCGAAAAGCAGGCTGAGAACCTTCGCACCAGGCAAGACAATAAAACAAAAGAGACCAACTCTAAAACTGGGAACTTGGAACGTCCGCACTATGATGACAGGACTCGCTGCTAACCTCAAGGACATCAACGACACCAGGAAGACTGCCATCATCAATAATGAGCTGAAGAGACTGGGAGTGGATATCGCCACTCTCCAGGAAACACGGTTGGCTGACGCAGGCACACTGAGAGAGAAGGACTACACGTTCTACTGGCAGGGAAAAGGCAGTGACGAACACAGGGAACACGGAGTGGGCTTCGCAGTGAAGAACACCTTGCTGAAGATGGTGGAACCGGGCAGCACTGGCTCTGCACGACTCCTCACCCTCCGTCTGAACACCACTCAAGGCCCAGTCACCCTCATCAGTGTGTATGCCCCAACACTGACAGCCACACCAGAGGCAAAAGACGAGTTCTACGAGAATCTCGCAACAACTGTAAGGATCATCCCCAACTCTGAACAACTCATTCTCCTTGGAGACTTCAATGCCAGAGTGGGTGCTGACCACGACTCCTGGCCCTCCTGTCTTGGACCTTTTGGCGTGGGCAGAATGAACGACAACGGACAGCGGCTGCTCGAGTTCTGCACATATCACGATCTGTGCATCACAAACTCGTTCTTCAAGACCAAGCCCCAACACAAGGTTTCCTGGCGACATCCGCGCTCAAAGCACTGGCACCAGCTGGACTTGATCCTGACCAGGCGCACCTCACTGAAGAACGTGCTAATCACCCGTTCGTTACAGAGTGCAGATTGTGACACAGACCATTCATTGGTGTGTTGCAAGGTCAAGCTGCAGCTGAAGAAATTCCATCGTGCTAGACAGCCTGGAAAGGCACGGATTGACACCAGCAAGATGGCTCAACCAGAACTTGTTGAGCAGTTTGCCTCCACCTTTGAGAAGGAACTTGGTGTGCTACAAGAAGGAGAATCTGCAAAGTAGAAGTGGGAAGAGCTGCAAAACACCATCCACCGCACAGCCTTGGCTACCTTTGGGAGGAAGACCTCGAAGTCACAGGACTGGTTTGATGCCAAGTTGACCAAGATGACCCCCGTCATTGAAGCCAAGCGCTCAGCACTTGCTGAGTACAAGAAATACCCAAACGAGAAGAATCTCCAGATTCTCAGGGCTGCAAGAAGCAAAGTTCAGCAGACTGCTCGGCGCTGTGCCAACGAGTACTGGACTCAGCTCAGCCAAGACATTCAAACCGCTGCCATAACAGGGAACATCCGTGGTATGTACGATGGCATCAAGAAAGCACTTGGTCCAGCTCAGAGCAAGACGGCCCCCCTCAAATCCTCCACTGGGGAGATGATCACAGAAAAGAACAAGCAGATGGAGAGATGGGTGGAACACTACTCCGACCTCTACTCCAGACAGAACACCGTGACACTGTCAGCCCTTGATGCCATCGACTGCCTGCCATCCATGGACGAACTTGACGCCGAGCCAACCATCGACGAACTCAGCAAGGCCATTGATAGCTTGGCCGCTGGCAAGGCACCCGGCAACGACGGCATACCCCCTGACCTGATCAAGCACTGCAAGACCGCCCTACTGCTGCCATTGCATGACGTCCTCTGCCAGTGTTGGAAGGAAGGTGCCGTACCACAGGACATGAGGGACGCCAAAGTCATCACCCTCTACAAAAACAAAGGGGAGAGAAGCCACTGCAACAACTATAGGGGCATCTCCCTCCTCAGCGTTGTTGGCAAAGTCTACTCATGAGTTGTTCTCATTTGTCTACAGAAGCTTGCCGAACGTGTCTACCCCGAGTCTCAGTGTGGCTTCCGCGCTGAGCGATCGACGGTAGACATGATATTCTCCATCCGCCAACTCCAGGAGAAATGCAGAGAACAGAACATGCCCCTGTACTTCGCCTTTATCGACCTCACCAAAGTGTTCGATCTGGTCAGCAGAGAGGGCCTTTTCAAGATCCTGCCAAAGATAGGATGCCCACCAAAGTTGCAAAGCCTCATCGAATCATTTCACACCAACATGCAGGGGATAGTGCAGCACGATGGCAACGTCTCAGAGCCATTCAACATACACAGTGGAGTGAAACAGGGCTGTGTACTTGCACCAACTCTCTTTGGGATTTTCTTTGCTATGCTCCTGAGGCATGCCTTCAGCACAGCAACAGAGGGAATCTACCTGTACACAAGATCTGACAGCAGGCTTTTCAACCTCGCCCGCCTGAAAGCCAGAACCAAAGTACGCGAGGCTCTAATCAGAGACATGCTGTTCGCAGACGATGCTGCAGTCGCGACCCACACACAGCAGGAGCTTCAGACCCTGATGGACCGCTTCTCCCAGGCATGCAAGGACTTCGGGCTTACCATCAGTCTGAAGAAGACTAACGTCTTGGCGCAAGGCACGGAAGCACCACCAACCATCACCATCGACAACTACGAGCTGGAGGTCGTGAATCAGTTCACGTACCTGGGGTCCACGATCAGCACCAACCTCTCCCTTGATACAGAGATCAACAAGAGGATTGGAAAATCAGCCTTCACACTCGCTCGCCTCACCACACAAGTGTGGGAGAATCCCAAACTCTCTGTCAAGACGAAGATGGCAGTGTACAATGCCTGCATCATCAGCACACTGCTCTGTGGGAGTGAGCCGTGGACAACATATGCCCAGCAGGAAAAGAGACTGAACTCCTTCCACTTGCGCTGCATTCGCCGCATCCTGGACATATCCTGGCAGGACAAAGTGCCCAACACAGAAATTCTGTCCCGCGCCGGCCTTCCCTCCATGTTCACTCTACTCAGGCAGCGCAGGCTCCGCTGGCTAGGCCACGTTCACCGTATGGAGGATGGCAGAATCCCCAAAGACGTCCTCTACGGAGAACTGGCGACTGGCAGGAGAGACGTTGGCCGCCCACAGCTGCGCTTTAGAGACGTCTGCAAGAGAGACATGAAGGCCCTGGAGATCAACACAGAGCGCTGGGAGGATCTTGCAGCGGACCGCTCCAAATGGAGAGGCACCCTGACCAGACAGCTCAAGGCGGGTGAAGAGAGACTGACTGCTGCAGCAGATGAAAAAAGGACTCGCAGGAAGAACCGCCACAGACCCAGCAGCATGGAGACCACCCACAAGTGCGACCTGTGTGACAGGGACTGCCATTCGCGCATCGGCCTGTTCAGCCACAGGCGGTGCTGTTCCAGCAGAGTAGACATTTAGGATTCTCTTCCGTGGTCATCATAGACCGACGGAGGCCGACGAATGTTAGTAAACTGTAATGGAGAAGGGGGGGGGGGGGGATGACCTGAAAGATTCAGTAAACTATGATGTTGATTTAAGGTGGAATTGCCCAGCCCCATCGTATGGTCAAAACAACTGTGACAGTCTTGTTATTATTATTATTATTATGATGTCATATTGTTTTCACTTGTCATTTCTCTGTCTGTTAATAATAATAATAATAATAATAATAATAATAATAATAATAATAATAATAATAATAATAAAAATGGATTGCATTTAGAGTGCCTTTCATTCAAATTTTCAGGAAAGGTGTGCAATGGCACACTGAACACAATTATTTTGGTGATAATCTCAAAATGAATACCGCCGCAAAGGCTCTTATCTTCTCACAGCATTAGCAACAGTACTCCAAAACTACTGGATGGATTTGGATGAAATTTTCACCAGAGGTGGTTCTTGGGCTAAAGACAAATACATTACATTTTGGTGATGATCTGAGAATGCATACCTCAGCCAAGGCTCTTATCTTCTCACAGAGTATTAGCAACGATACTCCAAAACTAATGGACAGACTTTGATGCAATTATCACCAGAAGTGGCTCTATGCCTACACACAAACCCATGACATTTTGGAGGTGACCCATGAGGGACGGAAGGCGCCTTGGCAGAGGTCTGGGCTCCCTGAGTACTTTCTAGTTATTATTATTGCCTCTGCCAAAAAGAGGAGGTAATGTTTTTACCAGTGTTGGTTGGTTTGTCTGTTAGCAACATACCGGTAACTAAAAAAGTTCTGAATGGATTTTGATGAGATTTTCAGAAAAGTTTGTGTAATTGCACAGGGAACAGATGATTAGATTTTGGTGGTGATCTGGATCACGATGTGGATCGAGGAATTTTTTTTAAATAATTTTTTTATATTAATATGGCACTTTTCATGTACTGCCCCTTTAAAACATGTCCACGGAGTTCCATGGAGTTATGTGTGTGGCCATGCCATAGGGGTACGCATGTCCGCAATCCCGAAGTTGCGGATGTGCGTAGTATGTGATGATTGACCTTATTTCATCTGAAGATGCCAAGAAAAAGAAAGAAAAGCAAGAAAAAGCAACCAAAGTGTGCAGTTTAAGACGGGGTTTGGAATGCGTGTGGACGTAACTCTGGCTGGCAGAGAAGGATGTTGTTGCAGCCACATGACCCACACGGTGTGTTAACACAGTAAACTTCAGCAATGGCCAATGTTTATTTTTTACCTCCGCCAAGGGAGCAGGTAATGTTTATGCCAGCGTTGGTCGGTAGGCCTGTTGGTAGGCCTGTTCTTCTATGCTTGTTCACTACGCACCGCAGTGATATGGCTCAGCACTGTTGTGTAATATTGCTTAATAATTATGAACCTGTTAGTAAACTGTAGTGGGGAAGAGAGGAGGAAAAAAATGACCTCAAAGATTCAATAAACTATGATGTTGATTTAAGGCAGAATTGCCCAGCCCCAATGTATGGTCAGTGCAGTTATGACAGTCTTGTTATTATAATGTAGTCATATAATGTAGTCATATTGTTTTTGCGGCCATTTCTCTGTCTGTTAGCAGGATCACACAGAAACTCCTAGATGGATCTGGACGACATTTTCACCAGAGGTGGCCCTTGGCCCAAAGATGAACTCATAAGGTGTTGGAGGTGATCTGTGAGTGCATACCTCCGCCAAGGCCCTATCTCGCAATGTATAGACGGATGGCGATATGGACAGACAAAGGGAGGGAGGAATGGAGCCTTCGTGGAGGTATGCACTCTCTGAGTGCCCTTTAGTCTCTCACGAATATGAAACTTTTTGTCATGAACGCCCCTCCTGGGCACAAAACAAACTCAGGCGCTATAACTGCAGTGAGGACATTTATTAACAGAAAAGACACGGCTGTTCAAAAGTAACTGTGTAGACATAGAGAACAAGACACAAGAACAACTTACACAGAGCTGAGGAGGGGGAGACTGAGCCGAGGAACGGAGGTCAGTGAGAACACAGTCGTGGCTGCCGCACTGATGGAGAGTGCAGCGGACCAATAAATAGTGGGGAACTAAGGAGCTGCAGGCGCCCTGATGACCAGCTGACTGCAGCTGAGAGGACCTGCAGTCAGCTGGAGGGGTTCCTGGGTGTGACAGCAGAGCGCTGCCACCAAACAGGAAAGCAAACCAACATCCATGTACAGCAAACCCCAAAACACACTTACAGGTAAATAATACTGAAAATAAAGTGACGATCTCAGCTCAGAAACATGACACTTTTCCCTATAAATGTTCAACCTTTTTTTTCATAAATCTGCGATTTTTTTTCTTGTAAGATTTTCATATTTTTACTTTTAAATTTGCAATTTTTTCTCTTGTAAATTTGAACTTTTTTCTTATACATTTTCATTTTTTTTCCTCATAAATTTGATTTTTTTTCTTTTAAATTTGCTGTTTTTTCCTTGTAAATTTTCAACTTTTTTTCTGGCAGATTTGCAACTTTTTTCTCAAAAATCTACAAATTTTTCCCTCATAAATATGCAACTTCCCCCTCCCTATAAATTTTCATCTTTTTTCTCATAAATTTGCAACTTGTTTCTCAAAAATATTGGAATTTTTCACATAAATTTGTGACTTTTTCCTTTAAATTTTCATCTTTTTTCTTATAAATTTACAACTTTTTTTCTTGCAAATTTGTAATTTTTTTTCTTTTTAATGTGCAACTTTTCCCTGTAAATTTTCATCCTTTTTCTGAAAATTTACAGTTTTTTCTTGTAAATTTGCAATTTTTTTTCTGCAAAAGTTCAACTTTTTTCATAAATTTGCAACTTTTTTCTCACAAATTTGTGACTTTTCCTGTAAATTTGCATCTATTTCCTTTTAAAGTGCAACTGTTTTCACATAAATTTTCAAAAATTTTCCTTGTAAAGTTGAGCTTTTTTTCCTGTAAATTTTCAGCTTTGTTCTCATAAATTTGTGGTATTTTCTCATAAATTTGCAACTTGCTCCCTGTCAATTTTTACCTTTTTTTCTGATAAATTTTCAGTTTTTTTCCCCTCTGTCTTCAACGCTCATCTGGATGCTGGTTTAAATTTTTATCCTGTGTAATTAAACTGTAATTTGCGAGTTTTAAATTTAAAATTGGCATCGCTGATCATATCTTTGCACCTTTTTTCTTGTAAATTTATAACTAATTTGTACCTCCCGCTAAACTGGTGAGTTAATTAAACTCCACCTTTTGTTGCCATGTTTTCACTTTCTCAGCTCTTTATGAATGAATGTTTGGGTGATGCTGCTCCAGAGTGGGAGGGTATTTTTGGGAAGGGTGGGGGTTTGTTTTGACGTCACCCTGCCTTGGTCCTGCGGGTCACGACGCCCACGCACCCGCACCCCCCCCCCCCCCCCGCCCGTCCTCGCCTATAAACCGGACCTTCCCACCGCAGACTGACCACTCTGCTGTTTTACAGCTGCGGAATTTAAAAAAAAACAACAACCAAAGCGTAAAAAGTCCAGCAGAACTGGAGACATGTACTGGGAGAGCGCCATCAAACCGGGAGACGGGAGCGGGGAGGCCAAAGTGAAGGTGGGTTATTCTGAGCCTGATTTCTATTGTTGTCAGGTGCGGAAAACGTCAAATCTGACGCTAAATTTAACCCCAGGAGCACAATTTAACTTCCGGTGCCTTAAAGAAAAAAAAAAAAAAATCCTTAAGTCTCAAAAATTTATGAGAAAAAAACTGAATTTTGTGGGAAAAAGGTTCAAATTTACAAGAAAAGCTGCAAATTTAAAAAGGAAAAAAAAAGCTCACAAGCATTTATGTACAAAATTATTCTATTAAAGCGTCAATATTTCCACAGAAGAGGAAAAAAATGTGCTCAAGTTTTCTTTATTTTTAATGTGGAACATGTTTTGTAAGTTCATGCTGACTTTTATTGTGTCTAAAACCGTCTGAAATAAGCTGCTTCAGCGGTGGGAGTCCGGCTAGGCTGGCAGGTCTGTGGCAGCGGTGCAGCCAGATGTTGGACTCCAGTAAAACCTGCCGTTATGCTACCGTACTCGAGTAGGAGCCTGGCACGCAAACAGCTGATCTGGATCTTTCCCCACAAGTTGACCACTCTTTCCTCAAATAAAGAAATCAGCTTTTTTCTCTGAAATTGAAACTTCCCCCTCATTAAGTGACCTTTTGTTCATGTAATTTGTGATTTTTTTTTCTTGCCGTTTCAGATTTTATTCCTCATAAATCTGTGTTTTTACTCACAAATTTCTCCCCACTTTTTTCTTATACATCGGCTAAATTAGAATTTTTTTTCCCCCTTAAAAGATGCGCTGCTAACAGCGGCGTCATCAAAAACTGCTGCATATTCAGTCGCTTCACTAAGTTCATAGTTGAATTGGAGGAAATCTACAAGAAAAAAGCTGAACATTTTTACAAAGAAAACTTGTACATTTATTTGTGTTAATCGTGTCAAGATTAATCGCGGTTAGTCACATGACTGCATTAGCATGACGCACAGTAATGGAGTAATTTTGCCGCCGATAACGTGGGCAAAAGCGGAAATGATCGCTCCTTCAGATGCGCTAAATTCAATTAATGTTGATTAACTTGGACGCAACGGCCGCCGCTAAACACGATAAACAAGAATATTCATTTCTGATCGGAAACTACTCACAAAAGAACAATTCTGAGAAAAAGTTACTTGAGTAAATGTAACTAGTTACTCCCCACCGCGGATACTGGGAACCAGACATGGTGGCATTTTTGAACCAGAATTGTATTCAAGTAAAAGTAACGTTACCTTAAGATATTAATTACTCAAGCAGGAGCAGTAAAAATACTTAAGCGTAAGGAATTCACTTGGAGGTTCTTCCCCTGAAATTTCTATTTCCTCATAAATTTGAAACTTTTTTCTTATTAATTTGAGTTTTGTTCATGTCTTTTGTGATTTTTTTTGCACAGTTCAGACTTGATTCTCATCATGTGTTTTTCCTCATAAATTTCTCGCCACCTTTTTCCTGTGAATTTGCAACTTTTTCCATAAATTTGTAAGTTTTCCTTGTAAAGTTTTCCACTTTTTTTCTTGCAGATTTGTGACTTTACCGCCACTATTTTCTGAACTTTTTAGTCTGACAAAAATAAATGTTCCACATCTCCTCACTAACGTAAAATAAAATGATGTACAATTATAAATTTACCTGAAGTACTGAATATGACATCATTTTTGGTTATTATTCTAAAAATGCGCTAAAGTAAAAAAAAGTATTATTATTAATAATAATAGTGATAATAATTTGTGAGATTTTTCTCTTGATTTTTTTCATAAATAGTCAATTTCTCTGTTGTTGTTCTTTTTTACCTCTGTGACTTTTTTCTAATAATGTACTTTTTTGAACTTTTTCCCAACATAAATTTCCATTTTTTCTTGAGAATTCTTGACATTGTTCTTGTGTATTTGTAATATGTGACAGTTATATATGAATTATGAATTAGCTTTTCTTTCTTTTAAGTTTATTTGTAAATTTGCAGTTTTATTTGACAGACTCGTCCTTTTATTCAAATTACTTTTTAAATTTGTTTGTACTTTTTTCTTACAAATTTGCAACTTTTTCATTCATATTTATACAAACAAAATAAAATGGATATTTACACCTTTTTCTCATCACTATAAATTTGCAATTTTTTTCCTTACATAAATTTGCATTGTTGTTCCAAACTGTTCTTACTGTTTTACATTTATAACATTTTCTGGGTCAATTATTTTTTCTCATGAATTTGTCCTTTTTCCTTAAACACTTTTCTTATATTTTTATTTTGCAGCTTTTTGTGAGTCACATAAATTACCACCTTTTTATAAACATTTTTTTACTTCTTCTCTCACAAATTTGTTCCTTTTTAATGTGTATTTTCAGACTTTTATGTGCGAGTTTGTGACCATTTTCTTGTGTACATGAAGGTTAATGTAGCCACCTCTGGATGCCGGCAGCCACATATGGACTTTGAACCAGCTGGCGTTTAAAATCACATTTTTATGGCGACACAGTGGATGATAAACTTTTAGCGCCGTGTCTCTTTGGACTCAGATGGAGTTCTGCCAGAGCGGATTCTACACCGAGGACTTCAGGACGCAGGAAGTTCCAGCCGGCTTCGACTTCACATTGTATGGTGAGCAGAGATGTTTCTGGCTATAGAGCAGTGTACACAAATGCAGCGCCCCCCAGCAGCCACTAGAGGGCGCCCAAGATTCAAGTTCACCTTCAACATTTTTTGGGGAGAATTCTTCCTTCAACTCTTTTTTCCTCATAAATTTGCCCGCCCCCAATAGCTACTTTTTAATGTGTAAATTTTGTTTGTTTTACTGTGCATTTGAAATAATAAAAAAAAAGTTCAACTTTTTTCTTCACAATATTTTCAACCCCCCCCCCCAATTTGTTCCTCACAAGTCTGACTTTTTTCTAATTCATTTTAAACTATTTTTTTCCACAAATGTGCTGCTTTTTTCTTGTAAATTTTCAGCTCTTTTTCCTCATAATTATAAAAAACTTTTTTCTCATAAATTTTCAAAATTTTTTCATAGATTTTAAACTTTTTTCAGATTTTTCTTACTTTTTTCTTCATTAAGTTAATTTATTCTTGTAAATTGTCAATTTTTTACTCATAAATTTGAGTTTTCCCTTCAATTTTCAGCATCTTACCAATACGTTGTCAACTTTTGTCTCATAAATTTGCAGTTTTTTCTCAATTACCTGTACATTTTTGACTTTGTTCTCAGAAATTTTAAAAGCTTTTTTCTCATAAATTTGAATTTTTTTTTTTTGCATAAGTTTGTTTTCTATTTTTTGTTGGTTTTCCCTCATATATCTGCTGCTTTTTTCTTATAAATTTTCAGCTTTTTCTCATAATTTTAAAAAACATAATAATCATAATTTTTCTACTTTTTTTCTAATAGATTTTTAATTTTATTTCTCATAGATTTCTTTCTTTTTCCCATAAATTAGCTTTTTTTAAAAAAAAAAAAAAAGATTGACTTTTTTCTCATATATTTTAAAACTTTTTTCTCATAATTTTTTCTACTTTTTATAATAGATTTTTTACTTTTTTCTCACACTTTTTCCTCATTTTTTCCCCATATATTGGCTAATTTTTTGTGTAGTGTCATTTTTTTCTCATGAATTTGACTTTTTTCCTCCATAATTTTCAGCATTTTCTTATAAATTTTCATCTTTTGTGTCATAAATTTGCAATGTTTTTTTCTCGTAAATTAACTTATGTTTTACTTGTAAATTTGCTACTTTTTTCTGTACATTTGTAACTTTTTTAAAAAAAAAACTTTTTCACAAGTTTTTAAAATCGTTTTTCCTCATAAATTTGACTTTTTTGTAAAAGTTTTCTATATTTTGTTTTTTGTTCTCATGTCTGCTGCTTTTTCTTGAAAATTTTATTTTTTTCTCATAATTTTTAAAACTTTTTCTCATAAAGTTTCTACTTTTTTAAATGAGATGGTTAACTTTATATTCAAATTTTTTTCTTATTTCTTCCCTACATTTGCTTATTTTTTTCTTGTAAATTGTCAAAAAAATATATTTTTTTCCATAAATCTGGTTTTTCCTCTCAGTAATTTTCAGTAATTTTCTTATAAATTTTTAACTTCTGCATCATAAATTTTGCAGTGTCTTTGTCCTTGTAAACTGGGTCATGTTTAACTTGCAGACTTGCTGCTTTTTTGTGTTTGTAACTTTTTATAACTTTTTTCTCACAAATTTTCTCATGATTTTAAAAAAAATTCTCATAGTTTTATACATTTTTATGATAGCTTTTAAAACTTTTCTCATAGATTTTTTCTACCCCCCCCCCAAACTAGCTTATTTTTTCTTGTAAATTGTCAAATTTTTTCTCGTATATTTGGCTTTTTCCCCTCAATAATTTTCAGAATTTTTCTTATAAATGTTCACCTTTTTCCTTTTAAATTTGCAACATTTTTTTTCCTCGTAAAACCTTTTTACTTGCAAATTTGCTACTTTTTCTGTACATTTGTAACTTTTTATAACTTTCTTGCACATTTTAAATCTTTTTCCTCAAAAATTTGACTTTTTTTTTCTCTCGTTTGTTTCTTTTTTGTCATAAAGTTACTTTTTTCTTCTAAAATTGCATTGTTTTTTTAAAATGTATTTTAAATTTGCAACTTTTATTATTGTAAATTTCATACTTTTTTCTTGTAAATTTGCAGCATCCTATTTTTTCTGAGTGTATGCGTTGGGGGGGTGGGGGGGTGAGGACGCAGCTGGTGTTTCCTCTGAACCTGCAGCAGCTGAAGGACAGAGGAAACACTGTGGCGGGTGGTGTCACCACATCTGTCCCAGCTCTGTCTCTTCACTCTTTGGAGGCCTTGACACCCTTCACCCTCCCCTGGCCGTGCTTCACGATGATGATGATGATGATGATGATGATGATGATGTGGTGGTGGGTCTGAGGGGTGACTCCAGTTATACACGCAGCTCTTCCCCCGTAATCCTTCCCTCCAGACTTCCTCCTCCAATAGATTTAGAGTCCCCCCCCCCCTCCGCCCCCATCCCTGCTCTGTCACACTCCCTCCGTTGGCGTTTCCTCCCCACCCCCCACCCCCCCCACCCGGTTTCCTTCAAATTGCCTGCATCAACAAAGCTGAAAAAAGTGCCTCAGTGGTGCAGATTTGGTGGATTTTTGTCATACAGAAATAAGTGTAACATTAAATCAGTTATAGGTTTGTAGGCACTATTTTCTGTAAAACTCTCAACAAAAATATTTAAAAAATATACACTTGGGTAGTTGTCTAGATGAGGAGAAAATATTAAACCACTACATTAAATTAAAAAAAATTAATCAGTATCCATGTCAATGTTGTAAACTTACAAGAAAAAATAGAAAATTTATGAGAAAATGTTGCAAATTTATGAGACAAAAGTTACAGTTACTCGAAAAAAGTAGCAAATGTACAAAAAAGTTGGCAAATTTATGAGAAAAAGTCATAAGAATAATCCCAGGTTTCTTTTCAGCACTGTAGCCAGGCTGACAGTCAGGACTCTGTCAATCCTAGCATTCCCTTAGAGCTCACTAGTCAGGACTTTATGAACTTTTTCAATAATAAAATTTCATCTATCAGAGATAAATCAGTCAGATTCTTCCCACCGTAAACTTAAATACAGTAACTACTACAACTCCTTGAATTGATATCTGTTTGGATGAATTCACTCCAAATGACCTTTTAGAGTTAGAAAAAATGATTTCCTCATCCAAGCCTTCAACTTGCCTTTTAGACCCTATTCCTACCAGGTTATTTAAAGAAGTCTTCCCACTTATTGGTAGCTTTATTCTTCAAATAATCAATGTACCATGATTACCATGTACCATGTACTGCAGGCTTTTAAAACTGCTGTAATTAAACCCTTACTCAAAAAGCCAACGCTGGATCCAGGAGTTCTAGCTAACTATAGACTAATCTCTAATTGCCTTTCATTTCAGAAATCTTAGAAAGAGTTGTTGCTACACAATTATTTGACCACTGCAGGGAAATGGTTTATTTGAAGAGTTTCAATCTGGATTTAGAATCCATCATAGTACTGAAACAGCCTTAGTGAAGGTCACTAATGACCTCCTGATCACATCTGATAATGGACTTGTTTCTGTACTTGTCCTTTTAGACCTTAGTGCAGCTTTTGATACTATCGATCATAATATTCTGCTTGATAGATTAGAACACCATGTTGGACTTAATGGAACTTTGTTGCAGTGGTTTAGATCTTATTTATCTGATAAGTTCCAGTTTGTTCATGTCAATAATGAGTTTTCTTTCAACTCAAAGCTCAGTCATGGAGTTCCACAGGGATCTGTGCTAGGCCCTATTCATTGTAGTTTATATATGCTTCCACTAGGCAACATTATTAGAAAGCACTGCATACATTTTCATTGTTATGCAGATGATACACAATTATACTGTACCTGTCAATGAGGGCAGATGATGATAATCAATTAGCCAAATTAGAGGTCTGTCTTAAGGAAATCAAAGCTTGGATAACTTGTAATTTCCAGCTATTAAATTCAGATAAGACTGTAGTCATTCTTGTTGGTCCAAAAAACCTTAGAAATACCTTTCCAAATCAAACTCTTAGTTTGGATGTGGTTACTCTTTCTCTTATTCTGTGAGGAACCTTGGAGTTATTTTTGATCAAGATGTGTTTTTTAATTCACATATGAAACTTGTTTCTAAGACTGCCTTCTATCATTTGCGTAATATTGCCGAGATTAGGAGCATCTTGTCTCTGAGTGACAAGAGACGAAAAACTAATCCATGCTTTTATTAGCTCTAGATTAGATTATTGTTACTCTTTATTATCAGGTTGTCCTAAAACATCTTTAAAAAGTCTTCAGTTGATCCAAAATGCTGCAGCAAGAGTCTTAACAGGCATAAGAAAAAGAGAACATGTCTCTCCAGTTCTGGCTTCCCTTCACTGGCTTCCCATAGAGTTTAGAATTAAGTTTTAAATCCTTCTTCTCACTTACAAAGCTCTAAATAATCAGGCCCCTTTTTATTTAAATGATCTGATACTACCCTATTATCCTAACAGAGCACTACGCTCCCAAAATGCAGGATTACTTGTAATACCTAGAATCTCCAAAAGTACAATGGGAGGCAGAGCCTTCAGTTATCAAGCTCCTGTCCAGTGGAACCAGCTGCCAATCTGGATTCGGGAGTCAGACTTGATCTCTGTTTTTAAGAATAGGGTTAAAACCTTCCTTTTTGATATAGCCTACAATTAGGGAGGGATCATGTGTCTCTGAACCCTCCCTTAGTTATGCTGCTAATAGGTTTAGACAGCTGGGGGACCTCCAACAATGCACTGGGCTTCATTCCTTTCTTCACTCTCAGTGAAATATTTTTGCTGGTCATTAACATCTGTTTGTTCTCTCCCATAGATTGAGTCCCCATCGTGCTGTTTGCTCTCTACATGTCTGTTCTTTTCTTCTTCTTCTTTATCTCCTCATCCCCCAGCCAGTTGCAGCAGATAACTGCCCCTCCCTGAGCCTGGTTCTGCTGGAGGTTTTGTCCTGTTAAAAGGAAGATTTTCCTCTCCACCGTCACCAAGTGCTTGCTCACAGGGGATTACCTGATTGCTGGGGTCTTTCTGCAATTGTGGGGGTCCCCCCTACAGTTGATAGTGCTATGAGATGACTTGTTGTGATATGGCTGTTACGACCCAAGCGCCGGTCCTGTCCGCGCTCGGGCTATGTATACTCGCTGCCGGCTTTGACAGCTATGGGTTATATTCTGGCTTCACCGGGCACTTATTGTGAAGGCGCTCGGTGGGGTTTCTGGCTGTCAAAATTGGTCAGCTGTCTGTCATCACTGCTCGTTAGTGTTCGCCTTTATAAGGCGGGCACTGACGGCAGTTAGTTTGCAGGAGTATCGTCAAACAATCCTTGTGAGGCCTCGTTAGACCTTCATGTCAGGTTCATGTTCTTTTTGGTCTTGTCATAGTTTAGCTTGTAGTGGCTGGGGTTAGCCCTACGAGCCCTTGTATCGCTTAGTGTGTGTTTTTGCCCTTAGCGGCTCATAGCCTTGTGTCTTGTCTTGTTTTGTTAGTAAATTACCATCATTGCAAAACTCACCGGTGGACTCTTGGCGTCTTATGGTGATCCGCGAGGGTCACCGCATGACAATGGCCAGTGTTGGGCAAGTTACTAAAAAATAGTAACTAGCTACAGTTACTAGTTGCTTCTTTTCAAAAGTAACTGAGTTACTTTTGAGTAACTGCATGATTAAAGTAACTAGTTACTTTTCCAAGTAACTTTCACTTTACTTTTAAATGTATAGTTAAATCATCCTGCACACACAGCAAGATCGAGGGCCCCTTGTTCTCATCAGAAAAGAGGAAAAAGAAAACTGATGAAAAAAAAGTCTCATCTTACAGAGAAAAAATATCTGATTTACAAAAGCTATTGTAATGAGAAGAAAGTCAGAAATTTACAAGAAGTAAAGCTGTGAATTTATTTCTAGAAAATTTCTGACTTTCTTCTCATTAAGCTCTGAATTGGGCGGCGCTGTGGCGGAGTGGTTAGCACTGCGGCAGCACAGCAACTCACCATTGGCCGTTGGATCCTGGGTTCAATCCCAGCCCCTGACCAACAGTGATCTGTGTGGAGTTTGCATGTTCTCCCCGTGTCTGCGTGGGTTTACTCCGGGATTTCTCCGGTTTCCTCCCACATGCCAAAAACATGCAAGTTAGGTTAATTGGCATCAAAAGTGGGGATTCTAAATTGTCCTTAGGTATGACTGTGAGAGTGAATGGTTGTCTGTCTCTCTGTGTTGGCCCTGCGATGGACTGGCGATCTGTCCAGGGTGGACCCTGCCTCTCGCCCAAAAAGATGCTGGGATAGGCTCCAGCCCCCCCCGCGACCCGAAAAGGATTAAGCGGAAGAAGATGAATGAATGAATAAAGCTGTGAATTCACAGAGAAAATTTTGCACCCCCTGGTGGGCCGTTTTTGGCCCAAGAGCCGTGTGTTTGACACCCCTGGACCAGCCCATTAAAAATGCATATTTAGAGGATTTACTTCCATGAAATAGTTGCATATCACAACAGCATGTAAATTAATAAGATAAAATAAAACAGAAAGCACAGAAAAATGAAAGGTCACCGCTTAGAAGTAGCTGTTCTTTACTGTAACAAATCACAGTCGCTTTTTCTCTGTGCGCAAGAAAATTTTAAATGCATTTAATGCGGACATTAAATGTGAGGTTCTTGCTCAAAAAATACCCATGTTTAACCACAGAGGTAGGAGCTGGTAGGGGCTACTCACCGCTCGGACAACAGGTGATCAGGGCTCAATACGAGAAGTCGCCATTGCCACGGCATTTCTTCACCGGATTGTGATGCGAGCTGGGGCAGGACAGGATATGGACCCACGGAGGAGACTGTGTGATGGCTGCGTCAGTTACGGTAGGGTCAGTTTATATTTGTTTGCTTGCCTTTGCCTTTGGCATGAGAACCTCCAGTGGCTTGAGGCTGGTGGTGGTGCTGGGGAGGGCAGTCCCACCCATAGCCACCGAAACTGTGTATTCATCCCCAGTTGGCAGCTGGTGAGGAGGGTGTCTTGCAACTGCAAGTTGCATGATCGTCTGTTTGCGCTAAAATATTTATCCATATTAATACGAGTAATGCAAGTAACGCATCTGATCAAATTTCAGCAACTGGAGTGCATTACTAAATTTTTAAACAGTAATTTCATTACACAGCACATTACTGCAAAAGTAGTGGCGTTACAGTAATGCATTACTCCCAACACTGGAAATGGTGCTATATAAAGAAAGTTGAATTGAACTGAATTGAACTGAACAAGTTCATGACAAAAAATGTCAATTTATGAGAAAAAAACTGCAAATTTAGAAGTAGGAAAAATGCTACAAACAAAAAGTTATTCCAAAAAAGTAGTAAATTTATGAGAAAAAGCTGCAAACTTGTAAATTTATGAAAAACAGTTGCAAATAAACAAAAAACTTGCAAATACATGAGAAAAACAGTTGTAAATTTAGGAGAAAATACTTGAAAGTTTAAGCTATGTTCTCACGGAGTGGCAAAATATGTGAATTTTGTGATTTCTGGGTTATGTCAGGGTTCGTAAGAGGCTCCCAAACAGCTTTTCTTGTCACCCAAAATTTTTAAGCATGTTCAGAATTTTTTTCTTTGCTATTGTATATTTCCACAAATAGTTTCAAAATAGCTGTAAAACGTGTCGCTAAAGTTCTTTTTGCTGATTAGTGAACACTAGCAACTGTATCTATGAGGAAATTAGGAGTGGCACAGAGATATGCAAAGGTAGAGCAGGACATGTATGACGACAGTGGTGTGCTGTAGGAATGACAGATGGATTCAAGGTGGGGGTGGGATTACATCAGGGATTGGCTCTGAGCCCCTTCTTGTTTGCCATGGTGATGGACAGGCTGACAGATGAGGTCAAACAGGTGTCTCCATGGACTCTGATGTTGGCGGACAACATTGTGACTATAGTGAGAGTAAGGAGCAGGTGGAAGAGAACCTGGAGAGGTGGTGACATGCTCTGGAGAGAAGAGGAATGAAAGTCAGAAGAAGCAAGACAGAATACATGAGTGTGAATGAGAGGGAGGCAGGTGTAACAGTGAAGATACAAGGAGTAGAGGTAGTGAGGGTAGATGAGTTTAAATACCTGGGGTCAACCATCCAAAGCAATAGTAAATGCACAAGAGAGGTGAAGAAGAGAGTGCAGGCAGGGTGGAGAGGCTGGAGACGAGCGTCAGGTGTGATTTATGACAGAAGGATAGCAGCAAGAGTGAAAGGGAAGATTTACAAGATGAAAGTGAGACCTGCTATGATGTATGGTTTGGAGACACTGGTGCTGACAAAAAGACAGGAGGTGGATCTAGAGGTGTCAGAGTTGCAGATGCTAAGATTCCCATTGGGAGTGACTAGGAGAGATGAGATTAGAAATCAGTATATCAGAGGGACAGCTCAGGTTGAGCAGTTTGGAGACAAAGTAAGAGAGGCAAGGCTGAGATGGTTTGAACATGTGCAGCAGAGGGATAGTGGAGATACTGGCCAAAGGATATTGAAGATGGAGCTGCCAGGCAGGAGGAAAACCACAGAGAAGATTCATGGATGGAGTGAAGGACATGGAGAGGGTTGGAAAGGAAGATGAAGGGATAGGGTGAGATGGAGGAAGATGATCCGCTGTGGAGACCCCTAAAGAGAGCAGCTAGAAGAAAAAAAAGAAGAAGAAGTCCCCAGCTTTCAGATTTCAAAGGTTCCTAAAGGTTCTTAAACAGCTGTCATTAGCCATGTTTATGTGGACACAAGTAACTGGATTAAAAGCCTGATCAGAATACAGTAAAAATGCTTCATGTAAACACGCCAATCTGAATATTCTGACCCGATCACACTCATTTGGATTAAAATTTCCTTCCGATTGAGACGAGTGGGTTATGCCAATTGTTAATCGGATTGGTGCGCATATAAACACTTATTCAGAAGTTTGGGTAGAAAATATGTTTACTCCGCATGTCAGTATGTCAGCCACACGTCGACGTGACGTATTTCCGCCTTTCCAGCAGCTAGCGGAAAACATGGCGGGAGTAAAACAAAACTGGTCTGTATGGTCCTGCTGTCTCCCTCTGTTCGTCATATGCAGAAGTATGTACTTGTAGCTTCATTACAGAGACCAGCAGAAGCAAAAGTACAGTCTGAATAACACAATACAGGTCCATTTCAAAAAGAGAAAGACATGAAGCGGGGTTTGTTTACACCAGAAGCTGCTTCTTCTTCTACTATTTCCGGAATGTCGGATAATTGTGCGCATGTCAAAATGATTTAGTCCGTTCAAATGTGTGACACGTGGAAACACACGTGCTAATCGGATCAACTTTTTCAGGATCCATGTAAACAGTAAAGTTCTGATCTGAATTGTAATCAGATTGAAGAAATTTTGCCCCTGTATCCGTGGCTAGTGTTCATTACTTAGTGAAACAATAAGAACTTTAATGATACATGTTACAACTGTTAGCAAATGCTTACAACTACTTCTCAAATGTTTGGCGAAAAATAAAAAAAGAAATGCTGGTGACCTTATAAACTGTTTGGAAACCTGCTATGAACACTGACGAAATCCCCAAAAGTGCAAAGTTCATGAACATTCCTCAGCATTCACCACTCCATGAGTTACGGGGTAACTGTCGCTAAATGTTGCTAATGACAGAGGAGAACCCCGATTTTCATGAACTTTCATCAGAAAAGTTAGCAAATCCAAAAAAATGCAACGTTCCTCAGCATTCGTCACGCCGTGAGATGCTCCATTTAAGAGAAAAAGAGTTGATGGTAATTTTAACCCCCCCCCCCCCCAAAAAAAATGTTGAGGGTGAACTTCTAGCTTGTGGGTCCTGTTGTGGTTCTTTCAAAATGACTACTGTGAAGTCTCGTCAAGATGTTGTCTTTTTTTTTTTTTCCATTTTCTACTGTATTAAATGGGAAACAGCAGCTGTCCAGTTGATGTTAAATTCAAAACAACAGAAGCGACCCGTCAGTTCTGTGCTTTTATGATCTCACAGTGTCCAGCCTTCAACATCACAGCACTGACTCCGTGTGTCTGTCTCATGTTGAACCTCCAGACTACCCTGGTGAAGACCTGTCTTTTCTGTTAGACAGTAAAGCTCCGGGACAGCAGCAGCAGCAGCAGTATGTGATGCACAGCAGCTACCCAGAGCCGCCGAAACCCTCCCACAATTATGACAGCAACGGTAAAACCCACAACACCTTAAAGACCCCCTTTTCTGATTTTTTTTTTGGGGGGGGTGGGGGTTCTGTTGATATTAGTAGGTTATATAGGATTTTTGAGACAAGTTTGCAAAGTTCTCCTACACAGAAGTTTTCCTCTCTCACAGAAACTAAAGAAGCAGCAGTTTTTCTTTCAAGGTGTCAGTTTGCGTTCCAAAAAGATTAAAAAACAAAACAAAACAAAGTAAAGATAAAAACAAAACCAAGTTTGTATTGAAACCTATAAAGTTTTTACAATTTGATGTGAAAATTTGATGAAGTATCCCCAAATAGTAATTAAGTTACAGCATTATGAATGTAGGTACCCCAATGCAAAAAGTACGGGGCTACGGAGAATACAGTGACACCACAACATGCTTTGAATGTGAACAGGAGTAATACAAACAGCCCTTTCAAGCATCATATTAAGTTTCTTCCACACTTAATCTATAAATTTGGGTAATGGGTGGTGAACAGGTCAATCAAGGTCCCTGTGTAGTAATCATTATTGAACCAGTATATTATAGGGGCTACGGAAAATGCATTAGAGTTTTGAGGCCTGTGGTTCCTAGTCATGATGAATTGTAATATTTCTATTACTATGGGTCATGGCAGCTGGTGCACATAAATCATATTAATTGTATTTAACTTTAATTGACTGTTGATTTCTTACGGTGCATTCAGACCAAACGCAAATGGGCAAATTTTTTGCGCGGCATAATTACATTTTAACTCAATGTAAAGACACAAACAGACATGAATTCACAGTCTAAGTGAGTTGCAGACAGGCGGTTGCCTTTATAACTTCTACAGCTGTGTTCAGCTTGCTGTAGAAATTCCCCAAACACCATCATGCTTAGGTTTACATTATCTGACAGGGTCTCACCTGAAAAAATTGTCCCTGTCTCCAAAATTTCACCTGGATGATGGGCTGTTTACACTGCTAGCCTGCTAGCCTTGTTAGCACGTCCATGGCAGGAATCTGTGGGTAAAAAACTCTGATGCTCCAATTCAGCTGCAGAGCTCCTGGTCCATCTGTCCCCAGGTGAATGTTGGTCTCATTTTAAAACTAGTTTAGTCTCTAATGTTGATACTTTTACTCTGGTGACGGCAGAATCTCAAGGCTAGCGCTATGCCTCGGACGTGAACACGCGAATGCATGAGATTCGTGTGAGATCACCTCTTTCCATTGACTTTGTATGTATACATGCTGCCCATTTGCATTTGGTGTGAATGCACCTTTAGCTATACAATGGGAGCTACGGCGAATACAATATATTTGAAAGACACCTTTTGCGTGATTCCACATGTCATATTACACTGGTCAACACCAAATTTATTGTCTAGTTTTTTTTTAGCTGATTTAGGACAATTTTGATGTGCTGAATGCAAAAATCATATTGGTTTTGCTCAATCAGGTCAACTTTTTGAACTATGGCCACATGTTTTTTACATTTTTATTAACATATATGGGTATTTTCACTTTATATGATGCAAAATTCTTTTTTATTTCTTGAAATTCTCTGAATTTTGAACAATGATGATGTAACATTCAATTTACGTGTACTTACCTTTATCAATATCTACTATTCAATTTACAGTACAACTGTACAGCTGCTGTACAACTGCTTACAACGTAGCATAAAAACCTGACCTGATCGAGAGAAACGGATGTCATTTTTGGATTCAGCAGTGCAAAATTGTCTTAAATCAGTTGAAAAAACACAGACAACTTACAAAAAAATTATTTTTATGTTGTATTATTTATATGTGCTATGCAATATCACAGCAAGGTATTTATTCATTATGTAGCCTACTCATATATATGAAGTTGGGTTAATAGATATGTTATATTGTGGAGGATGTGAAAATGACGAGGCAGTGTTCTTTCTCAGAGTCAGCTTTATTCACATCTCCATCATTTCAAAGCAGAAAAAAGAGAATGAATCAGTAAACTCTCATCCTTAAATATCAGGGACTTCACATCTCATAGATCACATGTCACACAGACCACCTTGCATAATAAAGACAGTCACAATGCATTTCACTCCATGATATCATTTCCACTGTCTCCCACGCATCCTTTAATCGACCCCCCACAGTCTCCAGCCTTGCATATCAAGGCTAAGATTCCTGCCTTTGTTCTGACCTAAAATGCGAGTCACAGAACCAGTCCAACAGGTCCCATTAGTGTTCACCACACAAGCCCCCCCAGCATTTTAGAAAAACAGAACAACAAGAAAATAACCACATGCATGCCATGATAGCATCAATACACATCAGTCCACATGCTTGATAGGCTTCAGCCTCCTGCCGAATCTGCTGTAGCTGGGGTTCACCGTCTCTGCGGCGCTGTCACGCTGGGGATTTGCCGTCTGGGGCGAAAACTCTTTGTCAGTCTCTGCGGGGGTTCTGGGGAAACATTACTTTGGGGAACATTACTGTGTGAAACCCTCCGTGGTGGTCTACCTCGTCGCGGGGCCTTTGCCAACAGCACTTCCTCCTCTGCCACCACAAAAGCGGGTTTAAGTCTGTCTATGCCAATTTTCTCTTTCCTACCCCCCAAATCTAGCAAAAACTGCTTGTCCCCTGTTTCTAGCACTCTGAATGGTCCGTCATAAGGCGGTCGCAGCGGGGTTTGATGCGCATCGTGTCTAACAAAAACAAACTCTGCGTTCTTCAAAGTTTTAGGCACAAAAACGCGCGGAAAACTGTGGTGCGCGGGGCCGGGCAGCGTGCTTGATTCTATGTTACTCCGCAACAGCTGAGACGGGGGAGCGTTTGGCGCGGGGTTATCTGGGAGAAACTCCCCAGGCAGCCGGAGTGGCTGCGCAAACACGAGCTCCGCTGGTGAGGCTTCTAGATCCTCTTTAGGTGCAGAACGCAACTCCAATAACACCCATGGTAACTTGTCAACCCAATTTGTATCCGTCAGTGATGCTCTGAGAGCCGCTTTCAATGACCTATGAAAACGTTCGCATAACCCGTTAGCCTGCAGATTGTACGCGGTTGTGCGGTGAACTGTGACACCCAGGCTGCGGGCCATTGTCGACCAAAGCTCGGAAACAAATTGAGGGCCTCTGTCCAATGTAATGTCCGACGGAACGCCGAAGCGCGCCACCCAAGCTGTTAAAAACGCGCTCGCCACTTCCTCGGCCGTGGTTGATGCCAGCGGGACCACTTCAGGCCAGCGCGTGGTGCGGTCCACCATTGTCAGAAGATGTGTGCACCCCTGTGACAGCGGGAGGGGTCCAACGAGGTCCACATAAACGTGATTGAACCTCTTGGCCGGAATGTGAAACTGTTCCAAAGGAGCCCTCGTGTGCCTGTGTACTTTGGCTCGTTGACACGCCATGCAGGCTGCTGCCCACTCTTTGACCTGTTTGCGGAGGCTCGGCCACACAAATTTCTCTCCTACCATTTTGACCGACGCGCGCACTCCAGGGTGCGCCAAAGAATGAACCGATTCAAAAACGCGGCGGCGCCACGCAGCCGGTACTACTGGACGCGGCCGTCCAGTGGAGACATCGCAGATTAGGGGGGGCATACCGTCTTGCAGCACCCTGCTCTCCAGCCTAAACCCTGTTGGTCCAGACTGTAGCGCGCGCACGTCCGCGTCATTAACCTGCTCCGCGGCCATGGCTGCATAATCTAACCCTACGCTGACTGGGGCCGCCACAGCGCGCGAGAGGCAATCTGCCACTACATTGAGTTTGCCTGCCACATGCTGAATGTCAGTGGTAAACTCTGATATCGTGGACAGCTGTCTCTGCTGCTGGCCTGATCACGGTTCCGAGACCTTGGCCATCGCAAATGTTAGCGGTTTGTGATCAACGAACGCGGTGAAAGCGCGTCCTTCCAGCCAGAACTGAAAGTAGCGGATGGCCAAATGGAGAGCGAGCAGCTCCCTGTCGAACGCGCTGTATTTACGTTCGCTATCGCGCAAGGTCCTGCTGAAAAAGGCGAGGGGCTGCCAAACCCCGGCTACATGTTGCTCCACGACCGCCCCATGGCCACATCTGACGCGTCCGTGGTGAGCGCTATGTGGGCCGTTGCGTCTGGGTGTGCCAACAATGCAGCCTTTGCCAAGGCTGCTTTCACCTCCGAGAACGCTTGGTCCCACTCCGGGGACCACTCGATCTTATCCGCGGGTTTCTTTTTTTTGAGCGCGGCATACAGTGGCTGCATGAGCTGCGCCGCGCGGGGGAGAAAACGGTTATAAAAATTCACCATTCCCAAAAACTCCTGCAACGCCCTGACTGTCTGCGGCCGGGGAAAATCTGCCACAGCGTGCACTTTGTCAGGCAGCGGAACTGCTCCTTTGGGGGAGACGCGGTGTCCTAAAAAATCGATCTGCGCCACCCCGAACTGACACTTCGCTGGGTTGATTATTAACCCGTGATCTCCCAACCTTCGGAAAACTGTGGCCAGGTGTTTTTCGTGTTCGTCTTCGGACGCGATGGCTACTAAAATATCGTCCAGGTAGACGAACACGAAAGGGAGATCACGAAGCACCACGTCCATCATGTGTTGGAACGTCTGAGCAGCCCTTTTAAGTCCGAATGGCATGTGTAAAAACTTGAATAAACCAAACGGAGTTATTACCGCTGTTTTGGGTATGTCCTCAGCGCGCACTGGGACTTGGTGGTAACCGCGGACCAAGTCTATTTTAGAAAAAATGTGCGCCTCTGCCAAATGAACCGAAAAATCTTGGATATGTAGGATTGGGTAGCGATCGTGCGCTGTAGCATTGTTTAACCTGCGAAAATCCCCGCAAGGGCGCCATGATCCGTCAGCTTTCGGGAACATATGTAGGGGGGAAACCCACGGACTATTTGAATGTCGGATAATGCCCAACCTCTCCAGGTTGGCGAACTCCTCGCGCGCTATGGCTAGTTTAACTGTGTCCAAGCGCCGAGCCTTTGCAAAAACGGGTGGTCCAGTAGTGGTAATAAAATGCTCCACCCCGTGCTTAGCGACTGTTGCCGAAAATGTGGGGACCGTGAGTGCTGGGAACTGAGTGAGCAGTGTGTGGAACTTACCGCCTGCTGTTGTGACGTTGGCTTGTGCTGTAGGAGGGGCCACTCGTGCTGTACAGGGGATAGAATCAAAAGAAAGTGCATTAACCAGGCGCCTGTTAGCGAGATCAACCAACAACCCATGTGAGCACAAAAAATCAGCCCCCAGCATATTGAAATTTACTGTTGCTACAACAAAAGTCCACTCATATGCACGGCCGTGTAGAGACAGAAGCAGAGTCTTCTCACCAAAGGTCTTAATCTCCCAGCCGTTCGCCGCTGTCACCTGGGGACCTCCGGAACCAGCCAGTCTGTCCGCATAGGAAGGAATGATGAAACTCAACGGGGAGCCTGTGTTGACGAGGAACTGCCTCCCGGAGCGTGCGTCCGACAAGTAGAGCAGCTTGTTCTCTTCCCCGAGGGCCGCGGCTGCTACCGACCCCTGGTCTTGGCGTTTCCCGAACGCCCGAACTGGCACGGCGGTACACACTTGTGTGCCCTCTCTGCGAAGCGGCGATGGTAGAAACAAAAGACGTCCGGTCCACGCTCCCTGGCCCTTGCCGTCGCCGTCGTCGGTGAGTCTGGCACCGCTGACTCTGGCCTCCTGTCGTCTCCGGTCGTCGCGCCGAGTTCCGCTGCAGCGGCCGCGGCTGCGCGCCGCTTGGTGGCGTTGACAATCCACTGCACCTCTCGGCCCAGCGCGCGGTAGTCCCGTAGGGCCAACAGTGGCGAACTGGCCAGAGCCGCTCTCGCTGCTGACAGTAGAGTCCTGAGGAAGAGGTGGGTGAAAATGAAGTGATCATCATCAGAGTCTTTCAACCTCAACAACTTCTCCATCAGGCTCGCGGGCATGTCGTTTTCACCCTCCGTCAGCGCCAGGAGCCTCTCTGCTCGCTCCTCCGCCGAGGGGGTGAATTGCTGGATGAGTGCAGCCTTCAACGCGCCGTATTTGTCGCTCTCCGGCGGCTGGTCGATCAGGCTCTCCACATGCTGGGCCGTGTTGTTGTCCAGCTTTGCGACTACGTGGTAGAATTTCGTGGCATCTACCGATATCCCCCGGAGGTTGAACTGCGCCTCGACCACGTTGAACCAGGAGCACGGATTGTTCTGCCAGAAGTCCAGTAGCTGGACTGTAGCGGCATTCGCTTGGCTGGGGGCTCCTGACGCGGCTGACCCGGGGGAATTTCCTTCTTCCATGATACGTCTTAGGGTCACCAGTGTGGAGGATGTGAAAATGACGAGGTAGTGTTCTTTCTCAGAGTCAGCTTTATTCACATCTCCATCATTTCAAAGCAGAAAAAAGAGAATGAATCAGTAAACTCTCGTCCTTAAATATCAGGGACTTCACACCTCATAGATCACATGTCACACAGACCACCTTGCATAATAAAGACAGTCACAATGCAATTCACCACCTTGCATAATAAAGACAGTCACAATGCATTTCACTCCATGATATCATTTCCACTGTCTCCCATGCATCCTTTAATCGACCCCCCACAGTCTCCAGCCTTGCATATCAAGGCTAAGATTCCTGCCTTTGTTCTGACCTAAAATGCGAGTCACAGAACCGGTCCAACAGGTCCCATTAGTGTTCACCACAATATCAGCATTATGGTTGAACAGAGAGGGAAGGGAATGGAATGGTTAAAAAAATCATGGATTCGTATGATGTTGTTGTTGTTTGTCCGTCGTTCTCAACGATGACCAAGGACATCACAGGGAAGAGGACTGGGTGCAGTGTGTCCGGCTGTGGCTGATCAGTCCGATGCAGGCATGGAAGGCTTTGCCACAAGTTGGGCACAGGTGGTCTGCGCAGGCAGAAGATAAAGGGGTAGCTCTGGACTTGCGAAGCTCACGTTTTCTCTGGGCCTTGGCAATCCTGTTCAGCTCAAAGGCGGCAGCACCATTGCTGGTACGGCTACGCCAGTCTGGTCGGTCTAGCGCTAGGGTCTCCCAGGTGTCAGGACTGATGTCAAAGCTCTTTAGGGAGGCCTTAAGAGTGTCTTTGTAGCACTTCTTCTGACCACCTTGTGAGCGCTTGCCCTCTGCTAGTTCACCACAGAACAGTCGTGGCCAGCCCACCTAATCTGGGCTCTCTTGAGCAGGGTGTGGATGCTAGGAAGCTCAGCTCAGGAGAGGACCACTGTGTCAGGGATTTTGTCCTGCCAGGTGATCTTCAGGAGCTTTCTGAGGCAGTTCAGGTGGAAGCGGTTTAGCTTTCTGGCATGGCGCTCGTAGACTGTCCAGGTCTCGCAGGCATACAGTAGGGAAGGCAGGACAACTACTTTGTACATCTTCAGTTTTGTGGTCAGCCTGATGCCTCTCCTTTCCCACACTGTTGCACGTAGCCGTCCGAATGCTGAGCTTGCCTTGGCAATGCGCGACTTAACCTCATCGTTGATGTTGACAGACCTGCAGAGTGTGTTGCCAAGGTACGTGAACTTGTTGACAGCCTTGAGGGTCCCCCCGTTGACAGTGATGGCTGGTTCCATGCAAGTCTTCTGCGGTGCGGGTTGGTGCAGAACCTTGGTTTTCTTCATACTGATTGTGATCCCAAAGTTGTTGCAAGCAGTGGAGAAGCAGTTCATGCTCTGCTGCATCTGGGCCTCTGTAGCAGCATTGAGCGCACAGTCATCTGCGAACAGGAAGTCGCGTACTGAGTCCCCTTCCACCTTGGTTTTGGCTTGGAGCCTCCGCAGGTTGAAGACCCTGCTGTCCATCCTGTAGCTGATCCTGATGGCGCTTTCTTCATCATTGCAGAAGGCATCAGACAGCATGGCTGTGAACATCATGCTGAAAAGTGTGGGTGTGAGCTACACAGCCCTGCTTGACCCCGTTGGTGACTGGGAAAGCTTCAGAGGAGTCTCCATCGTCCAGTACTCAAGCAAGCATGCCATTGTGGAACTGGTGCACCATGCTGATGAACTTGTCCGGGCAGCCAAATTTTGACATGATCTTCCACAGCCCCTCACAACTGACGGTATCAAAAGCCTTGGTCAGATCTACAAATGTTGTGTAGAGGTCCCTGTTCTGCTCTTCACACTTCTCCTGAAGTTGGCGAGCAGCAAAGATCATGTCAGCAGTTCCACAACCCTCTCTGAAGCCACACTGGCTTTCCGGCAGGTGACCACCTTCCATGTGCTGAATGAAGCAGTTAAGAAGGACTCTTGCGAGGATCTTGTTGGTGATGGTGCGGAGAGAGATCCCGCAGTGGCTGTCGCAGGACTGTCTGTTTTCTTTTCTCTTGTAGAGATGGACAATGGAGGAGTTCTTGAGGTCCTGGGGGATAACTTCCTGCTGCCAGATGGTCTGAAAGAGCTCGGTGAGTTTCTGTATTAGAACTGGTCCTCCAGCCTTGTAGATTTCAGCTGGGATGGAGTCAGAGCTTGGTGCTTTGCCATTCAAAAGGAGTTTAATTGCTTTTTGGACTTCTGATTCTGTTGGACGTTCTGCCAGAGACATGTTCACCTCTACTTGGGGCATGTGAGTGGTGGCTTCTGTATTGATGGACGAAGGTCTGTTCAGGACGCTGCTGAAATGTTCTGCCCATCTTTCCAGGATTGCATTCTTGTCAGTGAGGAGAGTAGACCCGTCAGCACTGAGCAGTGGTGATGTTCCAGAAGACTGAGGCCCATAGATGGTCTTAAGGGCATCATAGAAGCGTTTGTAGTTGTTGCTGTCAGAGTACTGCTTTATTTCATCTGCCTTTTTGCTGAGCCAGAAATTCTGCATCTCTCTGAGCTTTTCCCGCACCTTTCCTTTGATGGAGTTGAAGGCTGCCTTCTTAGAGGCAGATCTGCTGTCTTGCTGATATGGTCTGTGGGCTTCATGTTTCTCGTCAAAGCAGCTTTTGGATGTCCTCATCGTTTTCATCGAACCAGTCTTGGTGTTTGTGTGTGTTCTGGCCCAGATGAGTGAGTGAGGTGTCGTACACCATGTCTCTGAAAGCTGCCCAGTCTTCTTCTGCTCTGTACACCCGAGGTTGAAATGACTAAGGTTGCTGTCCAGGTCCTCACTGAGGTTCTGTCGCACAGAGTGCTATTCCAGCTATCTGACACTGAGTCACTTGTTTGCGTTTTTCTCCTGTGGACGCCATTTGGGCTGGATGTACAAGTTGAGCTTTGAGAGAATGAGTCTGTGATCTGTCCAGCAGTCTGCGCCACACATCGCCTTCATCACTCTAACGTCCTGCCTGTCTCTCCTTCTCACAATGATGTAATCAATCAGATGCCAATGCTTGCTGCGTGGATGCATTCAAGAGATCTTGTTGTGATTTGGCAAGCGGTAGGCGGTATTAGTGATCAGAAGGTCATGAGAGGCGCACGTCTTCAACAGGAGAAGACTGTTGCTGTTGCACTTTCCAACTCCATTTCTCCCAAGGACTCCCTCCCATGTCTGGTAGTCTGTACCGACTCTGGTATTAAAGTCTCCAAGAATAATGAGTTTGTCCTCCTTCAGTACGCCTTCAATGCGAGTCTCTAAGTCCTCGTAAAACTTGTCTTTGAGCTCATCTGGGTTTGTCATTGTGGGAGCATATGCACTGATGAATGTGGCATGGTGTTTTCCTCAGAGGGGGAGCCACAGGGTCATGAGGCGGTCATTGGTTCCTTTGGGGAGGCTGGTAAGCTTGTTGATCAGATTGGATCTGATCGCGAAACCCACTCCTGCTTCATGGCATTGTTTGCTGCCTTGGCTGCTCCAGAAAAAGATTTAGCTAGCTTTGACTTCTGTCAGCTGACCTTTGTCTGCAAACATAGTCTCACTCAGAGTTGTGATGTGGATGTTTTACCTGCTGAGTTCTCTTACGACGAGTGCTGTCCATCTCTCAGGTCTGTCCGCATTGGAGCTGTCCATGAGCGTTCGCATGTTCCAAGTGCCAATGGTGAGTGATGTCACCTTAGTTGATTTCTTCTGAGAATTTCGACCGCTAGGGTGGGATCCCCACCAGCCGCGGCTTGCTGGCCAGGGTGTAGCGAAGCAGGCTATGTTTAGGGCACCTTTTCTAGCCCCTTCCTCAGGCCAGGGAAGTGAACAGAGTGAATCGTAAAGAGGGCTGCTCAGACACCCAGAAGGCTGCTGAACTCCACTGCTGCTTCAGTCCAGTAGAGAGCGACCCTATACCCTGGGCCGCCTGTGTGTGGGATTGTGGCTACAGCTTCCAATGTATCCACACCTGCTGCTTTGTCACTTGCCCATCGCCACAGGACTTGGAGGGAGAGGGGGGAATGAGAAGGAACTGGGGGGGGGGGGGGGGTTTGATGTCTTGACTTGCGTGTTAATTTGATTTAAGCGAGGGAGAGTTGTGCAGGGTTGTCACCCTCAATCTCTCGTCACCCTCACTCTCTTGTCCCAGCCTATCTTGATCCAGTGGCAAGACGCAGTCAAGAGAGCTGGAGATAGGTTTGGATGCAGTGAATGGCCAGCAGTGTCCTACGTGTCTCACTGTGCCCTAGTTGCGCTCCACAATGCTTTGCTGGGTCTGCCTTCCTGCCCGTTGAGACAATCTGGTGGTTTCCTCCGCGCAGGCTGCCAGGTCCAGTCTACGCATGTGTGGGTAGACAAGCCCTACCATACTGAGGGTTTCAGACCCGTCAGCTACCCTCACTTGGTTTCGCCTGCCAGTCGAAGCAGTTTTACCGGGGGTGGTGGCCGCTGTTGCATGCGAACAGCTACTTGGAACCACAGGTGAGAGTTGAGTGCCCAAGTGGGAGCCAAAGCAAACCGACTACTTGGAGGTGCGACTATTGTCCCCCATCAGAGGTACTATCCCTCCCTGACACTCCATACAACCCATTAGCATGATAATTGTATGACCCAAGGACGGGTCACAAGATATCAACCACTCGGGTCACATGATATCACAACCACTCAAACCACACACCCCGTCTTCAATAAAGCTTCTTTTTTGGGCTTTTAAAGTATAAAAGTGAGCCACTGTTTTTTAGTATGACAACTGAAGCTAAAAGCTAATGTTAGTGTCAAACATGGCATCACCATCAAGACAGATTTCAGAGAAATCATGGCAGAGGGAGGGTGGGTGAACTCTAGTTTCATATCAAAGCAATATTCCATGAAATAGGGCTGGATGATGGCAATATAATTTCTCAATATTGCGATACATGATACATTTCATGATATATATTTGTGCACTGAATGTTCTTTAAAATTTCATTTTACTTATATTTTATAAGAGAGTCAAAATTCATATAATCATATTCAGTGAATATATATAATCCATCCATCCATCTTCTTCTGCTTAATCCTTTTTGGGTCCCGGGGGGGTGGGGGTGGGGGGCTGGAGCCTGTCCCAGAATCTTTGGGTACACCCTGGACAGATCGCCAGTCCGTTGTCAGGCCCAACACAGAGAGACAGACAACCATTCACTCTCACATTCATACCTCAGGACAATTTAAAATCCCCAGTTTGATGCCTATTAAACTAACTTGCATGTTTTTTGGCATGTGGGAGGAAACTGGAGAAATCCTGGAGTAAACCCACGCAGACAGGGGGAGAACATGCAAACTCCACACAGATCACTGTTGGTCGGGGGCTGGGATCAAACCCAGGATCCCCCGGCCAAGGGTGAGTTGCTTTGCTGCCGCAGTGCCAACCACTCCACCACCATGCTGCCCTTGAATGTATATAATAAATAAATAAATAGTTGGATACAGCACAAGTCAGTGTCATAAAGCACTTCTAACATTATAAAACTTGAAGGCATGAATGTGCAAAAGTAATTTTCTGAAGAAAGACATTCTCTGAGCTGCAGTTTAAAATGTGCTCTGAGATTTTTTCTGGCTGGAATGGCTAAATTCCAGCAAAATCACATTGTTGGATTATATTAACGTGACCAATTATATTCAATAGGCACGATATAGGCCTTTTATGTATCACACATGGACAACTGCATGATACATCAAGTATATTCGGTGGATCACCCAGCCCTACTATAAAACAGTCCACTGTGAGGACAGAGTCTTCCCCGTGTGTGATACTGCTGTAATTAAACCCTGAGGTATTTTTGAGCAAACCATTAACATCTATGGGAGCTTTGTTAACATGTAGAAAAAATGTATTATATAAGGAACCTTTAAATACTGTGATGTATGTTGATGCTTTTATCACACCTTAATGTTGTTTTCCTTCTCTCAGCGACTGCCACTGATGCTGCCCTCACCAACTTAGACTCGTACCACGACTTCCACTGGTGGTCCTCGTATCCACACGGTGAGTTGCTGACTCAGCAGTGAAAAATCTAGAATCTTCTGTTATACAGGATTAACGTACTTTTACCCACCCCTGAAGACTTGTACTTCTACTGCAGCCTTTTGTGTTCATGGTTTCATCGGCGGATAGTTCATGTCAATAAACAGAACGTTTTCTCCAAAGTAAAGACTGAGGGGGAAACTATAGGTGTTAATGTAGTTGGGCCCAATGCAAAATTTATGGGCTCCTATATTTGGAATAGAGATGAGTTCAAAGTCTTAAAAAAAAAACTTCATATAAACTTGAGCCATTGTCTAGATAAACGAAGGAAATTTTTATCAATTACACAGAATAAAAATTAAACCAGTGTCCATGTGAATATTGCAAATTTAGAAGAAAAAAGCTGCAGATTTATGTGAAAAAAGTAGTGAATTTCTGAAGAGAAAATAACAAATTCATCAGGAAAGAAGTTGCTAATTTACAAGAAAAAATTTGAAAATTTCCAAGAAAAGTTGCAGATTTACCAAATAAAATGTTGTAAATTTCTGAGGAAAAAGTTTAAAATTTCTGAGAAAAGGTTGCAAATTTACAAAAAAAAGGTTGCAAATTTAAGATAAAAAGTTGCAGATTTCAAAGAAAAAGCTGAAAATTTGCAAATAAAAAACCCTGAAAATTTATGAAAAAAGTTTTAAATGTAGGAGGAAAAAAGCTGTAAATTTACTAGAAGAAAGTTGAAAATGTAAGATTAAAAATTTTGCAGATTTAAAAGAAAAATGTTGCAGATTTACAAGTAGAAAGCTGCAAATGTATGAGAAAAAGTTGCAGATTTAAAAGAACAAACTTGCAGATTTACCAGATAAAAAAAGAAAATTTACAATACAAAAAGGTACAGATTTATGGGAAAAAGTTTTAAATTTAGGAGAAAAAAGCTGCAGATTTACAAGAAAAATGTTGGAGATTTAAAAGAACAAAGCTGCAAATTTACAAGAAAAACGTTGCAGATTTAAAAGAACAAAGCTGCAAATTTACCAGAAAAAAGCTGAAAATTTACAATAAAAAGTGGGGCAAATTTATGGAAAAAAAGTTTTAAATTTATGAGAAAAAAGTTGCAAATTTGCTAGAAGGAAGTTGCAAATTTATGATAAAAAGATGCAGATTTTAAGGGGAAAAGCTGCAAATTTACAAGTAAAAAGTTGTAAATCTATGAGAAAAAAGTTTCAAATGTATGAGAAAAAAAGTTGCAGATTTACAATAAAAAAGTTGTGGAATTAAAGGAAAAAAGTTTCAAATTTATTAGAAAAAACTGCATAAAAAATAAGCAAAATTACAAAAAAGTAGTTGTAGATTCAAAATTTTTAAGAAGTTACGAGAAAAAAAAGATACAGATTTAAAACTGGTGCTTCATGATCCAAAATCTGACATGGTACAAAAAGGTTTGTGTTGAACTTGTTCTGTCTGGTGTGCAGACAACCTCACGGTGGACCACCAGTCCCAGCCTGCCGGGTACCAGGACTCCCCCCAGGCGTACCACAGCCTGGTACGCCAGACCGGACAGTTCAGCCCGGCCGCGGAGGGCAGCCACAGCCCTTTCCTCTCCGGGAAAGGATCCACCTCATTATTGCACGGTAAGATGCCGCGGCAGCACAGCGGAACACAATATCGCCACATCTTCACAGCTCTGACGTGTTCTTCTTCCATCTGGAGCAGCCGAGGCAGACCAGAGCTACTCTGATTCGTCCTTCTGGCCTGAATACCCCTCCACCAGCTTCTCCTCCCCACCACCGCCACAGCCACCACATCCATCTTTGTCTTCTTGCCCCTCCAACCCAAGCCCCCAGCCTACAGAGCAGTACTGCCCCCGTGTGGCCAAACGGAAAAACAGCCCCCCTCGGAGGCCGGAGAGGGAGACCCATCTGACGGGAATGTCAGCTTATCCAGGTTAGACACTTTTCCAGGCTGAAGGAGACTTTAAAAGCCCTCTCTCCACATATTGACACACTTCCCATTGGTCTTAATAATTAAATGCTACTGTACCAATTTGACCCATACAGTGGTGCGAAAAAGTGTTTGCCCCCTTCCTGATTTCTCATTTTTTTGTATGTTTGTCACACTTAAATGTTTCAGATCATCAAACATATTTAAATATTAGACAAAGATAACACAACTAAACACAAAATGTGTTTTTTAAATAAAGGTGTTTATTATTAAGGGGGGCAGCACGGTGGTGGAGTGGTTAGCACTGCAGCAGCATAGCAGCTCACCCTTGGCCAGAGGATCCTGGGTTCAATCTCAGCCCTCGACCAACAGTGACTTGTGTGGAGTTTGCATGTTCTCCCCGTGTCTGTGTGGGTTTACTCCGGGATTTCTTCGGTTTCCTCCCACATAGGTTAACTGGCATCAACTGGGGATTCTAAATTGTCCTTAGGTATGACTGTGAGAGTGAATGGTTGTCTGTCTCTCTGTGTTGGCCCTGTGATGGACTGGCGATCTGTCCAGGGTGGACCCTGCCTCTAGCCCAAAGATATTGGGATAGGCTCCATCCCCCTTTCTGATTCCTCATTTTTTTGTATTTCTCACACTTTTTTTCCCCCTTGTCCTGTCAGGCAGCTAGTTAAGCAACAATATACAGTACCTATCTATGTACTGTATATTGTTGCAAACTCCTCCTGTAATAACTTTTAATCTTCTTCCGCTTAATCCTTTTCAGGTTGCGGGGGGGCTGGAGCCTATCCCAGCATCTCTGGGCGAGAGGCAGGGTACACCCTGGACAGATCGCCCGTCCACGCAGGGCCAACACAGAGAGACAGACAACCTTTCACTCTCACAGTCATACCTCAGGACAATTTAGAATCCCCAGTTTTGATGCCAATTAACCTAACTTTCATGTTTTTGGCATGTGGGAGGAAACTGAAGAAATCCCAGAGTAAACCCACGCAGACACGGGGAGAACATGCAAACTCCACACAGATCACTGTTGGTCAGGGGCTGGGATCGAACCCAGGATCCCCCGGCCAAGGGTGAGTTGCTGTGCTGCCACAGTGAAAGGGTGTGAAAGGGTGTGCAAAAAGGGTCAGCAACATTTGCATTGCTTGAGGAAACTTGCACGCTTCCAAGTTGACCGAACCATAATGACAATGTTTTATCGGGCTTTTATTGAATCTGTTTTATCCTTTTCTTTAGTGTCATGGTTTGGTCAGATAAAACTGAAACAGAGGAAATCCTTGGATCAAGTAGTTAGATGGTCCAGTCGTTTGCTTGGTGAGTCACAGCTGAGCCTGGCATCCCTGTACACCAGACAAGTACAGAGGATGGCTACCTCCATTTTAAATGATGACTCCCACTCTTTGCACTGCCACTTTCAGCTTCTTCCCTCAAGACGGAGGTTTGCTGTCCCAAAAAGTAGAACCCAGCGCTACAAAAACAGCTTTGTTCCTGCTGCTGTCAAAGAGTTGAACAAGCTGTAACAATATATTGCACATAATTTAGGTACCTATTTATTAACTCCATTATATATTTACTTATTTTTGTAGGATGTCACTTGGGTTCTAAATATTTTATTGGGTTTTAGACCTTCGAGTTTTTTAACCTCTTTGACTAGTTTTTAACCTTTAATATGACCCTTCTCTCTTACCTCTGGTTTCTGTCTCATCTCTTTGTCTTTTTATACCCTGATTGATGGAGCCTTGAGTATTTTTATCATGTTTATAGTCAGCTTCATGTGTGCCTGTGTTTGTGTCTATGTTGAATGTAATTAGTGGCTTGTAAATATGGATGTCACCAGACTGCAAAACAAATCTACCTACGGGTACAAATAAAGTAACCTGAACCTGAACCTGAACAGTGCTCACCACTCTTCCACCGTGCCGCCCGTTAAATACTTTTAAATAAAGTATTTAAATAATTTAAATACTTTATTTAAATTATTTTTGTCATGAGTCTGAGCCCAGAGCTCACACTCTTTATGTATTTTTTTTCCAGTTTCTTATGTTTGTTATTATTTTCTTGTCAGTTTTCTGTTATTTTGGTTGTGTGACACAAGCCTCTGTCCTCATCTCCCAGACACACCCAGCATTCACTCACAGTCTGTTTTCCTGTTCCCAGCTGTGAGTGATTGTGTATTAGGACACTTGCTACTCTCCCATTCACTGCTCTCAGTCTACTCTTCTATCAGCTGGGAGCAGGTACACAATCAGCCCACCTGCCAGCTCAGCCCTCACACCTGCTGCTCATTATGTTCCATGTATTTAAACACTGCCTGTCCACTCTGTATTTGCGGCAGTCATATTTGGATGTAAACTGGATTATCTACCCTGTTCCTCCTACCAACACTCGCGTTTGTGCCCTGTGGGGGGCACAAATGCACGGGGCTGACAAGCCCCAGGAAAGCCAGTCATCCTGCCCTGGCGGGACGGCCAGGCCGCCAGGCACTTGGTGCAAAGGGGCCTGCAGCCCCAGGCCCACCAACCCCCCACCCCCCAACGGGACCAACACCAGCCCCCGGGCCCCAGGCGCCAGAAGGCCAGCACCCCCACCCCTCAGGCCGAAGACTAGCCCTAGCAGCCCCCCCCCCCAGTGCCACCACCACACACCCCCGGGGACCCCCACACCCAAAGAAGTCCCCCCTCAAGGGAGCCCACGTAGCCGAGAGGCATTACCCTTCTCAATCCAGCACCTCTCGACTAACAGACACACTCATTCCCACACCACACCCTCTTGCTCTCATATGCACCCACAACCACTCACTCTACTCTCACTCCCCCACACAGTCCCCCTCTCACACTCCCGGACCCAACATTCTCTCTCACTCCTGAACCCACTCAATCTCGCTCCAACTTGCCCTCAGGGTCACCCACACTCTCTCACTTTCTCACACACACACACACACACACACACACACACACACACACACACACACGCACACACACACACACACACACACACACACACACACACTCTCCCACTCCCACTCAAACCTACTCACATCTATTCATGCTCTCCCCCTCACACTCACTCACTCTCATTCACCCCTATTTCTTAGGGCGACTGCGATGCAGATGCAGTGAGCCTGAACGTGCACCAGCTCCCGGCAGTGGCTGGGGAGACCACCGGCGCAGGCCTACGGCCAACCCCCCCCCACCAACCCACCCCAGGGTGGCCACGGCCACAGAAGCAGACCCCCACCCCCAGAACCCACCCAAGTGACTGATCAGGAGATCACTGCAGGTGCCCCGAGTTGCCACCCGACATGCAAAGCGCCAGACAATACCGACCCACCAACACCATTTATTTCCATTCATCAATCCCTCACTCTCGCTTACTCTCTTATTCAATTCCTCTCTCACTCCCTTGCTTGTATCTTTTCATTCAGCAGCACCCAGGGATTTTGACAACATGACAGGTCCCAGGCCCCCCGCCAGGCCCCCATGCCCCTGGCAGAAGGAGGGCAGCAGGGGTGGGAAAGACCCCCCCCCCTTGCACAAAACATGATATGTGTGTGTCAGTTGTATGATGTGACTGTGTGTAGGCATGTGAACTACCATGGTACAGTTAAAACTGGGGGGGATTGTGGTTGGAGCACCACGAGCCAATATGATAGGAAGCAGGGCCCCATCCCCCCAAGCCCTCAGTGTCTAAACTGCAATTAAAATTGAGGTGAGGGCAGCCCCACTGTGCAGCAGAGGTGTCCCCTTCACCAACAAAAAGACGTATACTCCACCCAGATTCGGGGGGGGGGGTCCAAAAGCGAGGCTGCCATCCCCCCCCAGAAACCATCTCGTAAACTGGTTCTGAAAGCCAAACACTGCCCCCAAAATCCTAACCCAGAGCGAGGGCCACCAGGCCGAGCAGCTCAGGACCCACCAGTGTCACGCCCTGGGGCTCCCAGCACCACAAACCTAATGGAGCAGCCACACCCATTCCCACTCATCTTGCACACACAAACATGTATAACAACAATAATCACAATAATGAACAATGGGCCAGACCCATACGGTGCCCCACACGCCAAGCGACACCCCTGAGTGCCCACCGCAAGCCCACGACCACCCACCCCAGATTCACACAGACAGCCAGCCACCCTGGAGCAGCTCAACGGCAATACGGCCGCCAACCCGCGCCAACGGCCCCGCTGACCACCCCCAAGCACCCCCACACACCTGGCGCCAAAGACCCTAGGGGCAATGTGACAAAGCGCCCCGCCCTGTGACACAGCGGCAGGGCGGCTGAGACAAGCAGACCTTGAATTGCCAGCCCCCATGCCACTAGGTGGTCCGCCCCACCCTGCTACCCAACGAGGTTCCCCTACTCATACACACATCCTCCACCCCCACACATCCACCTACAAGTATCCGCACCCACCCACACACCCACCCACACACACACACCAGCCCACCCTCATGTGCACACACGCACACACACTCACCATCACACATGCCCACCTACACCCACACACAGCCTCGCATGCCCACACACAACACCCACACTCACTCACCCACTTACACACACACACACACACACACACGTACATGCACACCCACACCCGCAGGCCCCGGAGGACAGGGAGGGCGACATTCCCCCAGGACACAGGCACCCACCCCAGAGTACTGCCAGGGCTCTGGGGAGGACACAACCCCACTAAGCAAGGGTGTGCCGGGGCTGAAATGCTCTGTCATGGATACAGTCCCATACAAAATCATTCTGTTCTTTTAACAGCTGGAACAGTGGTGCATTAATTTCAGAAAGGTGTGGTGCGAACCGGGACAGGTAGGGGAACATCCCAAGAACTGTTTCTAACTCTGCTTTGTTTCGTGGTGGCTGCATCTTATTGATTGCTTTCACTTTCTGTGGGTATGGTTTTAAACCTTCATGTGTCAGTGTGTGTCCGAAGTAACTGACCTTAGGTAAGCAGATGCGGCATTTGTCAGGGTTTAGTTTCACACCACTCTCTCATGTGCGCTGTAGTAGGGCTTTGAGGTTAAGGTCGTGGTCTTGTTTGGTCTTTCCAAATACCAGCACATCATCGACAATGGCTATCACACTGTCGAGGCCTTCATACATCTCGTCTATTCGTCGCTGGAACTCATCTTGGGCTGAGATGATGCCGATAGGTAGTCTGAGGAAACGATACCTTCCAAAAACAGTATTAAATGCTGTTTGGAGTGATAAGATAAGATAAGCCTTTATTAGTCCTACAATGGGGAAATTCCAGGATTGCAACAGCACAGGGATAGCAACACTCAGAGAAACAATCAAGAAGACAAGAAAAAACAAGAGCAGCGAATATACATATGTACATATAAATATATAAATATATAAACACACAGTGTGGAGCATTGTAGCTAGATGGAATAAATATATAAATATATATACACACAGTGTGGAGCATTGTAGCTAGATGGAATAAACAGCAAAACCGTCTGCTTAGTTATCCTACATAGTATGAATATGTACCCATACATATTGTCACCCTCTGCAGCGACCGATATTGTCCTAGTTGTATACTGGAGGGGACCATTGTGTAAGTCTATTGCGTCTTTTGCATTCAATACTATTAGGTCATCACGTTTTTTTGCTATTTCTGCGAGCAGCCCTGCTTAGGTTATACAGTCTGACAGCCGTAGGTAGGAAGGACCTGCGAAACCTCTCAGTTGCACACCTAGGATGATGTAGTCTGCTGCTAAATGAGCTCCTCAGTGCGTTCAGTATGTCCTGCATAGGTGGGACTCGGATTCCAGCAGAGATGACAGTTTAGCCACCATCCTTCTCTCTCCTATCTCCTCCACTGGGTCAAGGCGCTGCCCCAGGACAGAGCTTGCTTTCTTGATCAGTTTGTTCAGTCTCTTCCTACCGGTTGCTGTAATGCCACTGCCCCAGCAGACCACTCCAAAAGTGATGGCTGATGCCACCACCGTGTCGTAGAATGTCTTCAGCAGTGCCCCTTGTACACCAAAAGACCTGAGTCTCCTAAGTAGGAACAGCCTGCACTGTCCCTTCTTGTAGAGTGCGTCGGTATTGTGTGACCAGTCTAGTTTATTGTTCAGATGAACACCCAGGTACTTGTAGGATGTCACCATCTCAATGTCTGTTCCCTGTATGTTTACTGGTGCTGTGAGGGGTTGTCCTTGCCTGCGGCAGTCCACCACCAGCTCCTTAGTTTTCCTCGCGTTGATCTGGAGGCAGTTCCGATGGCACCAGTCCACGAAGTCCTGGATAAGTCCTCTGTACTCAGCTTCATCTCCGTTGGAGATGAGGCCGACGATCGCAGAGTCATCAGAGAACTTCTGTAGATGGCAATGTGTTGTGTTGTGTGAGAAGTCCGCAGTATAAAGGGTGAACAGGAAGGGAGCCAAAACCGTTCCCTGGGGGCCCCCCGTGCTACCGATGATCGTGTTGGACACACTGTCCCGGGTTCTCACAAACTGTGGCTGGTTAGTGAGGTAGTCCAGGATCCATGATGACAGGTGCTGGTCCACCCCTGCGCGCAGCAGCTTGTCCTTCAGGATCGTCGGTTGGATGGTGTTGAAAGCACTGGAGAAGTCAAAAAACATGATCCGCACCGCATTCCCGGGCTTCTCTAGGTGGGACAGAGAACGGTGAAGGAGGAAGATCACTGCATCCTCCACCCCAATGCCATGCTGGTAGGTGAACTGGAGTGGATCCATCGCTGGTCCCACCAGGAGGCGGAGGTAAGCAAGGAGCAGTCTCTCCAGGGTCTTCATCATGTGGGACGTCAGGGCCACTGGTCTGTAGCTGTTCAGGTCTTTGGGGTGGGAAGTCTTTGGTACAGGTACCACACAAGATGTTTTCCACAACTGTGGTACCCTCCCCAGCTTCAGACTCAGGTTGAAGATGAGCTCCACAATCCCACACAGCTGGTCTGCACAGGACTTGAGGAGCTTTGCGCTGATGCAGTCTGGTCCCAACGCCTTCCTCGCCTTGATCTTCCTCAGCTCCGTCCTCACCTGGGTCTTCATGAGGGTCATGTTGGGGGGCTGTGTGTTGGGAGTGGGGGCGGGGGTTGGTGGAGTGGGGTGTGGGTAGCAGGACTCGATGTCTTTAGAGGCAGCAGTGGTTGTTGTGCAATCAGGGGGGAGAGCGGTTGGTCAAACATATTAAAAAACAGGTTCAGATTGTTCGCCCACTCCCTGCCCCCGTGGCCTGGGGGGAGGTATTCTGGAGCCCAGAGATGGTTTTAAGGTTTCTCCAGACGCCACTGATGTCGCTCTGTTGCAGCTTGTCCTCCATCTTCTTCCTGAAGCTGTCCTTGCCTTCTCTGATCTTCCTCCTCAGCTCCCTCTGTACGGACTTCAGCATCTCCCTGTTCCCCGACCTCAGGGTTGATCCAGGGTTTGTTGTTCGAGCAACACCGTATGTCTTGGTGGGTACGGTGTTGTCCACACAGAAGCTGATGTAGTCCGTGATGGTGTGAGTGAGGCCATCGATGTCCTCACCATGTGAATTGCAGAGCTGCTCCCAGGCAGTGGTTTCAAAACAGTCCTTTAGAGAGTCCATTGCCTCCTCAGACCATAACTTCACTGTTCACATGACCGGAGGTTGTCTGTGCACTAGGGGTTTGTACACCGGCAGGAGATGAACCAAGTTGTGATCCAATCTCCAGAGTGGGGGGAGTGGTGATGAGGTGTACGCCTCCTTAGTGTTTGTGTGGAATAAGTCCAGTGTTTTATTGTCTCTAGTGTGGCATGTGACATGCTGGGTGAACGTGGGTAGAATGGGAGACAGTGAGATATGGTTGAAATCGCCTGAGATGAGGAGAAGAGCATCTGGGTGTTCTCTCTGCAGCCTGCCAGTTACTGAGTCGATGACGTCACACGCTGTCCCAGCGTTCGCCGTCGGATTTGCATAAATAACAATGCAGATCACGTGTGAGTATTCCCTCGGGAGATATGTAGGCCGCATGCTAACAGCTAGCAACTCCATGTCTTTGTTGCAGTGTTGTTGTTTAACCGTGATATGTCCCGGTCTGCACCAGTTGTTATTGACATACATTATCACTCCTCCGCCCCTCGTCTTCCCACTGTCTGGTGTTCGGTCTGCCCGTATTGCGTGGAAACCCTCCAGTTCAATGTTAGCATCTGTTGCTAGTTCTGTTAGTCACGTCTCCGTGAATAGCATCAGGCTACACTCCCTGTATTTGCTATCGTAGCGGGAGATAGCCGCTAGCTCATCTGTTTTTCTGAGTAGCGATTGTACATTCCCCATAATAACGGATGGGAGGGCGGGTCTGTACCTTATATTCCTCGCCCGCCGTCTTATTCCAGCACGACATCCACGCCGTTTTCGTCTTATTTCTCCCGGTATGTCGAATTTTTGCGTTAACATCATGGGCCGGTTAAGTGCTAACAGCTGGTCCCTATTGTACTGGCTCCGTCCGCTGGCTCAGGAGACATTTGGGCGATCTACGTGTCTGTGATGGATCAAGGTGTCACCGAAACAGAAAGATTAGCAAGAGAGCCAGATAGTAAATAGAAATAGGAAGGAATTGATCCGCTGCTGCAAAAAGGCAGCCAACTCTTGTGGCGCCGGAAGTCTTTCTTCATGACTCATGACTCAGCTTAATGTTCCAATAGCCTGACTTGGCATCTAAGATGCTGAAATATTTTGCTCCTGTGAGCCTTGCAGTGACATCTTCTACTGTAGGCAGGGGATAGTGAGGTCTCTGTATTGCTTTATTGAGGGGTCTCAGGTCCAGGCACACTCTGAGTTTGTTTGACTTTGGTTTCTCTACAACCACAAGTGCATTTACCCATTCTGTGGGTTCTGTGACTTTGTAGATTATGCCATTCTTCTCCATATTGTTGAGTTCCTATCAGTCGATTTCTTAGTGCAAAGGGAATTCTGTGTGGTGGGCAGACTACAGGTGTTATGTTTGGATCAACACGGAAGTTGCATTTGTCTGGGAGCTCTCCTATACCTTTGAATACATCTGCGTATTCCTTTAGTATACTCTGTGAGTCACTGTTTGTGGTTTCTTTAGTTTCATGTACAGCCATTATGATTCTGATCAGGTTTAAGTCTCTGCATGCTTTCATGGCCAAGATTGGTGGGGAGCTTGTGTCAACAACGTGGAAGTTTAGTAACAGTGAGCAGTCCTTGTACCTGCATGCTAATTTGCATTGGCCTTGTACTGTCAGTGGGTGGCCTCCATAATCTGTGAATCTTTGAGTAGCTGGTCTCAGTGGGACATATTGGAACAGCATTTGGAATACTTGACAGGAATGATGTTGGCCTGTGCACCAGTATCAACTTTGAATCTGACTTTCTGTGGAGGTGAACCTAGCTCCACATTTGCGTAGGCCTGTTCATTGCTTTTGCCCTCATCCTCTACCATGATGGTGTCAATATAAAGTCCTGTCTGTTCATCATCACTGTATTCTTTATTGGTGTCTGTATTCTCTCTGACAGTGTGCACTGTCTTCTGGTATAGTTTTGACTGGGCTGGAAGCTTTGATCTGCATGCTTTTGCAAAGTGGTTAAACTTTTTACATTTTATGCACTGCTTTCCTTAAGCTGGGCGTATGTCTTTGGCAACATGTTGTCCTGCACAGTAGTTACATGTCCTGTAGGTGACTCTATCGTTCTGTGGTCGTATGACTTTTTGTACAGTGCCTTGTCTGTTTGACTTTCTGTTTACAGTATGTACTGTGCTGGGATGGCTGTAGTCTTTTCTGTTACCCATGATCTTCAGTTGGTTCCAAGGTTGTCATAGCCAGGAGCGGCACTGGGGTTAATCTCCCAGTGCTTATAAAATGCTCCTTATGGTGTGCATCTCGAAAAGCCTCTGACAACTAAGTCCAACTCCTAGCCTGCCCGTGTGGTTTAGTCTCTAAGCCCGGCGGAACTGCTTTTACTAATAGGAGAAGGGGTGAGGGCGGATCTCTGGCGCCTTAAAACCAGATGCTTCGGGTAGATGGTGGCTCGTCAACCTGGGAAGGTAGCCCATCTAGGGGAAGGTAAACCCTGATTTCAAACCTCCGCTGCCTTGCAGCACACCCGGTCACGGGAAAGGCTTTGGGAGTCAACCCTGAGGAAAAATCCAAAGTCGGAGTCCCTAAGGCGGTTCTCTGTTGTGCTCAACATCGTTCTGGCAGCTCCTGCGACGTCGCTGGTGCCAAACTGTAGCAGCCCTGCTGTTCCTTTGGATTCATCAGTGACGTAGAGAGGGGGGACATGCTGCATGGGCAACATCTTGTCCTCCATATCTTCCTGCCCAGGCTTGAATCCTACCAACGCCCAACGCTGGAAGGTAGAACACCGGATCACTGGAGAGGACACTCCAGCTTCGCCTTTGGCGTAGACAAAACACGGGGAATGACAGTTACCGGTTATAAGCCACCATTCAATTGACGTAGAGCGCGGCACCAGGGGTTGTTCCCGATGGTGGGAGGAATCATCGGATCTCACTGGACAGCTACCGCCCGACTCAAGCTGGGCAGCCCCCAGCCAATAAGGTGTTGTCCCGCCACAGCCTGCTTTCCTCATTGGGTGCATGGAAATGAGGAGAAGTCCGAACGGCAGGCGGAGAACCTTCGCACCAGGCAAGACAAAAAAACAAAAGAGACCAACTCTAAAACTGGGAACTTGGAACGTCCGCACTATGATGACAGGACTCGCTGCTAACCTCAAGGACATCAGCAACACCAGGAAGACTGCTGTCATCAATAATGAGCTGAAGAGACTGGAAGTGGATATCGCCACTCTCCAGGAAACACGGTTGGCTGACGCAGGCACACTGAGAGAGAAGGACTACACATTCTACTGGCAGGGAAAGGGCAGTGACCAACACAGGGAACACGGAGTGGGCTTCGCAGTGAAGAACACCTTGCTGAAGATGGTGGAACTGGGCAGCAATGGCTCTGCACGACTCCTCACCCTCCGCCTCAACGCCACTCAAGGACCAGTCACCCTCGTCAGTGTGTATGCCCCAACACTGACAGCCACACCAGAGGCAAAAGACGAGTTCTACGAGAATCTCGCAACAACTGTCAGGATCATCCCCAACTCTGAACAACTCATTCTCCTTGGTGACTTCAATGCCAGAGTGGGTGCTGACCACGACTCCTGGCCCTCCTGTCTTGGACCATTTGGCGTGGGCAGAATGAACGACAACGGACTGCGGCTGCTCGAGTTCTGCACATATCACTATCTGTGCATCACAAACTCGTTCTTCAAGACAAAGCCCCAGCACAAGGTTTCCTGGCGACATCCGAGCTCAAAGCACTGGCACCACCTGGACTTGATCCTGACCAGGCGCACCTCAATGAAGAATGTGCTAATCACCCGTTCGTTCCAGAGTGCAGATTGCAACACAGACCATTCATTGGTGTGTTGCAAGGTCAAGCTGCAGCTGAAGAAATTCCATCGTGCTAGACAGCCTTGAAAGGCACGGATTGACACCAGCAAGATGGCCCAACCAGAACTTGCTGAGCAGTTTGCCTCCACCTTTGAGAAGGAACTTGGTGTACAACAAGAAGGAGAATCTGCAAAGTAGAAGTGGGAAGAGCTGCGAAACACCATCCACCGCACAGCCTTGGCTACCTTTGGGAGGAAGACCTCGAAGTCACAGGACTGGTTTGATGCCAAGTTGACCAAGATGACCCCCGTCATTGAAGCCAAGCGCTCAGCACTTGCTGAGTACAAGAAGTACCCAAACAAGAAGAATCTCCAGATTCTCAGGGCTGCAAGAAGCAAAGTTCAGCAGACTGCTCGGCGCTGTGCCAACGAGTACTGGACTCAGCTCAGCTAAGACATTCAAACCGCTGCCATAACAAGGAACATCCGTGGTATGTACAATGGCATCAAGAAAGCACTTGATCCGGCTCAGAGCAAGACGGCCCCCCTCAAATCCTCCACTGGGGAGATGATCACAGAAAAGAACAAGCAGATGGAGAGATGGGTGGAACACTACTCCGACCTCTACTCCAGACAGAACACCGTGACACCGTCAGCCCTTGATGCCATCGACTACCTGCCATCCATGGACGAACTTGACGCCGAGCCAACCATCGATGAACTCTGCAAGGCCATTGATAGCTTGGCTGCTGGCAAGGCACCCGGCAACGACGGCATACCCCCCGACCTGATCAAGCACTGCAAGACCGCCCTACTGCTGCCATTGCATGATATCCTATGCCAGTGCTGGAAGGAAGGTGCCGTACCACAGGACATGAGGGACGCCAAGATCATCACCCTCTACAAAAACAAAGGGGAGAGAAGCGACTGCAACAACTACAAGGGCATCTCCCTCCTCAGCGTTGTTGGCAAAGTCTACGCACGAGTTGTTCTCGTTCGTCTACAGAAGCTTGCCGAACGTGTCTACCCCGAGTCTCAGTGTGGCTTCTGCGCTGAGCGATCAACGGTAGACATGATATTCTCCATCCGCCAACTCCAGGAAAAATGCAGAGAACAGAACACGCCCCTGTACGTCGCCTTCATCGACCTCACCAAAGTGTTCGATCTGGTCAGCAGAGAGGGCCTTTTCAAGATCCTGCCATAGATAGGATGCCCACCAAAGTTGCAAAGCCTCATCGAATCGTTTCACACCAACATGCAGGAGATAGTGCAGCACGACGGCAACGTCTCAGAGCCATTCAACATACGCAGTGGAGTGAAACAGGGCTGTGTACTTGCGCCAACCCGCTTTGGGATTTTCTTTGCTATGCTCCTGAGGCATGCCTTCAGCACAGTAACAGAGGGAATCTACCTGCACACAAGATCTGATGACAGGCTTTTAAACCTCGTCCGCCTGAAAGCCAGAACCAAAGTACTCGAGGCTCTAATCAGAGACATGCTGTTCGCAGACGGTGCTGCAGTCGCGACCCACACACAGCAGGAGCTTCAGACCCTGATGGACTGCTTCTCCCAGGCATGCAAGGACTTCGGGCTTACCATCAGCCTGAAGAAGACTAACGTCTTGGCGCAAGGCACGGAAGCACCACCAACCATCACCATCGACGACTACGAGCTGGAGGTCGTGAATCAGTTCATGTACCTGGGGTCCACGATCAGCAGCAACCTCTCCTTTGATACAGAGATCGGCAAGAGAATTGGAAAATCAGCCTTCACACTCGCTTGCCTCACCACACAAGTGTGGGAGAATCCCAAACTCTCTGTCAAGACGAAGATGGCAGTGTACAACGCCTGCGTCATCAGCACACTGCTCTATGGGAGTGAGGCGTGAACAACATACGCCTGGCAGGAAAAGAGACCGAACTCCTTCCACTTGCGCTGCATTCGCCGCATCCTGGACATATCCTGGCAGGACAAAGTGCCCAACACAGAAGTTCTGTCCCGCGCCGGCCTTCCTTCCATGTTCACTCTACTCAGGCAGCACAGGCTTCGCTGACTAGGCCACATTCACCGTATGGAAGATGGCAGAATCCCCCAAAACGTCCTCTATGGAGAACTGGCGACTGGCAGGAGAGACGTTGGCCGCCCACAGCTGCGCTTTAGAGACATCTGCAAGAGAGACATGAAGGCCCTGGAGATCAACACAGAGTGCTGGGAGGACCTTGCAACGGACCGCTCCAAATGGAGAGGCACCCTGACCAGACAGCTCAAGGCGGGTGAAGAGAGACTGACTGCTGTAGCAGATGAAAAAAGGACCCGCAGGAAGAACCGCCACAGCTCCAGCAGCACGGAGACCACCCACAAGTGCGACCTGTGTGACAGGGTCTGCCATTCGCTCATCGGCCTGTTCAGCCACAGGCGGTGCTGTTCCAGCAGAGTAGACGTTTAGGATTCTCTTCCATGGTCATCATAGACCGATGAAGGCCGACGAAAAAAACGACGATCTTCAGTTGTTGCTTGGCTAGCTCATGTGAGCATGCTATATCTATGGCCTTGTCGAGAGTGAGCTCCGCTCCCTGGCTGAGTAACTTTTCTTCTTTTCATGAGGTGAGTTTGTTGCAAACACAGTGTGGTCTCTGACCATTTCATCACTATTTGGGTAAGCACAGTCTTTAACCAGTAGTTCTAGCTCAGCAATGAATTGCTCAAATGATTCGTGCTCTCCTTGCATTCTTTGATGGAACTTGTATCTGGCATACAGTGGGGCAAAAAAGTATTTAGTCAGCCACCAATTGTGCAAGTTCTCCCGCTTAAAAGATGAGAGAGGTCTCCAATTTTCATCATAGGTATACCTCAACTATGAGAGACAAAATGAGAAAAAAAAAAATCCGGAAAATCACATTGAATGATTTTTAATGAATTAATTGGTAAATTCCTCGGTAAAATAAGTATTTGGTCACCTACAAACAAGCCAGATTTCTGGCTCTCGCAGACCTGTAACTTCTTCTTTAAGAGGCTCCTCTGTCCTCCACTTGTTACCTGTATTAATGGCACCTGTTTAAACTCGTTATCAGTATAAAAGACACCTGTCCACAACCTCAAACGGTCAGACTCCAAACTCCACTATGGCCAAGACCATAGAGCTGTCAAAGGACACCAGAAACAAAATTGTAGACCTGCACCAGGCTGGGAAGACTGAATCTGCAATAAGTAAGCAGCTTGGTGTGAAGAAATCAACTGTGGGAGCAATTATTAGAAAATGGAAGACATACAAGACCACTGATAATCTCCCTCGATCTGGGGCTCCACGCAAGATCTCACCCCGCGGGGTCAAAATGATCACAAGAATGGTGAGCAAAAATCCCAGAACCACACGGGGGGACCTAGTGAATGACCTGCAGAGAGCTGGGACCAAAGTAACAAAGGCTACATCAGTAACACACTACGCCGCCAGGGACTCAAATCCTGCAGTGCCAGATGTGTCCCCCTGCTTAAGCCAGTACATGTCCAGGCCCGTCTGAAGTTTGCTAGAGAGCATTTGGATGATCCAGAAGAGGACTGGGAGAATGTCATATGGTCAGATGAAACCAAAATAGAACTTTTTGGTAAAAACTCAACTTGTCGTGTTTGGAGGAGAGAGAACACCATACCTCCTGTGAAGCATGGGGGTGGAAACATCATGCTTTGGGGCTGTTTTTCTGCAAAGGGACCAGGACGACTGATCCGTGTAAAGGAAAGAATGAATGGGGCCATGTATCGTGAGATTTTGAGTGAAAACCTCCTTCCATCAGCAAGGGCATTGAAGATGAAACATGGCTGGATCTTTCAGCATGACAATAATCCCAAACACACCACCCGGGCAACGAAGGAGTGGCTTTGTAAGAAGCATTTCAAGGTCCTGGAGTGGCCTAGCCAGTCTCCAGATCTCAACCCCATAGAAAATCTTTGGAGGGAGTTGGAAGTCCGTGTTGCCCAGCGACAGCCCCAAAACATCATTGCTCTAGAGGAGATCTGCATGGAGGAATGGGCCAAAATACCAGCAACAATGTGTGAAAACCTTGTGAAGACTTACAGAAAACATTTGACCTCTGTGTTTGCCAGCGAAGGGTATATAACAAAGTTTTGAGATGAACTTTTGTTATTGACCAAATACTTACTTTACCGAGGAATTTACCAATTAATTCATTAAAAATCCTTCAATGTGATTTTCTGGATTTTTTTTTCTCATTTTGTCTCTCATAGTTGAGGTATACCTATGATGAAAATTGGAGACCTCATCTTTTAACCCCTTGCACTCCGGTCAATTTCCCTAAAAATGCCAAAAAATAATGTGTCCAAAGTAAATCAAAAGCTATTCTTCAACCCTTTGCAGCATCTTCATGGGGTTGGTCTCATTTAAAAGAAAACACTTTGAATTTTTTGGCAAAACAGTCATAATCTCTCTAAGTGCTCCGGCCACTGAGTAACAGTCATCTAAACATAGTGAACTTGAAGAAAATAAATTTCGCCTGGGTGTTTTTTTGGATACAAATGCTTGCAAATAACACACAGCTTCAGATCCGTACTGGAAAATGCAACAGAAATGTAGAACCATGTGTTATCCAGCTGAGGTCAAAATTTTGTAACAATACCTCAAAAAATGAATATATTGACTTCCGGTCTGGACGCCATGGCGACTGCAGCTTAACACTGAAGCTCTCAGACCCAATCCAGGATAACACCTTGAAAATCAAACTTAACGGATTTTTGGAGGAGTGAAAATCAAAAGACAAAATCATCATGTCTAAAGGAAAACAGAAGAAACTGAAATTCTCCAGGCCAGGACACGTATCGGCCGGAGAATCTGAACTGGAAGATCTCCGTTCAGAAGACGAGGAACTGGTGATAGCTAACAAAAGGGTTAGCCTGAAATCACTATTTGAGGAGCTACGACGATTTCGCCGAGATGTTACGGCCGAATTTCGGGAATTCAGAGAAGAATTGAAAAGGACAAACAGCAGAGTGGACCAGGCCGAGAACCGAATCTTGGAAACAGAGGATCGAATAAAAGTGCTCGAAGATTCTGTGCTGGACCTACGCAAAAGACAAGCAGCTATAGAGGCTAAGCTAACCGACCAAGAAGGAAAACAAAGAAGAGACAACATAAGAATTCATGGTCTGATAGAAGGAACCGAAAATGGTTTTAACTCAATGGCAGAATGCGTGGAATCCTTACTAAGAGAGAAATTGGATATTCCACAAACCACCGACTTGAAGATAGAAAAGGCACATCGTTCATTAGCCGCTAGGCCGGCGGCGGAAGCGCCCCCACGTTCGGTGTTGGTAAGATTTTCCAATTTCAAAATAAAACAAGAGGTTGTAAAACTGGCCTGGCAGAAAAAAGGATTTATGCACCAGGAGAGAAAAGTCTACGTGGAACACGATTACGCCCCGGAGGTCCTTAAAAAGCGCAGGGAATACAATGACGCGAAAAAGGTGTTAAGAGAGAAGAAATTGCGCTTTCAGACACCATTTCCTGCGAAGTTAAGGGTCTTCTACGGCGATGAAACGTGTCTCTATAATTCGGCGGAAGAAGCAACAGCTGACATGGCGAAAAGAGGGCTCCCGGTAACGGTATTTAAACCCGCAGCAGACCCGAGTGAGAAGATCAAAGCGCAAACATGGACAACACAAAGACCCTCAAAATCCACGGACCAGCAGCGGGAAACCCAGCACCAGAGCGTCGCGGATAAACTATCCGTTTTCAGGTTGGAATAGCGACCTTTTTTTTTTTTTTTTTTTCTTTTCTCTTGAATCAATCCGCACATCCAACCCCCCTCATACAAGGTAACAAACATTAAAGGAGATGCATATTCAGCATGTGGTAAAACATTTCATGGAACAATCATATTATTTGAAACAAATAAGTCTTTGTAATAAAAAAAAAAAAAAAAAAACTTGTTAAAATAGAAATGTGACAATAATCCACATGTTCTCCTCATACTAACAAATACTGTTTTTGCGTGAATGTTTGATGTGATGGGGGTGGGAGGGTGCACACAATTTCACAGGGTTTAGGCATAAAAGGAAAAAAAAAATCATTACAAGTTTGGATTGGGTTCTGAAACTCACGTTAAAAGCATGGGACTACTTTCAGTGGTAAGAGAGGGCCCTCAACACGTAACAGAGTTTGAGGAATTTCCCTCAGAGCCTTCACTCCATCAAGGCTCTTACAGGGTCTTTAAAAAGACCTCAGCTCAGGAAGTTCTTATGACAGCTTTTTGTTTTAAAGTTTTTTACACTATGTTCTTCATGTTTTTCTTGTTTTTAATGTTCTTTCAGTTTCTGAGTAGCACAAAAGAGGGCCACCACACAGTTATACTAAACAAAACAACACAATGGAGAAACAGGGTGTAACCAAAATAATTTCATATAATGTAAAAGGAATCCTGAATCCAGTTAAAAGATCCAAGATTCTAGGCAAAATGAAAAAAGACAAAGCAGGAATAATATTTTTACAAGAAACCCACCTAACAGACGTGGAACACAATAAACTCAGTAGACAAGGGTTTAAAATGATCTCTTCATCTTCATATAAATCAGGGAGGAGGAGGGGAGTAGCGACATTGATATCAACCAAAATTACATTTGAAAAAAAATCAGAACACAAAGATAAAGAAGGGAGATACAGTTTGGTAACTGGGCGGCTAGAGGGAGAAGATATCACCCTGCTGAATGTGTATGCTCCCCCAGGGGCTAACTGGAAATTTTATAAAAATGTATTCGACCTAATGATAACTAAAGCTCAAGGTTTAATGATATGTGGTGGGGACTTCAATCTTAGACTGAATCCATACTGGGATGCTTCTGGTAATTCCCCACATCAAAATAACACCCAAAACAGGAAGACTCGGATGCTACTAAAAGAATTGGGAATCTGTGACGTGTGGAGGGAACTCAACCCCAGTGTAAAAGACTATACATTTTACTCAACTCCACATTCATCTTACTCAAGGATTGACTATTTTTTTATGTTTAATAGAGACATTGGAAGAGTAAAAACATGTAAAATAGGACTGATGGATCTCTCCGACCACAGTCCGATCTACATGGACTTAAATATCCAAAAATACACAAATAATACATTTTCTTGGAGGTTAAATTCAAATGTCCTGAAAGGACCATTGAAAGATGAATTGGAATCAGATATTCTCAGATATTTGGAAGATAACGATAATGGAGAAGTATCCCCTTTAATACTGTGGGATGCATGTAAAGCTGTAATAAGAGGAAAGATTATTGCAAAACTGGCAACCCAAAAGAAACTAAGACAAGAAAAACTATCCACATTAGAGTCAGAACTTAGGAACCTAGAAAAAGAACACAAAGGCAACACTCATTCTACTGACTCGCTCAAGATTAAGGAAATTAAAAACCAAATAAATGAGATCTACACAATAGAAATCCAGAAGAAACTTACATTTCTGAAACAAAAATACTATGAAGCAGGCAGTAAATCGGCAAAATTGCTAGCCTATAAATTGAGGAAACATCAAACAGAAAGAGCAATCTACAAAATCAGAGACCCAGTATCAAAGGAAATAAAATTCAGAATTCAGGATATTCTTAAAAACTTCGAGAATTACTATAAGAACTTATACTCCCACAAAAAACATAAAAACGCATCCGAGGCATTCCTAAACACATTAAACCTTCCCCAACTTACGGAGTCACAAAATAAAACACTACTGTCAGAAATACATCCTAAAGAATTGGAAAAAGCAATTATGAAACTTAAAGCTAACAAATCCCCAGGAGCTGATGGCTATACAGCAGAGTGGTACAAAACCTTTAAACAGCAACTATCTCCTCTCCTCCTGAAAACATTTAATTATGTCCTCCACACAGGGGAAATCCCCCCCTCCTGGAGAGAAGGGGTCATTGCAGTTATACCTAAACCTGAAAAGGATAAACTAGAGTGCTCCAACTACAGACCAATCAGTGTACTAAATTAGGACTATAAGCTTTTTACCATTATCCTTGCCAAAAGGTTAGAAAATATACTGACAGACCTAATTCATTTAGACCAAACAGGTTTTATAAGACAAAGACAGACACAAGACAACATTCGACGCACTTTACACATAATTCATCATATAAAAAAATATAACTTAAATGCAGTCATATTGGGATTAGATGCTGAAAAAGCATTCGATTCGGTTGACTGGTCTTTTCTATATAGAATCTTATCCAGTTTCAATTTTCATAACAACTTCATTAGAACTATACAGGCATTATATAAAAAACCAACAGCTAAAATAAGGATTAACGGTAATTTATCATCATCTTTTGAACTGGAAAGAGGATGTCGTCAGGGCTGCCCCCTGTCTCCACTGCTCTTTGCAATCTTCATAGAACCTCTGAGCCAATGGATAAGACAAAACCAAAAAATTCAAGGTATTACACTTGGTCAGAAGGAACATAAAATAGCACTCTTTGCTGATGACATTTTAATATACCTAGGGCAGCCGGACACTTCTTTACCAGAACTAACCTCAGTTTTTTCAGAGTATGGAGATTTATCAGGGTACAAATTAAATATGCATAAAACCCAAGTTTTAACATTCAACTATGACCCAAATCATTATTCACTAAGCAAACTCAAAACTAACTGGGAGTCGGAATCTATGAAATATCTGGGGGTCAATATCCCGAAACAACTCAACAAAATTATATCACTAAACTATGATCCACTGGTGACAAAAATAAAATCTGACCTAGCAAGATGGAATATGATACCATTCTTGGGTACTGCACAAAGAATTGAAGCAGTCAAAATGAATATACTTCCACGTCTTCTATACCTTTTCCAAACAATACCGGTAGAACCTCCCAAAAAAACATGGCAGGAGCTGGACAGAAGGATCTCAAGATTCATATGGCAGGGCAAGAGACCTAGAATCAGATATAGAACCCTACAGCTAAACAAAGACAAAGGTGGGCTCGCGCTGCCAAATATCAGGGACTACTTTAAAGCCGCACAAATTAAAACTTTAGTAGAGATATGTAACCCAGTCTACACTGCACAATGGAAGGAGATCAAATGCCAAATAACAAGTGACATCCCCCTACAGGCGATAATAGGGAACAATGTCTTACCTAAGCTTTTGAATAACACTAACCCGTGGATAGAGACCCCGCTAAAAATTTGGTTTAAGATAGTCAGAGAGAATCAAACTAAAGAGCCCTATCGACTTCTGCAATGGATCGCCTAAGATCAGGACTTTACTCCTAATAAAACAGACACCAGATTTAAAAAGTGGAAGGAGAAAGGGCTGATAAAATATTACGATTTTTTTAAAGGGCAAATCTTAAGAAGTTTTGAAGATTTGAAAAAACAAGGCCTAATAAATCAAGACCTTTACAGGTTCTTCCAGCTTAGACACCACATAAACAATATACTTAAAAAGGAGGTTTTGGAAAGGGCCCAGTCAGGTGTTCTGAAGGTCTTCTTAATGGCATATAAAGGGATCCCAGGGATCAGATACATTTCTAAAATATACCAAGGTCTTCAAGACTTAAAAGGAGACAACACATCTTATATAAAAGAGAGATGGGAAAAAGAGGGGAATTTCACTTTACAACTGGAAATATGGGAAAAGCTAAATAAACAGCAATGGAAAAGTACCTCATCCCTGCAGTGGAGAGAATTTGGATGGAAAAACTTGGCAAGATTTTTCAGAACACCTGCACAAAACAAATTTACCCATAAGGGATTGAACTGTTGGCGCTTGTGTGGTGAAAAGACTGCAAATCATTTTCATGTGTTTTGGTCATGCCCAGTTATCCACCAATATTGGACCAAGGTACAGACAATATTGGGGAAAATATTCAAAATTACAGTTCCCTTTTCTTTTGTAACTTTGTATTTGGGTTTACTACCGGACTCACTGGAAAGACGAGGAGAAAAATACTTATTCAATGTTTTAATATTGGCAAGCAAAAAAGCTCTAACTAAAAAATGGATGTTGAAGGACTGTCCTACACCTGAAGATTGGATTAACGTGATCCAAGACATTTACTCGATGGAAAAGTTGACATTCGCACTGAGACAGGACATGGATGGGTTCATGAACTTTTGGCAACCCTGGATCGCATATGTGTCTTCCATTAGATCTAATCTTTGACAAATACCATTTCAATAATGGTTCCGCTCTTTGTTCCAACGCTACTCAGATGCTCTTTTATCTTTATTTACTTACTTTTTCTTTTTGTTTGTTTTTTACTGGTTTGTTTGTTTTTTTTTTGTTATTTGTTTTTTGTTTTTTTTTCTCTTTAATTTCACTTTTTCTTTCACTTTAAAAAAAAAAAAAGGGGGTGTTGTAAGAATTAATCTTCCAATGTTGTCAGATATCAGAAAATAAGGGAACATGTGATGAAAATGTAAACACTGCATTGCTGTAACGACCTGTATACCCTTTACAAAAACTTAAATTAAAAAAAAAAAAAATGAATATATTACACAGCTTTGTTCTCAGGTTGTTCCCAGGCGTTTTTGAACTGTGCCAAATGGCACAGTTTGGAAAAACGTCTGTAACTTTTGAATGATTCAATATAGAAGCTTCATCTTGGGCTCTAATGAAAAGTGACACTCAGGGCTGTGTGTGTGTGGGGGGGAGGGGGTTGTTTATTCATTCATTCATGAATGAATGAACAAACAAGCCCCCACACACGTGCGCCGCACAGCTGTAATTTACCGATCAATCAAAAGTCATTTTTGATAACAATTTTCAGGGATAAAGAATAATTTAGCTTATAACACTTACCTGTTCACAACAGCATGTGGACGGTCTATGATGACCATGGAAGAGAATCCTAAACGTCTACTCTGCTGGGACAGCACTGCCTGTGGCTGAACAGGCCGATGCGCGAATGGCAGTCCCTGTCACACAGGTCGCACTTGTGGGTGGTCTCCGTGCTGCTGGGTCTGTGGCGGTTCTTCCTGCCGGTCCTTTTTTCATCTGCTGCAGCAGACCTCTGCAGCAGCAGACCTCTCTCTTCACTCAGCCTTACACCAAACAGCTTTCGAACTTCTGTGCTTCAACTGGCTCGCTGCATTCGCAGCTGTTGGTAGGTGGGTCCTTCTTGCTAGGTTTTCAGTCATTGGTTCTTCAAGGTTTCAGAAACCCAATTCAAGGCTCTTATTAGTCGAATGAGAGGTCAATCAACAGTGATCTGTGTGGAGTTTGCATGTTCTCCCCGTGTTTGCGTGGGTTTACTCCGGGATTTCTCTGGTTTCCTCCCACATGCCAAAAACATGCAGGTTAGGGAGTTAAGGGGCGCTTGCGCACACAGTGACCGGCAGCTGGTGGCTTGTCACCGGACTGCAGAACAAATGTACCTACGGGTACAAAATAAGTCAAAAAATAAAAATCATATCTAATCTGTTCGCGGCTGTGTCTGTAGTGAAAGAACGGAAATGCAGCTTTTTTTTTCAGTGCGCTCTTGGACGCAGCACCCTCGTGTGCCCTCGTGCGCTCGTGCGCTGTCGTGCGCTCTAGGACACAGAGACGTGCCCGTCCGCGGTACACCGGAGTGCAAGAGGTTAAGTGGGAGAACTTGCACAATTGGTGGCTGACTAAATACTTTTTTGCCCCACTGTATATGGGGTTGGCCTTTGATGTGACACACTTGGTATATTTATCATAGTAAGTCTGTAACTTTTTGGCTTCGTCTGGCATGAGGGTTCAGGTATTGTAAATATCACGACCTTTTTCTCCTATCCACAAAAGAAAGTAGTTGCATTTATCTGCCTCATCCTTGTCATGCAGAGGACCTGTGAACATGAGCTGAGCATGCTGCTGGAACTTCCTCCAATCCCAATCCATCCTTGAAGTTGGAACGCTGAAAGATTTCATTTTCGCCACTATGTTGACTATGGGTTCACAGCTCTGACACCATGTGAAGTTTGGTACCCTTTGGTAGCATCTAACATCAAAAAAATGCACTTGAGAAACTGATCGTAGTGTGTCACTCATCTATATTTTGTCTGCCATCTTGTATCACACATTTTCATAACAAATCTTGTGAGACTTGACTCATGACATGTATAACAGTAACATAGGTGGTCAAAGAGTGCCATCTAGTGGGCTGGATGTTACTTCCCCTTTTTTCTGAAAAGCTAGCCTATGTGATTGGTGATGTTCCACAGAGTTTCATAAAGTGATATTATTTCAGTGGTTGCATTTTGCTGAAGTTTGTTTTGGTGATATAGAATGCTCAGCTTTTCACAAGCGGGCTTAAGCCTGTCAAAGCAGACAGTTTCCTTACACCCCCACCCCCCCCAAAGTCTAGCACAAAATGCTTTTCTCCGGTTTCCAGCACTCTGAATGGTCCATCATAAGAACGTTCACCGTTCCCCCAGGGAACGGTGCTGGCTCCCTTCTTGTTCACTCTTTATACTGCGGACTTCTCACACAACACAACACATTGCCATCTACAGAAGTTCTCTGATGACTCTGCGATCGTTGGTCTCATCTCCAGCGGAGATGAAGCTGAGTACAGAGGGCTTATCCAGGACTTTGTGGACTGGTGCCATCGGAACTGCCTCCAGATCAACGCGAGGAAAACTAAGGAGCTGGTGGTGGACTGCCGCAGGCATGGGCAGCCCCTCACAGCACCAGTAAATATACAGGGAACAGACATCGAGATGGTGACATCCTACAAGTACCTGGGTATTCATCTGAACAATAAACTAGACTGGTCACACAATACTGACGCACTCTACAAGAAGGGTCAGCGCAGGCTGTTCCTGCTGAGGAGACTCAGGTCTTTTGGTGTACAAGGGGCGCTGCTGAAGTCATTCTATGACACGGTGGTGGCATCAGCCATCACTTTTGGAGTGGTCTGCTGGGGCAGTGGCATTACTGCAGCCGATAGGAAGAGACTGAACAAACTGATTAAGAAAGCTAGCTCTGTCCTGGGGCAACGCCTTGATCCGATGGAGGAGATAGGAGAGAGAAGGACGGTGGCTAAACTGTCATCTCTGCTGGAGTCCGAGTTCCACCCTATGCAGGACATACTGGATGCACTGAGGAGCTCATTTAGCAGCAGACTACATCATCCCAGGTGCACAACCGAGAGGTTTCGTAGGTCCTTCCTACCAACGGCTGTCAGACTGTACAACCTAAGCAGGGCTGCTCGCAGAGATAGCAAAAAGACGTAACAAACTAATAGTTTTTTTTTTTTTTTGAATGCAAAAGATGCAATAGACTTACACAATGGTCCTCTCCGGCATACAACTAGGAACATACCGGTCGCTATGGAGGGTGAGAATATGTATGGGCACATAATCATACCTTGTAGGATAACTAAATAGACGGTTATGCTGTTTCATCCCACCTAGCAACAATGCTCTGCACTGTGTGTGTTTATATATTTACATATTTATTCCATCTAGCTACAATGCTCTGCACTGGGTGTGTTTATATTTATATATCTATATATTTATTCCATCTAGCTACAATGCTCCGCACTGTGTTTTTATATATCTACATATTATTCCATCTAGCTACATTGCTCCGCACTGTGTGTGTTTATATACTTGCATATTTATTCCACCTAGCTGCAATGCTCCATACTGTGGGTGTTTATATATTTACATATTTATTCCATCTAGCTACAATGCTCTGCACTGTGTGTTCATATATTCATATATTTATTCCATCCAGCTACAATGCTCTGCACTGTGTGTCTGTGTGTGTGTGTGTGTATATATATATTTTATAGTAATATGTACATATGTATATTAGCTGCTCTTGCTTGCTTGTTTTTTCTTGCCTTCTGATTGTTGCTCTGAGTGTTGCTATCCCTGTGCTGTTGCAATCCTGGAATTTCCCCGTTGTGGGACTAATAAAGGCTTATCTTATCTTATCTTATATGGTGGGCACAATGGGGTTCTGTGTACGTTGTGCCTAACAAAAATGAGCTTGGCGCTCTGTAAGCTCTTTGGGATGAAGGTGTGGGGAAAACAGTGGTGCATCGGGCCCAGCACATTGGCCGGCCCTGTACTGTGAAAAAATTGCTCTGGCAGGTCGGTCCCAGGTGCGGGGTTTTCCAGTAAAAATTCCTTGGGGATCCGCAGTGGCTGAGAAAAAACAAGGTCTGCTGGGGAAGCTGCCAGATCCTCCTTAGGAAAGGAGCGCAACCCTAACAGGATCCAGGGCAGGCGGTCAACCCAATTTGCATCCGTGAGTGAAGCTCTGAGCGCTGCTTTAAGCGACCTATGAAACGCTTGCTTAATCCGTTAGCCTGGGGGTTGTATGCAGTGGTGCGGTGGATTTTGACCCCCAGGCTCTGGGCCATTGCGGACCAGAGTTCCAAAACGAAATGCGGATCCCTGTTGGAAGTGACGACTGGGGATCTCAACCGTGCACCCCAAGCCGTCAAAAAAGTGCGAGCCCCTTCCGTGGACGTGGTGGAAGCCAGTGGGACCACTTCAGGCCAACGCGTGGTGTGGTCCATGATTGTCAAAAGGTGCATGAAACCTTGTGATGGCAGGAGGGGGCCCACCAAATCCACGTGGATGTGGTCGAACCTCCTGGCTGGGATTTGAAACTGCTCGAGGGGGGCTTTGGTGTGCTTGTGCACTTTGGCCCGCTGGCATGCGATGCACGCTGCAGCCCACTCTTTCACATCCCTGCGTAAGTGCGGCCAGACAAATAAGTTAAGCTAAGTTAAGTTAAAGTTTATTGCCATTTGTACAAGTAAAAAACAGGTACATTGGAATTCTTGTGTGTTTCTCTCTCAATCAGTTATAACAGTAGTAATAATAAAAAGATAAAAGGAACAAAGTCAGAATAAACACTGACTAGATAAAAGGTGCAATCATGTAAGAATATACATATACATTATAGTTAAAAAGCTATATAACAGCAATACTGAGAGATAGGAATGTCCTGAAATTTTTAATTTATTGCACATGCGGTAGGTGGTGTAGAGGCCGTTTTGCTATTGCACACAGTATTATGGAATGGATGGAAAATTATGTGTATGTGTGGGGGAAGGACAGGAGGACTGTATTGGATGTGTATATTTGTGAGGGGCGGGTGGACAGTTATGTGTACGTATGTGAGGGAGGGTCAGTGAAGGGGTAATTGTCCAGCGTATGAATGGATTATGGATGTTTACTGTCTTTAATGTCCTGTGCCACTAGCCTGACAGCGGCTGGAAAAAAGCTGTTGTAGAAGCGGGCCTTGTCAGTGCTGATGCTCTCAGGTCTGCGGTGCCTGAGGTTGTGACTTGAGTCCACCCACTGAAACAGAGCGTGGGCTGGGTGATATTTGTCCCTGAAGATGCTCTGTGCCCTTCTCCTACAGTGCTGTGTGTACATGATATCCATGGAAGGGGAGGATGGAGCCAATGAGCCTCTCTGCAGATTTGATGACCCGCTGTATCTTTTTCCTCTCTGCCAGGGTGGTATTGCCGTACCATACTGTGATACCGCTGGTGAGGATGAGGATGAAATTTCACCCCCACCAGTTTAACGAGGTGCGCATGCCGGGGTGTGAAAGGGAGTGGACTGACGCAAAAATGTAGCGGGACCAAGAGCTTGGCACCACCAGGCGTGGGCGACCGGTTTAGATATCGCAGAGCAAATGGGGGCACCCTTCTTGCACAACCCTGCTCTCCAGTTTTACTGGAGAGCAGTTATAACTCCCAGCAGGCGCGGACTGGAGCGCACAAATGTCCGCATCCCCCGTTTTCTCTGTGGCCATGGTGGGAAATCTATTTCCATGTAGACCGGGGAGACTAACACGCACAACAGGCAGTTGGCCACAACATTAAGCTTACTGGCTATGTGCTGGATGTCGGTTGTAAATTCCGAGACCGCGGCCAAATGTCTTTGCTGCCGGGCTGACCATGGTTCTGAGACTTTGGACATTGTGTACGTTAGAGGGTTATGATCAACAAACATGGTGAACTCATGCCCTTCCAGCCAAAACTGGAAGTGGCGCGTCGCCAGGTGGAGGGCTATGGATTACAGCTGAAAAATGCGAGCTGCTGCCATGCACTGGAAACGTACTGTTCCACCACTGTATCTATGGCAATATCAGACGTGTCAGTGGTGAGTGCTGTCTGTGCTGACGGGGCAGGGTGGGCTAGCAAAGCGACGTTAGTGAGCGCTGTTTTGGCGTTTGTGAAAGCCTGGTGTAACCCAGTGTTAAAAACATGATGGAATTATGAATGTCGATACCGCTTTAAGAAGAAGGGGGGACATTCATTTCACAATGGGAGTAGATAGTTTAACGTGAATTAAATTATAAATATCGATACCGCTTTTAGAAAAGAAAAACACCCATTTCGCAATGGGAACACATAATTTGAATATGAATATTTAAATAAATATATATTCATAAATAGATAGGAACATTTTCTAGAAGGTTCTGATAAAGTTCCTAGTATTGTGCGTTGATATTTCGAGTAACCAATGGCTGCGCCGTTGCTGGGTCACGCCACCTAATGGGTTAAGCGCTCTCTCCCTGGGTCTGGGATGACTTGCATTTTTGGCTCAGTCACGCCAGACGCCGAAAGACACAGACCAGAGAGAGACAGACGGTCCTTGGTGATATGGCGACGCTAGCGTGCTGGTAGCAGCCTTTGCCTGGATAAAACCCTTGAAATTGATTGGGATCCAAAGGTTGTCGACGCCGTTGAGTGCGGGAACTCCAATGAAGCACGAGCCACTTGGCATGGTCAGGTTCTTTTCTTTTTTTTTTTCTTTGGACTGGTTTGACCAGAGCGTGGATCTCCAAATCTGGATGGCGAGCCGAAGCCCGAGTCCTAGAAACTGCTAAAGGTGACTCCACTAGTCACCTGGAAAGGACAAAAAAAAGGGACTGTGAATTTTGTAAATATAAGTTTGAGTTTATGGATTGTGTTTTATTTTATCGCACTGTGTATTTATTTATGTGTACATAATTGTAAATAATATACATAGTTGCAAGTCCATATATGGCTGTGTATGTGTCATCTGTTGTTGCACCTCCCAGGCTCCTACGAACCCAGAGTTGGTCTGACCTGGCCCAATTATCCCTCTGCCCAGGTAGAAAAGTTAAGGTAACTACATTGCCATAACACAATACTACCAAAAAGGGTACTACACCGAAAGTGAGTAGGGTGAGTGAGTGTTAGTAAGGGTTACACACAAAAATCTGGCGAGCGCAGGTGTTAGTGAGTGGACCCTGTTAAACCCAATTACCCAGTGATATTATACCCCCAATTACCCTGTGTGTTACAGTGGTATATTAATACTGTATATTGGTGGTGCTGTATTGGTACTGTTGTTACAAAATTTGGCGAGACAAGCAAGTGTCACAGGGTTACACTGGACTCGCTCGGGGATCCAGTCGATGTTTTCTGCGGGCTTCTTTTTTTTTGAGCGTGACATACAACGGCTGCAGCAGCTGGGCTGCTCGGAGGAGGAAACGGTTGTAGAAGTTGACCATGCCCCAAAATTCCTGCAGGGCCTTCACGGTCTGTGGACGCGGAAAATCCGACACAGCACACACCTTATCATGCAGCGGAATCACGCCCTCCGGCGAAATGCGGTGACCCAAAAAATCAATCACTGGCCCACCAAACTGGCACTTTGCAGGGTTAACGATAAGCCCGTGCGCTCCCAACCTCAGGAAAATTAGTTAGAGGTGGGTGAGGTGCTCCTCCTCGGACACGTTAGCCACCAGAATGTCATCTAAGTAGACCAAAACGAAAGGTAGGTCATGGAGCATCATTCTTTGGAAGGTTTGTGCCACGGCCATTAACCCGAACAGCATGTGTAAAAATTCAAAAAGGCCAAAAGGAGTGATTACCGCTGTTTTGGGAACGTCCTCCGCGTGCAACGGGATCTGGTGGTAACCACAGACCAGATCCACTTTCGAAAAAACACACGTCCCGGCCAGGTGCATGGAAAAATCCTGGATGTGCGGGATAGGATACTGATCGTGTTCCGTGGCATTGTTCAAGTGCCGGAAATCGCCGCACGGTCACCATGACAGGCTGTTGGAGCGCCTAACGATGCCCAGCTGCTCTAAGTGGGTAAACTCCTCGTGCCTGCTGGTTATTTTAACCACGTCCAGCCGCTGACGTCGCGCAAACACCGGTGGGCCTTTTGTGATTATGAAATGTTCAACCCCGTGTTTGGTTACTGTGCTGGGAACTGTGAAAGTAAATGCTGGTTCTTACCCCCTGGAGCTATAACGTTAGCCTGTGTTGTTGGCCCAACTCCCCGAGCTGTGCAGGGCAAAGAGGAAAAATAGACAGCATCCACTAACATCTGTTGGCAACATCGACTAACAACCCATAAGCACATAAAAAATCTGAGCCTAAAATGGGGACAGAACATGCCATCAACCACAAAGTCTCACTGGTAACTGTGTCCATGTAAGCACACCGTCAGTGTCAGTGCACGGTGGCGCAGTGGTTAGCACTGCGGCAGCACAGTTTACCCTTGGCCGGGGGATTGTGGGGATCGTGGGATCGTGGGTTCGATCCCAGCCCCCGACCAACAGTGATCTGTGTGGAGTTTGCATGTTCTCCCCGTGTTGCGTGGGTTTACTCCGGGATTTCTCCGGTTTCCTCCCACATGCCAAAGACATGCATGTTAGGTTAATTGGCTGTTCTAAATTGTCCCTAGATATCTGTTTCCTATAGGCCCTTAGAATAGAGGGTTAGTATTAATGAAAGCGCTTTGAGTGGTCTTTGTGACTAGAAAAGCGCTATATAAGTGCAGGTTAGTTAGTTAGTTAGTTAGTTTGCCAAACATCCTGATGTTGGATCCGTTGACGGCCGTGAGCTCGAGACCGCTGCCTCCTGCCGATCTGTCTGGGCTAACTGGCAGAATGAGGCTCTTCTGGGAGCCGGAGTCCACTATGAAATGTCTCCCCGAATGTGTGTCTGTGATGAAAAGCAGCTTGTTCCTGTCGCCTGCGGTCGCAGCTGCTACTGACTGCAGGCCATGCCATTTCCCTGGCTTCTTGAATTGCCATGGCGGCAGACAGCGTTTGGCGTTTGAGCCGAAGCAGCGGTAATAGAAACAGAGTATCCCATTCCTGCGTCTCTTGGCGTCCGTCCCAGCCACCACCAACGGCTCCTCAACCTCGCTGGAGTCCTTCCTGGATGTCGGTGCCGTTGTGTGCACGCTGAGAGTGCTGGTCACTAGGATGATGCGGTCCGCTTCCTGCACCAGAGCACAGTAGTTTTTGGTTACCAACAGCGGCGAGTTGGCCAGGATCGCCCTCGCTGCAGCAGGTAGGTTCCTGAGGAAGAGGTGGGCAAATAAGAAGGATTTGTCGCTCTTCCCCATTAATGCTAACATGCTCTCCATCAGCTTCACAGCTGATCTGTCACCTAACTCTGAACGCGTTAGAAGACTTTCTGCTCTCTCACTATCTGACAGGGTATTCAGCTGAATTAGCATTTGCTTGAGCACGTTGTATTTCCCCTGGGCCGGCGGTTCCTGGAGCAGGCTCGTCACTTGCTGTGTGGTGCGCACATCCAGCGCAGCAACCACTTGATAATATTTAGTGTCATCTGTTGTGATGTCACGGAGAGCGAATTGGGCTTCCACATGTAGAAACCAAGCAGTCGGACTGTGAAGCCAGAAGTCTGGGAGCTTGACTGTGACAGTGCATGCCGCGCTACTGTTCTCTCTCTGGATTTTCTCTGGGGCGGTGCTCGGCTTGTTTTCCATTGTGCGTCTTAGGGTCACCAATGTGGAAGATGTAAGCAGATGAGGCAGTGAGCTGGACGACACACAAACTTTATTCACTTTCCAACATAAAACACAGAAACTCGAACTCTGAGTGCCTGAGCAAACTCTTTTATAGACTTCTATTCCCGCCTCCAGCACTGAGGGTAAACATATTAGCATTCAGACATGAAAGACATGTACACAAATTAACATGACATTGACCCACATGTCACAGAGCAGGTCTTGCTACTATACATTCGCACCCCTGCATTCTCAGGTATGAACCTGGCGCGACGGGGGGGCGAAAGGCACATCTTTGTTTCTTAAGCTCTTCTCACCTTTCTCCATTAGCATCCCTATCTTCTCCCCCAGCAACCCCGTTGTCCTGGGTGGAGTGCCATGTGTACTGTGTCCACCACATCATAACCTTTTCATCCATCCATCCATCCATCCATCCATCTTCTTCCACTTAATCCTTTCCGGGTTGCGGGGGGCTTGAGCCTATCCCAGCATCTTTGGACGAGAGACAGGGTATACCCTAGACAGATCGCCATTCCATTGCAGGGCCAACACAGAGAAACAGACAACCATACACTCACAGTCATACCTAAGGACAATTAAGAATCCCCAGTTTGATGCCAATTAACCTAACTTGCATGTTTTTGACATGTGGGAGGAAACCGGAGAAATCCCGGAGTAAACCCACGCAGACACGAGGCGAACATGCAAACTCCACACAGATCACTGTTGGGCGGGGGCTGGGATCGAACCCAGGATCCCCCGGCCAAGGGTGATTTGCTGTGCTGCCGCAGTGCTAACCACTTCTCTTTCAGTCTTCCTCTTTCTTGGCCTCTGCTGCTACCAGGATCAACACCCATGACCTTCTTAATCCAACTGACACTCCTCTCCACATGGCCGAACCAACGTAAATGGCATGTGCGGAGCACATCCTCGAGGTCATCTAGCTGCAGCCTTACTAAAAGTGCTTGTGAGCTGACCTCATTTCGAACAAAAAAGTAAAAAAACAAAACAAATGACAAGTGCGATAAAGTGACAGTATACAGTGCTCGAAAGGGAGAAGGAAGAAGTGAACACTTATTAACTCCAGCTCCTCTTTTCCATAAATACAACCCATGTGAAATATCTACAAATTGCCTCATTTAAGACCCCAAGTAGACAATTAACTATATTTTGTACATATCAACATTAACAACCATCCATCCCAACATACATACAGTCCATACATCAAAACCCAGCCCCAAACAACACAGATATAAACAGTACTGTCCCACCTACCATTCCAAAGTGTCCCAGAGTGAGCATAGTGAATTGTACATATAAATACTACCCTTCTAACATATATTCTTTCAGCAAATAATGTTTATACCTATTTTTGAATTGATTTCTGTTTGTACATAGTTTCAGTTCCAGCTCCAGACTGTTCTACAAATCCACCCCACAAACAGATATGCACAGACTTTTCTTAGTTGTTTGTACCTTGGGTTTTGTAAAGTTTAAGTCTCCTCTCAAATTACAATCATTGTCTCTTTTTTGAATATTTTTTGTATATTAGTTGGGAGTTGATTATTAATTGCCCTGTACATTACTTGTGCTGTCGTTAAATTTAACTAAATCCATGAACTTTATGACATGTGACTTTAAAAACAACAAATTGGTATGGTCTCTATATCCTTCATTATTTATTATCCTTATAACTCATCCTCAGTGAAGACGCCACACATCCAGCAGATCATGGCCTTGTCATTCTGCGGCAGACGGTTAAGACAGGCGGCAGTCATGGTTCTTGTCTCGCTGGCATGCAGCAACGCGCTCCTCACGCAAGAGTTGTAGATACGGTGGCTAACGATGCTTCAATTACTATCCCCCCAATTTTAATTGCACTTTAGTAGTCCACACATTTATACACAATTATATCCTATAACCGACACACACCCACCATGTTCTGTGCAGGGGAAGGAGGTGGGGGTCTTCCCCCACCCCTGTTGCCCTGCTCTTGCTGGGGGCGTGGGAGCCTGGTGGGGAGCCTGGGACCTATCATGTTGTAAAAATCCCTGGATGCTACTAATATATAGATACAACCAAGGAAGTGACGGGGGGCTGAATATGAGTTTAACCTCTTGTGCTCCGTTGTCCCACGGGTGGGCAAGTCTCTGCGTCCTAGAGCGCACGAGAGCACACTCGTGCGCTCTCGTGCGCTCTAGGACGCATCATGGAGATTTTGATGTAGGTTGTGTATGGCGTCCAAGCGCGCACTGAAAATAAAAGCTGCAGACACAGCCGCGAACAGATTACTTCATCTGATTGACCTCTCATTCAACTAATAAGAGCCTTGAATTGGGTTTCTGAAACCTTGAAGAACCAATGAATGAAAACCTAGCCAGTAGGACCCGCCTCCCAACGGCTGCGAGCCAATTGAAGCACAGAAGTTCGCTGAGCTGTTTTGTCTAAAGCTGGGTGAAGAGAGACTGCTTCAGCAGCCACAGGCAGTGGTTTATTTATTTTTTTTTTAATTCCAGCAGAGTGTTTAATTCTCTTATATGGTCATCATAGACCGACGGAGGCCGACGACAAAGGTCATAAATCATTCGCCAAAACCGCAATCATGGAATTATGTTTTGACCGGGTCGTGACACCAGAACGAGCGGACCAGCGTCGGTTTGTCTGACAATGAGGAAGAGAAGTTGGCCAGGACAATGTGGCTGTGAAGAGGTAAGGTGTTATAAGCCAAATTATTTTTTATCCCTGAAAATTGTAATCAAAAATGACTTTTGACCGATCAGTAAATTACAACTGTGCGGCGCACGATGTCTGAAGTGCGTGCGCCGTGTTACACGGTTCGTTCGCCGCCTCCGGACCGTGAACGCCCCCCCTCCCCCGCCGCTATGATTCTGTAGTGGGGGGGGGGGGTGAGCCGCAGTGACAGCGGTGCTGTGGAAACATGCCTTATCCGAGTGTAATCCGTCATGTAGCGAGGGCGGATCTCCGTTCTCTGTAGCGGGGGGGGGGGGTGGACAACCCCCCCCACACACACAGACACAGACACAGCCTTGAATGTGACCTTTCATTAGAGCCCTAAATGAAGCTTCTACATTGAATCATTCAAAAGTTACAGATGTTTTTCCAAACTGTGCCATTTGTCACCCCCCACCTGCGGAATTTACAGCACGGCCTACACAGTTTGATCGAAACACACATCACTCTGCCCGTAGTCTGGGCTTCAACCTCCTCCCAAACTTGCCGTACGCAGGTTTCACAGCCTGTGTTGTGCCGACTTGCGGCGAATCTGTGGAATGAGGGGGAGAAGGGTTATTTGTCCCCTGTGAGGGCTCCAGGGGCCGTTCCCTGGGTGGTCTGCCGTGTCGAGGCGTCCTCGCCGGTCGTACAGATTCGTCATGCAACACAAAGGCAGGCTTTAATCTATCAATACTGATTGTTTCTTTCCTGCCCCCCAAATCTAGCACAAAATATTTCTCCCCGGTTTCCAGCACTCAAAATGGACCGTCATATGGTGGGCGGAGACTGTGTCGCTGAGCGTCGTGCCTGACAAAAACAAATTCAGCATTTTGTAAAGCCTTGGGGACAAAAACATGCAGAAAAGTGTGATGAGCGGGGCCCGGGAGCATTTCTGCTCCTGTGCCAATCAGAGGTCCCCGCACCGGGGGGCGCCCTGGTGTCGCATGGGCTGGTAGGAACTCGCCGGGCAGCCTGAGAGGTTGTGCAAAAACCAATTCTGCGGGTGAGGCATCGAAGTCCTCTTTGGGTGCCGAACGCAACCCCAATAAAACCCATGGTAGTTTATTAACCCAATCTGCATCCGTGAGCGATGCTCTGAGGGCTGCCTTCAAAGACCTGTGAAAACGCTCGCATAAACCGTTGGCCTGTGGGTGATAAGCGGTAGTGCGGTGGACTGCCGCTCCTAAGCCGCTGGCCATTACTGACCACAGCTCTGACACAAATTGAGGTCCCCTATCGGACGTAATATCCGACGGAACCCCGAACCGCGCTACCCAGGCTGTTAAAAAAGCGTGAGCCACCTCTGCCGCTGTGGTCGACGTTAACGGGACCACTTCCGGCCAACGTGTGGTTTGGTCCACCATTGTCAAGAGATGTGTGAACCCTTGTGACGGCGGCAGGGGGCCCACTAGGTCTACGTGCACATGATCGAATCTCTTAGCCGGAATGTGGAACGATTCTAAAGGGGCCTTCGTGTGCCTGTGGACTTTGGCCTGCTGGCAAGCCATGCAGGCTTTCGCCCACTCTTTCACGTGTTTGCGCAGGCTCGGCCAAACAAACTTCTCCACTACCATTTTCACCGAAGCGCATACTCCCGGGTGAGCCAGGGAGTGCACCGCGTCAAAAACGTGACGGCGCCACGCGGCTGGTACCACCGGGCGCGGTCGCCCGGTGGATACGTCGCAGATTAGAGGGGGTGAACCGGTTTGTAAACTTTTGCTCTCCAGCCTCAACCCTGTTGGTCTAGACAGGAGCACGCGCACATCTGCGTCTCCGCTCTGCTCCGCTGCCATGGCTGCATAATCTATCCCCACGTGAACAGGGGCCGCGTGCGCGCTGTTACCCCGCCCCGCGTCTGCGGTAGTACAACCCGCTTCCGCGCGGACAGGCGCTATTACCGCGCGTGAGAGACAGTCCGCTACTACGTTGAGTTTACCGGCTACTTGCTGAATATCGGTGGTAAATTCCGAAATTGCGGCCAGCTGTCTCTGCTGCCGTCCCGACCACGGTTCTGAAATTTTGGACATTGCAAAAGTGAGCGGTTTGTGGTCGACAAACGCGGTGAAACGTCGCCCCTCCAGCCAGAACTGGAAATGGCGAATGGCCAGGTGGAGCGCTAGCAGCTCCCTGTCAAACGCGCTGTATTTCCGCTCAGCATTGCGCAAGGACCTGTTGAAAAAAAGCGAGCGGTTGCCAAACCCCGGCGACTTGCTGCTCTACAATGGCCCCTATGGCCACATCTGACGCGTCGGTGGTTAGCGCTATGCGGGCTGATGGGTCTGGGTGAGCCAGCAGCGCTGCGTCTGCCAGTGCTTTTTTAACCTCTGTGAATGCGCGCTCCGGCTCCGGGGACCACTCGATCGCATTGGAGGGCTTCTGCTTTTTAAGCGCGGCGTATAACGGTTGCATGAGCTGCGCTGCGTGGGGTATGAAATGGTTATAGAAATTTACCATTCCTAAAAACTCTTGCAATGCTTTGACCGTTTGTGGCTGGGGAAACTCCGCCACTGCGCGTACTTTGGCCGGCAGAGGAATTGCTCCCTCTGGGGAGACGCGGTGTCCTAAAAAATCGATTTGCGCTACGCCACAATGGCACTTGGCTGGGTTGATTATCAACCCGTGTGTTCTCAACCTCTGAAAAACCGTGGTGAGGTGTTTTTCGTGTTCCTCCTCGGAGGCACTGGCGACTAAAATATCGTCCAAGTAGACAAAAACGAAAGGGAGGTCGCGCAACACGGCATCCATCATTCGTTGGAAAGTTTGCACAGCGCCTTTAAGGCCAAAAGGCATGCGTAAAAATTCAAAAAGTCCGAACGGGGTTATTACCGCTGTTTTGGGAATGTCCTCTGGTCGAACCGGGACCTGATGATAACCGCGGACCAGGTCTATTTTAGAAAAAATGCGCGCCTTCGCTAAGTGCACTGAGAAATCCTGGATATGCGAGATTGGGTAGCGGTCCTGCGCTGTGGCATTGTTTAACCTGCGATAATCACCACAAGGTCTCCACAAGCCGTCAGCCTTAGGCACCATATGCAGCGGGGAGGCCTAGGCGCTCTTCGAGCGGCGAATTATGCCCAACCTGTCCAGGTTGGCGAACTCTTCGCGTGCAATGGAGAGCTTAGCTGCATCCAAGCGCCGAGCTTTCGCAAAAACTGGTGGGCCACTTGTGGTGATAAAGTGTTCCACCCAGTGCTTCGCAACCTTAGCTGAAAACGTGAGAACTGTGAGTGCTGGGAACTGGGTTAGAAGAGTGTGAAACTTACTGCCTGCTGTGGCGACGTTGGTCTGTACTGGCGGCGGGGACACTCGAGCTGCACAAGGGATAGAACAAAAGGAGAGTGCATTAACCAGGCGTCTATTAACCAGATCCACTGACAAGCCATGTGAGCACAAAAAGTCAGCGCCTAACATGTTGAAACTCACCGCCGCTACTATGAAGGTCCATTCATAGGTGCGGCCATGCAAGGACAGGCGTAGAGTCCTTTCCCCGAACGTTTTGATCGACGAGCCGTTCGCCGCCGTTGCTCCGTCTCCGCGGGGCCCCGCCACACGATCCGCATAGGTCGCGGTGATGAAACTCCTCTGGGCTCCGGTGTCCACGAGGAATTGCTGCCCGGAGCCCGCGTCTGTTAGATAAAGCAGCTTGCTCTGTTCACCGAGAGTCGAAGCTGCTAACGACTCCCTGGTCCGGGCGTTTCCCTGTTTCTTGAAACTGCACGGCGGGATGCATCTGTGCGCCTTCTCAGCGAAGCGTCGATGGTAAAAACAGAGGCCGTTCGCTCCTCTGCCTCGGGACCGCGCCACTGCCATCGTCGCTGGGGTTCCTGCTGCTGCCTCCGGCTCCTCACTGCCTCCGGCCGCCGCGCCGAGGTCTGCTGCTGCCACGGAAGTCTCCTGCTCGTCGCAGGCGTCGAGGAGCCGCTGCGCTTCCCTGGCCAGCGCGCGGAAGTGTTGCTGGTTCACACATCTCATGCCAGACAGGGTACCTCTCATGTGTGCTGGGAGGGTCCTCAAGAAGATGTGTTTGAACAGAAACGCATCGTTGTCTGTCCCGATCAGCTGCAGCATGTCCTCCATGAGGTCGGTCGCTCTGCGTCCTCCTCTGTCGCGCAGGTCCAGAAGCTGCCTGGCCCTCACCTCGGCTGATGGCACAAAACTTTCGAGGAGGGCGGCTTTCAGCGCGTCGTACTTGCCAGCAGCAGGCGGCTGCTGCACCAGGCTCCGCACACATCGAGCTGTGCTGCTGTCGAGTCTTGCGATGACATTATGAAACTTGATGTCATCTGCTGATATTCCCCCAAGCACGAACCGCGATTCCGCGTGTTGGAACCATGAGTGCGGGTCATCTTGCCAGAACTCGGGGAACTTAATCGAGCCTGTGCTCGTGCAGCCGGTCCCCGGTGAATCCGGGTCACGGTAACGTTCTCCCGGCATTGTACGTCTTGGTCACCAATGTGGGGATCATGAAATGATGAGATTGGATAATTTTTCAGTATGGTTTATTCATCTCAAGTCCCCAGCTCTCTCTGTCTCAGTCAGGAAAAAAGAGAAAGAGCTGCGGTAAACCCACATACATTTATACCCACACATCAAACACAGAATCACACAATCAAGTCAAATCCTTCTATTTACACTTAATCACTTCAAAGTCCTCTTTGCTCTTCTGTCTGACCTCAGGAGGTCAGACAGCCCCTTCAGGCTCTCGTTCCAGATCCTCTGTCTTCCTCCCAAGCCCGCAGGTGGTCCAGACTCATTGTCCATCTGAGGCGTGATGTCAATACACACCGCAAGCTTAAAGTCCTTCTATGCTTGGGTCTCTGCAGTGAAATATGTGAGCTACATAATGTTACCATTATGGGCGCTACACATTTGGCACAATTTGGCACAGTTCCAAAACGCCTAGGAACAGCCTGAGAACAAAGCTGTGTAAAATATTCATTTTTTGTGGTATTGTTACAAAATTTGGACCTCAGCTGGATAACACTTGGTTCTACATTTCTGTTGCATTTTCCAGCCCGGATCTGAAGCTGTGTGTTATTTGCAAGCATTTGTATCCAAAAAAAACACCCAGGCCAAATTTATTTTCTTCAAGTTCACTATGTTTAGATGACTGTAACTCAGTGGCCAGAGCACTTAGAGAGATCATGGTTTTTTTTGCCAAAAAATTCAAAGTGTTTTCTTTTAAATGAGACCAACCCCATGAAGATGCTGCAAAGGGTTGAAGAACAGCTTTCGATTTACTTTGGGCACATTTTTTTTTTTGGCGTTTTTAGGAAAATTGACCGTAGTGCAAGGGGTTAAGTGTGAGTGAGAGGGTGATGAATGGAGGTGGTGATGGTGGGTCGGTTTTGTGCGGCGCTTTGCATGCCGGGTGGCATCTTGGGGCGCCTGCGGTGGTCTGCTGATTGTTCGCTCAGATGGGCGCTGGGGGGGTGGGGGTCTGCTTCTGTGGCCTGCGCCGGTGGCCTCCCTGGTCACTGCCGGGCACTGGTGCATGTTCAGGCTCGCTGCATCTGCTTCACAGCCGGCTTTTGAAATAAAGGTGAATGAGGAGTGAATTTAAGTGGGTACTGGAGTGAGAGAGAATGGGTCGGTCTGGGTGAGTGAGAGGGGTGTGCATGGGAACATGTGGGTGTGAAGGTATGGGGAGGGGTGTGCCTGCGAGTCAGGAGGGGCTGGATTAAGGGGGGTAGTGCCTCTCGGCAACGTGGGCTCACCTGGGCGAGGGGACTTCTTTGGACGTGAGGGTCCCCGGGGTGTGTGGTCGAGGCACTGGGGCGGGGCCGCTGTGGGGGTACCTGGTGGGGCTCGCGCCGGGGGGCGCTGGCTGGTCTCTGTCCTGGGGGTTGGGGTGGCTGGCCTCCTGGTGCCTGGGGCCCGGGGGCGGATGTTGGCCCCGCTGGGGGGGTGGGGGTCGAGCGGGTCCAGGGGTGCGGGCTCGCCGCGCCGGCCGCCGGGCGGCCTGCCCTCCCTTAATCATCCCTCCGGGGGTGGATGCCTGGCTTTCCTGGGGCTTGCTGACCTCGGGGCTGGGGATTGGTGGCGCTGCCTTGCCTGCTCGGGGTCCTCAGGGGGAGGGCTGCTGCGACCGGCCCTCCGCTCGTATGTTTCCTGACAAACCACTCACATGCACACACTTATATTGCGCGCGTTCTCATATATAGGCACACAGACATACATGTACAAGTGTCTCTCCTTTAACAGGTGCAGAAACCAGACTCGTGTTGAGACATCTCTGGTGGAAGAAGCAGTTTGTCTTTTGTTTGTTTTAATTGTCTGGGGGGGTTTTTTGTTTTTGTTTTTTTGTGTCTGTTCCCCTCCCTTTTCTTTCCCCCCTTCACACACTTCCTTTCCCTCTTCCCCATCCTGTTGGGTCTTCCATGGGTAAAACAATTAAAATAAAGTATTAAAAGTTATTACAGGAGGAGTTTACAACAATATACAGTGCAAAGTTAGGCACTGTATAGGCTCCTCTTGGCAAAGTAAATCTGTTTTGGCACAGTAGGGTGACAGATCCCTGTTCTGTTTGCCTAGCTGCCTGACAGGACAAGTCAGAGTTGTAGATACGGTCTTTTAAGGTTGGTAGGAGCCAACGGATCTTGGAAATTGGGAGCAGCTGCCTGAACTTGTTCCAGGCAGCCTGCCATCTCATGATGGTGGCAAGCTCAGATCCACCACCAATAGAGAGCATGTCACCCAGATAGCAGAAAAAAGCCACCACTTCCAGCTTGTTGTTACCAACAACCATTTGTGTCATAGGTCAACCATCGATTGGCCTGGCCTCCCCACAACGGCACTTACATCAGAAATCTTAGTCATACGCCCATCCACCAGTGAGTCCACTGCACCTCTTGTGCGCCCATCTCGAGCAATCGCCACAAAAGACAAAGGCATGGGCAGTACCGGTGAGACACACAGCACATGGATACTTGCCGGACTTCTGGAGAACATCCAGGCCTGGGCCAGAGATCATGATCTTGGTCTTTCCCATGTTTACAGAGAGTCCTTTGGCCTCCATGCCATTCTTCCAATGGACTAGCTCCAAAAACATCTCCGCCAGCATCTCTGCGATGATGACCAGGTCATCGGTGTACAGGATCTCCCAAGGGCAACCAGTACGGAACTCACAAGACGGGGCTCCCGAAAAATGATGAAAAGCAATGGGCTCAGACAGGAGCCCTGGTGCATGCCAACCTTGACCTCACACTCTTTGCTCAATCCATCATCAACGTGTACTCTGTTATGGGTGTTCTCATACATGCACTGAGTTAGTTGTGCAAGCCACTCTTTCACACCAAGTTTCTTCATGGTCCACCAGATGACTCGCCTGGGGACCAGGTCAAACACCTTCTTCAAAAGCCATGATGTTGACACCGTGGTACTTCTCCTACAGCTGGTGCACAATGAAGATGGCATCTGTTGTTCCACGACCAGGCATGAAACAGAGCTGCATAACATCAATGCACACCTGCTGCCTGAGGAAGCTCTCGGCTATTTTTTCCAACACCTTCATAACCTGGTTGAGCAGCTTTAGACTGCGACAGTTGCCTCACTCGAGCACAGCACATTTGCCTCTGTAAAGGCTGATAATGATACTCTCCTCCCAGTCAGTGGGGATCCTCCCGTACTTCACGATTTATGCGATAAGGTTGCGGATCACCATGGCGCCATTGTTACCAGAAGCTTTGAGCATCTTGGTGACAATCTGTAATGGGCAGGCTGCTTTGCCATTTTCATGTTAGTTAAACACTTGAGCTAGCAGAACTAGCTAGCGTTCCGCATGGAACATTCCATATCTAACATTACAAATGCATGTTCGCAAAACACTCAAGACCGCTAGCTAGCAGGACTGCTAGCGTTCCATAAGGAACGTTCCGTGTATACGGCACTTGGGACTGGCAGTGTACAGAGCGCGTATGAAACATGTATGGAATGTTCCATACGTAACACGGATGGAACACGTATGGAACATTTTGTAAAGAATGTGGATGGAACATTCCGTACTGTACTCTTCATTCCATGTTTTAGTAATCTCCCTCCCCTTTTGTCACTTATGAGATCAGCTGTTGATGCCATATTGCTAATGTTAGCTGGCTAGCTCCTAGCGCAGAGAATAACAATAAAAGCTTGATAAGCTAACTCTGTTGTAGCACTGTTAGCTAAGCTAATGCGTCAGGCTCAGAAACTCTCACTCATCACAGCTAATAACACAGTGATGGGTTGTAAATGAAGACAATTAGGTTTAGGATTAAACTCATTTCCCTGAAACATGAGTGAGATACTGAGAAGAAGATTTTACAGCTACACTTCTGCCCGTTCTAAATCTAAAAATCTAAAAATGTAAATATTTCTATGTAAAGAGATATTTTTAGATTTTTACTTAGGTCATATGACCAAAGAAACATTTTAGAAGGTTAAAACCCACATATGCACTCAAACTTTGTGTGTTTGGACATTCTCCAGGTTCTGGTCCAATCCAGTTGTGGCAATTCTTGCTGGAGCTTCTACTGGACTCCGCCTGCAGCACCTTCATCTCCTGGACTGGAGATGGCTGGGAATTCAAGATGTCTGACCCCACAGAGGTGAGTGGGAATAGGGCCATTTTTAGATTTTTGGGGGCCTTATGATTGTGTTTGGGGCGGGGGTTGGCGGGGGCAGGGGCAGGGGTTCATTTTTATAATGGGAAAGAGATCAAACACTTAAAAATTGAAAAAAAAAAATCTCATCTTTCCAAACAAAAATATAAAGAGGAAATTAAATTTGGGTCACTGTATAAATTACATGAACAGAAAAAAAAACATTTTATAGAATAAAAATTTAATCAGCAGCCATATGAACATTAAAAGGAAAAAAAGGTTAAAAAGTCACAAAACAATGAGAGAAAAGTTGAAAAATTATGAGGAAAAATTACAAAATTAGGAGAAAAATTTGGCAAATGTACGAGAAAAAAGTTGCATGTTTACATGAAAAACTGACAAATTTACAACGTGTTTCACATTTACAAAAAAGTTGAAAATTTGCAAGAAAGTTTCAAAGTTATAAGAAAAAAGCTCTCAAATTCATGAGAAAAAAGTTGCAAGTTTGCGGAAAAAGCTGCAAATGTATATGAAATTTACAAGAAAAAATGACAAATTTACAAGTAAAATGTTGCAAAATTGTTTTCATTAAAATTTGCTAATTTACAAAATAGGTGCAAAGTTGTTAAAAAAATGCACAAATTTATGAGAAAAAAGTTGCAAATTTGAAGAAAAAGTTGCAAATGTGAGGAAAACCTTGCACATTTAAGCTGCAGAGCTATAAGGAAAAGATTGCACATTTATGAGAAAAAATAGCAAATTTATAAGAAAAAAAATTGCAGTTAATGAAGAAAACGTTCCAAATTTGTAAGGAAAAAGTATCAAATTTCTATGAAAAGAAGAAAAAAGGGACAAATATACAAGTAAAATGTTCCAAAAAAGTTATTACAAAAAGTGTCATGAATCTGGGTTTGGCTGTTCCCAACCCAGTTCTGACTTATTATGTTTTGCCCTATTTTCCACCTGGCGCTTCAGGGAGCTATTGGGCCTCCGCTCCCTGACAGCTTGGGCACCCCCCCTCCTCCTGTCAAGTGCCATCAGCTGTACTGTCAAGGGTGTTCACACACACACACATGCACACGCTCCATTCATTTCCATTCACACGCTTGTACACGCTCTCTCACACACCAGATCCAATCACGTTCAGCCCAAGCTTTCTCGCACTGGCAATCTCTTTCCTCATTAGCTTCAGGAGTATTTCTTCATTGCGTTTGTGGAAAGAGATTGTTGGAGCATTCACCTCCATATGCAGCAGCTAGCTCTCCACGTATGAGTTTTCACCTGCTATCATTCAGCCAAGCACTTGAAGTTCGGTTTCTTCCTTGGTGTAATCGGCTGACCCTGCTCACCCTCTTCATCCTCCAGACTACACGGATCGCCCCGGGATCGCTCCAGCCCTATAAGTGTCATGTTTGCCTTTCTCTTTGTGCTGACAGCAGTCTTGTGGCACTAGGCTTCCCCTTGACTGGGCTGTAGAGCATCCAGCTGGTGCCCTGTATGTCTGGTGGCCTTAATTTCTTCATTTGCATTTTTCTGTACTTTTGTGGTCTTCTGGACTTGTTTTTTTGTGACGGTTGTCTACTGGATTTGTTATTTTGTGGGTTAATATAATAAAATGGCACTTTCTACTCACGCGATTGGGTTTTTCATTCTCTCCCTCATGCGCCGTATAATGGCACATGGGGAATCGTGACAAAAAGTTGAAAATTTACAAAAAAGTTGCAAAAAATTTATGAGGAAAACCCTGCAAATTTATAGAAAAAGTTGCAAGTTTGAGGAAAAACTTGCAACTTTATTAAGGAAAAAGTTGCAAATTCATTGTGATGATCAGGCGAGCATGCTCCCCCACCCCTCCTGTTCCTGTTTTCCCGTTCCGGGAGATTGGACACACCTGCGTGATTATCCATCTGCTGCATCTGATGAGCCAGCGTGAGGAGAGCTCATTGCTGGATTGTTTGGGTTGCTGCCACCCGCAGGTGTATTCCCAGAGCTGATCACGCTCACCTGACCAGGAAGATCACAATGTCCACCCAGGTCCCAGCCCTCCACCTGTTCGCCAGTCCTTGCTGGAGTTCCCTGCTGGACTCCACTGCTCAAGCTGTAAGTGTGCCCTCCCACATTATTCTCCCTTTGGAGAATGCGTCCCCTATTATCTCTGTCTGCTCTCTTCTGTAGGCTATGTGCGCTCCAGGGGCCATCTGTCTTGTGTGAAGAGTTATGTTAGCATTTTTGCTTTTCGTTTTCTTTGAGTTTGCGTTTTTATTTTCTGTGTGTTTTTCAATAAAATTGTGAAACTTTTCATGGGAGTCTGAGTGATTGTTCTGGCAGCTCTGCGTTTCAGTCTAACTCTGATCTGAATCATGACAGAACGATCCAGCCAGGACCAAGGCTCAGTGAGCGCTCGGCCGAGCGATCAGTCAGCACTCTGGCGCTTGGAAGCCACGGAACGCTGGGTCATGTTTCTTTTTGAGCAGTTAGAGACCATTACCCAGCAATTGGCCACCATCACTGAGCACCTGGGTCAGCTTACTGGTGTAGCTCCTCCCCTTGCACCTGCTGCTCCGGCGGTGTCTGCCACCTGTAGGGACATCTCTGTTCCTTCGCCTGCCCCCTATGGGGGAGAGGTACTAGGGTGCAGAGGGTTCCTGCTCCACTGCCCGCTTTATTTTCAGCAGGTAGAGGGGGAATGTGATCGTCACTTCCTTATGGTAACGTATCGTCACTTCCTGTTTTGCTGTCTGCCTGTGTGGTTTGCCTGTGTGGTTTGCTCTCCAGCCACTAGCTATGGCTACTAGCTCTCTTTCCTCTCCTCCTCTGGTGTGCTCTCTCTGTCAGATGTTTAGCTACACCTCTGCCTCTTTTAGTGATAACGGTAAATGTAATAAATGTTGTCTTTTTGAGGCGCTCGAGGCGAGGTTGTCTGATTTGGAACCCTCTGCATCCGGCTCCGCTGCATTGAAACACCGTCTGCGCCAGTTAATCTTGACGGACGCCCATTAGCTGCAGCAGAGCTAGCTAGCTTAGGCCCCACTGTCAGCGGTCCCCCGGCTCTCCTCAGCAGCGAGGAGACTGGGTGGGTTACGGTGAGAAGGAAGCCTAGTCGCAAAGCCCCGGTACACCACCAACCTGTTCACGTTTCTAATCGTTTTTCCCTGCTCAGCGACACACCCGCTGAGGAAAAAACTCTGATCAATGGTGACTCTGTAGTCAGAAACGTGAACCTAGAGACTCCAGCGGCCATAGTCAAATGCATTCCTGGGGCCAGAGCAGGCGACATCTTGTCAAATTTGAAAATGCTGGCTAAAAGTAACTGTAAATATTTCACAATTATTATTCACGCCGGCATTAATGACATCCGTCTCCGGCAGTCGGAAGTCACGAAACTTAATGTAGAATCGGTGTGTGACTTTGCAAAAACGATGTCTGCCACTGTAGTATTCTCTGGGCCCCTCCCCAATCTGACCAGTGATGACATGTTTAGCCGCTCGTCATCCTTGAACCGCTGGCTGTCTGTGTGGTGTCCTAAAAATGACGTGGGCTACACTGACAGTTGGAGCTCTTTTTGGGGAAAACCTGGTCTTATGAGACGAGACAGCATTCATCCCACTTTGGATGGTGCTTCTCATTTATCTAACAATCTGGCATCTTTTTTATCCAAATTTCCAAAACCCTGACTACTCAGAGTTGGAACCAGGAAGCAGAGTCGCAGTCTTACACGCCTCTCTGCAGCTCCTCTTCATCCGCCACCCCTCAACTTAGCCCCTGTCTTCCCCATTAGAGAATCGTTGTCTGCTCCCTCCAAAGTAAATAAAAATATAATGTATAAGCATCCCAAAGTGATAAAGCAAAATACTGGTAAAACTCAAATTAAACATAAAGCCTCTAAATTGAATGATTTGGCCTCTGTTCCTCCTCATAATTTAAAAATTAAATGTGGTTTATTAAATATTAGGTCTCTAACTCCCAAGTCTCTGTTAGTCCATGATCTGTTAATTGATCATCAGATTGATTTAATTTCCCTTACAGAGACTTGGTTAGGACAAGAGGATTATGTTGGTTTAAATGAATCAACTCCCTCTGGTTATTTAAACTGTCAAAATCCCAGAAGTTCCGGTCATGGAGGAGGAGTAGCAACAATTTACCATTCCAAATTACTAGTTAATGTAAAGCAAAAAACATGTTATAATTCCTTTGAGGGCCTGGTCCTCAGTATTGGGCACTTTAGCAATTTTAGGTTAAACCCAATTTTATTTGCCATAGTTTATCGTCCCCCATCAACCTACTCAGAATTTTTATCCGAATTTGCTGATTTCTTAGCTGATTTAGTGCTGAAATCTGATAGAATATTTATAGTAGGGGACTTTAATATGCATGTGGATGTAGATAGTGACTGCCTTAATGTGGCATTTAATTCAATATTAGACTAGATTGGGTTTTCTCAGAAAGTAGGAAATTCTACTCATTACCTCCACCATACATTGGACCTTGTTTTGACATATGGCATAGAAATAGAAAATCTTGTAGTGTCTCCTCATAACCCTGTACTGTCAGACCATTGTCTGTTAACCTTTGATTTTACTATTTCTGACTATTTGGCTCCTAAAGAAAAATATTATTACAGTAGATGCCTCTGAGATGATGCTGTTTCCAAATTTATGCAGATTGTTTCCTCTATGCCATGTGTCAACACAACCGAAATAAGCTATAGACAGCTTGCTCCTTCTGTAATTGATAATATGGTGGATAGTGTTTCAGCTTCTCTGCATCAGACTCTAGACTTGGTGGCCCCCTTAAAAAAGAAAAAGTCTAATCAGAGATTTCTAACTCCTTGGTTCAACACAGAAACTCGTAGCTTAAAACAGAAGACTCGTCAATTAGAAAGAAAATGGCGCTCTACTAATTTAGATGAAATCTATTTAGCTTGGAGAAATCATCTTTTAATTTATAAAAAATCTCTTAGAAAAGCTAGAATGAGTTATTACTCTGCATTAATAGAAGAGAACAAGAATAATCCCAGGTTTCTTTTCAGTACTGTAGCCAGGTTGACAAAGAGTCAGGACTCTGTCAATCCTAGCATCCCCTTAGAGCTTACTAGTCAGGACTTTATGAACTTTTTCAATAATAAAATTTCATCCATCAGAGATAAAATCAATCAGATTCTTCCCACAGTTAACTTAAATACTGTAACTACTACAACTCCTTCTTTTGATGCCTGTCTTGATGAGTTTACTCCAATCGACCTTTGTGAGTTAGACAAAATAGTTTCCTCATCCAAACCTTCAACTTGTCTTTTAGACCCTATTCCTACCAGGTTATTTAAAGAAGTCTTCCCACTTATTGGTAGCTTTATTCTTCATATAATCAATTCTTCATTAACTTTAGGCCATGTACCGCAGGCTTTTAAAACGGCTGTAATTAAACCCTTACTCAAAAAGCCAACGCTAGATCCAGGAGCTTTAGCTAACTATAGACCAATCTCTAATCTCCCTTTCATTTCAAAAATCTTAGAAAGAGTTGTTGCTACGCAATTATTTGACCACCTGCAGGGAAATGGTTTACTTGAAGAGTTTCAATCTGGGTTTAGAATCCATCATAGTACTGAAACAGCCTTAGCGAAGGTCACTAACGACCTCCTCATTGCATCTGATAATGGACTAGTTTCTGTACTTGTCCTTTTAGACCTTAGTGCATCTTTTGATACTATCGATCATAATATTCTACTTGATAGATTAGAACACTATGTTAGTTAGATTAGTTTATTTGACAGGGACAGTGCAATAAACATAGACAATTCATCAATGACAATCAATCTGATGTGTTGCACATGGAGTGTATAGCTATTAGCTAATTTGTAACTCTTGTCCCTGGATGGGCTTTAGAAAAGAGAATCAAGTAAAGAAAAGGAAAGAAATAAAGAAAATACACAATAACCACATACATCAATGCAAAAAGATTATAAATACACAATTATAAATATTATAAATATTATAAATACTATACATACACCAATATAACATGTTGGACTTAATGGAACTTCGTTGCAGTGGTTTAGATCTTATTTATCTGATAGGTTCCAGTTTGTTCATGTAAATAATGAGTTTTCTTTCAACTCAAAGCTTCGTCATGGAGTTCCACAGGGATCTGTGCTTGGCCCTACTCTTTTTAGTTTATATATGCTTCCGTTAGGCAACATTATTAGAAAGCACTGTATACATTTTCATTGTTATGCAGATGACACACAATTATACCTGTCAATGAAGCCAGATGATAGTAATCAATTAGCCAAGTTAGAAGCCTGTCTTAAGGAAATCAAAGCTTGGAGGACTTGTAATTTCCTGCTATTAAATTCAGATAAGACTGAAGTCATTCTTGTTGGTCCAAAAAACCTTAGAAATTCCTTTCCAAATCAAACTTTCAGTTTGGATGCAGTTACTCTTTCTCTTAATAGCTCTGTGAGGAACCTTGGAGTTATTTTTGATCAGGATTTGTCCTTCAATTCACATATTAAATTTGTTTCTAAGACTGCCTTCTATCATTTGCGTAATATTGCCAAGATTAGGAGCATCTTGTCTCAGAGTGATGCTGAGAAACTGATCCATGCTTTTGTTAGCTCGAGATTAGATTATTGTAATTCTTTATTATCAGGCTGTCCTAAAACATCTTTAAAAAGTCTTCAGCTGATCCAAAATGCTGCAGCAAGAGTTTTAACAGGTACTAGAAAGAGAGATCATATCTCTCCGGTTCTGGCCTCCCTTCATTGGCTTCCCATAGAGTTTAGAATTAAGTTTAAAATCCTTCTTCTTACTTACAAAGCTCTAAACAGTCAGGCTCCTTTTTATTTAAAAGATCTGATACTACCGTATTATCCTAACAGAGCACTACACTCCCAAAATGCAGGATTACTTGTAATACCTAGAATCTCCAAAAGTACAATGGGAGGCAGAGCCTTCAGTTATCAAGCTCCTCACCTGTGGAATCAGCTGCCAATCTGGATTTGGGAGTCAGACTCGATCTCTGTTTTTAAGAATAGGGCTAAAACCTACCTTTTTGATATAGCCTACAATTAGGGAGGGATCATGTGTTTCTGAACCCTCCCTTAGTTATGCTGCTAATAGGTTTAGTCAGCCGGGGGACCTCCAGTAATGCACTGGGCCTCACTCCTTTCCTCACTCTCTCTGAAATATTTTTTTTGCTGGTCATTAACATTTGTTTGTTCTCTCCCATAGTCTGTTTGATGATTGCCGCAATGGTGCTGCCCGAAACCGCCAAGACCGACAAAGGTGTCGGAACATTCCTGGTGGCTATCTGTAATTTACACACCATGGCCTGTTGGATGTAATTTTTCTCCACTCCTGAATCAATCAGAGCGGAGGTTTTGAACTCGGCCCCCAGTAAGTGGACGAGGACTGGGAGTTCAAAACGATTAGGGGAATTTGGTGAAGACTCTTCCCCCAGCCCCCCTATGGTGACTGATGGGCCAGGCCTCCCAGGCCAAATTGGGCATTCCAATATTGCACACCCAGGGACCCGGCAATAAATGTATCCCCCCCCCCCCCCCGCGACGCTAGCGCTCCCTTGGAGTCAGACGGACCCTCCCAAGGTCCATTGGCTTGGGTAACAATGCCAGCAAAACAGCATCAGAGGTTGGGAGAAACAGCCGTGGAGCGAACAGGGGAGCAGCAACCACATGCTCCTTCGTACGCTCCCTAAACCGATTATCAAGGGCCACTGGCTGCGCAATCATCTCATTCAGAGAGGAGAGAGAGGCATGGATAGCCAGCTCGTTGCGTAGGTCCGTATCCAGGCCCCAGAGTAAGGCGCTGTGTAGCGCAATGTCATTCCATCCGGAGTCAGCCACAGCGACCCGGAACTCGACAGAGAAGTTGGCTACTGACCGGCCTCCCTGCCAAAGTCCCATCAGCTGACTAACTATGTTTCCCTCACTCTCCGAATGGTCAAATGCCTCTGAGAATTCCTGCACAAACTGCTGGTATGTGCATAGGGGTCCGTATGGGCTGCTCAAGATGGACTGTGCCCACTTAGGCACCCAGTCTCATAGCAACAAGGTCATGAAATGGATTTTCACTGCATCATCCCTATATTCAATTCAATTTTCAATTCAATTCAACTTTGTTTATATAGCACCATTTCACAACAACAGTCATCTCAGAGAACTTTCAACTGTAGGGGAAACCCCAACAATTGCAGAAAGACCCCAGAAATCAGGCGATCCCCTGTGAGCAAGTACTTGGTGACAGTAGAGAGGAAAAATTCTCTTTTAACAGGAAGAAACCTCCAGCAGAACCAGGCTCAGGGAGGGGCAGTCATCTGCTGTGACTGGCTGGGGGGTGAGGGGATAGAGAAGATGAAAAGAACAGACATGTAGAGAGCAAACAGCATGATGGGGACTCAATCTATGGGAGCGAACAAACAGATGTTAATGATCAGCAAATATATATATATATATATATATATATATATATATATATATATATATATATATATATATATATATATATTTCATTGAGAATGAAGAAAGGAGTGAAGCCCAGTGCATTATTGGAGGTCCCCCGGCTGTCTAAACCTAATAGCAGCATAACTAAGGGAGGGTTCACAAACACATGATCCCTCCCTAATTGTAGGCTATATCAAAAAGGAAAGTTTTAACCCTATTCTTAAAAACAGACATCAAGTCTGACTCCCGAATCCAGATTGGCAGCTGGTTCTACAAGAGAGGAGCTTGATAACTGAAGGTTCTGCCACCAATGTATTACAGGTAATCCAAGATTTTGGGAGCGTAGTGCTCTGTTAGGATAATAGGCTAATATCAGATCTTTTAAATAAAAAGGGGCCTGATTGTTTAGAGCTCTGAAAGTGAGAAGAAGGATTTTAAACTTTATTGAAGAAATTGCTAGTTGTATAGATAAAAAAAAAAGTTTGCTGTAGGAGTGTTTATAGATTTAAAGAAAGCTTTTGACACCATTGACCACAGAATACTACTAAGGAAACTGGAAAGGTATGGGATAAGAGGGGTCGGACTGAGTTGGGTGGAAAGTTATTTAAATAACAGACAACAAATTGGTGAGCACAAATCACCTTTCATGGACATCACTTGTGGTGTGCCCCAGGAGTCAGTTTTGGGACCCAAACTCTTTATTTTGTATATAAATGACATATGCCAAGTATCAAAAATTCTGAAATTTATTTTGTTTGCGGATGACACAAATATCCTTTGCACTGGTGAGAATTTGCAGCAGGTTTTAGAGGTGATCACAACTGAAATGAAAAGGTTAACGCAGTGTTTCAACAAAAATAAATTATCTCTAAATCTGAAAAAACAAAGAATATGTTGTTTGGAAATTATAAAATAAATCATGAAATAATGGTAACGATAGATGATACCAGAATAGAAACAGTACAGGAAAATAAGTTTCTGGGGGTGACGCTAGACAATAAAATCTGCTGGAAACCTCACATCAGTCACATCTGGGCCAAGTTGGCAAAATGTATAGGGATACTGGGGAAGACAAGACACATTTTGGACTATAAATCATTGTTCTTACTGTACAATTCACTGTTTCTACCTTAACTACTGTGTAGAAGTCTGGGGAAACACCTACAAGACCAACCTACAGTCAATATGCACATTACAAAAAAGAGCTATAAGGATAATAAATAATGTAGGATATAGAGACCATACAAATTCGTTGTTTTTAAAGTCACATGTCATAAAGTTCATGGATTTAGTTAAATTTAAGACAGCACAAGTCACGTACAGGGCAATTAATAATCAACTCTCAACTAATATACAAAAAATATTTAAAAAAAGAGACAATGATTATAATTTGAGAGGAGACTTAAACTTTACAAAACCCAAGATACGAACAACCAAGAAAAGTATGTGCATATCTGTCTGTGGGGTGGATTTGTGGAACAGTCTGGAGCCGGAACTGAAACTATGTACAAACAGAAATCAATTCAAAAAGAGGTATAAACATTATTTGCTGAAAGGACATATGTTAGAAGGGTAGTATTTATATGTACGATTCACTATGCTCACTCTGGGACACTATGGAATGGTGGGTGGGACAGTACTGTGTATAAGTTAATTGTTTACTTGGGGTCTTAAATGTGGTAATTTGTATATAATTCACATGGGTGTATTTATGGAAAAGAGGAGTTGGAATTAATAAGTGTTCACTTCTTCCTTCTCCCTTTCGAACACTGTATACTGTTACTTTATTGCATTTGTCATTTGTTTTGTTTTTGTTTTACATTTTTGTTTGAAATAAAGTATCTATCTATCTATCTATCTATCTATCTATCTATCTATCTATCTAAACTTAATTCTAAACTTTATGGGAAGTCAATGAAGGGAACCAGACATTTGATCTCTCTTTCTAGTACCTGTTAAAACTCTTGCTGCAGCATTTTGGATCATCTGAAGACTTTTTAAAGATGTTTTAATAAGTGTTCACTTCTTCCTTCTCCCTTTCGAACACTGTATACTGTTACTTTATTGCATTTGTCATTTGTTTTGTTTTTGTTTTACATTTTTGTTTGAAATAAAGTATCTATCTATCTATCTATCTATCTATCTATCTATCTATCTATCTATCTAAACTTAATTCTAAACTTTATGGGAAGTCAATGAAGGGAACCAGACATTTGATCTCTCTTTCTAGTACCTGTTAAAACTCTTGCTGCAGCATTTTGGATCATCTGAAGACTTTTTAGAGATGTTTTAGGACAACCTGATAATAAAGAGTTACGATAATCTAATCTAGAGCTAACAAAAGCGTGGATCAGTTTCTCAGCATCACTCTGAGACAAAATGCTCCTAATCTTGGCAATATTATGCAAATGATAGAAGGCAGTCTTAGAAATGAATTTAATATGTGAATTGAAAAACAGATCTTGATCAAAAATAACTCCAAGGTTCCTCACAGAGCTATTAAGAAAAAGAGTAACTGCATCCAAACAAAAAGTTTGATTTGGAAAGGCATTTCTAAGGTTTTTTGGACCAACAAGAATGACTTCAGTCTTATCTGAATTTAATTGCTGGAAATTACAAGTCATCCAAGCTTTGATTTCCTTAAGACAGGCTTCTAACTTGGCTAATTGATTACTATCATCGGGCTTCATTGACAGGTATAATTGTGTGTCATCTGCATAACAATGAAAATGTATACAGTTCTTTCTAATAATGTTGCCTAACGGAAACATATATAAACTAAAAAGAGTAGGGCCTAGCACAGATCCCTGTGGAACTCCGTGACTGAGCTTTGAGTTGAAAGAAAACTTATTACTGACATGAACAAACTGGAACCTATCAGATAAATAAGATCTTAACCACTGCAACGAAGTTCCATTAAGTACAACATAGTGTTCTAATCTATCAAGCAGAATATTATGATCAATAGTCTCAAAAGCTGCACTAAGGTCTGAAAGGGCAAGTACAGAAACAAGTCCATTATCAGATGTGATCAGGAGGTCATTAGTGACCTTCACTAAGGCTGTTTCAGTACTCTGATGGATTCTAAACTCAGACTGAAACTCTTCAAATAAACCCTTTCCCTGCAAGTGGTCAAATAATTGCGTAGCAACAACTCTTTCTAAGATTTTTGAAATGAAAGGGAGAATAGAGATTGGTCTATAGTTAGCTAAAACTCCTGAATCCAGTGTTGGCTTTTTGAGTAAAGGTTTAATTACAGCAGTTTTAAAAGCCTGTGGTACATGGCCTAAAGTTAATGAAGAATTGATTATTTGAAGAATAAAGCTACCAATAAATGGGAAGACTTCTTTAAAAAACTTGGTAGGAATAGGGTCTAAAAGACAAGTTGAAGGCTTGGATGAGGAAACTATTTTGTCTAACTCTAAAAGGTCAATTGGAGTAAACTGATCCAAACAGATGTCAGCTGAAGGAGTTGTAGTAGTTACTGTATTTAAGTTAACGGTGGGAAGAATCTGACTGATTTTATCTCTGATAGATGAAATTTTATTATTGAAAAAATTCATAAAGTCCTGACTAGTAAGCTCTAAGGGAATGTTAGGATTGACAGAGTCCTGACTCTTTGTCAGCCTGGCTACAGTGCTGAAAAGAAACCTGGGATTATTCTTGTTCTCTTCTATTAATGCAGAATAATAACTCGTTCTAGCTTTTCTCAGAGATTTTTTTATAAATTAAAAGATGATTTCTCCAAGCTAAAAAGATTTCATCTAAATTAGTGGAGCACCATTTTCTTTCTAATTGACGAGTGTTCTCCCTGTGTCTGCGTGGGTTTACTCCGGGATTTCTCCGGTTTCCTCCCACATGCCAAAAACATGCAAGTTAGGTTAATTGGCATCAAAAATGGGGATTCTAAATTGTCCTTAGGTGACTGTGAGAGTGAATGGTTGTCTATCTCTCTGTGTTGCCCCTGCGATGGACTGGCGATCTGTCCAGGGTGTACCCTGCCTCTCGCCCAAAGATGCTGGGATAGGCTCCAGCCCCCCCCCCCCCCCCCCGCGACCGGAAAAAAAGGATTAAGTGGAAGAAGATGAATGAATGAATGAATGAATGAATGAATGACGAGTCTTCTGTTTTAAGCTACGCGTTTCGGTGTTGAACCAAATCTCTGATTAGACTTTTTCTTTTTTAAAGGGGCCACCATGTCTAGAGTCTGATGCAGAGAAGCTGAAACACTATCTACCATGCTATCAATTACAGAAGAAGCAAGCTGTCTATAGCTTATTTCCGTTGTGTTGACACATGGCATAGAGGAAACAATGTGCATAAATTTGGTAACATCATCTGAGAAGCATCTACTGCATTCCTTAGAAGCCAAATAGTCAGAAATAGTAAACTCAAAGGTTAACAGACAATGGTCTGACAGGGCAGGGTTATGAGGAGACACTACCAGATTTTCTATTTCTATGGCATATGTCAGAACAAGGCCCAACGTATGGTGGAGCTAATGGGTAGAATTTCCTACTTTCTGAGAAAACCCTATTGAGTCTAAAATTGAATTAAATGCCAAATTAAGGCAATCACTATCTACATTTACATGTATATTAAAGTCACCTACTATAATTATTCTATCTGATTTCAGCACTAAATCAGCTAAAAATTTGGCAAATTTGGATAAAAACTCTGAGTAGGTTGATGGAGGATGATAAACTATGGCAAATAAAATTGGGTTTAGCCTAAAATTGCTAAAATGCCCAATACTGAGGACCAGGCCCTCAAAGGAATTAAAACGTGGTTTTTGCTTTACATTAACTAGTAATTTGGAATGGTAAATTGTTGCTACTCCTCCTCCACGACCAGAATTTTTGGGATTTTGACCGTTTAAATAACCAGAGGAAGTTGATTCATTTAAACCAGGGGTCACCAACCTTTTTGAAACCAAGAGCTACTTCATGGGTACCGAGTCATGTGAAGGGCTACCAGCTTGACACACTCCTCTAAAATAACAAATTGTGTGTGTGTGTGTATATATATATATATATATATATATATATATATATATATATAAATAAATAGTTAATTATCAATAACTTAGAGTGGGTAACAGATAAGATCAATATTCAACACTTTATTTTTATTAATCTCAGCAATTGTTCAGATGATCACTTCTACATTTCATTAAAAAATGTCCAATTTTCACCAGTCCCTGTTAACCATAAAAAACTAAACCCTTTTAACAATTCATGAACTATGTTGAACCATGTTTGAAAAAGTTATGCAACATTTAAGAAAAATCAACTTTCATATTAAATAAATCTTATCACATTTTTAACTGAACAAATCTGCTGCAGTTCTGCTCAAAATCTGTTACATTTTATAAACACACTTTTGTGTGTTCTTCTTCACTGGAATTATATCCATACAGTTCTTGCCAAGAATCATGCTTGAGTAATAACCAGGACTGTCCTTTCATGAGAAGAAGCTAAACAGCGCTGAGAGTGGGCAGCAGTTTCACAGTTCACACTCTGAGTGCATCTCCTGATTTGAATAGGATTGTCCATATGCTGCAGTATCAGAAAGCAATATAGTACAGTGCAATTTACACGTCACACAGAACCAAACAACAACAAAATGATCCTCAGATTCAACCAGGTGATTAACTGATGGTTTGCAGCCTTGAATTAAACACAATTTTTCAACATTTTAATTCACCTTTTCTATGACACTACCATGTTGCCACTGACAACATCTGGTATCCGTTTCTTTTTAAGTGAGAAGACTGGCATTGTACGTTGTTTACCAGTGTATGATAGTCAGGTCTGTAACTTGACACTGTAACTCTGAGTGAATCTTGCAGTTGTGCATCAGTGAGGCGTGTTCTGTGTTTGTTTTTGATGAAGTTCATATCAGAAAATGCAGACTCGCACAGATAGGTTGAACCAAACAGGCTAGTGACCTTCATAGCTGCTGTGCACACGCCACTGTACTTTCCTGTGTCAACAAGGCACCAAAAGTTTGGTGCAGCCTGGTAGGCTTTGAGGTGGAGGTCATTTTGCAATGTTACAATTTCAATCTCCACCTGTTCAGCATCCAAGCTGAACGTTGCACTGAGTTGCTCAGCAATGCATGTTGTGTCCATGTTCATGAAAGGATTGTAAATGAATGACACACATGGCTCAAGCTGATCAAGGTCACAAAACCTGTTATCAAACTCTTGTAGAAGTCTGTGTATGACTTCACGGTACTTTTCTGCAACTCTGTCAAATGTCTCAGATGCAGAAGCATTGTCTTTCAGCACCAGCTGCAGAGAGGGAAAGTGCAGCACCTTTTTTTTTCTGTAAATGCATACAGAAAATGTTCATCTTTGCTTTAAATGCATTTAAACCACTTAACATTTCAGCAACAGTCTTACCTTTGCCTTGCAGCTCACAGTTCAAGTGGTTTAGTTTCCCAGTCGTCGTCGGCCTCCGTCGGTCTATGATGACCATGGAAGAGAATCCTAAACGTCTACTCTGCTGGAACAGCACCGCCTGTGGCTGAACAGGCCGATGCGCACCGGTGTTCTACCTTCCAGCGTTGGGCGTTGGTAGGATTCAAGCCTGGGCAGGAAGATATGGAGGACAAGACCTTACCCATGCAGCATGTCCCCCCTCTCCACGTCACTGATGAATCCAAAGGAACAGCAGGGCTGCTATAGTTTGGCACCAGCGCCGTCGCAGGAGCTGCCAGAACGATGTTGAGCACAACAGGGAACTGTCTTAGGGGCTCCGACTCCGGATTTTTCCTCAGGGTTGACTCCCGAAGCCTTTCTCGTGACCGGGTGTGCCGCAAGGCAGCGGAGGTTTGAAATTAGGGTTTACCTTCCCCTAGATGGGCTACCTTCCCAGGTTGACGAGCCACCATCTACCCGAAGCATCTGGTTTTAAGGCACCAGAGATCCGCCCTCACCCCTTCTCCTATTAGTAAAAGCAGTTCCGCCGGGCTTAGAGACTAAACCACACGGGCAGGCTAGGAGTTGGACTTAGTTGTCAGAGGCTTTTCGAGACGCACGCCGTAAGGAGCATTTTATGAGCACTGGGAGCTTAACCCCAGTACCGCTCCTGGCTATGACAACCTTGGAACCAGTTTCCCAGTAATGTCTGTTAAAAACACAAGGTCAAGTGTCCACTCTGTATCCTCCAGCAGCGAAACGTCTTTCCCTTTGGACTGCAGGAACTTTTTGATTTCACCCAAAAGTGACAAAAAACGAAGTAACACTCGTCCTCTGCTGAGCCATCGGATTTCTGTGTGCAGCAGCAGGTCACCATATTCAGCTGACATCTCCTCCAATAGCACCGTGAATGTCCTGTGCTGTTTCGCTTTGGAGCAGATGCTGTTAATGATTTTCACAACGGGAGTCATTACATGCTCAAAGCCGATCACTTTTGCACGTAACGCTTGCTGGTGAATGATGCAGTGGTAATGTAGAAATTTTGGGAAGTCTGGGTCACCTTTACAGTGAGCGATGAAACCTGTATGTCAGCCGGTCATAGCAGGAGCCCCGTCTGTAGTTACCGCTACCAGCTTCTCCAATGGTACCTTTTTCTGCACGAAAAACTCTTTCAGAGCGTTGTAAATGTCAACTCCCCTTGTAGTTGTCTTGAGGGGCAATAGTGTCAGGAGTTCTTCTTTTGTGGAGAAATCTTCAAACGCCATCCGGATGAAGACCAACAGCTGTGCTGTACTACTGTTGTCCACAGACCCGTCGCACTGGATGCTAAACCACCTGCACTTGTCCAGATCCCGGTCCAGCTGATCGGCCAAGTTACCAGACATAGCCGACAGTCGTCTAGCTACCGTAGATGCCCCCAGTTGGACATCGGAGAGAGTGGAAATTAGGTCGGTTCCGTTTTTCTCATCTTTGAGTACAGTTTTAGCAACTATCATCATTGCTTCTTTGAAAACTTCTCCGTCTGAAAAGACCTTTTTCTTCTTGACCAGAAAATGTGTAGCTCTAAATGAGGCTTTGGTTGCTTTTCGGGATTTTTTCGCCAGCTTCGTAAAAAAAGACTGCTGCTTATCCAAAGCTGCCTTTAGCTCACGGGCCTTCTCTGACCGTAGAATGCTTCCCGGTAGGTAGTTAGCATTGTAGCTTTCATGACGGGTAGTGAAGTGTCGCTCCACATTGTGCCGCTTCGCCGTCGCCACAGTCGCCCCGCAAATGAAACAAACGCAGCTTCCTTTCACGGTAGTAAAAAAGAACTCTTCCTCCCATTCACTTTGAAAATGATAAATTTTCTGTCTTTTTTTTGCCATGTTTTTGGGGTAGGAAACTGCACTCCGCTCACCATCTTCACTGCCCGCTAGCTTACTCTCCACAAGCGCGAAGGTTTTGTCATGCACACAATACTGACCTTTGAACTAGGTCAGAGTTCACCTTAACTTTACGTATAATAAACATATTTTTATTTTTTTTATTTTTAAGACTGTCATTTTAAAATCTATATAAATGCAAGTGTGATTTTAAAAAATAGCAGCAGAAAAAATTACATCTTAGACGCAGCTCACTTGCGAGTTGTGCTATTTTTAGAACAGGCCTGCGGGCGACTCATGTGGTCCTTGCGGGCGACTTGGTGCCCGTGGGCACCGTGTTGGTGACCCCTGATTTAAACCAACATAATCCTCTTGCCCTAACCAAGTCTCTGTAAGGGATATTAAATCAGTCTGATGATCAATTAACAGATCATGGACTAGCAGAGACTTGGGAGTTAGAGACCTGATATTTAACAAACCGCATTTAATTTTTAAATTATGAGGAGGAACAGAGACCAAATCATTCAATTTAGAGGCTTCATGTTTAATTTGAGTTTTACCAACTTTTTGTTTAATCACTTTGGGATGCTTATATGTTATATTTTTATTTACTTTGGAGGGAGCAGACAGTGATTCTCTGATGGGGAAGACAGGGGCTAAGTTAAGTTAAGTTAGGCCCAGTATAAAGAGAGCTCATCGCTGGATCGTCTGGGTTGCTGCCACCCGCAGGTGTGTGTGTGTGGTTTTTTTTTTTACAGTTTAATAGTTTATTCATACACACATCACACATTATCAACAGCATGAATGAATTACAATATGAATCATCAACAGGATGATTAGCAGTATACAATAGGCTTTTTTTTTTTTTTTACATTGTTTTGGAGTGTGAACAGATCATCCAGATCATCCCAAACTGTTGTGAATTTCTAAAAAAAAAAGTAAGAAATTTACAAGAAAAAATGGTAAATTTACAAGATGTTTTAGTTTTTATTAAAAGTTGCAAATTTACAAAAAAGTTGTTTAAATTTGTTTATAAAAAATACAAATTTAATATGCAAATCTATGAGAAAAAAGTTAATGGTGACCCCCCCCCCCAAAAAAAACAAACAAAAAACAACATGTTGAGTGCAAACATGTAGCTTGGAGGGGGTTGTGGCAGACGGGGTCCATTGCCTTTGTGTACTCTGCTATGTATCCAGAGACTTCCTCTGATTCAAGTAACTTTTTGACGACTACTTTTACTTGAGTAATTAACAGCATAAAGTAACGCTACTTTTATTTGAGTACCATTTCAGTCACGTATTTCCACCTTGGCTCTACTTATTAAAAACCCCACTAACTGTCCCTCCTGTCTTGTCTTCGCTGCCCCGTCGCAGGTGGCCAAGCGCTGGGGTCAGTGCAAGAACAAGCCCAAGATGAACTACGAGAAGCTGAGCCGTGGCCTGCGCTACTACTACCACAAGAACATCATCCACAAGACGGCGGGCAAGCGCTACGTCTACCGCTTTGTCTGCGACATGCAGGGCATGCTGGGTAGGACAGCGCAGGAGGTCCTGAGCAGCATGAACGTTCCGCCCGTCAGCCTGGAGGCGTGGCGGTGTCATGGGGTGCCAGTGGCAGCAGCTGCGTCTGAGCGAGGCAACGACGGGTGGTCGTCGCTGTAGAATGGCAGCATGTTTTTAACGGAGTAGTGCTGAAGACCAGATGATGGGCTCGGTTTTACATTTAAAAAAATTACATAATTCTTCTATAATATTATAATAGTAAATAAAAAGGAAGAAAGTTTTAACACAGTGCTAAATAAGATAAGATAAGCCTTATTACAGTGTAATTACAATGTAAGTACACAAAATTGACTGTAATTACAGTGTAAATACACTAGAATTAATGGTGTAAATATGCTGGAATAATGGTGAAAGTTAATCAGAAATAAACAGTATGCTACAGTACCAGGTCCATTCTCCCCTGGGCAATTCCACCCCAGTTCCTCTGGCTATAAAGCAAACTCTGCAAATATCATGGACCCCTAAGCTTAAAGTTCATCCTCCATATTTTATTGGGTGGTCAAATAAAATTTGTTTAAACTTTTTCTTTTAAATTTCTAATTTTTTTTTCAAAAATTTGTAACATTTTTGCACATAATTTTCACCTTTTTTTTTTGTTAATTTGCAACTTTGCAACAAATTTCAAGTGAAGGAAACGTTGCTGCTTCTTTCTGTTAAATTTGATACCTTTACTCTAAATGTGCAACTTTTTTCCTTGTAAAAAAAAAAAATGTTCATGAGAAATTTGAAACTTTTTAAAAAAAAATCTGTGGCTTTTTTTCCCTGTAAATTTGCAGCTGTTTTTGTCATAAATTTTTAGCCCGTTCTTCAAATATAGAACAACATATTGCATTTCTGAGGAAACAAATGCACATTTAAGATTTTTTTTAAAAAAAGGTGCAAATTTCAAGAAACCTTAAAAAAAAATCACAAGAAAAATAGTAAATATTTGAGGAAAAATGTTGTATGTTTATGAAAGAAAGTTACAACATTACAATAAAAAAGTCACAAATTTACAAGAAAAAGTTGTAGATTTACATAAAACTACTTTAAAATTATATGAAAAAAGTTGAACGTTTACAAGAAAAAAATGTTGCAATATCAAGATGTTGTAAATTTATGAGAAAAAAAGTTGAAATTTGACAAGAAAACAATTGCAGATTTACATGAAAAATTGATTATTTTATAAAAAAAAATTAAAAATTTATGTGAAAACCTTTTAAATTTACAAGAAAAAGAAGTTGTAAATGTAGGAGGAAAAAAGATGAAAATTTATGTGAAAAAATGCAAATTTACAATAAAAAAATCACAAATTTACAGGAAAAAAAGTTATATTTATTGGGAAAAAAGTTGCAAATTTACAAGAAAGTAAGTCATAAATTACAAGAAAAAACTGCAAATTTACAAGAAAATTTGCTAAGTAACATGAACAAAAAACCTGAAAATTTTACAACAACAAAAAAAGATAAATTTACGGGAAAAAGCAATCACAAATTTATGAGAAAAAAAGTTGAAAATTGACAAGAAAACAATTGCAGATTTACATGAAAAAGTGCAAATTTACAACAAAATTTTTTTTTACAAATTTACATGAAAATATTTTAAATTTACAAGAATAAGAAGTTGTAAATTTAGGAGAAAAAGAAGTGAAAATTTATGTGAAAAAATACAAATTTACAAGAAAAAATTGCAAATTTACAGGAAAAAGAAGTCACACATTTATCAGGAAAAAAGTTGGAAATTCACAAGAAAGTAAGTCATAAATTACCAAAAAAAGTTGCAAATTTGCAAGAAAATTTGCAAAGCAACATGAAAAAACTGCAACATTTACAGTAAAAAAGTGGTAAATTTACAGGAAAAAATATCAGATTTACAGGAAAAAGAAGTCACATATTTATCAGGGAAAAAGTTGCAAATTTACACAAAGTTAAGTCAAAAACTACAAGAAAAAGCTGCAAATTCACAGCTAAACAAAGTCATATTTTTCAGGAAAAAAGTTGCAAATTTACATGAAAGTCATAAATTACAAGAAAAATGCAAATTTACAAGAAAATTAGCGAAGTAAGTCGAAAAAAAATGCCTAAAAAATTTCCCCCCAAAAAGGGGAAATTTACAGGAAAAAGAAATCAAATTTATGAGAAAAAAGTTGAAAATTTACATGAAAAAAACGCACAATTACAAGAAAAAAAGCTAATTTACAGAAAAGAAGTCACATTTATCAGGAAAAAATCTTGCAGATTTACTTGAAAGTAAGTCAGAAACTACAAGAAAAAGTTTCAAATTTACAGGAAAACTTTCTGTTTAGTATTGGTGCTTCAGAAGCATTTTATTCTGTTCTGTAACAGCTGATTTCTTTCCCTGGGTTTATGCCTATAACTGCTTTTACTTGAGTACCACTGGTGGTTACTCTGCTGACAGGGTACTGACGCTCCACCCAGAACATCCTCACACCATACAGGCAAATATGCAGTAATTTAGTGGTTTATGAGTATTTACCTTGAACTTACACTGCATTAAAAATGTACTTAAAGGATATTATCAGGGTACTTGCGCCATACTTACACCATGATTTCAGCAGTATATTATATTATGTTATTTTATATTATATTATGTGTTGCCATAGCGACTGAACCTCAGGGCTCTGTAGAAGTTTCACTGATGTTTTGTAAATAGTGTTTATATGAACCCTATGTAGAGTTTTGTGCATTTATACAACTTTTTATTGTTATTTTAAAATGAAAACTTCGTGTCTACCTCTTTTGGACCTCATCAATAACAAATCTGTTATTTTATGCACTCAGTGTGTTTGCTGTTTTATTGTGTATATAAAATATATACTGTATTAAACTTTCAGTAAAATACAATTGTTTCCTTGTCATTTTTTTTTTTAATATTCAGAAAATAAAAATATACCACTGGGTGTTTTTTCTTCCTCCTTTAATGTTGTAATAGCACAGCTGGATGTTCAGTTACCAGCCCCTGCTGCACAGAATTACATAATGCATCCAGTTAAATATTAACAAACGCAGCTACAACTGAGGGTGGCAACAACACTGTTGATTCAAATGTGTAATATGCTGTCTGGGTACATATTATATTCTGCAGGGTAACTTAACAAACCGTAGTGCTGTTTATGCCACCTAGCTGCAATGCTCCTGCACTGTGTATATAACTGTGTGCATATGGATATTCATTTGCTGCTTAACTAACCAGTTCTTATTGTCTTATTTACTATTGCTCTGAGTGCTGCTATCCCTTTGCTGCTATAATCCTGGAATTTCCCCACTGTGGGACTAATGGGACTAATAAAGGCTTGTCTTATCTTACAAGGGCTGTTCATTACAGATTTCCCCTAACTAATTTTTCACGGCTTGTTAGCAAAATGAGCCTAAATCGTCCCCCTTGTTAACTTGCTCTCCCCCATCCCCATCCCTCAGAATAACATCATAAACCTTTTTATATCATGTTACAGAATTAAAAAAAATAAAATGACTTTGAAGCAGCATTATTTCTTGTATCATTGCAACTTTCTCTTGTAAATTTGCCAATTTTTTTCCTCATAAATTTGCTACTTTTTCTCATAAATTTCCAAAAAGTTGCAAATTTTCAAAAAAGTCACACATTTAGGAGAAAAAAAATAAGAATTTCCTGGGAAAAGGTGCAAATTTATGAGAACAAAGTGCAAAGCAAAAAAGTGGATCCATGAGGAGAAAAAAATGGAAATTTACAAGAAAGAAAAATTGCAAATTTATGAGGATAAAAACTGCATTTTTTTTTAAAGTCACGACTTTATGAGAAAACAGTTGTGGATTTACAGAAAGAAGTTGCCAATTTATGAGGAAAAAGTTAAAAATTTATGAAAAAAGTTGAAAATTTGTGAGAAAAAAGTCACAAATTTTTAAGAATAGAGTTTCAAATTTGTGAGAAAAAAGTTGTCAATTTAAAGGAAAAAAGCTGCAAATTTATAAGAAAAAAATAGCAAATTTCTGAGGAAAAAGTTGCAAATTTATGAGAAAAAAAGTAGCAAATTTATGAGAAATTTACAAGACCCATTTTTTTTTTAAAAAAATGCAACGGTATGAGGAAAAAAATGGAAATTTACAAGAAAAAAAAGCAAATTTATGAGAAAAAAGTTGAAATTTAAAAAGTCATAAATTTGTGAGAAAAAAGATGCAGATTTAAACAAAGAAATGCAAATTTACATGAAAGAAATTGCAAATTTATGAGAAAAAAATTGAATTTTTTGAAGAAAAAAGTCACAAATGTAGAAGAAAAAAGTTTCAGATTTATGACTTTTATTTTTTGCATTTCTGCTTAGAATTGGTGATTCAGAGTCATGTCCTGCAGTCATTCATCCTGATATAGAAGGTTTATGATGGACTCCACCCTTCCCAGGTTCAGACTGAACAGGACTCAGGATTATGGAACGTCACGCACGCGCAGGAGGAAGCGCCTCCAGATGTTTCGAGGAGGCCTCTGCCAGTCCCGCCTTTTTCCAGCGCTCAGAGCTGACATTTCCCAGCTTCATGGAACGCATCATTGAACGCACCTCCTACCTGAACTTTAATTTCTGATAAACTTGACACGGACCGGACCGGACCGTCTCCGGGGTTCCTCACGGGAAGATGTCCGATAAGCCCGTAAAGATGGTTCTGGTGGACACTCTGGAGGACCTAACCGAGGAGAACTTCCGGAAGTTCTGCTACAGGCTGCAAAACCGGAACGAAGAGCCGCGCGTCAGACGCAGAAGGGTGGAGGGGAAAAGCCTCCTGGAGGTGGTGGACGTCCTGGTGTCGCACTTCAGCGAGGACGGCGCGGTCCAGGTGGCGGCGGACATCCTGACGGCGATTGGCTGCAGAGACGAGGCGCAGACGCTGCGTGAGTTTACGCGCCAGATTAAGGGGGGGGGGGGGTTGCCGCGCATCTACGATCTAAATGTTCGCTCTACAAATGACATCAAACAGTAGGAAGTGAGCAGAACTGGAACTTTAGTTTAATAAAGAACATAAAAAATATGTAAAATGAAGATAAAACAATAACCTTAATTGTCATAATCAGGAAGTGATTTGAAGGGGATGGGGGGGGGCATGCCCCTTGGAAGATTCCTTTTTCCTTCTGAATTTGCAAACTGTGCATTTTTTCATATGTTTGCAACATTTTCTTATGAATTTGCATTTTTTTCTAATTGGCAAACCTTTTCTCGTAGATTTGAAACTTTTTCCCCTCATATTTTCTCATAATTCCGTGACTTTATTCTCAAAAAAATTTGACTTTTTTTCCTTGTAACTTTGCAACTTTTTCTCAGAATTTTGCAACTTTTCCCCATAGATTTGTAGATTTTTTTTCGTATAAATTTGCATTTTTCTCCTGTAAATTTTTCAGCTTTTTTTCCTGGTACATTTGCAACTTTTGTTTTTCTCAAAAAATTGTTACTTTTTTCTCCTAATTTTTTTTCTCTAAATTTTCTTTTTTTCCAGAAATTATAACATTTTTTTCCTGTAAATTTTCATCTTTTTTTTAATAATTTTTTTTTCTTGTAAATTTGCAACTTTTTTTCTGATAAATTTTCAATTTTTACAACGTGGAATTGTATAGTAGTTTTTTTTTTCTGGTAGATTTGCAACTTTTTTCCTCAAAAGTTGTGACTTTTTCGTCATAAAATTGGCAGTTTTTTCCTCTAAACTCTCTTTTTTCTCAGAAATTTGTGACCTTTTTTCCTGCAAATTTTCATCTTTTTCATAAATTTTAAATAAAATTCTTGTAAATTTGCAACTTTTTTTCTTTTATCTGTATAACTTTTTTTCTTGTAAATGTGCTTCTGGATGTTGGTTAAAATTTTATTCTGTGTAATTAAATTGTAATTTGCAATTGTTTTAATTTTGAAGAGGATGAAGAAAGGCGGTTGGTCCAGATGACGCCTGTGGAGGTATGGAGATGTTTAGGAGAGATGGCAGTGGACTTTTTAACTGGATTGTTTAACACAGTCTTAGAGAGTGAGAGGATGCCTGAGGAGTGGAGAAGAAGTGTTTTGGTACCAGCTTTCAGGAACAAAGGTGATGCTCAGAGCTGTAGTAACTACAGAGGCATAAAGTTGATCAGCCACACTATGAAGATATGGGAAAGAGTTGTTGAAGCCAGGTTAAGAGGAGAGGTGACAATCAGTGAGCAGCAGTACGGTTTCATGCCAAGAAGAGTACTACAGATGCAATGTTTGCTCTAAGAGTGCTGATGGAGAAGCATAAAGAAGGTCAGAAAGAGTTGCACTGCGTCTTTGTGGATGTAGAGAAAGCAGATGATGGGGTACCAAGAGAGGAAATGTGGTACTGTATGAGAAAGTCAGGAGTGGCAGAAAAGTATGTGAGGGTGATGCAGGACATGTATGAGGACAGTGAGGCGGTGGTGAAGTGTGTTGTAGGAGTGACAGATGGATTCAAGGTGGGGGTGGGATGACATCAGAGATCGGCTCTGAGCCCCTTCTTGTTTCCCATGGTGATGGACAGGCTGACAGATGAGGTCAGGCAGGAGTCTCCATGGACCATAATGTTTGCAGATGACATTGCGATCTATAGTGAGTGCAGGGAGCAGGTGGAAGAGAACATGGAGAGGTAGAGGTATGCTCTAGAGAGAAGAGGAATGAAAGTCAGTAGAAGCAAGACAGAATACATGAGCGTGAATGAGAGGAAGGCAGATGCAACGGTGAAGATGGAAGGAGTAGAGGTAGTGAAAGTAGATGATTTTAAATGCCTGGGGTCAACCATCCAAAGCAATGTAAAATGCACAAGAGAAGTGAAGAAGAGAGTATGGGCAGGGTGGAGTGGGTGGAGATGAGTGCTGGGGTGATTTGTGACAGCTAAAGTGAAAGGAAAGATTTAGAAGGGCAGTGAGACCTGCTATGATGTATGGTTTGGAGACAGTGGCACTGACAAAAGACAGGAGGCAGAGCTGGAGGTGGCAAAGTTGAAGATGCTAAGATTTTCATTGGGAGTGACTAGGAGGGACAAGATTAGAAATGAGTATGTCAGAGGAACAGCTCTGGTTGAGCGGTTTGGAGACAAAGTAAGAGAGGCAAGACTGAGATGGTTTGGACATGTGCAGAGGAGGGATAGTGGAGATACTGGACAAAGGATGTTGAAGATGGAGCTGCCAGGCAGGAGGAAAAGAGGAAGACCACAGAGAAGATTGATGGATGTAGTGAAGGAGGACATGGAGAGGGTTGGTGTTACAGAGGAAGATGAAGGGATGGGGTGAGATGGAGGCAGATGATCCGCTGTGGCAACCCCTAAAGGGAGCAGCCAGAAGAAGAAGAAGAAGAAGAAGAAGAAGGAGAAGAAGAAGAAGACATTTTTCCACCTTTATTCTTGCAAACTTGTACCTAGTTTACATTTATACATTTGTACCTCATGCTAAATTGGTGAATACCTCCATCTCCCCTTGTTAAAACAGAGCAAATCAGCTGCCCACTACTGTACTGTACATAGATGTAAATTTGTATGGAAAAAATTAACAAATTTATCTCAAGAAGTGGCAAAATTATAGATCAAAAAAAGTACAAAATTTATTAGAGAAGTCACAAATTTTCAGGGGTAAAAGTTACAAATTTAACAGAAAAGTTAGAAACTTTGAAGAAAAACGTTTAAATATTGAAAGAAAAAAATCACAAACTGGTAAAAAAAAAAAAAAAAAGAAGCTACATTTCCCAGGTGAAAAAGTCAGGAATTGATTCAAATCTGCAGTTTTTGTTCTTGCAAATTTGCCTCATAAATTTGGAATTTTTTTTAATAAATTTTCAATTTATTTATTTATTTATTTTTACTTTTCCTTGTAAATTTGCACCTTTTTCTTTGTATTTTTTTAATCTTTTCCCTGTAAATTTATTTTTAACACATTTGTGACTTTTGTCTATATTTTCAACTTTTTTCAGAAATTTTCAACTTTTTCCTCATAAATTCATTACTTTTTTCTTGAAAATGTAGTTTTTCCTTATTCATGAATTTTTTTTCCTCCTGACTAATTTTAACATTTTTTTTCATAAATTTGGGACTCACTTATGCTAATTTAGTGACTTTTGTTAATTGTAAATTAGCATCTTTTGTCATTTTATTACATTCGTTCCTCCCAACCTCCACCATCCCACTTGTTAAAATGCATTTTTTAGCCGTCGCCACACTGCATGTTTCTGTTGTGTTTTGCAGTCAGAGACGCAAACCGATGATGTTCGTCGGTCCTGCTCAGAAGAGCGTGGAGTGAAGGTGCTGCAGTTTACGGAGCGACCCCCACGTCTGCAGACGGTTCCATACACTGCCTTCCATGTGACCATCGCTGAAGATGAATCTGAACACGGGCCGTCTGTCCTGAAATGAGTCAAATGTCTTTTGTGATGCGCTTACATCCCCCTGATCTGAGCATCTGTACAATCTGAGAGAAGATCAAATGTCGATGTGCTGAAGTTTCTTAATAAAGACCAGAACAGTCAGTGGGTGTCCTCCTTTTTTACTCCCGACAGTATGACACGAGTGTGGACTTCTTTTTAACTTTATTTCAGTTCAGGTCATTTTGTTCCTGATAACTGGCTACATTCCTCCTGGAAACTTTTATCTTTTTTTTCTCATAAATTTGCAGCTTTTCTCATAAATAAACATTTTTTTGTTGTAAATTTACCTTTTCTTGTGAATTTGCAACTTTTTTCATGTAAATTAGCAACTTTTGTCTCATTTACAACTTTTTCTCATTTATCTGTAACTTTTGTCATTTAAATTTGCAACTTTCTCATAAATTTGCAACTTTTTTCATTAATTTACAACTTTTATATTTAAAGTTGTCAACTTTTTTTTGTAAGTTTTCAACTTTTTCCTCATTAATTTTTCTCTCTCATCTCCCTCCTGACCTAAACCCCACAGAGAATCTATGGGGTTTAGGTCAGGAGAGTTTGCTGGCCAGTCAAGCACAGTGATACCGTGGCCATTAAACCAGGTTTTGGTGCTTTTGGCAGTGTGGGAGGGTGCCATGTTCTGCTGGAAAACAAAACTGTCACCACGGGTTGAGATGCCGTCTCGGCACTCAGCCCATGTTTTCCCTCATCCCTGCTTCCCATTGAGCAGCGTCTCAGCTGGCCCCCAGCTGGCAGCATTATGGACGGCTGGGGCCAATTAGTCTTCATCAGCTGGGGCGCTGCCAATGAGGATAAATAGGAGCAGCCCCGATGACTCGGGGCTGCGACATAAACACATTGCTAAGCTGAAGCCCCTTCGTCTGGTGTCAGCTTCTACTCCTCTTGCAGCATTCCTGTGTTTGTATCCCGCTGTGAGTATGTACGTCTTGTTACCCCCACGTCCGGTACGAGCTGCTTACCTCTGCGCTGTGCAACCTGTGAGTGTACCTCTGCATGAGTATCTGTGCTCTCCTCATCCCTTCCCCTTTACCCTGAATAAAATATCACGACTCACTGGCTTGCCCCTGGCTCTGATTGCCCGGCTCCCTAGAGCCGGATATGACAGTATGTCGCAGCCAGAAGAGTTGCCGGCGGCCGTGAGTCGCTGTGGAAACGTACCTTTCTGTCGGGGTGTCAGCGCTGCTAGCATGCCGTTCCCCAGGAGTCACTTCCGGCGCCAGGGCGACGAGCTGAGGTCCATCTCGGAGGCAGTCGACGGGACGCTCTTCACCCTGCACGACGCCTCCAACGCGAGACGCTGGCATCCGGGCCGTGCTGAGGAACTCCTGGACTGTCACCCTCACTCTCTGTACCATCTGGAGGACAGTGCCAGGATAGACGCTGCAGGTACACAGCGAGAGAAGCTCCACGGGGTGGATGGAAATCCCGGCAGGGAGTCGAAGTGGGCGACGTCTTTCCCCGCTTCGGAGTCCCGTTCCTGCCGCTATTCCTGTCCGGGAGTTCGCGCCAACCAGAGGACTTCCCCCGACCTGCGCCACGTCACTCGGGATTCCCTTCAAGGAGCCGCAGCTGACAGCAGTTATGTCCGGGGTCGAGTGGCTGTCGCGAGCTCTACTGTGTTTCCTGTCACCACCTTCAGGCATGTGGCGGCGGCAGTGAGATTGATGGTGAGGACTTCAGGGCTACGAAGCTTTCCCGTGCTCGACGCCTTCCTCGTCTCGATCTCTGATCTGGAGTGGCGAATCCTGGGTTTCCCCCTCGCTTCGTCCCCTGGAAGTAGTCGTCATCACATCGCCGAGTCACCTCTGCACGAACCTCGTCCGGATCCAGTTCTGGGTCATCGTCAGGACCGTTCCTCCCACGCAGCTGTCATCCCTTCGCCTCGTCAGTGTGGAGATTCTACAGCCTCGTCCCCTGAGCCTCGTTCCCCCGCTGTCATTCCTGGACATTCGGGCTGGCTCACCCCGGCTGTTTCCCCCTCCTCCTCGACGCGCTTCCTGACCGCTGTGTGTGCCTGGAATCCCGGCCTGGTGAGCTCTCTGCTGGAGACAACGCGAGCGACCCTCAGACGAATTCCCGGGGGGTCCTCCGTTATCGCCGGGCGGGGAGAGGAAGAAGCAGATTCCACTACAGCAGGCGATACTCAACCTCCAGGGGGCAGGCAAGTCATTGTTTTTTCACACCTGCTTAATGATTTGCTCTGTCACATCCCTGGAGGAGAGGTTCAGGGTTCGCAGCTCCCTGAACTCTCCCCACCTGCTGTAACCTGTATGCCTAATCCCGCATCCTCTGTGTCTCTCTCCGCCGAGCGGTCCCCGGCTCCGGGTCAACGTGGTGGGATATGGAGAGGGCCTGTGGTTCCGCAGCTACATTGCGGACGGAGGAGGGGGACTGACTGCTGCGTGGAGTCTACGCCGACGACTGAGCGTCCCCGGGTCTCCACGGAGGAGCGGTTCGGTCCGGCGGGACGAGATTCTTCTGGCTTCACGCCGAGTGGATCGTCGGCGGGGTCACCTGAGCTGGAGGGATCTCAAGCTGCGCTGACCATCGTGCTGGCTGCGGGGCCCGACGCGGCTAGATGGGAGCCTGACAACGACCTGACGACGGATCCTGGATCTTCGCAGTCCTGGACGGCGTCAGAACCCGAGATCAGGCGAGTGCTCTCCTTTCTTTTCTCTCTCTTTATCCCCGAGCACTTCAGCCTATCTCCAGGGGAGACGAGCCGGGTGCAGCCGTCCGCTACGTCTGAGCTCGTCTCGCCGGGTTCTGGCGCTGCCGGTGATCCTGATCCCGGTTCTGTTTTCTCTTCTGAGCCTTCTTCCAGGGTCACCGGCAAGGAGTTGCTGTTCCTCGTGGTGCTGGAGGGTCCGGGTTCAACGTTGGAGGTCGGTTCTGGTGCAGTATCCAACGTGGGTTCGCCCGAGACCCAGTCGGGGTCCAACGTGGGTTCGCCTGAGGCCCGATCGGGGTCCGACGTGGGTGCTGCCCCAGTATTGTCCAGGTCCGGTGAGGAGGTGGCCGTTTTCCTGCGGCCTGACGCCCGCCGCCCTCGTCATCGGCTCTCCCCTGAGCCTCTTCCACCGGGATCCGCTCTGATCCTTCGCCCGTCTCAACGGTCCTGGTGGTTGAGTGATGCGGGTCGACGACCCGACCCACAGAACTTTCGGTTCGGTGATCTGGTTCCCCCCACTGGTCTGTTTCCCTCTGGGCAGCCTGGTTCGGCTGCCGGTGGACTGGATTCCTGGGATCTGGGTCCAGAGTTCGCCGTCCGAACACTTCTCTTCCCCTGATTCGCCAGCTGGACAATAGGCGGGGAGATCTCCGGAGCCATCTCGGCCATTTTTGGACTCTGCCTGCCATTCACCTCGGGTGTCACCTTCTTTTATCGTTATTAAGGTCACTTGGGTGTAGTATTTTTGTCCTGTTGGTGGATTCGTATTTATAGTGCTGTGTTTTCCATCGCTCATGCCCAACATTTTACTTTTTGTGCCATGTTTTTAGTCCCGTTTTTGCATTGTAGAGTTATGCTTTGTTTTCCGTAACACCATGCTCTGCAGTTATCCATTTATTCCAGTCACTTTCATTTCTTTAGGTGACTGGGTATTTATATATTCGTGTGTGGGGTTTTTTTTTTGCCTGCACTCAGTATTTCTTTTTTGTCCTGTTTGTTCATTAGTCATGTGCCTTGTTTTTCGTAACACCATGCTCTGTAATTATCTATTTGTTCCAGTCACCCTCACTTTTCTTGGTGACTGTGTGTGTATGTACTTAAATTAGCGCTGTGTATAGGTTCCCTTTTATTTAACCGTACTCAGCATTTTTGCCCTGTACCTTTTTGGTGGTTCTCTTTTCCTTGCTCTGGGTCGCGCATGGTTGGTACTCTCTGGGTAGTATGTAACCGGCGTGCTGACCCAGTTCTTCTCCCCATCTGTACCTGGGTTAATTATTCTGTTTTGTCAGTATTGTATTTGGGTTTTTCTTTCCCGCTACCCTACATTGCCCCATTGGTGTTGTCCTTCCCTTGGCTTCTTCCCCTCCGGTCCGCCTTCCTTCCTCCCACCCTAGGTGGGGGGGGGAGGGGGGCTGGGATGTTCCTGGTCGTTCAGGAGCCCGACCTTGAGGGAGGGGCTCTGTCACCATGGGTTGAGATGCCGTCTCGGCACTCAGCCCATGTTTTCCCTCATCCCTGCTTCCCATTGAGCAGCGTCTCAGCTGGCCCCCAGCTGGCAGCATTATGGACAGCTGGGGCCAATTAGTCTTCATCAGCTGGGGCGCTGCCAATGAGGATAAATAGGAGCAGCCTCGATGACTCGGGGCTGCGACATAAACGCATTGCTAAGCTGAAGCCCCTTCGTCTGGTGTCAGCTTATACTCCTCTTGCAGCATTCCTGTGTTTGTATCCCGCTGTGAGTATGTACGTCTTGTTACCCCACGTCCGGTACGAGCTGCTTACCTCTGCGCTGTGCAACCTGTGAGTGTACGTCTGCATGAGTATCTGTGCTCTCCTCATCCCTTCCCCTTTACCCTGAATAAAATATCACGACTCACTGGCTTGCCCCTGGCTCTGATTGCCCGGCTCCCTAGAGCCGGATATGACAAAAACCAGCATCTCCACAAAGCTTGTGAGCAGAGGGAAGCATGAAGTGCTCTAAAATTTCCTGGGGTAGACAGCTGCACTGACTTTGGACTTTAAAAACAGTGGAAAAACAGCAGCAGATGACATGGCTCCCCAAATCATCACTGACTCTGGAAACTTCACAGACCTCAAGCAACTTGGATTCTGTGCCTCTCCACTCTTCCTCCAGACTCTGGGACCTTGATTTCCAAATGACAGGATTTGGCAACTGGTTTGGGGAACCATGTCATCTGTTGCTGTTTTTCCACTGTGTTTTTAAAGTCCCAAGTCAGTGCAGCCATCTACTGCTGGGAATTTTAGAAATTTTAAATTAATTGTCCCTGGATAAATAAAGTTGTTTGAACTGAATTGAACTTAATGTGATCTGCTGCTGTTGGTCTACTGTGTTTTTCAAGTCCAAAGTCAATGCAGTCGTCTACCAGGAAATTTTAGAGCACTTCATGCTTCCCTCTACTGACAAGCTTTATGGAGAAGCTGATTTCATTTTCCAGCAGGACTTGCCCCCCCCCCCCCACACACACACATACTGGCAAAAGTACCAAAACCTGGTTTAATGACCATGGTATTGTTAGATAGTTAAAGTGTAAGATGGACACACATTGCCAGGTGGCGCCTCCGCCCCGCACTATATAAAGGCGGGCTGGCCTTCTTATGCTCTCTGTTCTCGCCTAGAGCTTAGCCACACATCTACCAGTAGCTGTCAACGTAGTTGTCAGAGGGAGTGTTTAATAAAGCTGTTTTCCCAGTTACCTCGCCTCATCTGTCCAGCAGGTAAATTATAGACATAACAGGTATCATTGAGCTTGATTGGCCAGCAAACCCTCCTGACCTAAACCCCATAGAGAATCTGTTGTCAAGAGGAAGATGAGACACCAGACCCAACAATGCAGATGAGCTGAAGGCCCCCCCCCCCCATATTGACGCAATTCATGCAAAAGGAGCCCTGACCAAGTATTGAGTGTGTACGTGGACACACTTTTCAGTCAGCCAACAATTTTATGTAATACTGTATTTTTTTGGAGAAACTGAATTTAGGGTTTTCATGAGCTATAAGCCATAACCATCAGAATTAAAACAAAATAAACATTTGAAATATATCGCTCTGTGTAACCCAGCCACAAGGGGTGCACATGCCAGTGTCCTAGTGCCGGTCCCAATCTTGGGTCAGTGGGGAGGGTTGTGCCAGGAAGGTCATCTGACATAAAACCTTTGCCAAATCAAACATGCGGATCATGACGAAAGAGACTTTCATACCAGACTAGTCGAGGCCCGAGTTAACAATGACCGCCATCGGTGCTGTTAACCGGCAGGGTGACGGTGGAAACTGGACTACTGTTGGTCAAAGATCGAGGAGGAGGAGAGGGGGAAGGCGTGTGAGGAGGGAGAGAGGGAAAAGGAAAGGTGGAAGTGTGGAACTGAGAGAAGGGATGCTAATGTAAAATCTGTGCAAAGATTATTGGTCAGCCACTCATAAGTAATTTTCATGAAAACAAACAGAGAATACTGTTCTGTCTGTATATGGAGCCAAGGATGAGGAACTGAACACGTTTATTCAGGAGCCACAACGCATGCTCAGCCGCCAGGCAGAGGAGGTGGCCAAGAGAATCCCCACATTTAAACACAGTAAACTCCAAAATTCATCCATCCACCAAGCTATTCTGCTGCTGAACCAGATTTGGTGAATGGCCGAATACCATCAAGGCCACGGTCTAAACATGTGCTGTTCAGTCTGTCCTCACTGTTTAGTTTTTATGGCCTGTCCAGCTGGTGTGTATTGTGTAACCTGTGTGGGGAGCGTGAAATAAGGAGACTGAATTTATTTCTCAATTCAGGTTTAATGAAGATTTCACATCCCCAGCATATCTCAGAACAAGAAGAGAGTGAACTCCCCCAAAAACCCCACATTTATACATGGAACATCAGAGGCAAAATCACACATTGTTGCCAAACCCCCCATTGACAATAATTCTCCCCCCGAGTCCTTTCTTCGTCCGTCTGACCCAAGGAGGTCAGGAAGTCCTCTCACAGTCTTATCACGGCACCTCCACCTCCTGCTGTTATCCTCAGGAGGTCCAGACGTATTGTTCCATCCTAGACGTGAGGTCAAACAACACATGCAGTTCTAAGCATGTCACCCCCTGTGCTTATACATATGCAGTCAAAATATGTGAGCCACAACCTGTATGGTTGTCCAACCTGTTTGTTTTTCTGTGTTTGAAATTGGAGTGTCCTATGAACTGCAAAACAAATTTCAGTAATAACTGACAATAAAGTTGTATTGCATTGCATCGTATGTGTAATGTATGTGTAAGGAATCTATATAATATAGGAGTATCATTTTTTGAATTGAATTACTGGAATAAATCAACTTTTCCATGACATTCTATCTATCTATCTATCTATCTATTGTTCTGTTTATTCCCCCCCCCCCCGAAAAAAGTTAGAAAAGGTCCTACATATATGTGCATCATTTTTCCCACTGTACTTGAACGCGTATTGCGTAACAGTTCTGGAGAAGTGCAGCTCTGAGCGGAAGCAGCAGAACCCGAACGTGAGCCTTGGTCTGGGCTGCTGAAGAATGGCTCAGAAGAACAACAGGATCATTCTCGGTGAAACCCTGGAGGACCTGAGACCGGAGGATTTCGACAAGTTCTGCCACTATTTGATTCATTGCGAAGATAAGAAGGAGCCCATCAGACGCAGACGCGTGCAGGGCAGAAACTTCCTGGAGGTCGCAGACGCGGTGGTCTCTCATTACGCTGAAGACTCTCTGCCGGTGACTGTGAAGATCTTGGAGCAGATTGGGTGCAGGGAGGAAGCGAAGGAGCTGGGTGAGATGGATTTATGGGACTCTATAGGCGCTTCTTTTCTATACAGGAACTCTATAGGCTGAGCAGTGTGGAGTGGAGGAAACTCTCTTTATTGGTTTGATGGACCAAAACTTTAAGGAAACATTACACAGAAAAACTGTTTAAGCCAAAAATAGCAGCCTTTTCTGTGCGTAATTGGGAATTTATTAGTTTGGTGTTAGAAAAACACTAATTTCCTTTTCGTTGTAACTTTCACTTTCGTTTGCCCATATATGGACTTCCTTGATTTGGACAGTACTGTTTTTAGCGGGAATGCACATGCGGTCACAGAGCAGAACATCAGGACGTGTGCAGTAAAACACACAAAACACACAGTATTCAGTCACAGCAGCACACAGAGAGCTAATCTTATCACTCCACCCTGTATTCATTAACCGAAAACAGATGAATAAATAATTAAAGGCTCAGAACCCATTCTTCACTCGTGCGTGTTCTGACCCACACATCACTACAGTCATGGAAAAATGTATAAATGGACATTTGGTACAATTTAAAGGTGCAAAAATATGATACAAGTTTCCAAATGAAAAATGAACAAAGTTGCATGTTATTACAATTTAATTACATAGAGTAAAAATGTAACCAACATTCAAGTAAGTATTGCAAATTAACAGGAAAATAGTCGGAAATTTGAAAAAGAAAACTGGTGCAATTTTGCAAAAAAGTAACAGGTCTATGAGAAAAAATTTTCAAATTTATGAGAAAAAAGTTGTAAAATTGAAAAAAAAAACAACCTGCAAATCTACAAGAAAAAAGTCACACATTCCTGAGAAAAAAGTTGCAAATTTACAAGAAAAAAAAAAACACTCCACATATGTACAATAAAAAAGTTGCAAATCTATGAGAAAAAACTGCAATTTTGAAAAAAAAACTATGAAGAAAAAAGTCACAAATTTATGAGATAAAAAGTTGCAAATTTATTAAAAAAGGTTACATTTCTAAGAAAAAAGATGCAAATAAAAACAGCTGCAAATTTACAAGAAAAAAGCTGCAAATTTGCAATGAAAAAGTTGCAAATTTACAGGAATAAATTGCAAATTCACTAGAAAAAGAGTTACAATTTTGCAAAAAAAGTCACAAATCTATGAGCAAAAAATAACAAATTCATGAGAAAAAGCTGCAACTTTACAACAAATCGTTGCAATATTGCACAAAACATCAAATCTATGGGGCTGGGGCTGCACGGTGGCGCAGTGGTTAGCACTGTGGCAGCATAGTTTTACCCTCGGCCGGGGGAGCGCGGGGACCGTGAGATCGTGGGTTCGATCCCTGCCGCCGGCCAACAGTGATCTGTGTGGAGTTTGCATGTTCTCCCCGTGTTTGCGTGGGTTTACTCCGGGATTTCTCCGGTTTCCTCCCACATGCCAAAAACATGCAGGTTAGGGAGTTAAGGGGCGCTTGCGCACGCAGCGACCGGCAGCTGGTGGCTTGTCACCAGACTGCAAAACAAATCTACCTACGGGTACAAAATAAGTAATAAAAAAAAAAAAATCTATGAGGAAAATGTTGCAGATTTATAAGAATTTTTTGTCATAAAATTGATGCTTCAAAATTATGTTTTTTAGTTCTGTAACATGTTGCAGAACTTATGATGACATTGGGGGGACATTTCTCTCCTATTTCCAGGTTGGGGGGGGTGGATGTCCCTCCATATCCCCTTCTTGATTTGCACTGATGGATGGGGATGGGGGATGGCAGTTTAACAAGGGGTTGATATTGGGTCATTTGCCTGAGAGAAAGGAGCATCCCATCCACATGGAGAGAAGCCAGAGTAGTAGTATTGTTTATAAGAAAGGTGACAGGAGAGACTTTAAGAACAATCGCCTGATCTGCCTCCTTTCAAACCTTTACAAGCTATTTACCAAAATCATCATTTTAAGAATTGAGTTTTAGACGAAAACCAACTGAAAGAGCAAGCCGGATTCTGCAGCCGATACTCCCCCATCATATCCTTTCAGTTAACCAACTAAAAGAGAAGTGCAAAGAACACAATAAGCCTCTCTAGGAGAAAGCCTTCAACTCAATGGAAACAGATTCCATCCTAAGGGCATTAATGTCACAGGGCATACCATCAGTCTACCTCAAGTTGCTAAGGGACATCTATGCCGAAAGTTCCATCTGGGTAGAGCTTCATAAAGAGAGTGAGAAGATGAAGATAAAAAGAGTCCGCCAAGGTGACACCATATCACCCAAGGTATTTACTGCTGTCCAGAAATCTTCAGAAAGCTAGAATGGTCAGGAAAAAGGCTTAACCTCAATGGTGAAATGCTGTCACATCTTAGAGTAGTAGATGATGTTATCTTTGCTGAGAATACCAGATAATTACATCAAATGCTACAAGAACTAGCAGACAAGAATACACCTATCTTGGATAGTTGTTTAGCCTGTATGGCAACAGCCTGGAGAAAGAAGTAGACAGAAGGACAACAGCAGGATGGGCTGCTTTTCCACAGCACAGAGATCTACTGAAAGGAACAATCCCACTCTGCCTGAAATGGAAAATGCATCATTTATGTATCCTACCTGTCATCTCACACGCATGCGAGACTTGGTCACTAAGCCACAAGCTACAAGCATAGCTAGCAATAGCGCAGAGAGGCATGGAATGGAAGAATCAGAATCAGAATCAGAATCAGGTTTATTGCCATTGTTCATGTAGTACACAAACTAGGAATTTGTCTCGGTACAATGCTGCAACATTAAACATGATAAGATAAGAGAAATAAACTATACATGTAATAAAGTGTAGGATAAGATTAAGTGATACTGGTCAACAGTTAAAATATATATTAGCCAGCAGCAGATACTGTGGAGAACTACTGTATATAGTGCAGTCGGTAATGCAGGAAGAAAACAGTGATGATTGACATGAGTCTGGTTGAGCTGCTGTACATGGTGCACGAGAGTCAATAAGTCACTTAGTGTTCAGCAGTCTAATGGCAGAGGGGAAGAAGCTGTTCATGTGACGGGAGGTTTTAGTCTGGATGGACCGAAGTCTTCTACCAGAGGGGAGGGGGGCAAACAGTACGTGACCAGGGTGTGAGGGATCGGCTATGATCCGGCCAGCACGCCTCCGGGTCCTGGAGATGTACAGATCCTGGAGAGATGGGAGCTTGCAGCCGATCACCTTCTCAGCAGTGCGCACGACGCGCTGCAGCCTTAGTCTGTCCCTGGCAGTGGCTCCTGCGTACCACACGGTTATGGAGGTGGTGAGGATGGACTCGATGATGACTGTGTAGAACTGCACTAACATCTTGGTGGGTAGCTTGAGCTTCCTCAGCTGCCGCAGGAAGAACATCCTCTGCTGGGCTTTTTTGATGAGTGAGCTGATGGTCAGCTCCCATTTGAGGTCCCTGGTGATGGTAGTGCCTAGGAAGCGGAAGGAATCAGCAGTGGTGATGGGAGAGCCTGAGAGGGTGAGGGGGGGGCAGAGGAGTAGTGACTTTCCTGAAGTCTACAATCATCTCCACTGTCTTCAGAGCGTTCAGCTGCAGGTTGTTATTGCTGCACCAGGACGCCAGCTGGGCCACCTCTCTCCTGTAGGCGGACTCGTCGCCGTTGGAGATGAGCCCGATGAGGGTGGTGTCGTCCGCAAACTTGATCAACTTGACAGACTGGTGGCTGGAGGTGCAGGAGTTGGTGTAAAGGGAGAAGAGTAGGGGGGAAAGTACACAGCCCTTGGGTGATCCGGTGCTGATGCTAGTATAGTCTGAGACAGTCTTTCCCAGCCGCACATGCTGCCTCCGGTCCGTCAGGAAGTCGATGATCCACCTGCAGAGGGAGTCAGGCACGTTGAGCAGGGACAGCTTGTCCCGGAGCAGAGCGGGGCGGATGGTGTTGAATGCGGAGCTGAAGTCCACAAACAGGATCCTGGCGTAGGTTCCCGGGGAGTCCAGGTGCTGCAGGATGGAGTGGAGGGCCAGGTTGACTGCATCGTCTACAGACCTGTTGGCTCGGTAGGCAAACTGCAGCGGGTCCAGGAGAGGGGTGGTGATGGACTTGAGGTGGGACAGGACCAGGCGCTCAAAGGACTTCATGACTACAGAGGTGAGCGCTACAGGTCTGTAGTCATTAAGTCCAGTGATCCGTGGCTTCTTGGGGACAGGGATGATGGTGGAGGATTTGAGGCAGGACGGCACGTGGCATAACTTAAGGGAGGTGTTAAAAATGTCTGTGAATACAGGAGCCAGCTGTTTCGCACAGAGTCTCAGGGTGGAGGGAGACACGCCGTCTGGGCCGGGGGCCTTGCGCGGGTTCAGTCTGGAGAACTGTTTGAGCACATCCTGCTCACTGATGATAAGGGGAGGGGGGGAGGAGGGGGGGGTGCCTTAAATGAAGTAGGGAATGTGGAGGCTGTGGAGCTGGAGGGAGGGGGGGAGTTGGACACAGATGACGAGGTGTCAAAACGGGCATAGTGTTGGGACAGTCTTTGACAAAGGGCTTTGTCATCCTGACCTTTAGGAGCCTTAGGTCGATAGTTGGTGATTTGCCTCAGTCCTCTCCACACGGAAGCCGAATCATTAGCAGTGAACTGCTGCTGGAGTCTCTCTGAGTATAGAGATTTAGCCCTCTTCAGCTCTCTGTTAAACCGGTATTTAACCTCCCTGTAGCAGTCCCTGTCTCCACTTTTCAGCGCTGCTTCCTTCTCCTTCCTGATCTGTCTGAGCTTAGCTGTGAACCAGGGTTTGTCATTAGAGTAACTCACCCTGGTGCGTGATGGAAGAATGTTCTCTTCACAAAAGTGGATATATGAGTTCACAGTGTCCGTGTACTCATCCAGATCATGCGTGGCTCCTTTAAGCATGCCCCAGTCAGATATTTCCATGCACGTTTCCAGCTTCTCCTCAGCAGGAAGATGCTGAATATCACCTTGGAAGATAATAAGACCAATGTGTGGCTAAGGAATCCAACAAAAGTGAAGGCCATTACAAAGGCGGTTAAGATGAGGAAGTGAATATGGGCCGGCCATGTTGGTAGGATGAAAGGGAAGAGATGGACCAGGCAACTTACAGAATGGAGGCCATGGAGGGGCAGGAGAACTAGAGGAAGACAGCCAAAAAGATGGAGAGAGGAGATAGGTGAATTCATGAGAACATCAAGTTGGTACAAGGAAACAGCAGATCGACGCAGATGGAAAATGCATGCTGACGCCTTCGTCCAGCAGTGGACATTGACAGCTGCATCAGAAGAAGAAGAAGATTGGGTCATTTTGTTAACAAGGGGGATAGTACTGGTGCGTCTAAATATTTGGTGTGAATTTTAGGTTTTGCTGCAAACGATCTAAAGCTACCACACGTGTTTGCCACTCAGTGCTTGGTAACTATGGTAACTGCCATCAGTTCTGTTCCATGCATTCCCTCTGTACAGTAACCAGCAGCAGCAGTTTCCAACCTTTTTCCATCATGGGTACAGATGTATAAGACAAAGTCTTAAATTTACATGACAAAAACTACAAATTTGTTATAAGATAAGATAAGACGCCCACACAGTGCTACCACTGCGCCACCGAGCTGCCCATTCGAAACATTGATGAAAATGTTTGCAAATGTTACAAATTTGTTGTATAGTCCGCGGACCTCAGAGGGTTTTAAAGAACGTATTTGAATATTGTTTTAATTGTGATTTCTTTTGCATTTTGCCTTCACTGTAATCTAACAGTCTTGTTTCTTTTTTTTTTTTTTTTACAGAAAAGATAATGGCTAGAGCCTCCTCCAGTGGCTGTAAGTAATAAGTAGTAGTATTGCCATGTTTTTTTTATATTAAGAGATATTATTATATATTGCAGTCAGTGGGCCTCATGCAGCGTCATTCTCTTAATTTTCTCATACTTTTATTAAAAGAAAGAATGAGAGCCAAAATCAACAGCAACAGATGTTCTTAACCAGCCCAATCTGATGTTACCGGGGTAAACTTAATCCCGTTTAATTCTAAATTTGGCTGATTTTTTTGTAATTAGTGCATGCCTCCAAAGCACCATATTAAGGGCAGGTGGTGGTGTTAAAGGCCTTGGTTATATTGCCTATATCAATGTTTTTGAACAAATTGATAAACTTTATTGCTTTTTTGCAAATATTCACTCATTTTGAATTTGATTCCTACAACACATTCCTAAAAAGCTGGGACAGGGTCATGTTTACCACTGAGCTACATCACCTTTCCTTTTAACATGATTGATTGATTGATTGATTATTTATTTATGTCCTGCACCAATGGTGACCAGCCCTTATGGGCTTACAAGACACTATAACACCAACGACACTGATGGCAACAAATCCACATATACAGTTCATCAAATTTGAAAAGAAAAAATAAAAATAAGGAAAGATACATTGAGTGACATTAATTAACACATCACGTAAAAGAAACATCGAAGTTGGACACAGAGTAGACTGCCTCAGGTGCCATGCCTCTTCTGTAAATCCTGCCAGAGCTAAAGTCTCAATATTGAACAGCCAGCTCAGCATATCAGCATCAGACGACCAAAACAAGTCAGGGTTCTTCACTTGGATCTTCTCATACAGATGGTTCCTAAGATTATTATACAAAGGACAATAAAATAGAAAATGAAATTCATCTTCAGCTACCCCGAGATCACACAGTTGTTCTGTCATGCAGCAAATCATCCTTTATTATAGAGAACAGAACTATTTATACACAAGGGCCGTACCCGCCTGATGTCACGCCAGGAGGGGGTACGGCAGCACATACACACTACCACACTCACTACACCACACTTCCCCTCCCCCTTACAAAAGTGCAAATCACACACACAATTGAGACCCTCCCCAATTTAGGACCCGAATCAGGCACTAAAAAAAACAGGGAATAATGAACTATAATAAAATAGCCTATCACGTTTGCACAAAAATAAATCAAATTGGACCATGTATCTAAAAATAAGTAAAATAATCCAAATCATACATACTCACATTCATACCAGCAGAGTATATACAGTGGGGAAAAAAAGTATTTAGTCAGCCACCAATTGTGCAAGTTCTCCCACTTAAAAGATGAGAGAGGTCTCCAATTTTCATCATAGGTATACCTCAACTACGAGAGACAAAATGAGAAAAAAAAAATCCAGAAAATCACATTGAAGGATTTTTAATGAATTAATTGGTAAATTCCTCGGTAAAATAAGTATTTGGTCAATAACAAAAGTTCATCTCAATACTTTGTTATATACCCTTTGTTGGCAATGACAGAGGTCAAACGTTTTCTGTAAGTCTTCACAAGGTTTCCACACACTGTTGCTGGTATTTTGGCCCCTTCCTCCATGCAGATCTCCTCGCTGGGCAACACGGACTTCAAAGATTTTCTATGGGGTTGAGATGTGGAGACTGGCTAGGCCACTCCCTGACCTTGAAATGCTTCTTACGAAGCCACTTCTTCGTTGCCCGGGCAGTGTGTTTGGGATCATTGTTATGCTGAAAGACCCAGCCACGTTTCATCTTCAATGCCCTTGCTGATGGAAGAGGTTTTCACTCAAAATCTCATAATACATGGCCCCATTCATTCTTTCCTTTACACGGATCAGTCGTCCTGGTCCCTTTGCAGAAAAACAGCCCCAAAGTATGATTTTTTCACCCCCATGCTTCACAGTAGGCATGGTGTTCTTTCTCTTCCAAACACGACAAGTTGAGTTTTTACCAAAAAGTTCTATTTTGGTTTCATCTGACCATATGACATTCTCCCAATCCTCTTCTGGATCATCCAAATGCTCTCTAGCAAACTTCAGAGAGGCCTGGACCTGTACTGGCTTAAGCAGGGGGACAAGTCTGGCACTGCAGGATTTGAGTCCCTGGCGGCATAGTGTGTTACTGATGTAGCCTTTGTTACTTTGATCCCAGCTCTCTGCAGGTCATTCACTAGGTCCTCCCATGTGGTTCTGGGATTTTTGCTCACCGTTCTCGTGATCATTTTGACCTCACGCTGTGAGATCTTGCGTGGAGCCCCAGATCGAGGGAGATTATCTGTGGTCTTGTATGTCTTCCATTTTCTAATAATTGCTCCCACAGTTGATTTCTTCACACCAAGCTGCTTACCTATTGCAGATTCAGTCTTCCCAGCCTGGTGCAGGTCTACAATTTTGTTTCTGGTGTCCTTTGACAGCTCTTTGGTCTTGGCCATAGTGGAGTTTGGAGTCTGACTGTTTGAGGTTGTGGACAGGTGTCTTTTATACTGGTAACGAGTTCAAACAGGTACCATTAATACAGGTAACGAGTGGAGGACAGAGGAGCCTCTTAAAGAAGAAGTTACATGTCTGTGAGAGCCAGAAATCTTGCTTGTTTGTAGGTGACCAAATACTTATTTTTTTACCAAGGAATTTACCAATTAATTCATTAAAAATCCTTCAGTGTGATTTTCTGGATTTTTTTTTTCTCATTTTGTCTCTCATAGTTGAGGTATACCTATGATGAAAATTGGAGACCTGTCTCATCTTTTAAGTGGGTGAACTTGCACAACTGGTGGCTGACTAAATACTTTTTTGCCCCACTGTGTATATACAGTTAGGCCCAAAAATATTTGGACAGTGACACAAGTTTTGTTATTTTAGCTGTCTATGAAAACATTCAGGATACAATTATATAATCTATATGGGCTTAAAGTGCAGACTCTCAGCTGTAATTTGAGAGTATTCACATCCAAATTGGAGCAAGGGTTTAGGAATTACAGCTCTTTAATACGTAGCCGCCTCTTTTTCAAAGGACCAAAAGTAATTGGACAATTGACTCAGAAGGCTGCAAAAAATAAATAAATAACAAGGCTGCATGGCTCTTCCCTCGGTTAACCTGTCATCAATTAAGCAGTTAAAAGGTCTGGAGTTGATTCCAGGTGTGGCGTTTGCATTTGGAAGCTGTTGCTGTGAACACACAACATGTGGTCAAAGGAGCTCTCAATGGAGGTGAAACAGACCATCCTGAGGCTGAAAAAAAAGAAATCCATCAGAGAGATAGCAGAAATGTTAGGAGTGGCCAAATCAACAGTTTGGTACATTCTGAGAAAAAAGAGTGCACTGGTGAGCTTGGGAACTCAAAAAGGCCTGGACATCCGATCGCAGAATCCTTTCCATGGTGAAGAACAACCCCCTCACAACATCCACTCAAATGAAGAACACTCTCCAGGAAGTAGGTGTATCAGTATCTAAGTCTACCATAAAGAGAAGACTTCATGAGAGTAGATACAAAGGATTGACCACAAGGTGCAAACCATTAATCAGCCTCAAAAATAGAAAGGCCAGAATTGACTTTGTCAAAAAGCACCTGAAGAAGCCAGCCCAGTTCTGGAACAGCATTCTTTGGACAGATGAGACTAAGATCAACCTGTATCAGAATGATGGGAAGAAGAAAGTTTGGAGAAGAATTGAAACAGCTCATGATCCAAAGAACACCACATCTTCTGTAAAACATGGTGGAGGCAGTGTGATGCATGGGCATGCATGGCTTCCAATGGCACTGGGTCACTTGTGTTTATTGATGATGTGACAAAAGACAGAAGCAGCCGGATGAATTCTGAAGTGTATAGGGATATACTTTCTGCTCAGATTCAGCCAAATGCAGCAAAGTTGATTGGCTGGCGCTTCACAGTATAGATGGACAATGATCCAAAACATACTGCAAAAGCAACCCAAGAGTTTTTTAAAACAAAGAAGTGGAATATTCTGCAATGGCCGAGTCAATCACCAGATCTCAACCCAATCGAGCATGCATTTCACTTGCTCAAGACAAAACTTAAGGCAGAAAGACCCACAAACAAGCAACAACTGAAGACAGCTGCAGTAAAGGCCTGGCAAAGCATCACAAAGGAGGAAACCCAGCGTTTGGTGATGTTCATGGGTTCCAGACTTCAGGCAGTCATTGCCTGCAAAGGATTCTCAACAAAATATTGAAAAGTAACATTTTACTTAGGGTTATGTTTATTTGTCCAATTACTTTTGAGCCCCTGAAATGAGGAGCGTTTGTATAAAAATAGCTACAATTCCTACATATTTAATCATATATTTTTGTTCAACCCCTTGAATTAAACCTTAAAGTCTGCACTTCAATTCCGTTGTAGTTGATTCATTTCAAATCCAATGTGGTGGCATGCAGAGCCCAAATCATGAAGATTGTGTCACTGTCCAAATATTTCTGGGCCTAACTGTATATACTGTATACGTACATACTGTATATACGTATATATATATACAGTCACAGGGGTAAAACCGACCCGGAGGCCCAGGACAGCCCCAAACTATCCACTCCCCTGGCCACAGATAAGACCGGCTTGGAGGCCCCGGGCAGTCCTATGATGCCTGACATCATAGGATCATCATAGGACATCAGGCAGACATCATAGGCCGTCCTATGATGTCCTATGATTGTGACAGACAGACAGACACACAGAGCTTTCTTATATTTATAGAGTGATTAATAGTCAAGCTCCATTTACTGCACCATAAACTCAAAATATTCACCATTTCTTGTAAATTGTTCTCTCTGCAATCAGCACAATATCATCTACGTACATCAAAACACTTAACTTCATGTTATCAGTCAATATACCCAGGTTTGGCTGCTTAACTTCTTGGGCCAAATCATTTACATCAAGAGCAAATAATGTAGGGGAGAGTACATCTCCTTGCTTCACTCCAAATGGAGTCAAAAACTACCCAGTCCTAAAATTATTTACTTGTAAACAAGAAATAGGATCTTTGTGCAAGGTACTGATAGCATTATAAAATTTACCATCAACACTAGCACATAGTAGTTTATATTTTAGAAGGTCTCTCTCAATCCAATCAAAAGCTTTCTGAAATTCAGTAAAGCAAGCAAATTTGTTTTTCCCTTGTAGGAGCCTCACTCACACCACTGAGGATATAACATAAATATGATCAATACAGGCCCTACCTTTTCTGAAACCATTCTGCTCATCCACCAGTAATCCATTCAGCATTAATGGCGCCTTCACAGATGTGCAAGTTATCTATGCCATGGGTACTAACACATCCCCATACCGTCACGGATGCTGGTTTTGAAGTTACAGTAACATTGATAACAATCTGGATGGTCCTTTTCCTCTGTAGCCTGGAGGACACGGCATCCATGATTTCCGAAAACAGTTTGAAATGTGGAATTGTCAGATCACAGCACACTTTTCCATGTTGCGTCAGTCCATCTCAGATCAGCTTGGGTCCAGAGCAACTGGGGGCGTTTCTGGGTGTTGTTGATACATGGTTTTGGCTTTGCATGGCAGAGTTTTAATTTGCACTTGTAGACGTAGCAACGAACTGTGTTAACTGACAATGGTTTTCTGAAGTTATAGAAATAATTTCTTTTCTACCAGACAGTGAATAAGGTTGTTTTTACCTTATTTCCTGAGCCCACTTGGTAATATTCTTTACAGAATGACATCATGTTGGTTTTCAGTCTTGTGGCTTACGTGCAGAAATTTCTCGTTTCTCGTAATCGTTTGATGATATTATGGACTGCAGATTATGAAATCCACAAATTCCTCACAATTGTGCATTGAGAAATGTTCTTAAACTGTTGGACTATTTGCCCACGATATTGTTCACAAAATGATGAATCTCACCCCATCCTTGTTTGTGAACGACTGAGTCTTTCGGGGATGCTCCTTTCATACCCAGTCATGACACACTGGTTTCCAATTAACTTGTTTGCCTGTAGATTGTTCCAGAAATGTGTTTTTAGAGCATTCTTCAACTTTTCCAGCTTTTGTTGCTCCTGTCCCAGCTTCTTTGGAATGTGTTACATTCACCAAATTCAAAATGTGTATTCAATCGAATATAGGTTGAAAGGGATTTTGAAATCATTGTATTCTGTTTTTATTTACGTTTTACATAACGTTCCAACTTCACTGAAATTGGAGTTGTGCTTCTTAATTGGTCCAAAAAATTAAAAATAATTTGTCATTGTTGTGCTGCATAGGCTCTGTAGATCCACAAAAACAAAGAATAAACCAAATAAAAGTGTTTCTCAGCAGTGAGTTTAGATCATCTCTAAATTTGCCCCCTTTTTTTGTTTCAGCTGCAGGAATCTCAGCAGGAGCAGAGCTGACAAATGCAGTAGAAGGCGGTAGGTGAACACTAACCATAAGTCACTTCCTACCTGAAAACGGCTCTGGCTGTGGTTTTTGACTCCTGGGAAACTTTAATGTGGCTACCATGGTAGGACCAGAAGGCAAAACAGTAATTGCAGCACAAGTGTTTATTGAGTCCTCAGTGAGGAAAGTGAAGAAAGATAAGATATATTCAACAGGAAAAAAGACTTTTTCCTGCATTTAAAAAAAAACAAAAAACGAATTCGTTTTCATTAGTCTGTCAGTGACAAATCTCTTTGCATGTGGAACAGTAAGCCGAGTGGAAGAGGATGATGTGTTGATGGGTAGAAGATCAGGGCGGTAGGAAGGAGAGAGACTGTTGAAAAACTTGAAATTAAGGAGTTGGATCTTACAGTCAAGGCAATAATTGCAGGATATATGGAGCGGAATTCTGGACCAGTTGTAGTTTGTATGGACTCTTAGAGGGAGACCAGAGAGGAGGAGGTTGTGGTAATCAAGGCGAAAGGTAACCAAAACGTGGTTAACCTCACTATGTTACTGGATGAGAGTGAACAGCAGAGATGATTGTGATTTTCGTGGTGGGGATATGCAGAGTGGGTGGTGTTGTTAATGCTTAATGCAAATAATAGTGTGCTGCTGACCTGTGCGGAGGGAGAGACAGATGTATTGTCAATCATAAAAGAGAAACTGTTATACTAATAATGTACACTACCGTTCAAAAGTTTGGGGTCACTTAGAAATTTCCTTATTTTTGAAAGAAAAGCACTTTTTTTCAATGAAGATGACTTTAAACTAATCAGAAATACACTCTATACATTGCTAATGTGGTAAATGACTATTATAGCTGCAAATGTCTGGTTTTTGGTGCAATATCTACATAGGTGTATAGAGGGCCCATTTCCAGCAACTATCACTCCAGTGTTCTAATGGTACAATGTGTTTGCTCATTGTGTCAGAAGGCTAATGGATGATTAGAAAACCCTTGTGCAATCATGTTAGGTCTGCAATGCTGTAATTGCTGCAAATGGAGGATTCTTTGATGAAAGCAAAGTTTGAAGGAAAAAATTATTTCAAATACAAATCATTATTTCTAACCTTGTCAATGTCTTGACTATATTTTCTATTCATTTTACAACTCAAGGTGGTAAATAAGTGTGACTTTTCATGGAAAACACAAAATAATTGTCTGGGTGACCCCAAACTTTTGAACGGTAGTGTATGTATTAAATAATTAATGTACGTGTAGACTTGTAACCAATGAGGACAATCTGGTTGCCAACCGCCAATCAAATGTAAAAGAAGAAGAAGAAGAGAAAGTTACATGAAAAGAAGAATTTCATGAAGAAAGACATTCAATCAGGCAGGCAGGAAGAAGGGAAGAGGAGGGTTTGGTAGTTATATACATAGAACTGGGTGTCATCAGCATAGCAGTGGAAATTGATGTAGTATTTGCAGAACATATGACAAAGAGGAGGTAGACGAATAATGAAAAGAAGTGGTCCCAGAACAGAGCCTTGAGGAACACTGGTGGCCACTGGAAAAACCTGACCAATGGAGGGAAAGCCACACAGATTTTCCAGCAGAAGTGGCAATTCTGTACAGTTAATGTGGTGTCAATTGTAAAAGAGAAACTGTTAAATTTTCTACATGAAGACTTGGAATCAATGAGGAGAACCTCTGTTATTTTCACTCTTCAGTTTGAGAAAGTTACATGAAAAGCAAAAGTTAATTTCAGAGGGACATTCAGTGAGGCAGGCAGGAAGAAGGCAAGAGGAGGGTTTGGTAGATATGTATGTAGTACTGGGTGTCAACAGCATAGCGGTGAAAACTGATGTTGAATTTGCAAAAGAGGAGGTAGATAAATAATGAAAAGAAGGGGTCCCAAAACAGAGCCTTGAGAAACATTGGTGAAAAAACCTCATATATTTTCCAACAAAAGTGGCAAGTTTAATAGAAAAAAGGTTGCATAGTATGTATGAAAAAAGTTGCCCATTTATTGCTACCAATCTGGTGACAAATCTACCTTAAACCAAGTTGCAAACTTATGTGGAAAAATACAGTGAATGTACAACAAATATGGACAGGTCAAGTTTTTCCTATAACTTAGCTATAGTCCTTTATTTTCAGGCTAACACGTGTTTTTGGCTCCAATAAAAAAATTTTGCAGCTTAAAATTGACCAAAATGGCTGTTTTCACTGGATGTGGTGTTGCTCATCCAGCAGTAAAACTGGTACATTTTCAGGACAGCAGAATCAGGGAATATTAACAATGTTCCCTGACTTATGAAGATCAGCAGACTTCTGAATTAATACTAGCACTGCAACGATAAGCCAAATAATCAGCTATTTGATCAGCAGAAAATTGATTGACAAGTTTGATAATGAACTAATCACTGATGTATTCCATTTTCACCAATTTCCAAAAACACATTTCAGAGGAAAATTAATTTTTATATTGATGTCACTTTTAATCGCAATTAACAGCATTTGACCACGATTAATCACATCATGTGAGTTAATCGCACTAAATGCATGAAGTGTGATGAGGCATCATGTGATTAATTGCGATTAATTAGATTAATCACGATTAAAGTGGCACTACTATTTTATTCATTTTCTATTTAACCTTTATTTTACCAGGGATAAACCAATTGAGGTGGGGACCTCAACTCAGGTGCCCTGGCCAAGATGGCAGCACTTGTAAAAACAACCAATTACAAAATGACACCAGAGGATAAAAATAAAAAATGAGTAAATACATAATAATAATAATAAATACACTGATTTATTTTCTTTTTTATCTTTTTATATAGAAAACAATTTATTGTCTGCTTTCATGTACAACCAAATGAATCTCTTTTTCCATCAGGAAGCGACTTTGTGGACAAACGTAGAGCCCAGCTGATCCAGAGAGTGACCAATGTGATGCAAATTTTGGACGAGCTTTTAGACCGCAGAGTTCTCACGCACGAGAATTACAGCGAGATCAAAGCAAAATCTACTAACCAGGAAAGGATGAGGGCAATCTACCATGGTCCACTGACTGCCGGAGGGAGAAGGGCCAAAGATGTCTTCTACGAGTGCCTTAAAAAGCTGGAGCCGTTTCTCGTTGAGGACCTCAGTGGAAAGTGAACGTGGGTTTGGATCACACATACAGGTGCATATGAGAAAATTAGGATATTGTGAAAAGTTTTTCTGATTTTCACGAGCTACAATATAAACAACTATCATCAGAATTCCTCCCTTCCCCCCAAAAATAAAGTTTTAGATATTTCATTTTACCTGTAAAGATATACGTACACAGAAATACATTGTCAAGCTCTAAATCTCATTGTCGACCTCTAAAGATATAGAAATAAATTACATAAAAGGAGGTTTCCCACCGTAATCTAATTTTTAGCTCATTCATATGTCCAGCCACTTTTCATGGGAATTGCTGCTCCTCCTAGGCCAGGGGTTGGCAACCTGTCCAACACAAAGAGCCACTTTGAGTGATTTTTGTATGAAAAAAGTCTGCATGGAGCCAGAAAAATATCAGATCCTAAAAAGTGCAGTAAAACGGCAGAGTTACAATGACAATCTGTCCTGAAAACATCACGATTCAGAGTTTTGGCTTATAAATTTACAGCTTTTTTATTGTAAATTTGTGACCTTTTTCTCACAGAATTGCTACTTTCGCTGGTACTTTTTAATTATTTGGAAAAAGTTTGTCTTTTTTGTGCAAAAATGTGTGGGTGTTTTCCTCTTTAAACTGTAACTTTTTTTTTCCAAAACTTGTTTTTGACATAAATATGTTTTGCTTTTTGCTAAATGTGCCATATTTTTCTTTGCAAATTTAAAACATTTATTGAGTAAAACTGACTTTTTCCATGTAAATTTTTGACATTTTTCCCAACAAAGTTATGTTTTTTTTTCATAAATTTTGATATTTTTTTGGCATAGTCTTCTGCTTTTCTCATAACATTGTTACCCATTTGAGGTAAAAATGCTGCCTTTCATATACATTTGCAACCATTTTCTAATAAAACAGTTGCTTTTTAGGAAAATTTGTGACTTTTTTCATTTTCCTTTGTAGATTTATTACCCTTCATGTGTAAAACGGCAGCATTTCTTAAATAAATTTCTTACATTTTCTCATAAAACTCCAACTATTTCCAGTAAATTTGTGACTTTTTTCTTGCAAATTTATGAGTATGTTTTCCTCAGAAAATTACTAAATAATTTTTAGGTTCTCTAATTTTCTACTTTTTATGATGTTTTTCTCATGAATGTTCTTGTAAATTTATGAGTTTTTTGTCAAGGACTCAGGGAGCCACTAGCAATGGCAGGGGTCTGCAACCTGTGACTCTGGGACCACATCCCACTCTGGGACCACATCTATCTAGCTAGCTAGCTAGATAGATAGATGTACAGACGTGGACAAAATTGTTGGTACCCCTCTGCTGATGAAAGAAAAACCCACAATGGTCACAGAAATAACTTGAATCTGAAAAAACTGCATGGTGACAAGCCACAAAGCTTCTTTTTATTTATTACCACTTTTGTCAGATTCAAGTTATTTCTGTGACCATTGTGGGTTTTTCTTTCATTAACAGAGAAGTACCAACAATTTTTTCCACATCTGTATTTTATTGATCGCAAACTGGGAAATTACAGTGTAACAGCAGCATGACAGTAGACAACCAAACAAGAGAAACACGAAACTTCCGGTTATGGCCGCCACGTAGGAGGACGTGCTTCACTCTACTCAGCTCTTAAAAATAAAAAAATCGGCAAATAACCCTCTCAATTGGAACAAAACCTATCCCAGCGTTTGGGCAAGGACATGCCGGTAAAGCCTAAGGCTGGGAAATCAGGTGGAGGAAAAACTGAACCGCCGAAACAGTCCAAGTTAACGGACTTTCACATCCGTGATGAAGCAGAAAAATCCCCAGATATGGCGGAGCAAGCTAGTGGAGGAACGGTGACTGCTGGCGACGGCACAGGTGCGGTGCTCGCTGCCATTGGTTCAATGAGAGCAGACTTCTCTACTAAGTTTGATGGGATTATAACAGCGATAGAGGGATTGAGAAAGGAATTAAGCGACTGTATGGAATGAGTAACGCAGGTGGAGCTCCGAATTTCCAGTGCTGAGGATGACGTCACCAGCCTACAATTAAAGGTGCGCACATTGGAATTAAACAATAAACGCCTGGAAGATAATGTCCTGGATTTAGAATCCCGGTCGAGACGGAACAATCTGAGGCTGGTGGGTCTCCCGGAGGGTACGGAGGGGCGGGACTCATGCTCCTTTTTGGAAAAGTGGATTCCAGAAGCGCTGAACAACGCGGAGCTGCAGTCATCGGTCGTTCTGGAAAGCGCCCACCGAATTGGCCCACTGAGAGATAATAAGGCATCACCGAGGACGCTGATTATGAAGTTCCTCAGCTACAAAGACAGGATGACGATCTCCAACGCAGCGCGAGCCAAAGGAGAAATTAAATACCAGGATCAACAGGTGCGGTTCTACCCAGATTTGGCCACAGGAATCCAACAATTAAGGAAACAGTTTGACCCCGCCCGTAAAGAGCTATGCAACCTTGGGATTCGTCATGGAGTGATTTATCCTGCAAGACTGCTGGTCACATATAAAGGGAGAACCCACACCTTCAAGACCTCAGAGGAGGCGCAGGAGCTCATCAAGAAGATCCAAGAAGAGACTGGTGGGAGCTAAGCATGAAGCATGAATAAGATATAAGGTAGAATATTTAAGCATTTGCACAGGCATCTGACTGATCTGAAGCAAATAGCAAGTTCACAAAATACAGATTGTATTGTATAAAAAAAAAAACTATGATGTACAAAGTTGCTATAAAATTTTGGAGTTAAGTTGGAAAACTACAGAAGAGAGTTAATGTTATGTCATTAAAAGCAGTAGAGTCAGGGTGATTGAGAGGAGAAAGAAAGAGTGGTTTTGACTGATCCTCGCGGGTGTGGAGCAGTCAATGGCTATAGCGGGAGATGGAATTTTTTTTTGATTTTGGAGGGATTACCACGAATGTGGGAAGGGGGAATTTGTTTGTGTGTAGTTTGTAGGATGAATGTTCAACCACTCATGTTTTTGCTTCTCTGTGTGAGCATGTTTACATTGCGAGGTAATCCCAAACTCCTTATTGATCATAGACCAAAGCGTTAATCTTAATTTAACTTCATGGAATTGCAGAGGTCTACAAAGTTTAAAAAAACTTAAACAAGTTATGAGTAAAATAAAAGACATAGGTTCAAAAATTGTGTTTTTACAAGAAACTCATCTAATAGAGGAGGATGTAAAAAGAATTAAAAAAAGATGGCAGGGAAGTGTTTTCACCTCATCATTTTCATCTCGAGCCAGGGGAGTTATGACTCATACACAAAACAGTCCCATTTCAAGTGAAAAATGTAATTGGAGACAAATTAGGAAGATACCTAATCATTCAAGGATCTTTGTTATTAGAAAATATAAATCTGGTGAACTTATACGGTCCCAATATAGATGATCAAAACTTCTTTGCTAATTTATTTCTTATTTTATCATCACTTACAGGGCAACATATAATAGCAGGGGATTTTAATTGTACATTGAATCCCAGTATAGATAGATCAACAGGACTGGACTGTACGCACAATGGATGCAGGATGATCATTAATCATTTTATGAAAGAACTGAGATTGCTAGATATATGGAGAGAAATGAAACCGCAAGTTAAAGCCTACTGTTGTTATTCTAATACCTACAAGACATTCTCACGTATTGACTATTTTTTGATCTCCACAGAATTAAGGTCCAAGATTCAAAACTGTTTCTATGATAACATTGTGATCTCTGATCATGCACCCTGCTGTTTAATATATGTAGATAAGAAATTGACAAAGGAACCAGGTAGGTGGCAATTTCAGCATAAATGGCTTCAGGATGAGGAATTTGTTAAGTACATAGAAAAACAGATAGATGAGTTCTTTGATATCAATACTACACAAACATCAGCATGTATAAAGTGGGAGGCTTTCAAAGCTTTTATTAGGGGGCATATTATTAGTTATACAGGTTCAAAATCTAAGAAGACTCGAGAGGAGAGAGTCCAATTGGAACATAAAATAAAAATTCTCCAAGAAAAAGTGTATGCAGGAAGTGACCCAAAGTTAGAGAACGAATTACTGATTCTGAGAGCTGAATATGACAAAAAATCAGCGAATAGAGCTGCCTCGAGTCTTCTAAGATTGAAGCAATCTTTTTATGAACAAGGTGAAAAATCAGGGAAATTATTGGCATGGCAGATTAAACAATTAGAATTTAAAACACCAATTACCAGTATTATAAGTAACGGACAGGCAGTTGTAGATCCTTTAGAAATTAACAGTGTCTTTAGAGATTATTATGAAAAACTATATGACACAAAAAATGAAACTGACTTAACAAAACTAAATGGGTTTTTGGACGGATTATCTATACCTTGTATTCCAAATGAAAACAGGGAGATACTGGAGTCTAAAATTAGTCAAGAAGAAGTTGGGCTAGCCATTGATGATATGAAATCAGGAAAAAGTGCAGGACCAGATGGTCTTCCAGTTGACCTCTATAAAAAATTTAAGAATAAATTAATAAAACCATTTTTGGAAATGGTTTTAGAAGCATTTCAAAATAGTAATTTACCACTATACATGAATAATGCCTTAATTATACTGTTGCCAAAACCAGGTAAACCCTCTCATAAATGTGAAAATATGAGACCAATAAGCCTATTAAATGCTGACCTTAAGATAATCTGTAAAATTTTAGCAAGACGACTACAAGAAATATTACCAAATATTATTAACCGAGATCAGAATGGCTTTATAAAGGGAAGACAAGGCTTCCATAATGTAAGAAGACTATTTAATATTATCTATTCTAATAAAGAAGCACCGGATACAGCTCTCCTATCATTGGACGCTGAAAAGGCCTTTGATAGGGTCGAATGGCCCTTTCTTTTTGAAGTCCTACAAAGGTTTGGATTTGGAAATAATTTCATAAAATGGGTTCAGATAATATACAATAATGCTACAGCAGAAATCCTAACAAACAGCAATATCTCAAAATCAATAAAAATCAATAGAGGATGTCGACAAGGCTGTCCACTTTCACCTTTACTGTTTACTATGGCAATTGAACCTTTAGCGATGGCAGTACATTTACATCCACAAATATATGGAATTAAAGTAGGACCAACAGAACATAAAATCTCCCTGTATGCCGATGACATAATTTTGTTCATGTCGAATCTTAAAAAATCAATTCCGACTTTGTTGAATTTAATAAAGAATTTTGGGGAAATATCAGGATATAAAATAAATAAAACTAAATCTTCAATATTAATGCTAAATGAGACCCAGAGAAATCACCCAGCTCCTGAGGTAAATCAATTCAAAGTTGTAAATCAGTTTAAATATTCACGAATTCAAATTTTGCCTAAGCTAGAATTAGTCGCCAGTGCCAAAGGGATTACCCATGGAAAGTAAAAACTAACACGACAATAAAACCTTTTTTTTGTTTGTTTTTTTATATTACTTATTTTGTACCCGTAGATAGATTTGTTTTGCAGTCTGGTGACAAGCCACCAGCTGCTGGTCGCTGCGTGCGCAAGTGCCCTGTATCCCTAACCTGCATGTTTTTGGCGTGTGGGAGGAAACCGGAGAAATCCCGGAGTAAACCCACACAACACGAGGAGAACATGCAAACTCCACACAGATCACTGTTGGTCGGGGGCAGGGATTGAACCCACGATCCCCGCGATCCCCCGGCCGAGGGTAAACTGTGCTGCCACAGTGCTAACCACTGCGCCACCGTGCAGCCCCACCTATATACATCATAGCTTAATATATGATGACCCGTACAAACACATGAATCATCCCATTGCACAAAGAAGGACTATTAGGAGCAGAGTGAAATGTGAGGTTGTGGAGAGAATAACCAGGCCGAACTTTTCCGAGCAGATGAAGCTTTTTTCCACTCTCTCTCACATTCACCAGAATCAGAAAACTTCCCCCAGGTTGCAGGCACTCTCTTTTATATCACAGCACTAACACTTCTCTGCTACCTGGGGTGCTGCATTAACGTATCACTCCCCACACTCCCCACCTTTGATCTGCCACTTCAGTCTGAGAGAAAACTACTGAGTAACTACTGAGTGGGTTCCCCACACTGCCCCCCCCCCCCCAAGAGTCTCAGACTGAGTCTGAACCCCCTTGTCCTTTGGGCTTCAGCCTCTGTCCATAGCTGCTGTAACTGGGGGTCTTTGGCTCCAAGGCGCTGCTATGCCGGTGGGGGGTTCCTGGGGGTGTGTCTGTCTGTGGGGGGACATTAGGGAGGGGGGAAGCACCTTCAGCATGCTCGTGTGACTGATCTGACGATTCATTTACCTGGGGAGTTCTCCGTGGGGGTTTTCCCCGCCGAGGAGCTCGGGCCAACACCACCTGCTTGTCTGCTAAAACAGAGGCGGGCTTAAGCCTGTCTATACAGATTGTCTCCCGGTGACCCCCCCAAGTCTAACACAAAATGTTTGTCCCCGGGTTCCAGCACTCTGAACGGGCCATCGTAAGGCGGGCGCAATGGGGTCCGGTGGGCATCGTGCCTGACAAATATGAGCGATGCGTCCTTCAAGGTTTTTGGCACAAAAGCGAGTGGAAAACAGTGGTGGGCCGGGTCGGGTAGCATCCCTGCCTCGGCGCTATGTCTTGAACGCGGGGATGGATCGGTGTTCGGCGCGGGGTTATCTGGCAAAACTTCCCCGTGGAGCCGCAGCGGCTGGGAAAAAAACAGCTCTGCTGAGGAGGCTGCCAAATCCTCCTTTGGTGCGGAACGCAACCCTAATAGAACCCATGGCAATCGGTCCACCCAATTTGCATCCGTAAGTGAAGATCTGAGCGCTGCTTTAAGTGACCTATGGAAACGCTTGCGTAACCCATTGGCCTGTGGGTTGTACGCAGTCGTGCGATGAATTGAGACGCCCAGGCTCCAGGCCATGGTGGACCAGAGGTCGGAAACAAACTGCGGGCCCAGATTGGATGTGATGTCCGAAGGAGCGCCGAAACGTGCCACCCATGTTGTCAAAAAAGTGTGTGCCACATCCGTGGATGTGGTTGAAGCTAGCGGGACTGCTTCGGGCCAGCGCGTGGTGCGGTCCACCACTGTCAGGAGGTGCGTGAACCCCTGCGATGGTGGGAGGGGGCCCACGAGGTCCACGTGAATGTGGTCAAACCTCTTAGCCAGGATATGGAACGGCTCCAAAGGGGCCTTCGTGTGCCTGTGCACCTTGGCTTGTTGGCATGCTACGCAGGCTGCAGCTCACTCTTTCACCTGTTTGCGCAGGCTTGGCCAGACGAACTTTGCACCCACTATTTTGGCTGACGCGCGCACTCCTGGGTGCGCCAGGGAGTGAGCCGTCTCGAAAACGGGGCGGCACTAAGCATGTGGGACCACCGGTCGCAGGCGGCCTGTAAAGATGTCACAGACTAGGGGGGGGGCTCTGTCTTGCAGTACTCTGCTCTCCAGCCTTAACCCTGTTGGTCCAGACTGGAGCACGCAAACGTCCGCATCGCAGATCTACATAGCGGCCACTAATGCGCACGAGAAGTAGTCAGCCACCACGTTGAGTTTACCGGCCACATGTCAAATGTCAGTCGTAAACTCCAAGATCGCAGCCAGTTGTCTCTGTTGCCGGGCCGACCATGGTTCCAAAACCTTGGCCATCGCATACGTAAGCGGCTTGTGGTCCAGGAACGCAGTGAAGGTGCGCCCTTCCAGCCAGAACTGGAAGTGGCGTATGGCCAGGTGGAGAGCCAGTAACTCTGTTGAACGCGCTGTATTTACGCTCATTGTCGTGCAAAGACCTGCTAAAAAAGGCGAGCGGCTGCCAAGAACCAGCGACACACTGCTCCACGACGGCCCCTATGGCCACGTCTGATGCATCGGTAGTGAGCGCTATCTTAGCCGCTGGGTCTGGGTGCGCCAGTAGTGTGGCATTTGCCAGAGCTGTTTTAACCTCAGAAAATGCCTGCTCTCGCTCAGGAGTCCAGTCGACTCTGTCCGCCGGCTTCCGTTTCTTAAGCGTCGCATACAATGGCTGCATGAGCTGGGCTGCGCGGGGGAGGAAACGGCTGTAGAAGTTAACCATCCCCAAAAACTTCTGCAGCGCCCTGACCGTCTGAAGCCGGGGAAAATTCACCACGGCGTGCACCTTGTCCGGCAAGGGTATCCTGCCCTCCGGTGAGATGCGGTGGCCCAAAAAATCGATCCCCGTCACTCCAAACTGGCACTTCACCATGTTGATTATTCATCCGTGCTTCTCCAACCTTTGGAAAACTGTCCTGAGGTGGGCTACGTGTTCATCCTCGGACGCGCTGGCCACCAGGATGTCGTACAGGTAAATGAACACAAAGGGCAGATCCCACAACGCCGCATCCATCGTGCGTTGGAATGTCTGCGCCGTGCCTTTTAGCCCTAAAGGCATGCGTAAAAACTCAAACAGACCAAACGGGGTTATTACTGCCGTTTTGGGTATGTCCTCAGCGTGCTCCGGGACCTGGTGGTAACCGCGGACCAGGTCTATCTTGGAAAAAATGCATGCCTCTGTGAGGTGAACGGAAAAATCCTGAATATGAGGGATGGGGTAGCGGTCGTGCGCTATGACGTTGTTTAATCTGTGGAAATCTCCGCAAGGTCGCCACAATCCCTCGGCCTTAGGAACCATATGTAGCATCGATGCCCATGGGCTGTTTCAGGACCTGATGATGCCCAGCTTTTCCAAGTTGGCAAACTCCTCTCGCGCTGTGGCCAGTTTAGCTGTATCCAGGCACCGAGGTCGTGCGAAAACGGGCGGCCCCGTAGTGGTAATGAAGTGCTCCACCCCGTGTTTAGTGATGGTCGCCGAAAAAGTCGGGACCGTGAGTGCTGGAAACTGGTTGAGTAGTGTGTGGAACTTACCCCCTGGAGCTGTGACGTTGGCTAGTGTTGTGGGCCTGGCTCCTCTAGCTGTACAAGGGAGAGAATCAAAAGATACTGCGTTAATCAGGCGTCTGTTAGCAACATCGACTAGTAGTCCGTGTGCACACAAAAAAATCAGCGCCTAAAATGGGGAAGCTGCATGCCGCTATGACAAATGTCCATTGGTATGTACGGCCATGCAAGTATACAGTCAGTGTCTTCTCTCCAAAAGTCTTAATGTCTGAGCCGTTTGCGGCCGTCAGCTTGGGGCCGCTAGTTCCCACCAGCCGGTCGGCGTAGGACGGCAGAATGAGGCTCTTTTGGGAGAAGGAGTACACGAGGAACTGTCTCCTCGAGCGTGAGTATGTCACATAGAGCAGCTTGCTTGCTTCACTGTTGGTCGCAGCTGCTACTGACTGCCGGTCCCGGTGTTTCCCAAACGTTTGAATTGGCACAGTGGCACACATCGGCCTGCGTCCTCTCCAAAACGGCGGTGGTAGAAACAGAGTGTGTCTCTCCGGTGCTTCTTGGCCCCTGCTGCAGCCACCATCGCTGGCTCCTCACCTCCGCTGGCCGTCTCGCTGGGTTCCGACGCCGCTGCGTTCACTGTGAGGGCTCTGGAAGTGAGGATGATCTGATCTGCCTGCTGGGTTAGCGCCCGGTAGTTGCACGTGGCCAGCAGCGGCGAATTGGCAAGGACCGCTCCGGACGCTGTCGGAAGGTTCCGGAGGAAAAGGTGGGCAAAGAGAAAATGCCCGCCATCTGTGCCCATCAACGCCCACATCTTCTCCATCAATTCGACCGCCAACCCGTCTCCTAACTCGGAGCGCGTCAGGAGCCTCTCCGCTCTCTCACAGTCCGAGAGCGTGTAGCGCCGGGTCAGCGCGGTTTTGAGAGCACCGTATTTGTCACGGGCTGGGGACTGTTGGAGCAGGCTCGCAACCTGCTGAGTTGTGCGTGCGTCCAGCGCTGCGACCACGTAGTAATATCTGGTGTCATCTGCCGTTATTCCCCGGAGCGCGAACTGGGCTTCGGTGTAAAGGAACCAAGACTTCGGGTCGTGTAGCCAAAAGTCTGGTAGTTTGACCGAAACGGCGCACGCGTTGCTGGCACTTCCTGTCCGAATCGTCTCCTGGGTGTTCGCCTCACGTTCCATTGTGTGTCAAGGGTCACCAGTGTGGAGAGAATAACCAGGCCAAACTTTTCTGAGCAGATGAAGCTTTATTCCACTCTCTCTCACATTCACCAGAATCAGAAAACTTCCCCCAGGTTGCAGGCACTCTCTTTTATATCACAGCACTAACACTTCTCTGCTACCTGGGGTGCTGCATTAACATATCACTCCCCACACTCCCCACCTTTGATCTGCCACTTCAGTCTGAGAGAAAACTACAGGTTCAGGTTCAGGTTACTTTATTTGTACCCGTAGGTAGATTTGTTTTGCAGTCTGAAGACATCCATATTTACGAACCACAATTACATTCAACATAAACACAAACACAGGCACACATGAAGCTGACTATAAACATGATAAAAATACTCAAGGCTCCATCAATCAGGATATAAAGACCAAGAGATGAGAGAAAAACCAGAGATAAGAGAGAAGGGTCATATTAAAAAAGTTAAAGACTAGTCAAAGAGGTTAAAAACTCAAAGGTCTAAAACCCAATAAAAGATTTAGAACCCAAATAAAAATCCTACAAAAATAAGTAAATATAAATTGGAGTTAATAAATAGGTAACTAAATTATGTGCAATATATTGTTACAACTTGTTCAACTCTTTGACAGCAGCAGGGACAAAGCTGTTTTTGTAGCGCTGGGTTTTACTTTTTGGGACAGAAAACCTCCGTCTTGAGGGAAGAAGCTGAAAGTGGCAGTGCAAATGGTGGGAGTCATCATTTAAAATGGAGGTAGCAATCCTCTGTCACTCTACTGAGTGATTACTGAGTGGGTTCTCCACAAGGTACCAGTTAGACTGTAAGGTGCAGTGTGGCTGCATTGTTATGACCAGAATACAACATCATAGTGAGTTATTGTACAGTGAAATTGCATGTGGTAGGAAAGATTTCCTGTACCTGGCTGTTCGACAGCGAAGCTGTAGTAGTCCACTGGAGAAAGTGCTTCGCTGTCTATCTAGTGTGTGGTGGAGGGGGTAATCAGGATTGTCCATGATGGATCGCAGTTTATTTAGTGTTCTCCTCACCACTGTCTCAAAGGTCTCCAGTCTGAGACCAATTACAGAGCCAGCCCTCTTGATAATCTTGTCGAGTCTGTTGGTATCTCTGGCCCTGATACTGCTACCCCAGCAGACAGCAGCAAAGAAGACTGTGCTGGCGACAACAGTCTGGTAGAAAAGCTCCAGCATCCTGCTGCACATGTTGAAGGATCTCAGCTTCCCCAGGAAGTAGAGTCTGCTTATCCCCTTCTTGTGCACAGCATTGGTGTTGGAGCTCCAGTCCAACCCGCTGCTGATCCTGATACCCTTATATTTGTAGTCCTCAACCATTCCCACATCCTTCCCCTAATCTGCAGTGGTTGAGAAGGTGTCTTCCTCTTCCTGAAGTCAATCACCATCTCTCTGGTCTTGCTGACATTAAACCTCAGGTGATTCTGCTCTGCCCACTCCACAAATCTGTCTACCAGTGTCCTGTACTCCCTGTCCTCTCCTCCTCGTATACACCCCACAACAGCTGAGTCGTCAGAGAATTTCTGCAGGTGGCATGACTCTGTGTTGTACTGAAAATCAGTGTTGTATAAGGTAAAGAGAAAAGGAGAGAGCACAGTCCCCTGTGGAGCTCCCGTATCACAAGCCACCACTCCAGACAAGACATTGCCCAGCCGGACAAACTGTGGTCTGCCTGTCAGGTAGTCAGTAATCCAGGAGATCACAGAGCTGTCAACCCCCATCACCGACAGCTTCTCACCCAGCAGCAGTGGCTGGATGGTGTTAAAGGCACTGGAGAAATCAAAAAAAGTGATTCTCACAGTATCTCCTCCACCATCCAGGTGCAGATGTGCTCGTTGCAGCAGGTAGATGACAGCATCTTCAACTCCTACGTAAATGGGGCTGATATGCAAACTGCAGAGGGTCCAGCCACGTCTTCACCTGCGGCCTCAGGTGGGCTAAGACCAGTCTCTCCAGGACCTTCATCACATGAGGGCAACTGGTCAATAGTCATTTAGGTCCGATGGAGATGACTTCTTGGGGACAGGAACCAGGCAGGATGTCTTCCACAGCACCGGTACTCTCTCCAGACTCAGGCTGAGGTTGTACAGGTGTTTCAGTACCAGAGCTAGTTGGTTGGCACAGGTCCTCAGGTTCCTGGCGGAGATGCCATCAGGGCCCGCTGCCTTCCGCTGATGGAGTCTCTCCAGCTGTCCAGAATCAGAATCAGAATCAGAATCAGAATAAACTTTATTGCCAAGCATGTAAAAAACACACGAGGAACTTGACTTGACATTGGTGCGCATGCGCGCGACACAACGACACGGCAGCCATAATAGGCGCCTCATCAAACAGAGATAGATAAGAAAGGGAGGGGAAGGGAGGGAACGACACAAGGGGGGAGGAGAAAAAAAACTTTATCAGAATACAGCTTATTTTTTAAGCAGATTATGATTACAATGAAAAAAAATCTCTCAATAGCACAGAGCAACAACTCAGAATTTCACAAGACACAAGAGAGCAGTGTACAGTATATCTTTAATCAGTTCATGAATCAATGTGTGTGTGGTGTTGAGCAGTGTTGATGATAATAAGAGAGACCCAAGGACCCTTGGCAGAAGATGTTTTGTCTGTCTGGCGCCCAGTCTTATCTGGCGCTGCAGCTGGCTGTCCAAGGCCTTGTGCTCATGATTTTGAAAAAACACAGTCTGCAGACAGCCAGGAGGAATTTTCATGGGGAATAATAATGCCAAATAGGACTGATCACAGAGAAGACTTGTATTTCTTCTGTAGATTCAGTACATTAATCCTTCATTGCGCAGCTTTGAATTCGTCGTGGAAAGACCTGAGCGAACCCATGATGTAATCCACCTTACGAGACAGTTCTCCAGTAGTCGCTATCAGGGTCTTCTCCAGTTTCTCAATTTGTTGGATGCACCTCGCCTGGCCAGCATTTTGATAGGTTGAATCCATCTTCAGCAATTTGCGGTAAACCAAGACAATTCCCGTCCCAATCAGAATTATCCCAATCACCAAGATTACGAAGATAAACAAATCTTCAATATCTTCGATAGAGAGATTAGAGAGACACAGCATTTTCCAATTACCTGTGTCACATAGATAGCCCACTGGAGCCGTTCCAGCGGGGCAGACAGCTTCCCCCGGAGCACTTTTCCTTGTTGAAAAAATAGTGTCAATTGTGTTCAAAGCCCAGCTTATTAACTCCATAATTTCTTTTCGGCGGTCGCAGTTAGACGCAGACAGACAACAGCAAGCTGGGATCCAGTAGTAGGAGGGGAGGAAAAAATCAGCAGGAGAGAAGAAAAAAGCGTCTGCTCTCTTGGGAGGGCGGAAGTAAGTATGTCATGCAACCTAACATGCATGTCCAACGACATGCATGTTAGGTTAACTGGTTGTTCTAAATTGTCCCTAGATATCTGTCTCCTATAGGCCCTTAGAATAGAAGGTTAGCATTAGTGAAGCGCTTTGAGTGGTCTTTGAGACTAGAAAAGCGCTATATAAGTACAGGTCCTTATCCCTTATCCCCGTTTCTCCACCTGGTCTGTAGTTACCGTGAAGTGAGGGAGGGTCCTGGTGCCCCCTGAGGAGGAGGAGGGGGGAGATGGAGAGGTTCTGCACAGGGGAGTGGGTGGGGAGGGGTTTGTGAGGGTCTGGTTGTGTTGCTGGGGTGACAGACAGTGAGTTGAACCTATTAAAAAACAGATTCAGTTCCTCAGCTCTCTCCTGGCTCCCAGATGGCTGCCTGACTCTCCCCTTGCACCCAATTATTTTTTTCATTCCCTCCAACACATCTTTAGCGTTGTTTTTCCTACACACACATGTGGGGTGTGCCTCACATGTGGTTCTTTTGCCCGTAGATAGTTGCTCCTCGAGTCGTCGAGAAAGAAAAAAACTCATCAGTTTTCAAGAAAAGAAACAACAAATTTACAAGAAAAATGGTTGCAACATTCATGAGAAAAATGTCCTAAAAAGTAGAATATCAAAAATCCCAAAAATGTATGCAAAAAAAGAAAAAACAACTCACAAATTTAGGATTTTTTAAAAAATTTTCTGAAGAAAACATACTCATAAATCTGCAAGAAAAAAGTCACAAAATTTCTTGAAAAAGTTGTTCTATGAGAAGACTGTAATAAATTTATGTAAGAAATGCAGCAGTTTTATCCATAGAAGATAATAAATTTATGAGAACCAAGTGGTGGACACCAGTGGTGAGGGGGGCCATTAAGCTGAAGAAGGAGTCCTATCAAGCTTGGTTGGCTTGTGGGACTCCTGAAGTAGCTGAGGTGTACCGGCAGGCCAAGCGGAGTGCAGCTCGGGTGGTTGCTGAAGAAAAAGCCCGGGTATGGGAGGAGTTCGGTGAGGTCATGGAACAAGACTTTCGGTTGGCCTCGAAGAGATTCTGGCAAACTGTCCGGCGGCTCAGGAGGGGAAAGCAGCTCCCTGTTCACACTGTGTATGGTGCGGATGGGGCGCTGTTGACTTCGACTGGGGACATCATCGGGCGGTTGAAGGAATACTTCGAGGATCTCCTCAATCCCACTGATATGCCTTCCACAGAGGAAGCAGGGTTTGTGGACAAGGGGGATGACTCGCCTATCACAGGGGCTGAGGTCGCCAAGGTGGTTAAAAATCTCCTTGGTGGCCGGGCCCCAGGGGTGGACGAGATTCGCCCTGAGTACCTCAAGGCCCTGGATGTTGTTGGGCTGTCATGGTTGACACGCCTCTGCAACATTGCATGGAGGTTGGGGGCAGTGCCTTTGGCATGGCAAACCGGGGTGGTGGTTCCTCTCTTCAAAAAAGGGGACCGTAGGGTGTGCTCCAACTTTAGAGGGATCACACTCCTCAGCCTCCCTGGGAAGGTCTATGCCAAGGTACTGGAGAGGAGAGTCTGGCTGTTGGTCAAACCTCGGATTCAGGTGGAGCAATGTGGTTTTCGGTCTGGCCGTGGCACATCGGACCAGCTCTTTACCCTCTCGAGAATTCTCGAGGGTTCGTTGGAGTTTGCCCAACCAGTTTACATGTGTTTTGTGGACTTGGAGAAGGCATTTGACCGAGTCCCTCGTGTTTTTTTGTGGGGAGTGCTTCGGGAGTATGGGGTATCGGGCTTGTTGTTACAAGCTATTCGGTTTCTGTACGACCGTTGTGAGAGTTTGGTTCGTATTGCCAACACTCGGTCGGAGTCATTCCCAGTGAGAGTTGGACTCCACCAGGGCTGCCCTTTGTCACCGATCCTGTTCATAATTTTTATGGACAGGATTTCTAGGTGCAGCCAGGGAACGGAGGGTGTCATGCTTGGTGACCACAGGATCTCAACTCTGTTGTTTGCAGATGATGTTGTCCTGTTGGCTTCATCCAGCAATGACCTACAGCTCTTGCTGGGATGGTTTGCCACGGAGTGTGAAGCAGCTGGGATGAGAATCAGCACCTCCAAGTCCGAGTCCATGGTCCTCAGCCGGAAAAAGGTGGATTGTCCTCTCTGGGTTGGGGACAGGCTCCTGCCCCAAGTGGAGGAGTTTAAGTATCTTGGGGTCTTTTTCACGAGTGAGGGGAAAATGGAGCGAGAGATTTACAGACGGATCGGAGCAGCATCTGCAGTGATGCAGACGTTGTACTGGTCTGTTGTGGTGAAGAGGGAGCTTAGTTCTAAGGCAAAGCTGTCAATTTACCAGTCAATCTATGTTCCTACTCTCACCTATGGTCGCAAGCTTTGGGTAATGACCGAAAGAACGAGATCGCGGATACAAGCGGCTGAAATGAGCTTTCTCTGTAGGATTGCTGGACTCACCGTCAGAGTTAGGGTGAGGTGCTCAGTCATCCGGGAGAGGCTCAGAGTAGAACCGCTGCTCCTCCACATTGAAAGGAGTCAGTTGAGGTGGTATGGGCATCTGATTAGGATGCCTCCTGGACGCCTCCCACTTGAGGTGTTTCAGGCACGTCCCACTGGGAGGAGACCCCGGGGCAGACCCAGGACTCGGTGGAGAGACTATGTCTCCCAGCTGGTCTGGGAACGCCTTGGTATCCTCTCTGAAGAGCTGGAGCAGGTGGCTGGGGAGAGGGAAGTCTGGACTTCTCTGCTTGAACTGCTGCCTCCGCGACCCGGACCTCCGGAATAGCGGTAGAAGATGGATGAGAATAGCTGAAATTTTGTGCCAGAAATACATGAAATTTAGGGAAAATGTTGCAATTTTATAAGGGAAAAACCCCACAAATTGGCAAGAAAAAAAGTTAGAAATTTACCCCAAAAAGCTACAATTTTATTAGAAAATGGTTGCAAATTTATATGAGAAAGGCAGCATTTTTACCTGAAAAGGGTAACAATCGGATAATACAATCTTCTGAGGAAAGCAGAAGATTACACCAAGAAATATCAAAATTTATGAAAAACAGCTTATAACTCTGCTGGGGAAAAATGTCACAGACTTACATGGAAAAACATCTTCAATTTTTCTCAATAAAGGTATTAAATTTGAAAAAAAAAATGTGCCAAATTTATGAAGAAAGCAAAACATTTTTGAAAAAAAAAATTAGTTTAATGAGGAAAGCACCCACACATTTTCGGATGAAAAGGACACTTTTTTCAAATAATCAAAAATTTAGAGAAAGTATCAGTTTTGTGAGGAGAAATTTACAGTTTAAAAAAAGCAGCAAACTTATAAGAAAAAACTCTTAATCGTGATGTCAGGCCAGACTGTAGTTGTAACTCTGTTGTTTTACCACACTTTTTAGGCTCAGGTATTTTTGTGGCTCCACGCAGACTTCTTTTAATACAAACATCACTCACGGTTGCTCTTTGTGTGGTACAGGTTGCCGACCCCTGTACTAGTGTATCTAAACCAGAAGTTGTGTTAACTGAAAATTGACCTTCACTGACAGATTTTTTTCAGCAGTGACAGAAAAATCTGAAAGTTGTCTGTCATTTTGACAGATTACACAGAGGGTGATCTAATTAAAATAAATTAAAATAAATTAAAATGACAGATAATAACAGATTATGACAGAATTTTTACATCCCTGTCTGTCAAAATGATAGATAACAAAAAAGTTTAGTGCGGCCTCTGATCTAAACAAATAGAATATTGTGGAAAAAAAGTTATTTTATTTTATTCATTTAAAAACAATTAAATATTTTCTGGATTCATCACATATAAAGTGCCATGAATTGCCCCTCGGGGTAGAGAGGAAAGACCAACGTGCTGGACTGCTAGTTTGTGAAATTTATTGAGAAAGCAAAACAAAGTCCAAACCGTGCTCCAACACAAAAACCAAACTGACAAACCCAAGTTGACTTACGGATACAACACACCAGAACAAGGGCAGGGTTCCAGTGGAGATGAGGAAAGAGTAAGACTCCGGCAATCAATGAAGAAAATAACAACCCTTAAGCAGAACATGAAACAAATGATAGCAGGTGTGGATGCTATGAGCGAGCAGGAGGTGACAATGATTATAACTTGGATCAGCTGGGAACAATGAGAGGGAGAGACGAGACTGACAGCTGAGAGGAGCACCGCCCACAACAGAGTAAAAAACTCAAATTGCCACTGACAGCTGCAGCCCCGAGAAGAGAGGAGACACAGCAAAAATATAATGATAAAAAATAAAGACAAGAAAACCCAAACATATAAATAACTAGAAAAGCACTCGGAGAGCGCAGACCTCCGCCAAGCGCCACAGTTCCCCCATACAGTGTTTAACATCATAAATATTAATCCTACATTTATTTTGTCTAACTTTATAGATTCCTTGACCATGAAAAAAATGCCATTTGCAAGTGGCATATCTTAGCTATACTGTGATGCTTGTTTTTTTGTTTTTTTCCAGATGGTGATCCGGATCACCACCAAAATGTAATCACCTGTAGGATACCCCATTTCTGACAATCTCTGAAAATTTCATGAAAATCCGTCCATAACTTTTTGAGTTATCTTGCTAACAAACAAACAAACAAACAGACAGACAAACCAACGCTGATGAAAACATAACCTCCTTGGCGGAGGTAATAACACTACAATGAATACAACCAGGAAAATAAATCATACTAAGAAACAATATAGAATATGTGAAAATAAACCAAAGATAAAATAACAGGAAAATAACTCAAAAATACAACCCAATACAAATATAGGAAAAAGACAAAGAAACAGAGCAGGGCGGAATCCCCCCCCCCCCCCACCGCCATGCTAGATCGTGACATAAAGGGAGCTATTTCTATTAAATTTTGATGATTATGGCCTTTGAATGAAATTATGAATCATGATATGCTAATTTTTTTAAGATGCCCTAGTAAAACAGGTGTTTGGAAAACAACCTGAAAGAATGCAGAACTAATTAGATACTAATTAATTTTTCATCACAGATGCAGCGAGGCCTTGGTGCTACGTCCCTGGTCAGCAGTCAAGTTCGGAGTCTTCTTTTGGATGAGACATCTACGTATTTGTCCTTCGGCTGGCTCTGATTTTTGGATCAATAATGTGTCATGACATGTTTTCTATAAATCTTATTCAACTTAGTATAGCAGTTCTACTGGTATCACGGCTGGGCGATACAGCGAAAAAAAGAGTCACAATTTAATTTTATGATACTCGATACATAGTGATGTGTTTAGGGCACTGAATGAATGTCCTTTAAAATTTGGTTTTACTTTTTTAAGAAAAAAAATCATCATTTTATATATATATATATATATATACTGTATATATACACACTGTATATATACAGTATATATATATATATATATATATATATATATATATATATATATATATATATATATATATGCTGCTCAAAAAAAGTGTTCCCTTTATTTTTTTGAGCAGTACATACATATATACTGTATATATATCCATCCATCTTCTTACGCTTAATCCTTTTCAGGTTACGGGGGGCTGGAGCCTATCCCAGCATCTTTGGGTGAGAGGCAGGGTCCACCCTGGACAGATCGCCAGTCCATCGCAGGGCCAACACAGAGAGACAGACAACCATTCACTCTCACAGTCATACCTAAGGACAATTTAGAATCCCCAGTTTGATGCCAATTAACCTAACTTGCATAGTTTTAGTATGTGGGAGGAAACCAGAGAAATCCCAGAGTAAACCACGCAGACACGGGGAGAACATGCAAACTCCACACAGATCACTGTTGGTTGGGGCTGGGATCGAACCCAGGATCCCCCAGCCAAGGGTGAGTTGCTGTGCTGCCACAGTGCTAACCACTCCGCCACCACGCTGCCCCATATACAGTATATGTATGTATGTGTATATGTGTGTGTGTGTGTGTGTGTGTGTATCCCCAACTGCTCCAGTTGAGCTTCTTCTTCTTCTTTTAGATTTGATTGGTGGTTGGCAACCAGCATACAGGTGCATTACCACCATGTACTTCACTCTATATCATCACTCTATCCTTATGATCATCATGTCATCACTCCTCCAGTGAAGCTGCTCAGTGACATACATCCATCTTCCATCTTCTACCGTTTTTCCGGAGGTCCGGGTCGCGGAGGCAGCAGTTCAAGCAGAGAAGCCCAGACTTCCCTCTCCCCAGCCACCTGCTCCAGCTCTTCAGAGAGGATACCAAGGCGTTCCCAGACCAGCTGGGAGACATAGTCTCTCCACCGAGTCCTGGGTCTGCCCCGGGGTCTCCTCCCAGTGGGACGTACCTGAAACACCTCAAGTGGGAGGCGTCCAGGAGGCATCCTAATCAGATGCCCATACCACCTCAACTGACTCCTTTCAATGTGGAGGAGCAGCGGTTCTACTCTGAGCCTCTCCCGGATGAGTGAGCTCCTCACCTTATCTCTGAGGGTGAGTCCAGCAATCCTACGGAGAAAGCTCATTTCAGCCGCTTGTATCCGCGATCTCGTTCTTTCGGTCATTACCCAAAGCTCGTGACCATAGGTGAGAGTAGGAACGTAGATTGACTGGTAAATCGACAGCTTTGCCTTGGAACTAAGCTCCCTCTTCACCACAACAGACCGGTACAACGTCCGCATCACTGCAGATGCTGCTCCAATCCGTCTGTCGATCTCTCGCTCCATTTTCCCCTCACTCGTGAACAAGACCCCAAGATACTTAAACTCCTCCACTTGGGGCAGGAGCCTGTCCCCAACCCGGAGAGGACAATCCACCTTTTTCCGGCTGAGGACCATGGACTCGGACTTGGAGGTGCTGATTCTCATCCCAGCCGCTTCACACTCAGCGGCAAACTGTCCCAGCAAGAGCTGTAGGTCATTGCTGGATGAAGCCAACAGGACAACATCATCTGCAAACAACAGAGATGAGATCCTGTGGTCACCAAGCATGACACCCTCCATTCCCTGGCTGCGCCTAGAAATCCTGTCCATAAAAATTATGAACAGGATCGGTGACAAAGGGCAGCCCTGGCGGAGTCCAACTCTCACTGGGAATAACTCCGACCGAGTGTTGGCAATACGAACCAAACTCTCACAACGGTCGTACAGAGACCGAATAGCTCGTAACAACAAGCCCGATACCCCATACTCCCGAAGCACCCCCCACAAAAATCCACGAGGGACGCGGTCAAATGCCTTCTCCAAGTCCACAAAACACATGTAAACTGGTTGGGCAAACTCCCACGAACCCTCAAGAATTCTCGAGAGGGTAAAGAGCTGGTCCGATGTGCCACGGCCAGGACGAAAACCACATTGCTCCACCTGAATCTGAGGTTCGACCAACGGCCGGACTCTCCTCTCCAGTACCTTGGCATAGACCTTCCCAGGGAGGCTGAGGAGTGTGATCCCTCTAAAGTTGGAGCACACCCTCCGGTCCCCTTTTTTGAAGAGAGGAACCACCACCCCGGTTTGCCATGCCAAAGGCACTGCCCCCAACCTCCACGCAATGTTGCAGAGGCGTGTCAACCATGACAACCCAACAACATCCAGGGCCTTGAGGTACTCAGGGCGAATCTCGTCCACCCCTGGGGCCCGGCCACCAAGGAGATTTTTAACCACCTTGGCGACCTCAGCCCCTGTGATAGGCGAGTCATCCCCCTCGTCCCCAAACCCTGCCTCCTCTGTGGAAGGCGTATCAGTGGGATTGAGGAGATCCTCGAAGTATTCCTTCCACCGCCCGACGATATCCCCAGTTGAAGTCAACAGTGTCCCATCCGCACCATACACAGTGTGGACGGGGAGCTGCTTTCCCCTCCTGAGCCGCCGAACAGTTTGCCAGAATCTCTTTGAAGCCGACTGAAAGTCTTGTTCCATGGCCTCACTCAACTCCTCCCATACCCGCGTTTTTGCTTCAGCAACCACCCGAGCTGCACTCCGCTTGGCCTTCCGGTACACCTCAGCTGCTTCGGGAGTCCCACAGGCCAACCAAGCTTGATAGGACTCCTTCTTCAGCTTAATGGCCCCCCTCACCACTGGTGTCCACCACTTGGTTCGGGGGTTGCCACCACAAGATGCACCGACCACCTTGCGGCTGCAGCTCTGGGCCGCCGCTTCAACAACAGAGGTGGAGAACATGGCCCATTCAGACTCCATGTCTCCAGACTCCCTCGGAATGTGGTTGAAGTTCTTCCGGAGGTGGGAGTTGAAGACCTCCCGGACAGGGGCCTCAGCCAGACGCTCCCAGCACACCCTCACTATACATTTGGGTCTACCAGGTCTGAATGGCTTCCTCCCCTGCCATCGGATCCAACTCACCACCAGGTGGTGATCAGTTGACAGCTCTGCACCTCTCTTTACTCGGGTGTCCAAGACATACGGTTGCAGGTCTGATGATACGATAACAAAATCGATCATCGACCTGCGACCTAGGGTGTCCTGGTGCCAGGTGCACATATGGACACCCTTATGCTTGAACATGGTGTTCGTTATGGACAGACTGTGGTTAGCACAGAAGTCCAATAACTGAACACCACTCAGGTGGTGTTCGACATACATGTACCATACCAAATTTATTTATAAAGCACATTTAAAAACAACAAAGTTGACCAAAGTGCTGCACAGTAATAAATAACCCAAAGTACATACAGACAAAAGATAAGTAAAAGACAATAAAAACATAACATGCAGCTGAAAAAGAAGCAACTCACAACAAGTGTAAAAACAAAATGCCAACCACAGCAGACAATAAAATTCACAACATCAGGACGAGTTAAAAGCAAAGTAAAATAGATGTGCTTTTAAATTAAATTAAATCACCCTTTATTGTCATTCAACTGTACAACCAATCATGTACAGTAGAACGAGATTGTGTTTTACCTATCTACTGTGTTAATCACACACACCCCAAGTGTAGAATCAGAGGGCCGCTGCCATGCAAGGCGCCGCCACAAATTTCCCTCCTCCATTCCATTTTTGCTGAGCACCAAGCTGGACGGCAGGAAGTTCCACTTTTATATGGTCTTTGGCATGACCCGGCTGGGATTTGAACCCCTGCCTCCCGGGTGTGGGGCGGATGCTCTACCAACTGAGCCACCACTCCGTTTTTAAATGAGATTTAAAAATACAAAGTGAGGTGACCAGCCTAACATGTAATGGCAACTCGTTCCATAGCCTAGGGGTTCCTATATATCTATATATCTATATATATCTATATACATCTATATCTATCTATCTATCTATCTATCTATATATATATATATATATATATATATACAGTATATACTGTATATATACAGTATATATATATATATATATATATATATATATATATATAGATAGATAGATATAGATATATATAGATAGATAGATATAGATATATATACCCAACTGCTCCAGTGGAGCTGCCCTTTGGCTACAGGTCAGTCTGTGGTTGCACTGGGCAGCTTCCAGGTGTGAATGTGTAACTGTGTGAGTGTAAACAAGGTGTCCTTGAAAAAGAGAGGCTGCCTCTTAATGGAAATCCCCTGTGTAAATAAAGGTTAAATAAAATATATTAATCCTGGGAATATTAATGTGTTAACATAATTGTGGTAGCACTATTAATGGATTAAAAAAAAACACTATTTAATGCCCCCACAGCACTTCCCATTATAGCAGAACTTTGAAACATGGAACTGTCCCACACGAACAGTCTTTGGTGCGAGACACAATATTGCCTCACAATAGGCCAATTATTAAAATGATAAGAAAACACGAACTCTGTAAGTTTTCAATATATCACCAACATTTCAGCTGGTAGCGTCACTTATGTACCTCTCCTGTCAATCAGAACGCTTCACTTTGGGAGGCGGGGCTTATGTTCACACAGCCAGGACAGCCAGACAAAGTGAAGTGGCAAGTGATCACTTTGCAAAGCAAAGCCCTTGATTTTTGCCCAATTGGAGAGGTCAGCTTCTACTTTGGTTCAGTTACTCTTCAGGTCAACACCCATGTGTACGCTACGTGAGCACGACCGGTGCAACCTTCTTACTGTCAGTCATTTTACGACATAGCAGCTGTGTAAGAGAGTGCTAGCAGTAAAAGCAACTAAAAATAAATCATAAGATCGATGAAGTGTTCAGTATTATGTTGTTTCTGAAACCACACTTGTAAACAAATGGCGCTTACTGATGCCGTAAAGGAACTTGTCTTGGTCGTCCATGGCAATATGAAATATGTAAACAGTAGGGGTGCTTAGCTGACTTAGCCTGGCTGTGCTGCAAACAACATGAGCCTAGGAGTCCTCGTAGCTGAGTTTTGCAACAGCTGAACAGTCCCAAAACGTTTGGAAGAGTAAATGGAAAACCGAATTCCAAAGCTCCGGTGTGGGAGTGTTTCTGATTGAAGCCAAATGAGTTAGGAGAACCCAGTAATGCCAACAAAGCAGTACGTCGCAAACCTGAAAATGTATTTAAAACCTAATAATCCCATACAGTTTTTTCAAATGGGAACAAAAACTGTGGAGAAATGGGCAGAGCCCTCCAATTCCCCACAGTCTGGTATAAAGGAGCCTTTGACCAACAATGCAGATACAGTGGGGAAAATAAGTATTGAACACATCAACATTTTTCTCATTAAACATATTTCTGATGGAGCCATTGAAATGAGATTTTCATCAGATATCAGTAACAACCCAAGTAATCCATACATACAAAGAAATCAAGGCAACTGTGTTTACAAAACTGTATCCATTTTGCAACACTACATCAGTGTTGACACCTCCTCTTTGGGAGTGTCTCAGTCTTACCTCCTGTCTCACACCACAAACTATTTCTCTCTCCAAAATTAGGAAAATACTGCACAATAAGAGCACTCAAGGCAGCATGTCAAGATATGGCTAAGGTTGATTTCCATGGCAACCCAACTGAACATGTTCTAAAACTTATTCTGAGGTAAATAAGTGTCTGTGTTTGCAATTTGGGGGCTGATGAGTCGGCTCACATTAACATGAGTGCCAGTTGTATTCGGTAGGAGCAGTATAGGCGTTTTATGTATCATGGGTGGCCAAATTTATTGATACATCAAATATATTGGGTATATCGCCCAGCCCTAACTGGTATGGACTGCTGAATAGTCATTAACATAGCATTGTTTTCAACACAGGATGGCCCAGTCTTCTAGCATGCCTTTATAAACTCCTTACCTTGTAATTTAAAACACTTGGTCCACTGTTGTGAACTGGCTCTTTTTTAAATAAACAGATGTAAACTTCATCCTTGGCAATGACTAGACATTTTGCTGGTGGGAAAACAGCAGCAAAAAAAAAAAAATTGCAAACGGATTTCACTGCACAGAGACCTCAAATTTTCAGCAATGCTTTTATTGTGATGGGATATTAATGTTCAAGTGAAAAGTACATGTACAACTCTGATGTGACGTCAAGCTGAGAGCAATGAACAGTGTCATTAAAGTCAGTGTCATTTTTCTTATAAATTTGTAGATTTTTTTTTAAATTGTAAATTTGTTTCCTTTTTCTCACAAAATTGCTACTTTTTATTTTATTTTTTTTAGATTATTTTGTGTCTTTTTTTTCTTGCAAAAATGTGTGGGTGTTTTTCTGTATTTTTTTCACATTTCTTTTCTAAATTTGTTAAATTTTTCTAAATTCTTTGCTAGCTTCAAAACCTTTATTGAATAAGACTGAAGACTTTTTCCATGTAAATTTGTGACTTTTTCCTAATAAAATTATCAGGTTCTTTCATAAATTTTGATATTTTTGGCATAATCTTCTGCTTCTTTTGATTGCAAAGATGCTGCCTTTTTTATATAAGTTTGCAACTGTTTTCTAATAAAATTGTAGAAAATCGCAACATTTTCCCTAAATTTTGAAAATGTCTTTTCATATATTGTCAGCTATTCTCATACATTTATTGCATTTTTCTTTGTAAATTTATTAGCTTTCATGGGCAAAACTGCAGCATTTCCTACATACAGTACATTTATTAAATTTTTCTCATAAAACTCCAACTTCAGGCTGCATATCCACCAAACACGTTTTTCAGCTCTGGGCAGCTATTTTCCATTCATTCTCTATGTAGTCCAGTGTTTACAGCGCTGAGCGCCCACGGTGCTAAAATGCTCTCGGCGGTGGCCGTTTTTTGTCAGGGCGCTCAGAGCTGAAAAAAGTTCAACTTTTCAGAGATTGCAGCTGAGCTCGTCAATGTCAGACCTAAGCAGCCAATCAGAACTGCTGCATGGGCCGGACATAGGACGCCGGTACTAGTCTGTACTCAGACTCCTGCTTTCCGTGTCATCATATTTCACATCAAGAGCTGCTGAAACACATTTCCTATTCATTGTTATTTAGAGACTGCTATTAAAAAATCAGAAGAAAGTTTGCCCATAGGAAAGTGGAAATGTTGAACTGAGAGTGACAAGCTGTTGCTGGGATACAAGGCACAGGCTTTTTTCCCCACAGCATCATGCACAAATGCTGAAAAAGAATGCTCAGGGCGGTCGGGTGACAAAAAACGTGTTTTGTGGACACGCAGCCTTATCCAACCTTCATTGTCAGAGCAGTCTGCTCCACCTGGATCGTCTGAGCAGTAAGCTTCACCTTCATCTTCTGAGCAGGTCACTCCATCATCATCATCTGAACTCGATGCTCTCCAGCCTTCGCAGTCTGAGCTCAACGCCCTCCAGTCGTCGTTGCCTGAGCTCAAAGTTCCCCAGCTATGGTTACCTGAGCTCAGAGTGCCCCTGCTGCTGTCTCTTGAACTCAACACTCCTGCAGCACCATGCTGTGGTGGAGATGCTGATTTCATTTTCCAGCAGGACTTGGCACCCCCCACACTGCCAAAAAGTATCAAAACCTGGTTTAATGACCAGGTTTTGATACTAATCAAGCATCACTGTGCTTGATTGGCCAGCAAACTCTCCTGCCCTAAACCCCATAGACAATCTATGGAGGATTGTCAAGAGGAAGATGAGACACACCAGACCCAACAATGCAGATGAGCTGAAGGTCACTATCAAAGCAACCTGGACCTTAAAAACACCTCAACAGTAACACAGGCTCATTACCTCCATGTCACACTACATTGACACAGAAATTAATTCCAAAGGGCCCCGACCAGGTATTGAGTGTGTACATGCACATATTTTTCAGTCGGTTCACATTTGTATTAACAAAAACTATTTTTTAAAATTAATCTTATGTAATCTAATTTTTTGAGAAACTGAATTTGGGGTTTTCATGGACTGTAAGCCATAATCATCAAAATTAAAATAAATAAACACTTGAAATATATCACTCTCTGTGTAATGAATCTACATAATATATGGGTTTCACTTTCTGAAATGAGTGACAAAAAATATTGAACTTTTTCATGATATTCTAAATTTTTTAAGATGTACCTGTAAATATAGCAAGAGAAACACTGTTTATTTATGAACAGCAGTAAATATTGTAAAAGAGGAGAGAAAAATATTTGTAATGTGAGAGTGAAGTACAGGTTAATTTGGGATCCGTCCAAATTGTCATTTATACCACTACCCAACTGGGACACCCCTTCATGGCTGCACAATGTCATTGGTAGCTGCTGATAGATTTAACCTTACCTGATTTCACCAGAAAAAAGAAGAGAAAGAGGAAAAAAACTGATCAGAAAAAAAGTAATCTTTTTTTTTTTTTTCCACAATAATGAATGAATTTAATGAATTTAATGAATGAATGAATTTATTTCGGATAGTACATTACAGGTTAAAAGAAACTGTATAATATAACAACAAGGTCAAATTAGACAAAGACTCCTTCTACTATACAATTCCACGTGAGTTATCCGAAATGGGTGATGGCTGAAGCCGCAGCTTATATTGCCCACCCATATTCCATCCAAGAATTCAAAGGAGAAAAAAGAGAAAACAAGACAAGAGCGATTACAATTTAAAACAAGGCTAAGACAAAATATGACTGAGAGAAAAAGAAAACTGAGCTAGTCTAAGTTAAGCGGTTACTATTCAAAAACAAATCTAAGACATAGTGTCACAGAGAAAAAAGAAAAACTAAGCTATAACACAACACAGGCTGGAAATGTCAATCCTTATGTGAGTTTACATGTCGTCTTGTAAATATGTTTGGAGTATTTCTTCCTTTAGTTTTTGTTTAAATTGTCCAAGCTTTGTACATGATTTTAATTCAGGTCCAAAATCGTTCCATAATCTGACACCTTGCACTGAAATACAGTGTTGCTTGGTAGTTGTTCTCACTGTAGGCTTTTGAAATATACATGTTCCTCTGAAGTGATATCGTTTCTCCCTTGTTTGGAACAACTTTTGGATATTTGCGGGCAGTGATAGATTCTTCACTTTGAACATTATTATTGCGGTTTTAAAGTCGATCAGATCTTTCAACTTGAGAGTTTTTTGTTTAAGAAAAAGTGGGTTTGTTGGTTCCCTGTAAGCTGCTTTGTTGATTATTCTAATAGCTCTCTTTTGAAGCATAAAGAGTGGATATATGTTTGTTTTATATGTATTTCCCCATACTTCATTACAATATGTCATGTATGGGAGTATTAATGAATGATACAAGGTGTATAGTGTGGGTTGATTCAGCAAATTTTTCACTCTGTGTAATATTGCAATTGATTTGGATACTTTACCTTTTATATAATTAATATGTGGCTTCCAACACAGTTTGTTATCAATTATTACTCCAAGGAATTTAGTTTCGGATACCCTTTCAATCTCTACACCATTTACACTGAGTTTGGGTACTGGGTAGTTGTGATGGTTGTTAAAGACTATAAATTTTGTCTTGCTTAAATTGAGCGTTAATTTGTTTGAATCAAACCACAGTTTCAGCTTTCCTAATTCCTTTCCGAGTGTATCCAGAAGTTGTTCCAAGTTGTTTCCACCGCATAGCAGGTTAGTGTCATCAGCAAACAATATTAAGTCCATTTTTTCTGAAACTTTACATATATCATTTATATACATATTGAATAATAATGGTCCCAAAACTGAACCCTGTGGGACTCCACAGGTGACCTTCAGTAGCTCTGAGTTTTTGTTGTTAACACATACAAACTGATATCTATTCTTTAAGTAACTTCTTAACCAGGACAGTGCTACCCCTCTGATACCACAATTTTGTAGTTTCTTTAATAATAGATTGTGATCTACTGTATCAAATGCTTTTTTAAGATCCAGGAATACTCCAACTGAATACTCTTTATTTTCAATGACTGTTGATATTTTTTCTGTAAATTCCATTAAGGCATATGCTGTTGTCCTTTTGTGTCTGAACCCATATTGCTGCTCACACAATAAATCATTCTTCAGTATGAAGTTGTCAATTCTCTCATAGAATATTTTTTCAAGTATCTTGGAAAATTGCGGTAATAGTGAAATTGGTCTGTAGTTGGAGAGTTCCCCTCTGTCGCCTGTCTTGTAAATCGGAATTACTTTAGCTATTTTCATTGCATTGGGAAATATACCTGATTGGAGAGACAGGTTACAGATATACGTCAGTGGTTTCACTATGCATTCGATAACAGTTTTGACTAGTAGCATATCAATACCATCGCAGTCAGTAGATGTTTTACTTTTGAACAATTTAACAATTTCAATGACCTCTCTTTCGTCTGTGTTCTTTATGAAGATGGTGTCTTTTACAGCAGTGTTATTGCATATTGAATCACCTGTTGGCACCGTAGTGGGTATTTCTCGGGCCAGTTTAGGTCCAATGTTAACAAAAAAATTATTAAATTCATCTGCAGGTGAAGCTATATTCACATTCGGAGTCGATTTATTATTTTTTGGAGTGTTAGTTGGGTAGCTGGTATTTCTGCTTTTATTTCCAAGGATACTGTTGATTATTGTCCATGTATTTTTAATATTGTCTTTGTTTTTTTCCAGTTCTTTACTGTAATAGTCTCTTTTACTACATCTTATTATATATGTTAACTTATTTTTGTATGTTTTATACCACTGCTCTGCTTCTTTTGTCCTTTTCTTTATGAAAGCTTTATATAATAAATTTTTCTTTTTACACGCCTTTTGTAGTCCTTTGGTTAGCCATGGTTTGTCAGTAAATTTGTGTTTAAGCTTTTTTTTTAACTAATGGGCAGTTTTTTTCATAAAGAGTGGTTACAATGTTTGTAAATGTGTCATAGGCTTCATTTACATCTGATACATAGACTTCTGTCCAGTCTTGCTTCAGCAAGTCCTCTTTAAAAGAACTGATTGCGTTTGGTGATTTGTGTCTGAACGATTTTGAGATTTTTTCTGGGTTGGGCCCCGTGTGGCCATGGATAAGTGCAAAGATTGGCAAGTGGTCGCTTATATCATTTATCAATAATCCACTTTCTATTTTCTTGTCGAGAACATTGACAAACAGGTTGTCAATAAGTGTAGCAGAGTGAGCTGTGATTCTACTGGGATGTGTTATTGTGGGATATAGACTCATGCTGTACATAGAGTTCATGAACTCTGTAACTACATTTTGTTGATGTGGATTAAGTAGGTCAATATTGAAATCTCCACAAGTTGCTACCATTTTCTTACTAGTAATATTATTGTACAGCTCGACTAATTTATCTCTGAATGTCTCAATGCAAGTTCCCGGCATTCTGTATATGCAGCTTATGATTAGATTTTTTGTTTTGTCTAGGTCAATCTCAACAGTAACACATTCCAGAATCCCTGGTAGTGCTAAGGACATTTCATTTACAAGCTTACATCTATATAGGTCATCAATATACAGTGCAACACCACCACCCTTTTTTTGAGATCTGTTAATGTTAAACATCTGATATCCCTCTATTGCCATCAGGGGAGCCTGGTCTGCATTAAGCCAGGTTTCAGAGACTGCTATAGCTGTGAATTTTCTGTTTAGCTGTTTTAAATAGTCCTGAATCTGTGAGAAGTTTTTGTTAAGACTTCTGCTATTGAAGTGTATTATTGACAGTTTACCATCTAATTGCACTTGACTTTTGAATTGCTTTTCAGTGTAATATTCACAGTGGTTATGAATATTATTGAAAAAGTGGTTATCAGGATCAATATCATTCTCCATCTCTTGTGGTTTATGTTCAGCATAGTGGCATATTTTTAGAGTTTGAGTTTCCTCACTCTGTGTTTCATAGTCAGTGTTCATCTGTATTTATCTAAGTCAGTAGCATCTCTGATCATTATACTTTTTGCTTGCTCAGGTGTTCCATTTAGTTTAATCCAAATTCTACAATTTCTTGTCCAGGTTGACTGTATCTTATTATGTTTCTTTAGCATCCGTGCCTGCCGTGCTAATTCAGCGTTTTTTTTTGTCAGGTGTTCATTTAGGTAAACTTGAGTTTCCTTTAGTTTTTTGGCCTGCCTCAGTATTTTTTTAACAAACACGATACAAACAATCAAACACTAACACTAAAGTACTACAAAAAAAAAAAAAAATGCACTAAAAACACCAACAACCACCAACAAAATCAAGTCTTCAACAATGCTCCTCTGTTTAGTCTAGACAATCCAATACATAAGTATACATATTATGTTCACCAGTTTGGAATTTACAAGGTCCACACACATCATTCACCTTCTTCTTCAAGAGTTATGTTTAAATTTTTTACATAATCAATAAAAGGTCTCCATATATTCTCAAACACAATTTCCTTTGATTTCAGTATATATGTTATTCTTTCTAATGGAAGGTTTGTTAACATCTGTCTTAACCACTGAGTCACATCTGGTCTATGAGTCTTTTTCCATAATAGTGCAATACATTTTTTGGCATTAAGCAAACTGAGGTCTATGAATGTTCTTTCACTTTTATTAAAATTATGCTTTTCTGGGTACAGACCCAACAAAAACAGTTTAGGATTCAATATGATTTGTTTTGAGATTATTTTTTCAATTGTTACCCTCACCTCTTCCCAAAACATTCTTATTAATCTACATTCCCATAAACAATGAAATAGGGTTCCTTTACTTTCCATGCATTTTGTGCATGTATCTGGTATATTTTTGTTATATCTATTTAACTCCTCCGGTGTAACATACATCCGCATTAACCATTTGAAATGTATCAATTTAAGGCGTGCATTTATTGATTTGGTTTGAGCTTCTGTACAAGCCAATTCCCATTGTTCCTCTGAAATTTCAATTTGCAGATCTTCTTTCCAGTAGTTTAATCTTTTCAGTGAATTTTCACTTGAAGATAGTGTCAATGAGTTATAAAACTCTGAAATAATACCCTTTCTTTTACTATCTTTCATCATCATTTTTTCCAAGGATGAGTAAATAGGTCGAGTGAGAGCTTTATTTTGATTTGATCGAATAAAGTTTCTAAGTTGAAGATATTTAAAAAAATGTGTTCTATTGAGATTAAATTTGATCCTCAGCTCTTCAAAAGACATTATGTTATCTGCACATGGCAAATATAAATCCTGAATCTTTTGTATCCCTTTTAAATTCCATACTTTAAATACAGCGTCCGCTCTCCCTGGTTTAAAATATTGATTACCCCATATTGGACTAAATTGTGACAATAACTGTGGTTCTTTTAAATAGTTTTTAGCTTCACACCATATTTTGATCATATGCTTTACAAATGGATTTTTAACTTGTTTTTGTAATTTTTTTGCCGAATCTGAGTATATGAATATGGGAAGAGGTAAAGGTAAATTGTATGATTCCATTTCAGTCCAGTGAGGGAGATCATTTGATGAAAAATAATATGTCATAGACCTCAGTTGTGCCGACCAATAATACAACATAAAATTTGGACATTTCAGACCTCCATGATCAAATGGTAAATATAATAAAGACAAACGTAATCTAGCCCTCCTGTTGTTCCATATAAATTCCACTAACTTTTTTTTTATTCTTGAGAATAGATCTAAAGGTGGTGATAAGGGAATGTATTGAAATAAATAAAGTATTTTAGGTAAAATATTACTTTTAAGTATATTGATTCTCCCGATCATCGACATTGGTAGTGACATCCATCTCTGAGTTAACTCATTGATATCTGACATTAAGGCTTCATAGTTGACACTGGCGACTGATTCTAGCTTAGGCACAATTTGGATTCCTAAATATTTAAACTGATTTACAACATTGAATTGATTTACCTCAGGGGCTGGGTAATTTCTCTGGGTCTCATTTAGCATTAATATTGAAGATTTAGTTTTATTTATTTTATATCCTGATATTTCCCCAAAATTCTTTATTAAATTCAACAAGGTTGGAATTGATTTTTTTAGATTCGACATAAACAAAATTATATCATCGGCGTACAGGGAGATTTTATGTTCTGTTGGTCCAACTTTAATTCCATATATTTGTGAATGTAAATGTATCGCTATCGCTAAAGGTTCAATTGCCATAGTGAACAGTAAAGGTGAAAGTGGACAGCCTTGTCGACATCCTCTATTGATTTTTATTGGTTTTGAAATATTGTTATTTGTTAGGATTTCTGCTGTAGCATTATTGTATATTATTTGAACCCATTTTATGAAATTATTTCCAAGTCCAAACCTTTGTAGGACTTCAAAAAGAAAGGGCCATTCAACTCTATCAAAGGCCTTTTCGGCGTCCAATGATAGGAGAGCTGTATCCGGTGCTTCTTTATTAAAATAGATAATATTAAATAGTCTTCTTACATTATGGAAGCCTTGTCTACCCTTTATAAAGCCATTCTGATCTCGATTAATAATATTTGGTAAAATTTCTTGTATTCGTCTTGCTAAAATTTTACAGATTATCTTAAGGTCGGCGTTTAATAGGCTTATTGGTCTCATATTTTCACATTTATTAGAGGGCTTACCTGGTTTTGGCAGCAGTATAATTAAGGCATTATTTATGTATGATGGTAAATTATTATTTTGAAATGCTTCTAAAACCATTTCCAAAAAAGGTTTTATTAATTTATTCTTAAATTTTTTATAAAGGTCAACTGGGAGACCATCTGGTCCTGCACTTTTTCCTGATTTCATATTATCAATGGCTAGCCCAACTTCTTCTTGACTAATTTTAGACTCCAATATCTCCCTGTTTTCATTTGGAATACACGGTATAGATAGTTCGTTCAAAAACCCATTTAGTTTTGTTAAATCAGGTTCATTTTTGGTATCATATAATTTTTCATAGTAATCTCTAAAGGCTCTATTAATTTCTAAAGGATCTATAACTACCTGTCCCTTACTTATAATACTGGTAATTGGTGTTTTAATTTCTAATTGTTTAATCTGCCATGCTAATAATTTTCCTGATTTTTCACCTTGTTCATAAAAAGATTGTTTCAATCTTAGAAGACTCGAGGCAGCTCTATTCGCTGATTTTTTGTCGTATTCAGCTCTCAAAATCAGTAATTCATTCTCCAACCTTGGGTCACTTCCTGCATACACTTTTTCCTGAAGACTTTTTATTTTATGTTCCAATTGGGCTCTCTCCTCTCGAGTCTTCTTAGATTTTGATCCTGTATAACTAATAATATGTCCCCTAATAAAAGCTTTGAAAGCCTCCCACTTTACACATGCTGATGTTTGTGTAGTATTGATGTCAAAGAACTCGTCTATCTGTTTTTCTATATACTTGACAAATTCCTCATCCTGAAGCCATTTATGCTGAAATTGCCATCTACCTGATTCCTTTGTCAATTTTTTATCTACATATATTAGACAACAGGGTGCATGATCAGAGATCACGATGTTATCATAAAAGCAGTTTTGAATCTTGGACCTTAATTCTGTGGAAATCAAAAAATAATCAATACGTGAGAATGTCTTGTAGGTACTGGAATAACAAGAATAGGCTTTAACTTGTGGTTTCATTTCTCTCCATATATCTAACAATCTCAATTCTTTCATAAAATGATTAATAGTCATCCTACATCCAATGTGCGTACAATCCAGTCCTGTTGATCTATCTATACCTGGATTCAATGTACAATTAAAATCCCCTGCTATTATATGTTGCCCTGTAAGTGATGATAAGATGAGAAATAAATTAGCAAAGAACTTCTGATCATCTATATTGGGACCATATAAGTTCACAAGATTTATATTTTCTAATAGCAAAGAACCTTGAATGATTACATATCTTCCAAATTTGTCTCCAATTACATTTTTCACTTGAAAAGGAACTGATTTATGTATGAGAGTCATAACTCCCCTGGCTCGGGATGAAAATGAAGAGGTGAATACACTTCCTTGCCATCTACTCCTAATTCTTTTAACATCCTCCTCTATTAGATGAGTTTCTTGCAAAAACACAATTTTTGAACCCATGTCTTTTATTTTATTCATAACTTGTTTAAGTTTTTTTAAATTTTGTAGACCTCTGCAATTCCATGAAGTTAAATTAAGATTAACACTTTGGTTTATGATCAATAGAGAGTTTGGGATTACCTTGCAGTGTAAACATGCTCATACAGAGAAGCAAAAACATGAGTGGTTGAACATTCATCCTACAAACTACACACAAACAAATTTCCCCTTCCCACACTTGTGGCAAACCCCCCAAAATCAAAAAAAAAAATTCTGTCTCCCGATATAGCCATCGACCGTTCCACACCCACGGGGAACAGCCTAAGCCACTCCTTCTTCATCCTCCCAATCACCCTAACTCTACTGCTTTTAATGATGTAACATTAACTCTTCTCTGTAGTTTTCCAACTTAACTCCAAAATTTTTAACAACTTTGTACATCATAGTTTTTTTTTTGTTTGTTTTGTTTTTGTTTTGTTTTTTTTAATATATAATACAATCTATATTTTGTAAACTTACTATTTACTTCAAGTCAGTCAGATGCCTGTGCAAATGCTTAATTATTCTACCTTATATTTTGTTCATGCTTAGCTCCCACCAGTCTCTTCTTCTTCTTTGATCTTCTTGATGAACTCCTGCGCCTCCTCTGGGGTCTTGAAGATGTGGGTTCTGCCCTCATACGTGGTCAGCAGTCTCGCAGGATAGATTACACCATGACGAATCCCAAGGTTGCGCAGCTCCTTACGTACGGGATCAAACTGCTTCCTCAATTGCTGGATTCCTGTGGCCAAATCTGGGTAGAACCGCACCTGCTGGTCCTGGTGTTTAATCTCTCCTTTAGCTCGTGCAGCGTTGAAGATCTTCATCCTGTCTCTGTTGCTAAGAAACTTCATAATTAAGGTCCTCGGCGGTCCCTTATCTCTCCGTGGGCCAATACGATGTGCTTTTTCCAGAACCACTGCTGATTGCAACTCCTCGCTGCCCAGCACCTCCGGAATCCACTTTTCCAGAAAGGAACATACGTCCCGACCTTCTGATTCCTCTGGAAGACCCACCAGCCTCAAGTTATTCTGTCTCGACCGAGATTCCAAATCCAAAATATTATCTTCCAGAGATTTATTTTTTTTTCCAAAGTGCGCACCTTTAATTGAAGACGGGTGACGTCATCTTCAGCACTAGCGAGACGGAGCTCCATCTGCGCCGTTCGTTCTACACAGTCACCCAATTCCTTTCTTATTCCTTCCAACGCTGTCATAATCCCATCAAATCTAGAGGAAAAGTCCGCTCTCATTGAACTCATGGCAGCCATCAGCGCATCTGCGCCTCCCCCCGCAGACATCGCACCGTTGCCAGCCTCCTCCGCCATATATGGAGTTTTATTTGCTGCGTCACAGACCTGAAAGTCCGTTAATTTGGACTGTTTTGGCGGCTCGCTTTTTCCTTTTCCTGGTTTTCCAGCCTTAGGCTTCGCCGACATATCCTCACCCAAACGCTGGGATACGTTCTGTCCCAAATGAGAGAGTTATTTGCCGATTTTTTTTCTCCAGGAGCAGAGCAGAGCGAGACACGTCCGTCCTACGTGGCAGCCATAACCGGAAGTCGAAAAAAAGTAATCTTAAGGAGAAAAATGACTCCAATTTACAATAACTATTGTAATCAGAGAAAAGGTCAGAAATTTACTAGAAAGAAAGCTGTAAATTCACAAAGACAAATTTGGACCCTCTGGTGGCCGGTTTTGGCCCACGGGACGTATGTTTGACACCCCTGGACCAACCCATTAAAAAATGCATATTTAGAAGGTCAATAAGAACTTCTAGTTCTAAACATAACCATGTTTAACCACAGAGGTAGGAGCTAATGTGGGGGCACACTAATGTGGGAGCACAGAGGTTAGCTACTCACCACTGGGACAACAGGGATCAGGGGCAATTCTCCTGGTAATATCATCACTGAGAGCGGGGACAGGTGTGTTCTGCCGGCTGCTGTCTGTTTGTCGCCATTTCTCCAGACTGGCTGCAAAATGAGCTCGCTGTGGGCTGAGTCTAGTTCCATTCCATACTCGGTACAGGTGAAGCCACCTCCCAACATGGCATTTCTTCCCACCAGGCTGAACAGGATTGGAGACCGCCCATGGAGTCGATCACCCGTGGCTTCTCCAGACTTCGTCCACAGTGACAGTGGACCAATGATCACATACTGTGTGCAGATAGTGCTTGTGAGAGTTGTAGTTTCGTAGTCTCTCATTAGATAAGTTGAGTATTTTCGATGAAGTGGCTAGTGGGAGTGGCTTTCTTACTCGCCACTGTTGAAATCCACCGGCCACTGGCTGGTTGGCTGGTGCTAATGTCAAGTCTGGAGATGACTGTTGTGAAATGGCACTAAAATTGAGTTGAACTGAACTGAAAGCAACAGGAGAGGGAGCCCTCCATCTCCCCATGGGCCGGGAGCAACTTTCATGCCACCGTTAATGATCCTTTTTATGCATTTTATGAAAGGTTATGGAAATTTTCACAGGCATCATCCTCTTTTCCTGAAGTTTCAAACACATTCCTGGCTGTGTGTTGCATCTGTGCACACACATTAAACCATTCAGCTCAATTTTTCAGCACAGTATCATCTGTTTCCCATTTGTCTCCTCTAAAATAACTGAGCATCAATTAATTTGCATTAATTTGATTCTTTGTGGTAAAGTTGCATGATTTTTTTAATCAAATAGTGACTTTTTCATGTAAATTTGCTGCTTTTCCACATCACTTTGCAATTTTTTCTCATAAATTTGCTAATTTCTTCATCATAAACCTGTAATTGTTTTGTTGTAAATTAAAGATTCAAAGATTTTGTCAAAACTACTGTATGTACAGGACAAACAGGAGAATTGAAATGGTGTTTCTCTCTCCAGTGGTGTGCACAATATAAAAAAAAGAAAAAGGAGTAAGGCTGGAAAAACAACAACAGCAGTCTGTGTATAGTAATGCTATCCATAGTGCAATGGCGACAAAAGATAGACCCAGACCTCCCATAGTGCAAAAAAAGATAAACGATAAACAATGATGAAACCCAGTAATCCTATATACAGAAAAGTAGAGCTATAATACCCGTAGTTGCAAGTTCAATGTGGTAGTGTACTGTAGGTGCAGACCGTGACAGATAGGACTGCACGTGATCAATATTGCAATGACAGACAGCAGCAGATATGGCATTTGTGTCATGATCCTGAGCATGTTTGGGGGCCATGCTCAGTCTCCAGTTTAAGTTTAGTCTCTTCCTATTTGTTTCTTTGTTTATTATGATCTACTGTATTTAGTATCTTTATTTTCAAGGATTCAAAGATTTTATTGTCAATACTACTATACATGCAGGACATACAGGAGAATTGAAATGGCATTTCTCTCTCTCTACATTGGTGTGCATTTTATGAAAGAAGGACATTGGGCTGGATTAAAAAAAAAAAAAGAAAAACAAGAACAAACAGTGACAGCAGCAGTCTATGTACAGTCTATATACAGTGATGCAACCCGTGGTGCAAATGGAAGCCAGAAGGACTCTGACCTTCATTGTGTTAAACAATTACTTTGGGTAAACAATTAGTGGTAATAAACTCGACAATCCTAAATTTGGACAGCTAGAGATGAATAGCCGTAGTGTATTTCAATGCAGTAGTGTAGGTGCAGATAGTGAAAGATATGATTGCACATGATCAATATTGCAGTGATATACAGATAGCAGCAGATTTGGCATTTGTGCAAATGGTTGCAATTAAAGTACAGAGATATATAGCAATGAAAGTACAACAGAACAACAGTATTATTGTTGGTGTGCCAGTCTTACTGTGCCAACATCTGAGGTAGTTATTGTGCAGGTGTGTCATGAACTCTCCGTGCGCCTCTCCAATGGCGCACGGTGAGGGGAAAAAAGGACGAGGATTTAATTGCAGGATTACACCAAACACACATTTATTTACACAAAAACTGAACATACAGACATAGAACAGCTCAGGTTCACTAAAGAGTTCTCCAGGCTGCCCAACACACACACTGGAGATATACAGAGGCAGGCAACGCACAGACAGATACTCACAGTGCAGGGGCAGGCCAAGTCGTCCCAGCGATAATAACGAGCACACACAGACAGCTCGGATGCACACCGAGTTCCTCGCCCAGGAATCACCTGGGCGAGGCACGAACAGATAATTACCGGGGACAGGAAACAGCTGATGAGCCAGAAGGAGAGCGCGGGGGCGTGGCTAAGCCGGCAGCCTGTCAGCAGTGTGAGAAAAAGGAGATGAGAAATGCTGACTAACAGCTGCCGGTCAGACAGTGGCTAGGGACATGGGAAAATACGCCAGAATACATTAAAATACACATACCCAGTAAAGCCAACCCCACAAAGAGATCGAGGCCGAGCCGGGGAAAGCCAAGCCGGCTCGGCACGTGACAGGCCTCCTCCTTCTAGGGGTGGATACCAGACACCCACGGTAACATCGTAAGAACCCCCCCCCACACACACCAATCGCCACAGGAAAAACAACAGCACACGAACCCGGGTGCCACACACCGCTGTCCAGGACTCCGTCATTGCTGGCGATGAACACTCGAGCCCGGCCTCCAAGAGGTCCAGCTCAGGCTCCCAGTCCGCTGCAGACGCCTCTGCAGCTGGCAAGATGGTGTTGGCAGTCCTGTTGTCCACCTGCACCAGCTCCAATGCTGGGAATTTCACCGGCGTGGCTGCAGGGGGACCTCTCCATGCTGACTCCAGGAGTGGATCATCTGAAGCCACTGGCTCCTCCACCGTCTGATGGCCCTGACCTTGGGCCAGCTGGCCCTCAGGGAGAAAAGGAGGAGACACGGAGGGGAGAAAAAGTGAGTGAGTATCTGCAGCTGGAGAAGAGGACCCAGAGGACTGCTTAAACTGGGTCTCTCCCTCGGGAGACAGGCAAGATTTAATACTATTAGATGGAATAGGTGGATAATATACTCGCCTGTCAACCTGGTCGTTGGTCCTGACAGACGCAGAAAGCAGACAGACATCCCTCTCCGTGTCAGCAGTGATATGGCCCTCTTCAATGGCTGGAGGAGGAGCCGTCTCCGTGGCAACGGAGGTGGGCATTCCCGGGGCAGCCCCTTCTAGCCTCGCAGCAGCTGGGAGGGTGATGACAGATGACGATGAGGGAGGCCTCTCCCAGTGTCTCCACGCAGGATGACACTGTCTTCTGTTTCCAGGAGTCGACCATGCTGGAGCGGGAGGAGGGGTGGGCGAAGCACCCAACTCTCACCTGTGGCTCCTCGAAGCTGTGGCATACGCAGTGGCCACACCCCGGTAAACCGCTTTGGCAGGCGAGCTGAACCAGTTGAGGGTAACCGGTCGGGCCTCAAACCCTCCGGTGAGTTAAACATGGTATGCCTACCCAAGCATGTGAAGACTGTAGTCGGCAGATTGAGCGGATGAGGTCATCTTTTGTCCCAACGGTAATGAAGGCGGTGACAGCAGGCGCTGTGGAATGCAAGGGCATGGCAAGGCACTATACACGTCGTGGTCATCCACTGCAGCCGAGGAAGTCCCTGGTCATGACAGCTCTTTTCATACCACCAGATCCTGACTTTTGACGCCGAGAGAGTGGGATTGCCCCTGTACATCGACTTTCCCACTTTTAAAAATCTTTCCGGCACAGGTTTTCCTCATGTGTGTTAGTCCTCACAACCCTACAACAGTCCTGCGGTGATGGGGAACGAGTGAAGCAACAGGTGGAGGTGACCAATGGCAGTTGTAGCTTGAACATTGTACGCAGGCAGCTTGGCGGCAATAGTCGCTCTCCTTCTGACAACAGTGGAGGTTGGCGTTCCCCCAGGTGACTGAGCAACCTCTTTAGGACAGCACTGCTCACCCTCACATGAGGGAGGGGACTAGAAAATGTGTCCCAAACAAATGCTTGTCCCTTTCAACTGGCCATTACGAAACAAAAATATATTGCAGTATATAGGAAAATATCATGCAATACATTAAGCAATATATTCCCATATATGAGATTTAGTATTTATATTTTCCAATATATTGCAATGTAAGAATAGACCATATATGCGCATTGATAAATATAAAAAATGTATTGCAATCAGGGCGTTATATTTTTACATGTACAGTGGGGTGAAAAAGTAGTCAGCCACCAATTGTGCACGTTCTCCCACTTAAAAGATGAGAGAGGTCTCCAATTTTCATCATAGGTATACCTCAGCCATGAGAGACAAAATGAGAAAAAAAAATCCAGAAAATCCCATTGAAGGATTTTTAAAGAATTTATTTGCAAATTATGGTGAAAAATAAGTATTTGGTCAATAACAAAAGTTCATCTCAGTACTTTGTTATACGTATACCCTTTGTTGGCAATGACAGAGGTCAAACGTTTTCTGTAAGTCTTCACAAGGTTTTCACACACTGTTGCTGGTATTTTGGCCCATTCCTCCATGCAGATCTCCTCTAGAGCAGTGATGTTTTGGGGCTGTCGCTGGGCAACACGGACTTTCAACTCCCTCCAAAGATTTTCTATGGGCTTGAGATCTGGAGACTGGCTAGGCCACTCCAGGACCTTGAAATGCTTCTTACGAAGCCACTCCTTCGTTGCCCGGGCGGTATGTTTGGGATCATTGTCATGGTGAAAGACCCAGCCACGTTACATCTTCAATGCCCTTGCTGATGGAAGGAGGTTTTCACTCAAAATCTCACGATACATGACCCCATTCATTCTTTCCTTTACACGAATCAGTCGTCCTGATCCCTTTGCAGAAAAACAGCCTCAAAGCATGATGTTTCCACCCCCATGCTTCACAGTAGGTATGGTGTTCGTTCTCCTCCAAACATGACAAGTTGAGTTTTTACCAAAAAGTTCTATTTTGGTTTCATCTGAGCATATGACATTTTCCCAATCCTCTTCTGGATCATCCAAATGCTCTCTAGCAAACTTCAGACGGGCCTGGACATGTACTGGCTTAAGCAGGGTTACACATCTGGCACTGCAGGATTTGAGTCCCTGGCTGCGTAGTGTGTTACTGATGGTAGTCTTTGTTACTTTGGTCCCAGCTCTCTGCAGGTCATTCACTAGGTCCCCCCGTGTGGTTCTGTGATTTTTGCTCACCGTTCTCGTGATCATTTTGACCCCACGGGGTGAGATCTTGCGTGGAGCCCCAGATCGAGGGAGATTATCAGTGGTCTTGTATGTCTTCCATTTTCTAATAATTGCTCCCACAGTTGATTTTTTCACACCAAGCTGCTTACCTATTGCAGATTCAGTCTTCCCAGCCTAGTGCAGGACTACAATTTTGTTTCTGGTGTCCTTTGACAGCTCTTTGGTTTTGGCCATAGTGGAGTTTGGAGTCTGACTGTTTGAGGTTGTGGACAGGTGTCTTTTATACTGATAACGAGTTCAAACAGGTGCCATTAATACAGGTAATGAGTGGAGGACAGAGGAGTCTCTTAAAGAAGAAGTTACAGGTCTGTGAGAGCCAGAAATCTTGCTTGTTTGTAGGTGACCAAATACTTATTTTCCACCATAATTTGCAAATAAATTCTTTAAAAATCCTTCAATGTGATTTTCTGGATTTTTTTCCTCATTTTGTCTCTCATAGTTGAGGTATACCTATGATGAAAATTGGAGACCTCTCTCATCTTTGGAGTGGGAGAACTTGCACAAGTGGTGGCTGACTAAATACTTTTTTTGCCCCACTGTAATAGTCTGTCTTTATATGCTACAACATACTGCACTATATAGTGTGCCATATATATATATATATATACGGTATATATATACAGTATATATACGTATATATATATATATATACAGTATATATAGTGCTCAAAAAAAAAATAAAGGGAACACTTTGAAAACACATCAGATTTTAACGGGAAAAAATAAGCTGGATATCGAAATTGTGGCAGGCTAGTCCAGCTTACTCAGATTAAAAAGTGTTCCTTTAATCTGAGTAAACTGGACTAGCCTGCCACAATTTCGATATCCAGCTTATTTTTTCCCATTGAAATCTGATGTGTTTTCAAAGTGTTCCCTTTATTTTTTTGAGCACTATATGTATATATATATATATATACTGTATATATACACTACCGTTCAAAAGTTTGGGGTCACCCAGACAATTATTTTGTGTTTTCCATGAAAAGTCACACTTATTTACCACCATGAGTTGTAAAATGAATAGAAAATATAGTCAAGACATTGACAAGGTTAGAAATAATGATTTGTATTTGAAATAATAATTTTTTCCTTCAAACTTTGCTTTCGTCAAAGAATCCTCCATTTGCAGCAATTACAGCATTGCAGACCTAACATGATTGCACAAGGGTTTTCTAATCATCTATTAGCCTTCTGACGCAATGAGCAAACACATTGTACCATTAGAACACTGGAGTGATAGTTGCTGGAAATGGGCCTCTATACACCTATCTAGATATTGCACCAAAAACCAGACATTTGCAGCTAGAATAGCCATTTACCACATTAGCAATGTATAGAGTGTATTTCTGATTAGTTTAAAGTTATCTTTATTGAAAAAAAGTGCTTTTCTTTCAAAAATAAGGAAATTTCTAAGTGACCCCAAACTTTTGAACGGTAGTGTATATATATATATATATATATATATACAGTATATACATACAGTATATATACGGTGGGGCAAAAAAGTATTTAGTCAGCCACCAATTGTGCAAGTTCTCCCACTTAAAAGATGAGAGAGGTCTCCAATTTTCATCATAGGTATACCTCAACTATGAGAGACAAAATGAGAAAAAAAAAATCCAGAAAATCACATTGAAGGATTTTTAATGAAATAATTGGTAAATTCCTCAGTAAAATAAGTATTTGGTCACCTACAAACAAGCAAGATTTCTGGCTCTCACAGACCTGTAACTTCTTCTTTAAGAGGCTCCTCTGTCCTCCACTCGTTACCTGTATTAATGGCACCTGTTTGAACTCGTTATCAGTATAAAAGACACCTGTCCACAACCTCAAACAGTCAGACTCCAAACTCCACTATGGCCAAGACCAAAGAGCTGTCAAAGGATACCAGAAACAAAATTGTAGACCTGCACCAGGCTGGGAAGACTGAATCTGCAATAGGTAAGCAGCTTGGTGTGAAGAAATCAACTGTGGGAGCAATTATTAGAAAATGGAAGACATACAAGACCACTGATAATCTCCCTCGATCTGGGGCTCCACGCAAAATCTCACCCCGTGGGGTCAAAATTATCACGAGAACGGTGAGCAAAAATCCCAGAACCACATGGGGGGACCTAGTGAATGATCTGCAGAGAGCTGGGACCAAAGTAACAAAGGCTACCATCAGTAACACACTACGCCGCCAGGGACTCAAATCCTGCAGTGCCAGACGTGTCCCTCTGCTTAAGCCAGTACATGTCCAGGCCCATCTGAAGTTTGCTAGAGAGCATTTGGATGATCCAGAAGAGGACTGGGAGAATGTCATATGGTCAGATGAAACCAAAATAGAACTCTATTGTAAAAACTCAACTTGTCATGTTTGGAGGAGAAAGAACACCATACCTACTGTGAAGCATGGGTGTGGAAACATCATGCTTTGGGGCTGTTTTTCTGCAAAGGGACCAGGACGACTGATCCGTGTAAAGGAAAGAATGAATGGGGCCATGTAACGTGAGATTTTGAGTGAAAACCTCCTTCCATCAGCAAGGGCATTGAAGAAGAAACGTGACTGGGTCTTTCAGCATGACAATGATCCCAAACACACCACCCGGGCAACAAAGGAGTGGCTTTGTAAGAAGCATTTCAAGGTCCTGGAGTGGCCTAGCCATTCTCCAGATCTCAAGCCCATAGAAAATCTTTAGAGGGAGTTGAAAGTCTGTGTTGCCCAGTGACAGCCCCAAAACATCACTGCTCTAGAGGAGATCTGCATGGAGGAATGGGCCAAAATACCAGCAACAGTGTGTGAAAACCTTGTGAAGACTTACAGAAAACGTTTGACCTCTGTCATTGCCAACAAAGGGTATATAACAAAGTATTGAGATGAACTTTTGTTATTGACCAAATACTTATTTTCCACCATAATTTGCAAATAAATTCTTTAAAAATGAGACAATGTGATTTTCTGGATTTTTTTTTTCCTCATTTTGTCTCTCATAGTTGAGGTATACCTATGATGAAAATTGGAGACCTCTCTCATCTTTTAAGTGGGAGAACTTGCACAATTGGTGGCTGACTAAATACTTTTTTGCCCCACTGTATATATATATATATACTGTATATATATATATATATATATACACACACACCCTAAAGAAAATACAATGAAGACAAAAATCTGCATTACACAAATAAGATTTATTGTTAACAATCTTGACAATTGAAATGTATTTTGCCATTACATTTTCAATCCTCCACACTAGATCTTGGAGGTATGCATGCGTAGAGGCTTGTATATTGTGGCAGATCAATTAGCATACATTTTCTTTTGAACAGTGTTACATCAAATATCTGTTTCCTGCCCCGGAATTCCCTTTTCAGACAACTGTGGCGAACACATTTTGACTGCATATGCATAGCACAGGGTTGAGATGCTTAGGATTGCATGTGTATTCTGTAACCTCACGTCTCTGAAGGAACAATGTGTCTGGACCTCCGGAGGATCACAGCAGTTGGCGGAGGTGCTGCTGATGAAGACCCTGAAAGGACTTCCTGACCTCCTGGGGTCATATGGAGGACGAAGGGACTTGGGGGGATGTGATGACAATGTGATTCTGTCTTTGATGTCCCAAGTATTAAAGTGGGGGTTTGGGGGAGTTCTGTCTCTTTTGCTGTTGAGAGAATGCTGGAGATGTGAGATCACGAATAAACCTGAATGGAGAAAGAATTCAGCCTTTTCCTTTCACGCTCTCCACACTGGTGACCGAAGACGTGCAATGTCTCGAGACAATTCCCCCGAACCAGACTCGTCAGGGACCGCTCGAGCCAGCGCGGTCTCGGTCAAGCTACCAGAGTTCTGGCAGGACAACCCAGACTCGTGGTTCCTCCAGGCCGAAGCCCAGTTCGCACTCGGGGGAATAACGGCAGATGACACCAAGTTCTACCACGTCATCGCCAAGCTCGACAACCGCACAGCTCGATGCGTGCGGAGCCTGGTGCAGCAACCGCCCGCTGGCAACAAATACAGCCAGCTGAAGGCTGCCCTCATCCAGTGCTTCACGCCCTCAGCCGCGGAGAGAGCTAGGAGGCTCCTGGCTCTGCACGACTTGGGAGGACGCAGGCCAGTCGACCTGATGGAAGACATGCTGCAGCTGAGGGGCACAGACGATGATGATTTCCTCTTCAAGGAAATCTTCCTGAGGACCCTTCCATCACAGACGAGGGCGACCCTGATGGGCACTCATTTCGTGACCCAGCGGGACTTCCGTGCGCTGGCCCGAGAAGCACAGTGGCTCCTCGACTCCTGCGAGGAGCAGGCGGCCACCGTAGCAGCGGCAGACCTCGGCGCAGCGGCCAGGAGCAGCGGTGGGCCAGAGGCAGCGGAATCGACCCCACTAACAATGGCAGCAGCGAGGTCCCGACACGGCGGAGGAGACGACCTCTGCTTCTACCATCAGCGTTTCGCAGAGAAGGTGCGCAGGTGTGTGCCGCCGTGCCACTTCAAGAGCTCGGGAAAACGCCAGGACCGGGAGTCGTTAGCAGCATCAACCCTCGGCTAGCGAAACAAGCTGCTTTACCTCACGGATGCGCGCTCTGGGTGGCACTTCCTCGTGGACACGGGCGCCCAAGTGAGCTTCATCACCACAACCTACGCTGACCGGCTGGCAGGCCCCCGTGGTGACGGAGCAACAGCGGCGAACGGCTCGAGCATTAAGACCTTCGGCGAAAGGACTCTGCTTCTGTCCTTGCACGGCCGCACTTATGAATGGACTTTTATGATAGCGGCGGTGAGTTTCAACATGCTAGGTGCTGATTTTCTGTGCTCACATGGGTTGTTAGTTGATCTTGCCAATAGGCGCCTGGTTAATGCACTCTCTTTTTATTCCGTCCCTTGTGCAGCTCGAGTGTCCCCGCCACCAGCACAGACCAACGTCGCCACAGCAGGCGGTAAGTTTCATACACTCCTCACCCAGTTTCCAGCACTCACGGTTCCCACATTTTCGGCAACAGTTGCGAAACACGGGGTGGAGCACTTTATCACCACAGCTGGCCCACCCGTCTTTGCGAAGGCTCGGCGCTTGGATGCAGCTAAACTCTCCATTGCGCGCGAGGAGTTCGCCAACCTGGAAAGGTTGGGCATTATCCGGCGTTCGAAGAGGCCATGGGCCTCCCCACTGCATATGGTCCCTAAAGCTGACGGCTTGTGGAGACCTTGCGGTGACTTCCGCAGGTTAAACAACGCTACGGCGCATGACCGCTACCCAATTCCACATATTCAGGATTTTTCAGTACATCTGGCGGGCGCGCGCGTTTTTTCTAAAATAGACTTGGTCCGCGGCTATCATCAAGTCCCAGTCCGTGCTGAGGACATTCCCAAAACAGCGGTGATAACCCCGTTTGGACTTTTTGAGTTTTTACGCATGCCATTTGGCCTCAAAGGCGCCGCGCAAACCTTCCAATGCATGATGGATGCCGTGTTACGCGATCTCCCTTTTGTGTTCGTCTACCTGGATGACATTTTGGTCGCCAGCTCATCTGAAGAGGAACATGAAAAACACCTCACAGCGGTTTTTCGGAGGTTGGGAGAGCACGGGTTAATAATCAGTCCAGCCAAGTGCCAGTTCGGGGTAGCGCAGATCGATTTTTTGGGGCACCGCGTTTCCCCAGAAGGGGCAGTTCCGCTACCGGACAAAGTGCGCACAGTGGCAGATTTTCTCCGGCCACAAACGGTCAAAGGGTTACAGGAGTTTTTAGGAATGGTGAATTTTTATAACTGCTTCCTACCTCACGCAGCGCAGCTCATGCAACCACTATATGCTGCGCTTAAAAAGCAAAAACCCTCCAATGCAATCGATTGGTCCCCAGAGTGGGAGCGCGCATTCGCGGAGGTAAAAAAAGCCCTTGCAGACGCTGCGCTGTTAGCTCACCCAGATCCAACGGCCCACATAGCGCTCACCACCGACACATCAGATTTGGCCATAGGGGCGGTGGTGGAGCAGCATGTTGCCGGGGTTTGGCAGCCGCTGGCCTTTTTCAGCAGATTGTTGCGCAAAGCCGAGCGCAAATACAGCGCGTTTGACAGGAAGCTGTTAGTGCTCCACTTAGCCATTCGCCACTTCCAATTCTGGCTAGAAGGTCGGCGTTTCACCGCGTTTGTCAACCACAAGCCGCTCACTTTTGTGATGGCCAAAATTTCGGAACCTTGGTCGGGCCGGTAGCAGAGGCAGCTGGCCGCAATTTCGGAATTTACTACTGATATTCAGCACGTAGCAGGTAAACTCAATGTAGTGGCAGACTGCCTCTCTCGCGCGGTAACAGCACCAGTCCGCGCGGAGGTAGATTATACTACCGCAGAGCAAAATAGCAGCGCGGAAGCGCACGCGGCCCCAGTTCACGTGGGGATAGATTATGCAGCCATGGCAGCGGATCAGGGTAGCGATGCGGACGTGTGCGCGCTCCAGTCTGGACCAACAGGGTTAAGGCTGGAGAGCAAGAGTTTGCAAACCGGTATGCCCCCCCTAATCTGCGATGTCTCTACCGGGCGACTGCGCCCGGTGGTACCGGCTGCTTGTCGCCGCCGCGTTTTTGACTTGGTTCACTCCCTGGCACACCTGGGGGTGCGCGCTTCTGTAAAAATGGTGGCAGAAAAGTTTGTTTGGCTGAGCCTGCGCAAGCACGTGAAAGAGTGGGCACGAGCCTGTATGGTTTGCCAGCGGGCCAAAATTCACAAGCACACAAAAGCCCCCTTAGAGCCGTTTCACATTCCGGCCAAGAGGTTTGATCATGTGCATGTCGACCTCGTGGGCCCCCTGCCGTCGTCGCAAGGGTTCACACATCTTTTGACAATGGTGGACCGATCCACGCGTTGGCCGGAGGTGGTTCCACTGGCATCGACCACAACTGCAGAGGTGGCTCGCACATTTTTGACGGCTTGGGTAGCGTGTTTCGGAGTTCCATCGGATATTAAGTCCGACAGGGGACCTCAATTTGTGTCTGAGCTTTGGTCAGCGATGGCCTACAGCTTAGGTGCGACAATTCACCGCACTACCGCTTACCACCCCCAGGCTAATGGTTTATGCGAGCGTTTTCATAGGTCATTGAAGGCAGCCCTCAGAGCGTCGCTTACGGATGCAGATTGGATAAACAGACTTCCATGGGTTTTATTGGGGTTGCGTTCCGCGCCTAAAGAGGACTTAGAAGCCTCCCCAGCGGAGTTGGTTTTTGCATAACCTCTCCGGCTGCCAGGCGAGTTTCTGCCAGATCATCCGGCGCCAGGGTGTCCCCCTGCTCAGTGGTCACAGATCGGCATGGGAGTGGACATGCTTCCGGGCCCCATTCATCACGCTTTTCCACGCGTTTTTGTTCCCAAATCTTTAAAAAATGCCAAATTTGTTTTTGTCAAGCACGAGGCTCTGCGCCCCGCCCTGCGCCCACCTTACGATGGCCCATATAGAGTGCTGGAAACGGGTGATAAGCATTTTGTGCTAGATTTGGGGGGTAGGTGGGAAACAATTAGAATAGACAGACTAAAGCCTGCTTTTGTGATGAACGACGAGTCTGTACGGGTGGCGAGGGCTCCTCGACGTGGCAGACCCCCTAAGAAGCAGGTCCTGGGACCCCTGCAGGGATCAAATAACGATTCTCATCCTCAGTTAACAGATTCACTGCAAGACAGCGCTGCAGGGGCGGCGAAGCCCGCTTACAGCAAGTTTGGGAGACGCTTGAAGCCCAGGCGGCGTATGGACTAATGTGTGGTTTTATTATGTTATGTGTGTAGAAGAGCTTGGAATAATGAGGCGATGCGACTTATAAACCAAAGTTTATTATCAGCTTCGCTCCTCTAACAAGTCTCATCTCAGTGCAGAAGCAGAAGTAGAATAGAGGAAGAACACATTCGGCTCTACATACTTATACCTACACATAACAAAAGACATGCATATCAAAGCTGACATCCCGCATTATCTTAATCCCCCTCCTTTGTCTTCGTATCCCTCCACCTGGCCCTGGGAGGTCAGGGCGATCGATCTGGTCTCCACCGCAGCGCCTCGGATGCTCTTTGATCTCCGCTGGCGGTTGAGACCTCTTTGTCCTGTTCTGAGGTGTGAAGTCGCTTTACATATGTAATCACCAAACATTCTCCCATGCTTATACATATGTAGGTTATGGGATATATGATTAATATAGACCACAGCCCCCCCAAAATGACTAAGAAAAGGACAATAGAAAAATTCACAGTTTAAGATAATTATTATGACATACTAACTGCTACACCTCTTGACAAGGAAGAAACTTTCCAGCAGCTATGCTCCTGTAGAGAATTCAGTGGTAATCATAACAGCGTAGTAATATCACAAGTCAGTCTTAAACTGTTACAGCACAATTAGTGAACAACTTTTGAGTAGTTTGCATCAGTCCCTGTGCCGTCTGGGTTTTAATCTTCTCCAGAATCTGCTGTGGGTCCGCTTGGGCATCCTGGTGGGACCTTCCTGTAAGGAATCTGCAGCTTGGGGAGGAGAGTGATTATTTGTTCTCTGCAGGGGGGCTGAGTCTTTTCTCTTGGGGGGTCTACCCCGCCAAGGTGCTCTCGCCAACCGTGCAGGTTCGTCTCTCAACAAGAAGGCAGGTTTAAGTCTGTCAATGCTGACTGTTTCTTTTCTGTCCCCTAAATCAAGCACAAAATGCTTATCACCAGGTTCCAGCACTCTGAAAGGTCCATCGTATGGTGGACGGAGGGTTGGTTTTAAAGCTTCATGCCTAACAAAAACGAATTCAGCATTTTTTAAAGCTTGGGGGACAAAAACCCGTGGAAAAGAGTGATGTGCCGGTCCGGGGAGAGTGTCAGGTCCGTTGCTGCCTAAAAGCTTCGGGGCTGGAACATGCCCAGGCTCTGGGTTCTCTGGTAAAAATTCACCTGGTAGCCTGAGAGGTTGTGCAAAAACTAATTCTGCTGGGGAGGCGTCTAGATCCTCTTTAGGCGCAGCACGCAACCCCAATAAAACCCAGGGAAGTTTATTTACCCAATTTGTATCCATTAGTGAGGCTCTGAGGGCGGCCTTTAAAGATCTGTGAAAACGCTCGCATAACCCGTTAGCCTGAGGGTGATAAGCGGTGGTGCGGTGAATTGTCGCTCCTAAGCTGCTGGCCATGGCTGACCAAAGCTCCGAGACAAATTGAGGCCCCCTATCGGACGTGATGTCTGATGGGACGCCGAAACGTGCCACCCAGTTTGTCAAAAAAACGCGAGCGACTTCCTCCGCTGTGGTTGACGCCAGAGGGACCGCTTCAGGCCAGCGCGTAGTACGGTCTATCATTGTTAACAGATGTGTGAAACCTTGGGAGGAAGGTAGTGGTCCCACGAGGTCGACATGAACATGGTCGAACCTTCTAGCTGGGATTCGAATAGGCTCTAGAGGGGCTTTTGTGTGTTTGTGTATTTTGGCGCGCTGACAAGACATGCAAGTCTTTGCCCATTCCTTTACGTTTTGGCGCAGGCCGGGCCACACAAACTTTTCGGCGACCATTTTAACCGAGGCGCGCACACCCGGGTGCGCGAGGGAGTGAATTGAGTCGAAAATACGGCGGCGCCATGTAGCTGGGACTACCGGGCGAGGTCGGCCGGTTGAGATGTCGCATATTAGGGGGGGCACACCGTCGCGTAAACCTCTTTCCTCCAGCCTTAACCCTGTTGGTCCAGACAGGAGTGCGCGTACGTCCGCGTCAATACTTTGCTTCTCCGCCAGGGCTGCGTAATCTATCCCTACGTGGATTGGGGCCGCGTATGTGTCCGCGTTGGCGAAGAGTTCTGCGGCTGAGGTAGTATAATCTGTCTCCTCGCGCTCTGGCGATGTCACAGCGCGAGAGAGGCAGTCTGCTACCACGTTAAGTTTGCCTGCCACATGTCGAATGTCTGTGGTGAACTCTGAAATTGCAGCTAGCTGTCTTTGTTGCCTGCCTGACCACGGTTCAGAAATTTTAGCCATCACAAAGGTGAGCGGTTTGTGGTCTACAAAAGCCGTGAAACGCCGCCCCTCTAACCAGAACTGGAAGTGGCGGATGGATAAATGAAGCGCTAGCAGCTCCCTGTCAAAAGTGCTGTATTTACGCTCAGTTTGGTTTAACGATTTGCTGAAAAATGCCAAAGGTTGCTAGGTTCCGCCAACGTGTTGTTCTACAACCGCCCCATGTCCAGGTCTGAAGCGTCTGTGGTTAGCGCAATGCGGGCCGAGGGATCAGGGTGAACCAACAATGTGGCGTTAGCTAGGGCACTTTTTACTTCCGCGAAGGCGCGTTCGCGCTCCGGGGTCCATTCGACCACATTGGAAGGCTTTTGTTTTCTGAGCGCGTCACATAGGGGCTGCATGAGTTGAGCTGCACGGGGGAGGAAACGGTTGTAAAAATTAACCATTCCCAAAAATTCTTGCAGCGATTTGACCGTTTGTGGCCGTGGAAAACTTTTTACTGCGCGAACTTTGTCTGGCAGTGGGACTGCCCCCTTCAGTGAAACTCTGTGTCCCAAAAAATCAATTTGTGGCACGCCGAATTTGCATTTGGCTGGATTGATTATTAACCCGTGCTCTTCTAGTCTCTGAAAAACCATAGTGAGATGCTGTTCGTGTTCCTCCTCCGACGAGCTGGCTACCAGCATATCGTTGAGGTAGACGAACACGAAAGGGAGGTTGCGTAATACCGCGTCCATCATCCGCTGAAAGGTTTGAGCAGCGCCTTTGAGGCCAAAAGGCATCCGCAAAAATTCAAAAAGACCGAAGGGGGTTATTACAGCTGTTTTAGGAATGTCTTCCGCTCGAACGGGGACTTGGTGATAGCCACGGACCAGGTCTATTTTAGAAAAAATGCACGCACCCGCCAGATGTAGTGAAAAATCTTGGATGTGAGGAATTGGGTAGCGGTCATGCGCTGTCGCATTGTTCAATCTGCGGTAATCGCCGCACGGTCTCCAAGAGCCGTCGGATTTCGGGACCATGTGTAGTAGTGATGCCCAGGGGCTTTTTGAGCGTCTGATAATGCCTAGTTTTTCAAGGGTGGTAAACTCGTCCCGAGCTATGGCGAGCTTGGTCGCGTCTAAGCGCCGAGCTTTGGCAAATACGGGTGGGCCCGTTGTGGGAATAAAGTGTTCAACCCCGTGCTTAGCCACTGTAGCTGAGAATTTGGGAATTGTGAGTGCTGGAAATTGGGTGAGGAGTTGATCAAACTTACCTCCTGCTGTAGTGACGCTGGCCTGCACAGGTGGTGGAGAAACTCGAGCTGAGCAGGGAATAGAAGCAAATGACAATGCATTAACCAAGCGTCTATTTGCTAGATCGACTAATTGCCCATGTGCACACAAAAAATCCGCGCCCAACAAGTTAAAACTCACCGCTGCTACAACAAATGTCCATCTGCAGTTGCGGCCATGAATGCAGAGGGGTAGGTTCCTTTCACCATAAGTGTCGATGATGGAGCCGTTGGCTGCCATCGCTCCATTGCCCCGGGGGCCCATGGCCCAGTCTGCGTGGGAGGGCATGATAAAACTCAGTTGAGCTCCAGTGTCAATTGGGAACTGTTTGGCGGTGTGTCCGTCAGTCACATAAAGAAGTTTATTTTTTTCGCCAAGAACCGCAGCCGTTAATGGTTCTCGGTTTTGGCGTTTTCCCGAACTTCTGAACTTGCAAGGGGGAACTCATTTGTACGCCCCCTCGGAGAACCGGTGGTGGTAATAGCAGATGTCGTTCCGCCTGCTGCGTCTTGGTCGTGTTGCCGCCATGGTGGGCGGGCTCTGCTCGGTTGTCTGTGGTTTTCCGCTGCTCTGGGCATCTGCAGATGCTGCTGTGGCCACCTGTTCTCCCCAGGCGTTGGTGAGTCGCTGCGCTTCCCAGGCCAGCGCGCGGAAGTCCTGCTGGGTACTGCACCGCATGTTGATCAGCGTCCCTCTCATGTGTGGCGGCAGAGTGCTGAGGAAGATGTGTTGGAAGAGGAAGTTGTCGTTGTCCTCCTCCTTGAGCTGCAGCATGTCCTCCATGAGGGCCTTGGGTCTGCATCCTCTGTGGCCGTAGATCGCCAGGATCTTCTCTGCTCTCTCCTCGGCTGAGGGGACGAAGTTCTCAACGATGGTCATCTTCAGCTCTCTGTATTTGTCATAGGCGGGCGGCTGTCGGATTATGCTCCGCGCGCATCTTGACGTGGCAGCGTTGAGTTTGGCGACGATGTGATAAAACTTCGTCTCGTCCGCCGTTATGCCCGCCAGTGCAAACTGAGCCTCAGCTTGCTGGAACCACGAGCTCGGGTCTTCTTGCCAGAATTCTGGCAGCTTGACGGTGACAGCGCTTGTGTGGGCTGTCCTTGATGTGTCCGCCGGGTGAGAGCGCCTTTCTTCTGCTCTCACGGCGGGGCTGGTGCTCGGTTGAGCCCTCTCTGAAGCTTCTGCCCTGGGGGAACGTCGTCCATCTGTTCCCCTGTCTGCATGGGCGCCGGCGTCTGCCTGGGTCACCTCAGATGAGTCAATCGCGGGGGAACGCCTCTGGTCCATCCTCGTGTCAGGGTCACCAGTGTAGAAGAGCTTGGAATAACGAGGCGATGCGACTTATAAACCAAAGTTTATTATCAGCTTCGCTCCTCTAACAAGTCTCATCTCAGTGCAGAAGCAGAAGTAGAATAGAGGAAGAACACATTCAGCTCTACATACTTATACCTACACATAACAAAAGACATGCATATCAAAGCTGACATCCCGCATTATCTTAATCCCCCTCCTTTGTCTTCGTATCTCTCCACCTGGTCCTGGGAGGTCAGGGTGATCGATCTGGTCTCCACCGCAGCACCTCGGATGCTCTTTGATCTCCGCTGGCGGTTGAGACCTCTTTGTCCTGTTCTGAGGTGTGAAGTTGCTTTACATATGTAATCACCAAACATTCTCACATGCTTATACATATGTAGGTTATGGGATATATGATTAATATAGACCACATGTGCATTGTTTCATTCTTCGACGACATGTGCATTGTTTCATTCTTCGACGTTTGGGGGGGGTGATGTGGCGAACACATTTTGACTGCATATGCATAGCACAGGGTTGAGATGCTTAGGATTGCATGTGTATTCTGTAACCTCACGTCTCTGAAGGAACAATGTGTCTGGACCTCCGGAGGATCACAGCAGTTGGCGGAGGTGCCGCTGATGAAGACCCTGAAAGGACTTCCTGACCTCCTGGGGTCATATGGAGGACGAAGGGACTTGGGGGGATGTGATGACAATGTGATTCTGTCTTTGATGTCCCAAGTATTAAAGTGGGGGTTTGGGGGAGTTCTGTCTCTTTTGCTGTTGAGAGAATGCTGGAGATGTGAGATCACGAATAAACCTGAATGGAGAAAGAATTAAGCCTTTTCATTTCACGCTCTCCACACAACTACATTTTCAACATGAATCAGTGTACTATGTGATCTATCATACTTTCTCCCAAAAGCAAAACATTTTCTGTTACCATGTTGCTCTACTACAATGTAATAGTATACAGTGATGATGTGTCCATTCTGCAACAGCACAGTGAAGCTGTTCCTTTTCACTACCCTTGTGAACTCCTGAGAGTAATGCAGCTCTCCGTTGACTAGAAGTCACCTGAATATTTTCACGACTGTATCCGTGGTGACTGAAAGTTGCTCTCTCATGACCAGTGACTCTTTGCTTGAAAGTTTTCGACAATAATGCAAACCAAGGGTAACAAGTTGATCACCTACTCTTTCAAAACTGCTTCATTCTTTTTCGGCCAGTTAACTTACTAAATAGCTGGATGCATTCAGGAACAGCATTTCTCAGTGCATCATTCCCTAAAAGAGGCAATACTTGTCTATATGTGAATTGTTTCATTATCTGTAAAGGAACAAACTGAGTGCCATGAAACATTTTCAGTATTTCACCATTATATGACTCAAAAATATACCCAGAATGGGCCCACAAAGGTCCCCAATTCCTGACAGACTCTGGCAAATGAAGACATAAATGTGCATTAAATGACAAATTGGTATTCCCATACAGTGCTTCAAATTGTTTGACAAAATCTACAAGTTTTTCACATTTTTGTACATTCTCTGTTGTAATAATGTCCTTACAAAGTAAGAACATGAATGTGACAAGGACTAACCAGTGCTGGTAAAATACCTGGGGCAGAATTCCTTTTAGCACAAATACACTATAAAACAGTAACCAGTTCTGCCATTCAGAAGCCTTCCAAAACTTTCTCTGCTGAAGAGATCGGGGCACTCTTGTGATATTGCAAGGAGGTTTAATTAGTAAGAGCTGTTGATCAAGTTCATTCATTCTATTGCCAATATAATATGGCTTTTCATGGTTATCACTGTCCAGCCACATGCTTGCCATTTGGCTAACTACACCAAGATGTATATTACGCATGTGGTCAGGAGGCATGCCAGATATGATGTCAAAGTGTGGAATATTAATTAGACATGTGGGCCCTTTAACACCCCTCACAGATTTTTTTTGTACATAAAGCCTCCCTTGCATCACTAATGGTTGAAGCGTGGTCCCTCTTTGGAACGTCTTTGTATGAGTAAACCCTGACAGTGCCATGGCCCTTTTCAACTTGTTCACCGGGATGTAAACAGAGGCTGCATCCATACTGGCCATTAAATTGGGTCATGCTTTGAAGTATGGGCCTAGCTACCGAATCACATATCATTAGAGCAGCCACAACTCTACATTGTTCCGAAATGCCATTTCTTGTTATCTTAAAGCCCTCAGTTGACAACTTCTGACACTCTAAAATGAAAGGTTTTAAAAATGTATCAATATTTGGCTTTTTAATCACCAAACCACAAGTCAAAAAGTAGAACACTGGCTTTGCGCACAGGGTAAGGAAGCTCGTTTACAATCCCATATAATGGCCAAATACCAAAGAGTGATGATTTGAATACAGGCAATCCATCACAGTTGAGTGTTAAGGAGTATCCATGAGTACAGTCAAGCGGGCCTCCAATTTTGTTCAGATTACGATACATTTTACCACTTCCAATGTCTTCAAAAATTTCAGAATGACATGTGCCATCTCTTGACTTGATACAATGTACAATATCTTCCCTTTGAAGAAGACGTTCCAACTGTGTTTGGATTGGTAAGTATATAAAGAAGTTTCCATTCTTCAGTGAGTTGTTTTTATCCCATGTTGTGTTGCATACAACACATTGTCCTTCACTATCCTGTTCACCAATATAGTACTCACAGTTTGGACAATATATGTGACATTGTAGGTGACTTTCTACTGGCTTAAGCTCTTTTAAGAACAGATGCTTTGAGGTTAACTGTGTGTTTTCTGGACAGTGAATATTGATCAAATCTAGGAGATCTGAGAGAGCCATGCCTGTGAGTCCGTGTCTCAAAACAAATGAAAGTATAAGTAAAAAACTCTGAGCTTGGGTAAGTCGTGAACCAGTGTAAAGTGTCTCTTCGTTTTCCAGTTCATGACTGACTTTTCCAAATTGTGATTCCTCATTTACTGACTCATCAGGGCTATCTTTAAATAAAAGGGAAGATTCTTCTTCCCTTCCAATAATGGATCCAAGACTGTCATCCAAGTCATTATGAATGTAGTTACTGGCATTTGGTGACACTTGGCTGCAATTAGGTTCATCATTGAACAGAGGTTCACTTTCTGTGGAACATTCATCCTCAAACAAGAGTGGAGAAGTAAGACATCTGAGAACAGAATCGCTGCAGTCAACATGCAGGCTCTATATATGGAGAAAAGAAAAAACAAATTCTGGTTAGAGAAATGTTATTTGATTCACTTACTGTCACTTTAGTTCTTCAGTACCTTCAGTGAATTAGTCAAAAGTTTAACTACACACAATCCAGTAGAGCCAGTGACAATAAACTGAAACACTTAATACCAATTTCACTTTACTGTCACAGTTGCTGCTCTACCCCTTTGCTGATCTGGAGAGAGCAGTAAGTACTAATGCTTCCTCTGACAATTGCCAACCACTACTTTTAAACTGACAGGATGTAGCTTCACCAGCATGCTCTGCCCGACTGACGGTGCAGCGACCTGGACCAAGCATTCATTCTAGCTTCCAACCCGCAGACAGCTGTATGTTCCACACAGTTGAAACTTACACAGACTTCGGCTCCTTCTGATAAACTTTGTTGTCCACTGAGAGGAGAATATGGTTCAGAATCGTAATCAACCTAAAAAAAAACAGATTAGAAAATAAAAACCCATAAAAGTTTACAAACTAACCTGCATGTTACAACATGCAAATTATAGAAACTTTACACACAAAATGTACACTATAGAGGTTATGCACATGTCGTCATGAGCATGACAACAGTGTTGCGTCCTTAGCAATAGAAGCTAAACTGAGTGGATTGCAAAATCAACGCATTTCTGTTCAGTAGACTCGAGTTGCGACTTTTTCTTTTCCTCGCAAAATGCTCTCAAATGGTGAAGATCTGTCGTGTCACTGATCACACAAACCAGTTCAAGAAAAACTGTGGGGTTTCTTTTTATAGATTGCCAAAAAAAAAAAAAAAAAAAAAGCAGAAAAGAGGAGCAAAATAAGAGCTTACGTTAACTGGACCCAACGGTTAAACCTGAATTTGTAACATTAGCTAGTTGTCATTGTCACGTAAGCTCAGAAAATGTATTAACAATCTTTGTGTCGCACTTTGTACGCCTTAAATAATTAACCGAGCCATTCACGCTCAGTCTGAACTTGATCCAGACCCGACTGACCGGGACCATGAGCCTCAACCTGACATAGTTCAGGTGACCCACAGAACAGACACGACTCAGGATTAACACAATTAACGTACTTTATTTTGTTAACGTGAGTGAGTGGGTGCGTGAGTGTGGTTATATGGTGTAATGTTGTGTAGTGCAATCCGTGTATTCCCTCTGGGCCGGCAAAGCACCGTACAAACTGGCAACCCTGTAAAGAGACAAGGGCCGTTAGCTCACAGTACACCTATGCAGCACATCAGATGCTATTATGCTTACTGTCAACCGATGTTGCAGCGTCTTCAGGTGGCCCCAAAGCTGCAGCCAGAAAGACAGTGACTGCGGGCAGGTTAGCTGGAGGTGGAATAAAGTCCGCCGCCTGGAGGGAGAAGGAGGTCCGCCGTTGCAGGCTCCGCCTGTGCACAGGGGAATGGACAGGTTTAGAAGCGGTCAAGCTTACTTGGTTGTTGGCCCGGGCGAAACCGACCCGGAAGTCGTTCTGCTGGGCTTGGAAGCCGAAGGCAGAAGAATTCAGTGCAGGGAAGCACAGAGGCAGGTTGTGGCGTGATTCACAGAAAGAACCAGACGACTCCACGCCCAGCACTGGTCCTGATGGGAATAAATGTGGCCGCAGGAGATAACAGGCAGGTGTGTATACAGGTGCTGTGATTGGCGGCCATGACACAACCGAGCCAGCGCACTTTTTTACATTTGATCTGGAGTTAGATGGACAGGATCAGCACAGCCCAGAGATGAATGTGGTAAATGCATGTCGTACCTGTGACCGGCTGCTCCAAGAGCGCTCCTCCTCACTGTCTCCTCGTCTCTGTCTCCTCCTATTGGTGCTCTTACATTTTTTTGAATTGTGCAATAAAGGCATTTTTTAAAACTCAAACTCTCTGTCTCCTCCTTTCTGTCTCCTCCTCTCTCTCTTTCCTCGTTCTGTTGCGGCGTCACACTTTTCTCCGCTCTCACAGACACAAACTGCTGATTTAGTCCACTTTGAGTTCAACAATGTCCTGAGATAATCAGAATATACCCCGATGGTCCTGCTCTGGTCGCTGGTATCAGAGGTGCTGCTCTCCATGTGCCGAAAGGCGAAACGCAACCAAAACACAAACACGTGTTTTTTAGCGGAGCACCCCGCCTCCCGCCCTAGGTCCAAATCCTCCTCAGTCCGAAAGCTTTCAATTTTACTAAACGCTCTGCTGTTTTACTCCTGCTTCCTCAGAATCAGAATCAGAATCAGGTTTATTGCCATTGTTCATGTAAGATAAGATAAGATAAGATAAGATAAGATAAGCCTTTATTAGTCCCACAACGGGGAAATTCCAGGACTGCAACAGCACAGGGATAGCAACACTCAGAGCAACAATCAGAAGGCAAGAAAAAACAAGCAAGCAAGAGCAGCTAATATACATATGTACATATTACTATAAAATATATATATACACACACACAGACACACAGTGCAGAGCATTGTAGCTGGATGGAATAAATATATGAATATATGAACACACAGTGCAGAGCATTGTAGCTAGATGGAATAAATATGTAAATATATAAACACCCACAGTATGGAGCATTGCAGCTAGGTGGAATAAATATGCAAGTATATAAACACACACAGTGCGGAGCAATGTAGCTAGATGGAATAATATGTAGATATATAAAAACACAGTGCGGAGCATTGTAGCTAGATGGAATAAATATATAGATATATAAATATAAACACACCCAGTGCAGAGCATTGTAGCTAGATGGAATAAATATGTAAATATATAAACACACACAGTGCAGAGCATTGTTGCTAGGTGGGATGAAACAGCATAACCGTCTATTTAGTTATCCTACATGGTATGATTATGTGCCCATACATATTCTCACCCTCCATAGCGACCGGTATGTTCCTAGTTGTATGCCGGAGAGGACCATTGTGTAAGTCTATTGCATCTTTTGCATTCAAAAAAAAAAAAAAAAAAAAAAAAAAAAAAAAAAAACAACTATTAGTTTGTTACGTCTTTTTGCTATCTCTGCGAGCAGCCTTGCTTAGGTTGTACAGTCTGACAGCCGTTGGTAGGAAGGACCTACGAAACCTCTCGGTTGTGCACCTGGGATGATGTAGTCTGCTGCTAAATGAGCTCCTCAGTGCATCCAGTATGTCCTGCATAGGGTGGAACTCGGACTCCAGCAGAGATGACAGTTTAGCCACCGTCCTTCTCTCTCCTATCTCCTCCATCGGATCAAGGCGCTGCCCCAGGACAGAGCTAGCTTTCTTAATCAGTTTGTTCAGTCTCTTCCTATCGGCTGCAGTAATGCCACTGCCCCAGCAGACCACTCCAAAAGTGATGGCTGATGCCACCACCGTGTCATAGAATGACTTCAGCAGCGCCCCTTGTACACCAAAAGACCTGAGTCTCCTCAGCAGGAACAGCCTGCGCTGTCCCTTCTTGTAGAGTGCGTCAGTATTGTGTGACCAGTCTAGTTTATTGTTCAGATGAATACCCAGGTACTTGTAGGATGTCACCATGGATGTAGGATGTAGTACACAAACTAGGAATTTGTCTCGGTACAATGCTGCAACATTAAACATGATAAGATAAGAGAAATAAACTATACATGTAATAAAGTGTAGGATAAGATTAAGTGATACTGGTCAACAGTTAAAATATATATATATATTAGCCAGCAGCAGATACTGTGGAGAACTATATAGTGCAGTCGGTAATGCAGGAAGAAAACAGTGATGATTGACATGAGTCTGGTTGAGCTGCTGTACATGGTGCACGAGAGTCACTTAGTGTTCAGCAGTCTAATGGCAGAGGGGAAGAAGCTGTTCATGTGACGGGAGGTTTTAGTCTGGATGGACCGAAGTCTTCTACCAGAGGGGAGGGGGGCAAACAGTACATGACCAGGGTGTGAGGGATCGGCTATGATCCGGCCAGCACGCCTCCGGGTCCTGGAGATGTACAGATCCTGGAGAGATGGGAGCTTGCAGCCGATCACCTGCACTGTCTTTTAAATGTTACTTTGCAATCCACTCATTTTTGCGTTGTTAGGGGCGTGTTTAGAACGGTGGTGACGCATCTGCATACCCTCTATATTATAGTCTGTGTGTGTGTGTGTGTGTGGTGTAGGATGAAGAGCCTATAAAATTATTTGTCAGAAGGTACAGGAATTATTTATTTTATTTAATAGTGGGTGTGAAAGGGGGGCGGAGTTGAACCATCACTTCTACACCAGATAAATTAAATAAAAGCACTCGTAAAAGGGGCACCAGTCCTAACGGACAATAAAATTAACTTTAGTTTTAATTAATTTTGTACCTTAAATTGCTTAATGAATCAGTCTCAAAGTTTCAGTGAGTTTTTGTCCTGCCGTGATTAGGAAACCTGTATATGCGAAAGAAAAACGCTTCAACTGCTCTCATTCACTCGTTTATTAAAATCATTCAGGTTACACGACATGGCGTTCAAATGATGAATAAACAGATTCAGATGATGACAGCGTAAAATATCACATCAACTGATATTGAGTTCCTGAACATAAAATCCAGCGTTACACCTCTGCAGAACCAAGGAGAAACAGACTTATGTTTCAACGGTGAGACTGGAATGTTTTAACAAAACATTGCAATTTTATGAGGAAAATTCATAAGCTAATTATCTAAAAATGACTCCTGAATTAATCTACAAAATTTAAGGGCAGTTACTTAAAAATGACTGAAAGTTTTCATTCAGTTTACAGTTCTATCCTGTGGCTGAGACTAATTGAGCCCTGAAATACGGGCAATATTCAATTGTAATTTAATTGTTAGGACATCACGTTTTAACCCAGAAATAGGAGAAATAAGTCTCACTCACACACGGCCGTAGGTCCAAATCCCGCTGGTCGGTACCGCTGGGTTTTTTTTGAAGCTCGGACGTCGGGAGGAAGCGGCTGCTTTCCTCACTCACAGCCGTGGAAGCGATAACTCAGCTGGGGGCCCTTCAAAGAGACATTTGCAGCCGTGGGTGGTTTTGTCTCAGGGCGGCGTGAAAAGTCCTTGGGAAAAGAATCCAAATTTGGGGTCTCTTGTAGCGGGATAGACCAAAAAAACTGAAGGAAAATCTTCTCAGTCTCTTCACTTTAAACTAGGCAAATTAAAGGTCCACTTTAATGGCGTGAAAAGTCATTAAAAAAAAAGTGTTAGAAAAACATTTACTAGGATAAGAATGGCTTCTGAGGTGAAAGAAAAAGTTTGAGAATTTGATTCTCTAAAAAGGGACGAGCTCTAAAGAAAAATGGTTTCTCCTCAGTTTCCAGAATATAAGAAAAGATTTGACAAACACACAGAATAAAATAAAACTTCACAGGGCCTTGAAACGGTGGAATAAAATCTTCTTCTGAGATCTAGATTACTATTCTGCTTCTTTAATCTGAATTTAGTTCCTAATCTTTCTCAAAATCTCTTTCTTCTTTCTGTGTTTCTAGTTCTTAATTCTATTTCTAGCTAATCTTCCTGCTTGTTGTCTGATCTCTGACTTTTTCAAAAACTCTTAACTGTGCTGTGACTCAACTGTTAACCCTGTTTTTTCTCTGTCTTTTTTTCAAGTGTACTCAAATCTAACTTCTGTCTTTTAAAGTTACCTCGCCGGGTCGTAAAACTGATGAGGTCAGTCGTCAAACGACCAATCTACTCTTTCAGAATCAGTTTGAAATGGCTGTTATCCAATGTGAAAACATTTCTTTGTTTGAGAGCAGCCAACCAAATGGAGACACCATCCCATGAATTTTCAGAGGGAAAAATCAACAGTCAGTTCTTATAAGATAAATGCTCAATATAAAATCTAACTAAATTAAATGACTTGGCTAATATATGGTGATCATGCATTTATACCATTACTCCAATAACACTCATGAATATAACATTTCTTATACATAATTATAATACATGCATTCACATTTAGATCAAGATTAGAACAGCAGAACATGCAGCAAACCATGGTTGGTGATAAGGGGGATGATTTTCAGTGTCCTTAGGATCCAGGATAAGCTGAAAGAAACTTAATATTTAGAACAAATTAAAAGTCATCCTACGTACTGAAAACACATTCCGTAGGTATCCGCTAGGAGGTACTGTTGAGCTGTAGATGATTTCCTTAGTATCTGGCGAAGGCCTGGACAGCATAGGCTATAAAACCGTCAGATTAAGTGGTTTATGACTCTTTTAAAAACATTGGTTTCCTGTGAAAAGGTACGTTATCAAATGCAGTGTTCATGTTGAGAGGTCTGGTCTCCTGAGTTTTATGTTCCTTTGAGCCTTTAAAAGCAAACTCTGATCCTTACAATCTCTGCAAGCAGCAATTGTTTACATTGGGGTCCTGGGAAAGCGAGCATCTTTGGTCAGGTCTGGAAGAAGCCTGCATGAGTCAGCAAAAAGCCAGTGATATTCCTGAGAAGGCAGAAAGGTGATATTCCTGTGTAATGAATAAATTGAAATTCCTGTAAACTGGAGAGAAGTGATCTTGTCTTGGTTTTGAGGAGGACGATGATGCTACAGTGGTTATTATATTTTACACCACACGCGCGCGCGTACACACACACACACACACACACACACACACAATATCTAGGTCTGCCTTCGGGTTCTTTTGGCTATGAAACGTGAGCCCTGGCTGAAAAAGGGTTGGGAAACTCTGCACTATACTTACAACAACAGGAGTGACATCATATGCATCTTCAGGCCCATTGTCAGAATCGTAGTGAGAGGAATTCTCATTTAGGTTCTGTTAACAACAATACAAAGTCTCCAAACACAGATTTTATTATATGTATCCAATCATCTGTGTGTTTCAAGCGTGAAATTCAGATGCTTAGGCTGACGCTCTCACAAATTGTGATATCATGCATCATGAGGCTATAGGTCAGATTCTTGCTGAAGTTTATAGTATTAACACTAAACAGTTTAAACTTACACAGACTCCAGCTCCTCCTTATAACTTTCCTGTCCACTAAGAGGATTCCATGGTGCTGAATCATCATCAGTTACCTAAAGAAACAGAAAAACAAAATACAAATACAATCTGCAATACCAATGTAACATGTCTAGTTCTGAAGACAAAAACCTACAATGTACTGTACACTATACTCACCATAATGTGGCTGACATCATGTGCATCTTCAAAGCCATTGTCAGAGTCACAGTGAGAGGAATTTTCATTCAGATTCTGTGTTGCAGAAAAGAATACAAAGCATTGATAAACCTTTGTTACACAATACACGCACAGTCACCAGCCACCAACAGGATCTAGCATGTGGGAGATGCTATTCCAACCAGTTGCCTTCCCTCCAAACTTGATTAAAGAGATACATGGGTTGCCAGAGCAGCAAAAATCCCATCAGCTACATAATCTACAGTATTTATTTATGTGTCGTGAAGAGCGCCTGGTTGGACCATTTTATTCATTTTTAAGCTTTCAAAAAACCACAACTATATAGACCAAGTGCAGCACTCCCACTTCTGCCTACCTACAAGTTTGATTAAAGAGATACTGCACATCCCCAAATCAGAAGTCTCATCTCAGTTAGTAGGGAGATACCGGTGTAGCTTTATCATGACATCACAACACTTCTGACTACTAACTATCCCTAACCTACCGCTGCCTAAACTGTAATAAACACACAAACAGATCTCCGAACAGTGACCCCCCCCCCAGCAAAAAACAAATATGTTAATATTGCACTATAATGCAAGTGCTACAGAGGCCAGCTTCTTGCAAAAGTTGAAACTTACAGAGTCTTCTGCTCCTGAAAACTTTGTAGTCCACTGAGTGGAACCCAAGGTTCAGAATCATCATTGTAATAAAAGAGAAAAAAATAACAAAATGCCAGTAAACATAAATGAACACCCATACAGTCTACAAACCAATCTGCACATTACCATGATGTATGTAACATGCTAACTCTACAATATATTTTTAATACAAAACCTAAAATATACTGAACACTAAATCTGCGCAATTAAAGACTGCCTGAAATGCAATGAATGATACTGTAAGTGTTTTATTAACATGGATCATGCACACAGAGCATGAGATGGTTTTGTCTTGTGTTGAAAATCCAGCACACACCTTTCTCTGGCAGTAGTGCACTCCATCTCTCTGCCAAAGCACAAACACAATGTGCTTTTTCTTGATATATCTCAAGTGGGCATCAATATGTGGGGCCTATGTTAGCATTATTAAAGCAGACCAATTCATTTTTAAAAAGTCCTATTATCAGTGCAATATTAAACACTGTCACACTGTAGAGCTGAGTGCCTCGGTGCTCTGGTGATTTTTCTGTGCTCTACATGAAATACCCGTATTTTCCGGATTATAAGCCGCTACTTTTCCCCACGCTTTGAACCATGCGGCTTATACAGAGATGCGGCTTTTCTATGAATTTTTCTTCAGCCCTCAGGGGGCGCTCTAGCAGGAAGTGCAAAAACGAGACAGACAGCAGGAGTCAGTGCAAACAAGAAAGCACCAGTTTTTATTCTTAGCACATGGTTTCAGTGCACGGGAGAATAAAGCGACTTTAATAGTTGCGCAGTTGTGGTTTAACAGTGCGCAGGAAGAAAAAGTGACAGTGGTTTCAATATGCAGGAGGAAGAAAAATAAAGCAACTTTGTTTTAGTGCAAGGAGGAAGATGAATAAAACCATCAATGACTTTTCTGTTTTGTTTGATCAGCACTTTTACTGCCGTGTTACAGGCACTGTTCAGAAACAATCAGTTCAGGTATATGAATAAACACTTATGGTATGGCGCGCATTTAGGGCGCATATATGGTATGCATGTATGGTACGCATTTTCCCTCACATGTATTTAGTAGACATGACGGTGCATACTCTGGAGACTTCAAACGTCCAAAAGGACCTGACCCGGCAGAGACCTCGGGAGGTGTGAAGTGGTTTCTGGAGAGACGGGAAGTCAGAGAGAATGTCCCAGCAGGAGCCCCCGAGGCGGAAGAGACAATAGAGACGCCAACGAGCCTCGGAGGCTATATGTGTTTACTGAAGGACTGTGGGTTGAAGGTGTGATATTTGATGTTGGGGGTTTTGTGTCTCTGGGGGTATAAGAGCTGTGAGAAAAGATTGTTCTGCCTCTTTTGCTGAGATACACTTCTTGTTAGAGGATGTAAACGCTGAATAAACCTCGCCTGAGAAATAAACTCAGTCTCGTCTGTGAAGGTATCCTCTACAATGGTACAAAATCTTCTATGTAAATATCTTATTTCTCAGAATGGATATCGGCGGCTTATAGTCCGGTGCGGCTTATATGTGACAAAATAGGCATTTCTTTTAAATTTTAGTGGGTGCGGCTTATATTTAGGTGCTTTGGGGAGTGCATAATGGTATAGCATCTTAGACTAGAACAAAGAGCAGAGTTTCCCTTGGAGTTAACAGGGAGGTGTGAAGGATGAATGCAGTGTGATCTTTTGTGTATCAGAAACTTCTAGGAGGACGTTAAAGGATTAAGGAAGTGAATGCAATGTGACCTTTTATGTGGAGAAGCTTCTGAAGGAGTGCCATAGTATTTAAGAGAAGAGTCTTGTCTGAGACGTCCTCTTTCTGACTATGCTTCTGTGTGAGATGTGTAATAAACTGTCTGAGTGAAATCCGCCTCGTTATTTACACACTCCACACTGGTGACCCAAGACGAATCATGCAACACGACGAAAGATCCCCGGAGCCAGCCTTGTTGGGAGCCCCCAGCCAAGCATATGCTGTTGCAATCAAGCTACCGGATTTTTGGCAGCACAATCCGCGCTCCTGGTTCCACCTAGTCGAGGCGCAGTTCGCCCTCCGGGGGATATCGGCGGATGACACGAAGTTCTACCATGTGGTCGCAACGCTCGACGCCCACACGGCTCAGCATGTGGATAGCCTGCTGGATCAGCCACCAACCAGCGACAAGTACGGCACGCTGAAGGCTGCACTCATCCAGCACTACACACTCTCGGTTGGTGAGAGAGCAGAGAGACTCCTGAAGCGGACTGGGTTAGGAGATGGGTCGGCTATTGACCTGATGGAGAAGATGCTGAAATTAAAGGGCTCAGACGACGACCATTTCATTTTTACCCACCTCTTCCTCCGGAACCTTCCGTCAGCGACGAGAGCAACCCTGGCCAATTCGCCGTTGCTGGCCAAGCAGGACTATCGTGCGCTGGCCCGAGAAGCACACCGGATCATCATGGCCAGCAGAGAGTTCACGACCATGGCGGCAGGGACGGAGCTCAGTGCGACGGCCGGAGGAGGCGAGGAGCCATCGACGGCAGCAGCAGAGCCACCGACGACAGCAGCGGCGGGGGCCAAAGAACGCGGAGGAGACACCCTTTGTTTTTACCACCACCGCTTCGCGGAGAAGGCACACAAATGTATACCACAGTGCCAGTTCAAGCGCTCGGGAAACGCCAAGACCGGGGGTCGGTAGCAGCTGTGACCCTCAGGGAGGAGAACAAGCTGCTCTACTTGACGGACGCACGCTCGGGGAGGCATTTCCTCCTGGATACCGGCGCCCAGATGAGTTTCATCATGCCGTCCTACGCCGACCGGCTGGCAGGATCTAGCGGCCCCGAGATGGCAGCAGCAAACGGCTCGGAGATTAAGACCTTTGGTGAGAGGACTCTACTCCTGTCTGTACACGGCCATTTGAATGGACTTTTGTCATAGCAGCATTGAATTTCAATATATTGGGGGCTGATTTTTTGTGCACACATGGTTTGTTGGTTGATGTCGCTAACAGGCGCCTGGTTAATGCACTGTCCTTTGATTCTGTTCTCTGTACAGCTCGAGCGTCCCGGCCAACAGCACAAGCCAACGTCACAGCTGCATGCGGTAAGTTCCACACACTGCTCACTCAGTTCCCAGCACTCACGGTCCCGATATTTTCGGCAGCCGTCGCTAAACACGGGGTGGAGCATTTTATCACCACCACTGGGCCGCCCGTTTTTGCAAAACCTCGGCGCTTGGACGCAGCTAAACTGACCATAGCACGCGAGGAGTTCGCCAACCTGGAGAGGTAGGGCATCATCAGGCGTTCAAACAGCCCATGGGCTTCCCCGCTACACATGGTCCCTAAAGCTGAGGGTTCGTGGCGACCTTGCGGGGATTTTCGCAGGTTCAACAACGCCACAGCGCACGACCGCTACCCAATTCCTCACATCCAGGATTTTTCCGTTCACTTGGCAGGGGCGCGCGTTTTTTCTAAAATAGACCTGGTCTGCGGTTACCACCAAGTCCCAGTGCGCGCTGAGGACATACCCAAAACAGTGGTGATAACTCCGTTTGGTTTATTCGAGTTTTTGCGCATGCCATTCGGGCTTAAAGGGGCTGCACAGATGTTCCAACGCATGAAGGATGCAGTGCTGCGTGATCTCCCTTTCATATTCGTCTACTTGGACGATATCTTGGTAGCCAGCGCGTCCGAAGACAAACACGAAACCCACCTCACGGGGGTTTTCCGGAAGTTGGAAGAGCATGGGTTAATAATCAACCCAGCAAAATGTCAGTTCGGGGTGATGCAGATTGATTTTTTGGGGGCACCGCGTCTCTCCTGAAGGAGCGGTTCCGCTGCCTGACAAAGTGCGCGTGGTAGCAGATTTTCCCCGGCCGCAAAAGGTCAGGGCATTATTGGAGTTTTTGGGAATGGTGAATTTTTATAACCATTTCCTTCCCCGCGCAGCGCAGCTCATGCAACCACTGTACGCCGCACTCAAAAAACAGAAACCCGCGAATAAGATCGAATGGTCCCCGGAGCGAGAGCGGGCGTTCTCAAAGTCAAAGCAGCCCTGGCAAACGCTGCGTTGCTGGCACATCCAGACCCAACGGCCCGCATAGCGCTCACTACTGACGCTTCAGATGTGGCCATAGGGGCGGTCGTGGAGCAGCGTGTAGCTGGGGCTTTGCAGCCGCTTGCCTTTTTCAGCAGGACTTTGCGCGATAGTGAACGTAAATACAGCACGTTCGACAGGGAGTTGCTGGCTCTCCACTTGGCCATTCGCCACTTCCATTTCTGGCTGGAAGGGTGCTGTTTTACTGCGTTCGTTGACCACAAGCCACTAACATTCGCGATGGCCAAGGTTTCAGAACCTTGGTCGGGCCGGCAGCAGAGACAGCTGGCCGCGATCTCAGAGTTTACTACCGATATTCAGCATGTGTCGGGTAAACTGAATGTAGTGGCAGACTGCGTCTCGCGCGCCGTGGCTGCCCCTGTCCGCGTGGGGATAGATTACACAGCCCTGGCCGCGGAGCAGGTTAGTGATGCAGACGTGCGCGTGCTCCAGTCTGGACCAACAGGGTTAAGGCTGGAGAGCAGGGTGCTGCAAGACGGTATGCCCCCCCTAATCTGTGATGTCTCCACGGGGCGACTGCGTCCCGTGGTACCGGCTGCGTGACGCCGCCGCGTTTTTCACTCGATTCATTCTTTGGCGCACCCGGGAGTGCACGCGTCTGTCAAAATGGTAGGAGAGAAATTTGTGTGGCTGAGCCTTCGCAAACAAGTGAAAGAGTGGGCAGCAGCCTGCATGGCGTGCCAACGAGCCAAGGTACACAGACACACAAAAGCTCCCTTGGAGCCGTTTCGCATCCCGGCTAAGAGGTTCAACCATGTTCACGTGGACCTCGTGGGCCCCCTCCCGCCATCACAGGGGTGCACGCACCTTCTGACAATGGTGGACCGCACCACGCGCTGGCCGGAAGTGGTTCCACTGGCGGCAACCACAGCCAAGGAGGTGGCGTGCGTGTTTTTAACAGCATGGGTGGCGCATTTTGGAATCCCGTCGGATATTACGTCCGACAGAGGCCCTCAATTTGTTTCCGAACTCTGGTCAACAATGGCCCGCGGCCTGGGTGTCACAATTCACCGCACAACCGCGTACAATCCATAGGCTAATGAGTTATGCGAACGTTTTCATAGGTCATTGAAAGCGGCTCTCAGGGCGTCTCTGACGGATGCAAATTGGGTAGACAAGCTACCGTGGGTTTTATTGGGGTTACGTTCTGTGCCTAAAGAGGATTTGGAAGCTTCCCCGGCTGAACTCGTTTTTGCGCAGCCACTTCTGCTGCCCGGGGAGTTTCTTCCAGATAATCCCGCTCCGAGCAGCTCCCCGTCTCAGCTGTTGCAGCATAGCATAGACACAGGCACGCTGCCGGGCCCTGTTCACCACAGTTTTCTGCGCGTTTTTGTGCCTAAAACTTTGAAAAACACGGAGTTCGTTTTTGTCAGACACGATGCCCACCGCCCTCCACTGCGCCCACCTTATGATGGACCGTTCAGAGTGCTGGAAACAGGGGACAAGCATTTTTTGCTAGATTTGGGGGGTAGTAGGGAAAAGATTGGCATAAACAGACTCAAACCCGCTTTTGTTGTGGCGGACAAGCAAGTGCTGTTGGCGAGGGCCCCCTCGGCGTGGAAGATCCCCACGGGGAGCTTCCCAGAGAAAAGATTCCCCAGAGCACCCACATGCACAGACTTTTACCCCTGAAACATCAGCCCCCCAGCATGACAGCGCCGCGGAGGCGGTGAATCCTGGTTACAGCAGATACGGGAGAAGACTGAAGCCCAAGCAGCATGTGGATTGATGTTTAGTGATTTTACCACAGCATATGGACTGTCATTCTATTGTTCTATCCAAGACGCTCGGGGGGGGGGGGGTCGTTTGGGGAGTGCATAATGGTATAGCATCTTAGACTAGAACAAAGAGCAGAGTTTCCCTTGGAGTTAACAGGGAGGTGTGAGGGATGAATGCAGTGTGATCTTTTGTGTATCAGAAACTTCTAGGAGGATGTTAAAGGATTAAGGAAGTGAATGCAATGTGACATTTTATGTGTAGAAGCTTCTGAAGGAGTGCCATAGAATTTAAGAGAAGAGTCTTGTCTGAGATGGCCTCTTTCTGACTATGCTTCTGTGTGAGATGTGTAATAAACTGTCTGAGTGAAATCTGCCTTGTTATTTACACACTCCACAGTGCGCTCTATAGTCCGGAAAATACGGTACTGTGGGACACATATGTATCACTTTAGGCCTCACATCTCAGATTAGAACAAAGGACTGAGTCTCCTTGGAGATAACAGGAGGATGGGAAAGTTTAGCCTTTGGTATGCAAGAGATGGCCTTGGGGGATTTCCGGCGGTGCCGAAGACTATGAAGAGGAGGTTATGGGATCAAAGAGTAAATGAATTGTTACTTGTCAGTGAAATGCAATGTCATTGTTACTTGTGATTGAAATGCAATGTGACTGTGAACTGGGAGAGTCTTGGTATATAAAGGACGGATGCTTCAGTGTTCTTTCTCTTTCTGCTTTGCTGATGTTGGATGATGTGAATAAACCTGGCTCATGAGATAAACTCTGCCTCGTCATTTTCACATTACCACACTGGTGACCCTAAGACGTATCATGGACGAAAGAAGGTCCCCCGGGCCAGCCGAGTCAGGAGCTCCCAGCCAAGCGTATGCCGCTACCGTCCAGCTACCGGACTTTTGGCAAGACAACCCGCGCTCCTGGTTCCACTTGGTCGAAGCACAGTTCGCCCTCCGGGGGATAACGGTAGATGACACAAAATTCTACCATGTGATTGCAAAGCTCAACAACCGCAAGGCTAGGCATGTGGACAGCATATTGGAGCGACCACCGGCCAACGACAAATACGGTGGGTTGAAGGCTGCGCTTATCCAGCGTTTCACTCTCTCAGTTGAGGAGAGAGCGGAGAGGCTCCTGGCTCTGAACGACTTGGGAGATGGCACGCCCATTGATCTGATGGAGAACATGCTGAGGTTGAGGGGCTCAGATGACGACGACTCATCTTCACCCACATTTTCATTCATCATTTTCACCGTCGGCCACGAGAGCGACCCTGGCCAGCTCGCCGTTGTTGGCCCAGCGGGACTTCCACGCGCTGGCCCATGAGGCGCACCGGATTCTCAACGTCAGCAAACAGCGCGCGGCCACCGCAGCAGCGACTGAGTAATAATCAACCTGGCGAAATGTCAGTTCAGCTTGACGGAGATTGATTTTTTGGGGAACCGCGTCTCCCGAAAGAGCGATCCCGCTGCCTGACAAAGTGCGCGCCATGGCGGATTTTCCCTGGCCTCAGACGGTCAGGGCGCTGCAGGAATTTTTGGGAATGGTGAACTTTTATAACAGTTTCCTTCCCCGCGCGGCGCAGCTCATGCAACCATTATACGCCGCGCTCAAGAAACAGAACCCGCGGATAGGGTCAAATGGTCCCCGGAGCGAAAGCGGGCGTTCTCGGAAGTTAAAGCAGCTCTGGCAAACGCCGCACTGCTGGTGCATCCAGACCCAATGGCCCGCATAGCGCTCACCACCGACGCTTCAGTCGTGGCCATAGGGGCTGTCGTGGAGCAGCGCGTCGCCGGGGCTTGGCAGCCGCTGGCTTTTTTCAGCAGAACTTTGCGCGACAGCGAACGTAAATACAGCGCGTTCAACAGAGAGTTGCTGGCCCTTCACCTGGCCATTCGCCACTTCCAGTTCTGGCTAGAAGTGCGCAGCTTCACCGCGTTCGTAGACCACAAGCCGCTAACATTCGCAATGGCCAAGGTTTTGGAACCGTGATCGGGCCAGCAGCAGAGACAGCTGGCTGCGATCTCAGAGTTTACTACCAATATTCAACATGTGTCTGGTAAACTGAATGTGGTGGCGGACTGCCTCTCGCATTCCGTAGTGGCCCCCTTCTGCATGGGGATGGACTACGCAGCCATGGCCGCGGAGCAGATTAGCGATGCAGACGTGCACGCGCTCCAGTTTGGACCAACAGGGTTAAGGCTGGAGAGCAGGGTGCTGCAGGATGGCGGCCTCCCCCTAATCTGCGATGTCTCCACGGGTCACTCGCGTCCGGTGGTCCCGGCCGCATGGCGCCGCCGCGTGTTTGAGTTGGTTTACACTCTGGCGCATCCAGGAGTGCGCGCGTCGGTCAAAATGGTGGGAGAGAAATTTGTGTGGCCGAGCCCAAACAAGTGAAAGAGTGGGCTGCAGCCTGCGTGGTGTGCCAACGAGCCAAAGTACACAGACACATGAAGGCTCCCTTGGAGCCGTTTCGTATTCCGGCTAAGAGGTTCGACCATGTTCACGTGGACCTCGTGGGCCCCCTTCCGCCATCACAGGGGTGCACGCACCTCCTGACAATGGTGGACCGTACCACGCGCTGGCCAGAAGCGGTCCTGCTGGTGGCAACCACGTCCGCGGATGTAGCGCACGCTTTTTTAACAGCATGGGTGGCGCGTTTTGGAGTCCCGTCGGACATTACGTTCAACAGGGGCCCACAATTTGTTTCCGAACTCTGGTCCGCGATGGCCCGCAGCCTGGGAATTACAATTCACCGCACAACCGCGTACAACCCACAGGCTAATGGGTTATGCGAGCATTTTCATAGATCACTGAAAGCGACACTCAGGGCTTCATTGACGGATACAAATTGGGTAGACAGGCTGCTGTGGGTTTTATTGGGGTTGCGCTCCGCGCCAAAAGAGGATCTGGAAGCTTCCCCGGCAGAGCTCATTTTTGCGCAGCCACTACGGCTGCCCGGGGAATTTCTGCCAGATAATCCCACGCCGGGCAGCTGCCCGTCTCAGCTTTTGCAGCGTAGTGCAAACACAGGCACACTGCCAGTCCCCGCCCACCACAGTTTTCCACGTGTTTTTGTGCCTAAAACTTTGAAGAACGCGGAGTTCGTGTTTGTCAGACACGACACCCACCGCCCTCCACTGCGCCCACCCTATGATGGACCGTTCAGAGTGCTGGAAACAGGGGATAAGCATTTTTTGCTAGACTTGGGGGGTAGGAGGGAAAAAATTGGCATAGACAGACTCAAACCCGCTTTCGTTGTGGCGGACGAGCAGGTGCTGTTGGCGAGGGCCCCTTGGCGTGGAAGACCCCCACGGAGAGCTCTCCAGGGAAACGATTCACCAGAGCAGCCACACGGACAGACCAAAGTGCCCCCCCCCCAGCAACAGCCCCCCATAGGCACGGCAGCGCCGCGGAGGCGGTAAACCCCGTTACAGCAGATACGCCCAAGCAGCATGTGGACTGATGTTCAATTGTTCTATCACAGCATGTGGACTGTTATTCTATTGTCCTATCTAAGATGCTGAAGGGGGGGGTGTAGCACCTTGGGAGAGCCTGATTGTTTAGCATCTCAGACAGGAGACAGTGGGAACAAAGAGCACGAGATTCCTGGTGAGATAGCAGGGAGGTGTCAAGGATGAGGGGGTTGAATGCAGTGTGACGCAAAGGTCATCTTGTGTGTGAAGAAAATGCCATGAAACTTAAGAGAGGAGTTTCTGCTGGAGTATTCATTCTGTTCTGTGCTTGAGATGTGTGAGTGTGTAATAAATCGTCTGAAATAAATCTGCCTCTTCATTTACATGCTCCACAGGCCAATGTCGTTGTTCACAACAGAAAAAACATCATTTATCATAATAGAAAAAAAGTACTGGGCTTATAACACTACCCTGGGGGGTGCCATTTTCCACCAAGTTCCTATCTGACAAGGCTCTGCCCACTCTAACTTGAATGTGTCTTTTAAAGAAAAAATCCTTTATCCAGTTGAATGTTCTCCCAGAGATTCCTATCATACTTAGCTTTATCATTATCCCCTTCTTCCACAACATGTCATATGCCTTTTCCACATCAAAGAACACTGCAATTACTGACTCTCTATTTACTTGAGCCTTCCGTACCTCTGTCTCCAAACACACAACAGGATCCATCGTTCCCCTTCCTTTTCTAAATCCACTCTGATGTGGTGACAAAATTCTCCTACTTTCAAGATAAAAAGCAATTCTGTCTGTAATCATTCTCTCCATTATTTTTCCCAAATGCGATGTTAGAGCTATAGGCCTGTAGCTCGCTGGGTCTGAGGGATCCTTTCCAGGTTTTCTTATAGGGACAATCGCTGCCTCTTTCCATGCAGCTGGGAGCTTTCCCTTTTCCCACACTTTGTTGTAGACTTCCAATAGCTTCCTCCTTGCTAAATTCCCTAAGTGTTTCACCATGATGTAACAGACATCGTCTTTCCCAGGGGATGTTAATCCTGATTTGTTTACTGCTCTTTCCATTTCATCTATAGTGAAAGGAGAATCCAAAGAACTACTAAAGTCACACCTTTCCTCCAAAACCCCAGGGTGTGCTAAACTCGTCCTACTTCTTCCTCTTTTACCTTCTTCAGTCAAATTGCTTGAGCTATGAATTTGAGTCAGGCTCTTTGCTATCATTCTTGCTTTTTCCTCATCAGTTATTGCAATCTCTCCCCCACTTTTTAGTATTGGATACTGCCATTCCCTCCTGACTCCCCTCATAGCCTTGATCATGCTCCACACATCTCCCACGGCTGTTAATCTACCTACAGTGCTACAGTATCTCTGCCAGCTTTCTCTCTTGGCCCTCCGGATAGTTTTCCTGGCTTTTGCTAGTGCTCTCTTATAATTAATCAAGTTTTGCCAATTATGAGTTCTCCTTGTCCAAGACCTTAAGTATCTTATTCCTCTCTTTAATAACTCTAGTGCACTCCTCTGTCCACCAAGGCAGTGCTTTCTTTAACCTTTTCCCTTTACTTTTAGAGACTGACTGGTTGGCTGCTTCCAGAAAAATAGTTTTAATACTTTCCTCCATACTGTCAATGTCTTCACTGACCTCTACTAGGGGAAGGTCTCTCTCACAAATAAACATAAATAGCTTTCAATTAGCAGTGCTAAAAACCCACCTCCCTTTTTTGTGACCACTTACCCTATTCGCTGAAATGAAAAGATTACAATACACTGGAAAATGATCACTTCCCACCGAAGACTCCTCTAAAACCTCCCACTCACACACACTTGCAATATTATTAGTCACTGCAGCGGCATGAAAAAATATAGGCAGCGTTGTTGAAGGTTTTAAGTAGAGCTTTATTAATCATACCGCCGTCACAAGCTCCGCTCCCGGCGCCGTGCATGCGCGCCGGGAGCGAGCTCAGCGGCTCTCGGAGAAGGAGGACACAAAGTCTGTGTCCAACAGCAGCAGTTGAAGAAGTGGAATTGAGAGGGCGAGTTACAGAACCTGTGCAGTTGTCATGGCGGCCTCTGGGCCGTCATTGGCTTCATCAGTCCCAGCTACGCACAGACCAACAGGTGCCAATCAGCGGCTATTAAAAGCCAGCGTGGCTGACAGCCCGTCACGGAGTCGTCTGTCCTCCTCGTCGGAGTATGAACCAGAGCTTCGCTCTCAAGCCTCGTCCAGAACGTCTTGTCACGTACAACCACGTAAGAGAACTATTTGTTACTCTACCCCTTGCCTTTACCCCTGTGCACAGGTGGACCTCCCAGGCGGCGGACCAGCTACCCCCGCTGACGGGGCATCGCCACCTCACCCACGTAGCTCCTCGCTACCACCTCGGCTACGGGTACGTCTTGCTCCTCAGCTGCAGGAACTGTTATTATCTCAGTTGCAGGAACAGCCATCACCACGATCAGTGGAATCCCTGTCATCGCTATCATCAGTATTGTCATCGCCACGGTCAGTGGAATCACTATCTTCACCGCCATCAGAACTGTCATCGTCACGGTCAGTGGAATCACTGCCGTCATCATCATCGGAACTCCCATCGTCACAGCCACGGGTGGATTCACTAGCACGACCACGAGCACCTTCACCGCCACGCTGCACGGCCGCTGGAATTCAGCAGGACGCCACCTGTGCTTTACCCAAGTAAGCTCCTTCACCTACAATTACTCACGAGTGCTGAACAGCAGTAATTGTATCTGCTTGTGTGTTACAGGGTTGCCAGGTCTCCATCCGGACTGCTCAGTTCCAGTGACCAGAACCCAATACTTGCACTCACTCACGCACTACACACTCTCACGATTCAATAAAGGGATTATTGTCACTATCTGCCCGTGTCAGTGTGTCTCCTTGGTCCTAAACATGTCAGTACGACTCCGTCACGTTGACCCAGCGGACATTTCACTGTCACGCAAATTCAACACACTTAGCGCCCGGGTAGATTTGTTAGCACACCAACAGACAGTAATCCTGAATCAGTTGACTTTAATTAATAGTTGGCTGGATCGTCTGGAAGGACACCAGACGTTCCCCCCGACCGCAAATATCTCAGCCCCTGCGGGCTTAGGGTCAGGTCAGGCTAACACCTCTTCGACCTCTCGCCTCACCCCTATTCCCACGCCTGCCCGGTTCAGCGGAAAACTCGGGGAAGCCCGGGGATTCATATTACAATGTGAATCAGTTTTTCTCCACGTCCCGGGAGATTTCGCCCTCGATTCTAACCGGATTGGTTATGTCATTAATTTGTTGGCAGGTAGAGCTTTAGATTGGGCTTATTCTATCATAGCTAAACCAAGCTATTCCATGCTGACTTACCAGGAGTTTGTGACAGAATTCATGTCCGTGTTTGACCATACCGATAGGGGTGAGGTGTTGACAGAACGGCTGTTGAGCCTACAGCAGGGAAAGAGATCAGCTGCTGACTACGCTATTGACTACCGGGTCCTGGCCGCAGAGATTGGGTGGGGGAAGCCATCACTGTGTGGTATTTTCCTGCGCAGTCTTAATGATGAGTTAAAGGATGAATTAGCGGCACGGGATAAACCGGACAACTTGCGTGATTTGATTGCCTTAACGGTACGCCTGGATAGCAGATTAAGGGAGCGGGCGGCTGAACGGCGAGCTACTTCCCGTTTGGTTAGACTCCGCCCTCGCGTCCCTAACTCTCCTCTTCTCGCGTTACCCGAGTCAGAGGAATCCCCGGATCAAGAGGCTATGGTTGTAGGTCGGTCTAAAGTGTCAGCAGCTGAGAGACAGCGCCGCAGGGATCAAGGCCTTTGTTTCTACTGTGGGAAAGAGTCACATGGGGTTTTCGAATGTCCCAGTAGGTTAAAAGGGAAGGCCCGTGGATCGCAGTAGGGGGATTCACGGGCAAGAATTCAGAGGAACCCCTTACTAGTTGCCGATTACCCATCAGACTGATCCATGCACATACAGAACACTCCACCTTAGCGTTAATTGACTCCGGAGCTGAGCAGAACTTTGTTTCTAGAGACCTGGCAACCCGGATGGGCCTTAGCTGTCAGACTCTAGACCCCCCTGTCAAACTCATCACCCTGTCCAAGGCGTCCCTGACCACCGTCGCCCATCAGACGGCCCCAGTATCCATTATTGTGTCAGGAAACCACAGGGAGGAAATTAGGTTCCTAGTCCTGCCCGTCTCTTCTTCGTCCGTTATCCTGGGGTACCCCTGGCTTCGCTTGCATAACCCCACCATTGACTGGCAAGCTGGGAGTATTACAGCGTGGAGTACGTTCTGCCTAAGTGCCTGTCTCCAATCTGCGGCGTGCGCCCCGTTTGTCAAGGTGCCTCCACCTCATTCGTCACCACTGGACCTGTCCAAGGTGCCAGAGGTCTACCATGACCTGGGGCTAGTTTTCAGCAAGTCTCGGGCGTTGTCTTTACCCCCCCATCGCCCTTACGACTGCGCAATTAATCTGAAGGCTGGGGCCCCTCTTCCTGCTAGCCGCCTATACAGCCTATCAGCCCCGGAGCGCGAGGCTATGGACACATACATCAAGGAGTCCCTGGCCTCTGGAATCATCCGCCCGTCGTCTTCGGCTGTGGGAGCCGGGTTTTTCTTTGTCGGGAAGAAGGACGGCTCATTACGCCCCTGCATCGACTTCCGGGGTCTCAATGAAATAACGGTAAAGGACAAATACACTCTGCCTCTGATGAACACTGCTTTTGACTCCCTCCAGGGGGCATCCTGGTTTACTAAGTTAGACCTTAGGAATGCCTATCACCTAGTGCGCATAAGGGAAGGAGACGAGTGGAAGACGGCTTTCCGGACCCCTAGCGGGCATTTTGAGTATCTAGTAATGCCGTTTGGGTTAACCAACGCTCCGGCCGTCTTCCAACGTTTAATAAACGATGTTTTACGGGACTTCCTGAACTCGTTTGTGTTTGTATATCTTGACGACATTCTGATCTTCTCCCGCACACTAGAAGAACATCAGGTGCATGTCCGCAAGGTACTACAGCGCCTCCTGGAGAATCAACTATTCGTCAAGGCCGAGAAATGTGAGTTCCACACTGACCAAACCTCCTTCCTTGGGTTTATAATAGCTCGGAACCAGGTGCTCCCTGACCCGGCCAAGGTCAAGGCAGTAGTGGATTGGCCTGCACCCACCTCCAGGAAGCAGCTTCAAGGGTTCTTGGGTTTTGCTAATTTTTATAGGAGGTTTGTGCCAAACTTTGGTAATATTGCTCGCCCTCTGACTGCGCTCACCTCCCCTAAGACCCCGTTTTGCTGGAGTGAGGAGGCAGCTGGAGCGTTCGAGAAACTGAAGAGGGAGTTTGCTTCGGCCCGGGTCCTAACACAGGTGGACCCGAAGCTGCAGTGCTTGGTGGAGGTGGACGCCTCTGACTCGGGAGTAGGAGCGGTACTCTCCCAACGCTCTCCCGAGGATGGTAAGATTCGCCCGTGTGCTTACTTCTCTCATCGTCTATCCGATGCAGAGAGAAATTACAGCATAGGAGACAGGGAGCTGCTGGCAGTGAAGCTCGCTTTGGAGGAATGGAGACACTGGCTGGAGGGGGCTGCTCAGCCGTTCGTGGTATGGACTGATCATCGTAACCTGGAGTACCTCAGGACGGCGAAGCGCCTGAATGCACGCCAGGCTCGTTGGTCCCTTTTCTTCGGCCGGTTCAACTTTTCCATCACTTACCTGCCGGGAAGCAAGAACGGTAAGCCGGATGCCCTCTCGCGGCAGTTTGATGCACCATCTTCTGAGGACCAGGAAACTCCTATCCTGCCGCCCTCCTGCGTCGTGGGCGCTCTGTCCTGGGGTATCTGCAAGACGGTTTGCCGGGCTCAGAGGACTGAGCCGGACCCCGGGGGGGGGGGGGGGGGGCCCGGGCCGCCTGTTTGTTCCACGCGCCATTCGGGGCAAAGTGATTGAGTGGGGTCACGCCTCCAAGTTGGCTTGTCATCCAGGGGTGGGCCGGACTGTGGATCTTCTCCAGAGGACCTTCTGGTGGCCAGGGCTACGGAAGGACGTTGTAGGTTACATCCGGGCCTGCGCTCAGTGCACCACCGGGAAGACGACATCATCCCCCCCGGCGGGCCTGTTACACCCGTTGCCGGTCCCTTCCCGTCCCTGGTCCCACGTTGCTATGGACTTTGTGACTGGTTTGCCCACCTTGGATAACTTCACCACAGTTTTAACCATCGTGGACCGTTTCTCGAAGGCAGCCCATTTTGTGCCTCTTCGGGGTTTGCCTTTGGCCCAGGAAACAGCGGACCTCCTCGTGCAACATGTGGTCCGTCTCCAAGGCATCCCCGCCGACATAGTGTTGGACCGGGGACCACAGTTTGTCTCACAGGTCTGGAAGGCTTTCTGCGCGGCGCTGGGAGCCACAGCCAGCCTCTCCTCTGGTTATCATCCCCAGAGCAATGGCCAGTGTGAGCGGGCTAATCAGGAGCTTGAGGCTGCATTGCGCTGTGTCATCTTCTCCTGCTCATCCTCCTGGAGCAAGTATCTTCCTTGGATTGAGTACGCCCATAACGCCACGGTCTCTACGGCTACGGGCGTCTCCCCCTTCAAGGCGTCATCTGGGTTTGATCCACCGCTGTTCCCGGAGGAGGAGAGGGAGGTAGCGGTTCCCTCGGTCCAAGCCCACATCAAGGGCTGTCGGCGAGTTTGGCTCATTGCCCGCCAAGCCCTGCTAAAGACCACTAATCGCAACATCCAGGTGGCCAACTGGCATAGGAGACCCGCCCCGGACTACAAGGTGGGTCAGAAGGTTTGGTTGTCAACCCGGAATATTGGTGTACCGGCCGAGAAGCGTAAGCTTACCAAGCGCTTCATTGGTCCTTACACCATCAGTCGTATTATTAATCCTGTGTCTGTGCGCCTGTCTCTCCCCTCTTCGATGCGCATCTGCCCCACCTTTCATGTCTCCCAAGTCAAACCGTACATCTCTGACCCCCTGTGCCTGCCTCCCGCGGCCCCCGCTCCCCCGAGGATGATCGATGGCCATCCGGCCTGGGGGGTGACTGCCATCCTGGACGTTCGCAGGCGAGGTCGTGGTCTTCAGTATTTGGTGGACTGAGAGGGCTTTGGACCGGAGGATCATTCTTGGATTCGCCCAGCGTTGATCCTGGATAAACAGCTGATCCGCGATTTCCATCGGGCGAATCCAGGTAGAATTGGGCAGGTGCCTGGAGGCACTGCTAGAGGGGGGAGTACTGTCATGGCGGCCTCTGGGCCGTCATTGGCTTCATCAGCCCCAGCTGCGCACAGACCAACAGGTGCCAATCAGCGGCTATTAAAAGCCAGCGTGGCTGACAGCCCGTCACGGAGTCGTCTGTCCTCCTCGTCGGAGTATGAACCAGAGCTTCGCTCTCAAGCCTCGTCCAGAACGTCTTGTCACGTACAACCACGTAAGAGAACTATTTGTTACTCTACCCCTTGCCTTTACCCCTGTGCACAGGTGGACCTCCCAGGCGGCGGACCAGCTACCCCCGCTGAGGGGGCATCACCACCTCACCCACGTAGCTCCTCGCTACCACCTCGGCTACGGGTACGTCTTGCTCCTCAGCTGCAGGAACTGTTATTATCTCAGTTGCAAGAACAGCCATCACCACGATCAGTGGAATCCCTGTCATCACTATCATCAGTATTGTCATCGCCACGGTCAGTGGAATCACTATCTTCACCGCCATCAGAACTGTCATCGTCACGGTCAATGGAATCACTGCCGTCATCATCATCGGAACTCCCATCGTCACAGCCACGGGTGGATTCACTAGCACGACAACAAGCACCTTCACCGCCACGCTGCACGGCCGCTGGAATTCAGCAGGACGCCACCTGCGCTTTACCCAAGTAAGCTCCTTCACCTACAATTACTCACAAGTGCTGAACAGCAGTAATTGTATCTGCTTGTGTGTTACAGGGTTGCCAGGTCTCCATCCGGACTGCTCAGTTCCAGTGACCAGAACCCAATACTTGCACTCACTCACGCACTATACACTCTCACGATTCAATAAAGGGATTATTGTCACTATCTGCCCGTGTCAGTGTCTGTCTCCTGGGTCCTAAACATGTCAGCAATATTTATACCCAACTCAGACAATACATCAAAGCAGATCACAGCAGTTGGTACGATCAAAGGGACTGCAGAACAGGCATGAGACATTTGCATTTAAGAGACCTACATGACAATAGGCAGATTTGCTGTCCTCTGCTCCAGGTGCAGGACAAAGAGGTTACAAGGCACATCTACATATTGAACTGTCTCTAGGTCACAGTAAGGACAGGACGCATGAACACTATACATGAATGGCACATTACATCACAGTACATGAATGGCACATTGCATCACAATACATGCATGGCACATTGCATCACAATACATGCATGGCACATTGCATCACAATACATGAATGGCACATTACATCTCAGTAGTGCAGCGGGAAAAACCGAGAGAAGAGAGCTGAGTGTCCTTAATCTGTTGTGGGGGTTAACCGAACCGCCCACAGTCACCAATGTTAAGTCAAGAACTGAACCACTCCCCGTATGTACATCAATTCTAGTTGCTCTACCATCGTTTAAACACACTAGATTCTTCTCTTCCAAGAGTTCTTCAATAATCTCACCATTTATGGCTGTATGACTTGCCCCCCATAATATATTATGGGCATTAAAGTCCCCACAAATTACCACCCTGCTCCAATCTATCCCCTCCATCTGAGATAATTGACTCAATATCAACCTCTTACAAGGATTGTACAAATTAACAACTACTAATTCCCCCTCTTTAGTCCAAATTTCAATTGGCATCTTATTGCTTGTGGCGTTTTTCTTGTTTTTTTTTTTCTGTCTATGCATTCTAATGCTTGTAGTGACTTTCCTTGTTTCATCCTTGCTCATGCTCTTATTTTTACATTACTTTTGTTTACACAAGGTGAAAATCGGGAACGACGACATCACTAGTCACTACTAAAGTTGTACCAAACCCAATGGTATGACACGAGTGCTACTGATGGGGCTCTTTGATATTGAAGTCCTCCTCAAGTCCAACCTGAAAAGAGGGGTCAGCAAGTTGGATCTCAATGCTGAGCGTCGGCAGGCTCTCGACCCAAGGAAACTTCAAGCTTTGCAAGGTAAGTAGTTCTCAGAGTTGGTTGCCTTCCAGTTTTGATTGCATCTCTGCCAGGAGGGGGAATTTTCCCTTTGGTTATACAGCAAACCAGATCAGGGGGTATGGGGGAGGAGGAAGGAGTGGGGGCGGGGGGGGACAGCAAGCAGGAGGATTGAGGTGGGTAATCGTTGTTGTTCTGTTCCACAGATGCTGTTGTAAAACGGTTTCCGAGGGCCAAGGAAGCTGATGTGAGAAGGTCCATCAACAGTCGAATCTGCGAGCTAAGACACCAGGTGAAGCCCAAGTTGCAAGTTTAATTTATATTTTGTTCTGGTATGTTGCACAGTTGCAGGATGTTAAGTTGAGTTTAAAGTCTGCACTATTAAGAATTTGCACTGTTTAATGTTGCACTTTTAAAAATGTACCTCTCTACCTCTACATTCTTATTATTTGTCTTTGATGTGATTAAAAGAAAATAAAGGTGACTTTTGATAGATACCCATTAGTCTGTGTTAATTATCATATTGTGGAGAATGGTGAAGGACGAGGCTGAGTTTATTTCTCAAGTCGGTTTTATTCACATTCTCCAACATCTTCCAAACACAGAGAGAGAATGAATCTCCCAACAGCTGTCCCTTTTATACCCAGGACATCAAACATACAGTCTCATGGTACTTAATCCCAGTCACAATGTAACTTCCCCCCGATCTTAACACACTCCACCTCCCAGTCTCTGGCCGCTGGGCGAAATCCCCCAAGGCTATCTCTTTGCATGCCAAAGACTAAACTTTCACACCCTCGTGTTATCTCCAGAACGGCTCAGTCCTTTGTTCCATCTCAGATGTGAAGCCTAAGGTGGTATACGTATGAATCATACAATCATATACATACGTGCATATATGTGTGCCACATGACCCCCCCCCCCCCCCAAACGTCTAAGATGGAACAAACGTAATAACAGTCTGTAAGTCATGGTAAAATTATTACACATCAGTCCAAATGTCGCTTGGGCCTCAGTCGCCTCCCATATCTGCTGTAAGCGGGCTTTACCACCCCCGTGGCGTCTTCCTGCTGTGGAGCTGCTGCCTGAGGATGAGAACTGTTAGTCAATCTCTGTGGGTGTTCTGGGGAATGCTCTCTAGGGGGTCTGCTGCGCCGAGGAGCCTTAGCCAACTGCACAACTTCGTCAGCTACCACAAAAGCGGGTTTGAGCCTGTTTATGCCAATCATTTCTTTTCTGCCCCCCAAATCTATCAAAAAACGCTTATCCCCTGTTTCCAGCACTCTATATGGTCCATCATAAGGTGGGCATAAAGGTGGGCAATGGGCATCATGTCTGACAAAAACAAACTCTGCATTTTTTAAAGCCTTAGGCACAAAAACATGCGGAAAACTGTGGTGAACGGGGCCAGGTAGCGTGCTCGGGCCCGTGCTACTCTGTAACCGCTGAGCTGGGGAGCACTCTGGCGCCGGATTATCTGGGAGAAATTAACCGGGCAGCCGAAGTGGCTGTGCGAAAACTAGCTCAGCTGGGGAGGCTTCTAAATCCTCTTTAGGTGCAGAACGCAACCCCAATAAAACCCATGGTAGCCTATCCACCCAATTTGTATCTGTAAGTGATGCCCTGAGAGCTGCCTTCAATGGCCTGTGAAAACGTTCGCATAACCCGTTAGCCTGCGGATTGTACGCAGTTGTGCGGTGAATCATCACCCCCAGGCTGCGGGCCATTGCTGACCAAAGTTTGGAAACAAATTGAGGGCCTCTGTCGGACATAATGTCCGACGGAACTTCAAAACGCGCTACCCATGCTGTTAAAAACGCGCGCGCCACCTCCTCGGCTGTGGTTGATGACAGTGGGACCACTTCCGGCCAGCGCGTGGTGCGGTCTACCATTGTCAGAAGGTGTGTGCACCCCTGTGACGGCGAGAGGGGGCCTACGAGGTCCACATGAACATGATCAAACCTCTTAGCCAGAATGTGAAACGGCTCCAAGGGAGCTCTTGTGTGTCTGTGTACCTTGGCTCGTTGGCAGGCCGTGCAGGCTGCTGCCCACTCTCTAACTTGCTTGCGCAGGCTCGGCCATACAAATTTCTCTCCCACCATTTTGACCGATGCGCACACTCCCGGGTGCGCCAGAGAATGAATCGAGTCAAAAACGCGGCGGCGCCACGCAGCCGGTACCACAGGACGCGGTCGCCCAGTGGAGACATCGCAGATTAGGGGGGGGGCATACCGTCTTGCAGCACCCTGTTCTCCAGCCTTAACCCTGTTGGTCCAGACTGGAGCGTGCGCACGTCCGCGTCGCTAACCTGATCCACGGCCATGGCTGCATAATCTATCCCTACGCGGACTGGGGCCGCGCGCACTTCCGCGTCGCTAACCTGATCTGCGGCCATGGCTGCAAAATCTACCCCTGCGCGGGCTGGAGCCACCACGGCGCGCGAGAGGCAGTCTGCCACTACATTAAGTTTACCCGCTACATGCTGGATATCTTTAGTAAACTCCGAGATCGCGGCCAGCTGTCTCTGCTGCCGGCCTGACCACGGTTCTGAAATCTTGGCCATCGCGAAAGTCAGCGGCTTGTGGTCAACAAACGCGGTGAAACTGCGTCCCTCCAGCCAAAACTGGAAGTGGCGAATGGCCAAGTGGAGAGTTAACAACTCCCTGTTGAATGCGTTGTATTTTCGTTCACTATCGTGCAAGGTCCTGCTGAAAAAGGTGAGCGGTTGCCAAGCTCCTGCTACATACTGTTCCACGACCGCCCCTATGGCCACATCTGACGCGTCAGTGGTGAGCGCTATGCGAGCCATTGGGTCTGGATGTGCTAACAACGCAGCGTTTGCCAGGGCTGTTTTGACTTCCGCGAATGTGCGCTCTCACTCCGGAGACCATTCGATTTTATTTGTGGGTTTTTGTTTTTTTAGTGCAGCATACAATGGTTGCATGAGCTGCGCTGCGTGGGGGAGGAAACGGTTATAAAAATTCACCATTCCCAAAAACTCCTGTAACGCTTTGACCGTTTGTGGCTGGAGAAATTTATTATTGCGCCCACTTTGTCAGGCAGAGGAACCGCTCCTGCTGGAGAGACGCGATGCCCCAAAAAATCAATCTGCGTCAGCCCGAACTGACACTTCGCTGGGTTGATTATTAACCCATGCTCTGCCAACCTCCAGAAAACTGCCGTGAGGTGGTTTTCGTGTTCGTCTTCGGACGCGCTGGCTACCAATATGTCGTCCAGGTAGACGAACACGAAGGGGAGATCACGCAACACCGCGTCCATCATGCGTTGGAACATCTGCGCCATGCCTTTAAGCAGAAACGGCATGCGCAAAAACTCGAAAAGCCCTAAAGGAGTTATTACCGCTCTTTTGGTTATGTCCTCAGTGCGCACTGGGACCTGGTGGTAACTGCGTACCAAGTCTATTTTAGAAAAAACGCGCACCCCCGCCAAATGAACTGAAAAATCTTGGATGTGCGGGATTGGGTAGCGGTCGTGCGCTGTAGCGTTGTTCAACCTGCGGAAATCACCGCTAGGTCGCCACAAGCCATCAGCTTTAGGGACCATGTGAAGCGGTGAAGCCCATGGGCTCTTCAAACGCCTGATGATGCCCAACCTTTCCAGGTTGGCGAACTCCTCGTGTGCTATGGTCAGTTTAGCTGAATCCAAGCACCGAGCTTTTGCAAAAACGGGCGGTCCGGTGGTAGTAACAAAATGTTCCACCCCGTGTTTAGCCACGGTCGCCGAAAATGTTGGGACCGTGAGTGCTGGGAACTGAGTGAGGAGTGTGTGGAACTTACCACCTGCAGCTGTGACGTTGGCTTGTGCTGTTGGCGGGGCCACTCGAGCTGTACAGGGAATAGAATAAAAAGAGAGTGCATTAACCAGGTGTCTGTTTGTAAGATCGACCAACAAACTATGTGAGCACAAAAAATCAGCCCCTAACAAGTTGAAATTGACTGCCGCTATGACGAAAGTCCACTCGAATGTGCGGCCGTGTAAAGACAGAAGCAGAGTCCTCTCACCGAAGGTCTTAATCGCCGAGCCGTTCGCTGCTGACACCCCGGGACCACTGGAAGGCGCTAGCCGGTCAGCGTAGGAGGGTGTGATGAAACTCAGCTGGGAGCCTGTGTCCATGAGGAAATGCCTCCCCGAGCACGCATCCCTCAAGTAGAGCAGCTTATTCTTCTCTCCGAGGGCCGCAGCTGCTACCGACCCCCGGTCTTGGTGTTTTCCCGAGCGCTTGAAATGGCACGGTGGAATGCACTTGCGTGCCCTCTCTGCAAAGCGGCGATGGTAGAAGCAAAGGACGTCGTCTGCTCCGTGTTTCCTGGCCCCTGCCGCCGCCGTCGTCAGTGAGTCTGGTGCTGCAACCTCTGGCCCCCTACCATCTCCGGCCGTTGCGACTAGCTCCGCTGCCGCGGCCGTAGCTGCGCACCGTTTATTGGCGTTGACGAGTCGTTGCGCCTCCTGGCCCAGCTCGTGGTAGTCTCGCCGGGCCAACAGTGGTGAACTGGCCAGGGTCACTCTCACCGCTGACAGTAGGGTCCTGAGGAAAAGGTGGGTGAAGATGAAGTTATCATCTTTGGAGTCTCTCAGCCTCAACATCTTCCCCATCAGGTCTGCAGGTCTGTCGCTCTCAAATTCAGTCAGCGCCAGGAGCCCCTCTGCTCGCTCCTCCACCGAGGGGGTGAAGTAACGGATAAGGGCAGCCTTCAACGTGCTGTACTTGTCGCTGTCCGGCAGGTGGTTGATCAGGCTCTCCACTCGCTGGGCTGTGTGGTTGTCCAGCTTTGCAACCACATGGTAGAACTTTGTGGCGTCTACCGAAATCCTCCGGAGGTTGAACTGCGCCTCGACCGCGTTAAACCAGGAGCGCGGATTGTTCTGCCAGAAGTCCGGTAGCTGAACTGTGGCTGCATCCATTTGGCTGGCTCCTGACGAGTCTGGCTCGGGAGAATTGCTTCTGCTCATGATACGTCTTAGGGTCACCAGTGTGGAGAATGGTGAAGGACGAGGCTGAGTTTATTTCTCAAGTCGGTTTTATTCACATTCTCCAACATCTTCCAAACACAGAAAGAGAATGAATCTCCCAACATCTGTCCCTTTTATACCCAGGACATCAAACATACAGTCACTGAGGAGCTCATTTAGCAGCAGACTACATCATCCCAGGTGCACAACCGAGAGGTTTCGTAGGTCCTTCCTACCAACGGCTGTCAGACTGTACAACCTAAGCAGGGCTGCTCGCAGAGATAGCAAAAAGACGTAACAAACTAATAGTTTTTTTTTTTTTTTTTTTTTTTTTGAATGCAAAAGATGCAATAGACTTACACAATGGTCCTCTCCGGCATACAACTAGGAACATACCGGTCGCTATGGAGGGTGAGAATATGTATGGGCACATAATCATACCATGTAGGATAACTAAATAGACGGTTATGCTGTTTCATCCCACCTAGCAACAATGCTCTGCACTGTGTGTGTTTATATATTTACATATTTATTCCATCTAGCTACAATGCTCTGCACTGGGTGTGTTTATATTTATATATCTATATATTTATTCCATCTAGCTACAATGCTCCGCACTGTGTTTTTATATATCTACATATTATTCCATCTAGCTACATTGCTCCGCACTGTGTGTGTTTATATACTTGCATATTTATTCCACCTAGCTGCAATGCTCCATACTGTGGGTGTTTATATATTTACATATTTATTCCATCTAGCTACAATGCTCTGCACTGTGTGTTCATATATTCATATATTTATTCCATCCAGCTACAATGCTCTGCACTGTGTGTCTGTGTGTGTGTGTGTGTATATATATATTTTATAGTAATATGTACATATGTATATTAGCTGCTCTTGCTTGCTTGTTTTTTCTTGCCTTCTGATTGTTGCTCTGAGTGTTGCTATCCCTGTGCTGTTGCAATCCTGGAATTTCCCCGTTGTGGGACTAATAAAGGCTTATCTTATCTTATCTTATCTTATCTTATCTTACATGGTACTTAATCCCAGTCACAATGTAACTTCCCCCTGATCTTAACACACTCCACCTCCCAGTCTCTGGCCGCTGGGCGAAATCCCCCAAGGCTATCTCTTTGCATGCCAAAGACTAAACTTTCACACCCTCGTGTTATCTCCAGAACAGCTCAGTCCTTTGTTCCGTCTCAGATGTGAAGCCTAAGGTGGTATACGTATGAATCATACAATCATATACATATGTGCATATATGTGTGCCACAATATAAAGGTTTGCTCATATATATATATATATACAGTATATATATATATATATATATATATATATATAAAAAAGTTTGGGGTCACTCAGACAATTATTTTGTGTTTTCCATGAAAAGTCCTGCTTATTTACCACCATGAGTTGTAAAATGAATAGAAAATATAGTCAAGACATTGACAAGGTTAGAAATAATGATTTGCATTTGAAATAATAATTTTTTCCTTCAAACTTTGCTTTTGTCAAAGAATCCTCAATTTGCAGCAATTACAGCATTGCAGACCTAACATGATTGCACAAGGGTTTTCTAATGATCCATTCGCCTTCTGACGCAATGAGCAAACACATTGTACCATTACAACACTGGAGTGATAGTTGCTGGAAATGGGCCTCTATACACCTATGTAGATATCTACATAGGTGGTACAATGTGTTTGCTCATTGCGTCAGAAGGCTAATGGATGATGGCTAATGGATGCACCGGAGTGGTGGCTCTGTTGGTAGAGCATCTGCCCCACACCCGGGAGGCAGGGATTCAAATCCCATCCTGGTCATGCCGAAGACCATATAAAAGTGGAACTTCCTGCCGTCCAGCTTGGTGCTCAGCAATAATGGAATGGAGGAGGGAAATTTGTGGCGGCGCCTTGCATGGCAGCGGCCCTCTGATTCTACACTTGGGGTGTGTGTGATTAACACAGTAGATAGGTAAAACACAATCTCGTTCTACTGTAAACGATTGGTTGTACAGTTGAATGACAATAAGGGTGATTTGATTTGATTTGATTAGAAAACCCTTGTGCAATCATGTTAGGTCAGCAATGCTGTAATTGCTGCAAATGGAGGATTCTTTGACGAAAGCAAAGTTTGAAGGAAAAAATTATTATTTCAAATACAAATCATTATTTCTAACCTTGTCAATGTCTTGACTATATTTTCTATTCATTTTACAACTCATGGTGGTAAATAAAAGTGTGACTTTTCATGAAAACACAAAATTGTCTGAGGTGACCCCAAACTTTTGAACAGAAGTGTATATATCACATTTCCATATAATTTCACATATATTTAAAATATATTCTACCATATATTAAACATATACTGTATTATACTGTATATGTATATATTTTTCCATAATAGTATTAAATGCAAAAGACACAACAGACTTACACAAATGGTCCCCTCCAGTATACAACTAGGACAATATCTGTCACTATGGAGGGTGACAATATGTATGGATACATATTCATTCCTTGTAGGGTAACTAAATAGACGGTTATGCTGTTTATCCCATCTAGCTACAATGCTCCGCACTGTGTATATATATTTGTATATTTATGTGTACATATGTACTGTATATTCACTGCTCTTAATTTCTTATCTTCTAAATTATTGCTCTGAGTGTTGCTATCCCTGTGCTGTTGCAATCCTGGAATTTCCCCATTGTGGGACTAATAAAGACTTATCTTATCTTATATATTGTTACATACATTTACAATACATTCTACCATATATTGCTCATATTGACATGATTTACGACCCAAGAGACAGACGCTGACACGAGTGAATACAAACAATTATCTTTTATTGTAAAAGTGAAGGTGTAGTGCGTGTATGTGTGTCTATCTGGTCACGGGAGCTGAGCACGTCCTGTGGCGACCTGGCAACCCTGGAAACACACAAGCACAAAAGGTTACTGCTGTACAAACAACAATAGCGGCGCATATGCAGCAGGGGCTTACTTGCAGGTCCCACAGTGTAAGTTTAGCTGGCTCCTGGTGTCCGTGTGACGTAGTGCTCGAGGTGTCCGGCGTTGCGGGGGTGAGGAGGAACTCCGGGGAGGTGGAGGCTGTGCCTCGTCAGCTGAGGAGGATTGTCCGCCTCCTGGGAGGTCCACCTGTGCACAGGGGATAGAACTTGCAGATGATGAGTGCTGGGTTTGCTTACGTGGCAGGGCTTGACTTGACGTTGACTTCTTGACTCGCGGTCGCGATCTTGGCACATTGCTCGGCAAGGAAGACAGACGACTCCATGCTGAGGAGTCCGCACGTTGGGCTTTTAAAGCCCGCTGATTGCCACCTGCTGGAGTGAGCGCAGCTGATGATGATGATGCTGATGACGGCCTAGCGGTCATCATGACAGTACCCCCCCCTCTAGAGGTGCCTCCAGGCACCTGCCCAATCCTACCTGGATGCGCCCGATGGAAATCGCGGATCAATTGCTTATCGAGGATCAACGCAGGGCGTATCCAGGAGCGATGCTCAGCACCAAACCCCTCCCAGTCCACCAAATACTGAAGGCCCCGACCCCTCCTGCAGACGTCCAGGATTGCTGTCACCCCCCAGGCCGGATGGCCATCAATCATCCTCGGGGGGACAGGAGCCGTGGGAGGTGGGCACAGTGGGTCGTCGATGTAGGGCTTGACCTGGGAGACATGGAAAGTGGGGCAGATGCGCATGTGACGGGGGAGAACAAGACGCACAGACACAGGGTTGACAATGCCGGCAATAACAAAAGGGCCAATGAAGCGCTTGGTCAGCTTACGCTTCTCGGCAGGCACACTGATGTTTCTCGTGGACAACCATACCTTCTGACCCACCTTGTAATCCGGGGTGGGCCTTCTGTGACGGTTGGCCACCTCAATGTTGCGTTCTGTGGTTCTCAGGAGGGCTCTGCGGGTGATGGACCAAATCCGCCGACAACGCCTGGTGTGAGCCTGTACAGACGGAACTGCCACCTCTCTCTCCTCCTCAGGGAACACAGGAGGATCGTACCCCAATTATGCCTTAAAGGGGGACATCCCCATGGCCGAGGACACCGTGGTGTTATGAGCGTACTTGATCCACGGGAGATACGTGCTCCAAGAAAAGGAGCAGGAAGAGATGACGCAGCGCAGCGCAGCCTCCAGCTCCTGATTGGCCCGCTCACACTGGCCATTACTCTGTGGGTGGTATCCAGAGGAGAGACTGGCCGTGGCCCCCAGTACCATGCAGAACGCCTTCCAAACTTGAGACACGAACTGTGGCCCTCGATCTGAAATGATGTCATCGGGGATCCCGTGAGGACGAACCACGTGAAGGACGAGAAGGTTCGCCGTCTCCCGCGCTGATGGCAACCCCCGGAGAGGCACAAAGTGGGCAGCTTTAGAAAAACAATCCACTATAGTTAAAACAGTCGTGAAGTGGCCAGAGGGGGGCAAACCGGTCACGAAGTCCATGGCCACATGGGACCAGGGGCGGGAAGGGACGGGCAAGGGGTGCAGCAGGCCCGCCGGGGCCGAGGATGACATCTTCCCAGTAGCGCACTGGGCGCAGGCCCGGACATAGTTGTTAACATCCCTCCGTAGCCCTGGCCACCAAAAGGTCCTCTGGAAGAGGTCAACGGTATGACTCACACCCGGATGGCACGCTAGTTTGGATGCGTGACCCCACTCTATTACCTGGCCTCTGACAGAACGGGGAACAAATAGACGACCCGGGGGCCCCCCACCTGGATCGGGCTCCACCTCCTGTGCTCTTCTGACCTTATCGCAGATTCCCCAGGTCAGCACAACCACCACACAGGCAGATGGTAGGATAGTCTCCTCTTGTTCGTCAGAGGATGGCGCGTCAAACTGCCTGGATAGGGCGTCAGGCTTACCATTCTTGCTTCCCGGCCAGTAGGTGATCGTAAAATTAAAACAACCGAAGAAGAGTGACCAGCGGGCCTGACGTGCGTTCAACCACTTGGCAGTCCTGAGGTATTCAAGGTTGCGATAGTCGGTCCAAACGACAAACGGCTGGGCAGCCCCCTCCAGCCAGTGCCTCCACTCCTCCAGAGCGAGTTTGACGGCAAGCAGCTCCCTGTCACCAATGCTGTAGTTCCTCTCAGCAGGTGTTAGGCGATGAGAGAAGTAAGCGCAGGGTCGGATCTTCCCATCCGTCGGGGAGCGCTGAGAGAGAACGGCCCCCACCCCCGAATCCGAGGCGTCCACCTCCACCAGGCATTGTAGCTCCGGATCCACCTGGGTCAACACACGGGCCGAGGCGAACTCTCCCTTCAGTCTCTCAAATGCCGCAGCAGCCTCCTCACTCCAGCGAAAGGGGACCTTCAGGGATATGAGCGCAGTCAGGGGTCTGGTGATGTTCCCAAAGTTAGGCACAAAACGCCGGTAAAAATTGGCGAAACCTAAAAACCCCTGCAGCTGTTTCCTAGATGTAGGTGTGGGCCAGTCCACCACCGCCTTGACCTTGTCTGAATCGGGAAGCACCTGGTATCGGGCGATGATAAATCTCAGGAAGGAGGTGCGATCCGTGTGGAATTCACACTTCTTCGCCTTGACGAACAACTGATTCTCCAGGAGGTGCTGCAGGACCCGCCGTGCATGCACCTGGTGCTCCTCCAGTGTGTGCGAGAAGATGAGGATATCATCGAGGTACACAAAGACGAAGGAGTTCAGAAAGTCCCGGAGGACGTCATTTATTAGGCGCTGGAACACCGCCGGAGCGTTGGTTAACCCAAACGGCATCACTAAATATTCAAAGTGACCGCTTGGGGTCCGGAAAGCCGTCTTCCATTCGTCACCTTCTCGGATGTGCACCAGGTGATAGGCGTTCCGTAGCTCTAACTTGGTGAACCATGACGCCCCCTGGAGGGAATCGAAGGCAGTGTTCATCAAGGGGAGAGTACATTTGTCTTTGATTGTGATATCATTGAGACCCCGGAAATCGATGCAGGGGCGCAGCGAGCCGTCCTTCTTCCCCACGAGGAAGAACCCTGCGCCTACGGTAGAGGACGAGGGGCGGATGATACCGGAAGCCAGGGACTCCTTGATATACATATCCATGGCCTCGCGTTCCGGGGCTGACAGGCTATACAGGCGGCTCGCCGGGAGAGGAGCCCCAGCCTTGAGATTGATAGCGCAGTCATACGGGCGATGGGGGGGAAGGGACAGCGCCCGTGACTTACTAAACACCGGACCCAGGTCATGGTAGATGTTGGGCACCTTGGACAGGTCCGGAGGAGGTGTCGAGGGAGGAAGCATCGGGACCGAGGGGGCACACGCCGCTGACTGAAGACAGGTGCTCAGGCAGAACGAGCTCCACGCCGTGATTCTCCCAACTTGCCAGTCGAAAGTGGGGTTGTGCAACCGGAGCCAGGGGTACCCCAGGATGATGGGTGAAGAGGAGATGGGCAGGACCAGAAACCGTATTTCCTCCCTGTGATTCCCAGAGACTATTACAGACACAGGGGCCGTCTGGTGGGAAACTGATGTCAGTGATGCCTTAGATAGGGTGACAAGATGAACGGGGGGGGGGGGCATAAGGGCTGACAGCTGAGGCCCATCAGGGTTGCCAGGTCTTGGGAGATGAAATTTTGCTCAGCTCCTGAGTCAACTAAGGCGTGTGTGGTGTGTTCCTTGTGATTGTGAAGGAGTCTAATCGGGACGTGGCAACTAGTGAGGGGTTTTTCCTGATCTTTGTCCGCGAATTTCCCTACTTTGATCCGCGGACCTCCCCTTTTAATCAGGCAGTTCACTACTCCATGTGACCCAATACCACAATAGAAACACAACCCCTGCTCCCTGCAGCGCTGTCTTTCAGCCGCTGTAATCCCCGATTGTCCCACAATCATATCCTCCTGCTCCGGAAGTTCCTCAGATGAAGGCAGAGTGAGGAGGGAGGGCCTAACGGAGCGAGGGCGAGGTCTGCTCGAACGGGAAGCTGTTCGCCGTTCGGCCCTCGCTCCTTTATCCTGCTATCTAGACTGATGGTGAGGGAGATTAGCTCCCCTAACCTGTCTGGTTTATCCCATGCTGCTAGCTCGTCCTTTAACTCGGGGCTAAGGCTGCGGAGGAAGATTCCACAGAGCGCTGGCTCCCCCCACCCAACCTCAGCAGCTAATACCCGGAAATCAATGGAGTAATCGGCGGCAGACCTACTGCCCTGCCGAAGACCGAGCAGCCGTTCGGTTAACACCGCGCCCCGGTCAACATGATCGAATACCTCCATGAACTCTGCCACGAACTGCTGGTAAGTCAAAAGTGGATAATTTGGTTTGGCCATGAGGGTATAAGCCCAATCTAAGGCTCTGCCTCCCAGCAAGTTGATAATATATCCAATTTTATTCATATCAGTGGCAAAGTCCCCCGGGACGCGGAGAAACACAGACTTGCACTGCAGCAAAAACCCTCGTGCCTCCCCGAGTTTTCCACTAAAACGAGCGGGGGTTGGCACGGGAGTTAGGCGATGTGCGGATGGTGGGTTTGTTTTGCTAGTAGCAGTGACTGCGGGTGTAGAAGGCGTCCCGCTGGCCGGGGGAAACGCCTGGTGTCCTTCCAGGCGATCCAGCCGGCTGTTAATTAGTGTCAATTGATTTAAGATAACCGTCTGTTGATGGGAAATCATGTCAACTCGTGCGCTGAGAGTGTTTAAGCGGCGCGACAGCGCGCTGTCCGTTGGGTCATCCTGACGGAGTTGTACTGACATGATTTACGACCCAAGAGACAGACGCTGACACGAGTGAATACAAACAATTATCTTTTATTGTAAAAGTGAAGGTGTAGTGCGTGTATGTGTGTCTATCTGGTCACGGGAGCTGAGCACGTCTTGTGGTGACCTGGCAACCCTGGAAACACACAAGCACAAAAGGTTACTGCTGTACAAACAACAATAGCGGCGCATATGCAGCAGGGGCTTACTTGCAGGTCCCACAGTGTAAGTTTAGCTGACTCCTGGTGTCCGTGTGACGTAGTGCTCGAGGTGTCCGGCGTTGCGGGGGTGAGGAGGAACTCCGGGGAGGTGGAGGCTGTGCCTCGTCAGCTGAGGAGGATTGTCCGCCTCCTGGGAGGTCCACCTGTGCACAGGGGATAGAACTTGCAGATGATGAGTGCTGGGTTTGCTTACGTGGCAGGGCTTGACTTGACTTGACGTTGACTTCTTGACTCGCGGTCGCGATCTTGGCACATTGCTTGGCAAGGAAGACAGACGACTCTGTGCTGAGGAGTCCGCACGTTGGGCTTTTAAAGCCCGCTGATTGCCACCTGCTGGAGTGAGCACAGCTGATGATGATGATGCTGATGACGGCCTAGCGGCCATCATGACACATATATCTTTACATATATTTCATTTGTTTCCATACTGACATGATTTCTGGCCCAGGAAACACGCACACAGGCTCGGGTGAGATTTAAGGGTTTTATTCAACAGCAGGTGTGTGGATGAATGCGTGGGAGATGTGAATGTTCTCTTGGGGATGAAGAGCACCGAGGGCAGAACAGACACCGTACAGCCAGACAACCCTGAGGACAGAGCAGAGAACAGGGGATGAGCAATAGTCTCAGCAAGATGATGAAAGTAATAGTGTGGCTTACTTGCAGACGTATTGGTGACTGGTGTTGGCACGGGATGCTCCCGCCTGGGAGACAGCGTCCAGCTGCAGTCGATGCAGAGAGGATGAGAGGAAAGACGACGAAGGGGAAATTCCGCCCCCAGGAGGGTCCACCTGTGCACAGGGGAAGAACTGAGGACAACAGGTAAGAGTACCTTACTTGAGGGCGACGTGTAGCGGCGTTGGCCGAGAGGAGTAGGCAAACGCTGAGCTTGAGCGTGGAGATGAGCAGACGGCTCCAGGCCGAGGCTGCGGGCAGAGCAGGTTAAATAGCGGCAGCCTGATGAAGCCGAGGTGTGCGCATGGCTGGAGCGGATGACAGGCGGGAGCAAGTTGTGACAGTACTCCCCCCCCCCCCCCGAGCAGCACCTCCTGGTGCTGGCTTTTCGGGGTGCGCCCGATGGAACACCTCAATGAGCTGCTTGTCCAGCACGAAGGAAGGGCGCCCTCAGCATCGGTGCTCAGGGCCATAACCCTCCCAGTCCACCAAATACTGTAACCCCCGGCCCCGACGTCGGGAGTCCAAGATAGAAGTGATGCTCCAAGCTGGGTGTCCATCAGTCATCCTAGGGGGGGGGGGCAGCACTCTGGGGGAAGGACAGAGAGGGTTAGACACCACAGGTTTAACCTGAGAAACATGAAATGTGGGATGAACATGGAGGGGGGGGGAAGCGCCAAACGCACAGCTACCGGGTTAACCACCTTCATGACAGGGTAGGGTCCAACAAAGCGCTGAGCCAATTTCTTCTTCTCCCCCTTTAGGTTAATATTCTGGGCAGACAACCATACTTGTTGACCCACCTGGTAGCGTGGTGCAGGCCTCCTGTGATGATTAGCAGCCTTGGCGTTGCGCGATGCGGCCTGAACCAGGGCCTGGCGTGTCTTGGTCCACAGTCGTCGACACCGTCTCAAGTGGGCCTGGATGGAGGGGACTGCCACTTCACCTTCTTCCTCAGGGAACAGCGGGGGATCGTATCCCAGGGACACCCGAAAGGGGGGCATCCCAATGGCTGAAGACAACGTGGAGTTATGGGCATACTCCACCCAGGGAAGATAAATGCTCCAGGAAGAGGGGTTGGTGGAGGTGACGCAGCGCAGAGCAGCCTCCAGCTCCTGGTTGGTGTGCTCGCACTGCCCATTAGATTGGGGATGATGTCCAGAAGACAGGCTAACTGTAGCCCCCAAAGCGGTATAGAAGCTCCTCCAGACCATAGACACAAATTGCGGCCCCCTATCAGAGACAATGTCAGCGGGGATGCCATGCAGCCTGACCACATGCTGCACCAACAGATCGGCCGTCTCGAGCGCCGAAGGAAGCCCAGGAAGAGGCACAAAGTGGGCCGCCTTGGAGAACCGGTCTACAATCGTCAAGATGGTGTTAAAAGAGTTGGAGACCGGCAGGCCAGTGATGAAGTCCAAGGCAATGTGCGACCAGGGCCTCCCGGGGACCGGCAAGGGATGGAGAAGACCCGCAGGAGGTGCATTAGATGATTTATTCATGGCACACCGGGGGCAGGCACGCACACAGTTGGAGACGTCCTCCAGGAGCCCGGGCCACCAAAAGGACCGCTGGAGAAGATCAACAGACCGGGAGACACCAGGATGGCAGGCGAGCTTAGAGGTGTGAGCCCAGTGAATGACGTCACCTCGGACTGACGAGGGCACAAATAACTTCCCTGCTGGGCTGCCGCCAGGATCAGGTTTAGACTCCAGTGCCTCCAGGACTTTATCTCTGATGGCCCAGGAAACAGCCCCCACAACGCACGAAGCAGGAACGACGGTATGCACCTCCTCTTCTGGTGCTTCAGGGGTGAACAGCCTGGACAGCGCGTCAGACTTCTTATTTTTGGAAGCCGGGCGGTAAGTAATGGTGAATCTGAACCTGGCAAAGAACAGCGACCAACGCACCTGGCAGGCATTCAGCGATTGGCCGTCCTGATGTATTCCAAGTTCTTATGATCGGTCCAGACCACGAAAGGCTGAGCTGCCCCTTCCAACCAGTGACGCCACTCCTGCAGCGCGAGCTTCACAGCCAGGAGCTCTCTGTCGCTGATGTCATAATTGCACTCGGCTGAGGAGAGACGCTTGGAGAAGAAAGCGCAGGGGCACAGCGGAGTGGGAATTGGGGTGAGACGGGTCGACGGACCCGGGGCAGAGGAGCTGGCCTGAGGAGCGGGAGGAGCTGGCCCACCGAGCTGAGACGGAGGGAGCGCCTGCAGAGGATCGAGGCGATCCAACCGGCTATTAATGGAGGTAAGCTGATTAAGGATTACCTGCTGTTGGTGAACAATTAAGTCCACCCGAGCCTCGAGATTGGAGAGTCGGCGTACGTACCCGCTGTTCGCTGGACCGCTGTGCTGGAGCCGTACTGACATGATTTCAGGCCCAGGAAACACGCACACAGGCTCGGGTGAGATTTAAGAGTTTTATTCAACAGCAGGTGTGTGGATGAGTGAGTGGGAGATGTGAATGTTCTCTTGGGGACAAAGAGCACCGAGGGCAGAACAGACACCGTACAGCCAGACAACCCTGAGGACAGAGCAGAGAACAGGGGATGAGCAATAGTCTCAGCAAGATGATGAAAGTAATTGTGTGGCTTACTTGCAGACGTATTGGTGACTGGCGTTGGCACGAGATGCTCCTGCCTGGGAGACAGCGTCCAGCTGCGGTCGATGCAGAGAGGATGAGAGGAAAGACGACGAAGGGGAAATTCTGCTGCCAGGAGGGTCCACCTGTGCACAGGGGAAGAACTGAGGAGAACAGGTAAGAGTACCTTACTTGAGGGCGACGTGTAGCGGCGTTGGCCGAGAGGAGTAGGCAAACGCTGAGCTTGAGCGTGGAGATGAGCAGACGGCTCCAGGCCAAGGCTGCGGGCAGAGCAGGTTAAATAGAGGCAGCCTGATGAAGCCCAGGTGTGCTCACGGCTGGAGCGGATGACAGTTGGGAGCGAGTTTTGACACATATAATTTTCCATATATGTAAAATGTACTGCTCAAAAAATTAAAGGAACACTTTTTAATCTGAGTAAGATGGACTAGCCTGCCACAATTTCTTCACTTTAAGTTTTGGAGTGTTTTCATTTCCATCAAAAGACGTGGCATTTTTTCATTCTTAACACATTGTCCAGTCCATATCAGTGTAGATATCCAGCTTATTTTTTCCCATTAAAATCTGATGTGTTTTCAAAGTGTTCCTTTAATTTTTTTGAGCAGTGTACATTTACCATATATTGAACATATACTGTATGTGACACTTTATCTTCACATATATTACCAATACATTGTCCCATAGAAATCACAATACATGATGGTGGATATTTATAAATATAAAATTACATATATTTTAGGATATATAAACACATATTATTCATTCATGTTTAATATATTGCAATATATGGAAAGCGGCAATCATGTCTATATTTTGCAATATATTGCACTATATTACGTGAATATATTGTGTAATATATAGATATGGACAAAATTGTTGGTACCCCTCTGTTAATGAAAGAAAAAACCACAATGGTCACAGAAATAACTTGAATCTGACAAAATTGGTAATAAATAAAATTCTATGAAAATTAACCAATGAAAATCACACAATGCTTTTGAATTGTGGTTCAACAGAATTATTTTAAAAAACAAACTCATGAAACAGGCCTGGACAAAAATGATGGTACCCTTATCTTCATATTTTGTTGCACAACCTTTTGAGGCAAATACTGCAATCAAACAATTTCTGTAACTGTCAATGAGACTTCTGCACCTCTCAGCAGGTATTTTGGCCCACTCCTCATGAGCAAACTGCTCCAGTTGTCTCAGGTTTGAAGGGTGCTTTCTCCAGACAGCATGTTTCAGTTCCTTCCACAGATGTTCAATAGGATTTAGATCAGGGCTCATAGAAAGCCACTTTAGAATAGTTCAATGTTTTGCTCTTAGCCATTCTTGGGTGTTTTTAGCTGTGTGTTTTGGGTCATTATCTTGTTGCAAGACCCATGACCTGTGACTGAGACCAAGCTGTCTGACACTGGGCAGCACATTTCTCTTTAGAATACCTTGATAGTCTTGAGATTTCATTGTACCCTGCACACATTCAAGACACCCTGTGCCAGATGCAGCAAAGCAGCTCCAGAACATAACAGAACCTCCTCCATGTTTCACAGTAGGGACAGTGTTCTTTTCTTGGTATGCTTCATTTTTCTGTCTGTGAACATAGAGCTGATGTGCCTTGCCAAAAAGTTGCAGTTTTGTCTCGTCTGTCCATAGGACATTCTCCCAGAAGCTTTGTGGCTTGTCAACATGCAGTTTGGCAAATTCCAGTCTGGCTTTTTTATGATTTGTTTTCAACAGTGGTGTCCTCCTTGGTCGTCTCCCATGCAGTCCACTTTGGCTCAAACAATGACGGATGGTGCGATCTGACACTGATGTACCTTGACCTTGGAGTTCACCATGAATGTGTTTAGAAGCTATTCTGGGCTCTTTTGTTACCATTCGTATTATCTGTCTCCTCCTGCGGCCACGTCCAGGGAGGTTGGCTACAGTCCCGTGGATCTTAAATTTCTGAATAATATGTGCAACTGTAGTCACAGCAACATCAAGCTGCTTGGAGATGGTCTTATAGCCTTTACCTTTAACATGCTTGTCTATAATTTTCTTTCTAATCTCCTGAGACAACTCTCTCCTTTGTTTCCTCTGGTCCATGTTTAGTGTGGTACACACCATGTCAACAAACAGCACAGTGACTACTTGTTACCCTTTAAATAGGCCGACTGACTGATTACAAGTTTGTAGACACCTGTGATGTTAATTAGAGGACATATTTTGGTTGAACATGTCCCTACGGTCACATTATTTTCAATCTTTTCTAGGGGTACCATCATTTTTGTCCAGGCCTGTTTCATGAGTTTGTTTTTTAAAATAATTCTGTTGAACCACAATTCAAAAGCATTGTCTGATTTTCACTGGTTAATTTTCATAGAATTTTTATTTATTACCACTTTTGTCAGATTCAAGTTATTTCTGTGACCACTGTGGGTTTTTCTTTCATTAACAGAGGGGTACCAACAATTTTGTCCACGTCTGTATGTATCATCAACATATAATTCCATGTATTTAAAACATATAATATATTGGGAAATATATTGGGAAAACAATAATATAATACATTGGTAAATATGTATTTTCCTTTCATAAGGGGGTCCAGTGGTTAAAGACAACAACCTCTTCCTGAATGTGGGAGAAACCAAGGAGATTGTGGTTGACTTCAGGAGGGATCACATATAGCACCCCCTTCTGATCATCGACGGTGCAGCTGTGGAGAGGGTGAACAGCACCAAGTTCCTGGGGGTGCACATCTCTGAGGACCTCACCTGGACCAACAACACCACATCACTGGCCAAGAAGACCCAAACTCACCTCCATTTCCTCCGTAGACTGAGGAGAACATGAGTCCCACCCCACATCATGCAGTCTTTCTACCGGGGCACCTTTGAGAGAATCCTCACCAACTGCATCATGGTGTGGTATGGAAGCTGCACTGCCGCCTGCCGGAAGACACTACAACGCATAGTGGATGCAGCCAGCAAGGTCTTCGGTGCCTTCCTGCCCTCCCTCTCCGACATCTACCCCACCCGCCTCACCCACAGAGCCATCATCACAGGTGACACCTCCCATCCCCTACACTCCCTCTTCAGCCCCCTGCCCTTGGGGAAAAGGTACCGTAGCCTCTGGGCCCGCTCCACAAGACTGCTGAACAGCTTCGTTCATTAGGCCACCAGGACCCTGAACTCTGTTCACTCCCCCCACTCCCCCAGATGGTAACACCGCACTATAACCACCTCAGATGTTGGCACAGAAAGACTGGCACACCAACAATAATACAGTTGTTCTGTTGTAGTTTTGCTGCTATATGTCTCTGCACATTAACTGCAACCATTTGCACAAATGTGTGCAATCATATGTCACTATCTGCACCTACACTACCACATTGAAATGCACTACGAGTATTCATCTGTAGCTGTCTGAATATAGGACTGCTAGGTTTATTCCCACTAATCGTTTTCCTCTATGGAGGTCAGCGTCCTTCTGGCTGCCACTGACACTACAGGTTGCATCACTGTATATAAACTGTACATAGACTGCTGTCGCTGTTTGTTCTTGTTGTTCTTTTTTGTAAATCCAGTCTAATTCCTTTCTTTTTATAAAATGCACACCAATGTCGAGAGAAACACCATTTTAATTCTCCTGTATGTCCTGCACGTGTATTGACAATAAAATCTTTGAATCCTTGAATATGTATTTTCCTTTAATTAGAGTGTTGTGGAGAATGTAAATAATGGAGGCAGACTTATGGAGCAGACGACTTTATTCACTCTCACATTAGTCATACACAGAAAAAGCATATCTCAATACACCAGGGTCTCTCCTTTTATATCAACCGCCATCTCACATCTGCATGACATCTCGCACCACAATACATTCAACCTTTCTCCCCCCATTACTTTTTCCTGCTACCTCACCATAATCTCTCTTATCTCAATACCTATTGTCCTTCTCTGTTTACCCTCTGCATCCAGTCTGAGATGATTAACCCAGCTTCTACAGTGTATAAAATTCTGTTATTCAATGCTGACTGTGTTTACAGTCAATTCACTGCAAACAAAAATAAATCTATATATCGATATATTGTTGAGGAACGAAATAAGTGCAGGCGGACACGACAAGCTGAAGGTTAAAGGTGTTTTATTCCTCCATCACGAGACTCACCCAGCGCTCTGGCTGCTGCGCTGTGAGTGAGCCCTGAGTCGTTGTCTAAGAGCGATCCAGTGAGCTTTGAGTGAGCACATTTATACTGGCAAGAGAGAATGCATGGGACATTTACTTAACAGTGAAGAAAGAATGCATGGCAGATTTACATAACAGTCAGGATAGAATGCATGGCAACTTTACATAAGAGTCACACATATCAATTGCCTGATTACTGGCGCCGGAATTCTTCTCTTTGCTCCGAGGCTGTAGGACAAAAGAGAATGCAGGCACATTTACATATTGATATCTGTCCATACATATCATTGTTCTGTTTCCTGCTCAAGCTGAGTGCTCTGACTGTCCAAGCTGATTGTGGTGGGTCACCCCACACCACTCCCCCCAGAGCACTCAGCAAGGGAACGAGACGGCGCTCGGCCGGCTTTGGAAGCGAGGTGCGGGAAAAGCTCTGTGCAGGAGGAGGTAGAGGGGGGTGGGGGTAAGTGAGTGTCGGCCCGGGACAGCAAAGTTGGGACTTTCCCGTTAAACATGGCGGAGATCCACAGTGGCTGTGAGAAGAAGAAAAAATTGTCTCTGACTCCTCTTGCGGCTCAGTCCTGTGAGGATGCATAGCAGCTGTGAGAAAGAACAGAAGCTGGAGCTGTGTGAGGGACTTGGCGGGTTGGCTTTAGGTGCGGGCGCAGCCCTAAAGCCATCGGGGACAGCAGACGGCTGAATTCCCATTGTGCGCCGTGGCTGAGACCCATACAAAGTCCTGTGTGTGGGCTGCGTGTCTGCTTCAGTTGCGTGGGCAGCCCTGAAGGTTCCGAGGGTGGCGATCGGCCGTGTTTCTGGGGCATGTGCAGCGGCGGAGGATGATGGCAGTCTGTGGAGCCGGATTGTCCCTGGTGCGTGGCGCGCGCCTAGTGCAGTGACCACATAGCTGAAAGCTGCGCTGTCCTCGTAATCCTGCAGTGTGCGCGCTTGGCTTCTGTGCGCAGAAGGTCTGCCGTCGAGAGGTGAGTCAGGGTCAGAGAGCTTGATGGAAATCAGCGCAGTCAGCGCTGATGGTCTTCCCTGTTCAGGCTGTTGCTGTCGTTCGCTCGTGTTGGGTCATGGTGCATTCTGGTCCAAGCGCTGCTTTCTCCGTCCGGCCCTGGAGGTCGCCATCGTGGAGAGAGGACAAGGTGCGCACGCGCTCGTGTGGATGCAAAGGATGTGGGTGATCCTCTGTCTCTGGGATCCACGGCACGGTGAGAGGGGGCAGACGATCATTGTCCCTCGGCAGGTCCCAGCGTGGAGGTCCAAAATCTCAGGCGAAGGTCGCACCATGCTGCTTTCTGAGCCTTTCTGAGTCGTGGATGATCTCCGGGGTGTTCACCTGGTGTTCCATTCTGCGTGGAGGGTCACCAGTGTGGAGGAACGAAATAGTCCACAGCGCGGCAGAAGGAAGAGACAGTCCATTCACGTCAGGTCACCAGTGTGGAGGAACAAAATAAGTGCAGGCAGACACGACAAGCTGAAGGTTAAAGGTGTTTTATTCCTCCATCACGAGGCTCACCCAGCGCTCTGGCTGCGTGCTGTGAGTGAGCCCTGAGTCGTTGTCTAAGAGCGATCCAGTGAGCTTTGAGTGAGCACATTTATACCGGCAAGAGAGAATGCATGGGACATTTACATAACAGTCAAGAAAGAATGCATGGCAGATTTACATAACAGTCAAGAGAGAATGCATGGCAACTTTACATAAGAGTCACGCTATCAATTGCCTGATTACTGGTGCCGAAATTCTTCTCTTTGCTCCGAGGCTGTAGGACAAAAGAGAATGCAGGCACATTTACATATTGATATCTGTCCATACATATCATTGTTCTGTTTCCTGCTCAAGCTGAGTGCTCTGACTGTCCAAGCTGATTGTGGTGGGTCACCCCACAATATGTTCTCAAGCAGCCTCTTTTACACAGTGTGGTAGGTTGCCCGTTGGGCTTTTTGAGGCTTGTTTCCATAGAGCTGGTCGCTTGTTTCTCTTGTGAAACCTGGCAACACTGTAATCTGCAGCGTCACCAGGTAGGGGCTGTGGCTGCAGGAAGAGGGAACACTGTCAGTCTGATGATTTCTACTCAAGACCTGAAGACTGACTAGTTTCCAGACGTCATTTTCAGCTGTTTTAACCTCTATCATGTGTTCAGAGCTTTGAGGATAAATGAGCAGATCCTGAAAGAAAAGAAACAAACCGGGTGAGTTTTATTTTCAGCGCTCAGCACGACCCTGAAGTAACAAAGAGGAAACAGAAACTAATGAGAGTTGTTAGTTGTTTTGAAAAGTATGAGTATGTCGTGTTTAATTCATAATTCTAATGTTAACCATATAAACCTAAGGTCATAAAAATGTCAAAATCAATACTTTTGTAAACACATTTGATCTTTAAGTTACAGATCAAACTAACAAGACTTTGCAGGCTTTGGAGTCTAAGAATATGCAGCTGCGTCAACAAGTAACAATACAACATTAAACATTTATTTATTCATTGGGAAATATCAATGTATCAATATTAGTTATTCCTTCAAATTTTTATTTGTATAAGAATGATGCAGTTAGGCTTCATAACCTGTGCAAAACACCAACAAATTAACTTCTGAAGTAAATAAACTTTATATTTCCTCTTTTTAAGTTGTAATAAATTTAAGTTTTTTTTTTAATTGTTTTTCCTCACACAAAGTTTGTTTTCTATCATTTACAGATTACAAATCCTTTTAAAGCAGGGATGGGCAACTGGTGGTAGTGAGGGCCACAAACTTTTTTCCTCACTTCCCAAAGACCAGATTTACATGTAAACCTAGGTTTGGGATGGGGGGTTATTATTACCTCCGCCAAAGGGGGAGGTTATGTTATCATTGGCGTTGGTTTGTCTGTTTGTTTGTTTGTTAGCAAGATAACTCAAAAAGTTATGGACGGATTTTCATGAAATTTTCACAGATTGTGAGAAATGAGGTATCCTACATATGATTAGATTTTGGTGGTGATCCGGATCACCGTCCACAAGAAAACCGTCATTACCCAAAATGCCATTTTCGTCAATAACTACCAAACCACTAATCCTATCATTGTGAATCCAATTGCTTGTCATATGGTTTCATGGTCAAGGAATCTGAAAACGTACACACAAACACTGTATGGGGGGAACTGTGGCGCTTGGCAGAGGTAGTAGTAGTAGTAGATTAGTTTATTTGACAGGGACAGTGCAATAAACATAGACAATTAATCAAAGACAATCAATCTGATGTGTTGCACATAGAGTGTATAGCTATTAGCTAATTTGCAACTCTTGTCCCTGGATGGGCTTTAGAAAAAAGAATCAAGATAAAAAATATACACAATAACCACATACATCAATGCAGAAAAATTATAAATACACAATTATAAATATTATAAATATTATAAATACACAAATATAACAGCCTGACTCACATTTAACATAAATATTATAAATACACAAATATAACAGCCTGACTCACATTTAACACATATAACATAACTCACATTTGCCTATTTCGGAGGAGCACTCGGAGGTCTGCGCTCTCCGAGTGCTTTTCTAGTTATTTCCTGCAAAGTTAAAAGTTTCACAATTAAAACTGAAAATGAAACTAAAAGCTACTCAGTGTTTTATCATATTGCAATTAAAATTGCTGATAAAATTATATCTGCCCTACAACGGACTGGCAATCTGTGTAGGATGTGTAGTATATTGTAACATCGGGGCCATGTTGAGGGGGCAGGGATTTCCCAGCATGCTTTGCCAGTTGTAAACGTTACTGTGTGTGTATTAAATGTGTTATTACTGCACTACTCCACGGAGGAGACAGCCGCGGTGACGCGAGGAAGTGCTTCCGCTGCGGAGAACCAGGGCACATCGCACGGTACTGCCCTGCACGCAGCGCACGACAAACTGGCCACTCGCCGACGGTAAATTAGAGCGAGGTGGCATGGACGGAGAAAGGCCGCCTCCCGCAGATGTTTCCCCCGGCGGTGACGTCACAGAGGCCCTCGGCACGCAGCAGCAGCGGAGCGAGCAGGACAGATCCGGTCTTTTCCCGGGCTCGGCAGGGGCTGGAAGCCTGGACGCGGGCCAGCGGCCGCCTGGGAGGTCCTGGCAGCGGTGGGAGTCATGACTCCCACCGCTGCCAGGGGAGGGACTGTGCGTAGTCCTACTGAAGCTGTTGAATGTGCTGGTCGTCGGCATAGAAGCTGCCCCCAACACCTGGACTGATTCGCGTTGGACTTCTGGGTTGAACTTTTGATTTCTGGGGAGAGAAACCAGTCCAGTGGGGAGCAGTGTAACGTCGGGGCCATGTTGAGGGGGGCAGGGATTTCCCAGCATGCTTTGCCAGTTGTAAACGTTACTGTGTGTGTGCATTGAATGTGTTATTACTGAGCTATTATACTGCTGTGTCATTATAACTGTGTTATAATGACCCAGCAGAGTTTATAGGCAGGATTAGGGCAAGATGTATCATGTGTGTATAACCATGATTGAAACGGAGGTCTGGGAGAATGACCTCCCCTCCTGTCTGTGCTCAGTGGTTCGTGTTGGGGTTGTGTGTGTGAATAAAGATTGTTCGTCACAACCATCTTGCTCCTCTTCTTTGTGTGAACTTTGCCAACGTCACAATATTTTATTTCAAAAAGGAAACAAATGTTAATGCTACTAACAGTGCACAGTGAGTTTTTATGCATTTTGAGATATGCCGGAGTAGGATGTAACCAAAATGGTTATTTGCAGAATTTTATTTTTTTCATTGTATTTATTGAATTGTTGTTCAAGAGGAAAAATATTTCTACTACTTCAAGTTCTGCTCAACCCCAGCACTATTATTTTGTTTTTATGCACATTTGATGTGCCTTTGTCATGTGCCAAGAGCACATTTAAAACCATGACAATGAATAGAAAGCGCATATTTTTCATCATATTGATCTGTGTTGGTTTGAAATTTGTTATATTCAACAGATCGCTGAACATGTGCGGCACAGTTACATGTCTTGATTTCAAATTGTGGCCCAACTGATTTTGTAATTGAATAGTCCTGCAGTAGAAGATGGATGGATAAAATTATACCATTGTGGGGACACACATTTGTGACCTGCTTTTGGACTCACATTTTAGACCAGAGCAAGGGCAGAGCTTCTGTGGTTATTACAGGAAGCTGCAGGAGAGTTAGCTTTGGTATGCAAAGCTTGAGACTGTGGGATATAATTAAAGGGTTAATGAGGGGATGCATTGTAGATAGTGGTGTGATATCATGGAGAGAGGATGCATTGTTGCTGTCTTTATAATGCAATGGTTTTGTGAGACATGTGACCTGTTAACTGTAAGAGTCCTGGTATTTAAGGACAAGAGTTCCCTTTGTCGTTCTCTTTATTCTGCTTCGTGATGTTGGAAGATGTGAATAAAAACTGACTCGAGAGATAAACTCTGCCTCGTCATTTTCACATTTCCACACCATGACCTAATTTTTAATACCCTCCATCAAAATGATAAGAAAAGATAAATGATAATTAGCAAAAGAAGCCAAGAAGAAAAGTAAATATGATGAGGCTTTGCTTGCTCGTGGATTAATTTTGGGTGTGGGGGGGCAGAGAAATAGCTGTGTGGCAGTAACGTGTGCTCAGGGGAGGCACCTCTTATCATGAAAAAAATAATAATTATAATGTAGAGGATGTCTTTCACAAACGAGACTGAGTTTATTTCTCAGGGTTGGTTTATTGAGAGGTCACATCCTCCAACAAGAACAGAATCTCAGAAAAGAGGTAGAACAATCATCCTTCACAGTTCTTATATCCTCCAAAGACACAAAACCCCCAACATCAAATAACACACCCCCAACCCACAGTCCTTGAGCAAACATACAGCCCCCGAGGCTCCTTGGCGTCTCCATTGTCTCTCTCATCCTTCTAGCCTCCGGGGCTCCTGCTGGGACATTCTCTCCCACTTCTCATCTCCTAAGTAACCAACTTCACACCTCCCGTAGGTCTCTGCAGGGTCAGGTCCTCTTTGGCCATTGAGACGTGAAGCTTCCAGAATATGCACCATCATGCCTACTAGGTAGATGTGGGTGAATATGAATGCCATATATGCGCCCTAAATATGCGCCATATAACCCCCCCCAAACATCTAAATAAGGACAAAGTACATCCCAAAATGCATATAAACATATCATATCACACAGAACAGCAAAATGGCACAACATATCACACTTCCAACTGCTTGGGCTTCAACCTCCTGCCATAACTGCTGTAAGCAGGCTTCGATCTGCCTGTAGCTGTTTCTTGCATCTGTGGATCAGAGTCATTAGCACATTCTTGTGAAAGCTTAGAAGAGTGTCTTCCCGGTGGCCTGCCGTGACGGGGGGCCCTGGCTAATTGCGCTTGTTCATCAGCCAACACAAAAGCAGGTTTGAGTCTGTTAATGCAGACTAATTCTCTCCTGTCACCCAAATCGAGCAAAAAATGTTTTTCCCCAGTTTCTAACACTCTGAACGGTCCATCATAAGGCGGCCTTAAACCTGGCCTCTGAGCGTCGTGTCTGACAAAGACAAATTCTGCGTTCTTTAAGGCTTTAGGCACAAAAATGCGTGGGAAACTGTGATGAACTGGGCCGGGGAAGGTGTTTGATCCCGTGTCACTCTGCAGCAGCTGAGCGGGTGGGCGATTTGGTGCGGGGTTCTCTGGAAGGAATTCGCCCGGTAACCGGAGGGGTTGGGCAAAAACTAGCTCAGCCGGAGAGGCTTGTAAATCTTCCTTAGGTGCTGAACGCAACCCTAATAAAACCCATGGAAGTTTATCAACCCAATTTGTGTCCGTGAGAGCCGCTCTGAGGGCTGCTTTCAATGACCGGTGAAAGCGTTCGCACAAACCGTTGGCCTGAGGGTTATAAGCGGTAGTGCGGTGAATTTTCACCCCCAGACTGAGGGCCATGGATGACCAGAGCTCGGAAACGAATTGGGGACCCCTGTCAGACATTATGTCTGACGGGACTCCAAAACGCGCGACCCAAGCCGTTAAAAACGCGCGCGCCACGTCTGCTGCTGTAGTTGACGCCAGGGGGACCGCTTCTGGCCAGCGCGTTGTGCGGTCCACCATGGTTAGAAGGTGTGTGAAACCCTGCGACAGCGGGAGGGGTCCCACCAAGTCGATATGCACGTGGTCGAAGCGTTTGGCCGGGATGTGAAAAGGTTCTAAGGGGGACCGCATGTGCTTGTGTATCTTTGCTCTTTGACACGCTGCGCAGGCTGCAGCCCACTCTTTGACCTGTTTACGCAGCCCTGGCCAAACAAATTTTTCTCCCACCATTTTGATCAATGCGCGAACTCCCGGATGTGCCAGCGAATGGATTAAATCAAAAACGCGGCGTCACGCAGCTGGGACCACGGGTCGGGGGCGCCCCGTGGAGATATCGCAGATTAGAGGAGGCATACCTGTCTGATGCACCCTGTGCTCCAGCCTTAGCCCTGTTGGCCCAGAATGGAGTGCGCGCTCATCTGCATCGTTAACCTGCTCGGCGGCCATGGCTGCATAATCTAAGCCTACGCAGACCGGGGCTGCGAGCGCTTCCGCGCCGCAAGCCTGGCCCGCGTTCACGGCCACCGTGTCTGCCCCCTGGGGGCCTAGCGTTGCAACTGCGCGCGAGAGGCAATCTGCCACCACATTGTGTTTGCCCGCCACATGTTGAATGTCGGTGGTAAACTCTGAAATCGCGGCCAGCTGTCTCTGCTGTCGGCCCAACCACGGCTCTGAAATCTTGGCCATTGCCAAATGTTAATGGTTTGTGGTCTACAAACGCGTGAAATGGCACCCTTCCAGCCAGAACTGGAAGTGGCGGATGGCCAGATGCAGGGCTAAAAGCTCCCTATCGAACGCGCTGTATTTCCGCTCGTTATCGCGCAATGTTTTGCTGAAAAACGCAAGCGGTTGCCAGCTCCCTGCTACCAGTTGCTCGACAACCGCCCCCACTGCTACGTCAGAAGCGTCCGTGGTTAGTGCCATGCGAGCTGCTGGCACGGGGTGTGCCAACAGCACAGCGTTCGCCAGGGCCGACTTGACCTGGGAGAAAGCGCGCTCCCGTTCCGGGGACCACTCGACCTTATTTGCAGGTTTTTGTTTCTTTAGTGCCGCGTACAGTGGGTGCATGAGCTGTGCCGCGCTGGGGAGGAAACGGTTATAAAAATTGACCATCCCCAAAAATTCTTGCAATGCTTTAACTGTCTGCGGCTGCGAAAACTCCGTTATCGCGCATACTTTATCGGGCAGCGGGACCACTCCTTCTGGAGAAACGCGGTGGCCCAAAAAATCGATTTGCGCTACCCCGAATTGACATTTCGCTGGGTTAATTAACAGCCCATGCTCTGTCAGCCTCTGAAAAACCGCTGTGAGGTGGCGTTCGTGTTCGACCTCGGATGCACTGGCAACCAAAATATCATCCAAATAGGCGAACACGAAAGGGAGGCCACGCAACACCACATCCATCATGCGTTGGAACGTCTGTGCGGCGCCTTTGAGGCCAAAAGGCATGCGCAAAAACTCGAAAAGCCCAAAGGGGGTTATTACTGCCATTCTGGGTATGTCTTGAGCGCGGACTGGGACTTGGTGATAACCGCGCACCAAATCTATTTTGGAAAAGATGCGCGCCCCCGCCAAATGCGCCGAAAAATCCTGGATGTGCGGAATTGGGTAGCGGTCGTGTGCTGAAGCATTGTTTAACCTGCGGAAATCACTGCAAGGCCGCCACGAGCCGTCAGCCTTGGGGACCATATGCAGGGGAGACGACCAAGGGCTGTTAGAGCGTCTAACAATGCCCAGTTTTTCCAAGTTGGCGAATTCCTCGCGCGCGATGGCCAGTTTAGCTGGGTCCAAGCGCCGAGCTTTTGCAAAAACAGGGGGGCCGGAGGTAGTTATGAAATGCTCGACCCCGTGTTTAGCTATTGACGCTGAAAATGTTGGGACCGTGAGTGCTGGGAACTGATTGAGTAGTGCATGAAACTTACCACCCACAGCTGTGACATTAGGATGTGCAGAAGGCGGGGCCACCCGAGCTGTACAGGAGATAGAGTGGAAAGACAGTGCATTTACCATATGTCTATTAGTAAGATCAACTAATAAACTGTTTGAGCATAAAAAATCAGCACCTAACATGTTGTTGCTAACTGCAGCTACGACGAAAGTAGCACCAGCTGGGAGCCTGTGTCCACCAGGAAATCCTTCCCTGAATTCGCGTCCGTCACGAAAAGCAGCTTGTTCTTCGCGCCGAGAGCAGCAGCTGCTACCGACTCTCGGTCTTTGCGTTTCCCTGGCGCTTGTATCGGCACGGTGGGATGCATCTGCGCGCCCTCTCGGCGAAACGTCGATGGTAAAAGCAGAGGGTGCCGTCCGCTCCGCTTCTCCTGGTCTCTGCCGCTGCTGACGTCAGTGGGTCCTGTGCTGCGGCCTCTGGTCTCCCCTCGTCTCGCGGGGGTGCGTTCAGCTCCGTTGCCACCGTTGTGGCTGCGTGTCGTCTATGGGCGTCGACGAGCCGCTGCGCCTCCTGGCCCAGCCCGTGGTAGTCGCGGTCGTTGAGCAGCTGTGAGCTGGCCAGGGTGACTCTCACTGCTGGCGGTAGTGTTCTGAGAAAGAGGTGGGCGAAGATAAAACTGTCATCACCTTCGCCTCTCAGGTTCATCATCCTCGCCATCAGATCTGCAGGCCTGTCTGCTTCCCCTTCTGTCAGCGCCAGAAGTCTCTCTGCTCGCTCTCCCTGCGAGGGAGTGAAAGCTCGAATGAGGGCGGCTTTCAGTGCGCCATACTTGTCGTCCTGGGGCGGGTGGTTGGTCAGGCTCTCCACCCGCTGCACTGTGAGGCTGTCCAGCTTCCCGACAACATGGTAGAACCTCGTTGCGTCCGCTGAGATTCCCCGAAGGTGGAACTGCGCCTCCACAGTGGTGAACCAGGAGCGCAGGTTATGTTGCCAGAAATCGGGCAGCTGTAGTGTGGTAGCTGCGTTAACCCGGTTGGCTCCTGAAGAGTCCGGTGCGGGAAGATCGTCGCCACCGGCCGTAGTTTGTCGTAGGTCACCAGTGTAGAGGATGCCTTTCACAAACAAGACTGAGTTTATTTCTCACGGTTGGTTTATTGAGTGGTCACATCCTCCAACAAGAACAGAATCTCAGAAAAGAGGTAGAACAATCATCCTTCACAGTTCTTATACCCTCCAAAGACACAAAACCCCCAACATCAAATAACACACCCCCAGCCCACAGTCCTTGAGCAAACATACAGCCCCTGAGGCTCCTTGGCGTCTCCATTGTCTCTCTCATCCTTCGAGCCTCCGGGGCTCCTGCTGGGACATTCTCTCCCACTTCTCGTCTCCTAAGCAACCAACTTCACACCTCCCGTAGGTCTCTGCAGGGTCAGGTCCTCTTTGGCCATTGAGACGTGCAGCTTCCAGAATATGCACCGTCATGCCTACTAGGTATATGTGGGTGAATATGAATGCCATATATGCGCCCTAAATATGCGCCATAATAAATATATTATTTATCCACTAATCTGTCTTGTATGTCTAAATGTAATTTCTGAATGATTCCAATCATTTCAACAATATTTGAATGAATGAATGAATGAATGAATGAATAAATGAATCTTTATTTCGGATAGATTAAAAGTACAGGTTAAAAGAAACTGAATAATATAACAAAGGGGGAAAGAAAATCCAACAAGGTCAAATTAGACAATAACTCCTCTGATTATACAGTTCAACATAAGTTATCCGAAATGGGTGATGGCTGAAGCCACAGCTTATATTGCCCACCCATATTCCATCCAAGAATTCAAAAGAAAAAAAAAACAAAACAAGAGCGATTACAATTCAGAACAAAGCTAAGACAAAATGTGACAAAAAAAACTAAGCTACAACACAACGCAGGCTGGATATGACAATCCTTATGTGATTTTACATGTCATCTTGTATATATGTTTGGAGTATTTCTTCCTTTAGTTTTTGTTTAAATTGTCCAAGCGTTGTACATGATTTTAATTCAGGTCCTAAATAGTTCCATAATCTGATTCCTTGCACTGAAACACAGTGTTGCTTGGTGGTAGTTCTCACTGAAGGTTTTTGAAATATACATGTTCCTCTGAAATGATATCGTTTCTCCCTTATTTGGAACAACTTTTGAATATTTGCGGGCACTGATAGATTCTTCACTTTAAACATTATTATTGCAGTTTTAAAGTCAACCAGATCTTTCAACTTGAGAGCTTTTAATTTAAGAAAAAGTGGGTTTGTTGGTTCCCTGTAAGTTGCTTTATTTATTATTCTAATAGCTCTCTTCTGAAGCATAAAGACTGGATATATGTTTGTTTTATATGTATTTCCCCATACTTCAGTACAATAGTCATGTATGGGAGTATTAATGAATGATACAAGGTATATAGCGTGGGTTGATTCAGCAAATATTTCACTCTGTGTAGTATTGCAATTGATTTGGATATTTGGATTTGGACCTTTAATATAATTAATATGTGACTTCCAACACAGTTTATTATTCAATTCAATTCAATTCAACTTTATTTATATAGCGCCATTTCACAACAACAGTCATCTCATAGCACTATCAACTGTAGGGGGGACCCCCACAGTTGCAGAAAGACCCCAGCAATCAGGCGATCCCCTGTGAGCAAGCACTTGGCAACGGTGGAGAGGAAAAACTCCCTTTTAACAGGAAGAAACCTCCAGCAGAACCAGGCTCAGGGAGGGGCAGTCATCTGCTGCAACTGGCTGGGGGGTGAGGGGATAGAGAAGAAGAAAAGAACAGACATGTAGAGAGCAAACAGCACGATGGGGACTCAATCTATGGGAGAGAACAAACAAATGTTAATAACCAGCAAAAAAAAAATATTTCATAGAGAGTGAGGAAAGGAGTGAGGCCCAGTGCATTACTGGAGGTCCCCCGGCTGACTAAACCTATTAGCAGCATAACTAAGGGAGGGTTCAGAAACACATGATCCCTCCCTAATTGTAGGCTAGATCAAAAAGGTAGGTTTTAGCCCTATTCTTAAAAACAGAGATCGAGCCTGACTCCCGAATCCAGATTGGCATCTGATTCCACAGGAGAGGAGCTTGATAACTGAAGGCTCTGCCTCCCATTGTACTTTTGGAGATTCTAGGTATTACAAGTAATCCTGCATTTTGGGAGCGTAGTGCTCTGTTAGGATAATACGGTAGTATCAGATCTTTTAAATAAAAAGGAGCCTGATTGTTTAGAGCTTTGTAAGTGAGAAGAAGGATTTTAAACTTAATTCTAAACTCTATGGGAAGCCAATGAAGGGAGGCCAGAACCGGAGAGATATGATCTCTCTTTCTAGTACCTGTTAAAACTCTTGCTGCAGCATTTTGGATCAGCTGAAGACTTTTTAAAGATGTTTTAGGACAGCCTGATAATAAAGAATTACAATAATCTAATCTCGAGCTAACAAAAGCGTGGATCAGCTTCTCAGCATCACTCTGAGACAAGATGCTCCTAATCTTGGCAATATTACGCAAATGATAGAAGGCAGTCTTAGAAACAAATTTAATATGTGAATTGAAGGACAAATCCTGATCAAAAATAACTCCAAGGTTCCTCACAGAGCTATTAAGAGAAAGAGTAACTGCGTCCAAACTGAAAGTTTGATTTGGAAAGGAATTTCTAAGGTTTTTTGGACCAACAAGAATGACTTCAGTCTTATCTGAATTTAATAGCAGGAAATTACAAGTCATCCAAGCTTTGATTTCCTTAAGACAGGCTTCTAACTTGGCTAATTGATTAGTATCATCTGGCTTCATTGACAGGTATAATTGTGTGTCATCTGCATAACAATGAAAATGTATACAGTGCTTTCTAATAATGTTGCCTAACGGAAGCATATATAAACTAAAAAGAGTAGGGCCTAGCACAGATCCCTGTGGAACTCCATGACTAAGCTTTGAGCTGAAAGAAAACTCATCATTTACATGAACAAACTGGAACCTATCAGATAAATAAGATCTAAACCACTGCAACGAAGTTCCATTAAGTCCAACATAGTGTTCTAATCTATCAAGTAGAATATTATGATCAATAGTATCAAAAGCTGCACTAAGATCTAAAAGGACAAGTACAGAAACTAGTCCATTATCAGATGCAATGAGGAGGTCGTTAGTGACCTTCGCTAAGGCTGTTTCAGTACTATGATGGATTCTAAACCCAGATTGAAACTCTTCAAGTAAACCATTTCCCTGCAGGTGGTCAAATAATTGCGTAGCAACAACTCTTTCTAAGATTTTTGAAATGAAAGGGAGATTAGAGATTGGTCTATAGTTAGCTAAAGCTCCTGGATCTAGCGTTGGCTTTTTGAGTAAGGGTTTAATTACAGCCGTTTTAAAAGCCTGTGGTACATGGCCTAAAGTTAATGAAGAATTGATTATATGAAGAATAAAGCTACCAATAAGTGGGAAGACTTCTTTAAATAACCTGGTAGGAATAGGATCTAAAAGACAAGTTGAAGGTTTGGATGAGGAAACTACTTTGTCTAACTCACAAAGGTCGATTGGAGTAAACTCATCAAGACAGACATCAAAAGAAGGAGTTGTAGTAGTTACAGTATTTAAGTTAACTGTGGGAAGAATCTGACTGATTTTATCTCTGATGGATGAAATTTTATTATTGAAAAAGTTCATAAAGTCCTGAATAGTAAGCTCTAAGGGGATGCTAGGATTGACAGAGTCCTGACTCTTTGTCAACCTGGCTACAGTACTGAAAAGAAACCTGGGATTATTCTTGTTCTCTTCTATTAATGCAGAGTAATAACTCGTTCTAGCTTTTCTAAGAGATTTTTTATAAATTAAAAGATGATTTCTCCAAGCTAAATAGATTTCATCTAAATTAGTAGAGCGCCATTTTCTTTCTAATTGACGAGTCTTCTGTTTTAAGCTACGAGTTTCTTTGTTGAACCAAGGAGTTAAAAATCTCTGATTAGACTTTTTCTTTTTTAAGGGGGCCACCAAGTCTAGAGCCTGATGCAGAGAAGCTGAAACACTATCCACCATGTTATCAATTACAGAAGGAGCAAGCTGTCTATAGCTTATTTCCGTTGTGTTGACACATGGCATAGAGGAAACAATCTGCATAAATTTGGAAACAGCATCATCTGAGAGGCATCTACTGTGATAATATTTTTCTTTAGGAGCCAAATAGTCAGAAATAGTAAAATCAAAGGTTAACAGACAATGGTCTGACAGTACAGGGTTATGAGGAGACACTACAAGATTTTCTATTTCTATGCCATATGTCAGAACAAGGTCCAACGTATGGTGGAGGTAATGAGTAGAATTTCCTACTTTCTGAGAAAACCCAATCGAGTCTAATATTGAATTAAAAGCCACATTAAGGCAGTCACTATCTACATCCACATGTATATTAAAGTCCCCTACTATAATTATTCTATCAGATTTCAGCACTAAATCAGCTAAGAAATCAGCAAATTCGGATAAAAATTCTGAATAGGTTGATGGGGGACGATAAACAATGGCAAATAAAATTGGGTTTAACCTGAAATTGCTAAAGTGCCCAATACTGAGGACCAGGCCCTCAAAGGAATTATAACATGTTTTTTGCTTTACATTAACTAGTAATTTGGAATGGTAAATTGTTGCTACTCCTCCTCCACGACCAGAACTTCTGGGATTTTGACAGTTTAAATAACCAGAGGGGGTTGATTCATTTAAACCAACATAATCCTCTTGTCCTAACCAAGTATCTGTAAGGGAAATTAAATCAATCTGATGATCAATTAACAGATCATGGACTAACAGAGACTTGGGAGTTAGAGACCTAATATTTAACAAACCACATTTAATTTTTAAATTATGAGGAGGAACAGAGGCCAACTCATTCAATTTAGAGGCTTTATGTTTAATTTGAGTTTTACCAATATTTTGCTTTATCACTTTGGGATGCTTATACATTATATTTTTATTCACTTTGGAGGGAGCAGACAACGATTCTCTGATGGGGAAGACAGGGGCTAAGCTGAGGGGTGGCGGATGAAGAGGAGCTGCAGAGAGGCGTGTAAGACTGCGACTCTGCTTCCTGGTCCCATTATCAATTATTACTCCAAGAAATTTAGTTTCAGATACCCTTTCAATCTCTACACCATTTACACTGAGTTTAGATACTGAGTTGTTGTGATGGTTGTTAAAGACTATAAATTTTGTCTTACTTAAATTGAGCGTTAATTTGTTTGAATCAAACCACAGTTTAAGCTTTCGTAATTCCTTTCCGAGTGTATCCAGAGTTTTGTTCCAAATTGCTTCCACTGCATAATAGATTAGTGTCATCGGCAAACAATATTAAGTCCATTTTTTCTGAAACTTTACATATATCATTTATATACATATTGAATAACAATGGCCCCAAAACTGAACCCTGTGGGACTCCACAAGTAACCTTCAGTAACTGTGAGTTTTTGTTACCAACACATACATACTGATATCTATTCTTTAAGTAACTACTTAACCAGGACAGTGCTACCCCTCTAATACCACAATTTTGTAGTTTCTTTAATAATAAATTATGATCCACTGTATCAAATGCTTTTTTAAGATCCAGGAATACCCCAACTGAATACTCTTTATTTTCAATGGCAGTTGATATTTTTTCTATAAATTCCATTAGAGCAAATGCAGTTGTCCTCTTGTGTCTGAACCCATATTGCTGCTCACACAATAAATTGTTCTTCAGTATGAAGTTGTCAATTCTCTCATAGAATATTTTTTCAAGTATCTTGGAAAATTGCGGCAATAGTGAAATTGGTCTATAGTTTGAGAATTCCCCTTTGTCACCCGTCTTGTATATCAGAATTACTTTAGCTATTTTCATTGCATTGGGAAATATACCTGTTTGGAGAGACAAGTTACAGATATACGTCAGTGGTTTCACTAAGCATTCAATAATAGTTTTGACTAAGAGCATGTCAATACCATCACAGTCCATAGATGTTTTACTTTTAAACGATTTAACAATTTCAATGACCTCTCTCTCGTCTGTGTTCTTTATGAAAATGGAGTCATTTATAGCAGTGTTATTGCTTATTGTATCACCTGTAGGTGCCGTAATGGGTATTTCTCGAGCCAAATTAGGACCAATTTTAACAAAAAAGTTATTAAATTCATCTGCAGGTGAAGCTGCATTCACACTTTGAGTCGTTTTATTATTTTTTGAAAAATCGGTTGGGTAGCTTGTATTTTAGTAGAGTCATTTTTGGGGGTTTCGTGACCAACCTCCCAGGACCTTTTTTTCTCACTGGATTTAGCATTCTAGACCCATTTTAATGAAAATAAGATCCCATGTACCTCCCAAAAATTACGGGAAACCTTTTTTTTGCCCAAAATTCAAAATGGCCGCCAAAATGCATACCACCACTCTCAGTAACTAATTCAGCTAGGAGGTTGATTTTGGTGTCTAGACATAGGTTTTTGGGGTCAAGCATTCCATTAATGCTATTAGTTTACTTGTGAAACAAATCCATCACGATGAAATCCAATATGGCCGCCAATATGGCCACCGATTAACATTTTTTTTGTTTCTTGACTACTAAGGCACCTAGAAAGCTGATGTTGGTGTCAAAACAGAGGCTTAAGGGGTCATACTATCTGTTTATTCCAATAAAAGTGTGTTTAAATGATTACATAATCGAGAAATCCAAGATGGCGGCCGGCTGTCATTTTCACATGCAATGGACTTTTTCATATCCGTCACCAAATGAGCTAAAAAAAAAGTCAAGTGAGGCTCCTGTGAACCATCCATTGTGTTCATTAGTGCCCTTATTGTCTATCAAGCTCAAAATGGCCCCCAGCCGCCATCTTGGAATATACTTTACGCAGGCACATTTTCTCTAGACCTTATGTTAATGCCACGCAAACATCCAACTCAATTACATGTAGTCCACTATCAATCACCACATCACATCATACTAAGATGTCCAACTACACATCACTATCACTACTTGATTCACTATCAATGAATAAGTCACTGTATGAACTTGCGCTATCTGAAGCACTGTCTTCACCACTGCTGCTCTCCTCACTGTTGACTTCTGTGTTCGGTTTCGGCATTGACAGGGGAAGTGGTGGTTGAGTCGATCGTACAGGAAGACATAGACCATTCACCAAATGCCACCCATGACCGATTGGTGATGGGTGACTTTGAAGGTGGAAGTTCGTCAGCAAGTACGCAAGGTAGTTTGTCCTGAGGAGGTGATGATGCAGACTGTCTGCGTCTGGTATATACCACAATACCAATGCTGGACCGGAGCCTCTTCGGTGAAAAGAGAGAAGCAGATGGAGATGGATCCCCCTGAACTGATTGATTGTCTCTTTCAAGATCTACCTCTAATTTATGCTTACGTTTCTCGGCTTGAGATAGACAACGCTTGTTAGATAACGTGGTGTAACATGTCTGGTGCATATAATGCCCTTTTGGCCCTTTGGCCCAATCAATATTCCCACATTGAAACCGATCAAGTCCTTTCCATCGTAGAGTTTTTTCACGAATTGAATTCCATTTTTGGTCCTTGGTATTATCCAAAGAGTCACTTTTGGTACATGGTTGACCACAACGTAGAATGCATTCGTATTCACCGGAAGACGTTGATGGTAATTCATCGTTGTCACTTGCAGTATCCATTTTATCCCTCACTTTATATGAATAAGTGTCTGAAAACAAAAACAAATTTGTCATTATCAGAACAGAGGAGAGAAAAGGGAGGGATGACAAGACCTAGAGTCAAAGGCCCTTGTACTGTCTACTGTCATTACGGTAGCATTAAGCAAGCAGCATGGTCAATATGCTAACATTACCTGACTATACAGTATGGAACAAGATTCAGAATTCTAACCTCTCCAGATAAGTTTAAAGCTAAATTTATACATACCTGGCAACCTTGGTTAAATTGGAAAGATTAGGACTACATATTATGGCAGCACAGACGTTACAAAATCACTGCATCCTCTCTCTTGCTATGCAAAAAGGAATCAATGAATCAAGCATAGGATTCCGGGAATCCTAAGGGGATTACCCAAGTGTTCCTCAGTGAAATCACTGAATCAATGCAGGAGCTTTCAAATAATTATTAAAAATGAATGTAAGGATACCTCATTTGACATTTTTAGCTTATTTGGTGACAGATATGAAAAAGTCCATTGCATGTGAAAATGACAGCCGGCCGCCATCTTGGATTTCTCGATTATGTAATCATTTAAACACACTTTTATTGGAATAAACAGATAGTATGACCCCTTAAACCTCTGTTTTGACACCAACATCAGCTTTCTAGGTGCCTTAGTAGTCAAGAAACAAAAAAAATGTTAATCGGTGGCCATATTGGCGGCCATATTGGATTTCATCGTGATGGGTTTGTTTCACAAGTAAACTAATAGCATTAATGGAATGCTTGACCCCAAAAACCTATGTCTAGACACCAAAATCAACCTCCTAGCTGAATTAGTTACTGAGATATAGGTGGTGGTATGCATTTTGGTGGCCATTTTGAATTTTGGGCAAAAAAAAGGTTTCCCGTAATTTTTGGGAGGTACATGGGAGCTTATTTTCATTAAAATGGGTCTAGAATGCTAAATCCAGTGAGAAAAAAAGGTCCTGGGAGGTTGGTCACGAAACCCCCAAAAATGACTCTACTATTTCTGCTTTTATTTCCAAGAATACTGTTAAGTATTGTCCATATATTTTTAATATTGTCTCTGTTTTTCTCCAGTTCTTTACTGTAATAGTCTCTCTTACTACATCTTATTATATATGTTAACTTATTTTTGTATGTTTTATACCGCTGCTCTGCTTCTTTTGTCCTTTTCTTTAGGAAAGCTTTATATAATAAATTTTTCTTTTTACACGCCTTTTGTAATCCTTTGGTTAACCATGGCTTATCGGTAAATTTATGTTTAAGCTTTTTTTTTTTACTAATGGACATTTTTTTCATAAAGAGTGGTTACAATGTTTATAAATGTGTCATAGGCTTCATTTACATCTGATACACAGACTTCTGTCCAGTCTTGCTTCAGCATGTCCTCTTTAAAAGAACTGATTGCATTTGGTGATTTGTATCTGAATGATTTTAACATTTTTTCTGTATTGGCCCCTGTGTGGCCATGGATAAGTGCAAAGGTTGGCAAGTGGTCACTTATATCATTTATCAATAATCCACTTTCTATTTTCTTATCAATAATATTAACAAACAGGTTGTCAATAAGTGTAGCAATGTGAACTGTGATTCTACTGGGATGTGTTATTGTGGGATATAGACTCATGCTGTACATAGAGTTCATGAACTCTGTAATTACATTTTGTTGATATGGATTTAGTAAATCAATATTGAAATCTCCACAAATTACTACCATTTTCTTACTAGTAATATTATTGTACAGCTCGACTAATTTATCTCTGAATGTCTCAATGCAAGTTCTATATATACAACTTATAATTAGATTTTTTGTTTTATCTTGGTCAATCTCAACAGTAACACATTCCAAAATCCCTGGTAGTGCAAAGGACATTCCATTTACAAGCTTACACCTATACAGGTCATCAATATGCAGTGCAACACCACCACCCTTTTTTTGAGATCTGTTAATATGAAACATCTGATATCCCTCTATTGCCATCAGGGGAGCCTGCTCTTCATTAAGCCAAGTTTCAGAGACTGCAATAGCTGTAAATTTTCTGTCTAGCTGTTTTAAATAGTCCTGAATCTGTGGAAAGTTTTTGTTAAGACTTCTGCTGTTGAAGTGTATTATTGATAGTTTACCATCTAGTTGCACTTGACTTTTGAATTGCTTTTCAGTGTAATATTCACAATGGTTATGAATATTATTGAAAAAGTGGTTATCAGGATCAATATCGTTCTCCATCTCTTGTAGTTTTTGTTCAGCATAATGGCATATTTTCAGAGTTTGAGTATCCTTACTCTGTGTCAAATGACTTCCTCCAACTGGGGATAATTGATGTCTACTCAAGTCAGTCATAAGTTTTTTGTTTGTTTTGCTTATTTTTTTTAAAGTACATTGACATGGTATGTCAAAAGAACTACTCTTACCGTGTGTGTGAATATGGATTATCATTGTCTCTTAATTTTCTTAATCAGTGTTCATCTGTATTTATCTAAGTCAGTAACATCTCTGATCATTATTCTCTTTGCTTGCTCAGGTGTTCCATTTAGTTTGACCCAAACTCTACAACTTCTTGTCCATGTTGCCTGTATCCTATTTTGTCTTTTCAGCATCCGTGCTTGCCGTGCTATTTCAGCATTTGTTTTTGTTAGGTGTTCATTTAAGTAAACTTCTGTTCCTCGGAGCTTTCTGGCCTGCCTCAGTATGTCATTCTTTACCCTTCTGTTCACAAAGCGCATCACAATTGATTTCTTTGTTTTATTATCTTTTTTGGGTAAAGCATAACAGGCTGAAATTGCATTTGCTTCGACCTTTATATCTCTACTGTCAAGGAATTGAAGCACCTGGTTTTCTAGGGAGACTGATTCACTCAGGGGAGCCTCCTCACCTCTCAGTCCTGTTGTAGCATGAGCGTATGATTGATATTTGATGTCTAGTCCACTTATAATTAGGTCATCCATACGAGAACCTTGTTCAAGACCCTTGACGCGTCGCTCCAAGTCCGTAATTTTTTTGTCTTTTTCCTGAATTGTTAATTTTAAGTCTCGTACTTCTTCCATTAGGCCTATTATTTTGGCCTGCTGGCTAACCATTTTGGCCACTTCTTCTGACAAGAAGTTCAGAGATTTTTTGATCTCTTCCATTTCCTCTTTCTTTCCTCTTTCCTCTTTCCTCTTTCTTTGGTGGCATTTTTACTGACCTGTGGATAGTAAAAACAATCTCTGCTTGTGTCGCCGGTATCCGATCCAAATGACCTCGAATCCAGCTGGGCCTCAGCTAGCCCCCTCCACCGCTAGTCCCGCTGCTTACCGCCGCCGTAACCGAGCTCCTGTCCAGCTCTTCCACCGAGCCCCGCCACACACTGCTGCTGCAGCCGAGCTCCGCTGGGGTCCCAGTAGATTCTCCGCTGAGCTCCGCCGCCGTCTGCCTCAGTAGTTTCTCCGCTGAACCCCGCCACCTACTGCCGTCTGTCTCAGTAATTCCTCCACTGGGCTTCGACGTATGCTATTGTCTGGCTGGGTCCCGGTGGTCCTCCACTGGTGCCCGTCTCCCACCACTGCCGCCCCCGAACTCCGATCCGGCTCCCGTCCAACTGCTGCCTCGGTTAGTTCCTCCAGCGAGCCCTCACAGGGGACTGAGTCGCTTCGTGTCGGTGTTAGGTGGTACGACTGGTGTTAGCATTAAGCTAACTAGCATTAGCTTAGCAAACGCTTCGGGTAAAGCGTAGCAGCGAACCACAAAAGAAACGCTAGTCAGTTTACTCACAGTGGCCGGTGAAAGGCGATTAAAGGGGTATTCCAACGGAGGTGGAAATTCAGCCCGTGCGTGTGCGTCACAAATGCCGATCGCTGTTGGTCAGTTATTTTTAATGGCAAAATCAGCAACTTTGTCTCAGCACTGAAAAAGTGTGACCATCCCGGTCGCCATCTTGCTCTCAGTTTCTTTTTATATTTATAAAATATTTATATTCATATATTTATTAATATTTTATAATTATTAATTATAATTATTAATATATTATAATATTTATATATATTTATATTTATATCATTAAATCACCAATTCTCCGGATTTCATGCTCAAATACTTTTAAAAATTTTTTAAATTATAACAACAAGATTATAACAGCTCGTTGGGGTACAAATTCAATGAATATCAAGACAATAAAGAAAAAGTAAAAAGAGCAATAAGAACGGAGAAATGTAAGGCCATACTATGCTCTCATGTGAGGAGTTTAAGCTATACTTTCCTCTACCAATTCTATATATCCCTGCTTGTACATTTATAAGATAAGAGGTTCAGGTTCAGGTTCAGGTTACTTTATTTGTACCCGTAGGTAGATTTGTTTTGCAGTTGGTGACATCCATATTTACAAGCCACTAATTACATTCAACACAAACACAGGCACACATCTTACAAAATAGGTAAATATAAAATATGTACAATATAATTTTTATAGCTTGTTCAACTCTTTGACAGCAGCAGGGACAAAGCTGTTTTTGTAGCGCTGGGTTCTACTTTTTGGGACAGCAAACCTCCGTCTGGAGGGAAGAAGCTGAAAGTTGCAGTGCAAAGGGTGGGAGTCATCATTTAAAATCGAGTCGGCCATCCTCTGTACTTGTCTGGTGTACAGGGATGTCAGGCTCAGCTGTGACTCACCAAGCAAACGACTGGACCATCTGACTACCTGATCCAAGGATTTCCTCTGTTTCAGTTTTATCTGACCAAACCATGACACTAAAGAAAAGGATAAAACAGATTCAATAAAAGCCCGATAAAACAGTCATTATGGTTCGGTCAATTTGGAAGCGTGCAAGTTTCCTCAAACAATGCAAATTTTGCTGACCCTTTTTGCACACCCTTTCACAGTTCACCTCAAAGTTCAATCCACTATCAATAATCGTCCCAAGATATTTGTACGATTGTACACATTCGGTGGTCTGGCCTTTTAGTATGGTGACTTTGTGCCTGGGAGTTTTCCTCCTAAAGTCAATAATCATATCTTTCGTTTTTGTTGTATTCAGCTGCAGGTAGGAATCCTCACACCAGTGAACAAAGTCATCAACTACTGGGCCATGGCCACTCTCACCATCCTGGAGGAGACTGACAATGACTGAGTCATCAGCATACTTTATAATGTGTCTGTTGTCATGTCTGCTCCGACACATGTTTGTGTACAGGATGAAGAGTAGTGGTGACAACACACACCCCTGAGGAGAGCCAGTAGAAGAGCACTTTAGGTCAGACAATGTGCCTAAAGTGGATAAAGATAAGATAAGATAAGATAAGATAAGATAAGCCTTTATTAGTCCCACAATGGGGAAATTCCAGGATTGCAACAGCACAGGGATAGCAACACTCAGAGCAACAATCAGAAGGCAAGAAAAAAACAAGAACAGCTAGTATACATATGTACATATTACTGTAAATATATATATATATATATATATATATATATATATATATATATATATATATATATATATATATATATAGACACACAGTGCAGAGCATTGTGGTAGGTGGATGTGCAGCAGAAAGTCTAAGCTCTCTCTCCGCGGATGTGGCGGGCCAGCTGGATGTCTTTGGGCATGATGATGGTGACCCTCTTTGCGTGGATGGCGCACAGATTGGTGTCCACGAAGAGACCCACCAGGCAGGCCTCGCTGGCCTCCTGCAGAGCCATGACGGCGGAGCTCTGGAAGCGCAGGTTGGTCTTGAAGTCCTGAGCGATCTCCCTCACCAGGCGCTGGAAGGGCAGCTTACAGATGAGCAGCTCTGTGGATTTCTGGTAGCGACGGATCTCTCTCAGAGCCACGGCACCGGACCTGTAACAGTGAGGCCTCCCCACTCCGCCGATGGCCAGAGCGCTTTTTGGAGCAGCCTTGGTGGCTAGCTGCTTCCTGGGGGGCTTTTTCCTCCAGTAGATTTACGGGCGGTCTGCTTGGTTCTTGCCATTGTTCTTTATTATTCTGTCTTATATTTCTTGCACGCCGCCTAAACTCCAGCCCGGCACCCGCGTCGCTTTCGCCACAGTTCCTCGGCATGTCGAGCTTCTCCGTTAGCACCGGGTGGCGGTTGGAGCTAGCTAACCAGCTAGCTCCGTCCCCCGCTGCAAACAGCGGCTCCATCCGCCGACTTGGGAGACCCTTGGGGCGATCTGTGTGTCCGTGGTATATATATAGAGTGAAAGGTGTAGAAAGAAGAAGGAAGATAAGAGAAGGGCAGTTGCAAACGGCAGCCAAATCGTGTGGCGCCGCCGGTTCGGCGGAACCAGAACAGGAAAGAAAAAAAATGAAGGCTTTTAAAAGTCCACCACAATCAAAATTAGGCAAATCACAGCAAAAGAGGGGAAAAAAGAAAAAAAAAATCAAGATGTTTACATATTTTGGGCATTTTCAAAAATTTTCCAGCTAACTGATGAACATCAGAAATTAGATTTAATGAGGAGAAGTATAGTTAAACTCATTTTTAAAAGGTGAAAGAGAAGGTTTTTGATTTCTCCATTTACATACGTGAAGATGATATTTACCCATGGAAATAATGATATTAAAGTGACCAGTATCTTTTGAAAGGTTATGTTCGTGAAACAGAATATGCTGCAAAATGAGCGATATATTATTTCTTTTTACATTTTGCCAGTTCTGAACATTTATCCAAAACAATTGAGTGACAGAACAAGAGTAAAACAGATGTTCTATTGTTTCTGGTTCTTGACTGCAAAATTCAAATGGCTCAACCTCAAAACCAAATCTCTTATTCAGAGTCTCACCAACTGGGTAATAATTATTGAGAATTTTCAATTGAATTTCTTTTGTTTTTGGAGGAATTGGTCATTTTAAATATTTGCAAATATTTTTTGAGATTATTTTGCTACTTCCACAAAGTATTCTTTTTGTTTCACTTTGATATTGATTGACAAGGCTGCTTTTGAAAGTTATATTTCGGGATGAGCCGATCCGATGCACCATATCGGTATCGGGTTTGATCCAGGCAAAATGGCAGTATCGTAAGGAACAAAAATAATTTACCGATCCAATACATTAATAACTAGAAAAGCACTCGGAGAGCGCAGACCTCCGCCAAGCGCAACAGTAAAATAAGATAAGATAAGCCTTTATTAGTCCCACAGCGGGGAAATTCCAGGATTGCAACAGCACAGGGATAGCAACACTCAGAGCAACAATCAGAAGGCAAGAAAAAAAGCAAGCAAGCAAGAGCAGCTAATATACATATGTACGTATTACTATAAAAAAAATAAATAAATATATATATATATACAGTATATATATATATATATATACACACACAGACACACAGTGCAGAGCATTGTAGCTGAATGGAATCAATATGTAAATATATAAACACCCACAGTACGGAGCATTGCAGCTAGGTGGAATAAATATGTAAATATACTGTATAAACACACACAGTTCCCCCCATACAGTGTTTAACGTCATAAATATTAATCCTACATTTATTGTGTGTACATTTTCATATTCCTTGACCACGAAAACATATGACTAGCTGTCGTGTTCTTTAGTTGAACATAATAACGTGGGACAACTGCGTGCTGTTGAACATGAACTTTACTTGGCAGCTTGCAAGAGAAAAAGATACAGCGCATATATAATTACGTCACGACGTCAGATGCGTGACCAAAGATCACTAGTTACAGACAAGATATACTGTGTCGTTTGTTTACACCACATCTCCCTTTTTTTCTTTTTTTTTTGAGAGTATGCATACATGTAACTAGTATTCACGTGTACATTTTCTCTGAACTTAACATGTATTTTTTAAACCTTCGCTTATTATTTTCTAAACATTAACAATACCACAGCTAAGAACATTCTGTGTTTGTACCTTTTTACCATTCTTTAGAGATCTAACTTTTTAGGTTTGACAATAGTTCTTCCCGATCTAGTTCTCACAACATCAGACTTTATAGGAGTAACAGGAGGTACAATAGGCATTTGTTTCACCTGCTCTGAAGGTTCATCTGACCCACTCTGCTGTTTGGTACACTGTTCCAAAGGTGAGTGTAGAGGAATCAAATGCATGCGACTGCGTCTCACTGTCCCCTGTGGTAGGTCCACTGTATAAGATCTCGGTGTTGAGTGACTTTGGATAACAGTGCCTGGTGTTTTAGCATCTGTCACCCACACTTGTTCTCCTGGTGACAAGCTACACAAGTGTTTTGCTCGGTGACATCTGTTGTAGTTTAAAATGTCCGACATCCTCTTCTCCCTTTCCTTATGAGCAAGAGTGACGCTGTCCGGCAGTGTCGGATCCAACTGAGAGGGAAGAGTCGGTAGTGTCGTCCTCAGGCGGCGGCCCATGTGGAGTTCAGCAGGGCTGTAACCATTTTGGAGAGGAGTAGCTCTATAGGCAAGAAGAGCTAAATATGGATCAGCAGCCTTTTTCAGTAAGTTTTTCACAGTCTGTACAGCCCGTTCCGCCTCTCTGTTACTTTGCGGGAACCTTGGGCTGCTTGTGATGTGTTTAAAACCATAGGCAGCCGCAAAGTCTGTGAAAGTCCGACCAGAGAACTGGGGCCCATTATCAGACATCAGGACCTCAGGGATGCCATGACGGGCAAAGAAAGACTTCAGATGAGTAATGACGTCGTTGGATTTCGTTTTGTTCAGCAGGGCAATCTCAACGAACCTGGAAAGATAGTCCACAGCAAGAAGGTAAGTTTTCCCTCCCAGCTCGAACAGATCTGTACCCACTCTTTGCCACGGGCGGTCAGGGCATTCGGTTGGCATTAATGGCTCACTGTGGTTGTGTCTCTCTTGTATGCATGTCCTGCACTTTAACACCATTTCACTTATCTGTTGGCTGAGACCAGGCCACCATACTGACTGGCGAGCTCGGGCTTTACATTTTACAACTCCTTGGTGTCCGTCATGTAGTTTTGTTAAGACATCGTTTCGCATTGCTAAAGGGATAACAAGTCTTGAATCCTTCAACAGCAAGCCGTCTTTCACGGTAAGTGTGGCTCGGTCGGGCCAGTAGTTTCTCAACAGAGGTTCTTGTTTTGCATGTTCAGGCCAACCTTGACTGCACATGACCATTACACGAGCACACACACTGTCCATTTTCAGTTGTTCCTTGAGTGTTTGCATATATGATGAACTGATAGGCATATTTTCAATGATGCTGTCCACATATATGTCTGTGCTCTCCATGAGTTCCTCGTCTGATTTTGTCAGTTTTGTTTTCAATGGTGAGCGAGACAACGTGTCTGCTGTCCAGAGCGATTTACCTGGGGCATACTGTACATTGTACGAGTAACGCATGAGTCTCATCCTGAAGCGCTGGATCCTTGGTGGCAGTAGATCCAAGGCTTGAACTCCTAAGAGTGACACAAGAGGTTTATGATCAGTTTCCAGACAGAAGTGTTTGCCTATTAGAAAATCACGGAATCGCTCGCATGCCCATGTGGATGCTAAGGCTTCTTTTTCCACTTGTGCATAGCGTTGTTCTGTTGGAGACAGCAACCTTGAAGCGTAGGCGACTGGTCTCCATCCTTCTTCCCACTGCTGCAGGAGAACACCACCTAGACCATAAGAAGAAGCATCAGCCGATACTTTAGTGTCTCTGTTTGGGTCATAAATAGCAAGCACTGGGGGTGAAGTTAGAGCATCTTTGAGCGTTTTGAATGCTTTAGCTTGGTCTACACCCCAATACCAGCTGTTCTTCTTGGACAAAAGATCTCTCAGAGCTTTGTCTTTCTCTGCTAAATGGGGGATAAACTTTCCCACCTGATTGACCATGCCCAGAAAACTTCTTAGCTCTGTCACGTTTGATGGCTCATTCATCTCTGTGATGGACTCTGTTTTCTTTGGGTCAGGACTTATGCCAGTGTCCGTAATGACGTGGCCAAGGAAAGTCACTTTGGTCTGTGACAGATCACATTTTTCCACATTCAGAGTTATACCTGCTTTTTCCAGTCTTTGCAGGGTGGTATGGAGTCGGGCGTCGTGCTCCTCTTGGTCATGTCCCCATACCAGCACATCATCAACGTGACAGACCACTCCTTCAACTCCTTCGATAACCTCCGACATTTTGCGCTGAAAGTGCTCGGGCGCAGAGCTGATGCCAAAGGGGAGGCGGTTAAATTGGAACCGCCCGAAGGGTGTTATGAATGTGGTCAGTTTGGCAGATTCCTCCGACAAGGGAATTTGCCAGAAGCCCATGTTAGCGTCCAGCTTGCTGAACACTTTGGCTCCTGCTAGCATCCCAAGACTTTGTTCGACAGAAGGCAGCACAAACTTTTCTCTGCACACATACTCATTTAGTCCGGTAAAATCCACGCACAGTCTCAGCCTCGGACTGTTTTTCTTCGGAACAACGACCATGCCGGCGCACCAGTCTGTAGGTTCCTCCACTCGGGTGATGACTCCAAGCTGTTCCATCCTTTGGAGTTCCTCCTTGACTTTACCCATTAGAGGTATTGGAATCCTCCTTGGGGTTTTCAATGAGTATGGCACAGCGTTTGATTTGAGTTTTATGTGGTAGGACTGCTGCACTTCACCCAGACCGCTGCACAGTTTGGGGTAGGATGTTTTCAGAGTGTCCATTGAAATAACATCAACTCGCACAAGAAGGCCTAGAGCTATGATGGCAGGAAGGCCTAACAGTGGCGTGCTGAGATTTTTGACAATGTAGACCTTTTCTGTTGTCTGTTTTGTCCCGTAGTTGAGCTGAAGCTTTGTGAAACCTGCGACCTCCAGTGGTTTCCTTCCAGGACCCAACAATGGTTTCTCCGGCTGCTGGAGAACAGGCATTTTTGCTCTTGGAAATATTTGTTCCAAGTCTGACTCCGCTATTGCAGTGACATCGGCTCCAGTGTCGAGTTTGAAAGACATTTTAGTGTCCCTCACCAGAATATCAGCTGTCCATACCTGGTGGCCTGTTGTGACTGAGCTGAGGAAAAAACTTCGCTCCTCTTCCTCCTCAATACTTTGGACATTCTTACTTTGCCTGCAGACCCATTGGTAGTGGCCTTTCTTTCCACATGCATGACATTTGGCATCATTTGCAGGGCACTCGTATTTAGGGTGAGGAGAGCCACCACATTTATAGCACCATGCGTTTGGTGTACTTTTGCTTTTACTTTTAGACAGCTGGTGTGCGTTCACTGTTTCGCTTTTGAACTTAAACTTTGTCTTGTCGTATTTGGCTTTAGTAACTCTATCCACAGAGTTCGCATTCATCTGCATCACGTTTCCTTCATTCCTCAAAGTTGTTTGTTGCTTTTTGATCTCTTCTGATTGCCTTGCCATATTTACGGCTTTCTCCAAGTCCAAGTCTTTTTCCATTTGCATGCGCTCTGACAGTCTTGTGTCGGCCAAGCCCACTACTATTCTGTCTCTTATGAGCTCATCGTGAAGCTGACCGTAGTTGCAGTGCTCTGCTAATGCATGCAGGGCCGTTACAAATGCATCTACGGATTCATTTGGCTCTTGTTTGCGCATATTGAAACGTGCACGTTCATAAACAACATTTTTCTTTACAATGAAAAAGCTGTGGAAGCCGTCTCTCACTTTGCTGTATTCGAGCTGCTCTGCTTTGGTTAACTTTAAGCCTCTCAGGACATCATCTGCTTCATCTCCCATGCAGTATATTAATGTGTTGACTTGATTTTCATTTGAACTTGAAGACAAATTGCTTGCCTGGCGAAATCTTTCGAAGCGCCGAATCCACTTGGTCCATTCATGTGGTTTGGAGAAATCAAAGGGCTCCGGTGGCTGAATGCTAAACGTGGCGCTGGGCGTGCTAGCCGCGATGCTAACTCCTGCTCTCACCAGTTCATCATCTCTATCTTCGGGCATCTTAGCTCACCTCTCTCCCTCTTCCCACTAGAATGACTTTTAGTGTCTGTCTTCACAGCTACGCAGCACTTCTGACACCATGTCGTGTTCTTTAGTTGAACATAATAACGTGGGACAACTGCGTGCTGTTGAACATGAACTTTACTTGGCAGCTTGCAAGAGAAAAAGAGACAACGCATATATAATTACGTCACGACGTCAGATGCGTGACCAAAGATCACCAGTTACAGACAAGATAATACTGTGTCGTTTGTTTACACCACACTAGCAATTGGATTCACATTGATAGGATTAGTGGTTCAGTTGTTATTCATGAAAATCGCATTTCCCATAATGGCAGTTTTCTTCTGGATCTCGCAATGTTAAAGAATCCTTTAAAAAATTCCTGGATCCAGACGGTGATCCAGATCACCACCAAAATGTAATCATCTGTAGGATACCCCTGTCATAGCCCGAGTGTCGGTTCCGTCCACACTCGGGTCTTATATCATATTTCCCTGGCTTTGACAGCAGAGGATTCCTTCTAGCTCCTCGGGCTCTTATTGTGATAGCGCCCGGGGAAGCTCCCTGCTGTCAGAGTCAGCTGCTGCGCTGCTGTCAAACTCAACAGCTGTGCTGCATCGGGGTCTTTAGTTGCCAGAGTTAAAAGCAGGTGCTTAATGCTCCCCGATGCGGCAGTCTCTGTTTTCCTCTGTTTATCGCTGTTAACCGACCTGGGAATCTCCTGTTAACCCATCCGTTAACGTTCCCATTTATCGTCTTGTAAGGTACGTTCTGTGAGAGTTCAGAATCAGAATCAGAATCAGAATCAGATTTATTGCCATTGTTCATGTAGTACACAAACTAGGAATTTGTCTCGGTGCAATGCTGCAACATTAAACATGATAAAATAAAAGAAATAAACTATACATGCAATAAAGTGTAGAATAAGAGTGAGTAATACTAGTCAGCAGTTTAAATATATTAGCGAGCAGCAGATAATGTGGAGAACCATATAGTGCAGTCGGTAATGCAAGAAGAAAACAGTGATGATTGACTTGAGTCTGGTTGAGCTGCTGTACATAGTGCACAAGAGTCAATAAGTCACTTAGTGTTCAGCAGTCTGATGGCAGAGGGGAAGAAGCTGTTCGTGTGACGGGAGGTTTTAGTCTGAATGGACCGAAGTCTTCTACCTGAGGGGAGAGGGGCAAACAGTACGTGACCAGGGTGTGAAGGATCGGCTATGATCCGGCCAGCACGCCTCCGGGTCCTGGAGATGTACAGATCCTGGAGAGATGGGAGCTTGCAGCCGATCACCTTCTCAGCAGTGCGCACGACGCGCTGCAGCCTTAGTCTGTCCCTGGCAGTGGCTCCTGCGTACCACACGGTTATGGAGGTGGTGAGGATGGACTCGATGATGGCTGTGTAGAACTGCACTTACATCTTGGTGGGTAGCTTGAGCTTCCTCAGCTGCCGCAGGAAGAACATCCTCTGCTGGGCCTTTTTGATGAGGGAGCTGATGGTCAGCTCCCACTTGAGGTCCCTGGTGATGGTGGTGCCTAGGAAGCGGAAGGAATCAGCAGTGGTGATGGGAGAGCCTGTGAGGGTGAGGGGGGGCAGAGGGGTTGTGACTTTCCTGAAGTCCACAATCATCTCCACTGTCTTCAGAGCGTTCAGCTGCAGGTTGTTGTTGTTGCACCAGGACGCCAGCTGGGCCACCTCTCTCCTGTAGGCGGACTCGTCGCCGTTGGAGATGAGCCTGATGAGGGTGGTGTCGTCCGCAAACTTGATCAGCTTGACAGACTGGTGGCTGGAGGTGCAGGAGTTGGTATAAAGGGAGAAGAGTAGGGGGGAAAGTACACAGCCCTGGGGTGATCCGGTGCTGATGCTAACAGAGTCTGAGACAGTCTTTCCCAGCCGCACATGCTGCCTCCGGTCCGTCAGGAAGTCGGTGATCCACCTGCACAGGGAGTCAGGCACGTTGAGCAGGGACAGCTTGTCCCGGAGCAGAGCGGGGAGGATGGTGTTGAATGCGGAGCTGAAGTCCACAAACAGGATCCTGGTGTAGGTTCCCGGGGAGTCCAGGTGCTGCAGGATGGAGTGGAGGGCCAGGTTGACTGCGTCGTCTACAGACCTGTTGGCTCGGTAGGCAAACTGCAGCGGGTCCAGGAGGGGAGTGGTGATGGACTTGAGGTGGGGCAGGACCAGGCGCTCAAAGGACTTCATGACTACAGAGGTGAGCGCTACAGGTCTGTAGTTGTTAAGTCCAGTGATCCGTGGCTTCTTGGGGACAGGGATGATGGTGGAGGATTTGAGGCAGGTCGGCACGTGGCATAGCTTAAGGGAGGTGTTAAAAATGTCTGTGAACACAGGAGCCAGCTCTTTCGCATAGTGTCTCAGGGTGGAGGGAGACACGCCGTCCGGACCGGGGGCCTTGCGCGGGTTCAGTCTGGAGAACTGTTTGAGCACGTCCTGCTCACTGATGACAAGGGCGGGGGGGAGGAGGGGGGGGCCGCCTTTGATGAAGTAGGGACCTTGGAGGCTGTGGAGCTGGAGGGAGGGGGGGAGTTGGACACAGCTGACGAGGTGTCAAAACGGGCATAGTGTTGGGACAGTCGTTGACAAAGGGCTTTGTCATCCTGACCTTTAGGAGGAGCCTGAGGCTGATAATTGGTGATTTGCCTCAGTCCTCTCCACACAGAAGCAGAGTCGTTAGCAGTGAACTGCTGCTGGAGTCTCTCAGAATACACAGATTTAGCTCTCCTCAGCTCTCTGTTAAACCGATATTTAACCTCCCTGTAGCAACCCCTGTCTCCACTTTTCAACGCTGCTTCCTTCTCCTTCTTGATCTGTCTGAGCTTAGCAGTGAACCAGGGCTTATCATTAGAGTACCTCACCCTGGTGCGCGATGGAAGAATGCTCTCCTCACAAAAGTGGATATATGAGTTCACAGTGTCCGTGTACTCATCCAGATCATGCATGGCTCCTTTAAACATGCCCCAGTCAGTTATTTCCATGCACGTTTCCAGCTTCTCCTCAGCTTCACTGGTCCATTTCTTCGTAGTGCTCACAACAGGTTTAGTGAGCTTCAGTCTCTGTCTGTAAGTGGGAATGAGGTGGACCATCACATGATCAGATAGTCCGAGCGCAGCGCGGGGAACAGCGCGATACGCATCCTTCACTGTAGTGTAACAGTGATCCAGCATGTTCTTTCCTCTGGTGGGGCATTTAATAAACTGTTTGTAGCGGGGGAGATCGTGGCTCAGATTGCTCTGGTTAAAGTCGCCAACCACAATAACCAGAGAGTCCGGGAAAGTCCGCTCCGTATGTTGGATGTGATCCGCGAGCGCGCGCTGAGCTTTGCACGCGTCCGCGTCGGGAGGGACGTACACAGCGGCGAGGATGAATGAAGCAAACTCCCGCGGGGAATAAAATGGCTTACAATTAATAAAAAGAAATTCCAGGGCGGGAGAACAGTGTTTGGAAATTACCGTTACATCAGAGCACCAGCTGCTGTTGATGTAAAAGCAGACTCCACCTCCTGAGGATTTACCGGAGAGCTCTGTGTCACGATCAGCACGAAACAGCTGAAAACCCTCGAGGCGCAGCGCGCTGTCCAGTGTATTTTCCCTGAGCCAGGTCTCAGTAAAACAGAGGGCAGCCGAGGAAGAGAGGTCCTTAAAACGCATCAGCAGTCTTAGTTCATCTACCTTGTTAGAGAGAGAATTGGCATAGGACAGACTTAACTTAGTGATGGGTCCATGAGGCGTCATGATGCGTTTCGACACATTGCAAAACTGTATTGATACTGTGTTGATACTGTGTCACTGAATACTGACACCTGCTGGACCTTAAAAATCCCTACAGGCAACCTAGTTGACAGACTCAACTGACACTGATTTGATGACCTAGTATATACAATAATATACTGCTCCAAAAAAATAAAGGGAACACTGTCCCTCAAACTGTCCACTTAAGAAGCAACACTGACAATCAATTTCACCTGCTGTTGTGTGATTTTGTTGTCAGCACATTCAACTATGTAAAGAACAAAGTATTTAATAAGAATATTTCATTCAAATCTATGATGTTTAGTCCATCCATCCATCCATCCATCTTCTACCGCTTTTCTGGAGGTCCGGGTCGCAGAGGCAGCAGTTCAAGCAGAGAAGCCCAGACTTCCCTCTCCCCAGCCACCTGCTCCAGCTCTTCAGAGAGGATACCAAGGCGTTCCCAGACCAGCTTTGAGAAAAACTTGACCCCGGGGCAGACCCAGGATGTTTAGTGTTCCCTTTATTTTTTTGAGCAGTATATAATTTAAGTCATTGTATTTTATATTGTATTATTTCATATCTTCATTTTAATTTCAAATATCATTGATATTTTTAGATACAATCAATAAATAATGTGAACATGTATCATAACGTGAAAATCTAAGTGAACATGTTGTGAATGAAGATGGTTGTGGACTGGGATTTTTTTTTTTCTTTACAAATTTTTATTAAAAACAAAAAAGCTTTTCCAACGTTTTGAAATTGAGTCTGTTACGCTTTTTTGATACAACTTCTCCAGCTGTAGAAAACACCCGCTCACACGGCACAGATGAGGCTGGAGTGCAGAGAAATTGTAGGGCAAGCTGAAAGAGGTTTGAATAGATGGTCTTTTGGTTGTCCCAGTATCTCATAGGATCCTGGGACCCGGCAATATTGCCCTCTGCCAGGTATCTCTGCACCTCCTGGATGGCATCAGCTGTGGCACCTTTGGTCTGCCTGCCCACTTCGATGTTGAGATGTTGCCAAAGGTTAGCTAAAAAACAACAAAATGGCATTTTAGTACATGATTTCCAAACAACAACAAACAAATAATGCTGAATAACATGGCTGAAGTGGGTGCAGACAGCTGTTGTGAAGATGGTCCCGTCTAAATTGAGACTATGTGCAATGCAAATTGAGTGCCGAATTTGGAGCCGTCTAGTGGATGCAATCATGTTTGGTGCTGCGTCGGTCACAAAACACTTTACTTTATTGGTCATGGCCCAGTCCTCCATCATGCCCCTTTTGACTTGGGCCAAATTGTCAGCAGTGTGACTTTGTGGAAAGTATTGCACTCCCAACACAGACGTACACAACTGCAAATTCTCATTAATGTAGTGACGGGTAAGAGCCAAGTAAGCCTCCATGTTCACAGATGTCCACATGTCAGCTGTTATACTCACTGCCACAGCGTGCTGTACTTGCATTTTCACTCGTTCCCGTTCCTCCTCGTACTTTTTGGCCACCATTTGTTTGATGGTCTGAAAATTACACCAAGTCAAACCAAAAGCAAATCCATATATTTAAATTAAATATTAAATAAATTGGATATATCAACTACTACTTTAGATAATTTCCACAAACCTTTCTGGTTGGCAAAACATGAGGGCTGAAGGACCTGAACCAGTTCCCTGAACCATTCACTCTCCACAATGCTGAGGGGCTGGCAGTCCTTCACGATGAAATTCAGCAGTGCCTCATCCAGCATCTGCTTCCTGGAAGCTTGATGGTTAAAAATGAAGTAAAAAATAAATTAATAGGAATTAATTATCAATAAAGAAACTGTGAGCAAGTTGTAGAATGGCTGTATACCTGAGTCTATCCTGGGTGTATCCGGGACTTCATTTTCATGCCTAGCCCTATAATGCCTCAGCATTGAGGAGGTGCTTTTGTTTAAATATGACAGCTCTGTTGAACAAATGCGACATTTAGCCTGCAGAAAATATGAAGAGTAAACTAAGAGTCACTTTCAAATGAATTTGAATTCAGGTAAATCAAGTGGAAACTCTGAGAGGAACAGGATGAAACAACAAGGAAATTAAAACAAAGAAAATAGTATTTTAAAAATTACTATTTTTAAATACCTTATTTTCCGATATCAGATCAAAATGGTCCCACACGGTGGAAACCTTTCTTTTTCCTTGAGGCTGCTCACGCTCCATAATTTGTGATAAATTTGCACAAGGACCGTCCGCAACACATACGAGAGTCTTTGGGCAAATGCATCCCGCTGACAGATGCGCTTCCTTATAAACGCTGGCCCGTCAGTGTTTAGACGCGCTAGCATCACGTGACCGATACAGTACCTGTATCGGTCACGTGACTTTCTTAAAGCGAGACGCACCGACACGCACCGAAACTGGGTTTCGCTCTATGAGCTCGACGCATGTGCCGACGCATCGGTGTTGACGGACCCATCACTACTTAACCTTCATTATTACTTCATCTGGCGCATCGGGTGCTCCCGGCTCAGACGTCACCTTTTCATTGTGTGTAATCCTGTGCTTGTCTAACCCGCACTGTCAATAAACATCACTGCAAACTCACTGGTGACTTTGGCGTCTTATGGTGGCTCGTGAGGGCCACCGTGACAGTAGACTGCGGCCAGAACGCCCGGAGAAGAGGCGTCGCACTGAGACGCCATTCACCGTGAGTTGCAGTATTGGACTTGTTCCCCCAGTCTGAGTGTCTGCTGCTGGGAGAATGCCGTCATCCAGGGGCCGTGGTTGGCGCCTGGGCAGGCAGCTAACGGAAGTTCTGGAGAATGTGGACTGCACGATCTTTTCCGCTACGCTGTGGGATGCTCCCAGCGACATTCGTAGACATTTGGACTACGCTGAGGAGTTTCTGGTCAACCTTCCCCTCGAGTATGACCATCACCCGGAGGTGATAACGAGGTGGGAGGAACTCGCCGCTCAGCGCGAGTTACTTCGTGGGCTGGAGGAGAAGAGCAGGGAGCAGAGGAGGCATCCTCGCTCCCTGCGTTGGTGTCCCGTTCCCGTCCCGGAGCAGGTCCAGGCGCACGCGCCGTCTGGGGGCCGCCGACGATGTCGGCGTAACGACGCAGGCTACCTTCAGCAGAATCCCCGGCTGGACTCGCTGCCGGCGTATCCCGTCAGCGAACCTCCGAGAGCGGCCCCACCTCGTCTTCCCAGGGGGCCCTCTGTCTCCATCCAGCGGGGAGAAGGAGGAACAACATCCCCCACAGCAGGAGCCATCTCAGCCCCGGGAGGAAGGCAAGTGCTCGATAATTTGTCTCATCTTGACCTTGTTCTGCCTTGTCTGACTCCTGGGGGTGGAGTTCGGGGTTCGCAGCCCCCCGAGCTCCCTTCACCTGCTGTGGATGAAATAATTGAACCTGCTGTCTCTGTGTTCTCCCCCGCCGAGCGGTCCACGACGCCAGGCCAGCATCGTCGGACGAAGAGGGCCCCTGCAGCGCTAGAAAGCCTGGATCCGGCCCTGCACCCACGTCTCGGGCGGAGGACAGGAGCGGACTGCGGCATGGAGCCTGAGCCAACGGAGAAGCGTCCCCGGGTCTCCTCGCCGGAGCGGTCCGAGCCAGTGGGTCGAGGGTCTCCCGCCCCCACGCCATACGGGTCATCGGCGTGGACAGCAGCGTGGGAGGAGCCTCAGGCTGCTGATAACATCTGGTCAGCTGCGGAGCCCGACGCAGCTGAATCCGAGTCTGCTGACGAGAGTCGCCTAGAACCTGGATCGTCGGAGTCCTGAGTGGCAACGGAACCCGAGTGCAGGCAAGTGCTCCCTCTTCTGTCTCTGTCCTCTGTTGTTGAGCATTTTTGCCTGCCTCTCGGGGAGGCGAGTAAGGAGCAACCATCTGCTGCCCCCGAGCTCGTCTCGCTGGGCTCCGTTGCTACCGGTGATGCTGATCTCAGTTTTCCTGTCCTCGAGCTTTGTTTCAGTGTCTCCGGCATGGAACGGGTCGGTGTCACCGAGTTGGAGGTCCCAGGTTCGGGGGTGGAGTTTGTCAGCGGAGCTGCACCGGAGGCCCAATCGGGGTCCACCACGGGGGCGGTTTCGACCCAATCGGGGTCCAACGTGGGTGCACCGGAGGCCCAATCGGGGTCCACTGCGGGGGTGGTTCTGGCCCAATCAGGGTCCGATGTGGGTGCATCGGAGGCCCAATCGGGGTCCACCACGGGTGTGGATCCGACCCAATCGGGGTCCAACGAGGGTGCACCGGAGGCTCGATTGGGGTCCACCGCGGGTGCGGTTCTGGCCCAATCGGGTCCCAACGTGGGTGCAGCTGGGACCCAATCTGGGTCCAGTGGTGATGCAGTGCTAGCGTGGTCTATAGGCGGAGGAGGAGCTGCAGACCCTTCTTCGCGGAGCGGATTTCTGCCTCGCTCTGCTCATCTGCCCCCTCAGAGTCACCGCCCCTATACATCATTGCCGGGGGCCATGGGGGTCCCTGTTCGCTCGCCCCGGCTCTCTCGAGTTTTGTCCTCGTCAGGGAGGCCGCTGCGGGTTGTTGTTGCCCAGGACTGGTGGCTGAGGGACACGGGTCGGCCGCCGGAGGGACTGTTTCGCCGGTTCGGCGCCTCGGTTCGGCCACCCGACCTGTTGTGTGTGCCTTGGGGCAACCTAGTTCGACCACCGGAGGAGCAGACGTGCGGGATTTTGGACTCTGGTGAGCCGCCTGGTCCGCCTCCTTTGACCACCGGCCGGCTGTCGGACGCGGGGAGACCACCTGTACTGTTCCTGCGGCACTTGGTCTCTGCCGGTTGATATAAACTGTCGGGGGGGTAGTGGTCCCTGGGTTTGTCTGTCAGTGTTTGTGCCTTTTTTTTTCTTCATCCTAGTTGTATTTTGTATTTGGCGTTTCTTGCCTTGCAGTAGCCTTAGGTGATATACTGTATGTATAGTCTTGTATGAGCGAGTAATGCTCTGTTTTTGTATTTAGTTTTTTCGGAAACTCTCATGAGAATTCACACAGGTGGGAAGTCTCTTTTTTCTGGTTGTAACGTGTGGGTCAAGACCTTTTTTTCTTTTCTCTCATATTTATCCCGTGTTCCCTGTAACAGAGTTGAGACTTTTTGGCAAGTTGTGTTTTGTTCTATGCTGCCTTATTTGCCTCTGAGTTTTTTTTTCTCTTTTGATGTGAACACTTGGTATTTTGTCATGGTCTTGTATTTAATTTATCTGACCCTGTAGTTCTGGTCCTTTATTCTTCCCCATGTGTATTTTTCCTTGTGTTTTTCTGAGTTTTTTTTTTTCTTTCGGGTCATTGCCCTGGTTTTGAATATTTGGTGTTTTTGCTTCAGTAGCCTGTTTTTTTTTGTCTATGTGATTTTTGTCCGGGTTGTTGCCGTGTCATTGTCTTGTATGTTTTTTTTCTGTCCATTGTTCCTGGTTTGGTTTCTCTCCCTCCGCACCTGTCCCCTGCCTCCCACCCTGGGGGGTGGGGGGTGGGGGCTTGGGTGTTACTTGGGCCACTCAGGGGCTCGGCCTCGAGGGGGAGGTACTGTCATAGCCCGAGTGTCGGTTCCGTCCACACTCGGGTCTTATATCATATTTCCCTGGCTTTGACAGCAGAGGATTCCTTCTAGCTCCTCGGGCTCTTATTGTGATAGCGCCCGGGGAAGCTCCCTGCTGTCAGAGTCAGCTGCTGCGCTGCTGTCAAACTCAACAGCTGTGCTGCATCGGGGTCTTTAGTTGCCAGAGTTAAAAGCAGGTGCTGCGGCAGTCTCTGTTTTCCTCTGTTTACATTGCCGGTTCTGGTTCCGCCGGACCGGTGGCGCCACACGAGTAGGCTGCCCGTTGCAACAGCCTTTTTTTTATCTTCCTTCTTCTTTCTACGCCTTTCACTCTGTATATATATCACGGACGCACGGATCGCCCCGGGGGTCTCCCGGGTCGGCGGACGGAGCCACTATTTGCAGCGGGGAGGAGCTAGTGCTAGCTAGGACTTGGCCGCCGCCCGGTGCTAATGGGAAACTCGACATACCGGGAGCTGTAGCGAAAACGACGCGGGTGCCGGGCTGGAGTTTAGGCGGCGTGCAAGAAATATAAGACAGAATAATAAAGAGCGATGGCAAGAACCAAGCAGACCACCCGTAAAATCTACTGGAGGAAGAAGCCCCCCAGGAGACAGCTAGCCACCAGGGCTGCTCGGAGAGGCGCTCCGGCCACCGGCAGAGTGAAGAGGCCTCGCCGTCACAGGCCCGTGGCTCTGAGAGAGATCCGTCGCTACCAGAAATCCACGGAGCTGCTCATCCGTAAGCTGCCCGTCCAGCGCCTGGTGAGGGAGATCGCTCAGGACTTCAAGACCGTCCTGCGTTTCCTGAGCTTCGCCGTCATGGCTCTGCAGGAGACCAGCGAGGCCCACCTGGTGGGTCTCTTCTTCGCTAAGGGGGTCATCATCATGCCCAAAGACTTCCAGCTGGCCCGTCGCATCTGCGGAGAGAGAGCTTAGACTTTCTGCTGCACATTCACCAACCAACCATAATGCTCTGCACTGTGTGTCTATATATATATACTGTACATTTATGGTAATATGGACATATGTTTACTAGATGTTGTTTTTTCTTGCCTTCTGATTGTTGTTCTGAGTGTTGCTATCCCTGTGCTGTTGCAATCCTGGAATTTCCCCATTGTGGGACTAATAAAGGCTTATCTTATCTTATCTTTATCGCTGTTAACCAACCTGGGAATCTCCTGTTAACCCATCCGTTAACGTTCCCGTTTATCGTCTTGTAAGGTACGTTCTGTGAGACTTAACCTTTGTGGCACACATATTTTGGATGCTCTGACTGCATATGTATAGCACAGTGATTGAGATGCTTAAGACTGCATATGTATTTTGTAACCTCACATCTTAGAAGGAACAATAAGTCTGGACCTCCTGGGGATGACAATAGGAGGTGGAGATACCTTTAGCAATGACTCTGAAAGGACTTCCTGACCTCCTGGGGTCAGGTGGAGGAAGAAGAGGCCTGGGGGAGAGGTATTGTCAATGGGGGGTTTAGTGACAATGTGATTCTGTACTTTGATGTCCCAGGTATAAAAGTGGGGGATTGGAGTAGTTCGTTCTCTTTTCCTGTTTGAGAGATGGTTGGAGATGTGAGATGATCAGTAAATCTGAATTGAGAAATAAATTCAGCCTCTTCATTTCACGCTCTTCACATTGGTGACCTGAAGACGTACAATGACCAGAGACAGTTCCCCCGAGCCAGACTCGCCAGGGACCGCTAGAGCAAGTGCGGTCTCAGTCAAGCTTCCAGAGTTCCGGCAGGACAACCCAGACTCGTGGTTCCTCCTGGCCGAAGCCCAGTTCGCACTCGGGGGAATAACAGCAGATGACACAAAATTCTACCATGTCATCGCCAAACTCGACAGCCGCACAGCCCGACACGTGCGGAGCCTGGTGCAGCATCTACCCGCTGGCGACAAATACAGCGGGTTGAAAGCTGCCCTCATCCAGCGTTTCACGCCCTCAGCCGAGGAGAGAGCTAAGAAGCTCCTAGCTCTGCACGACATGGGAGGACGCACGCCTGTCGACCTAATGGAAGACATGCTGCAGCTGAGAGGCTCAGACAACGACGATTTCCTCTTCACGCAGGTCTTCCTGAGAACCCTACCATCGCGAACGAGGGCGACCCTGGCAGGCTCTCATTTTGTGACCCAGCGGGACTTCCACGCGCTGGCCCAGGAGGCGCAGCAGATCCTCAACTCCAGCGAGGAGCACACAGCCACCGCAGCAGCGGCAGATCTCGGCGCGGTGACCGGGAGCAGCGGAGGGCCAGAGGCGACGGAGGCGATCCCACCAACAATGGTGGCAGCGAAGTCCCGATGCAGCGGAGGAGACGACTTCTGCTTTTACCATCGTCGTTTCGCAGAGAGGGCGCGCAAGTGTGTACTGCCGTGCCAGTTCAAGAGCTCGGGAAATGCCAGGACCGGGAGTCGCTAGCAGCGGCGACACTCGGCGAATGGAACAAGCTGCTCTACCTTACGGATGCGTGCTCTGGGAGGCACTTCCTTGTGGACACGGGCGCCCAAGTGAGTTTCATCACCCCAACCTACGCTGACCGGCTGGCAGGCCCCCGTGGTGACGGAGCAACAGCGGTGAACGGCTTGAGCATTAAGACCTTTGGTGAAAGGACTCTGCTTCTGTCCTTGCACGGCCGCACATATGAATGGACTTTTATTATAGCGGCGGTGAGTTTCAACATGTTAGGTGCCGATTTTCTGTGCTCACATGGGTTGTTAGTTGATCTTTCCAATAGACCCCTAGTTAATGCACTCTCCTTTTACTCCATTCCTTGTGCAGCTTGAGTGTCCCCGCCACCAGCACAGACCAACGTCGCCACAGCAGGCGGTAAGTTTCACACACTCCTCACTCAGTTTCCAGCACTCACAGTTCCCACTTTTTCGGCAACAGTTGCAAAACACGGGGTGGAGCACTTTATCACTACCACTGGCCCCCCCGTCTTTGCGAAAGCTCGGCGCTTGGATGCAGCTAAACTGTCCATAGCGCACGAGGAGTTCACCAACCTGGAAAGGTTAGGCATCATCCGGCGTTCAAAGAGCCCATGGGCCTCCCCACTGCATATGGTCCCTAAAGCTGACGGCTTGTGGAGACCTTGCGGTGATTTCCGCAGGTTGAACAACGTCACAGCGCATGACCGCTACCCAATCCCACATATTCAGGATTTTTTGGTGCATCTGGCGGGGGCGTGCATTTTTTCTAAAATAGACTTGGTCCGCGGTTATCATCAAGTCCCAGTGCGCGCTGAGGACATCCCCAAAACAGCGGTGATAACTCCGTTTGGACTTTTTGAGTTTTTACGCATGCCGTTTGGGCTTAAAGGCACCGCGCAAACCTTCCAGCGCATGATGGATGCGGTGTTGCGCGATCTCCCTTTTGTGTTCGTCTACCTGGACGACATTTTGGTAGCCAGCGCGTCCGAAGTAGAACACGAAAAACACCTCATGGAAGTTTTCTGGAGGTTGGGAGAGCACGGGTTAATAATCAACCCAGCTAAGTGCCAGTTCGGGGTGGCGCAGATCGACTTTTTGGGGTACCGCGTCTCCCCAGAGGGGACAGTTCCGCTACTGGACAAAGTGCGCGCAGTGGCAGATTTTCCCCAGCCACAAACGGTCAAAGCACTACAGGAGTTTTTGGGAATGGTGAATTTTTATAACCGTTTCCTCCCCCGCACAGCGCAGCTCATGCAACCATTATATGCCGCGCTTAAAAAGCAAAAACCCTCCAATGCAATAGAGTGGTCCCCGGAATGGGAGCACGCTTTCGCGGAGGTAAAAAAAGCCCTTGCACACGCTGCATTGTTGGCTCATCCAGTCCCAATGGCCCGCATAGCGCTCACCACTGATGCGTCAGACGTGGCCATAGGGGCGGTAGTGGAGCAGCACGTGGCCGGGGTTTGGCAGCCGCTGGCCTTTTTCAGCAAGTCCTTGCGCGAGGCCCAGCGAGAATACAGCGCGTTCGACAGGGAGCTGTTAGCGCTCCACTTAGCCATTCACCACTTCCAATTCTGGCTAGAAGGTCGGCGTTTCACCGCGTTTGTCGACCACAAACCGCTCACTTTTGCGATGGCCAAAATTTCAGAACCATGGTCGGGCCGGTAGCAGAGGCAGCTGGCCGCAGTTTCGGAATTTACTACTGATATTCAACACGTAGCGGGTAAACTCAATGTAGTGGCAGACTGCCTCTCTCGCGCGATAACCGCACCAGTCCGCGCAGAGGTAGATTATACTACCGCAGCCACTGACCAAAATAACAGCGCGGAAGCGCACGCGGCCCCAGTTCACGTGGGAATAGACTATGCAGCCATGGCAGCAGATCAGGGTAGCGATGCGGACGTATGCGCGCTCCAGTCTGGACCAACAGGGTTAAGGCTGGAGAACAGGAGGCTGCAAAATGGTATGCCCCCCCTAATCTGCGATGTCTCTACTGGACGACTGCGTCCAGTAGTGCCGGCCGCATGGCGCCGCCGCGTTTTTGACTCGATTCACTCCCTGGCGCACCCAGGGGTGCGCGCGTCTGTGAAAATGGTAGCAGAAAAGTTTGTTTGGCCTGGCCTGCGCAAGCTCGTTAAAGAGTGGGCACGAGCCTGTATGGCTTGCCAGCGGGCCAAAATACACAAGCACACAAAAGCCCCCTTAGAGCCGTTTCACATCCCGGCCAGGAGGTTTGATCATGTGCATGTCGACCTCGTAGGCCCCCTACCGTCGTTGCAGGGGTACACACACCTTTTGACAATGGTGGATCGAACCACGCGTTGGCCGGAAGTGGTCCCACTGGCATCAACCACAGCTACAGAGGTGGCCCGCGCGTTTTTAACAGCTTGGATAGCGCGTTTCGGGGTCCCGTCGGATATTACGTCCAACAGGGGACCTCAATTTGTGTCTGAGCTTTGGTCAGCGATGGCCCACAGCTTAGGTGTGACAGTTCACCGCACTACCGTTTACCACCCCCAGGCTAATGGTTTATGCGAGTGGTTTCATAGATCATTGAAGGCAGCCCTCAGAGCGTCGCTTACAGATGCAAATTGGGTAAACAGACTACCATGGGTTTTATTAGGGTTGCTTTCTGCACCTAAAGAGGACTTAAAAGCCTCCCCAGCGGAGTTGGTTTTTGCACAACCTTCCGGCTGCCAGGAGAGTTTCTGCCAGATAATCCGGCGCCAGGGCATCCCCCTGCTCAGTGGTCACTGATCGACACGGGAGCAGACATGCTTCCGTGCCCCGTTCACCACACCTTTCCGCGTGTTTTTGTGCCCAAATCTTTAAAAAATGCCGAGTTTGTTTTTGTCAGGCACGAGGCTCAGCGCCCAGCCCTGCGTCCACCCTACGATGGCCCATATAGAGTGCTGGAAATAGGTGATAAGCATTTTGTGCTAGATTTGGGGGACAGGAGGGAAACAATTAGTATAGACAGACTTAAGCCTGCTTTTGTGATGGCCGACGAGACTGTGCGAGTGGCGAGGGCTCCTCGACGCGGCAGACCCCCCAGGGAGCATGCCCCAGACCCCCCGCAGGGATCAACTAACAGTTCTCATCCTCAGATAGCAGATTCACTGCAAGATGGCGCCGCAGGCGCTGCGAAGCCCGCCTACAGCAAGTTTGGAAGACGGTTGAAGCCCAGACAGCATATGGACTGATGTTGTGGTTTTATTATGTTGTGTGGACTATGTTGTATTGTTTCATCTTCGACATTTGGGGGGGGGTTATGTGGCACACATATTTTGGATGATCTGACTGCATATGTATAGCACAGTGATTGAGATGCTTAAGACTGCATATGTATTTTGTAACCTCACGTCTTAGAAGGAACAATAAGTCTGGACCTCCTGGGGATAACAGTAGGAGGTGGAGGTACCTTTAGCAATGACTCTGAAAGGACTTCCTGACCTCCTGGGGTCAGGTGGAGGAAGAAGAGGCCTGGGGGAGAGGTATTGTCGATGGGGGGTTTAGTGACAATGTGATTCTGTACTTTGATGTCCCAGGAATAAAAGTGGGGGATTGGAGTAGTTCGTTCTCTTTTCTTGTTTGAGAGATGGTTGGAGATGTGAGATGATCAATAAATCTGAATTGAGAAATAAATTCAGCCTCTTCATTGCACGCTCTCCACACCTTCATTATTACTTCGTCTGGCGCATCGGGTGCTCCCGGCTCAGACGTCACCTTTTCATTGTGTGTAATCCTGTGCTTGTCTAACCCGCACTGTCAATAAACATAACTGCAAACTCACTGGTGACTTTGGTGTCTTATGGTGGCTCGTGAGAGCCACCGTGACAACCCCATTTTTGAGAATCTCTGAAAATTTCATGAAAATCCGTCCATAACTTTTTGAGTTATATTGCTAACAAACAAAAAATTCCTGGATCCAGACGGTGATCCCGATCATCTCCGCACTGTGTGTGTTCATATTTATTCCATCCAGCTACAATGCTCTGCACTGTGTGTCTGGATATATATATATATATATTTATAGTAATATGTACATATGTATACTAGCTGTTCTTGTTTTTTCTTGCCTTCTGATTGTTGCTCTGAGTGTTGCTATCCCTGTGCTGTTGCAATCCTGGAATTTCCCCATTGTGGGACTAATAAAGGCTTATCTTATCTTATCTTATCTCAAGTTTCAAAAAAGTCACACATTTAGGAGAAAAAAAATAAGAATTTACTGGGAAAAGGTGCAAATTTATGAGAACAAAGTGCAAAGTAAAAAAGTGGATCCATGAGGAGAAAGAAATGGAAATTTACAAGAAAGAAAAATTGCAAATTTGAGGATAAAAGCTGCATTTTTTTTAAAGTCACGAATTTATGAGAAAACAGTTGTGGATTTACAGGAAGAAGTTGCAAATTTATGAGGAAAAAGTTAAAAATTTATGAAAAAAGCTGAAAATTTGTGAGAAAAAAGTCACAAATTTTTAAGAAAAGAGTTTCAAATTTGGGAGAAAAAAAGTTGTCAATTTAAAGGAAAAAAAAGCTGCAAATTTGTAAGAAAAAATAGCAAATTTCTGAGGAAAAAGTTGCAAATTTATGAGAAAAACGTAGCAAATTTGTGAGAAATTTACAAGACCCATTTTTTAAAAAGAAATGTAACGGTATGAAGAAAAAAATGGAAATTTACAAGAAGAAAATTGCAAATTTATGAGAAAAAAGTTGAAATTTAAAAAGTCATAAATTTATGAGAAAAAAGATGCAGATTTAAAGAAAGAAATGCAAATTTACATGAAAGAAATTGCAAATTTATGAGAAAAAAAATTGAATTTTTTTGAAGAAAAAAGTCACAAATGTAGAAGAAAAAAGTTTCAGATTTATGACTTTTATTTTTTGCATTTCTGCTTAGAATTGGTGATTCAGAGTCATGTCCTGCAGTCATTCATCCTGATATAGAAGGTTTATGATGGACTCCACCCTTCCCAGGTTCAGACTGAACAGGACTCAGGATTATGGAACGTCACGCACGCGCAGGAGGAAGCGCCTCCAGATGTTTCGAGGAGGCCTCTGCCAGTCCCGCCTTTTTCCAGCGCTCAGAGCTGACATTTCCCAGCTTCATGGAACGCATCATTGAACGCACTTCCTACCTGAACTTTAATTTCTGATAAACTTGACACGGACCGGATCGGACCGTCTCCGGGGTTCCTCACGGGAAGATGTCCGATAAGCCCGTAAAGATGGTTCTGGTGGACACTCTGGAGGACCTAACCGAGGAGAACTTCCGGAAGTTCTGCTACAGGCTGCAAAACCGGAACGAGGAGCCGCGCGTCAGACGCAGCAGGGTGGAGGGGAAAAGCCTCCTGGAGGTGGTGGACGTCCTGGTGTCGCACTTCAGCGAGGACGGCGCGGTCCAGGTGGCGGCGGACATCCTGACGGCGATTGGCTGCAGAGACGAGGCGCAGACGCTGCGTGAGTTTACGCGCCAGATTAAGGGGGGGGGGGGGGGGATTGCCGCGCATCTACGATCTAAATGTTCGCTCTACAAATGACATCAAACAGTAGGAAGTGAGCAGAACTGGAACTTTAGTTTAATAAAGAACATAAAAAATATGTAAAATGAAGATAAAACAATAACCTTAATTGTCATAATCAGGAAGTGATTTGAAGGGGATGGGGGGGGCATGCCCCTTGGAAGATTCCTTTTTCCTTCTGAATTTGTAAACTGTGCATTTTTTCATATGTTTGCAACATTTTCTTATGAATTTGCATTTTTTTCTAATTGGCAAACCTTTTCTCGTAGATTTGAAACTTTTTCCCCTCATATTTTCTCATTATTTCGTGACTTTATTCTCAAAAAAATTTGACTTTTTTTCCTTGTAACTTTGCAACTTTTTCTCAGAATTTTGCAACTTTTCCCCATAGATTTGTAGATTTTTTTCGTATAAATTTGCATTTTTCTCCTGTAAGTTTTTCAGCCTTTTTTCCTGGTACATTTGCAACTTTTGTTTTTCTCAAAAAAATGTTACTTTTTTCTCCTAATTTTTTTTCTCTAAATTTTCTTTTTTCCAGAAATTATAACATTTTTTTCCTGTAAATTTTCATCTTTTTTTTTTTTTATAAATTTTTTTTTTCTTGTAAATTTGCAACTTTTTTCTGATAAATTATCAGGTTTTTTTCTGGTAGATTTTCAACTTTTTTTTCTCAAAAGTTGTGACTTTTTCATCGCAAAATTGGCAGTTTTTTCCTCTAAACTTTCTTTTTTCTCAGAAATTTGTGACTTTTTTCCTGCAAATTTTCATCTTTTTCATAAATTTAAAATAAAATTCTTGTAAATTTGCAACTTGTGCTGCACGGTGGCGCAGTGGTTAGCACTGTGGCAGCACAGTTTTACCCTCAGCTGGGGGAGCGCGGGGATCGTGGGTTCGATCCCCGACCAACAGTGATCTGTGTGGAGTTTGCATGTTCTCCCCGTGTTGCGTGGGTTTACTCCGCGATTTCTCCGGTTTCCTCCCACACGCCAAAAACATGCAGGTTAGGGATACGGGGCGCTTGCGCACGCAGCGACCGGCAGCTGGTGGCTTGTCACCAGACTGCAAAACAAATCTACCTACGGGTACAAATAAGTAACAAAAAAAACCTTTTTTTCTTTTAACTGTACAACTTTTTTTCTTGTAAATGTGCTTCTGGATGTTGGTTAAAATTTTATTCTGTGTAATTAAATTGTAATTTGCAATTGTTTTAATTTTGAAGAGGATGAAGAAAGGCGGTTGGTCCAGATGACGCCTGTGGAGGTATGGAGATGTTTAGGAGAGATGGCAGTGGACTTTTTAACTGGATTGTTTAACACAATCTTAAAGAGTGAGAGGATGCCTGAGGAGTGGAGAAGAAGTGTTTTGGTACCAGTTTTCAGGAACAAAGGTGATGCTCAGAGCTGTAGTAACTACAGAGGCATAAAGTTGATCAGCCACACTATGAAGTTATGAGAAAGAGTTGTTGAAGCCAGGTTAAGAGGAGAGGTGACAACCAGTGAGCAGCAGTACGGTTTCATGCCAAGAAAGAGTACTACAGATGCAATATTTGCTCTAAGAGTGCTGATGGAGAAGCATAAAGAAGGTCAGAAAGAGTTGCACTGCGTCTTTGTGGATGTAGAGAAAGCAGATGATGAGGTACTAAGAGAGGAAGTGTGGTACTGTATGAGAAAGTCAGGAGTGGCAGAAAAGTATGTGAGGGTGATGCAGGACATGTATGAGGACAGTGAGGCGGTGGTGAAGTGTGTTGTAGGAGTGACGGATGGATTCAAGGTGGGGGTGGGATGACATCAGGGATCGGCTCTGAGCCCCTTCTCGTTTCCCATGGTGATGGACAGGCTGACAGATGAGGTCAGGCAGGAGTCTCCATGGTCCATAATGTTTGCAGATGACATTGCGATCTATAGTGAGTGCAGGGAGCAGGTGGAAGAGAACATGGAGAGGTAGAGGTATGCTCTAGAGAGAAGAGGAATGAAAGTCAGTAGAAGCAAGACAGAATACATGAGCGTGAATGAGAGGAAGGCAGATGCAACGGTGAAGATGGAAGGAGTAGAGGTAGTGAAAGTAGATGATTTTAAATGCCTGGGGTCAACCATCCAAAGCAATGGAAAATGCACAAGAGAAGTGAAGAAGAGAGTGTAGGCAGGGTGGAGTGGGTGGAGATGAATGTTGGGGTGATTTGTGACAGCTAAAGTGAAAGGAAAGATTTAGAAGGGCAGTGAGACCTGCTATGATGTATGGTTTGGAGACAGTGGCACTGACAAAAGACAGGAGGCAGAGCTGGAGGTGGCAAAGTTGAAGATGCTAAGATTTTCATTGGGAGTGACTAGGAGGGACAAGATTAGAAATGAGTATGTCAGAGGAACAGCTCTGGTTGAGCGGTTTGGAGACAAAGTAAGAGAGGCAAGACTGAGATGGTTTGGACATGTGCAGAGGAGGGATAGTTCAGGTTCAGGTTCAGGTTACTTTATTTGTACCCGTAGGTAGATTTGTTTTGCAGTCTGGTGACATCCATATTTACAAGCCACTAATTACATTCAACATAGACACAAACACAGGCACACATCTTACAAAATAGGTAAATATAAAATATGTACAATATAATTTTTATAGCTTGTTCAACTCTTTGACAGCAGCAGGGACAAAGCTGTTTTTGTAGCGCTGGGTTCTACTTTTTGGGACAGCAAACCTCCGTCTGGAGGGAAGAAGCTGAAAGTTGCAGTGCAAAGGGTGGGAGTCATCATTTAAAATCGAGTCGGCCATCCTCTGTAATTGTCTGGTGTACAGGGATGTCAGGCTCAGCTGTGACTCACCAAGCAAACGACTGGACCATCTAACTACCTGATCCAAGGATTTCATACCTGCCAACTACTCCGGTTTTGCTGTAATGGTTCCGGTTTTCAAGACCCCGTTCCGGGTTCCGGTTTTATTATTCAAAATTACGGTTTTTCACTAAAAAATTCAGTCAAAAATTTTAAATCGTAAAAAAAACACGGAAAACACGAAAGCAATTCCAAACACGCTGTCGCTTGGAATCGTATCTAAATTTAGAACAAAGGCAATCGGCACTGCTTCATGTAGGTGTATTGCGCATGTGCGAGAGGTCTGAGACAATTTTCCATGTGCAGTCGCGAGGCAATCAGGTAAGAATTATACGTCTTCATCATGGAGTCTGCCGGAGAAAAATCACTAACGAGCGTGAAACACAAACGAAAATTACGGTCTTTTCGTGAGGAATACAGCAAAGCATTTCCGGGAGTTATTATTCGCTCAAGAAGGGATGAAAATTACGCAAATTGCACTTTGTGTAGACAAGACTTTTTGATTGGACATGGCGGAATCAGCGATGTGAAAGACCATGTAAGAACGAAAAAACACAAGGCCAGTGCCAGTGACGCTAGCGGCAAACTTGAAGAACATGTGCTGTGTAATTGCAAGCCTTGTCATGCTTGGTGTATCATGTAAACACATAAAATATCAGAGCGATTTTGCCGTCATTTACGCACGTGTCTGTTAAACAGTGCTAGTATACCCTGCTGATATTTCTAGTCTTCTAGTTACCTCCGCCAAGGAGGTTATGTGATCATCAGCGTTGGTTTGTCTGTTTCTTTGTTAGCAAGATAACTCAAAAAGTTATGGACGGATTTTCATGAAGTTTTCACAGATTGTCAGAAATGGGGTATCCTACAGATGATTAGATTTTGGTGGTGATCCGGATCACCGTCTGGATCCAGGAATTTTTTAAAGGATTCTTTTTTTTTTTTTTTATTTAACATTGCGAGATAGGGCCATTTTCAGTATTTTATTTATGATGTTAAACACTGTATGGGGGGAACTGTGGCGCTTGGCGGAGGTCTGCGCTCTCCGAGTGCTTTTCTAGTATTCATAATACATTACATCTGGCCTATTTGAAGTTCTATGCTGTGCTAAGATAGTCTTTTGAATGTAAATTTAATGAATGAATGAATCTTTATTTCGGATAGATTAAAAGTAAAGATTAAAAAGAAACAGAATAATATAACAAAGGGGGAAAGAAAATCCAACAAGGTCAAATTAGATAATAACTCCTCTGATTATACAGTTCAACATAAGTTATCTGAAATGGGTGATTGCTGAAGCCGCAGCTTATATTGCCCACCCATATTCCATCCAAGAATTCAAAAGAAAAACAAAACAAGAGCGATTACAATTCAGAACAAAGCAAAGACAAAATGTGACAAAAAACTAAGCTACAACACAACACAGACTGGATATGACAATCCTGATATGATTTTATATGTCATCTTGTATATATGTTTGGAGTATTTCTTCCTTTAGTTTTTGGTTAAATTGTCCAAGCGTTGTACATGATTTTAATTCAGGTCCAAAATCGTTCCATAATCTGACTCCTTGCACTGAAACACAGTGTTGCTTGGTGGTAGTTCGCACTGAAGGTTTTTGAAATATACATGTTCCTCTGAAATGATATTGTTTCTCCCTTATTTGGAACAACTTTTGGATATTTGCGGGCAGTGGTAGATTCTTAGCTTTAAACATTATTATTGCAGTTTTAAAGTCAACCAGATCTTTCAACTTGAGAGCTTTTAATTTAAGAAAAAGTGGGTTTGTTGGTTCCCTGTAAGCAGCTTTGTTTATTATTCTAATAGCTCTCCTCTGAAACATAAAGACTGGATATATGTTTGTTTTATATGTATTTCCCCATACTTCAGTACAATATGTCATGTATGGGAGTATTAATGAATGATACAAAGTATATAATGGGGGTTGATTCAGCAAATATTTCGCTCTGTGTAGTATTGCAATTGATTTAGATATTTTACCTTTAATATAATTAATATGTGACTTCTATGTCAAATGCTAATATTTGTGTGACACTGCGGCCCCCTGGACCCCGGCTAGCTACTAGGCTTTTCAGGTTTGAAAGTTGAAGAAATATGAGGTTGTTAGCTACATTCTAACTTGATTTAATGCTAATATTTGTTTGGCGTCGCCCCTGAATCCCCTACCAGGACTTTGTCCTGGACCTACCGGGGCCTGCGGCCCCTGGACCACGTCTAGCTACTAGGCTTTTCAGGTTTGAAAGTTGAAGAAATATGAGGTTGTTAGCTACATTTAACTAGATTTAATGCTAATATTTGTTTGGCAAATATTAGCATTATTAGCATTAGCATTAGCATCGGCCCCTGAACGCCGGCTAGCTACTAGGCTTTTCAGGTTTGAAAAGTTGGCAGGTATGCTTATGTGATTTTACATGTCATCTTGTATATATGTTTGGAGTATTTCTTCCTTTAGTTTTTGTTTAAATTGTCCAAGCGTTGTACATGATTTTAATTCAGGTCCAAAATCGTTCCATAATCTGACTCCCTGCACTGAAACACAGTGTTGCTTGGTGGTAGTTCTCACTGAAGGTTTTTGAAATATACATGAGATGACTGTTGTTGTGAAATGGCGCTATATAAATAAAGTTGAATTGAATTGAAATGTTCCTCTGAAATGATATTGTTTCTCCCTTATTTGGAACAGCTTTTGGATATTTGCGGGCAGTGATAGATTCTTAGCTTTAAACATTATTACTGCGGTTTTAAAGTCAACCAGATCTTTCAACTTGAGAGCTTTTAATTTAAGAAAAAGTGGGTTTGTTGGTTCCCTGTAAGCAGCTTTGTTTATTATTCTAATAGCTCTCTTCTGAAGCATAAAGACTGGATATATGTTTGTTTTATATGTATTTCCCCATACTTCAGTACAATATGTCATGTATGGGAGTATTAATGAATGATACAAAGTATATAATGTGGGTTGTTGATTCAGCAAATATTTCGCTCTGTGTAGTATTGCAATTGATTTAGATATTTTACCTTTAATATAATTAATATGTGACTTCTATGTCAAATTCTAATATTTGTGTGACACTGCGGCCCCTGGACCCTGGCTAGCTACTAGGCTTTTCAGGTTTGAAACTTGAAGAAATATGAGGTTGTTAGCTACATTTAACTAGATTTAATGCTAATATTTATTTGGCAAATATTAGCAATAAAAGCCATAAAACATTGTTTTTATAAAAATTGTTTTTATAAAAACAATAAAAGCCCGATAAAACATAGTCATTATGGTTCGGTCAATTTGGAAGCGTGCAAGTTTCCTCAAACAATGCAAATTTTGCTGACCCTTTTTGCACACCCTTTCACAGTTCACTTCAAAGTTTAATTTACTATCAATAATCGTCCCAAGATATTTGTACGATTGTACACATTCGGTGGTCTGGCCTTTTAGTATGGTGACTTTGTGCCTGGGAGTTTTCCTCCTAAAGTCAATAATCATATCTTTCGTTTTTGTTGTATTCAGCTGCAGGTTGGAATCCTCACACCAGTGAACAAAGTCATCAACTACTGGGCCGTGGCCACTCTCACCATCCTGGAGGAGACTGACAATGACTGAGTCATCAGCATACTTTATAATGTGTCTGTTGTCATGTCTGCTCCGACACATGTTTGTGTACAGGATGAAGAGTAGTGGTGACAACACACACCCCTGAGGAGAGCCAGTAGAAGAGCACTTTAGGTCAGACAATGTGCCATTGACCCTTACTCTCTGCGTCCTGTTGGTTAAGAAATCCAGAATCCAACCCACCAGATTATTGCTTAAATCAAATTGTTGCAGGAGCCTTTCAACTAAAATATGAGGTTGGATTGTATTAAAGGCAGAAGAAAAGTCCACAAATAAAAGCCTGGCGTGTGTCCCATTAAAATCCAGATGTTTGAAAAGCATGTTAAAGTAGAACTGAACTGAACGGCATTGAACGGCACTGGGTGATAGTACATACAATTATAAAGATAATTTATCATTGGCACCCCCTCCACAAATCCCGGAATCTTGGAGAAAATCGCGATTTAGAATTTCCCGCCCTGAAAAATCAGACAAATCCGCCGAAGCGCAGCCGGAGTTCCGCATGACGTCACGAGTGTGACCCAGTCCTCATGTTTACCATTGCGAGCACGTCGACACTGGTTGTTTTTGGTGCATTTTGTCGTGATAGTCGACTACAAAACACTTCCAACACCTGGGAAGATCTGTTCAGTGGCCAAGGAAAGCTGTCATGGCGACGAAAGAAAAGAAAGGGGGAGGAAAAGCGACCGGGAAGCGATGCGTTTCTAGATATACAGTGATCCATCACTTATCGCGTTTAATGGGGACCAGAACCGACCGCGAAAAGTGAAAAACCGCGAAGTAGCGTCACCCCCCCCAAAGGCGTCACAAGCACTATTTTGTACAAAAAGGCACAAGAGAACAGCGAAAAGTGCCACTAAGCAACACGAGCGATAAAGAAGGCGCTCTGCAGGGAGAGAAGCTGGGTAAAACGTCTCGGCCAATCAGCTTGCGAGGTGAAACGTCTCGGCCAATCAGCTTGCGAGATTCCCGAGCGGTGAAGAGGTGGGCGGAGAGGAGTGGAGCGGTGGTCAGAGAGGTGGATTTTGAGCTGTGCGGGCTCTCCGTGTTGATACCTGATGTTCTGATGAGAAGGCAGGGAGACTACATTAGAACATCAGGTATCAACACGGAGAGCCCGCTCTCCCCGGCTCCCCAGCCCGCTCGGGAATCTCGCAAGCTGATTGGCCGAGACGTTTTACCTCGCAAGCTGATTGGCCGAGACGTTTTATCTTGCAAGCTGATTGGCGGAGACGCTTTACCCAGCTTCGCTCCCTGCCGAGCGCCTATACCCAGCGAAGGAAGACCGCATTAAACGCGATAAGTGAGGTATAACTGTAATAAGTTGGAAAAATGCTGATGGATTTTTTTTTTCCCTTTCTTTTTTATTGTTAATTTTCCTTATCCTGACACCCCAAACATGCCAAAGTAAAGACTCACCATTCTGTATTCAATAAGCGACTCTCCTCCCCATCACTGCTGCGGTCTGAGTCGGTGCTGGAATCCCCCGAAAATTCTGGCTCTAATCTGTACGGTTCGATGCCTCCCTCGCTCTCTTCCTGTTCACTTGACACTCCTGCATCCTCCTCTGTCTTGTCACCGATCCTGAATGCCTCTTCACTCTGAAAACTCTGGTGTTCTTGACTGCTGGAACTGCTATCATCTGCCATTGTTGTTTTGATAAGGGTCACACTCGTGACGTCACGCAGCGTCGTCTGCACTACTTCCGGTTTGTTTGGCAGTGCCAGCCAGAGGCAAAAGTTTATCGGCTTATAGCTTGGCCATCGCACGGCCTAAAAATTTCTTTTATGTGTTGAAAAATACAATAGGTAATAAGGAATTAATCTGCTATTCTACTTTTTTGACAAAAAGGTGAGTTCAGTTCTACTTTAAACAGAGTGACAGTGGCATCCTCCACTCCTCTGTGAGGCCTATAGGCAAACTGCAGAGGATCCAATGCATGTTCAGTCTGCCTTAGGACCTCACATCTGACCAGTTTTTCAAAAATTTTCATTAAAATTGAAGTCAAAGCAACTGGTCTAAAGTCATTTACCGTTTTAGGACAACTGGATTTTGGAACGGGAACAACCACGGCATCTTTCCAGATCTTAGGCACATGTTGTGTCTGTAAGGACTTATTGAAAATGTAATGAAATATAGGACTCAGTTCATGTGCACAGGACTTTACCAGGCGCCCACATATATTATCAGGGCCCTGACTTTTGTTCTCTTTTACAGCGCAGAACTCCCTTTTAACATCCTGCATCTCAATATTAAAGTGCTGGTTGTCTTTGAGTTTCTGTTTCAAATCTTGGATTTCTGTGCTAAAATCAAAGGAGTCAAAACGACCATAAAAACAATTAAGAGCATTAGCCAGCTCTGTGTCTGAACTAAAACCATCTAAAAACACACGATTACTGCGCTCTGTGCTCTGAAGGCCTGCAATAGTTTTCATACTGGCCCAGGCCGAACCAAGTTTATTTGCTGCCATCTTGCTTTCCAACTCTGATTTATAATTCTGTTTTGCTCTTAAAATTTCGGCCTTCAGCTCCTTGGTGGCAACCTGTAGCTCAGAAACAGACCCCTGTTTAAAGGCAAGAGCTTTCCTCTGTAAGCAGGATTTAACTGATTTAGTAACCCATGGTTTGTTGTTGGGATATATTTTGACACGTTTACGTGGAACAATCTTATTTTGACAGTAAGCCATGTATGAGCATGTGAGCTCAGCCAGAGAGTCCAACTCATCCCCGCAGGCCATTATGAACATCTTCCAGTCTGTACAGTCAAAGCATTCCTGGAGGCTGTGCTCTGAATCTTCTGTCCACACATCAATGTCTCTCATCTCCACCTTGCCTCTTCTGAGAGCAGTTTTATATGTGGGCAGCAAATGAACACAGTTGTGATCTGAGGATCCTAAAGGAGGAAGGGGGAGTGATTTATAGGCCCTCTCTATGGATCCATAGCACAGGTCCAATGTCTTTTTTCGCCTGGTTGGGCAGGAGACATACTGATGAAAGTTTTTAAGTGTCTTGTGGAGATACTGGACAAAGGATGTTGAAGATGGAGCTGCCAGGCAGGAGGAAAAGAGGAAGACCACAGAGAAGATTGATGGATGTAGTGAAGGAGGACATGGAGAGGGTTGGTGTTACAGAGGAAGATGAAGGGATGGGGTGAGATGGAGGCAGATGATCCGCTGTGGCAACCCCTAAAGGGAGCAGCCAGAAGAAGAAGAAGAAGGAGAAGAAGAAGAAAGAAGAAGAAGAAGAAATTTTTCCACCTTTATTCTTGCAAACTTGTACCTAGTTTACATTTATACATTTGTACCTCATGCTAAATTGGTGAATACCTCCATCTCCCCTTGTTAAAACAGAGCAAATCAGCTGCCCACTACTGTACTGTATATAGATGTAAATTTGTATGGAAAAAATTAACAAATTTATCTCAAGAAGTGGCAAAATTATAGATCAAAAAAAGTACAAAATTTATTAGAGAAGTCACAAATTTTCAGGGGTAAAAATTACAAATTTAACAGAAAAGTTAGAAACTTTGAAGAAAAATGTTTAAATATTGAAAGAAAAAAATCACAAACTGGTAAAAAAAAAAAAAAAGAAGAAGCTACATTTCCCAGGTGAAAAAGTCAGGAATTGATTCAAATCTGCAGTTTTTGTTCTTGCAAATTTGCCTCATAAATTTGAGATTTTTTTTTTTTATATAAATTTTCAATTTATTTATTTATTTATTTTTGCTTTTCCTTGTAAATTTGCACCTTTTTCTTTGTATTTTTTTAATCTTTTCCTTGTAAATTTATTTTTAACACGTTTGTGACTTTTGTCTATATTTTCAACTTTTTTCAGAAATTTTCAACTTTTTCCTCATAAATTCATTACTTTTTTCTTGAAAATGTAGTTTTTCCTTATTCATGAATTTTTTTCCTCCTGACTAATTTTAACATTTTTTTTCATAAATTTGGGACTCACTTATGCTAATTTAGTGACTTTTGTTAATTGTAAATTAGCATCTTTTGTCATTTTATTACATTCGTTCCTCCCAACCTCCACCATCCCACTTGTTAAAATGCATTTTTTAGCCGTCGCCACACTGCATGTTTCTGTTGTGTTTTGCAGTCAGAGACGCGAACTGATGATGTTCGTCGGTCCTGCTCAGAAGAGCGTGGAGTGAAGGTGCTGCAGTTTACGGAGCGACCCCCACGTCTGCAGACGGTTCCATACACTGCCTTCCATGTGACCATCGCTGAAGATGAATCTGAACACGGGCCGTCTGTCCTGAAATGAGTCAAATGTCTTTTGTGATGCGCTTACATCCCCCTGATCTGAGCATCTGTACAATCTGAGAGAAGATCAAATGTCGATGTGCTGAAGTTTCTTAATAAAGACCAGAACAGTCAGTGGGTGTCCTCCTTTTTTACTCCCGACAGTATGACACGAGTGTGGACTTCTTTTTAACTTTATTTCAGTTCAGGTCATTTTGTTCCTGATAACTGGCTACATTCCTCCTGGAAACTTTTATCTTTTTTTTTTCTCATAAATTTGCAGCTTTTCTCATAAATAAACATTTTTTTGTTGTAAATTTACCTTTTCTTGTGAATTTGCAACTTTTTTCATGTAAATTAGCAACTTTTGTCTCATTTGCAACTTTTTCTCATTTATCTGTAACTTTTGTCATTCAAATTTGCAACTTTCTCATAAATTTGCAACTTTTTCATTAATTTGCAACTTTTATATTTAAAATTGTCAACTTTTTTTTTGTAAGTTTGCAACTTTTTCCTCATTAATTTTTCTCTCTCATCTTCCTCCTGAACTAAACCCCACAGAGAATCTATGGGGTTTAGGTCAGGAGAGTTTGCTGGCCAGTCAAGCACAGTGATACCGTGGCCATTAAACCAGGTTTTGGTGCTTTTGGCAGTGTGGGAGGGTGCCATGTTCTGCTGGAAAATGAAACCAGCATCTCCATAAAGCTTGTGAGCAGAGGGAAGCATGAAGTGCTCTAAAATTTCCTGGGGTAGACAGCTGCACTGACTTTGGACTTTAAAAACACAGTGGAAAAACACCAGCAGATGACATGGCTCCCCAAATCATCACTGACTCTGGAAACTTCACAGTAGACCTCAAGCAACTTGGATTCTGTGCCTCTCCACTCTTCCTCCAGACTCTGGGACCTTGATTTCCAAATGACAGGATTTGGCAACTGGTTTGGGGAACCATGTCATCTGTTGCTGTTTTTCCACTGTGTTTTTAAAGTCCCAAGTCAGTGCAGCCATCTACTGCTGGGAATTTTAGAAATTTTAAATTAATTGCCCCTGGATAAATAAAGTTGTTTGAACTGAATCAAACTGAATTGAATTGAACTTAATGTGATCTGCTGCTGTTGGTCTACTGTGTTTTTTCAAGTCCAAAGTCAATGCAGTCGTCTACCAGGAAATTTTAGAGCACTTCATGCTTCCCTCTACTGACAAGCTTTATGGAGAAGCTGATTTCATTTTCCAGCAGGACTTGCCCCCCCCCCCCCCCCAAACACACACACATACTGCCAAAAGTACCAAAACCTGGTTTAATGACCATGGTATTGTTAGATAGTTAAAGTGTAAGATGGACACGCATTGCCAGGTGGCGCCTCCGCCCTGCGCTATATAAAGCCGGGCCGGCCTTCTTACGCTCTCTGTTCTCGCCTGGAGCTTAGCCACACATCTACCAGTAGCTGTCAACGTACACTACCGTTCAAAAGTTTGGGGTCACCCAGACAATTATTTTGTGTTTTCCATGAAAAGTCACACTTATTTACCACCATGAGTTGCAAAATGAATAGAAAATATAGTCAAGACATTGACAAAGTTAGAAATAATGATTTGTATTTGAAATAATTTTTTTCAGATACTCAACCTGCTCAAAGGAAGGTCAGTTTTATAGCTTCTCTAACCAGCTAAACTGTTTTCAGCTGTGCTAACATGATTGCACAAGGGTTTTCTAATCATCCATTAGCCTTCTGACGCAATGAGCAAACGCATTGTACCATTAGAACACTGGAGTGATAGTTGCTGGAAATGGGCCTCTATACACCTATGTAGATATTGCACCAAAAACCAGACATTTGCAGCTAGAATAGTCATTTACCACATTAGCAATGTATATTAGATATTAGAGTGTATTTCTGATTAGTTTAAAGTTATCTTCATTGAAAAAACAGTGCTTTTCTTTCAAAAATAAGGATATTTCTAAGTGACCCCAAACTTTTGAACGGTAGTGTAGTTGTCAGAGGAGTGTTCAATAAAGCTGTGTTTTCCCAGTCACCTTGCCTCGTCTGTCCAGCAGGTAAATTATAGACATAGCAGGTATCATTGAGCTTGATTGGCCAGCAAACCCTCCTGACCTAAACCCCATAGAGAATCTGTTGTCAAGAGGAAGATGAGACACCAGACCCAACAATGCAGATGAGCTGAAGGTCACTATCAAAGCAACCTGGACCTTCATAACACCTCAGCAGTGCCACAGGCTGATCACCTCCATTGCCCCCCCCCCCTGCATTGACGCAATTCATGCAAAAGGAGCCCTGACCAAGTATTGAGTGTGTACGTGGACATATTTTTCAGTCAGCCAACAATTTTATGTAATATTGCATTTTTTTGGAGAAACTGAATTTGGGGTTTTCATGAGCTATAAGCCATAACCATCAGAATTAAAACTAGATAAACATTTGAAATATATCGCTCTGTGTAACCCAGCCACATGGGGTGCACATGCCAGTGTCCTAGTGCCGGTCCCAATCTTGGGTCAATGGGGAGGGTTGTGCCAGGAAGGGCATCTGACATAAAACCTTTGCCAAATCAAACATGCGGATCATGACGAAAGAGACTTTCATACCAGACTAGTCGAGGCCCGAGTTAACAATGACCACTGCTGGTGCTGTTAACCGGCAGGGTGACGGTGGAAACTGGACTACTGTTGGTCAAAGATCGAGGAGGAGGAGAGGGGGAAGGCGTGTGAGGAGGGAGAGAGGGAAAAGGAAAGGTGGAAGTGTGGAGCTGAGAGAAGGGACGCTAATGTAAAATCTGTGCAAAGATTATTGGTCAGCCACTCATATGTAATTTTCATGAAGCACACGGGAAAAGCATGATCAGGTTAGGCAAGTCCATCTCCTTTGACTCCTCCATGTTCTAAACAGAGAATACTGTTCTGTCTGTATATGGAGCCAAGGATGAGGAACTGAACACGTTTATTCAGGAGCCACAACGCATGCTCAGCCGCCAGGCAGAGGAGGTGGCCAAGAGAATCCCCACATTTAAACACAGTAAACTCCAAAATTCATCCATCCACCAAGCTATTCTGCTGCTGAACCAGATTTGGTGAATGGCCGAATACCATCAAGGCCACGGTCTAAACATGTGCTGTTCAGTCTGTCCTCACTGTTTAGTTTTTATGGCCTCTCCAGCTGGTGTGTATTGTGTAACCTGTATGGTTGTCCAACCTGTGTGTTTTTCTGTGTTTGAAATTGGAGTGTCCTATGAACTGCAAAACAAATTTCAGTAATAACTGACAATAAAGTTGTATTGCATTGCATCATATGTGTAATGATTGTGTAATGAGTCTATATAATATAGGAGTATGTAACGGAGTCAAAAATGTACTTTAAGTATTTCTTTTTCTCAGTTATGTTTTTATTTATATTATTGTGAATTTTATTTTACTTGAGTACTTTTGTTTTGGCAGTACACTTCTCACATCCGCTCTTCCTGTACCTCCGAGGCTCCGGTAGTTTAGTCTTTCCCCACAGCATCACGTTGCTTTGCTGTGGGTAAGTCGTGTCTAAAACGCTGCTGGCACTAAATGATCGTATCGTTCGTTAGTTTTATCATTTGGACTTTAACCTTAGTTTGTAATTGTTCCTTATTAGTTTGTCATGTCACTGTAATGTATTTTTTTTTTTGTTATTTGTGTTATAAATAAGAATTTATGGATGTTTTAGCGCATATTAGGAGTCTGCTAGGCGCCATTTTAGGGTTTCGCGCCAATATAGGCTCTATGGTGACTCCAGCAGCTTATATCATTGTGTAACCCATATTTTTGTAAATGTAGGAGCCTGTGTGGGATCGAGGTACAGACGGAGCGTGATGCGTTTTGTTTTATTTCATCTACAAGTATGGTTGTTTTTGAAAAATCTTCTTATTTGTAATGTGATTTATTTTTATTTTTTGTTTGTGTTGTAAAATTATTTTAGAGCTCCTTTCCGCACAGTATCGCATTGCTTTGCTGTGGGAGCCTGTGTGGGATCGAGGTACAGACGGAGCGTGATGCGTTTTGTTTTATTTCATCTACAGGAGAAATAAATTGTGGAAACAGCAGTCTGGTGTCATCGTGGTCCCTATGCCGCACACACGCATGCATTGATGTTCCCGATCACGGCCGTTTAAGGGTGCCCCCAAAAGAAGAACCGTTACACTTGTGACATGAACTGTTACACTGGTGCCAGTGACCCGTGGATCTTCAGATCAGCTGGACGCCGGTCACTGTGGATGCTGCATCGCCATACTGGGTCTACGCTGGGACGTATATGTGGTCAGACATATACAGGACTATTATAATACGTTTTAACTGATATATGCCACCTTATTTTGGAGTTAGTCACAACGCATAAAAATTTCACTGTGTAAAGTAGTTCAAAAAAAAAAAAAAAGAAAAAGAGACATGGATAATTATGCAACACCTGTTTTGCCAAAAGGGAGAGGTATTTGGCGCAGTGATATTGCTAATAGTAGAAATGTGGGACATTCAAAATTTATGAACAGTGGTGGGGATACAGGGTTAGGTCAGAGCCCAGGATGTATTCCTGTTGGTGAGTTCATGAGTGAGGGTCCTCATGTTTCCACACCCTGCAGTAATGTCGGTGCCATTGAAAATTTTACAGACATGGTGGGGCAGCTTGGTGCTCAAATTGGTGAGTCTATAGTCACTAAATTAATGTCTGCTGGTGTTGTGAATATGACCAATGACAACCAGACTTCTCCTACTGATCGAACAGCACATTGTGATGTTACCAAATGTGACCCTCCACATGTGACTGTTCATGTTAAGTCAGACAGAGAACTACGAACATTTAGAGGTGACGGTACTGACAAATATTCAGTTCGGGACTGGATTGACTTGACTAAGACTGAACTCAAGAAGAGAGAGTTTCCTGTGTGTGAGCAAGCAGGAGAGATAATGAGTCATTTATTGGGCAAAGCTAAAGATGTTGTGAAAGTTACCCTGCGTAGTGACCTGGAGCTAGATGCTAAAAAGGAACCTGAGATAATTTACGATGTTCTTCTCCGTTACTTCTGTGATGCCTCCTCATGTCTTCCGCTCGCAGATTTTTATGCAACCCTGCCCAGGCACAGAGAAAAACCAGTGGACTACTGGATAAGGCTGAACAAAGCAGCAGACCTGGCTCTCGAGGGCCTGCGTAGACAAGGCAAGCAGACTGAGGACATGAGCAAAGAGGTTGCTATCATGTTCGTCAAAAATTGTCCTGATCCTGATCTGTCTTGCACCTTGAAGTGGAAACCACCTCATGAATGGACCTCACGTGATGTTCAGTTGAGAATTGATGATTATCAGAGAGAGGTTAGAGCTAGTGCCAGAGCACCTGATGGTTCACGGCTAATGAGTCACACAGCTACTGTAACATTTGACAAACCCAGGTTGCCATCCTCAGCCATGACCATGCCAGAACAGTGCCACACCCCAGTCATTCCCTCTTCACTTCCTCAAACCCGACAGTTTACATGTCAGGGTCTCTCTCCATTCCCCATCTCTGCCCCTACCCCAAATCCCCTCAACCCAGATTGTGCTAGTGTGCCGGTTGTTGTTCAAAATCTCCAACAGTCAGAGGAGAGGCTCCTTGGTCGCATGGTTAATATGTTTCAGGAAATGATGGAGAAGTTGCAGCAGTGTACAATTCCTCACCCGACTGTGAGCAACAGATTTAAACATGCCCCTCGTCAGAGACGCCCCAGAGAAGCGACATGTATGGTCTGTAATGACACACGTCACTCCACCATTTCACATTGCATGTCTGAGAGATTGTGTTTTACCTGCCTTTCCCCTGGTCATACCAGACTGGCCTGTCCCAACAACTGTCAGCCTCCTTCTCTGTCTCAGGGGAAACTAACTGACCTGTACTTGGAGGGAGGCAGTGCAGGTCTCACCTCAAGCTCCCACTGCAGTGACACATCTGATGCTGAGTCGATTTTTGCATCGGTGAGAAGCTCATGCGATGATGTAGTTGTTGTGTATCAGAACACTCACCTAATTGGCAATAGTTCCAGCCTTTTCTACACACCAGTGGCTTTTGGTGGTGCAGTGATAATTGATGGCATGCTGGACTGTGGCTCCATGGCCTGCAGTATCAACGAGGATGCAGAGAAGAAACTGAGAACTGCTGGAGTGATAACAAATGAGAACCAGATTGATGTGAATGTGATGCTGGTTGGGTGTGGTGGACAGCGTGTGAGGCCAAAGAGTGCTTTTGACATTGTGATGGAGGTGTATGGTTGTAAAATGCTGGTCCCCACTCTGGTTGTCTGTGGTCAGCATGATGAGTTGATTATTGGTACCAATGTCATAAAGCACATCCTATACCATTCAAAACAATGCAAGTCCTTTTGGAAAACAGTGTCTGGCCCCTCCCCAACTGCAGAACCAGAAGCTGAGCAGTTCTTGTCTATGCTCACTGGTTTGAACCCCTGGAAAGGGAATGACATTCCTGACAAAGTTGGTACTGTCAGATGTAACTCAGCCACCTACCTTGAACCTGGGCGTGAGTACCTTGTTTGGGGTAAATTGCCGAAAGACACTGTTGTATCTCCAGGCAGTACAGTCATGACAGAGCCCACATCTTCCCGTTCAGCTCCTAGGGGTGTCCTAGTGGCTAAGATTGTAACTCCTATGTGGGGTGACAGGTGGGTCCTGCTCAAACTCATCAACACGTCCAACAAGCCTGTGTTGTTATGGCGCAATGCGAAGCTAGCTGACGTCTACACATGTGTAGCTCTTGAAGACATGGACGCAGCTGAGCAGTCTAATGTACCAGTGACCTGCTACACACAGTCTACAACGGCATGTGATGCCGGTATGGAGTCTGTAAAAGAAAAACTCAAGTCAGTGGGGCTTTGTGACATAGACATTAATTCATGCCAAGTGTCAGAGGACTGCAAAAAGAGAATGGCTGACTTGGTACTTCAGTACGAGGATGTCTTTTCACGCCACCACCTAGACTGCGGAGAAGCTAAGGGCTTTGTATACCGCATACATTTATCTGATGATAAACCATTCAGACTCCCATACAGGCGTGTACCCCCTAGTCAGTATCAGAAATTAAGACAGGTGCTAAATGAAATGGAGGAAAAAGACATTATCAGGAAATCGACTAGCGCAGGGGTGCTCATTACGTCGATCGTGATCTACTGGTCGATCGCGGAGGTAGCACTGGTCGATCGCAGCGTGACATTAAAAAAAATATTTGTCAGCCTATCAAACATCCCATCACTTGATTGACATACAGGGCAACCATTCAGATGACAACTGAATTTTGACCTTTAGGTCACCGCTCATGCGTAAACAACGGCGCTAAGCGCAGCAAAACTTACAAGCTAGTCAGCGAATTACCTCAGATTTTAAGCCCTTGCTAAAACATATGGTGATCAAAATGAGTGAGAAAGCTGGACCAAGTAAGAAGGCAAAAACATGAACAGGAAGATGCTGAGGTTGATTCACTCGCATCAAACATTGCAGCACTGTTTCACTTGAACTCTTCTGGAGTGGAAGATGAGATTTTGACTCTACAAACCAACATTAAGCTGAAGTCGAGAGCTCACGGACAGTTCTGGAACTTACTCACAGAGGAAAAGTACCCCAACATGAGGAAATGTGCTACCTCCTTGACTGCATTATTCGGCTCCACTTATTTATGTGAGTCAGCCTTTTCCTACATGAAGATCATTAAGTCCAAATACCGTTCCACCATGACTGATGAACATTTGGAAATGTGCTTGAGGCTGGCTGTCAGCAGCTACTGTCCGGACTATGCATCCCTGGCTGATTCAGTTCAGTGCAAGTCATCAAAGTAAACTCAGGTAATTACAAAAAATGTTAATAGTTATTTATTATGTGTGTTGTGCAATATTGGCTTATTCAGTTATGCAAGGTACATCAACATACATTGTACATACAAAGAATCCTTAATACATTTGAAAATAATTATATGTTTTGCATTTTTGTAGTGGGTAGATCATTTTGACTTGGTTGTTTTATAAGTAGCTCGCATGCTGAAAAAGTGTGAGGACCCTTGGACTAGTGAGTATGCATCTCCCTTGGTTCTTGTGTGGAAAAAGAATGGTGACCTCCGCATCTGCACGGATTTTCGCTGGCTGAATAAGAGGACTCTGAAAGACGCTCACCCTCTCCCTCACCAGGCAGATTGTCTGGCAGCACTGGGAGGTAGCTGCCTCTTCAGCACAGTGGATTTAACGTCCAGCTTCTACAACATGCCGCTTCATGAGGATGACAGGAAGTATTCTGCTTTTACCACTCCGATGGGTTTGTATGAGTACAATCGCCTGCCCCGGGGATTATGCAATAGTCCTGCTAGTTTTATGCGCATGATGACTGCCATTTTTGGTGATCAGAATTATTTGACTTTGTTGTGCTATTTGGATGATCTGCTGATTTTTGCATCTGATGAGGAGAGTGCATTGCAGCGCCTTGAGATGGTGTTCAGCAGGCTGCGTAGGCACAACTTGAAGTTGGCACCCAAAAAGTGTTTTTTCCTCAGGAGATCTGTGAGGTTTCTTGGTCACGTAATTGATGAGAATGGTGTTTCAACCGACCCTAGTAAGGTTGAAAACATCGTAAAAATGACTTGTGCTGACCTTATGGACACTGATGGTGTGACACCGTCCCAAAAAAGACTTAGATCCTTCTTGGGGATGGTTAATTACTATCAGCATTTTGTGACAGGATATTCTGCCATTGCCAAGCCATTGTTCAGCCTGTTGAAAGGTGGAAAATTTAAAGGCAGATGTAAGAAAACCAAGATGGCTTGCAGAAAGCTTTGTGTTTCTGATTGGGCCCAAGAGCACATACATGCCTTTGAAAGTCTCAAATCTGCAGTTGTTAACACTGTGGTTTTGGCTTATCCTAACTTTGACCGTCCCTTCATGCTTTCAACTGATGCATCTCTGGATGGGATAGGTGCCATTCTGTCCCAAGTCCAGGAAGGTGAAAGTCATGCCAGACCTATTGCTTTTGCCAGTAAGTCACTGACACAGTCTCAGAAAAACTATCCAGCGCACCGACTGGAATTTTTGGCTTTGAAATGGTCCATCACTGACAAGTTTAGTCATTGGCTAAAGGGTCACAAATTCACTGTTTGGACTGACAACAATCCTTTGACTCACATATTGACAGAGCCCAAGTTAGACTGTTGTGAGCAACGCTGGGTAGCCAAGTTGGCTGCGTATGACTTTGACATAAAGTATGTTCCAGGGCAGCAGAACATTGTGGCTGATGCATTAAGCCGTGTGCCTTTTGTCAAGGAATATATTGGTCACAGACTGTTCAATGAGCCATATGTAAAACTCCTCAGTGAAGTCAAAAATGTGTCTACTGCCTCTGTTCAGGATGCTTTTCGTTCATCCAGTGGTCACGTGGATGCGATGTGTGACAATGCTCATACCTCCTGGGCACACACTCAGATTGTGAATTCAGAAGACGTGTCTGCTGTGATGCAGTCACACATTGAGTGGGATGCTGGTCCGAGGGCCCGGGCAATTGAAGCCTTGCAGTTTTTGCCCCAGTTAGTTCCCCCAGGTCAAGACCTGTTGCCTGCCTATTCTGAAAAGGCTTTGCGTGACAAACAGTTCAGAATCAGAATCAGAATCAGGTTTATTGCCATTGTTCATGTAGTACACAAACTAGGAATTTGTCTCGGTACAATGCTGCAACATTAAACATGATAAGATAAGAGAAATAAACTATACATGTAATAAAGTGTAGGATAAGATTAAGTGATACTGGTCAACAGTTAAAATATATATTAGCCAGCAGCAGATACTGTGGAGAACTATATAGTGCAGTCGGTAATGCAGGAAGAAAACAGTGATGATTGACATGAGTCTGGTTGAGCTGCTGTACATGGTGCACGAGAGTCACTTAGTGTTCAGCAGTCTAATGGCAGAGGGGAAGAAGCTGTTCATGTGACGGGAGGTTTTAGTCTGGATGGACCGAAGTCTTCTACCAGAGGGGAGGGGGGCAAACAGTACGTGACCAGGGTGTGAGGGATCGGCTATGATCCGGCCAGCACGCCTCCGGGTCCTGGAGATGTACAGATCCTGGAGAGATGGGAGCTTGCAGCCGATCACCTTCTCAGCAGTGCGCACGACGCGCTGCAGCCTTAGTCTGTCCCTGGCAGTGGCTCCTGCGTACCACACGGTTATGGAGGTGGTGAGGATGGACTCGATGATGGCTGTGTAGAACTGCACTAACATCTTGGTGGGTAGCTTGAGCTTCCTCAGCTGCCGCAGGAAGAACATCCTCTGCTGGGCTTTTTTGATGAGTGAGCTGATGGTCAGCTCCCATTTGAGGTCCCTGGTGATGGTAGTGCCTAGGAAGCGGAAGGAATCAGCAGTGGTGATGGGAGAGCCTGAGAGGGTGAGGGGGGGCAGAGGAGTAGTGACTTTCCTGAAGTCTACAATCATCTCCACTGTCTTCAGAGCGTTCAGCTGCAGGTTGTTATTGCTGCACCAGGACGCCAGCTGGGCCACCTCTCTCCTGTAGGCGGACTCGTCGCCATTGGAGATGAGCCCGATGAGGGTGGTGTCGTCCGCAAACTTGATCAACTTGACAGACTGGTGGCTGGAGGTGCAGGAGTTGGTGTAAAGGGAGAAGAGTAGGGGAGAAAGTACACAGCCCTGGGGTGATCCGGTGCTGATGCTAGTATAGTCTGAGACAGTCTTCCCCAGCCGCACATGCTGCCTCCGGTCCGTCAGGAAGTCGATGATCCACCTGCAGAGGGAGTCAGGCACGTTGAGCAGGGACAGCTTGTCCCGGAGCAGAGCGGGGCGGATGGTGTTGAATGCGGAGCTGAAGTCCACAAACAGGATCCTGGCGTAGGTTCCCGGGGAGTCCAGGTGCTGCAGGATGGAGTGGAGGGCCAGGTTGACTGCATCGTCTACAGACCTGTTGGCTCGGTAGGCAAACTGCAGCGGGTCCAGGAGAGGGGTGGTGATGGACTTGAGGTGGGACAGGACCAGGCGCTCAAAGGACTTCATGACTACAGAGGTGAGCGCTACAGGTCTGTAGTCATTAAGTCCAGTGATCCGTGGCTTCTTGGGGACAGGGATGATGGTGGAGGATTTGAGGCAGGATGGCACGTGGCATAACTTAAGGGAGGTGTTAAAAATGTCTGTGAATACAGGAGCCAGCTGTTTCGCACAGAGTCTCAGGGTGGAGGGAGTCACGCCGTCTGGGCCGGGGGCCTTGCGCGGGTTCAGTCTGGAGAACTGTTTGAGCACATCCTGCTCACTGATGATAAGGGGAGGGGGGGAGGAGGGGGGGTGCCTTAAATGAAGTAGGGAATGTGGAGGCTGTGGAGCTGGAGGGAGGGGGGGAGTTGGACACAGATGACGAGGTGTCAAAACGGGCATAGTGTTGGGACAGTCTCTGACAAAGGGCTTTGTCATCCTGACCTTTAGGAGCCTGAGGCCGATAGTTGGTGATCTGCCTCAGTCCTCTCCACACGGAAGCCGAATCATTAGCAGTGAACTGCTGCTGGAGTCTCTCTGAGTACACAGATTTAGCCCTCTTCAGCTCTCTGTTAAACCGGTATTTAACCTCCCTGTAGCAGTCCCTGTCTCCACTTTTCAGCGCTGCTTCCTTCTCCTTCCTGATCTGTCTGAGCTTAGCTGTGAACCAGGGTTTGTCATTAGAGTAACTCACCCTGGTGCGTGATGGAAGAATGTTCTCTTCACAAAAGTGGATATATGAGTTCACAGTGTCCGTGTACTCATCCAGATCATGCGTGGCTCCTTTAAGCATGCCCCAGTCAGATATTTCCATGCACGTTTCCAGCTTCTCCTCAGCATCACTGGTCCGTATCTTCGTAGTGCTCACAACAGGCTTAGTGAGCTTCAATCTCTGTCTGTATGTGGGAATGAGGTGAACCATCACGTGATCAGATAATCCCAGCGCAGCTCGAGGGACAGCGCGATATGCGTCTTTCACTGTGGTGTAACAGTGATCTAGTGTGTTTAATCCTCTGGTGGGGCATTTAATAAACTGTTTGTAGCGGGGGAGATCGTGGCTCAGATTGCACTGATTAAAGTCGCCAGCCACAATAATCAGCGAGTCTGGAAAACTCCGCTCTGTGTGTTGAATGTGATCCGCGAGCACGCGCTGAGCTTCGCGCGTGTCCGCGTCGGGAGGGGCGTACACAGCGATCATTATGAAAGAAGCAAACTCCCGCGGGGAATAGAAGGGCTTGCAATTGATAACAAGAAATTCCAAGGCAGGAGAACAGTGTTTGGAAATTACCGTTACATCAGAGCACCAGCTACAGTTGATGTAGAAGCAGACACCGCCTCCTGTGGTCTTGCCGGAAAGCTCTGTGTCACGATCAGCACGGAAGAGCTGGAAGCCGTCGAGGCGCAGAAACGAACGAAGTTGGAGGATGGAACTCTTTCTCGCGTCCTGTTTTATGTTGAAAGACATCGGAGACCCTCAAGGAGAGAAAGGGTGAAAGAATCATTTTCAGTGATTAAATATCTGAAACACTGGGATAAGCTATCTGTGAGCAATGGTGTTCTGTACAGAGTTTCAAGAGACCAGAGAACCAAGTCCAAACGGCTTCAGCATGTTGTCCCAGACTCACTTAAGGATGAGGTCTTGAAAGGCGTGCATGATGATGCTGGTCATCAAGCCCAGTTGCGAACCCTCAGTTTATCCAGACAGAGATTTTTCTGGCTGACCCTTGAGAGAGATGTTAGAGACCATGTCAGACACTGCCAGCGTTGTGTCCTCAGCAAGTCAGCTGAACCTGAGGGACGAGCTCCCTTAGAGAGCATCTTGTCATCTAGACCGCTGGAGCTGGTCTGCATTGACTTTTGGTCAGCTGAAGACTCTAGGAACAAGTCTATTGATGTCCTAGTGATAACAGATCACTTTACCAGGATGGCTCAGGCCTTTCCTTGTAAGGATCAAACAGCTAAGCAAGTGGCAAATGTTCTGTGGAACAAGTACTTTTGTGTCTTTGGATTCCCAGAAAGAATCCACAGTGACCAAGGTCCTAATTTTGAAAGTCAATTAATCAGCGAACTCCTCAAAGTGTCCGGTGTCAGGAAATCTCACACTACCCCTTACCACCCAATGGGAAATGGGAGTGTCAAACGGTTTAACAGGACACTGGGTGGGATGATTCGTGCACTGTCCCCTGAGGTGAAAGCTTAACTGGCCACGACGGTTGCAGACTTTGACATTTATGTACAACTGTACAGCCCATGAGACGACTGGCTTTCCTCCTTTTTGCCTCATGTATGGCCGTGTGCCCCGTTTGCCAGTAGATGTCATGTTTCGTTCTGTTCTTCGCGATGCTGATGTAACCAGTTATGACAAGTATGTAGCAACTCTCACCTGTGAGCTAAAAGAAGCAATGATGGTTGCTCAGGACCGTGCTGCTAAGGAGCAACACAGACATGCTAATCTTTACAACAGGAAAGTGACAGGATCCAAGATTGAGATTGGTGACAGGGTGCTTTTGGCCAACAGAAAGGAGAGAGACAAAACGAAAACTGCTGATAAGTGGGAATCAACTGTTTACACTGTAATGGATGTGAACCCACAGACCCATACATACAGAATTTGTGACACTCTTACTGGACGAACAAAAGTGGTCCACAGGAATCTGTTGATGCTGGTAAATTTTCTTCCTGTGGTGGATGTGTGCGATGTGTCCAACCATGGTTCATCCACCTTACTTCCAGAAACCTTAGCTACAGACGTTGGTGATGAGGGAGACACATCTGTGGACCTCTTCGAGGGAGAGAGTGAGGCTGGTACAGGTGATCCGTCTTCATGTGGAGAAACACGTGAACCATTAGTTGATCCAGAACCTGTTGACTCTGAAAGGAGAACTGTTAAGTGGATCACGCAGCTCACTGAACCATCTGTGTCACAGGTAGACGTTTCTGATGTGACAAGTGTGTCCTCTGACCCCCAGAACTCGTCAGTTGCACCTGTTGCTCAAGGTGTAGATCATCCCATGTCCTCTGACTCTAGACCTGTGACTACAGCTGCTACTGATATTCATGGTGGACAAACACTTGACAGTCAACTAGTTTCTGTTCCTGACTCCGAGAGACAGACAGACACTTCCCTTGTTCGCTGTACTGTTGACCAGACGTCACGTGCACATTGTCACCGTCCAAATGCACAACCTCAAATCAGGTCAAGATTTGGTCGCCTGATTAAACCTGTAAATAGACTAGTGCAGACAATGTCCAGGCAAGATGTGGTTCGTGACAAGTTTAATGTTAAGGCTGTTAGTAGGTCTGCGTTTCAGACCCTGACTGATTAAATGTTACATGTGTGGACTATATTTTTGTGGACTTAACCTCGTATTCTATTGTTCGGTTATTTTATTTTATTTTATTATTCAAGAGCATTTGCTACACTAATAGTTGGGGTTTTTGGTGGGGTGTACAAGGTACTCCATTACCAGTGGTTGGGTTGAGAGATAAGCGCTGCTCTCGTGCCACTTCGTCCTTGTGTGGGACACTCTTTAAGATGGTGTTCTTTAACTGACCCCGGGTGTTTGTATATTGTTATGAGTCCTGTGTAGCTGTGGCTCAAGTTTAGTAAAATTCAGTGGGGTGGGTGTAACAGAGTCAAAAATGTACTTTAAGTATTTCTTTTTCTCAGTTATGTTTTTATTTATAATGTTGTGAATTTTATTTTACTTGAGTACTTTTGTTTTGGCAGTACACTTCTCACATCCGCTCTTCCTGTACCTCCGAGGCTCCGGTAGTTTAGTCTTTCCCCACAGTATCGCGTTGCTTTGCTGTGGGTAAGTCGTGTCTAAAACGCTGCTGGCACTAAATGATCGTATCGTTCGTTAGTTTTATCATTTGGACTGTAACCTTAGTTTGTAATCGTTCCTTATTAGTTTGTCATGTCACTGTAATGTATTTTTTTTTGTTATTTGTGTTATAAATAAGAATTTATGGATGTTTTGGCGCATATTAGGAGTCTGCTAGGCACCATTTTAGGGTTTCGCGCCAATATAGGCTCTATGGTGACTCCAGCAGCTTATATCATTGTGTAACCCATATTTTTGTAAATGTAGGAGCCTGTGTGGGATCGAGGTACAGACGGAGCGTGATGCGTTTTGTTTTATTTCATCTACAAGTATGGTTGTTTTTGAAAAATCTTCTTATTTGTAATGTGATTTATTTTTATTTTTTGTTTGTGTTGTAAAATTATTTTAGAGCTCCTTTCCGCACAGTATCACGTTGCTTTGCTGTGGGAGCCTGTGTGGGATCGAGGTACAGACGGAGCGTGATGCGTTTTGTTTTATTTCATCTACAGGAGAAATAAATTGTGGAAACAGCAGTCTGGTGTCATCGTGGTCCCTATGCCGCACACACGCATGCATTGATGTTCCCGATCACGGCCGTTTAAGGGTGCCCCCAAAAGAAGAACCGTTACACTTGTGACGTGAACTGTTACAAGTATCATTTTTTGAATTGAATTACTGAAAGAAATCAACTTTTCAATGACATTCTATCTATTTATCTATCTAATGTTCTGTTTATCCCCCCCCCCCCGAAAAAAAGTTAGAAAAGGTCCTACATATATGCGCATCATTTTTCCCACTGTACTTGAACGCGTATTGCGTAACAGTTGTGGAGAGTGCAGCTCTGAGTGGAAGCAGCAGAAGCCGAACATGAGCCTTGGTCTGGGCTGCTGAAGAATGGCTCAGAAGAACAACAGGATCATTCTCGGTGAAATCCTGGAGGACCTGAGACAGGAGGATTTCGACAAGTTCTGCCACTATTTGATAAATTTCGAAGATAAGAAGGAGCCCATCAGACGCAAACGCGTGGAGGGGAGAAACTTCCTGGAGGTCGCAGACGCGGTGGTCTCTCATTACGCTGAAGACTCTCTGCCGGTGTCTGTGAAGATCTTGAAGCAGATTGGGTGCAGTGATGAAGCGAAGAAGCTGGGTGAGATGGGTTTATGGGGCTCTATAGGTGCTTCTTTTCTATACAGGAACTCTATAGGCTTTTCTATACAGGAACTCTATAGGCTGAGCAGTGTGGAGTGGAGGAAACTCTCTTTATTGGTTTGATGGACCAAAACTTTAAAGGCCAAATGTCACGTAATTTTTTTTTCTAAATGACAGTGAATTCAGATAAAATACACATAGCTTAAACCAAATATTCATACCGGAGACCATATCACCCACCTGTATTTACATAATTGCACAAAATACACCAGGTGAAGGCCCCACCTTGCTTGCTGGCTTGTGACAGCCAGTCCAGACCACGCCCATGTTTTTGACATCACCAGTTGTACCCTGGCTGCCCTGCCTATCCACATTCACACTTGTCAACATTGGACAATCATGACGGAAAGTGACAGCGATTGTGAACAAATTAGTTTAGTTTTGTCTTTTTTTTTTTGTCTTTTTTTTTGTCAGTGGTTCAGACAGTGACAGAGGCACAGAACCTTACCGGTTCGAGCCGTCCGAGACGGAATCAGATGCTTTGTCTGATGACAACAGTTCCACCGATGACCAGAGAGCAGAACCAGTGGAAAATGTCATTGAACTGGACATTAATCGCCTCCAGAATTGCGAAGCCGAAGGGGGTCTGTTGAGGGCGCCCCATAAATATTGATTTTTCGGAAGCCATTATTATTACAGTGGAGGAGAGCCGCTGCTGTCAAGAAATTGACCAGATCAATATGAAAATGGAGGCGCATACCTGTCAAGGGAGACGTTTTCGCCGTATTTTAATACCGTAAAACGCGGCTATAAGGGACAGCGGAGTAATAATGGACATTTCTCTGGGAAATGTTTTCATACCTGTCAAGTGAGACGTTTTCGCCGTATTTTAATACCGTGAAACGCAGCTATAAGGGACAGCGGAGTAATAAGGGACACTTTTCTGGGAAATGTTTTCATACCTGTCAAGTGAGACGTTTTCGCTGTATTTTGGTGCCAAGCGCGGCTGTGGGGACGGCGGAGTGGTTTGGGACACTTTTCTGGGAAATGTTTTAAATGTAGTTCGTGTTGTTTTTGTCAAATATTTTAAGGAAAATACGGGGAAAATGCAATTTTAGCAAAAACGGGCGTATTGCCATTTCTGTACGCCCAAAAGAAAAAATATACTGGAAAAAAAATTGAGTGTTTTGCGGAGCAGTCCTGTGTGTGATCAGCCACAGCTGGTGCTGGCAGATCACTCAGTGTCAGCTATTCGCACTAACATGAGAAGTGTGGAGTCACTCATTAGTTTAATTGTCTGGGCGGGCTGATCGCTCAGCTTGACATATTCTCACTACCATGAGAAGTCATTTAGGACAATGGTTTAACACGTTGAGCTGTGCAGCGGTTGCGGAACAGACAGAGAACCCAGAGAGGTGTGCCTTGTTGCTCCGCCGTTGCTTATAGCCGCTTTTTACGGTGTTGAAGTACGGCGAAAACGTCTCACTTGACAGGTATGAAAACATTTCCCAGAGAAGTGTCTCTTATTACCCAGCTGTCCCTGATAGTCCCGTTTTAAGGTATGGGTGAAATATCCAATTTTTTTTTTTCTTGTTGCTTACTTCAACCTTCCAGTCTCCATATAAACAATCAATTGAAATACCCCAAGCATCAAACTAGGGTACAATCGATTTCGTCACTTCCACCTTCTTCCCCAGGCGATTCCAGGGGCCGTGTCAGGCCAAGCGCGGCAGTTTTAAATTAACGAATATTCCGTTGTTACTGAAGCATATGCACCAAGACCCGAACGGATCGGTTCCCTTTTATATCTAGTTTCAAGATATTTAAAGTACCCTGTTACGTGACATTTGGCCTTTAAGGAAGCATTACACAGCAAAACTGTTTCTGACATAACGTTCGGCTCAGGAGACGCACACACACAGGCTCAGAGTAGTTCAAACTGTTTATTAACAACAGGGATGTTTGGGTGCGTGTCTGCGGAATGTTAATGTGTTGGTGGTGGGCGTCTGCTTCGGGCACAGAGGCAGGAGACCGTTCAGCCGGCAACCCTATGGGAGAAAACAGACACAGGGTGATGGGCACACACCAACACAGGAGGAGAATAGGCGAGGGAGAGAAGCTTACTTGTACGGGACAGATGACTGGCACTTCAAGGACGGGACCCCGGGAGACAGCCACCTGCAGGACTCGGTGCAGCAGCGAGGAGAGGCGAGGGACAGGATTGTCCGCCGCCGAGGAATCCACCTGTGCACAGGGGAGCAGACTGGAGAGAGGAGGTAAGTGATCTTCTTACCGCTTGGCGAGATGCTGAAGAAAGTGTAGTTGATTCCCATGGAAGGGGGATGAAGTCTACGGCTTCAGGCCGAAGCTCAGGGCGAGGCGGCTTATATTCCTCGCCGCTGATGACTGACAGATGTGCGAGCAGGTGGCGCCGTTGATGAGCGGCGCGGCGTGACAGTACTCCCCCCTCTAGCAGCGCCTCCTGGCGATGGCTTATCCGGGTGCGCTCGGTGGAAGTCCGCGATGAGCGATGGGTCCAACACAAACGACGGGGGCACCCACTGTCGATGCTCGGGCCCATAGCCCTCCCAGTCCACCAAGTATTGCAACCCACGACCCCGGCGCCGGGAGTCCAGGATGGAGGAGACGGACCAGGCCGGATGGCCACCAATCATCCGGGGCGCGGGTTGCGCTGCAGGAGGAGGGCAAAGGGGGTCGGTGACTGCCAGCTTCACCTCCGACACGTGGAAAGTGGGATGGATGCGGAGGGAGGGGGGAATAGCCACGCGCACAGCCACCGGGTTGATGATCCGGGTGATGGGATAGGGACCCATGAAGCGCTGTGCCAGCTTCCTCCTCTCGCCTTTTAAAGTGACGTCCTGGGTGGAAACGTAGACAAGTTGCCCAACTCTGTACGCTGGGGCAGGTCTTCTACGCCGGTCCGCCACAGTCCTGTTGCGCTCCGCTGTGCGTAAGAGCGCATTGCGCGCGGCAGTCCAGGTGGAGCGGAACTGCCTGAGATGGGCCCTAACTGACGGGACAGTTACCTCACTCTCCTGCTCCGGTAACAGCGGGGGGTCGTAACCCAGGGACGCTTTGAAGGGGGACATCCCTGTAGCAGAAGAGCGAGCGGTGTTGTGGGCATATTCAACCCAGGCAAGATGGTTGCTCCAGGACGTGGGTTTGGATCTGGACACACAGCGGAGCGCAGCCTCCAGCTCCTGGTTGGTCCTCTCACACTGCCCGTTGGATTGGGGGTGATGGCCGGAGGAGAGGCTCACCTTGGCTCCAATGGCGTTGCAGAAAGACCTCCAAACCTCAGATGAAAACTGGGGGCCCCGGTCCGAGACCACGTCCACCGGAATCCCGTGCAGCCTGACCACGTGTTGGACGAGGAGATCCGCCGTCTCCAGGGCAGTAGGGAGGCCTCGCAGGGGGACGAAGTGCACGGCCTTGGAGAAGCGGTCCACGATGGTCAGGATGGTGTCATAGGAGTTGGAGACGGGGAGTCCGGTGACGAAATCCAACGCGATGTGCGACCAGGGCCTGCCAGGGACGGGCAGGGGCTGGAGCAGACCCGCTGGAGGGGCATTTCCCGACTTGCAGGTGGCACAGATTGGGCAAGCCCGGGCGTAGCGGGCTGCATCCCTCCGCAGGCCTGGCCACCAAAAGGACCGTTGGAGGAGGTCTATCATCCGGGAGGTGCCAGGGTGACAGGTGAGCTTGGAGGTGTGTAGCCAGTGAATGACCTCTCCTCGGACCGCGGATGGCACGAACAGCCTCCCCTCAGGTCCGCCGCCAGGGTCAGGTTCCACCTCCTGTGCCTTCCGGATCTTGCCCTCGATATCCCACGAGATGGCTCCCACAACGCACGAGCTGGGCAGGATGGAGTGGGGCGTCTCCTCCGACTCCACGGGAGTGAACTGCCTAGAGAGGGCGTCAGGCAGGCCGTTCTTAGAGCCAGGCCTGAAGGTGATTGAGAATTGGAACCTGGCGAAGAACAAAGACCAGCGTGCCTGGCGGGCGTTCAGGCGCTTGGCAGATCGTAAATATTCTAAGTTCTTGTGGTCCGTGAGGACCACGAACGGCAGGTTCGCCCCTTCTAGCCAGTGGCGCCACTCCTGCAGGGCGAGCTTGATGGCCAAGAGCTCTCTGTCCCCCACATCGTAGTTCCTCTCCGCCGGGGACAAGCGCCGGGAGAAGAAGGCGCAGGGCCGTTTGGCGCCATTGTCCGGCGACCGCTGGGACAGCACTGCCCCCACTCCCGTGTCCGAGGCGTCTACCTCAACGATGCACTGCAGCGCGGGGTCGACCTGGCGAAGGACCCGGGAGGAGGAGAACTCCGCCTTCAGCGCCTTAAAGGCGGCAGCGACCGATTCGGTCCACCGGAATGGGACCTTCGGGGACGTGAGGCGGGTCAGTGGCCCAACGATGGAGCTGAAGTTGGGGACAAAGCGGCGGTAGAAATTGGCGAAGCCGACGAACTGTTGCACCTGCTTCCGGGATGCAGGTGTAGGCCACTCCACCACCGCTTTCACCTTCTCAGGGTCTGGGAGCACCTTGTCGTGGGCGATGATGAACCCCAGGAAGGACGTAGTCCTGGCGTAAAATTCACATTTTTCTGCCTTCACGTACAGACGATTCTCCAGCAGTCTTTGGAGGACCCGCCTCACGTGGACCTGGTGCTCGTCCCTGGACTTGGAGAAGATGAGAATATCGTCCAGGTAGACGAACACGAAAAGACCGATAAAGTCCCGGAGGACGTCATTTATAAGGCGCTGAAAGACGGCTGGAGCGTTGGTCAACCCGAACGGCCACTTTGAATACCCGGTCATGCCGTTCGGGGTACGGAAGGCTGTCTTCCACTCATCTCCCTCCCGGATCCGGACGAGGTGGTAAGCGCTGCGTAGATCCAGCTTGGTGAACCAGGTCGCCCCCTGGAGGGAGCGGAAGGCAGTGTCCATGAGGGGCAGGGTGTAACGGTCCTTCTCCGTGATATCATTGAGGGCCCGGTAGTCGATACAAGGGCGGAGGGACCCATCCTTTTTTCCCACGAAGAAGAACCCTGCCCCCACGGGTGACGATGATGGGCGGATTATCCCAGCACTTAATGACTCCTTCAGATATGCGTTCATCGTCTCCTTCTCCGGCGCTGACAGGCTATAGAGCCGACCAGAAGGTAACGGAGCCCCCTGGCGGAGGTTGATGGCACAGTCGTAGGGCCGATGAGGGGGGAGAGACATAGCTTTCGTTTTATTGAACACCATACCCAGGTCGTGAAATTCCGGAGGCACCAGAGACAGGTCCGGGGGGGCAGCGTCCGTCGCAGGGGGAGGAGCGGACGGAGAGCAGGCAGCGGACTGAAGGCAGGTGCCCAGGCAGAATGTACTCCATGCCGATACCCCAGCTGATCTCCAATCCAGGACCGGGTTATGCAGACGAAGCCAGGGATACCCCAGGATGACGGGCGACACAGAGTTGGGAAGGACGTAGAAGGTCATCTCCTCCCGGTGGTTTCCCGAGATGATGACCGGTACGGGGATGGTTTCGTGTGACATTCTCCCAAGGGAGGCACGGGAGAGGTTGACTAGGGAGATGGGAGTTCTGAGTGCCTGGCAGCGGATGCCCAATCGGGTTGCCAGGCTTTGTGAAATGAAGCTGCCTTCTGCGCCCGAATCCACCAGTGCGTGGGTGAGATGCCCAGTGGGGTTATGGCAGAAACGGATGGGCAGCTTCAATTGAGTGAGTGGGCCTAACCGATTGATGTCCGCGAGGCCCCCTACAGTGACTCGCGGACCCCGCCGACTGGCTTTCCGCGGGCAACGCTCCACAGTGTGTTGGTCACCTCCGCAATACATGCAGAGGCCCAACTCACGGCGGCGTTGTTTCTCCACAGGGGAAAGCTTGGTCCAGCCCGTCACCATCGGCTCCGACTCCTCGGGGCACGATGCTGGCGGCGCCGCCAGGGGGCGAGCTTGGAACAGGTGCGGCGAGGCTCCACGAGGGCGAGAAGAAGAAGACTTCCACCCCGAGGAGCGCTCGCGCAGCCTGTTATCCAAACTTACCGCTAAGGATGTCAGCTCCGCTAGCGTCCCAGGGATATCCCGTCCAGCCAGTTCATCCCTCAGATCATCATTGAGGCTGCGGAGGAACAGGCCACAGAGGGAGCGTTCCCCCCAGCCCAATTCCTCCGCCGCTACCCGGAAGTCGACTGAGTAGTCCGCTGCCGACTGGCTTCCCTGCTGGAGAGCGAGAAGCCGATCGACCTGGACCGTCTCGGTTTGAGAGTGGTCAAAGACCTCCAGAAAGCGCCTCACGAATTGGTCATAGGTGAGGGTGGCATAACTGGGCCTCGCCATTACGGCGTAGGTCCAAGTTAACGCACGCCCCTCCAGAAGATTCCCTATGTAACCAATTCGGCTGTGATCCGAGGGAAAATCTCCGGGCACACGGTGGAACACGGACTCACACTGCATAATGAACCCCCGCGCTCCGCCGAGCTTACCGCTAAAGCGGACGGGGGTCGGAATCGGTGTGAGCCGAACCAGTGCCACTGGAGCCGGCTGGACAGCCGCTGGAACAGCAGGAGCCACGCCACCCTGGCGAGCCGGGGGGAACGGCTGTTGGGGGTCCAAGCAGTTCAATCGGTTAGTTAAATTTACTAATTGATTTAGGATCACCTGTTGCTGATAAACAACCTGATCCACTCGAGCCTCGAGGATGGTAAACTGGTGTGCGAGCCCGCCGTCTGCCGAGCCGCTCTGCTGAAGCCGTACTGACATAACGTTCGGCTCAGGAGACGCACACACACAGGCTCAGAGTAGTTCAAACTGTTTATTAACAACAGGGATGTTTGGGTGCGTGTCTGCGGAATGTTAATGTGTTGGTGGTGGGCGTCTGCTTCGGGCACAGAGGCAGGAGACCGTTCAGCCGGCAACCCTATGGGAGAAAACAGACACAGGGTGATGGGCACACACCAACACAGGAGGAGAATAGGCGAGGGAGAGAAGCTTACTTGTACGGGACAGATGACTGGCACTTCAAGGACGGGACCCCGGGAGACAGCCACCTGCAGGACTCGGTGCAGCAGCGAGGAGAGACGAGGGACGGGATTGTCCACCGCCGAGGAATCCACCTGTGCACAGGGGAGCAGACTGGAGAGAGGAGGTAAGTGATCTTCTTACCGCTTAGCGAGATGCTGAAGAAAGTGTAGTTGATTCCCATGGAAGGGGGATGAAGTCTACGGCTTCAGGCCGAAGCTCAGGGCGAGGCGGCTTATATTCCTCGCCGCTGATGACTGACAGGTGTGCGAGCAGGTGGCGCTGTTGATGAGCGGCGCGGCGTGACAGTTTCAGCCAAAAATAGCAGCCTTTTCTGTGCGTAATTGGGAATTTATTAGTTTGGTGTTAGAAAAACACTAATTTCTTTTTCGTTGTAACTTTCACTTCCGTTTGCCCATATATGGACTTCCTTGATTTGGGCAGTACTGTTTTTAGCGGGAATGCACATGCGGTCACAGAGCAGAACATCAGGACGTGTGCAGTAAAACAAAAAACACACAGTATTCAGTCACAGCAGCACACAGAGAGCTAATCTTATCACTCCACCCTGTATTCATTAACCGAAAACAGATGAATAAATAATTAAAGGCTCAGAACCCATTCTTCACTCGTGTGTGTTCTGACCCACACATCACTACAGTCATGGGAAAATGTATAAATGGACATTTGGTACAATTTAAAGGTGCAAAAATATGATAAAAGTTTCCAAATGAAAAATGAACAAAGTTGCATGTTATTACAATTTAATTACATAGAGTAAAAATGTAACCAACATTCAAGTAAGTATTGCAAATTAACAGGAAAATAGTCGGAAATTTGAAAAAGAAAACTGGTGCAATTTTGCAAAAAAGTAACAGGTCTATGAGAAAAAAATTTGCAAATTTATGAGAAAAAAGTTGTAAAATTGAAAAAAAAAACAAAAAAATCTGCAAATCTACAACAAAAAAGTTGCACATTCCTGAGAAAAAAGTTGCAAATTTACAAGAAAAAAAAAACCACTCCACATATTTACAATAAAAAGTTGCAAATCTATGAGAAAAAACTGCAATTTTGAAAAAAAAAACTATGAAGAAAAAAGTCAAAAATTAATGAGATAAAAAGTTGTAAATTTATTAAAAAAGGTTACATTTCTAAGAAAAAAGATGCAAATAAAAACCAGCTGCAAATTTACAAGAAAAAAACTGCAAATTTGCAATGAAAAAGTTGCAAATTTACAGGAATAAATTGCAAATTCACTAGAAAAAGAGTTACAATTTTGAAAAAAAGTCACAAATCTATGAGAAAAAAATTAATTCATGAGAAAAAGCTGCAACTTTACAACGAATCGTTGCAATATTGCACAAAACATCAAATTTATGAGGAAAATGTTGCAGATTTATAAGAATTTTTTGTCATAAAATTGATGCTTCAAAATTATGTTTTTTAGTTCTGTAACATGATGCAGAACTTATGATGACATTGGGGGGACATTTCTCTCCTATTTCCAGGTTGGGAGGGGTGGATGTCCCTCCATTTCCCCTTCTTGATTTGCACTGATGGATGGGGATGGGGGATGGCAGTTTAACAAGGGGTTGATATTGGGTCATTTGCCTGAGAGAAAGGAGCATCCCATCCACATGGAGAGAAGCCAGAGTAGTAGTATTGTTTATAAGAAAGGTGACAGGAGAGACTTTAAGAACAATCGCCTGATCTGCCTCCTTTCAAACCTTTACAAGCTATTTACCAAAATCATCATTTTAAGAATTGAGTTTTAGATGAAACCAACTGAAAGAGCAAGCCGGATTCCGCAGCCGATACTCCCCCATCATATCCATTCAGTTAACCAACTAAACGAGAAGTGCAAAGAACACAATAAGCCTCTCTAGGAGAAAGCCTTCAACTCAGTGGAAACAGATTCCATCCTAAGGGTATTAATGTCACAGGGCATCCCATCAGTCTACCTCAAGTTGCTAAGGGACATCTATGCCAAAAGTTCCATCTGGGTAGAGCTTCATAAAGAGAGTGAGAAGATGAAGATAAAAAGAGGAGTCTGCCAAGGTGACACCATATCACCCAAGGTATTTACTGCTGTCCAGAAATCTTCAGAAAGCTAGAATGGTCTGGAAAAGGGCTTAACATCAATGGTGAAATGCTGTCACACCTTAGAGTAGTAGATGATATTGTTATCTTTGCTGAGAATACCAGAGAATTACATCAAATGCTACAAGAACTAGCAGACAAGAATACAACTATCTTGGACAGTTTTTTAGCCTGTATGGCAACAGCCTGGAGAAAGAAGTAGACAGAAGGATAACAGTAGGATGGGCTGCTTTTCCACAGCACAGAGATCTACTGAAAGGAACAATCCCACTCTGCCTGAAATGGAAAATGCATCATTTATGTATCCTACCTGTCATTTCATAAGCATGCGAGACTTGGTCACTAAGCCACAAGCTACAAGCATAGCTAGCAATAGCGCAGAGAGGCATGGAATGGAATATGCTGAATATCACCTTGGAAGATAATAAGACCAATGTGTGGCTAAGGAATCCAACAAAAGTGAAGGCCATTACAAAGGCGGTTAAGATGAGGAAGTGAATATGGGCCGGCCATGTTGGTAGGATGAAAGGGAAGAGATGGACCAGGCAACTTACAGAATGGAGGCCATGGAGGGGCAGGAGAACTAGAGGAAGACAGCCAAAAAGATGGAGAGAGGAGATGGGTGAATTCATGAGAACATCAAGTTGGTACAAGGAAACAGCAGATCGACACAGATGGAAAATGCATGCTGACGCCTTCGTCCAGCAGTGGACATTGACAGCTGCATCAGAAGAAGAAGAAGATTGGGTCATTTTGTTAACAAGGGGGATAGTACTGGTGCGTCTAAATATTTGGTGTGATTTTTAGGTTTTGCTGCAAACGATCTAAAGCTACCGCACATGTTTGCCACTCAGTGCTTGGTAACTATGGTAACTGCCATCAGTTCTGTTCCATGCATTCTCTCTGTACAGTAACCAGCAGCAGCAGTTTCCAACCTTTTTCCATCATGGGTACAGATGTATAAGACAAAGTCTTAAATTTACATGACAAAAACTACAAATTTGTTATAAGATAAGATAAGACGCCCACACAGTGCTACCACTGCGCCACCGAGCTGCCCATTCGAAACATTGATGAAAATGTTTGCAAATGTTACAAATTTGTTGTATAGTCCGCGGACCTCAGAGGGTTTTAAAGAACATATTTGAATATTGATTTAATTGTGATTTCTTTTGCATTTTGCCTTCACTGTAATCTAACAGTCCTGCTTCTTTTTTTTTTTTTTTTTACAGAAAAGAATGGCTAGAGCCTCCTCCAGTGGCTGTAAGTAATAAGTAGTAGTATTGCCATGTTTTTTTTTTTTACATTCAGAGATATTACTATATATTGTAGTCAGTGGGCCTCATGCAGCATCATTCTCTTAATTTTCTCATACTTTTATTAAAAGAAAGAATGAGAGCCAAAATCAACAGCAACAGATGTTCTTAACCAGCCCAATCTGATGTTACCGGGATAAACTTAATCCCGTTTAATTCTAAATTTGGCTGATTTTTTTGTAATTAGTGCATGCCTCCAAAGCACCATAGTAAGGGCAGGTGGTGGTGTTAAAAGCCTTGGTTATATTGCCTATATCAATGTTTTTGAACAAATTGATAAACTTTATTGCTTTCTTGCAAATATTCACTCATTTTGAATTTGATTCCTGCAACACATTCCTAAAAAGCTGGGACAGGGTCATGTTTACCACTGAGCTACATCACCTTTCCTTTTAACATGATTGATTGATTGATTATTTATTTACGTCCTGCACCATTGGCGCCCAGCCCTTATGGGCTTACAAGACACTATAACACCAACGACACTGATGGCAACAAATCCACATATACAGTTCATCAAATTTGAAAAGAAAAAATAAAAATAAGGAAAGATACATTGAGTGACATTAATTAACACATCACGTAAAAGAAACATCGAAGTTGGACACAGAGTAGACTGCCTCAGGTGCCATGCCTCTTCTGTAAATCCTGCCAGAGCTAAAGTCTCAATATTGAACAGCCAGCTCAGCATATCAGCATCAGACGACCAAAACAAGTCAGGGTTCTTCACTTGGATCTTCTCATACAGATGGTTCCTAAGATTATTATACAAAGGACAATAAAATAGAAAATGAAATTCATCTTCATCTACCCCAAGATCACACAGTACACAAACGTTGTTCTTCAGAGATACCTTTAAATCTACCAACCTCATTGCCAGAGGTAAAGAGACAGATCTCAGTTGGGCACCCAAAGGCCTTTGCTTTCTCTTCAGATTTAATTTTACATAAAGTTCTGTACAGTTATCATCTTTGATTTGAATGTAGCTGCTAAGCTTTGATTTCAAATACATTTCTTTTTTCCTCTGCTCTGTGTGGGTCTTCATTAATTTTTGTTTAACACGATTCATGTCACACTGCAGAATATTCATGAAAATAAAATTTAAATCAGACAATGAAAAAATAGCAGCCACCCCCTGTGACCAAGGGTGCGTGTGTGCGATCCCAGATGAAGACCTTCTTGGTAAGTCTTTCCTCTGGCAACTGCACAAGATGATTCCATAATCTGACCATTTCTCCCCTTTGTTTTACAATACATGTTTCCCATCCCATATCCCCTTCAACAGCTTGTTTTGTTGTACATTTATGAACTCCAAGGAATGATCTCATGACCCAATTCTGGACAGCATTATTATTAGACGCATCCTTAACACCTCAAACTCCCAAAGCATAAAATAAAACTGAACCTACCAGTGAATTATAGAGTTTTGTAAAAACAGAAGAAGTAAGGTCAGGCAATACTGTGACGTTTGCAGGGGTTCACACAAAAAGACAATGGAGCAGATGGCTGTGATCAACCAGATTTATTTTACACACACCCCGACCCCCAACCTGCTTCTCAGCACAGACAGGAGCGGAGGTCATTCTCACAGACCTCTGTTTACATCACGGTTACACACACATGATACATCTTGCCCTAATCCTGCTAAACACTGCTGGGCCATTATAATGCAGTTATAATGACACAGCAGTATAACTCAGAAGTAACACATTTAACACACACACAGTAACGTTTCAAACTGGCAAAGCATGCTGGGAAATCCCTGGCTCCCTTAAAATGGCCCCGACGTTACACTGCCCCCCCCCTGGACTGGTTTCTGTCCCCAGAAAATTCAAAGTCCACTTTCAGAAATCCAACGCGAGTCAGCCCGGTGCCAGGGCGGCATGCACGGGCCATCTGAGTCTCGGTCAGAGCATCTGGTTGGGGTAGGGTTCCGGTTTGGCCATCAGCGGGCGGATGGACACATCTGACAGCCTCTGTAGGACCACGCACAGTCCCTTCCCTGGCAGCGGGAGTCCCAGGCCCGCTCCGGCCGACTCCCACCGCTGCCAGTTCTCCCAGGCGGCCGCTGGCCCGCATCCATGCGTCCAGCCTTTGCCGCGCCTGGAAAGTGGCCGCATCTTCGTCCTGCTCGCTCCGCTGCATCGCTCCTGCGCCTCTGTGACGTCATCTGCCGGGGGAAGCATCTGCAGGAGGCGGCTTTTTTTCCCGTCCATGCCACCTCGCTCTAATTTAGCGTCGGCGAGGGGCCAGTTTGTCGTGCGCTGTGTGCGGGGCAGTACCATGCCATGTACCCTGGCTCTGTGCAGCGGAAGCCGTCCTTCCTCGCGTCGCCACGGCTGTCTCCTTCGTGCACGCGCTGCTGTGATCTGCCGTAGCTCCTCCTCCACTCGCTCTCAGCACGGTGGTTTCCTCTGATGATCAGCGCGGCAGCCAGCTCGACCTGGGCCAGGTGGTCATCCAACAGGTTCTCGCCGTTGTAGCGGGGAATCTTGGCCCGCTGCTGAATGGATGAGACTGTCATCTCCCGGTCGATTGCCGCTCCTAGTCGCTCTGGAATCGCCAGCCCGTCCTGCCCTGAAAAGGGCGGGAAGCGGGGCTGGTTTGCTCTGCTCCGTCCATCGCGGCGAAGCTCTCCAGGGGCCGGCGTCTCAGCTCTACACTCCGTTCCCGGCTGAGCGATGAATCGCTCCGGCCGCTGTACCTCCGCCTGGATCCTCATCTCGCTCCATATCCCACTTCTGACACCAGTGTGACGTTTGCAGGGGTTCACACAAAAAGACAATGGAGCAGATGGCTGTGATCAACCAGATTTATTTTACACACACCCCGACCCCCAACCTGCTTCTCAGCACAGACAGGAGCGGAGGTCATTCTCACAGACCTCTGTTTACATCACGGTTACACACACATGGTACATCTTGCCCTAATCCTGCTAAACACTGCTGGGCCATTATAATGCAGTTATAATGACACAGCAGTATAACTCAGAAGTAACACATTTAACACACACACAGTAACGTTTCAAACTGGCAAAGCATGCTGGGAAATCCCTGGCTCCCTTAAAATGGCCCCGACGTTACAATACTTTGATTTTGTTCATCAAAGACCCTAATTGTCATGGAACAACCTTCAGTGAGCAGGAAAGGTGACTCCTTAAGGCGAATACAGCTTTAGTTGTATGCGGGATTTATTAAATACAAAATAAATACAGCACAGGGGCTGTGAAAACACAAAAGGCCTCAGCGGCTGAGAAAACTCACATAAGACAATGACAGTAAATGTGAACAGGAACCGAAGGGTGACTCTTGTGATGATGCCACAAAGACAAATGAAAACCACTGGTATATGTAGAGACATAAATTAACTAACACAGGACAGCTGGGTCTAATTAGTAACTAATTAGGGTCAAATGGAAACACACGTGAGTGGTTGGAGGAATGGGAATGTTATGTATGAGGAATGAGGGACTGGAGGCTCTTCTGTCATGCGGCAAATCAACCTTTATTATAGAGAACAAACTATTTATACACAAGGGCCGTGCCCGCCTGATGTCACACCAGGGGCGGCTACGGCAGCACATACACACTACCACACTCACTACACCACACTTCCCCACCCCCTTACAAAAGTGCAAACCACACACACAACTGAGACCCTCCCCAATTTAGGACCCGAATCAGGCACTAAAAAAACAGGGAATAATGAACTGTAATAAAATAGCCGATCGCATTTGCACAAAAAATAAATCAAATTGGACCATGTCTCTAAAAATAAGTAAAATAATCCTAAATCATACATACTCACATGCACACTAGCAGAGTATATTTAGACTTATTTACAATTGAACATTTAAGTTACGCCGATGTCCATTGGCAGCCAGGGGTAAAACCGACTCGGAGGCCCAGGACAGCCCCAAACTATCCACTCCCCTGGCCACTGAAGATAAGACCGGCTTGGAGGCCCCGGGCAGTCCTATGATGCCTGGGATCATAGGATCATCATAGGACATCAGGCAGACATCATAGGCCGTCCTATGATGTCCTATGATCGTGACAGACAGACAGACAGACACACACACACACACAGAAATTTCTTGTATTTATAGAGTGATTAATAGTCAATCTCCATTTACTGCACCATAAACTCAAAATATTCAGCATTTCTTGTAAATTGTTCTCTCTGCAGTCAGCAGATATCATCTACGTACAACAAAACACTTAACTTCATGTTATCAGTCAGTATACCCAGGTTTGGCTGTTTAATTTCTTAGGCCAAATCATTTACATCAAGAGCAAATAATGTAGGGGAGAGTACATTTCCTTGCTACACTCCAAATGGAGTCAAAAACTAACCAGTCCTAAAATTATTTACTGTCATGCGGTGACCCTCACGGATCACCATAAGACGCCAAGAGTCCACCGGTGAGTTTTGCAATGATGGTAATTTATTAACAAGACACCAGACTATGAGAGACAGTGGCGAAGATACACTAAACATAGAGCATGGGACCGTAAGGCTAACCCCAGCCACTTACGATCTAAAACATGGCATGACATGAGCAAGCATAAGCACGAGAATATACACACGAACCTGACATGACGAGGACGATGAATGTCTGACGAGGTTTAGACGATACTCCTGCAATTGGACTGCAATCAGCGCCCGCCTTATAAAGGCGAACGCTAACGAGCAGAAATGACAGACGGCTGACCGATTTTGACAGCTGGAAACCCCACCGAGCGCCTTCACAATAAGAGCCTGGTGAAGCCAGAATATAACCCACAGCTGTCAAAGCCGGCAGCGAATATACATAGCCCGAGCGTGGACAGGACTGGCGCTCGGGTTGTAAAAGTACCCTCCCTCCGAGGGCGGGCTTCCAGAACGCCCATAGACCACCCTGCCCCCCCCACCCCCTCCAGGGTGGGCGGATGGGGGTAGGTCCGGAGGGAGAAAAAGACCAACACAGAATCAGTACAGGAAAAAGACAAAATCCAGACCAGACAAGGCAAAAAAATAAACACAGTACAATGACAAAAAATACCAAATATTCAAATCAGATAAAATATACACGGAGGAAAATAAGGCAACTGTAGGTCATAACACAAATTGCCAAGGATCCCCAAATAACAGTTACAGAAACAGCACAGGACAGCAAGAGAAAATTAAATCTTTGCCCACATGTTTCACAAGAAAATGGCCTCCCACCTGTGTGAATTCTCATGTGAATTTTCAAATAACCAAATACAGAAAAACAGAGCAATTACTGGCTCATACCTAACTACACACAAAACAAACTAGGCCAACTGCAAGACATAACAAATACCCGCAGACACCCAAATGACCATAACACAAAGCACACAGGATAGCAAGGGGAAAAAAAACCCAAAAAACCCAGAACAATTACTGGGACAGATCATCACCAGAAAATGACCACTACCCCCCCCCCCCCTCGACTGTTTATGCCGTCCGGCGGAGACCAGGCACCATAGGAACAGTTCAGGTGGTCTCCCCGCGTCCAACGGCCGGCGGGTGGTCATGGGAGGCGGAACACGACCAGGCGGCTCACCACAGTCCAACGCCCAGCACGTCCGCTCCTCTGGTGGCCGAACCAGGTCGCCCAACGAAACGCATAACATGTCAGGTGGCCGACCCGGGGTGCCGAACCGGCGAAGCAGTCCCTCAGGCAGCCGACCCGTGTCCCTCAGCCACCAGTCCCGAGGAAAAACAGCCCACGGCGGCCTCCCTGACGAGGACAAAACTCGGGAGAGCCGGGGCGAGCGAATAGGAACCCCCACGACCCCCGGCAATGATGCGAAGGGGCGGTGACTCAGTAGAGGGCTGGAAGGCAAGGATGGGCCCATACTGGGTCGGGCGGTGAAGGGCCTGCAGCTCCTCCTCCGTCCGTGGACCACACCAGCGCTGCACCCCCTGTGGACTCCGATTGGGTCCCAGCTGCACCCACGTCGGGCCCTGATTGGGCCAGAACCGCACCTGTGGTGGACCCCGATTGAGCCTCTGGCACACCCACGTCGGACCCCAATTGGGCCAGAACCGCACCTGCATTGGACCCCGATTGGGCCTCTGGCATACCCACGTCGGACCCTGATTGGGCCAAAGCAGCTCCCGCGATGGACCCCAATTGGGCCCCAGGCGCACCCATGTTGGGTCCCGATTGGGCCAGAACCGCACCTGCGGTGGACCCCGATTGGACCAAAGCAGCTCCCGCGATGGACCCCGATTGGGCCACAGCAGCCTCCACAACGGACCCCGACTGGGTCGGTGCAGCTCCGCTGACGATCTCCACCCCCGAACCTGGGACCTCCAACCCAATGACTCCGACTGGTTCCATGCCGGCAACACTGCAACGAGGCTCACAAACAGCAAGAAAACCGGGATCAGAATCACCAGTAGCAACAGAACCCAGCGAGACGAGCTCGGGCGCAGCAGGCGGCTGCTCCTCACTCGCCTCCCTGAGAGGCAGGCAAAAATGCTCCATAACAGGGGACAGAGACACAAGAGGGAGCACTTGCCTGCACTCGGGTTCTGTTGCCACCCAGGACTTCGACGATCCAGGTTCAGGGCGGTGACTCCCATCAGCAGGCTCCAACTCAGCTGCATCGGGCTCCGCAGCTGGCAAGATGTCGTCTGCAGCCTGAGGTTCCTCCCGCGCTACTGTCCACGCCGATGACCCGTATGGCGTGGGGGCAGAGGACACTCGACCCACTGGCTTGGACCGCTCCGGCGAGGAGACCCGGGGACGCTTCATCGTTGGCTCAGGCTCCGGGCCGCAGTCCGCTCTTCTCCTCCGTCCACGACGTGGCTGCAGGGCCGGATCCAGGCTTTCCAGCACTGCAGGCCCCCTCTTCATCCGACGACGTTGGCCTGGCGTCGCGGACCGCTCAACAGGGGGGGACACAGAGGCAGCAGGTTTAGTCATTATCTCTACAGCAGGTGGAGGGAGCTCGGGGGGCTGCGAACCCCGAACTCCGCCCCCAGGAGTCAGACAAGGCAGGTTACAATCATGATGTAATAAGTTAACATGCACTTGCCTTTCTCCCGGAGGAGAGATGGTTTCTGCTGTAGGGGACGTTGTTCCTCCTTCTCTCCGCTGAATGGCGACAGAGGGCCCCCTGGAAGGACGAGGTGGAGCCGCTCTCAGAAGTTTGCTGACGGGCTTTGCCGGCAGCGGGTCCAGCCGAGGATTCTGCTGAGGATTGCCTGGGCCGCGGCGCCAACGTTGTCGTCGGCCCCCAGATAGCACAAACTCCTGGACCGGGTCAAGGGCAGGAGCGGAATCCCAGCACGGGGAGCGAGGATGCCTCCTCCGCTGCTTCCTGCCGTAGTCCTCCTCCACCATACGGAGTATCTCGCGCTGTGCAGCGATGTCATCCCTCCTCGCGCCGACTTCAGGGTGGTCAGCGTAGCGGGGAGAAAGATGATTAAGCACATCCTCAGTGCAGTCCAGGTACCAGCGTACATCGCTGTCGTAGTCAAGGAGGAAAGCAGAGATGAGCGTTTCATCCACCTATTCTAGGACGTCCGCCAGCTTGTGGCTTGGACTCCGAGCGCGGCCCCTCCGCGACGGCATTCCTCCAGCACACTGTACCCAGACAGGAAAAGAACAAATGTCCAAAAAAGCAAAAACTCACAGTGAAAAAGGCGTCTCGGTGTGGCGTCTCCGTTTAGATGTCTCTCAGGAGTATACTGTTATGCGGTGACCCTCGCGGATCACCATAAGATGCCAAGAGTCCACCGGTGAGTTTTGCAATGATGATAATTTATTAACAAGACACAAGACTATGAGAGACAGTGGCGAAGATACACTAAACATAGAGCATGGGACCGTAAGGCTAACCCCAGCCACTTACGATCTAAAACATGACATGACATGAGCAAGCATAAGCACAAGAATATACACACAAACCTGACATGACAAGGACAATGAATGTCTGACAAGGTTTAGACGATACTCCTGCAATTGGACTGCGGTCAGTGCCCGCCTTATAAAGGCGAACGCTAACGAGCAGAAATGACAGACAGTTGACCGATTTTGACAGCCGGAAACCCCACCGAGCGCCTTCACAATAAGAGCCTGGTGAAGCCAGAATATAACCCACAGCTGTCAAAGCCGGCAGCGAATATACATAGCCTGAGCACGGACAGGACCGGCGCTCGGGTCGTAACATTTACTTGTAAACAAGGTACTGATAGCATCATAAAATTTACCATCAACACTAGCACATTGTAGTTTATATTTTAGAAGGTCTCTCTCAATCCAATCAAAAGCTTTCTGAAATTCAACAAAGCAAGCAAATTTGTTTTTCCCTTGTAGGAGCCTCACTCACACCACTGAGGATATAACATAAATATGACCAATACAGGCCCTACCTTTTCTGAAACCATTCTGCTCATCCACCAGTAATCCATTCAGCATTAATGGCGCCTTGACAGATGTGCAAGTTATCTATGCCATGGGTACTAACACATCCCCATACCGTCACGGATGCTGGTTTTGAAGTTAACATTGATAACAATCTGGATGGTCCTTTTCCTTTTTAGCCTGGAGGACACGGCATCCATGATTTTCGAAAACAATTTCAAATGTGGACACATAATCAAAGATCAAAGGCAGGCGTCACTGAACAAGTGGTGATGTCAAAGATCAAAAGCAGGCATCACCATGGTTACTGTTGCCATAGTAACAGTAAGTTTCTACTGCATGCAGAAATGCTTGCTTACACTTGCTTTCTGCTGGCATGCACGGGTATGCACTAGCATATAACTAAAAATAATCCATTTTATCATATTGGTAATAGTTTTTAAAATAAATAAAAAATCATGACATTTGTAATTTACTGAGATGTACCAGTACACTGTACACACTATACAGTACAAAATTTGTTAAACTACAAAAAATGCCATTGTCTATAAAATGCAAATGGTATAATAAATCATTGAGGAATATGATGTTCATGTTTCATTCAGTATATGACAAAACAGCAACTTTTTATATGTTAAAGATAGACCATATTGTACTGAGGGAAATTCAGATTCTCAGGAAAAGTGTTGCTTATCAATTAATTGTTAATCAATTGATAAGGTGAATCAATTATCAATTAATTGATAACTTGCATCTCTAGTTTCTGCTATGAGGAATGTAACATTCATTTTTGAAACTCTCAAACGGGGATTAGTCAGTGACTGAGGAGCAGGGAAAGAACAGGCTGGGTGATACCAAATCTTTGGCAGCGGGGGTGGGGGGCATTGTCAGATTATGGGGTTTTTATTGTATACTTTATTAATCCCCAGAGGGAAATTCAGGGCATCTACTTGGATGGATGAGGCAGCCACGGTACGGCACCAGTCCTTTCGCCATTCACACACATTCACACCTAGGGCCACTTTAGAGTCTCCGGTTAACCTAACTTGCACGTTTTTGGCCTGTGGGAGGAAACCGGAGTACCCGGGGTAAACCCACACAAACATGGGGAGAACATGCAGACTCCACACAGAAGGATCACTGATGGGCTGCCGCTGTGCTAACCACTGCGCCACCAAGCTGCCCAAAAATGTTACATTTCCTGAAATTATGAGGTGGATTTTGATTTATAGTCATCAAAAAGTAATATCTGAAAATCAATTAAAGAAAATTAAATCTCGATAAATAAAAAATAATGTTGAAATTGCATGGCCTCAAGCTGGCCTCGACTGAATTAGTGAGGCCATAGGTCCCGAGGCTGAAGATGAGACCCAGTCATTATTCTCCGAGGCCGAGTGGACTGGAGACCTCCAACACTGACGTACAGTCTCTCCCATCTGGGCCACTGAAGCTCTCAACTCCTTCAGAGTGGTTGTAGGCGTCTTGGTGGCCTCCCTCACCAGTCTTCCTCTTGCTCAGTCCCTCAGTTTGTGAGGACAGCTAGCTCTAGGCAGATTCACACAAGTGCCATACTGCTTCCATTTCTTAAAGATAGATTTAACGGAACTCCGTGGGATGCCCACTGAGTTGGAAATCTTTTTGTAGCCATCTCCTGTCTTATACAGTGGGGCAAAAAAGTATTTAGTCAGCCACCAATTGTGCAAGTTCTCCCACTTAAAAGATGAGAGAGGTCTCTAATTTTCGTCATAGGTATACCTCAACTATGAGAGACAAAATGAGGGGAAAAAAATCCAGAAAATCACATTGAAGGATTTTTAATGAATTAATTGATAAATTCCTTGGTAAAATAAGTATTTGGTCACCTACAAACAAGCAAGATTTCTGGCTCTCACAGACCTGTAACTTCTTCTTTAAGAGGCTCCTCTGTCCTCCACTCGTTACCTGTATTAATGGTACCTGTTTAAACTCATTATCAGTATAAAAGACACCTGTCCACAATCTCAAACAGTCAGACTCCAAACTCCACTATGGCCAAGACCAAAGAGCTGTCAAAAGACACCAGAAACAAAATTATAGACCTGCACCAGGCTGGGAAGACTGAATCAGCAATAGGTAAGCAGCTTGGTGTGACGAAATCAACGGTGGGAGCAATTATTAGAAAATGGAAGACATACAAGACCACTGATAATCTCCCTCGATCTGGGGCTCCACGCAAGATCTCACCCCGTGAGGTCAAAATGATACGAGAACGGTGAGCAAAAATCCCAGAACCACACGGAGGGACCTAGTGAATGACCTGCAGAGAGCTGGGACCAAAGTAACAAAGGCTACATCAGAAACACACTACGCTGCCAGGGACTCAAATCCTGCAGTGCCAGACGTGTCCCCCTGCTTAAGCCAGTACATGTCCAGGCCCGTCTGAAGTTTGCTGGAGAGCATTTGGATGATCCAGAAGAGGATTGGGAGAATGTCATATGGTCAGATGAAACCAAAATAGAACTTTTTGGTAAAAACTCAACTTGTTGTGTTTGGAGGAGAAAGAACACCATACCTACTGTGAAGCATGGGGGTGAAAACACTATACTTTGGGTCTGCGAAGGGACCAGGACGACTGATCCGTGTAAAGGAAAGAATGAATGGGGCCATGTATCGGGAGATTTTGAGTGAAAACCTCCTTCCATCAGCAAGGGCATTGAAGGTGAAACGTGGCTGGGTCTTTCAGCATGACAATGATCCCAAACACACCACCCGGGCAACGAAGGAGTGACTTCATAAGAAGCATTTCAAGGTCCTGGAGTGGCCTAGCCAGTCTCCAGATCTCAACCCCATAGAAAATCTTTGGAGGGAGTTGAAAGTCCGTGTTGCCCAACGACAGTCCCAAAACATCACTGCTCTAGAGGAGATCTGCATGGAGGAATGGGCCAAAATACCAGCAACAGTGTGTGAAAACCTTGTGAAGATACAGAAAACGTTTGACCTCTGTCATTGCCAACAAAGGGTATATAACAAAGTATTGAGATGAACTTTTGTTATTGACCAAATACTTATTTTACTGAGGAGTTTACCAATTAATTCATTAAAAATCCTTCAATGTGATTTTCTGGATTTTTTTTTTCTCATTTTGTCTCTCATAGTTGAGGTATACCTATGATGAAAATTGGAGACCTCTCTCATCTTTTAAGTGGGAGAACTTGCACAATTGGTGGCTGACTAAATACTTTTTTTCCCCACTGTACTTTTCAATGATCTTTTCTCTGAGTTGCTTGGAGTGTTCTTTTGTCTTCTTGTTGCAATTGTAGCAGGAATACTGATGAACCAGAGCCTGGAGCTCCCAGACACAGGTGTCTTTACACTACAATCACTTGACATACATTAACTGCACTCAGGTGATCTCCATTTCACTGACTGTGCAGGAATCAACTGGCTGGACCTCTATTGAATTGGGTCAGTCAAAGGGGACGAATACTTATGCAATCATTTACTTTACCTTATATAATTTTAATTAATTGACAGTAGTCTGTAAAAATCTGTTTTCCCTTTGACATGAAAGCAGCTTTTTTTTTTTTTTGCAAGTTTTTGTAAGAAAAGGTTGAAACATCCAAGGGGGTGAATACTTTTTATTGACATTGTATATAATCCATTCTATTTTGCCTTTTTTAATTTTCAGCTCCAACCACCTCCGCTGGAGCAGCTGCAGGAAATCCACCAGCAGACAGTAGGTGAACTCAGACTGTAAGACCCCTCCTGACTGAAAAGAGTGTCTACAGATCTTTAAAGTCTTAAATTTGTTTCTCCAAAATTAAGGCCTTAATTATCCTTGAAAATGACAGTCCTTAAATCTGCCTTTGAAAGGCCTTAAAAACATCATCGCTATGATGATGATCAGTTATAATTGCTGTCATGACTCGCCGCTCATCAGCGGCGCCAGCTGCGCGCACACCTGCTCCTCGTCAGTGGCGAGGTATTTAATCCACTCTGCCCTGGGCTTCGGCCTGAAGCCGTCTCTCAACTTCGGCATCGTTTGCTACTACGGTACTCAAGCCTTCTAGCAAGATTATCTGGGTAAGCCCCCTTACCTCTTTCCTCCAGCCTTTTCCCCTGTGCACAGGTGGACTTCCCCGGCGGCGGACTTCCTCATCTCGCCGCTGTCTCTACGCTGCTGCCACAGGCACTGCAGGTCGCTGTCTCCTGGGCTCCGCCCTTGTCAACACCAGCCACCTGTCGTAACCAAGTAAGCCAGCAAAACCATTATTATCCTCTGTGTTGGTGTGGTGCCCGTTACCCTTCTCCCTCTGCTTCCTCCCATAGGGTTGTCCGGCTGTATGGCCTCCTGCCCCCGTGCCTGACGCAGACGCCACCACCAATACATTCTTATTCCACAGACACGCAGCCATACATCCCTGTTTGTCAATAAAGCTGTTAAATCTACCCTGAGCCTGCGTGTGTGTCTCCTGAGCCGTGCATTATGTCAGTACGTCTTCAGCAGAGTGGCTCGGCAGACAGCGGGCTCGCACGCCGTCTTTCCACCCTCGAGGCTCGGGTGGATTTAATAGCCCACCAACAACAGGTGATATTAAACCAATTGACTATCATTACTAACCGATTAGACCGCTTGGACCCCCAGCAGCCATTCCCCTCGGTTCGTCCGGGTGGCGCAGCTCCCGCTGCTCCGGCGGTTGTCCAGCTTGCTCCGGGTGCGCCGGCACGGCTCACACCAATCCCCACTCCTGCTCGCTTTAGTGGTAAGCTTGGTGGAGCTCGGGGTTTTATCATGCAGTGTGAGTCCGTGTTCCTTCGCGTTCCCGGAGACTTCCCCTCAGACCACAGCAGGATTGGCTATATTGGTAATCTCCTGGAGGGTCGTGTGCTTACCTGGGCTTACGCCATCATGGCGAAGCCCAGCTACGCCACCCTCACCTATGGCCAATTCGTGCGACAATTTCTGGAAGTGTTCGATCATTCGCGTTTGGACAGTGTCCAGGTCGACCACCTTCTCGGCCTCCTACAGGGAAGCCGATCGGCGGCCGAATACGTGATCGACTTCCGGGTTACCGCGGAGGAAGTTGGCTGGGAAGAGCGTGCGCTCTGCGGCATCTTCCTCCGCAGCCTAAACTCTGGTCTGAGAGATGAGCTGGCCGGCCGGGATATCCCGGAGATGCTAGCGGAGCTGATTTCCCTTGCCATCAGCTTGGATAACAGGCTGCGTGAGCGCGCCTCAGAGCGGAAGCAGCCCTCTTGCTCGCGGGGCGTCTCTGCGCGCTTGTCCCAAGCTCGCCACCTGGCGTTGCCGCCGCCGGAGGTCTCCGAGGAGTCGGGGCCGATGGTGACGGGCCGGACAAAGCTCCCCCTGGCGGAGAAACAACGCCGCCATGATCTGGGCCTTTGCATGTATTGCGGGGGTAGCCAGCACACGGTGGAGCATTGTCCGGAGAAGCCCAAACGAGGAGGTCCGCGAGTCACTGTAGGGGGCCTCGCGGACGCTAATCGGTTAAATCCCCTCACACATTTGACGCTGCCCATCCGCTTCTGTCACAACCTCACAGGGCACCTCACACATGCACTGGTGGATTCAGGCGCGGAGGGTAGATTTATTTCACAGAGCCTGGCAACCCGATTGGGCATCCGTTGTCACCCCCTCGACCCTCCTCTCGCCCTGGTTAATCTCTCCCGAGTCTCACTGGGAAAGGTGACCCACCAGACATCTCCCATTCCGGTGATCATCTCAGGAAACCACCGGGAGGATATCTCCTTCTACGTCCTGCCCACCTCGGTCACTCTTGTCATTCTCGGATACCCCTGGCTCTGCCTCCACAACCCCGCCTTGGACTGGAAGACCGGAAAAGTGTCAGCTTGGAGCACCTTCTGTATGGGCACCTGTCTCCAATCTGCTGCCTGCGCCCCATCCTCGCCTCCCACAGCCAAGGACACCGCGCCTCCAGATCTCACCCTTGTGCCGTCAGAGTTCCACGACCTGGGTGCAGTCTTCAGCAAGTCCAAGGCGATGTCTCTGCCTCCTCACCGGCCCTACGACTGTGCCATCAACATCCGTCAGGGGGCGCCCCTACCCTCAGGACGCCTCTATAGCCTGTCAGCGCCAGAGAAGGAGGCCATGAACACCTACTTGAAGGAGTCGCTCAGCGCTAGGATTATCCGACCATCTTCCTCACCAGTAGGCGCAGGGTTCTTCTTCGTGGGAAAGAAGGACGGCTCCCTTCGTCCTTGCATTGATTATCGAGCTCTCAATGACATCACGGAGAAGGACCGGTACACCCTGCCCCTCATGGATACCGCCTTCCACTCCCTCCAGGGGGCGACCTGGTTTACCAAGCTGGATCTCCGCAGCGCTTACCACCTCGTCCGGATCCGGGAGGGAGATGAGTGGAAGACAGCCTTCCGCACCCCTAACGGTCATTTTGAATATCTAGTGATGCCGTTTGGGTTGACCAACGCTCCAGCCGTCTTCCAGCGCCTCATTAATGACGTCCTCTGGGACTTCATCGGCCTGTTTGTGTTCGTCTACCTGGACAACATCCTCATCTTCTCCAGGTCCAGGGATGAGCACCGGGCCCACGTGAGGCGGGACCTGCAGAGGCTGTTGGAGAATCGCCTATATGTCAAGGCGGAGAAGTGTGAATTCTACGCCAAGACAACTTCCTTCCTGGGGTTCGTCATCTCCCATGACCAGGTGCTCCCGGACCCAGCAAAGATTAATGCGGTGGTGGATTGGCCCACACCTACCTCTAGGAAACAGGTTCAGCAGTTCGTCGGGTTCGCCAATTTCTACCGCCGCTTTGTCCCAAACTTTGGAGGCATCGTCGGGCCTCTGACCCGCCTCACCTCCCCTAAGACCCCGTTCCGGTGGACTGAAGAGGCCGCAACGGCCTTCCAGGCGCTGAAGACGGAGTTTTCCTCCTCCCGGGTCCTCAGCCAGGTCGATCCCGCGCTGCAGTGCATAGTGGAGGTGGACGCTTCGGACACGGGGGTGGGGGCGGTGCTGTCCCAGCGGTCCCCAGCCGACGGAGTCAAGCGACCCTGCGCCTTCTTCTCTCGACGCCTGTCCCCAGCGGAGCGTAATTATGACGTGGGGGACAGAGAGCTTCTGGCCATCAAGCTTGCGCTTCAGGAGTGGCGTCACTGGCTGGAGGGGGCCGCCTTGCCTTTCATGGTCCTAACTGACCACAAGAACTTGGAATACCTAAGATCTGCCAAGCGTCTGAACGCCCGCCAGGCGCGCTGGTCCCTGTTCTTCGCAAGGTTTAAATTTAACATCCCCTACAGGCCTGGCTCCAAGAACGGCCTGCCCGACGCCCTCTCCAGGCAATTTGCCCCGGGGACCACGGAAGACGCTGTTCACACCATCCTGCCCAGGTCGTGCGTTGTGGGGGCTGTTTCCTGGGACATAGAGGATAAGATCCGGAGGGCGCAGGAGTCGGAACCGGACCCTGGCGGCGGACCAGAGGGGAGGCTCTTCGTGCCATCTGCCATCCGGGGGGACGTTATTCACTGGCTCCACACCTCTAAGCTCACCTGCCATCCTGGAGCTTCACGGATGATCGACCTCCTCCAGCGATCCTTTTGGTGGCCAGGTCTGCGGAAGGATGCCGCCCGTTACGCCTGGGCCTGCCCCGTCTGCGCCACCAGTAAGTCAGGTAACGCTCCCCCTGCGGGCTTGCTCCAGCCCCTGCCCGTCCCTGGCAGGCCCTGGTCGCACATCGCCCTAGACTTCGTCACCGGACTTCCTATCTCCAACAACTTCGACACAGTTCTGACCATCGTTGACCGTTTTTCCAAGGCCGCCCATTTTGTGCCCCTACGTGGACTCCCCTCAGCCTTGGAGACGGCGGACCTCCTCATCCAACACGTGGTCAGACTGCACGGAATACCGGTCGACGTGGTCTCCGATCGTGGCCCCCAGTTCACTTCGGACGTCTGGAGGTCTTTTTGCAATGCCCTGGGAGCTAAAGTAAGCCTCACCTCTGGCCATCACCCCCAGTCCAATGGGCAGTGTGAACGGACCAATCAGGAGCTGGAGGCTGCGCTCCGCTGCGTTACCACATCCAAGCCCACGTCCTGGAGCTCTCACCTCGCCTGGGTGGAGTACGCCCACAACACCTCTCGCTCGTCTGCCATCAGGATATCTCCATTTAAGGCATCCCTGGGTTATGATCCACCTCTATTCCCCGCGCAGGAGGTCGAGTTGGCTGTCCCCTCTGTCCAGGCGCACTTTAGGCGGTGCCGCTCCCTTTGGACTACGGCGCACAATGCGCTTTTACGCACGGCGGAGCGCAATAAATCCATGGCGGACCGGCACAGGAGACCTGCCCCTGCCTACCAGGTGGGACAACAAGTCTGGGTATCCACACAGGACGTCAACCTAAAGGGTGAGAGGAGGAAGCTGGCCCAATGATTCATCGGCCCATTTCCCATAACTAGGATTATCAACCCGGTGGCTGTGCGTGTGGCTATTCCCTCCTCCCTCCACATCCATCCCACCTTCCACGTCTCCAAAGTCAAACCGGTGGTCTCTGACCCCCTCTGCCCTCCACCTGCAGTGCACCCCGCTCCCCGGATGATTGGTGGCCATCCGGCCTGGACTGTCTCTGAGATCTTGGACGCCCGGCGCCGGGGTCGCGGGTTGCAGTATTTGATGGACTGGGAGGGCTATGGACCCGAGTGGAGACAATGGGTGCCTTCCTCGCTGGTGCTGGACCGGTCCCTCATCACTGAGTTCCATCGAGCGCACCCAGAGAAACCATCGCCAGGAGGCGCTGCTAGAGGGGGGAGTACTGTCATGACTCGCCGCTCATCAGCGGCGCCAGCTGCGCGCACACCTGCTCCTCATCAGCGGCGAGGTATTTAATCCACTCTGCCCTGGGCTTCGGCCTGAAGCCATCTCTCAACTTCGGCATCGTTTGCTACTACGGTACTCAAGCCTTCTAGCAAGATTATCTGGGTAAGCTCCCCTTACCTCTTTCCTCCAGCCTTTTCCCCTGTGCACAGGTGGACTTCCCCGGCGGCGGACTTCCTCATCTCGCCGCTGTCTCTACGCTGCTGCCACAGGCACTGCAGGTCACTGTCTCCCGGGCTCCGCCCTTGTCAACGCCAGCCACCTGTCGTAACCAAGTAAGCCAGCAAAACCATTATTATCCTCTGCGTTGGTCTGGTGCCCGTTACCCTTCTCCCTCTGCTTCCTCCCATAGGGTTGTCCGGCTGTACGGCCTCCTGCCCCCGTGCCTGACGCAGACGCCACCACCAATATATTCTTATTCCACAGACACGCAGCCATACATCCCTGTTTGTCAATAAAGCTGTTAAATCTACCCTGAGCCTGCGTGTGTGTCTCCTGAGCCGTGCATTATGTCACTTGCATTGTGGGGTGAAACACTGACATTTAATTTGGGGTTGTGCAGTTACTGTTTTTACTTTTAACATAAATAAAACAAGCAGAATTTTTCATAAATTTATGATCTTTTTCTCAGGAATTTGTGATTAGTTTTATGTTCTAAAACTTTTTCAGGTTTTTTTTGACTATTTCTTTGGAAATTTGCAGTTTCTTCATTTCATGAATTTGTGAATTTTTTCCTGGGTATCATTTTTTTGTGGAGGTAAACCCTAAAAAGGTTTCTGAATTATTTCCTGAAAGTGTGCAAACTTTACTGGAAATTTGTGATTTTTTTTAAAATTATTACTGACTTTTTCATGTAAGTTTGCAGCTTTTATTATTATTGCTTTTATTTTTAGCTCAAGGAGCCACTGGCTATTGGCAAAAGAGCCACATGTGGCTTCAGAGCCGCAGGTTACAGACCCCTGCCCTAGATATTAACTAAATAGGTCATAACAATATTGAATACTGTAAATTCATTTCAAATGAATATTGATGTTTTGCTTTGGGAAAAAATATATATTTTTGTAAACCTGTTTGCTTGGTCTTTGCAAATGGTTTCACAGATTTTTTTAAATATAAAAAGTAATTGTCAACTTGTGTATATAATTGAATGAAATATATCATTTTTTCCCTCAGGAGAGCACTTTGTGGATCAGCACAGACGCAAGCTGATTCAAAGAGTGACCAACGTAATGCCTATTTTGGACGAGCTCTCCCACCTTAAAGTTCTCTCCAAAGAAAAATATGAAGAGATCCAAAAAACGTCCACTGATCAGGCCAAGATGAGGCTGCTCTACAGCGGCCCACTGAGTGCTGGAGGGAAAATAGCAAAAGATGCTTTCTATGAATGCCTTGAAGAACTGGAGCCATATCTTGTCAGTGATCTCAGTGGAGACCCAGCATTGGTTTAAACCACACATACAACTGTATGTAAAAAAATGAGATTATCAGGAAAACACTTTTGATTTTCATGATGTACAGCTTAAACCACTCACCCTCGCTACACACACACACACACAAACAAAAAAGGCTTGAAATACTGCACTTGATAAGAGAATATATTATTTTCCAATTGATTATAAAAAAGGTTTTTTTTTTTCTATAATCTAATTTTGGAGATGGTCCTAAAACCTGCTATAGAATCAAAGTTTTTATTAAAAAAGGATGAAATGCTGATGTTCTGACATTTTATAGAAAACATTCCAGAAGGGATTGATGAGTTTTTCAAAATTTTTTCCATATTTTTAATTTTTTTTTAATTTTTATGTACAGTATATAGTTTAAACTTTTCATCCTTTTTAAAAAAAATTATTACATTTTCTGATCCCTCCCACCCTCTGCCAAACTGATGGAATTTCTTGTTTTTGCCAGGCTACCTTCATTAGCCTCCACAGAAACTGAAGCACGTCTGGTGTGGTTTTGTACAGCTTGTCTGGGACTCCAGTGGGCCCAGGGAAGGGTGCAGCTCTGGCCCTCCACCCTGTTCTCTGGACTTCACTCCACTTAGTTTGACTAATGTCAAAGTCATATTCTGGAGAGTGTATTGGTGGCATATGTACAGGAAGGGAGATCTATTGGTATCACCGACTGTCAGCAGACTGTCTAGATCCATCCTTGAGGTTCTAAGTTTACAGTTTTTCTCCTTTGTCAGTAGTCTCTTCACAAGCTTGAATGGGTCTTTAAAGAAGTTTGGCCTTGCTTTTCCCTCCTCCTTACACTTCATACGGAGGTTTTCTGCTCCTCTCATGGCACTTGTTTGGGTTGTTGGTTCTTGGGTTTCATCTCTGTGTGTATGGAAACTTTTTTGTTTCATTTTGTTTTCCTTTTTTCTTCCCTTTTTCCCCTTACCCTGGTCATGAGGGGCAAGACAGTCACCTCTGTGATACTGCTGATGGTTAACACCAGTTCACATAACATTGATACTGGATCGAACATTAGATTCTTAAGCTGGAATGTTAAAGGATAAATAATCCAATTAGCGATCAAAAATATTTTCCCATATTAACAGTTTAGACATTGATATAGCTTTCCTTCAGGAGACTCATTTGCATAATAGAGACCAATTCAGACTCAGATGCCCTTGGGATGGGGACATGTTTCATTCAAATTTGGATTCCAAGGCAGGAGGGGTTGCAATTTTCATCAGTAAGAGAGTCCATTTTTCCCCCTCTAAGATAATAACTGACAAAAATGAAAGATACTTAATTGTTGCAGGTATGCTGCACCACAACCCTGTATTGTTGGTGAATGTTTTTGCATCCAATTCCGATGGCCCAAATTTGACTGATAGGTTATTTAGTAGTTTTCCTGTCTTGAACACCCACCTTTTGATACTGGGTGGTGATCTGAATTGTGTTGTTAATCCTTCTCCAGACCGTTCAATCCCGTGCACTTTGATCCAATCTTCCATGTCCAAGTCAATTTCTGATTTCATGTTCAAAAATGGGTTTGTTGATCAATGGAGGTTCTGTAACCTTCAAGCTAAAGAGTTTTCTTTTTTCACAAGTACATCAAACATATTCTTACATTGATTACTTTTTTGTTGACAGCTCTCTTCTTTCTAAGGAAACCTCTTGTCAATACCACCCAACTGTTGTTTAAGATCATGCCCCCCTAACTCTACACATACAGTGGGGCAAAAAAGTATTTAGTCAGCCACCAATTGCGCAAGTTCTCCCACTCAAAACATGAGAGAGGTCTCCAATTTTCATCATAGGTATGTCTCAACTACGAGAGCCAAAATGAGAAAAAAAAAAAATCCAGAAAATCACATTGAAGGATTTTTAATGAATTAATTGGTAAATTCCTCTGTAAAATAAGTATTTGGTCAATCCCAAAAGTTCATCTCAATACTGTGTTATATACCCTTTGTTGGCAATGACAGAGGACAAATGTTTTCTGTAAGTCTTCACAAGGTTTTCACACACTGTTGCTGGTATTTTGGCCCATTCCTTCATGCAGATCTCCTCTAGAGCAGTGATGTTTTGGGGCTGTTGCTGGGCAACACAGACTTTCAACTCCCTCCAAAGATTTTCTATGGGGTTGAGATCTGGAGACTGGCTAGGCCACTCCAGGACCTTGAAATGCTTCTTATGAAGCCACTCCTTCGTTGCCCGGGTGGTGTGTTTGGGATCATTGTCATGCTGAAAGACCCAGCCACGTTTCATCTTCAATGCCCTTGCTGATGGAAGGAGGTTTTCACTCAAAATCTCACGATACATGGCCCCATTCATTCTTTCCTTTACACGGATCAGTCGTCCTGGTCCCTTTGCAGAAAAACAGCCCCAAAGTATGATGTTTCCACCCCCATGCTTCACAGTAGGTATGGTGTTCTTTCTCCTCCAAACACGACAAGTTGAGTTTTCATCAAAAAGTTCTATTTTGGTTTCATCTGATCATATGACATTCTCCCAGTCCTCTTCTGGATCATCCAAATGCTCTCTAGCAAACTTCAGACAGGCCTGGACATGTACTGGCTTAAGCAGGGGGACACGTCTGGCACTGCAGGATTTGAGTCCCTGGCGGCATAGTGTGTTACCGATGTAGCCTTTGTTACTTTGGTCCCAGCTCTCTGCAGGTCATTCACTAGGTCCCCCCGTGTGGTTCTGGGATTTTTGCTCACCGTTCTCATGATCATTTTGACCCCACGGGGTGAGATCTTGCGTGGAGCCCCAGATCGAGGGAGATTATCAGTGGTCTTGTATGTCTTCCATTTTCTAATAATTGCTCCCACAGTTGATTTCTTAACACCAAGCTGCTTACCTATTGCAGATTCAGTCTTCCCAGCCTGGTGCAGGTCTACAATTTTGTTTCTGGTGTCCTTTGACAGCTCTTTGGTCTTGGCCATAGTGGAGTTTGGAGTCTGACTGTTTGAGGTTGTGGACAGGTGTCTTTTATACTGATAACGAGTTCAAACAGGTGCCATTAATACAGGTAATGAGTGGAGGACAGAGGAGCCTCTCAAAGATGAAGGTACAGGTCTGTGAGAGCCAGAAATCTTGCTTGTTTGTAGGTGACCAAATACTTATTTTACCGAGGAATTTACCAATTAATTCATTAAAAATCCTTCAATGTGATTTTCTGGATTTTTTTTTCTCATTTTGTCTCTCATAGTTGAGGTATACCTATGATGAAAATTGAAGACCTCTCTCATCTTTTAAGTGGGAGAACTTGCACAATTGGTGGCTGACTAAATACTTTTTTGCCCCACTGTAAGACTTCTTGAACAACCTCGTTTTTCTTCACCATGGAGGTTTAATTCTCAGTTGTTACCTGACTATGCATTTAATGCCTTTACATCCTCCTCAATGGATAATTTCATAGCCCTAAACAAATCAGACTCATCAGTTTTTCATTATTATGGGAGTCACTCAAAGCATATTTGCATGGACAAATCATTTCTTATTCAGCGTATACCAATAAAATTCGTAAGGCAAAAGTGCAAGAGTTCACATCACAAATTTCAGATATAGACATACTAAATTCAGTTAACCCAAGCATGACCTTGCTGAGTGTCGGCTCAATTTACAGTCGGAGCTCGATCTCATAACAACAACAGATGCTGAATGTCTCTGACTACGCTCCCATGTCAATTTTTATGACTATGGCGATAAATTGAGCAGGTTGTTGGCTCATCAATTAAAAAAAGACAAGCCACATCTCGATTGATCCCCAGAATTAGAGACTCCACCAGTTCACTCACTTCTGACCCAAATACTATCAATACAGTTTTTAAGTCTTTTTACGCTTCTCTTTATGAACCTGAATCTCCACCTGAAACAGCAGAAATGACTTCCTTTTTCAAAAATCTCATTGTACCTACTGTTGATCCGGATGTGGCTAGTAAGCTTGATGCCCCCTGCAAGAAATTACAGCAGCCATTAAAGCAATGCAAAGCAATAAGGCTTCTGGCCCTGATGGATTTGGAGTTGAGTTTTTTAAAAAATAATCAGAAAAACTTGCCCCTCTACTCATTTCAGTGTACAACAAGTCCTTTGAACGAGGTTCACTGCCTCCAACCTTGACTCAGGCCTCCATAACCCTTCTTTTGAAGTGGGACAAGGACCCTGAATTATGCACCTCTTACAGACGTTTGTCCCTATTGAATGTTATGCCAAAATTTTAGCTGAAGTATTAGCAATTCGTCTTGAAAAGATTCTTCCTAATATCATATCAGAAGAACAAAATGGGTTTATCAAAGGTGGCCAGCTCTTTTATGATGTTCGCACACTTTGAATGTGATTTTTTTCCAATAATTCCTCTTCAGTCCCTGAGGTTATCTCAATCGACGCCGAAAAAGCATTTGATCGAGTCGAGTGAAATTATCTTTTTACTACACTCCATAAGTTCAGATTTGGTGACGGATTCATATCATGGATTAGACTTCTTTACACTTCCCCCCAGGCTAGGATTCATACTAACGACACTCACTGCACTTATTTTCCATTATCGCGGGGCACTAGACAAGGGTGTCCTCTTTCTCCTTTGCTTTTTGCCTTAGTCATTGAACCGCTGTCAGTTGCTCTGAAATCTCTCCCACTTTTTCATGGTGTCTCTCAATCTGGTATTGAACTGAAATTGTCCCTTTATGCAGATGACCTGCTCCTGTATGTATCAGATCCATTGACCAGTATTACACCAATATTATCCCTCTTAAAGCAGTTTGGCTCTTTCTCCAGCTATATAAGTGTTACTTAAACAATCTGATATACCTTTTAAGATAAACCTTTTTTTCCCACAATGGGGAAATTCCAGGATTGCAACAGCACAGGGACAGCAACACTCAAAGCAATAATTTAGAAGATAAGAAAATAAGAGCAGTGAATATGCATATTATGTACACATAAATACATAAATATATATACACAGTGCGGAGCATTGTAGCTAGATGGAATAAACAGCATAACCATATATTTAGTTACCCTACATGGTATGAATTGTTCGAGTACCCCACGACATGACCCCAGTCACCGCAGAAAGGCTGAAAGCGGCCGACCCTCCTAATCATACCAATATACCCCCTATGAAAGGAAAATGGGCAATCCTGCTACTGATCATACTAGGCTACAAAGATCCACACAAAATAGCCAGCAGGAGTTGAGAAATTACCAGAAGGCCCACACACCAACAGTCAGGAAGGATGGGAGCAGACAACACTGGTGAAGCATAGAGACTGAATGCAAAACAATATTGAAAGCATATGCTATGGAATGTGATATTCTGTGTAATCAGTGAAGCAAATGTATACTCATCAATTAAGAAGTACATGTAATGTATGTAATCAATTGAAATAATGAGTGTAATCAAACTGTGTGATTGTATGTACATTTTAACTGCACAAAAGAAGGTTTAAGTGAGGACAGACTGTGAAATGTTGGAAAAAACCCTGGTTACTGAAAATGTATGAGTAATGAGGAAATGAAAGTTGGTTGTCCAGCAAATTGGGGTATTTTTGGATGGGAAAGTGCTGAGATGCTAGCCAGAAAGTCACAAGATGGGCCATGTGTCATGAGCGCCTGATCAGTCACATGGTTTACGAGAATTGACTAGATAGAACATGTGCAGAATGAGGTAATTGTTATATAAAACTTAACTTTAAGCCAATCATAAGAGGCCAAGAAGCCTAGGGTGAGATTGTGGACCAATCAGAGAACTTGGGTGAAGGTATATAGACCAAGCCCTTATTCCCCAAAATGTTCATTTTCGGCGGATCTTCAAGAACTCAACACCCTCCCAGAGCAGCAGGCTGAAGACGAGGATTGCCAGAGGAAAGTGAACCAGTTTTTCATCTCATCTCTTCAGCCTTTAACAGCTTTTGCATCTGCTGCTTGAAAAGTGTTAAAATAACACTTTTGGGAGAGAAGAAAAGGGGAAGTCAAGAAACCACAGCTGGCTGGGCTCCCAGCCTGGGCCAGTGATTCATCTCAACAGGGAGGCAAGAGGAAGCGGAGGCTGGAAGATTTCTCCGGACTGGAGACACCACTTCGGAGGCTTGACTCACCGCTCTTCCCCGGCCAACGGAAGAAAAGAGGAGCTTCGGGAGTCAGCTGTTCAGCCTCGCCTGCTACGGTCTCGCCTCTCCTTGTGAAAGAGGAGCTTCAACAGGGAAGACCAGCTGTTAACCATCTTTTATTCCCCAATCTCACCATCTAGGCTTTATAGACATTTATCCACAAATTAATTAGATGTTTTTACCAGGTTTTATTCAAAGGGTTTGCTTGATTTTGGACTTAATCAAATTTTTCAGGTTTTTAATTAAATTTACATTCTGATTTTCTGACTGATGATTTTTGAACTCTACTGGGTTCTGAAACTTTTTAGTTTTTAATCAAATGACTGATTTTACAACTTCTAACTTTTGACTTAAGGTTTTTCAATCAGGGATTTTGGTTTGATTTTTAATTTTTATCCTTTTGATTTTATTGACTGTTCCATGCAAGTATATCCTGTTTTGGCCGAGCTTTGCAGATTTTCAATAAATACCACAGCATTTTAAAAGACATTATGGAAGTCTGTGGGCTCATTGATTCAGCGTCCATCTTTCTTGGGTGATTTTTGAGAAGGTATTTTCTACAAGAGGTGTTACAATTTTGAGTCTTAAAGGTTACTCTTTTTGGTGTTTTAAAATAGATCTCCTATAAACCAATTTTCCTGGTTTTAAACATTCTCCCAGATTAACAAGAGCAATGTAAGACCATGAGAGGCCGTCGTTAATATCGGGGGTGTACTCCAGGTGTCTGGCTGGACAGGTCACTCAGTCAGGAGTCTGGATTACAGGAAGTGGAGATCCCCCAATAAATGTAGACGGTAACTTCTGGGTTTACTCTCAAATCACCAAGCCCACTTACACAGGTGACAGAATTTCCTATGAGGGAAATTCCTCTAGGAACTGCAAGCTGGTGAACCTAACTTCAATTCTGAGGTCGAAAGGGTCTTTGACAGAATATGTACCCATACATAATGTCAGTTTATGCTCCGAGCAGTATATGATGTGCTACCCAGTCCGGCAAACCTGCATACCTGGGGTAAGAACGAGCTGTCAACATGTCCTCTCTGCTCAGGAAAGGGCACGCTTGAACACATCCTTAGCAGTTGCCCAACAGCTCTTGGAGAGAGCCGATATCGCTGGCGCCATGACCAAGTGCTAAAGTGTGTAGCGGAGACCATCTCCAGCGCCATGGCAAACAGTAAGCAGGTTGGTAGTCAAAGGAAAATTACATTCGTTAAAGCTGGAGAGAGGCCCCGACCACAGCTTAGACCATCAGCCAGTCTGCTCTCTTCAGCATCAGACTGGGACCTGCGAATTGACTTGGGAAAGCAGCTTAAGTTCCCCGACTATGTAATATCAACATCTCTTAGGCCAGATGTGGTACTTACATCTTCCTCTTCCAGGCAGGTTCTGTTAGTGGAGCTCACAGTTCCCTGGGAGGAGCACATAGAAGAGGCCAATGAACGCAAACGGCTCAAATACCAAGAACTGGTAGAACAGTGCCAGAGGAATGGTTGGAGAGCACACTGTGAGCCCACAGAGGTGGGATGTCGAGGCTTTGCTGCCCGCTCCCTGTGCAAAATTTACACTCTCCTTGGTATCAAAGGAGTTGCTAAAAGGAAGACCATCAAATCTGCCACTGAGGCTGCAGAAAGCTTCTCGGTGGCTATGGATTAAGAGGTCTGAATCCTGGTCCAATGCTGCCGGGACACAAGTCAGGGTCTGATCAACCCTGTCTGGGTCGCCTGATTGAGGGTGTCTGATGTTGTGAGACCCGAAACACCCGATGACATCAGGAAACATCACTGATGATGTGTCCCGGGGCATCCATGGATGTATCTATTCATCACCCTCCATAGCAACTGATATTGTCCTAGTTGTATACTGGAGGGGACCATTTGCATAAGTCTGTTGCGTCTTTTGCATTCAATATTATTAGGTTGTCATGTTTTTTGCTATCTCTGCGAGCAGCCCTGCTTAGGTTATACAGTCTGACAGCCGTAGGTAGGAAGGACCTGCGAAACCTCTCGGTCACTGTATTATTCATCTATTCATTTATTTATTATTCATCTATTCATCTTTGCATCTGGCTTAGTCAGTGACTCCCAAGAATAGGTTGGGTGACAACCAAGTATAGATTGGTGACAACTGGAGAGACAGTGGACAGCACGGAGAGACGGCAACCGGGGCAGGGAGGGTTAGCAGCCCAACTTGCATCTTCTGTGAAGAAGAACCCATCCAAGCTACAGATCAAACCACAGAGACATACCCCCAGGGGTGCCCAAGGGGGGGGGGGGGAGGATGAGCACCCCACTAGGATGGACCTTAGGATGATGACCTTAGAGAACAGACTATTGATAACGGCAAGTAGATGCATCTGCGGCAAAGTCTGTAAAAACGAATGAGGCTGCATGGTGGCGCAGTGGTTAGCGCTGCAGCAGCACAGTTTACCCTTGGCCGGGGGATCGTGGGGAGCATGAGATCGTGGGTTCGATCCCAGCCACCGACCAACAGTGATCTGTGTGGAGTTTGCATGTTCTCCCCGTGTTGCGTGGGTTTACTCCGGGATTTCTCCAGTTTCCTCCCACATACCAAAAAACATGCAGGTTAGGGATACAGGGCACTTGCGCACGCAGCGACCAGCAGCTGGTGGCTCGTCACCAGACTGCAAAACAAATCTACCTACGGGTACAAATAAGTAACTAAAAAAAAAAAAAAAAGAGGCCTTAAAATCCATCAGGCCCTGATGAAATGCTTGGTTCAGGGGGCTGTGGCACAACGCACAGGAATTACACCTGGTGAGATACAGGAGGAGCCCAGCCCGGAGTCACCCCACAGTGCCCAGAACCTCCAAGTGTCCAGTGCCCCAGTTCCAAGCACAGTAGTCAAGCAACATCGGATCAAGTGGCCTGCAGCAAAGCAGCATCAATTGTGGCAACAGTTTGATGAAGATACAGCAGAGATCATCAGAACAATAGCAAAGAGAGATGTGGATAGTCAACTTCGAAGCATGACGACCATCATTACGAGTTTTGGGGTAGAGAGGTTTGGCATTATGGAGCACAGAGCTGGCAGGTCTATCTACACTAAGAACCGTAGGGCTGGCAGGATTCATCAGCTGCGGAAAGAGCTGAGGATGCTGACAAGACAGTTTCAAGCAGCAGCAGAAGAGGAGAAGCCACCACTTGCTGAGTTTCGACATGCCATCAGGAAGTAGCTTATGACCCTGCGTAGAGCTGAATGGCATCGGAGGAGAAGGATTGAGAGAGCCAGGAGACGTACTGCATTCTTGGCAGATCCATTTTGCTTTATGAGGAAGATGCTAGGGCAGAAGTGCAGTGGGAGACTGGAGTGTTCTAAGGAGGAAGTTGACCATTTCCTGCACAACACCCTAAGTGACCCATTTAGAGAGCAGGATCTGGGACCTCAGAGAGCTCTTTTGGACATTCCAGCCCCTCTGGTGGAGTTCAATACCTTAGAACCCACCTGGAAGGAAGTTCAGGAAGTGGTGGCAGCGGCGAGAGCCAGCTCTGCTCCAGGCCCCAATGGAGTACCTTATAAAGTATAAAAGCATTGACCAGAGCTCCAGAGAATCCTATGGAAGATACTGAGAGTGATCTGGCGAAGAGGAACTATAGCAGAGCAGTGGAGATGGGCAGAGGGAGTGTGGATTCCCAAGGAAGAGAAGTCTTCTAAACTGGAGCAGTTCAGGTCTATCTCACTCCTCAGCGTGGAAGGCAAGATCTTCTTTAGTGTCCTGTCTAGGAGAATGACCCACTTCCTTCTGAAGAGCAATTATATCGATACATCAGTACAGAAGGGTGGAATCCCAGGTGTACCAGGGTGTTTGGAACACACTGGGGTGGTCACTCAGCTGATCAGAGAGGCACGGGAGGGAAATGGAGATCTAGTGGTGCTTTGGCTGGACCTTGCCAATGCTTATGGGTCAATCCCCCATAAGCTGGTCAATATCACGCTGGACCAACACCACATACCCCGTAAGATCAAGGCTCTCATTCTGAACTATTATGGTCACTTCAGACTCAGAGTCACCTCTGGCAGCTTGACCTCAGATTGGCACCAGTTGGAGAAAGGGATTATAACAGGTTGTACTATTTCTGTTATCCTTTTTGACCCTGTCCATGAACATGGTGGTTAAAGCAGCGGAGGTAGAATGTAGAGGACCCCTTTCAAGGTCAGGAATCCGGCAACCCCCCATTAGAGCTTTCATGGATGACCTGACAGTTACTACTACATCAGTGCCTGGCAGTAGGTGGATTCTCCAAGGCCTGGAAAAACTTATTTCCTGGGCAAGAATGAACTTTAAGCCTTCAAAGTCTAGATCTATGGTCCTGAAAAGAGGGAAAGTGGTGGATAAGTTCCGTTTCCATCTGGATGGCATTGTGATACCATCTATCACAGAGAAACCAGTCACAAGCCTAGAGAAGGTCTTTGACTGTAATCTCAGGGACACAGCATCCATCCGAACTACCATCAGGAAACTGGAAACATGGCTGTTGACTGTGGATAAGTCTGGCCTTCCCGGCAGGTTCAAGGCTTGGGTGTACCAACATGGCATTTTGCCCCATATCCTCTGGCCTCTGCTGGTGTACGAGGTGCCTCTGTCTACAGTGGAGACCCTGGAAAGGAAGATCAGCTCCTACCTTCGAAGATGGTTGGGTTTACCACATAGCTTTAGTAGTGCGGCGCTTTATGGCAGGAGCAACAAACTCCAGCTTCCTATTAGTAGTTTGGAAGAGGAGTTCAAGGTTTCCCGCACAAGAGAGGCACTAGCCTATCGTGACTCGAGAGACTCGAGAGTGGCAGCGGCAGGCATTGTGGTGAGAGCAGGTCAGGAGTAGAGAGCTCAAGAGGGGTTGGAGCTTGCAGAATCTCGGTTGAGACACAAAGCTCTGGTGGGCACAGTGGCAATAGGATGTGCAGGGCTGGGCTCCATCCCACAGCCGTGCCATGATAAAGTCCAGGGAAAGGACAAACGCAAGTTAATTCTGCAGGAGGTGAGAGCAGGTGTTGAAAAAGTGAGGACTGGTAGGATGGTAGGCATGCGGCAGCAGGGGGCATGGACAAAATGGGAGGGAGTAGTGGACAAGAAACTGACCTGGAATGACATCTGGGATGCAGAGCCTCAGTGCATCCAATTTATGCTCCGAGCAGTATATGATGTGCTACCCAGTCTGGCAAACCTGCATACCTGGGGTAAGAACGAGCTGCCAACATATCCTCTTTGCTCAGGAAAGGGCATGCTTGAACACATCCTTAGCAGTTGCCCAACAGCTCTTGGAGAGGGCCGATATCGCTGGCACCATGACCAAGTGCTAAAGTGTGTAGCGGAGACCATCTCCAGCGCCATGGCAAACAGTAAGCAGGTTGGTAGTCAAAGGAAAATTACATTCGTTAAAGCTGGAGAGAGGCCCCGACCACAGCTTAGACCATCAGCCAGTCTGCTCTCTTCAGCATCAGACTGGGACCTGTGAATTGACTTGGGAAAGCAGCTTAAGTTCCCGGATTATGTAACATCAACATCTCTTAGGCCAGATGTGGTACTTACATCTTCCTCTTCCAGGCAGGTTCTGTTAGTGGAGCTCACAGTTCCCTGGGAGGAGCGCATGGAAGAGGCCAATGAACGCAAACAGCTCAAATACCAAGAACTGGTAGAACAGTGCCAGAGGAATGGTTGGAGAGCACACTGTGAGCCCATAGAGGTGGGATGTCGAGGCTTTGCTGCCTGCTCCCTGTGCAAAATTTACACTCTCCTTGGTATCAAAGGAGTTGCTAAAAGGAAGGCCATCAAATCTGCCACTGAGGCTGCAGAAAGAGCTTCTCGGTGGCTATGGATTAAGAGGTCTGAATCGTGGGCCAATGCTGCCGGGACACAAGTCAGGGTCTGATCAACCCTGTCTGGGTCGCCTGATTGAGGGTGTCTGATGTTGTGAGACCCGAAACACCCGATGACATCAGGAAACATCACTGATGATGTGTCCTGGAGCATCCATGGATGTATCTATTCATCACCCTCCATAGCGACTGATATTGTCCTAGTTGTATACTGGAGGGGACCATTTGCGTAAGTCTGTTGCGTCTTTTGCATTCAATACTTTGCATTCAATACCTTTTATAATGAATTAAGTGATCTGGTTAAACAACTTGAGAAGAACAGAGAAACAATAATTCATGGTGACTTTAATATCAACTGGTCTGATAAAAAAGACAAACAAAAACTGAAAAGCCTCATGACTAAATTTAATTACCAGCAAATCATCAAAGGACCCACCAGGATAACCAAACAATCCAGAACACTTATTGACATGGTATTTACTAATAAACCAGAACGAATAACCAGAACCTATAATCTTGTAACTGGTCTCTCAGATCATAACATGGTTCTTGCTGTCAGGAAACTTACTAAAAAGCGACTACAGTATTTTGGGGGAGTCGATATTGACAAATAAAATTTTATTATCCCCAAATCAAAAAATGGGGAGTTTGAACATTACTTAGAGAATCAAAATTGGGAGCAGCTCATGGCAACATGTGAAGTAGATGATTGTTGTAATTTTATAACTGCAACAATCACAAAGTCTGTAGAAAAATTTTCAAAGCAAATTAAAAGTAGACAACAGAAGATTAGCCTACCATGGTTAAATAATGAAATAAGAAAACTTATGAAGAGGCGAGACTATGCACTGAAAACATCACTAACCTCCAAACTACAAAATGATCACCTTGTGTACAAAAGTTTAAGAAATAAAGTGGTACATGAGCTGCGAAAATCAAAAATATCTTATTACAATAAACTGATAGATCATGCAAAGGGTAACAACAGTTCCCTATGGAGGCATTTAAATAACTTAACTAATAAAAAAACGATCAGAAGGGGGTAAAGGAACTTAGAATCAATGGCAAGACCGTCAGTGACAAGGCTACTTTGGCAAATGAATTTAATTCACACTTTGTGGGCTCTGTGGAAGACTTAACAAAAATTTTTGTGCTGCCAAATGTGCTCAACAACACAAATTCCATACTCCCAACAGATACTTTTCACATCGATGAGGTAAATGAGAAGTTAATTGCTGGTATTGTTAAAACACTGTCAAACTCAAAAACTAGTGATATCTACAATATGAGCACCTCCTTTCTCAAAATGCACAGCAAAATATTAATCAAACCACTGACTCATCTCATTAATCTCTCCATTAGGTCTAGTACATTTCCATCTGGCTGGAAAAAAGCTGTCGTCATACCAGTTCATAAATCAGGCAGTAAAGACGATATATGCAATTACCGCCCAATCTCTATCTTACCAGTCCTATCTAAGGTTCTTGAAAAAGTTGTAGCTACACAGCTGATAGACTACTTACAAGACAGTCAACTTCTTCATCCACATCAATTTGGTTTTAGACCAGGATACTCAACAGAAACAGCAAATTGTTGCCTTATTGAAAACGTCAAACAGTCCTTGGACAGGGGTAATGTGGTAGGAGCTGTTTTTCTAGATCTCAAAAAGGCTTTCGATACTGTAAACCACAGTTTGCTTTTATCCAAAATGGTATCTTTTAACTTCTCCCCAAATACATTAGAATGGTTTGCATCTTATCTCCAGAATAGAGAACAGTGTGTAAAAGTTCACCAGGATAAATCCTCATTTTTAAACAACCGCATGGGTATCCCACAAGGGTCCATTCTTGGTCCTTTACTTTTCAGCATTTTTATTAATGACTTGCCGTTACACTGCTCAGCTGCAACATGCCAACTTTATGCAGATGATGCAGTTATTTACACAGCTGCCAAGACTCCAGCACAGGCTGCAGATGTACTGTCTACAAGTATGGTTGATGTCCAAGAGTGGCTCCTCAAGAACCATCTATTGCTGAACCTTCAGAAAACAGTCTCAATGTGCTTTTCAATCAAAAAATGTAACCTGCAACATTTTAAAGTTAATATACATGATCATGACATCAGTTTAGCTACAGAATTCAAATACCTTGGCATTGTACTAGATCCTCAACTCAAATTTAATCTTCATATAAAGAAAATTTCAAAAACAGTAAAAAAAAATCTGAACTGCTTTAAATTAATTAGATATTACATACCTTACGAAGCAGCTGCACTGTATATGCATTCTATGGTTTTTTCTCATATATCATACTGTTTGACAGTCTGGGCTCAAGCAGCCCCTTCCACAATAAGACATATAGGTTCATTATATAATCAAACCCTAAAAATCTTGGACAAAAAGCCCATTAGGTGGCATCACTGTAATGTTTTAAAAAAATACAACCTATTGAGTTTTGAGAGCTTCATTGACCTCTGTCTTCTGAAATTAACGTTCAAATGTTTCCATAAATCAGCACCCGAGCCACTTGCTGGTTTCGTCCAAAGACAGGACAGCAGCAGAGCCACCAGGAGTTCTGTTAACAATAACTGTAAAATATTCCACCGCAGAACCACATTTGGACAAACAGCTTTCTCTATAAAGGGCAGTCACATCTGGAACACAATGCCAAATGAAATTAAAATAATAACGGACTTTAAAACATTCACTAAAAATGTTAAAAACTGGCTGAAAAATAAACAAGAATGTACTCATGTATGAATTATTTGTCTGCAAAGTGAGAGTGAATGAAGGGAAGGAATAAATGTGTTTGTTTATAGTGAGTGACGGAGGGAGGAAGGCCTGAAATAGGCAAATGTGAGTTATGTTATATGTGTTAAATGTGAGTCAGGCTGTTATATTTGTGTATTTATAATATTTATGTTAAAGGTGAGTCAGGCTGTTATATTTGTGTATTTATAATATTTATAATATTTATAATTGTGTATTTATAATTTTTCTGCATTGATGTATGTGGTTATTGTGTATATTTTTATCTTGATTCTTTTTTCTAAAGCCCATCCAGGGACAAGAGTTGCAAATTAGCTAATAGCTATACACTCTATGTGCAACACATCAGATTGATTGTCTTTGATTAATTGTCTATGTTTATTGCACTGTCCCTGTCAAATAAACTATTCTACTACTACTACTACTACTATTAGGTCGTCACGTTTTTTGCTATCTTTGCGAGCAGCCCTGCTTAGGTTATACAGTCTGACAGCCGTAGGTAGGAAGAACCTGCGAAACCTCTCGGTCACGCACCTAGGATGATGTAGTCTACTGCTAAATGAGCTCCTCAGTGCGTTCAGTATGTCCTGCATAGGGTGGGACTCGGACTCCAGCAGAGATGACAGTTTAGCCACATCCTTCTCTCTCCTATCTCCTCCACTGGGTCAAGGCGCTGCCCCAGGACAGAGCTAGCTTTCGTGATTAGTTTGTTCAGTCTCTTCCTATCGGCTGCTGTAATGCCGTTGCCCCAGCAGACCACTCCAAAAGTGATGGCTGATGCCACCACCGTGTTGTAGAATGTCTTCAAGAGCACCCCTTGTACACCAAAAGACCTGAGCCTCATCAGTAGGAACAGCCTGCGCTGTCCCTTCTTGTAGAGTGTGTCAGTATTGTGTGACCAGTCTAGTTTATTGTTCAGATGAACACCCAGGTACTTGAAGGATGTCACCATCTCAATGTCTGTTCCCTGGATGTTTACTGGTGCTGTGAGGGGTTGTCCTTGCCTGCGGCAGTCCACCACCAGCTCCTTAGTTTTCCTCGCGTTGATCTGGAGGCAGTTCGGATGGCACCAGTCCACGAAGTCCTGGATAAGTCCTCTGTACTCAGCTTCATCTCCGTTGGAGTGAGGCCGACGACCGCAGAGTTGTCAGAGAACTTCTGCAGATGGCAGTGTGTTGTGTTGTGTGAGAAGTCCGCAGTATAAAGGGTGAACAGGAAGGGAGACAAAACCGTTCCCTGGGGGGTCCCCGTGCTGCAGATGATCATGTCAGACACACAGTCCCGGGTTCTCATAAACTGTGGCCGGTTAGTGAGGTAGTCCAGGATCCATGATGACAGGTGCTGGTCCACCCCTGCGCACAGCAGCTTGTCCTTCAGGATCATCGGTTGGCTGGTGTTGAAAGCACTGGAAAAGTCAAAGAACATGATCCTCACCGTGTTCCCAGGCTTCTCCAGGTGGGACAAGGAACGGTGAAGGAGGAAGATCACTGCATCCTCCACCCCAATGCCATGCTGGTAGGCGAACTAGAGTGGATCCATTGCTGGTCCTACCAGGGGGCAGAGGTGAGCAAGGAGCAGCCTCTCCAGGGTCTTCATCATGTGAGACGTAAGGGCCACTGGTCTGTAGCTGTTCAGGTCCGTCCTCACCTGGGTCTTAGTGAGGGTCAGGTTGGGGGGCTGTGTGCTGGGAGTGGGGGGGGGGTGTTGGTGGAGTGGGGTGTGGACAGCAGGTCTCGATGACTTGAGAGGCAGCAGTGGTTGTTGTGCAGTCGGGGAGGAGGGCGGTTGGTCAAACCTATTAAAAAACAGGTTCAGATTGTTCGCCCACTCCCTGCCCCCCGTGGCCTGGGAGGAGGTATTCTGGAGCCCAGAGATGGTTTTAAGGTCTCTCCAGACTCCGCCGATGTCGCTCTGTTGCAGCTTGTCCTCCATCTTCTTCCTGAAGCTTTCCTTACCTTCTCTGATCTTCCTCCTCAGCTCCCTCTGTACGGACTTCAGCATCTCCCTGTTCCCCGACCTGAAGATCCTCTTCTTCTCTCTCAGAAGTGTTTTTATCTCAGGGTTGTTCCAGGGTTTGTTGTTCGAGCAACACCATATGGTCTTGGTGGGTACGGTGTTGTCCACACAGAAGTTGATGTAGTCCGTGATGGTGTGAGTGAGGCCATCGATATCCTCACCATGTGGATCGCAGAGCTGCTCCCAGGCAGTGGTTTCAAGACAGTCCTTTAGAGCGTCCATTGCCTCCTCAGACCATATCTTCACGGTGCGCATGACCTGAGGTTGTCTGTGTACCAGGGGTTTGTACACCGGCAGGAGATAAACCAAGTTGTGATCTGATCTCCCGAGTGGGGGGAGTGGTGATGAGGTGTATGCCTCCTTAGTGTTTGCATAGAATAAGTCCAGTGTTTTATTGTCTCTAGTGTGGCATGTGACATACTGGGTGAACGTGGGCAGAATGGGGGACAGTGAAATATGGTTGAAATCACTGGGTGTTGTGTCAGCAGCCTGCCAGTTACTGAGTGAATGGCGTCACGCGCTATCCCCGCGTTTGCTGTCAGATTTGCATAAATAACAATGCAGATCACGTGTGAGTATTCCCTCGGGAGATAGGTAGGCCGCATGCTAACAGCTAGCAACTCGATGTCTTTACTACAGTGTTGTTCCTTAACCGTGATATGTCCCGGTCTGCACCAGCTGTTACTGACATACATTATCACTCCTCCGCCCCTTGCCTTCCCACTGTCTGGTGTCCGGTCTGCCCATATTGCGTGGAAACCCTCCAGTTTGATGTTAGCATCTGTTGCTAGTTCTGTTAGCCACATCTCAGTAAACAACATCAAGCTAATCTCTCTGAAGACGCTCTCGTAGCGAGAGGTAGCCACTAGCTCATCTGTCTTATTGAGCAGCGATCGTACATTCCCCATAATAACGGATGGAAGGACGGGTCTGCACCTTATATTTCTCGCCCGCCGTCTTGCTCCAGCACGGCATCCATGTCGTTTCTGTCCTATTTCACCCGGTATGACAAAGTCTTGCGCTAGCATCTTGGTAGAAGCGCTAGCATCTTGGTAGATAATCTTGGTAGATTATATCATCTTAAACTTAACTTGTCAGGGTTAAGGTATCTGAGGATCAACGTGACCCGCACTCCAACCTCTCTTTTTGCTGCTAATTTTTCTCCACTGATGAGTCAGGTCAAGGCAGACTGGCAGAGGTGGAATTCTCTACCACTGTCTTTGATAGGTAGAATTAATGCATTGAAAATGAGCTTATTGCCTAAATTTCTATTTTTGTTTCAGTGTATTACTTTGTTTTTACCTAAAAAGTTTATCAAATCCCTTGACCAAATTGTTACAAACTTTATATCGGGTGGTAAAACTCTTAGGGTTAAGTATTCACTCTTGCAAAAGCTTAAACCCGACGTGGTCTTGCATTACCTAATTTTCTGTTTTACTATTGGTCAGCGCTTTTCACAAATTGATCCACTGGTTTCACTGCCCGGGTTTATTATGGTGTAGACTGGAGGCTCAGTCACTTTCTTCTTCTTCCCTATTGGCTTTAGTCTCCTCCTCCCTGCCTTTGAATCCTTCCAACTTTACAAGTAACCCCATGGTTCTCTCCACCCTTAAGATTTGGTTCAGTTTAGACGCCATTTAAAATTTTTGTCACCATCAACTCTTACACCTATAACTCAAAATCATCTGTTTCCTCCATCCCTTATTGACACAATTTTTACGATTTGGCAGAGTCGTGGCCTTAAAAAGCATTTCAGGGATCTCTACAAAGTATTTTTTCCACATTTTCAGATGTGATGTCAGCTTTTAACTTGCCTTATAACTTGTCTGCATCTCATCTGTTTTGTTACTTCCAACTTAGGCATTGTGCCTCTTCTCTGTTTCCAAGCTTCCCTTCCCTCCTCGCTAGCCAACCAGGGGACGATCTCCTAAATCCGAAACCAAGTTAGAAATCTCTTATATCTGAAATATATGCACAGCTATTCACATTTGATGGTCAGTCAGTTGCAAAAGCGCACATTTCCTGGGAACAGGAGCTAGGTTTGACTATAACAGATGAGTTATGGGACAAAGCTGTCTTCAGTATACGCTCTAGCACGCCTTGTGCCAGGCTACAACTTTTACAGTTCAAAGTGCTATATAGGGCCCACTGGTCGAAATCTTGTTTATCTGAAATTTATCCTGATATTGCAGACCAATGTGACAAATGCCACGCCTCTCCTTGTAATCTTAGTCATATGTTTTTTTTTCCTGTCTTAGGTTACAGAACTTTTGGGGTCACTCTTCCGAAATCATGTCTAAGGCTCTGGGGAAAAATATTTCTCCAGCCCCCCTAATGGCTATATGTGGGCTATCTGTTAACTCCCATCACATTGACTCTACTCAGTTGGATATACAGACGTGAACAAAATTGTTGGTACCCCTCTGTTAATGAAAGAAAAACCCACAATGGTCACAGAAATAACTTGAATCTGACAAAAGTGGTAATAAATAAAAATTCTGTGAAAATTAACAAATGAAAATCAGACAATGCTTTTGAACTGTGGTTCAACAGAATTATTTTAAAAAACAAACTCATGAAACAGGCCTGGACAAAAATGATGGTACCCTTAACTTAATATTTTGTTGCACAACCTTTTGAGGCAATCACTGCAATCAAATGATTTCTGTAACTGTCAGTGAGACTTCTACACCTCTCAGCAGGTATTTTGGCCCACTCCTCATGAGCAAACTGCTCCAGTTGTCTCAGGTTTGAAGGGTGCCTTCTCCAGACGGCATGTTTCAGCATCTTCCACAGATGTTCAATAGGATTTAGATCAGGGCTCATAGAAGGCCACTTTAGAATAGTCCAGTCTTTCGCTCTTAGTCATTCTTGGGTGTTTTTAGCTGTGTGTTTTGGGTCATTATCCTGTTGCAAGACCCATGACCTGCGACTGAGACCAAGCTGTCTGACACTGGGCAGCACATTTCTCTCTAGAATACCTGATAGTCTTGAGATTTCATTGTACCCTGCACAGATTCAAGACACCCTGTGCCAGATGCAGCAAAACAGCCCCAGAACATAACAGAACCTCCTCCATGTTTCACAGTAGGGACAGTGTTCTTTTCTTGGTATGCTTCATTTTTGCATCTGTGAACATAGAGCTGATGTGCCTTGCCAAAAAGTTCCAGTTTTGTCTCACTGTCCATAGGACATTCTCCCAGAAGCTTTGTGGCTTGTCAACATGCAGTTTGGCAAATTCCAGTCTGGCTTTTTTATGATTTGTTTTCAACGGTGGTGTCCTCCTTGGTCGTCTCCCATGAAGTCCACTTTGGCTCAAACAACGACGGATGGTGCGATCTGACACTGATGTACCTTGACCTTGGAGTTCACCTTGAATGTGTTTAGAGGTTGTTCTGGGCTCTTTTGTTACCATTCGTATTATCCGTCTCTTCCATTTTTCCTCCTGCGGCCATGTTCAGGGAGGTTGGCTACAGTCCCGTGGATCTTAAATTTCTGAATAATATATGCAACTGGAGACACAGGAACATCAAGCTACTTGGAGATGGTCTTAAAGCCTTTACCTTTAACATGCTTGTCTATAATTTTCTTTCTATCTCTCCTTTGCTTCCTCTGGTCCATGTTTAGTGTGGTACACACCATGTCACCAAACAGCACAGTGACTACTTGTCACCCTTTAAATAGGCCGACTGACTGATTACAAGTTTGTAGACACCTGTGATGTTAATTAGAGGACACATCTTGGTTGAACATGTCCCTATGGTCACATTATTTTGAATCTTTTCTAGGGGTACCATCATTTTTGTCCAGGCCTGTTTCCTGAATTTGTTTTTTAAAATAATTCTTTGAACCACAATTCAAAAGCACTGTCTGATTTTCATTGGTTAATTTTCATAGAATTTTTATTTATTACCACTTTTGTCAGATTCAAGTTATTTCTGTGACCATTGTGGGTTTTTCTTTCATTAACAGAGGGGTACCAACAATTTTGTCCACGTCTGTATTAGCCTTTACATCTCTCTTAGCAAGACGCCGCATTTTGCTTTAATGGAAATCCCCTAACCCCCCCTCTATTTCCCTCTGGCTTAAGGATGTCATGTTTTTTCTTAAATTAGAAAAGATAAGATTTGCAGTAAAAGGTTCTTCAGCCAAATTTTTTCATAAATTGCAATCTTTCATAGATTACTTTGAGTCATTGCAAACCTTGTCTCCAGACTGCCCCCCCCCCCTTTTCCCTTTATGTTTTCTTTTTATGTGTATTCCATACTTGATATTTTGTTTTTGCACTGGACAAAGACTTTGTTCTATTGTTGGCCCAGTGAGGCCTTGGTGATGGGATGGGTGTTGTGGAGGAAAAAACAAACAGAAAAGCTATAATTGTGACACTGTTTTCATAATCATTGTATGCTCTGAAAAAAGATTAATTAAAAAAAGAATTAATATTGTGTCACCAACAAAGTTAAAGAAGTTTCTTAGCAGGTTTTACTTTATCTATCAAACTGGGGTTGTAAAAATTAAAGTTTGGTGTTGATGAAAATTGTACATTCTGTATGAGTGAATTTCTTTGTCATCATTTCTGTGTTTATGTACAGTTTTGTTTTTTTGGTTGTATCGGGGGGGGGGAGTGAAAGTGTGTTTGATAAGTTTTATAAAAAGAAAAAATAAAGGTAAAAATGTTTTTTTATAATGATAACAGGTGTGTTAAAAATGTTATATATCTATTTATTTTGTTAGGTAAATCTTCATGAATGTATATGGGTGAAGGAAACCTTTTTTTATCTTTATTTGCTGTATTCCGATTTATGTTTGCATTGTTTTCCATGTCATTGTTGAGCACTCTGAGAATGAGTGCAATATCTCCTACCTCTGATAGAAACTTGTCTATATTGGGATATTTACATAATCCTAGCTTTACTCATTCTTTAATAATACTGCAAAGGAAATGTTAATCTTGACCTTTTGACCCCAGACCCATAGTTGTAGGTCAAGTTCCCATGGTGAACCTGTGAAGCAAGTTTGGTGACCCCAGCTTTACGTGTTCTATAGAAATGGTGCAAATGGAATGTTAACCTTGATCTTTGACCTGAATGCCAGCCTCGACCTTTGACCTTTTGACTCCAAACCAATAGATAGAGGTCAGGGTCTCAGGGTGAACCCGTGTACCAAGTTTGGTGACCCTAGCTTTAATTGTCCTATAGTAATAGTACAAATGGAATGTTAAGTCTGACCTTTGACCTCTCCTGCAAAAATCCGGTTGGAGCCAAATTTCAATATGTGCATCATCAGTGTATATCAAACCCTGGTACCAAGTTTCAAAACAATAGCAACAAAACTAGGGGAGGAGCTGATTTTACAAAAGTGGAACAGAAAGTCAGACAGACTACAGGACTGGTCCAGAACATAATCCCCCTTTGGTCTTTGGCAAATGTTGCGCTGAAAAAGCATCTCTGTCATGGAAAGCATTCCCCCTTTGCAGGAGCGTGCATTTGAGGAGAGACACCGTAAAACTACAAACAAACAAGCAAATATAACACTACAGTCACTTTTGTCACCCTTTATACATTTTTAGGAATAAAAAAGTCAGTACTGCGTCTTGTAAATGAGTTTGAAAGTGTTTATTCAGGTGATGTTTCAGTGTTCAGAGTTAAGAATCATAGTGATTCAACTCCACATGCAGTCTGCAGACTTTAAATTTAGTTTTTAAGGATTGTCGGTAAAATGGCAACTCACTTTTTTCAAAGTAGACATATTGATTTTGACTTAAACCAAACACTTGAATGTGGTTTGTCGGATGAAATCCAGTATATCCTGTAATATAATCTATACAAGTCTATAGAATGAGATAATAAGTATTGTATAATAAGATTCTTTAGTACATCCATGCATACAAAGTCACAGATTTTATTGTTGTGACATTTCCTCATTGTCAGACATTTAGAAAGACTGAGCTGTAAAAATTATTTCATATTATAGTATAACCTGTCAAAAAATTTCAAATAAGATGGCAAATAGCTTTTTTTTTTTGTCAGTTTTAATCATGAATCTACAAACAGGATACAGCATGCAGACTATGCATTTATTTGTTGATTGACTGATTAATTGAACTGATGACATTTTTGAAGATGCAGCAGAACGGAGACTGTACACAGGTGGACAAAGGTGACTTGATCTAAAGACTTGACACACGAAGATCAAAGACAACACTAGATAACTGACATGTAATGTGCACTACGAAGTCAACAGGTGGAAATTACAAGTTAGAATAGATCACCCTCAGTGCGTCAAATTGACAGATATCCTTTAGATGTTTCTGTCACTGCTAAAAAAAATATTCAGTAAACTACTTAGATGAAGTAAACTTGTCAGACTTGCCAAGCAAAGCACCCCAACCAAGTTAGCTTGATCTGGTCCTCGTGTGAGACACTTTTGGGAATAGAATGAAATGATGGAAGCGAACAAATAGTGAATTTCTTCAATCTCGGCTTTCTTCTTGGGATACAGCAGGGGTGCATGTCCTTGCAGGGTTAGTAGCCAGTTCTCCTCCAGTCCTATAGGTGGCGGTAATGTAGCTCAATGTGAGAGATCACCGCTCCAAAGAAGAGGCCAAGAACAACAACAAGCCGGTGACCTGTCCGGTTCTCCGGTGGGTTTTTAATGCAGTTATGGTTCACGTTAACGGCTGTTGTCAGTGCTGTTAATAGGTTTGTGAAACATTTTCCATTATATTGTTTCTAAAACTGATGGTGCAGTTTTAACCTCTGGGTTTTTTTTACTTTTAAAATGGGACGTAGCCTCGCTAACCTGCGGAGTTTAGCCGTTTTTATTGAGATTTTAGGCTCCTGTAGACATTTAAAATCACACTGATTAATGCATGAAATGACAATAATCCGGCCTGGTTTTGGAATAACCATTTAATAACATGCTGGGATTCCTTCTCTATTGTGGAAAGATCAATTTTGAGCAAAGAAAAAAAAGATTAGCATGACGCTACAAAATATGAGTTAAAATGAAGGAAAAACTACAGTTTTACACATGAACAAAACTGTTCACATTAGTTACAGGTCCGTTTTTTCCCCTGAAACATTTATTTTTCTCATAAATTTGTGCTTTTTTCTCATAAATGTGCTGCTTTTGTGTAAATTAGCTGTGATCGGTTTGTGGATTTACATTTGTTTGCTCATAAATCAACTTTTTCTTGTAAATTTGTGACTGTAAAACTACATATTTGTACACTCTATCTGTACCTACTACTTAGTTCAGCCTACCCAGTGTACACACAACTTTCATATGTTCTATTTTGGTTTGTATGCCTTTTATTGTTTGTTTTGTATATTATACTGTATATATTTTTTTTTTTTTTTTTTTTGTTACTTATTTGTACCCGTAGGTAGACTTGGTTTGCAGTCTGGTGACAAGCCACCGGCTGCTGGTCGCTGCGTGCGCGAGCGCCCTAAACCTACATGTTTTTTTTTTTTTTTTTTGGTGTGCGGGAGGAAACCGGAGAAATCCCGGAGTAAACCCGCGCAACACGGGGAGAACATGCAAATTCCACACAGCTCACTGTTGGTCGGGGGCTGGGATCGAACCCACGATCTCATGATCCCCGCGGTCCCCCGGCCGAGGGTAAAACTGTGCTGCCACAGTGCTAAACCACTGCGCCACCGTGCAGCCCGTATATGGCATGGCCTTTGGGCTGACAGCTGCCTGACCGCTCGCTGCTGTAATATAAGAAATTCCAAGTTCTGGAGCAATAAAGTAAATCCATCTCTGGCCTTTTTCTCCTCTTTCTGCCTTTTTCTGTTGTCATTATAGCCGTGACCAGATGATAACTGGAACCCAAAGACATGACACATTTTATTCTCATCTCACTGCTGTTAGACAGCAGCATAATAAAGTTTTTTTTTTTTTTTTAAAGTGAGTTAAAACTATCAAGGCTGTCCAAACTGGTAAGAACTACAAACATCAGTTTTAAAATTTGAGATACACCAATCAACAAAATTAACTTCAGTCTTCCATATTATGATCAAGTGTTTTAAAACATCGTGTATTTAACTGTATTTAAAATGCTGAACAAATAAATGTGTGTAATAATTTTTCATTTTTACACAAACAGGAGCGTGTCAGCCATGAGCTTCAGTTTCCACCGCCTGGTTTCCTGCACCGACTACCGCCATAGACGTTTTCTGCTCGTCTTCTGTCGACGGCCCCGGCCGGTCAGACCCCTGAGTTCTGGTCCTCGGATCAGCCGCAGCCTTCAGCAGAGCTACCGGCTCCTGCAGCTGCCCGACAAGGCCACCAGCAGCCCCGCTCAGGTGAAAGAGGCCTACCTGCGCCTTGCCAAGCTCTACCATCCCGACTCTGGCACCCCCACCGCAGACGCGGACCTGTTTGCTCGGGTCGAGGAGGCGTACCGGGCGGTGCTGACCCACCAGAGCAGGATCGGGCAGAGCGATGGGGGAGAGATGGGAGCTGAAGACGAGGACCGGTCCGGGGGCGCGGCACTCCAGCACAGACACTACCTCAGCTACGAGGGCGTGGGCACCGGCACGCCCAGCCAGCGGGAACGTCAGTACAGGCAGATCCGTGTGGACCGGGCCTCGGAGCAGGTGCTAATTTTTATTTGTTTTACTTTAGAGTTTATTTTTACAAAGAGCAGCACATGCTAAATGTTACTCATCGCTCATTATTCAGGGATTAATTCTCAGTTTCTGGCATATTTAAGGACGTATAAATGTAGTTTTAAAGACTAAAAACCATTTCTGTTATTTTACAGCACGGCAAAAGGTTTGTCACATTCACTACAAAAAGTAGTGCAGTTACAAAAAAGTTGCAAATTTATGAGGAAAAAATGTTTCTAATTTGAGAAAAAAGTTGAACATTTTAAACAGCGTGCTGATGTAAAAGAAAATTATCCTGTAATAAAACTAGTTGTGAAAGATCCCTTCTGTGAAAAAAGTAACTTGAGTACTTCCCTCTACTGATGGCAGAGTTTGAAAAAAATTCCAAGTTTATGAGAAAAGCTCACAAATTTCTGAGAAAAAAGCTGAAAATTTACAAGAGAAAGTCACAACTTAATGAGAAAAAAGTTGAAAATGTACGGGAACAAAGTCGCACATTCATGATGAAAAAGTAACGCATTACAAGAAAAATAGTTTCACATTTACAAGAAAAGAATGGAAAATTTACATGAAAAGGTTGAAAATTTACAAGAAACAAATTGTACATTCACTACAAAAAAGTAGCATATTTATGAGGAAAAAAGTTGCAGATTTACAAAGAAAAAGTTACAAATTTATGAGAAAAAATTGAAAATTTACCCAAAAAAGCTATAAAATTTATGAGAAAAAAGTTATGAATTTACAGGAAATAAAAGTTTAAAATTGTTTTAAAAATGTACTCAAGAGGAAAAATGATCCCGCAATCAAACTACTGATCAAAGTTCAGTTTTGTGAAAAATTTGAATTTATATCCTTGAGCACTTCCCTGTACTGACAGCATGGTTTGTCCAACATGTGGCGCTCCTAGGTGCTGAACTACCGGCAGAGGGAGCATGAGCGGGCGGCAGCGGACGAGGGTGCCCTGGTGGAGCGGGACATGCGCCAGCGCAGCCACAAAATCAAGATCACGCAGGCGGTGGAGCGGCTGGTGGAGGACCTGATCCAGGAGTCCATGGCCCGCGGGGACTTCAGGAACCTGAGCGGCACCGGGAAGCCCCTCAACAAGTTCCAGCACAACCCGTACGCCGACCCCATGACCCACAACCTCAACCGCATCCTCATCGACAACGGCTACCAGCCGCCCTGGGTGGTCACACAACGCGACATCAGGGAGGCCGCCGCCCAGATCAGAGGCCGGCTCCTGGAGGGGCGGGTGCGGCTCGGAGACCCAATGGTGCCAGGAGAGCGGGTCGAGTGGGAGCGACTGTGCGCTTCCGAGGAGGAAGAGCTGACCAAACTCAACAAGATGGTGGACAGCTACAACCTGATCGCGCCGATGCTCAACATGCAGATGGTCCACTTCAGCCTGTCCAGGGAGGTGGAGCGGGCTGAGAGGGGGGCCCACCAATGGAGGGAGGAGCAGCGGAGGGGGAGGGAGGAGGAGCGGGAGAGGAGGAAGGAGGAGAAAAAACGAGCCAACGCCGCTGCGATGAAGAACAGGACAAACAAACCAGGACTCATGTTGTGGATGCAGAATTTACTGAGATGAAACACAGATGAAATGAGTGGAAATGGTTTTATTGGATTTAATTCACCATTAATTGTGAAGGAAAATTATCAGGCACTATAGGAGTGTTTCCACCAAGGGAAAATTTTTAGTACCAGGAACTATCAGCAGTAGTTCCTTTTCAGGAACCGTTTTTACTCCTTGTGTCAGAGCAGGAAGTGTCTGAAAATAACCCCAACCTTCACATGACGGGGGTCAGGCCCAAACACGGTCTTGAGTAGAACCCCCAAAAATCTAGAAACGGGCCTGAGTGGAAGATCAGTGAAAGTGTGATGAACTGTTTTAATCTGTTTCTGTTAAATTACTGTAAAGGTTGCTGTGACATTAAAATTTAACTTAATCAGTATCCATGTTTTAGAGTTATTCTTTCAGAGCATCTTGTCCTAGTCCAGCTCTTTCTCCTGTACTCCAGGGTTGCAGATGACGACAGCTGGTCCTTTGGCCCCCAGGGCCCCGCTGTGCGGCGCCTGAGTGACTGCGGCCCTGGTGGGCGCCGCCACCGTGCTCCAGTCCCGGGCGATGTACTGGTGGTACGGGTCATGGGAGCCCTCCATCTTCCTGGAGCGGATGTAGCTGAGCATGATGGAGAAGGTGAAGAAGCTGAAGAGGCCCACCACCAGGAAGATGTAGGCGATGCCCTGGGACTGAGCCGGGGCCCCACGGTGCACGGCCTGCTGGGTGGTAGAGTTCTGAGGGGTCTGCGTGGTGATGGCGGTGGTGTTGAGGCAGCGCTGCAGGAAGGAGAGCAGCAGCGAGTGGAGGTCGGTGGTATTGAGGCGGAGCATGGCTGACTTCTGCTGGACGCTCAGAGAACTGCAGAATTAAAAATGATGGAAGGAAAAGATTAACTGTCTGAGGTCTGTCTAGGACACACCGATAAAGGTCCCCTTCACACTGGATGAAGACCCCACTATGCTCTCCACGACGTATTAGAACGTGGCTGGATCGTGAAAAATTTGGAAAACTTATTCAGCGTGAAGACAAATCATGATGGTGCTCTGCTTTATACCAGTTATTTTCCACGTCCCCAAAATCTATACGTCAGCAGAACGTTTCCTCAATCAAAACGATCTCTGGACATGGCCTGGCTTGACCCCCTTTTATTAGAAGATCACAGTACTGCTACATTTATCAGTGTGATCAGTCCTGCTTCAAATTCTTGACAACCAAGCCACGCCAGTAGGCCTGAGCCCAGCGACTTTGATACGATGCCACCACTGCCACTACACCACACCCAGGACTCCCTTCACGATGCCACCACGATCATTAACCACCATCAACCTGCTGCAGAAGTTTGTTGCATGTTCAGAACTCTCCACACTTTACCACGTATGTTGGAGATCACAGAACATTCTTAATGTTTCCAAAGACCTCGCCAAGACCCTGCAAAGACCATCCACGTTCTGGCTGCTGTTTTAGGTTGTAGTGTGGTCTTCATTTGCTGTGAAGGGGGCATTTAAAGAGAAGGTTCTGGTTGTAGACCCATGGAGAAGTGAAGCTCCACGACCCACATCAACTCCACCCCCTCAAAACAAGTGTGCAAATTTATGTTTAAAAAAATGCACATTTAATCAATCACAGAAAAGGTGCACATTTAAGATGAAAAAAGTACATTTATAAGAAATCTTTTAAATATTTGACACAATATTTGTTATGTATGGAAAATACCTTGGCCAAGGATGAGGCAAGATGAGTTAGTGAACACAGCTTTATTGAAGATGAAGGGCAGCAGCATACAGCCTGGCACGTGATGTGGGCATCGGGCTTCAGAGAGCCTAAGATGGATGCCCCCTGCTTGACATAGGGCAGTGCAGTGACGGGACAGGACGTCCACGTCACCACACTGCACCATAAAGTGCCCTTTATTTATATATAACATTTCCTCCCCCCTTTAGAAAAGTCCAAAACCACACACACACACACACAATGGAAATCACTCCAATTAGGAACCCGAATCATGCTCTAAAATAACGAGAACTAAGGTACTTAAATGGCCTAACACATTCACACCAAACTAAAATAGGACCAGTGGGTGGACTAGCACACAGCCCGCATGGCACAGTGGATTATTCTGCCACTGGTAAACTAAAAGTCTTTATTCAACTAAAAATGTTCCGTGTTCTGAAGCTAAAAGAAAAACATAAAATAACTCCATACCATAACATACATGCGAGAACAGCAGAACTATAAACGGCCCATTATTTACAGCACAGTCTCTTGAATGGGGGAGATATTACCAGCATGGGGGAAAAACAGTTCAGTCAGGGGAACTTTGATGCGGCCTCATGGCGGCCTCCTCCCTGGAGCGCTGAAGCAGGCCCACAGCGGCCCTGAACCCCCTGGAGTTTTGAAACGGTCTCTTGGTGGCCTTCTCCCAGGAGCTTTCAGACCCCCAGGGCCAATCTTCCCAACGCCAGGGCCCGGGTCCCACACAGCAGCAGCCAAACTCCATGGAGCCCCTCCATCTGGAGCCGCCACCCATTCGCACCACGGCTTGTTCACATGCCACAGTGAATCATCCACCAGCCGAACACACGCTGTTCCCAGCTTCTCCCCACTCCTCAGCGGCGCCTGTTGCTTTACTGGCTGTGGTCCAATCAGTTGCCTTTCCGGCCTCCCGCTGGCACCAACCCAAACCCAGTCCATGACTTGTAACGGCACTTTACCTGGTTCGATGTGCCGCCGTGCGCTCACCAGCTCTGCGTTCTCCTTCGGTCTGGCATTACACTGTGGCAGTTCAGCAGTCACTGTTGTCGCAGTGGACCCCTCACCCGTTGCTGGCTAAAACTCAACCTGAGCGCTGAAGGCGCCCGGTGCTTCCCTGGTATCGCTCGTCAGAATGGATCCTCCGCCCACCAACTTGGTCGCTCCTGCTGCAGCCGGCCAAGCGTGGGCACCGAAATCGTCCGGTTCCTCCACTGAGCCGTCCAAAGTGCTCTGCTGTGCTGCGCCGCACATTGTGTCTGAGTTTGTCTGCTGTCGCTGTGTGTCGTTAACCCCTGCATGCTCGGGCCCCCCTTCTGGGCAGCTCTCCCCTTGAGAGCACAGAGCAGATGTCCCGGTGTTGACAATGTCCTTAAAACCCTCGTCAGTGTTGTTCTCGTCTAACTCCAGTTCTGGCTGCGCAAGGGACTGAGGCATTACCGGTCCCTGTCCTTCCTCCATGTCGACTTCATTGCCCGTGCCATATCCACTCTCTGCATTATATTCATCATCCACACTGCGCTCTTTGGCCGCACCCATGTCCGCGAAGCCTGGGCGAACTGGGCCAGGGCCGCTGACCGTTTTCCCGCCAATTGTGAAAGTAAACCTCAGCTCACTGAATAAATCCTACCCCATGATATTTCCACCCTGGTGTGTCACCTGGAACCGGAACGCTGGAATCACTTTTTCACCGTACTGCACTGTAAATGTGATGTTCCTGCTGGCACCATAGCTCCCATCATCTGGTAATTCCACCACGTCAGGGTGCTGGGGGGTGAGCTTCTGACTCATGGCCTCACTGAGTATGGACTGCGTGGCGGCGGTGGCTATCATCATGGGCACACTCACGCCGTCTAGCTTCACAACACGTTGCAGTCCTGACCAACCTTCGGGGCTTGCAATGTTTATGCCATCTCCGTAGGGTGTGGGGTTAGCTAGCTTAGTTCAACGGTTGAGGATTTTCGCACGCTTTGCCACGTTTTCAAATTTAGCAAAGTAGCTAGTTAGCATCTCAATAGCCTCTTCATAACAGTCTGTTGGGCCAAGCATTTGAAAAATTCTCTGACCTTCTGAGCCTAGGAAGTGGACAAGCAGCACTCGCTTCTTCACTCCATCCAGCTTCCCCAAATCTAGAGCCGTGATGTAGGTTTCGAAGGCCCCCAACCAGTCGGGCCATGGCACCTGTCGTTCGCTGGGAAGCTCCAAAAAAGGCTTCAGCAGTGTAAAGCATGCCTCCATGAGTTAATCCTTAGTTGCCAAATGTTATGTATGGAAAATACCTTGGCCAAGGATGAGGCAAGATGAGTTAGCAAACACAGCTTTATCGAAGATGAAGGGCAGCAGCATACAGCCTGGCATGTAGTGTAGGCATCGGGCATAAGAGAACCTAAGATGAATGCCCCCTGCTTTACACAGGGCAGTGCAGTGATGTGACAGGAAGTCCATGTCACCACACTGCACTTCACAATAAAGTGCCATTTATTTATATATAACAATATTGTCACTCATTTGCAAGGAAAAAGTTTCAAATTTTGTGGGAAGAAGGTTGAAACGTAAAAGGAAAAATACACCAGTCAGGCATAACATTATGACCACCTGTCTTAATATTGTGCTGGTTTTCCTTTTGCTACCAAAATAGTCTTGAGGCATGGACTCCCTGAGATGTCTGAAGGAGTGCTGTGGTATCTGGCACCAAGATGTCAGCCGCAGATCCTTTAAGTCCTGTAAGTTGCGAGGTGGGGCCTCCGTGGATTTGTTTGTCCAGCACATCCCACAGCTGTTTGTTTGGATTGAGATCTGGAAAATTTGGAGGCCAAGTCAACATCTAAAACTCATTGTGCTCCTCAAACCATTCCTGAACCACTTTTCCTTTGTGGAATGGAGTATTGTCCTGCTGAAAGAGACCACAGCCATCAGAGAATACCGTTTCTGTGAAAGGATGTACAGTACACCTCTGCTAACATCTTGGTGCCAGATACAACAGCACACCTTCAGGGGTCTGGTGGAGTCCACGCCTCAACAGGTCAGGGCTGTTTTGGAAGCAAAAGGGGGACCAACACAATATTAGGCAGGTGGTCACAACAGCTTCTTTCTGACAGAAGTTCTAAGAACTGTCCACCTCAAATTTCGTTCCAGGACCTACCCTCCCTCAGGGGAACTTTTTTGTTTTGCATTTGCACAGGCAGTGAGGGACCGGTGTGATACAAGTAATAGTGACGTGTAACTTAAGCACCACACTCACCAACACCACCTACACATCAAGAGCAAGAAGGCTACAGTATTCATGTTCTGCGTCATGGAAAACTTAATCATGGACTACTGTTTCTGTCCATGTCCATATTAAAACTTCTGTCCAAAAGCGATTACAGGACAAGCAGTGCACCACAGTTGCTTTTTAATGACACCAAAGCAAGAAGCAGCAATCTGGGAATAATGGCCATAGCTTATGAGTTCTACCAATCATCAAACACCTACGTCATGACTCATGAGTTCTACTGGAACTGTCAGAAGACCCTGTCTCAGAGTAGGAGCTAGGTCCCTAGTTCCTATACTGTTCGAATGTGGGGGAAAAAGTCCCTACAATGTGAAAGGGGTTTAACGATATGCATGATTAGTGTATTTAGAAAAAAAATTAAAGTTAAATTATAAAGAAAAAGGCAAAAGTTTACAGCAAATGTTAGTAGTGCGGCGGCATGAAAAATAGCGGCGTTGTTGGAGGTTTTAAGTAGAGTTTTATTATCATACCGCCGTCACAAGCTCCTCTCCCGGCGCCGTGCATGCGCGCCGAGAGCGAGCCCACGGCTCTCAGAGAAGGAGAGGAGGACACAAAGTCTGTGTCCTGCAGCAGAGGTTGAAGTCAGATTGAGAGAGGATGAGAGCATGGTTACAATGCAGTATATATACACCCAACTACAACAATACATCAAAGCATTCACAGCAGTTGGTCTGATCAAAGAGATAACAGGACAGGCATGAGACATTTGCATGAAAGGCAACATTAGCATTACAGAAGTGAGCCAGACGAGACGAGTCTGCCTGTAGACATTAATATACATTTCCTGTTCTGTTATTTGCTCTAGCCGAGCGCTGTGTTTGACCAGTCTGTTTGTGGGGATTTACATCAAAGCACATCTACATATGTAAGATGGTCAGAAGAAGCACAGTAAGGACAAGACGCATGAACACTATACGAGAATGGCGCATTACATCACAATAAATGCATGGCATTTGCATCACAAATACATGAATGGCACATTACTTCTCAGTAGTGCAGCGGGAAAAACAGAGACAAGAGAGCTAAGTGTCCTTATCTGTTGTGGGGGTTAACCGAACCGCCACACGCTCCCCCCCCAGAGGGCACGGCAGGGGGCCGAGACCACGATAATCCATCTGTGTGAGCGAGCTGTGGGAGAAGCTCGCTGCAAGCGGAGGGGGAGGGAGGGGAGGGGTAGTAAGTGTCGGCAGGGGCTGTAAAATCGTCCCTAGCCGCGCAAAAATTGCTTGCTGCTCCGCGACATCGAGGGGCTGTCCTGTTGCGCGTGCGGAGATCACAAGAAGAAAAATTAGTCTCTGACTCCTCTCGTGGCCATGAAGAAAAGCAGGAGCGGCTGTAAGAAAAAAATAAACAAAAACAGAGGGACTGGCGTGTTGGTCTTAGGTGCAGGAGCAACCCCAAAGCCCCCCGGGAACAGCTGACGGCTGAAATCCCTTTGTGCCGTGGCTGAGACCATTAAAAAATCCAGTGGCGAGCTGCGTGCTTGCTTCAGGTGAACGGGCAGCCCTGAAGGTTCCGAGGGTGGCGATCGGCCGTTTTTCTCGGGCATGTGCAGCGGCGGAGGACGATGGCGGTCTCTTGTAGCCTTTATTGTTCCGTGCGTGATGCGCCGTCCTCGTAACTCCCCGGTGCGCGCGCGGGAGTTCCGTGCTTGGGTGGGCCGCTGGAGAGGAGAACCAGGGTGCAGAAACTTGGTGGAGATCGGCGCAGATGGTGCCGATAAAAATCCAGGTTGAGCTGTGGCTGTAGATTGGCCATGGAGCGTTGGAGCGGTGAGAGGAAATAGACAATCTTTTGTCCCTCAGGCTCGTGCAGATGCGTTGGAGCGGTGAGCGGGAATAGACGATCTTTGTTCCTCAGGCTCGGGCGTGGTGCGTTCAGGTCCACGCGTTGCGTTCTCCGCCGGCCATGGAGGACGCCGTCGTGGAGAAGGGACGAGGTGCCCGCGCTCTCGTGTGAAGGAGCTGCGAGCGCGGCCGGTCCAGCGTGGATGAGCAGATCTCAGACGTGCAGATCTCATCCTGAAGAACGGGTCACCAGTGCAGCTGTCCAGCTCAGAAGGTTGCTTTGCACAAAGCGTGTGCGTGTCCGGGTGCTGCGTTCGCTGGCCGCTCGTTTTTTTCAGCGTCGGTTCGCCAGCGTGGCCGTCCAAATCAGAAGGCTGCGTCGCACAAAGCGTGTGCGCCTTCAAGGGGTCACCAGTGCGGCGGCATGAGATAAAGCGGCGTTGCTAGAGGTTTTAAGTAGAGTTTTATTATCATACCGCCGTCACAAGCTCCTCTCCCGGCGCCGTGCATGCGCGCCGAGAGCGAGCCCACGGCTCTCAGAGAAGGAGAGGAGGACACAAAGTCTGTGTCCTGCAGCAGAGGTTGAAGTCAGAGTGAGAGAGGATGAGAGCATGGTTACAATGCAGTATATATACACCCAACTACAACAATACATCAAAGCATTCACAGCAGTTGGTCTGATCAAAGAGATAACAGGACAGGCATGAGACATTTGCATGAAAGGCAACATTAGCATTACAGAAGTGAGCCAGACGAGACGAGTCTGCCTGTAGACATTAATACACATTTCCTGTTCTGTTATTTGCTCTAGCCGAGCGCTGTGTTTGACCAGTCTGTTTGTGGGGATTTACATCAAAGCACATCTACATATGTAAGATGGTCAGAAGAAGCACAGTAAGGACAAGACGCATGAACACTATACGAGAATGGCGCATTACATCACAATACATGCATGGCATTTGCATCACAAATACATGAATGGCACATTACGTCTCAGTAGTGCAGCGGGAAAAACAGAGACAAGAGAGCTGAGTGTCCTTATCTGTTGTGGGGGTTAACCGAACCGCCACAGTAGTGGTCAGACATTTATGAGAAGAAAACTTGCAAATGTATTAGGAAAGTGTTAATTATTAATAGCAAAAACTTGCAAATTAATGAAAAAAGCTAGAATTCATAATCGTCAAAATGAAGACAAAAGAGGCTTAAAATATGTCATTTTGCCTGTAAGGAAAATTATATGAAAAGTGTAATTTTGGAATTAAATTATTAAAAGCAAATTAAAGTTTTCAGGATATTCAGACTTTTTGAGAGGCACCTGTGTGGTTTCATGCAGATTCTTTTGCTCAAAAACGTCTTCATAACGGAGGTTGCAACCATCAATTACATCTTAGATCTAATAAACATTTACTTAATTATGGGTAAAAGCATAGTAGAGATTCTACGGAGATTCTTACCTGTGGAGGATGTTCTCTGTCTCCTCTCAAACTGCTGAACTGAGCTGCTCTGATTCTCTCTCGGCGTCCTTCAGCATGTCAACAGGTTTAATGAAGCCAGGAGGTCACAGAGCAAAGTCAGACCTCACTATCAAGCACCGACCATGTTTACACGCACAATATTGTCTTTGTGTCGGCTCATTCACAGACGCACGCTGCTGCTCAGAGGAGGACGAGCTTCTCACCTCTGATGGTGGACATATCAAAGCATGTAAATATCCATATATATAAAGTGTCTTCTTATGTTTGCTTTGCAGTGTCTCATTTGTGCAGAAATAGAAACAGGAGGACTGTGTGTCACTTTGTGTGTAGGAGAACAAACAAGCTTTTCAGACCTGCAGAGATTCAGTTACAACAGAATCACCTCCAAATGTCCTTGCTGTGGTGGCCCTGAGAGCTCGGTGTGCTACAGCTTCAGGAAATAACAGTAAACAGACCAAACAAAATCAAATTAAGAGAAATCTTTACCAAAATAGCAACACAAGGGTGCTGCAAAGAAGTCGCAGCACAATGGGAGACACAATAAAGTGACAGACTAGGGATGGACAGAATTTAATCATAATATTATTTGGAGCTTATTGCAATGATGATATGAACTGACAATTATTAAAAAGCACCATTCTATGCATTCTTTTTTTTGGGGGGGGGGGGGGTTCATCACTCTTAATTCAAGAAATCTCCGTCTGTATGAGTGTCTGTCTGTCTGTCTTGTCTGTCTGTCTGTCAATGTGTCACGATCATAGGACAGCCTATAATATTCCTATGATGTCAAAGAGATGTCAAAGATCATATGACTGCCTATGCTGTCTACATGACGTTATAGACACTGTCACAACCATAGGACTCGCTAAAAGATAATAGGATCACCTATGACGTTTCTACTATGACATCAAACATCAAACACAGGCATCATTCACAATCATAGGACTCGCTATGTCACCATCAAAGTCAAAGGCAGGCATCACTGAACGAGTGCTGACGTGCTTGCTTACACCATTACTTACACGGGTATACACGGGCATGCACAGGTATGCACTATTACACACATAAAAGTCAGTAGAAACAAGACAGAATACATGTGTGTGAATGAGAGGGAGGCGGGCCTCTTTCTGTTGCAGGTCCAGTCTAGGGTTCAGTTCCACAACAGGTAATTCCTGTATAAACAGGGAAAATGATGAGACGGGTGGCTACTTGGTGTTGTTGCTGTGCAGTTTCCTCCATTGAATTTATTAACAAATTGTCACAAAAGCATGCATTCTGCTTTCAGATACAATTTCTTAAACTCATGTACATTATCTCCAGATCCAAAATACATAAACAATCTTGTCTTTTTCCAAAGCTATGTCCACTAAAATGTCAAAAATAAAAGCCTTAATGCTTCAAAAGGATTATATTAACCTTACATTTATATTTAAATTATTCATTAATAAATTGCCAATTTTGATCTGCTGTTAACTGAACAAAATACTGTACATTCAATTAATGTCTGTGAATCTATACACTGTAATAGATGAGTAAAGACACTAATATTTTACCTGGACAGTCAATCAGGAAATATCTAAGGTACAGATCTGCACTTTTTTATATTAAATCTAGTGCATACCTGTGCATGCCCGTAGAAACCAAGTGTAAGCAAGCATTTCTGCATGCCTGTAGAAAGCAGATGTAAGCAAGGGTGTAAGCAAGCACATCAGCACTTGTTCAGTGATGCCTGCCTTTGATCTTTGATTGTGTCATAGCAAGTCCTGTGTGATCTTTGCTGATGTCATCACGAGTTCTATGATCGTGAGTGATGCCTATCTTTGATCTTTGGTGTCCTATGATCGTGAGTGAGCGTGAGTGATGCCTGCCTTTGATCTTTGATGATGTCATAGCGAGTCCTATGATCGTGAGTGATGCAGTCCAAGGACGGATAATTTTTTCACACATAAGTTGTTAGACATAGGAACATCATAGGACATCATGTAGAGATCATAGGAACATCACAGGCGGTCCTATCATCTTTGGTTGTGACACACACACAGACACACTGACAGAGATTTCTTGAATTATATATAGAGTGATAATACCTGGAAGTGATGATATAGAGTGGAGTACGAGGAGACGAACAAGATTAATGTCTGAAGATCGAATTGAGGTTCGACTGGACACAAGCAATGATGATAGAAGGACTACAGCTCCTGATCAGATAGTGATGATATAGAGTGAAGTACGTGGCAGTAATGCACCTGTAAGCTGGTTGCCAACCGCCAATCAAATCTAAAAGAAGAAAAACAATCATTTATTTTATTTTATTTATTTGTTTATTTGTCAGGGACAGTGCAATAAACATAGACAAAAAAGAAAATCTGATGTGTTGCACAGAGTGTATAGCATTAAGCTAGTTTGCAACTCTTGTCCCTGGATGGGCTTTAGAGAAAAGAAGCAGAGAAAAAGAGAAAAAGATGAAGAAAAAACAAAATGAAAACAGTATAAACAATATCCACATACATCAATCAGGAAACGTCTAAGCTACAGATCTGTACTTTTTTACATTAAAATATTTCCAATGTACCAAAACACAAACACTTTTCACAAACTTCTTCTTTCAGCTGCTTCCTTTAGGGGTCTCCACAGCAGATCATCTGCCTCCATCTCATCCTATCCCTTGCATCTTCCTCTGTAACACCAACCCTCTACATGTCCTCCTTCGCTACATTCATGATTCTTCTCTGTAGTCTTCCTTTTTTACTCCTGCCTGACAGCTCCATCTTCAACATCCTTTGTCCAGTATCTCCACTATCCCTCCTCTGCACATGTCCAAACCATCTCATCCTTGCCTCTCTTACTTTGTTTCCAAACCATTCAACCCGAGCTGTCCCTCTGATATACTTATTTCTAATCCTGTCCCTCCTAATCACTCCCAATGAAAATCTTACCATCTTCAACTCTGCCATCTCCAGCTCCACCTCCTGTCTTTTTGTCAGCGCCACCATCTCCAAACTATACACCATAGCAGGTCTCACTACCGTCTTGTAAATCTTCCCTTTCACTCTTGCTGCTACCTTTCTGTCACAAATCACCCCTGACACTCATCTCCACCCACTCCACCCTGCCTGCACTCTCTTCTTCCACTCTCTTGTGCATTTTCCATTGCTTTGGATGGTTGACCCCAGGTATTTAAACTCATCTACTTTCACTACCACTACTCGTTCTATCTTCACCATTGCACCTGCTTCCCTCTCATTCACACTCATGTATTCTGTCTTGCTTCTACTGACTTTCATTCCTCTAACAATATGTACAAAAGTACACCAAGGAGTAAAACAAAAGATCTAAATGTGAAGGAGCCATTTTAGAAAGTAGAAAATATAATGTGAATAGGGATGCAGGTTCACTGATAGAACCATTAGTTACAAGTTAATACTTTCATCACATCACATTAACCAGCTTCTTTTAGGTAAATAATGTGATGTCATGATTGATGCCTTTATTGTGAAGTGCCGTATAGCGGCAGCCACTTCCTCTTCTGCCACTGCACCACCCTATAAATACCAGGGGGCATCCATTTTATGGTCTCTTGATCGGTGCCCCTCTGCCTGGTGGCTGTTCTGTGTCCAGTGAGAGTTGAATGCAAATAAAGCTGAGTTTGTCCATTCACTTGGCCTCATCATTCCCAAGGTATTTATTCAGACATAATATTTTGGTGATGAGGAAAAACTATGGAAGCACGTATCGCACCACTTCACCCCTTCCTGGAGCTCCCAGGCGAGCCGCCTGTGCCTTCTTCAAGATGGTTTGCGGCCTTTCAGAAGTACATCATTGCGCTTGACCTGGGTGAGCGAGATAAGCTAAGAGCACATGTGCCCCTGGTGCATAATTTAGGGATTGAGGGCCAGCATATCCTACGTACACTCGGGGCTGTGGACTCAATTGAGGACATAGTCAAACTGCTGGCGAGCCATTTTCACACCTCAGATAGCGTGATTGTCCGGAGGATTAGTTTCCGGCAGCGACACCAGCTGGTGGGTGAGCCAGTCCACCAGTTCGTCACTGACCTGAGGCAGCTGGCTAGCGAGTGTCGTTTTGGGCCATTGGAGGAAGAAATGGTACGTGACCAGCTAGTGGAGCACACAAACAGCGCTGCTTTGCGAGCTAGGCAACTCACGGCATCATGTGATTTAATGTTAGCCAGGGCTGTTTAGCTAGCTCTCCAAATGGAGACCGCGAACAAGCTAACCTTGGAGCTATATTGGCGCCATTCACAACGGCAGCTGGAGCCTTCCATCATGGCATTAGTAGCGAACCCATATAGTGAGGATAGCATGGATGATGACGTGATAGAAGCCAATGCTACGAGCTGAAGGTCTGCCCCGGAAAACCCCCTGTGCATGGGTTGTGGGTCCAAAAAGCACCAATATAAGGCTAGGGACTGCCCGGCTAGAGGGAAGCATTATGGCAAGTGTGGACGCTTGAACCATTATGCCAGAGTGTGCCGTGTGACCGAGCTGGAGAGCCCATGGAGGAAATCACTCCACCCGCCCCCAACAACTATCCACATGGTGTCCCCAAGTACCAACGGGTACACGTTCTGCATGGTGACACTGGATGGCGTGGAGGTGCCGCTGCTGCTCGACACGGGGGAGGGATCGTTGCTAAATTGGGCCACGGTGAGGAATGTTTTCCCCCACTACAGGATAGGAGGTAACTCAGCGCCGCTTTATGGTTATGGAGTTGGCAGGCTCTGCACGGCTGGAACGATGGGAGTTAACGGTTCAGTACAAGTCAGCAACAATGGCTGACTTCACATTCCATGTGACAGCCCGAGGCGACAACATCATGGGCTGTGACTTGTTTTATGGACTGGGGTTCACCATCAAAGACGACACTGGGGAAGAATGGTCTGGTTGTGGCAAGTGGAGCCCTCCGGTTCCAGTGGTGGAGGACGATGCTGTGTGGGATGAAAATCTACCGGACACCACAGCGGTCAAGCAGGACCAGCCTCACTCAGGTTTGACGCAGGAGGGTATCAGTGCTGGTGCTTGGGGAATGATAGGAGGGGATACCGAGCATGGCGGCAAGGCGCCTGCGTCAGCGAGTGACGCCAATTTGCTAGCCCCAGATTCCTTCAGAGCTTGGCTGCAGAGGGCTGGAGGATCTGCAGCTACGATGGCAACCACTGCAACGGCATTAGAAGAGGTCAGGGCCAGACCGACAGGCACGGCAAGATCACGTGCCAAACAGCACCACTTTAGGCCAAGCAGAGCCCCTCTTAGAGTTTATGGACTTGGTCCGGGCTTGAGGAGAGGAACATCCACGGCAGATACAGGCCAGATAACAGCTAGTGGAACACCGGGGATGCCTGTGCATCATAGCTAAACTGGGTACAGCTTACTTCCAGCTGTCGGATGGCTCGAGGAGGCATGCCAATGAGCTGCAGCATGTCTGGGAGGAGGCTTCTGGTGGCAGGGCTGGACAAGAGAGGCGGTCGGTGGTGATGAGAAGAGGTGTTTTCATCCACGAGATCAGCTGCTATCCCGGGGGGCATGCTGCTTCCAGGGGCGGGTCTGCTGAGGGCGTGCCCTGGGCCCCCCACAAGCCAGTTCTACCCTTTTCTGCCAAAAGGACAGTAATGTAAATTGTGTTAACAAGTTCTAAGGTTCATATGTTTGTGTATGCAAAAAGAAAAAAAAGTGTTATTGTTCTGGGTGTTTTATTAGTTTAGGACAGGGATGCCTAACCTGGGGTTCCTGGAGCATTCAGGTTTTTGTGGGAAATTTTCGAATTTCACTTCTTATTTGGTCCAAAGATTTGCAAATAATTTGTCATTGTTGTGCATGTGTTGTGTAGGCACCCTTGCACCCATGCACAACAACAGCAAATTATTTGCAAATCTTTGGACCAATTAAGAAGTGAAATGAGAACATTTCCCACAGAAACCTGAACCTTCCAGGAGTCCCAGGTTGGGCACCCCTGGTTTAAGGACACAGCAATACTTTTAAGTTATTAATGGACTTTGAGTTCAGACCAACAAACAGGTGGCAGAATAATCCATCTTGCCGTGTGGGGCAGGATAGTAGTCCACCCGTCCTCCCTATTTTAGGTTCTGTTGTGTGAATGTGTTAGGCCGTTTGATAATTTCAGTTTTAGTTTTGTTAGTGTGTGATTGGGGTCCTAAATTGGGGAGGGTCTTAATTGTGCGTGTGGTTTTGGACTTTCTACAGGCGGGGAAAATGTGATGTTGTGATTGATGCCTTCATCCATTTTAGGGTCTCTTGACTGGTGCCCCGCTGCCTGGTGGCTGTTCTGTGTCCAGTGACAGTTGAATGCAAATAAAGCTGAGTTTGTCCATTCACTTGGCCTCGTCATTCCCAAGGTATTTATTCAGACATAACAAATAACCTTAGCAGAATGGTCTGAGCATTAAAATACTCTCTTTTTTTTACCAGCATGTATATACAGCTATGTATTGTTAATGTGTTCTACTACACATTACAAACCTGTATAAACAGGGAAAATGATGAGACAGGTGGCTGCTTGGTGTTGTTGCTGTGCAGTTTCCTCCATAGAATGAGGACAGTCACAGTCAGTTGATTGACAGCTGGACAGAAGCCCACCCAACAGCGCCACCTACTGGTCAATGCAAAAAATAATGTTTTACTGCATGGGTGACCACAAGACAATTTGTCCCCTTTGACACATTATAAAAGCTTTTACATAAAAAAATACTACAATTTAAAGACATCAATAATTTAAATAAAATTAAAATAACATAAAATGTGACCACACTTTTGTGGGCGTCACACAGGCCTAATAGTGAAGATGCAAAGAGTATGGGTAGTGAAGGTAGATGAGTTTTAATACCTGGGGTCACCCATCCAAAGCATAATAATAGCAGAAAGGAACCTTGAGAGAGCCGTGGGCTTAAAATAGTATATGACAGAACTTCCAGACATGCCTATAGGCAACTGTCAGGGGAGGGAAAGCTAACAGTAATGCTAACAGCAATAACCGATGGATGCTGCTCACATAAATTAATAATAAAATAAGCACCGTAACCACTCAGACTACATTATATTTTGGGTTGTTTCACAGGTTCGTCAGAGTCCATGCATTGTTATTTGGAAAGGCTAAATGACATCATTTCCTGCATCATTCCAATTCCTAAGAAAGGAAACCTGACGCTGACTGACAACTACAGAGGAATCAGTCTATCCCAAGTTGCCTCTTAAGTCTACAACAGACTGCTGCTTAATAGGTTGAAACCTGCAATGGATAAATTCCTGCGACCAAATCAAAACAGCTTTTGTCAGTTGCGCTCTGCTGCTGCCCAGATCCTAGCTGTCTGGCGTATCATTGCAGATCTCATAAACCATTATAAAGAAGGAGTGATAGTCTTCATAGACTACAAGAAGGCGCTTGATTCTGTCAGACAGGACACAATGTTTTTGAAACTCGGCCGCACCTCGGACACAGTCCAAGGATGGATAATTTTTTCACACATAAGGAGGTGTTAAGAACTTCTTATACAGAGAGATAGAGTGATGATAATCAAGTCAGTGGTGGTAATGCACCTGTAAGCTGGTTGCCAACTGCCAATCAAATTTAAAAGAAGAAGAAGAAGAAGACAGATGGGTTCAAGGTGGGGGTGGGGTTACACCGGGGATCAGCTCCGAGCCCCTTCTTGTTTGCCATGGTGATGGGCAGGCTGACAGACAAGGTCAGGCAGGAGTCTCTGTGGATCATGATGTTTGCAGACAACATTAGGCCCTTTTCCACTAGCCTCACTTGGCCCTACACCGCACCACTCAGCCCACTTTAGGCGCTTTTCCATTAGCCCCAGCACTGGTTAGCAGGTACTTTTTTCATACCTGATCCAGGGCAGGGTCTAACCGGGCTGAGTAGGGCTGAGTATGGCTGTGATATGACTTTAAGAGACTGGTCGCCGCTGATTGGTCAGGTTGTAACGTCATGAAAGCGACTTTTTCTGCTGAATTTACTCCACGACCGCCATTTGTAATTGTTCAGCAGTGAACACAGTGCGCCCCTTTAATACGGTATATTATATTAATATACTGTATAATATACTTATATAATAATATACTCCTAATATTATATATTAGGAGGTGCGCAATTTTCTTTCTATATTAGGCGACGATCGCATCCAGTGCGAGTTGGACGGATCTACTTGAAATGCAGGTGTCCGAGCAGATGGCTTCCCAAGGGCACATCCGTACTGCCAAACAGTGTCGGGAGAAGCTGAAAAAGCTGAAAAGCGATTACCGAGCAGTGAAGGACCACAATGCTCGAAGTTCAGCGGATGGAAGGAGTGGAAGTGGTTCGCTGAGAGACATTGGGCTCGACACGGCCACAGTCACGGTCACAGTCACGGTCACGGCCTTGGAAACCGTGGATGGTGAGTGTTGTTTTGATATTGCGCATCTGTTCGCCACTTGATCCTTTCTGTGCCAAGCTCACTGTTTTTAAGAAATAGGAAGGTTGTTAGATTGTGGGTAACTGTTGTTACTGAGGCTTGCGTATTGTTTTGCAGCCAACTGCAGATTCACGCTTGCTTTGCGTTAAGTATTAGCGCGAACAAAACGCTGAATTACGCTTATTGTATTCCGGTTAAAAACTTGAGAGTGTTGTGTACATGTTGCACTTTGGTGTTAAGTTTTAAATTGCGTGCATTTTCTTTCTAGAATCGCATTTCATATCACAGGGGTCCACCTCAGCGGACATGATGGACGCAGCGGACTCTCCTGGCGCTGCGTCTGCGTCTGCGTCTGGCGGAGCGCCAGCTGGATCGACTCCACATCACCAGCTCCATCTGGATCACGTTCAAGTGCCGGTAAGGCACAATAACTACGATTTTTTTTTTGGTTGAAACAGGTCCAGCAGCGGAAACCAGGGTCGAAAATCCATCCATCCATCCATCTTCTACCGCTTAATCCTTTACAGGTCGCGGGGGGGCTGGAGCCTAACAAGTTATGTACCAAATTGATTAATGCAATTTCCTGTAGCTGCATATTAATTAATTGAAAATGTCTTTTTAAATGTACAAAAAGGTTATTCTTTGGTCTTCACTTATCGGTGTTCCACAACCATTTTTAGGTGTGGTGATTGAAGTGCTGTTGTAACTCCTGTTTTAGAAAAACAAATAAAGCTCATGAACTGCTGTTGAAATCAACATGCTTCATTGAAATGCTTCGCGTCAGCTGACTGTATTAACCCATTCAGATTTCTGCGGCCACACTACAAGCAACTGTTTTAAACATTACCCATCCATCCATCCATATTCTTAATCTTAATCCTTTTTGGTTTTGCAGGGGGGCTGCAGCCGAAGACAGCACACTGTGTGTTGCAAAATCTGCTCTACTGAGGGGCAGCAACATGACAGTTCAGCTTATATACAGCAATGAAGCATAATATAATAGTGACATTCCACCACAGACTTTCACCTGTGTAATTCCATAATATATGTAGTGATCCAGCTTTAATGACCATGCCTTTCTGTCTTTCCATCTAGGCAAGATGAAAACAGACAACTCCCATCGCTGACCTTACATTAGCGATGGTCAACATGCATGACGAAGAGATGCGGCTCTTGGAACGGCAACATGACCAGCGGCAAGAATCAGGAGTACATGCAGCATTTGCGACAGGTGGCCGCAGATGTGCGGGCAGATGCGCATGAAGCCCTGGAACAGGACGCTGCGTTACGAAGGGAAGAGCTTGCAGAGATGTCATCGCCCAGTCTGTTTTTTTGTTTGTAAATTTTGCTTCTGGAATAAAATTGTATTGTTTGCATCAAAAGTTTGGTTTATCTGTTATGACACCGTATGAGAAAAGCCAATAATTACATACACATTCCATTCTCTGTTCACTCCACATGCTGCTGTTCATCAGGTCAGGTGTATAGCCTTCTAATGGTAATTTAATTTTTAACAACACAACGAAACGTAATGTCTTGGTAGGTTGTTTTTTTTATTTTAAACAAATTTGCAATGCGGAATCCATTTTTCTTGAACGGGTACATTTTTTAGGTTATAAGCAGTTGTACAGGTGTGCTTGAACTTGTAGACACTGATAAAGGTAAGTACGTGTAAGTTGAATGTTGCATCGCCAGTCAAAATTTAATAAATTAAGAAGGAATCTCGCAAAAATTTGGCACTAATAACAGTAGACAGATCGGACAAGGATACACAACTGTGTTTTTGTTGCACACAACTGTTGTTACCAACAAGTGCAAAATTTATATTCCCTTTTCCCAAAAATTAAAAATCAATTTGTAAGTAAAAGTGGGAGACCTTTACATGGGAAAATATGACCTGTATCAGCACATGATTTATAGTTCAATTTGCATTTCCACCTAAGCAAAAGTGGCTTGTCGAGCTGGATTTTTGTGAAGATGGCCTGTGCGGTGTTTTTGCATGTAATTACATACCTGTCAAGTGATACGGTTTCGCCGTATTTTAATACGGGGAAAATGCAATTTTAGCAAATACGGGCGTATTGCCATTTCTGTACGCTAAAGAGAAAAATATATGGGAAAAAAAATTGAGAGTGTGGGGAGGAACACGTTGTGTGACCCCCACAGCGTACGGGGCTGTCAAAGCGCTCAGCGTGAGCAATTATCACAACAGAAGTGTGGACTCATCATTAGGCTGATGGCTTCGCACCTTCTTAACAGATAAGCGTTATGAACAAGAGGACAGGTAGATGGACCATGCACAACATTTTATTTACAAAAAACATTTTTGAAATATGTATGCACATAAATGTGGACAAAATAGACAAGTATTGCATCACAGAATCTCGTGTTATATTGTAACGTGCAGCTCAACATGGCGACGTCCCACCGGGAGGTTTGAACTCACGCCTCCTGCTCCAGAGTCCCGCACTCTACCTGTGTCGCCAATAGGGTCAACCCACTTGTCAAGCCAAGTAGGGTGCTTATATTGAGTTTGCTACAATATCACCACCCTGCTCCTCTGCTCTCTGTGCCGCTGCCACCACTGGTTCATCTACTGCATCATCCAATGTAGAGTCAAACGTCTCTCCATGACTCTCACACAGATTGTGCAGAGCACAACAAGTCAGCACCATAGATTTAACCAGTTTCATGTCACAGTCATTCCTCCTTCCTTCTCTCCTCGTCATCAGCCATGTTTGTTGTGGAGGATTCAGTCGCGTGTGTTTCACGTCACGAGGGTGTGGCGCCGCCTGCTGTTCAACAAATCCCACCCACAGCAGGTGTACCAGCAGGTGCGCCAGCAGTAGTTGAAAAGCAACTGAGGCCGAACCGAACCGAAGTGAGTAGAGCCGGGTTTTCAAATCGGGGCTGAGCGGGGCTAGTGGAAAAGGGCCTATTGTGAGCTGCAGTGAGAGTAGGGAGCAGGTGGAAGAGAACCTGGAGATGTGGCGGTATGCTCTGGAGAGAAGAGGAATGAAAGTAAAACCAAGAGAGACTACATGAGTGTGAATGAGAGGGAGGCAGATGTAACGATGAAGATGGAAGGAGTAGAGGTAGTGAAAGTAGATGAGTTTAAATACCTGGGGTCAGCCATCCAAAGCAATGGAAAATTCACAAGAGAGGTAAAGAAGAGAGTGCAGGCAGGGTGGAGTGGGTGGAGATGAATGTCGGGGTGATTTGTGACAAAAGGGGAGCAGCAAGAGTGAAAGGGAAGATTTACACGGCGGTAGTGAGACCTGCTATGATGTATGGTTTGGAGACGCTGGTGCTGACAAAAAGACAGGAGATGGAGCTAGAGGTGGCAGAGCTGAAGATGCTAAGGTTTTCATTGGAAGTAACTAAGAGGGATAAGATTAGAAATGAGTATATCAGAGGGACAGCTCAGGCTGAGCAGTTTGGAGACAAAATAAGAGATGCAAGGCTGAGATCATTTGGAGATGTGCAGAGGAGGGATAGTGGATATACCAAAGAATGTTGAAGTTGGAGCTGCCAGGCAGGAGGAAAAGAGAAAGACCACAGAGAAGATTCATGGATGTAGTGAAGGAGGACATGGAGAGGGTTGGTGTTACAGAGGAAGATGAAGAGATAGGGTGAGATGGAGACAGATGATCCACTTTGGAGACCCCTAAAGGGAGCAGCTGAAAGAAGAAGGTCAAATGTGATCACTATGAACTTTTCAGCTCCCCCTCGTAACTATTTTGTGGATTTTCATCTGGGAGCAACCAGCAATGGAGAAGAAAAGTGTTTTGAAAGCAGAAATGGAGCCAAAACCTTCTCCGAGTCGGCTTAGTTGTCATCTTACATATGTATATATTTCTTACACTCGTTGGTGACCATGCCTCAAAAAAGAGATCTCTGAAATCTACAATCAAGAACTGATGATTTATATAAAACTGTAAAGGGTTACAAAGATGGGATTTTAGGTATTCTTCAGTTCATAGTTAAACAAATTGTCCACAAATGGAGATGATTTAGTGCAGTGATTACTCTCTCTAGAAATGGGCACCCAGCCAAGTTGACTCCAATGACACAATGCATAATGTGCAAGAAAAGGAACCCTAGAGCAGGGGTGTCCAATCATGTGCCATGGAGGGCCATGACCCTGCAGGCTTTACCTCCAGCCAGTGTCTTCAACTGCAGATTTCACTGAATTTCTTCTCACTGATTGCTGGTCAGTGAAAGCACCTGCTGAAGCCACTGGGTGGAGGTGAAACATACAGGGTTTTGGTCCTCCATGGAATGAGTTTGACAGCTGTGAGCTAAAGGCTTGAAGGAATCGATGGAACTGGTTCCAATGATTCTCTGTTCATGAGTCTACAATATGCAAATCACTGAACATGCGTGGTGTTCATGGCAGGACACCATGGAGGAAGACGTTGCTTTCTTAAGAAAAGCATTCCTGCATCCCTGAAGGGTTTTGCATAAAACCAATATCAGTGATTAAGCCAGGATTTTCAAGTAATCCTGTTTTAATCTATACTTTACTTGGTTGCATGAAAGTAGGATAAATGATGCCCAGTTAAGTTGCTAGGGAGATTTAGGGTGCTTTCACACCTGCAGGCTTTAGTCCGTTTCAGTCGAACTCAAGTTCGTTTTCTCTGTGAGAACACGGTAATCGCACTCAAGTGCGGACCAGAACAACCATTCTGCCAGGTTCAAATTAAATGGCGAACTATGGTGTGGTCCTGCAGGTGAGAAAGCGACCGCACTAAAAACGGGACCAGCGACAAATGGTAAAACATTTTATGTCACTGTACATACCTGCTAGATTTTTGAAAATGTCTGTGGCTGAGCACACCACGGTTCTGGAGGATTAATGAACGTTAACATGTTATTTCCCATCCGTAGCAGCGCTTCATTTTCAAACTGTATGATTTGCCAAAAGTGGTATGTGCACGTATGTAATAAACGCTAACCAGGGCAATGAAAACCCGCCATAGATTACACTACGATTTGTATTATTTTCTCCCAGAAATGCATAAAGACACGGAAGAACGGGCAAATTTATCGCGCAGCGCGATTACATTATAAGTCAGTGTAAATACATGAAAAGACATGAATTCACCGTCTGGGTGATGCAGCCAAAGTTGGCACTCAGCTGAAAAAGTTGTTCCTGTTGAAAACTTGATGTCCGTTTCCTGGCAGCACGTCCGTGGTAGGAATAAATATAAAATAAAATCCGACATCCCGATTCAGCTGAAGAGCTCCTGGTTCTTCAGCTTCCATTTTGGGTAGAAAATAACAATAGTCAACCTATAGGACCTTGGGGAAGTCAGGTTATTTACCACCTCAGGCAGAGACAGCGAATAAGCATGGGTGAACAATGCCCAGGAGGGTGAGAGGGGGTTGAATGAAGTGTAGTGTAAATATCATGCTGTGTATGAGGAAGTGCCTTGAAGCTTGTGAAGTGTGACTTGTTATACAGAGAGGAGTGCTTGCTGTAACCAGTCAGTCTGTTCTGTGCTTGTGAGATGTGAGTGTGCAATAAATCATCTGAAATGAATCTGCCTCTTCATTTACACACTCCACAAACCATGCAGATCCAAGAAATAATTTTACCGGAGAAAACAGAGGAGTAGTGATGAATGTGGAGGAGATGCAGCTCTGATAGATATTTGGTCTGAGGACCAGATTTCTCAGCTGCTTGTGGCTACACACAAGAATACCGATGTTTTTAAAACGTTTAGCAACATGATGGCGGCACAGGGGTTTATACAGACAGCAGAGCTTTTATTTTTATAAGTTTGTGGCACATAAACACCTTACTGAAGGGAACGGTGTTATGCTGAGAATTGGTCGCTTGCTAAGAATTGTACCCCATCGTCGAATAAACATAATTTAAAGATAACTTACAAGCGGCAATAATTTTTACTTCTAAAAATGCACAAATGGTTACAAGCTTGGCTGTAGTGTTACTGTATATTTTATAGTTTTGGTGCATGGGATGCAATTCTCGGCATAACACTGGTCCTGGCCAATCAATGAGCCGGATTTCTCTTCTTTGCCGAGATTTTTTCTTCCTGGTCAGTGGTGGCTTCGGCTACAGCGCCACAAACGAGCAGTTTTTGTAGCTGCGTGACATTGTCCAAGCAGTTTGGTCTGTTTGAGTGAAGTGCTGTGTGAATGCAAACCGAACCAAACGAAGGTGGGAAAATTTTCGCCGTCCTGTACCGAGTTGAACCGAGACTCCCAGACTATCCTGGTGTGAAAGCACCCTTATTCTCTGGAGCTAGCCTGGTCCAGACCAGACCAAGATTAATCCTAGTGACTTATCTATCAGTTCAGGAGTCAATCCTTTGAGAAGCCAGTGCTTTTCACTGTTACTCCATGGTCTTCTGTAAATATGTTGCAACATTTTAATTATCCTACACTGAATGAAACTCAAAGAGATGAAGAATAATTGTCATAGATGGCCCTCACGAGCCATCAAAAGACGTCACATATCAACCAGTGAGTTTGCACAGTTTATTAAAGAAACAGAAAGATGACAAAATAATGAGCCACGGGGGGCTAAAACACACTATAACGATAACTTAGGCAATGACAAGAAGAACGGACTCATAATGAAACACACTTATGACAACAGAAGAGGGATTGTAAACATCTGACCAGAGGGATGCTCGATAATGTCGGACGAGGAGTTCCGACGAGACTGCCTCACATTTCACCCTCAGCTGCCCTCTTAAGTAGGGAACTGCTGATGAGGCGAAATGTAGCTCAGCTGTCAGGGCCTCAGCTCTGACAGCCGGAAGCCCCTCCGAGCGCTGTCACAATAAAAGCTCGGAGACCCATAGGGAACACACATCGGCTGAGAGGAAAATACTGCATGGCCCGAGCGCAGACAAGATCGGCGCTTGAACCACGACAGTACCTCCCCCACAAGGCGCGAACTCCAGGCACCGTATGACACCCAAGCCTCCCCCCACCCCACCCAGGGTGGGAGGATGGCAGAAAGGCCTGGAGGGTGAGAACCAAAAAAGACAAAAAACACCAAGACGATGACAGGGAACAAACAAAGCAATTACAGAGTACGGTAGGGAAAAAAAACACAATACTCCATAAAGTGCAGATGATACATAAACAGGACCCAAAAAATGCAACAACAGAAGGAGGCCTATGACTAAAACACACAGGCCCATCAGACAAAATGTGGCAGATACAAATCATCCCTCAGACAGGGGAGGGGAGAAAAAAAAACACGCTAAACAGCGGTGAATACACAGATCAGAATAGAGCAAATAACACACCAGAGAGACCTTTATATGTCAGTGGAACTAAGAAACACAAGTGGATGACGGCAGGCAGAGACCAATGAGACAGGAACAGTTCTGGTGGTCTCCCTGCATCCAATGTCAAGATCGCTGATAAGGGGAACAGGGAACGTTTGGGTGGCCTACCCCAGTCCCAGGCCCGGAAAGACAGAACCTCCAGCGGCCGAACCAGGTCACCAAGCAAACAGTCCAGTTGGTCGGGCGGCCTAACCAGAACGCCAAACAGCCGAGGCAGTCCTTCAGGCAGCCAACCCGCATCGCTCAGCCACCCGGACCGCAGAAGAGAGAACAGCAACGGCTTCCCTGTAGAGGGGAATAGTACGGGAGAGCAGGGCCGAATATGACGAACCCCAATGACACCCGGTGGAGAAGTTCTGGAGAAAAGAAGAGGGGCCAGTCCGGCGCCACTCAGCGGAGGATCTGCAGCTCCACCTCCGAACGTTACCAGCATAGGCGCTGTCCTCCTGTTGGACCCAGGGTGAGCCCGTGCTGCACCCACGTCGGACCCCGATTGGGTCTCGGCTGCACCCACGTCGGACCCCGAATGGGTCTCGGCTGCACCCACGTCAGACTCCGACTGGGTCGGAACAGCTCCGTAGACGGCCTTCACCCCCGAACTCGGAACCTTCAGAACAGCGACCGGGATTGACTCCGCACCGGTGACCCTGGGAGAAGGCTCAGGAGAAGAAAAAGAACCGGGATCAGGATCACCGGTAGCAACAGAGCCCAGCGAGGTGAGCTCGGATGCAGCGGGCAGCTGCCCCTGGCTCATCTCCCCAAGAGATAGGCAAAAATGCTCCAGAACAGATAGTAGGAAGGAAAAATAGAGCACTTTCCCGCACTTGAGTTCTGTCGCCGTCCAGGACTTCAACGATCCAGGTTCAGGATGATGAAGGACGTCTTCTGGCTCCCACTTGGCTACGGCGGGCTCCGCAGCCAGCATGATGTTTTCCACAGTCTGAGGACCCTCCAACGCTGACGTCCATGCCGACGATCCGCACGGCGTGGTGGCAGGGGATCCTCGACCTGCTGGACCGAACCGCTCATCGATGGAGACCCGGAGACGTTTCGTCGTCGGCGCAGGCTCCACACTGCAGTCTGCTCTCCTCCTCTGCCCGTGACGTGGCTGCGGGGCTGGAACCAGGCTCTCCAGGACCGCAGGCCCCCTCCTCGTCCAGCGACGTAGGCCTGGCGTCGCGGAACGCTCAGCAGAGGGAGACACAGAGGCAGCAGGTTCAATGTTAGATGCTACAGCAGGTGGAGGAAACTCGGGGGCTGTGAACCCTGAATTCCACCCCCAGGAATCAAGCAAGGCAATTCACTCAATGAGGGAACAGAATGAAAAGACACTTGCCTGATCTGTAGGGGCCCGATAGAACCCGCTGCAGTGGACTTTGTTCCTCTCTTTCCCCACTGGATGGTGACAGAGGGCCCCCTGGAAGGACGAGGAGGAGCCGCTCGCGATGGTCTGATAACGGGCTTCGCCGGAGCAGGACTCATGGCACTCACAACAGCCGGGGAAGACGTCGAAGAGGAGGGGACGACAGCCGAGGCGATTCAGGCACAAGGAGCTGAAGGAACAGCAGGGAGAGGTGACCTGGGGAGAGAGGCTGCTGGAATTCCCTCCTGACGAGACGTAGAAATGGCAGCTGTCAGAGAGGTAGAGTCTTTCCGACGGCCCGGAACAGGATCCGGACGGGGTTCTTGCTGAGGCTTCCTGTCAGCAGTGTGACAACGGTTACCGGCAGAGGGCGAGGCGAAGGAGAGGTTCGAGAAACGCCGCTCCTGCGCGGAAACAGAAGCGAGCAGGTTGGCGTACTCTGGATAGTCCCTTAACGCCGGATTCCTCTCCACCAGCCTGACTGCCGCTGTCACATGCTTTATAATCTGCATGGGGTGAACAGTGGAGCGAGCTGCAGCCACTCGGTTCTGGATGGAAGCAGCTGACTGTTGTAGCTTCTCTGGGCGAATCCCGACTGACGTCTGCAGTCTGCATGTCGAAGTGTCCTTGAGCAAGACACTGAACCCCCAGTTGCTCCTGCTGGGTCAGGCCAGCGCCTGTGTGTGGCAGCTCCGCCACCATCAATGCGTGAATGGGTGGATTGATTGAATATTTTTATTTCAAACATGTAAATGTAAAATCAGTTCAGCACAAGGCAAAAATAGAACATAATAAATTACAATTTTCTCTCTTCATTCACATGCATCACAATCTACATGCTTGAAAAAGTAGGTTGAATTTTTTTTTTTTTAATTAATTATTTTGTACCCATAGGTAGATTTGTTTAGCAGTCTGGTGACAAGCCACCAGCTGCCGGTGGCTGCGTGCGCAAGCGCCCCGTATCCCTAACCTGCATGTTTTTGGCATGTGGGAGGAAACTGGAGAAATCCCGGAGTAAACCCACACAACACGAGGAGAACATGCAAACTCCACACAGATCACTGTTGGCCGGGGGCAGGGATCGAACCCACAATCTCACGGTCCCCGCGATCCCCTAGCCGAGGGTAAACTATGCTGCCACAGTGCTAACCACTGCACCACCGTGCAGCCCAGTCAACTCTTATTTAACGCCACCCCTTAAATAAGGGGATAGCAGGATCTGTGAAGCGCTTTGGTCGTCCAGAGATGAGTAAAATGCACTATACAAGTGAACGCCATTTACCATCACGGATATTTTAATTGTACTAATCGTTTTTATAATCATCCATGTGGTAGTAAATATTACTGTCAGGCCCAGCATTACACTTTTTTATGAAGATGGTCATTTATATTACTGTATGAGGTGTGATGATATACAGCCTATATTACTGCAGTCACTGATATCCTGAATGGCTGACGTTCCTGTATAAGTGTATTTTATATGACATTACTGTCACAGCACATTGTTATCTTTCCAGATTGCAGGTTAGTTTCACTTAAACTGGCTCTACAAAATAGTGTACTGGATAGTGTACTTGTCACCTTGAAGCTGAGGAGGAAAAATAAGATGAATACATAGTTTTACAGACATGGTCACAGTGTGTAATGAGATGCTCAGTTACATTTCCAGTTTCTGGATCCCCAGGTCCAGTTTTTTCAGTATCTTGCATTTTATTTCTATTTCTAAAGCCAGATCTAGAAATTTCTCTCTTTCAGTCTTATTCTGGCTGTAAGTGCATTGGGCAGAGACATCTTCTGATATCTCAAGCCTTCTTGAGTCCAGCAGCAGTCTCTTCATCCACAGATATGCCTTCAAGATTCAAAGATTTTATTTGCCAATACTACTATACGTACAAGACACACAAGAGAATTGAAATGGCGTTTCTCTCTCTCTTCAGTGGTGTGTGCAATATAAAAAAAGAAAAAGGAATAAGGCTGGAAAAACAACAACAACAGCAGCCTATGTACAGTAATGCTACCCGTAGTGCAAATGGCGAAAAAAGATAGACCCAGACATCCCATAGTGCAAATAAAGATAAATGATGAAACCCAGCAATCCTCTATACAGAAAAGTAGTTGCAAGTTCAGTGCAGTAGTGTAGGTGGAGACAGTGACAGATGGGACTGCACATGATCAGTATTGCAATAACAGACAGCAGCAGATATGGCATTTGTTCTCCAGCATATTCAATAGAACTGGTATTAACATTTCTGACAGGACAGCCTATGATTATGATTTTAATTAGAGAACTCCCAGCATCATCCTCATCTCGTGGCTCATGAAGGTTAACTGTTACCAGACACTGCAGGAAAGAAAATGTCAGTCAGCACATAGCCACGTCCTTTTTTGGACACATTTGTTCTTTATGAAGTACAGATAAAAAATTACAACTTCAATACTAAAAACATTGGGGGAAAGTGCAACTAATCTAAATGTATAAATATTCTGAGTAACATGCACTTCCTCTGGTCACATTTAAGTCAAAGTCTGCAAATGTTAATTATAAGACAGGATGAGTAACTCTGACTAGTGACTAGTCCTTAACATGAAGTGCAACAGTCTACAATGCTTAAAACAGCATTCATCTTAATCTAACTTTATTCTGTCTTTTCAGCAGTACAACGGGGGGTGGGGGGGTGTTCTCCCCACAACAGCGCTCACACTAATGGTGCCGACATAAAAACTGCAACAAAAAACCATCTCAACCAAGAAACTTTAGCACAGTAACTAACCATGTAACTTGTTTTCATATAATTTGCTTAAAGAGAACATGCTCACTTTTAGACATTAAACATTTCATATCTGCCTTTGGGGTTGCATTTCCCCAAAATGTACAAAATTTCTCCCTTTATTTACTGCAGCCATTTTTTTTTCCTTTTTTAGGTATTATACGTATGCTTCACCTCCTCCTAGGATTCCATGAGAAGTCACTGTTCTGCTGATTAGAAATATGCTGCTGCGGCGGATGATAAAAAATAAGCAGCGATGCTGTGGTTTTAAGCAGGTTTTATTATATCATACCGCCGTCACGAGCTCCGCTCCCGGTGCCGTGCATGCGCGCCGGGAGTGAGCCCAAGCGACTCTCAGAGGAGGAGGACACAAAGTCTGTGTCCTGCAGCAGCAGTTGCAGAAGTGAGAATGAGAGGGGTTTGCGTTACAGAGCTGCAGCATATATACCCAACTACAACAATACATCAAAGAGCAGATTCACAGCAGTTGGTACGATCAAAGGGACTGCAGAACAGGCATGAGATATTTGCATTTGAAAGACCTACATAACAATAGGCAGATTTGCTAGCCTCTGCTCCAGGTGTAGGACAAAGAGGTTACAAGGCACATCTACATATTGATCTCAGCCTCTAGGTCACAGTAAGGACAGGACACATGAACACTATAAATGAATGGCACATTACATCACAATACATGCATGGCACATTACATCACAATACATGAATGGCACATTACATCTCAGTAGTGCAGCGGGAAAAACAAAGAGAAGAGAGCTGACTGTCCTGTGTGTTGTGGGGGGGGTTGAATCAACCCGCCACAAGCTCCCCCCCAGAGGGCACGGCAGGGGGCCGAGACCTTGATAATCCATCTATGGGAGTGAGCTGTGGGAGAAGCTCGCTGCAGGCGGAGGGGGAGGGAGGGGAGGGGTAGTAAGTGCCGGCAGGGGCGGTGAAATCGTCCGAGCCGCGCAAAAATTGCTTGCTGCTCCGCGACATCGAGGGGCTGTCCCGTTGCGCGTGCGGAGATCACAAGAAGAAAAATTTGTCTCTGACTCCTCTCGTGGCCATGAAGAAAAGCAGGAGCGGCTGTAAGAAAAAAAAATAAAAGCAGAGGGACTAGCGTGTTGACTTTAGGGCAGGCGCAACTCTAAAGCCTCGGGAACCGCAGACAGCTGAATTCCCCTTGTGTGCCATGGCTAAGACCATAAAATCCAGTGAGCAAGCTGCGGGCCTCAGGTGTACAAGCAAGCCTGAAGGGCCAGTGTGCAGCAGAAGGAAGGCGGTCAGTGAAGCCGTTATTGTACCGTGCGTGGTGTGCCGTCCTCGTAACTCCCTGGTGCGCGCGCGGGGGTTCCGTGCGTGGGTGGGCCGTTGGAGTAGCGAGTCAGGGTGCAGAATCTTGGTGGAGATCGGCGCAGACGGCACCAATAAAATCCAGGTTTGGGCTGTGGCTGCAGCTTGGCCATGGTGCGTTGGAACGGTGGGAGGAAATAGACGATCTTTTGTCCCTCAGGCTGTGCAGATGCGTTGGAGCGGTGGGAGGGAATAGACGATCTTTGGCACCGCTCGGCTGTGGTGCGTTCAGGTCCACGTGTTGCGTTCTCCGCCAGCCATGGAGGACGCCGTCGGGGAGAGGGGACAAGTTGCCTGCGCTCTCGTGTGGAGGAACTGCGAGCGCGGCCGGCCCAGTGTGGATGAGAGCGAGCAGACGCTTTTCTTCCCTCTCCCTCCTAATCCTCTCCCTTCTGATCCCAGCTTGCAATGTCACTCTTCTCCTGGCTGAATCTTAATCCAAATGGAAATTATGGATCTGGAAAGCGGCTTATATGCGATTGTCACCACTTTAAAAGAAGAAGATCGGGTCAGGGGGAACCCAAGGGAGACTCATGGCATTGGAATTCATGTGTCTGTGTGATTCGACTGAGATTGAACTGATCACAGGATCTTCTGTTTGGCCCCTGGAGTTTTCCTAGTGTATCGAAATTATCTGGGTGAGCTAATCAAATGCGGACCCCGGCGTAGCTCCCTTAACAAATTCAACAATTCGTCCAGCTGGGGGGAGCACTGACTGTCAGCGGCAGGATTAACATGGAATTTACTATCTGGCATGCATTGAAGAGAGAACGAACTCTCTGGACATGTTTTACCTATGTTTCGGTAGGTGGATAACATCTGTGGAGCGCTGAGTGCGCTCCAGAGAATGATCTAAAGTATGATTCAAGCCTGTATGAAATTGAAGCACAGAATCGAAGAGAGAGAAATTTTTTATTCTCTGAGTGCACTGTGCAGATTTGACCTTGTGTTTTGGTGCCCTTGTTTACATTCCTCCTCGATGAAGATAACGCCGGAGAAGTGGCTTATGTCTACCCATACATCAACAATCAGTTGTTGTCGTCAGCGGATTGGTCTCTCAAGGACAATGCCCATGTGCCTTCTGCAAGGAAGAGGAAAAGAGAGATAGACTCTGATCTCTGGACTTGTTTATAAGTCACATGATTATAACATCTATCCACTGCCAGGAGGCGCCCTCTGCTGCTCACTAACAACTGTTACACTCACACTACACAATGACATGCAAATATACACACACTGCTCTCCCTCCCTCTGCTGTGTGATTGTATCTATTGTCTGCTAATGTGCATAGAGGGTTTTTTTCTGTGTAATCAAAATTTGGCTCGTGAGCTTATATGAGCTTATACGAGCGTGATTCTGATAACTATGTTTTTTCTCTCTGCCTATTGTGTTTCCCCCCCCCCTTCCCCCCTTTACCCCCACTGCAGACAGGCGCCTTTATGGCTGCCGTGTCATTGGATGCGCCTAACGTGCGCGCCCAATGTCAAGTCAAATTCCTTGTGTGTTTACTTGTAAATATACTTGGCAATAAAGCTGATTCTGATTCTGATTCTGATGAGCAGCTCTCAGACGTGCAGATCTCATCATGAAGAACGGGTCACCAGTGCAGCTGTCCAGATCAGAAGGTTACTTTGCACAAAACGTGTGCATGTTCGGGGTAACCAGTGAAGCGTTCACTGGCAGCGTGTTCTTTTCTGCCTTCAGGTCATGGTGCCTTGGGGCGGCGAGAGGGAGGAGACGTCTTGTGTCCCTCGGCCGGTTCAGCGTTGATGTCCAGACCAGAAGGCTGCGTCGCACAAAGCGTGTGCGTCTTCGAGGTCACCAGTGCTGCGGATGATAAAATAATAAGCAGCGATGCTGTGGTTTTAAGCAGGTTTTATTATATCATACCGCCGTCACGAGCTCCGCTCCCGGTGCCGTGCATGCGCGCCGGGAACGAGCCCAAGCGACTCTCAGAGGAGGAGGACACAAAGTCTGTGTCCTGCAGCAGCAGTTGCAGAAGTAAGAATGAGAGGGGTTTGCGTTACAGAGTTGCAGCATATATACCCAACTACAACAATACATCAAAGAGCAAATTCACAGCAGTTGGTACGATCAAAGGGACTGCAGAACAGGCATGAGATATTTGCATTTGAAAGACCTACATAACAATAGGCAGATTTGCTAGCCTCTGCTCCAGGTGTAGGACAAAGAGGTTACAAGGCACATCTACATATTGATCTCAGCCTCTAGGTCACAGTAAGGACAGGACGCATGAACACTATACATGAATGGCACATTACATCACAATACATGCATGGCATATTACATCACAATACATGAATGGCACATTACATCTCAGTAGTGCAGCGGGAAAAACCAAGAGAAGAGAGCTGACTGTCCTGTGTGTTGTGGGGGGGTTGAATCAACTCGCCACACGCCTACTGTCTTATCTACAGTAGGATCAGTGATTGTGTGATCGGTCACATGGTCTATTTAGGTTTGCCATGAACGTGCACTTATCCCAACTATCTACACCTGGCTTGACATAGCTTTCTCTTCTCATCCTGGCTTGACAATGGTGCAACTGAATAAGCCAGGATAAGCAGCTCTGACTATGTCATTTGCATTCTGTAGATTGCGTTTGCATGCACAGCAGTATTCAGAATGGTTTTTGAGCCACTGCAGCTGCCGCTCAGAAGCTGCGTTTCACGCATGTGCAGTGAAAATGATCTGCAGTTCACGTGCCCGTGTTTTCAACAGCAGCCAAGAGCCGCCAAACTGATTTGAACAGCTGCAATCCAAACACAAAAGAAGAGCACAGTAGTAGACGTTTAATGGTGGAAGCAATGGTGGTACGGGAATACAATGACAATCAAGACGAACAGGAGCTTTTGCTGTTTAGTGGCAGAGGAAGAATACAGACTGGCAAAAGGATGGTCATTTGTTCACCCAGTATTGGCAGATTGTTCAGTGCTTCCCTCTGGCGGGAGTTTCTGGACGCATGTGCAGTTCACTGTGACCATTTGAGTACTTGTACCTGCGTACATTTTTTGAGGGCTGCATGCACGCGGTCAGCACTCACCCTCTGCATAGGGTTTGCACATGAATGCATCCACTGTGCTCGTTCGCATGCCAATGCATTTTTGCCACCATGAATTGGGCTTAAGGTTGATTTGTTTGGGAAGAACTTGTAGTGTAAAGCATAGGGTATAAAGGGCACCACATACTAACATAAAAATATCACCCCAATGGTGAAATACGGTGGAGGGAGCATCATGATTTGGGGCTGCTTTGCTGCCTCAGGGCCTGGACCACTTACCATCAACAAGGGGAAAATGAATTCTCAGGTTTATCAAGGTATCCTACAGAATAATGTCAGAGTGGCTGTCTGCCAGCTGAAGCTCAGAAGTTACAGTGGATATATAAAGTCTACACACCCCTGTTCAAATGCCAGGTTTTTGTGATGTAAAAAATGTGACCAAGATAAATAATTTCAAAACTTTTTTCCCCCATTAATGTGATCTCTAACCTGTACAATCCAACTGAAAAACAAACTGAAATCTTTTAAGGGGAAAAATAAAAAATAAAAAACTTACAATAACCTGTTTACGTAAATATGCACACCCTTAAACTAATAGAAACCCAGTGTTAAAATGTGGATGGAATTATGAATATTGATACCACTTTTAAAAAGAAAAACACCCATTTCACAATGGGAATAAATAATTTGAATATGAATAGTTAAATAAATATATATTCATAGATAGTTAGGAACATTTTCTCGAAAGTTCTGATGAAGTTCCTAATATGTGTGTTGGTATTTTGAGCAACTAATGGCTGCGCCGTTGCTGGGTCACTCCAGCCAATGGGGTCACGCGTTCCCTCGCTCGGTCTGTGTGTAATATGCAGAACGCTGTCAGACACTACCGAGACACGACCAAGAGAACGCGATTCCTCATGGAGACGATGAGCTAACGTGCTAATAGCAGCCTTTGCTTGGACAAAACTTGAGATTGATTGGGATCCAAAGGCTGTTAACGCCGTTGAGCGCGTGAACCCCCATGACGCACGAGCCACTTAGCATGGTCAGGTTTTTTTTCCTTGGACTGGTTTGACCAGAGAATGGATTCCCCAGATCTGAATGGCGAGCCGAAGCCCGAACTCTATTAACGGCTAGAGGTGATTCAACAGGTCATCTGGAACGGACACTAGAGAACTGTGAATCTTGTAAATATATTTTAGGGTATGATTGTGACAAGTGTTTTTTTTTTAATTAAATGTACATATTTGTAAATAATACACATTTATAAAAAGAAATATATACAGTTGCAAGTTCTATATATTGGTGTGGTGTCATCTGTTGTTACGCCCTCCAGGCTCCTACGAACCTAAGGTCTATCTGACCTGGTCCAATTATCCCTTTTGCCCAGGTAGAAAAGTTAAGGTAATTACACTGCCATAACACAACACTACCAAAAAGGGTACTACACCTAAAGTGAGTGAGTGTTAGTGAGGGTTACATAAAAGGCTGGCGAGCGCAGCCAGGAGCCTGGAGCATCGCACAACAGTAGTGGACTCTGTTTTGACCTTTGACCAAACAGTTCATATACTGTCAAAATGGAATTTGTTGAAAATTGTGGTGTCAAAGTTCTAAATGCAGTCATTGTTAGTGGTGTTGTTGACAAAGAAAAAGACCAAGACGTTTTTGAGTTCCTAGAGCAACCTGGCACTATTCGCAGGGTGCTTAGCATTGATGATAACTCATCTGATTTTGACAAAAGCCACATTGTAGAGTTTGAGTCTGGATTAGCTATTGAAACATTAACACCTACGTTGCCGTGCTCCTTTCCATCCACTGAAAATCCTGATGTTAAGTACTGCATTCAAGCCTTAACTGATGTGTACACTAAAACTGTAGGGGGCAGTGTTACTGAGGCTTACCTTAGCAACCTGAGGGGTTTAGCTAAGTTAAGTGGAAAAGGTTTTGAAGAGGTGTTGCGGGAGGTTATGTCCACAATAGGGAAGTCTATTGAAGCTGCTGAGACAGCTGAAACGGTCTCTGCTGACGGTGATCCTGCTTTCCCTACTGTAGAACCCACACAAAGTGGAGTCTCTCCTCCACTCCAAGTTGAAGTGCCTCGCACCTCTAAAACCACTCAAGCACTCTTCCAGAGCCCTCTTAGACCAAACTTGACACCTCAAATGTTGAGTCCAGCTGATTTTAACCCACCCGAGGTTCAGAAAATCGTAGTCGAGCATGTCATTAAACATGCAGAGAAGCCGTCAAACGGCCATTCCTCTTGGAGAATCATAGCTTTCTCTGGCAAAACACCAAGACCGTATACTGAAGCTGATTATGAAACATGGTGTTCACATGTTGACTTGATGATGGAAGATACTTCTTTGTCTGACTGGGAAAAATCTCGCAATCTCCTTGAAAGTCTTCTTGCTCCTGCGTCTGATATTATTCGCTCTCTTGGGTCTGAAGCCACCTCTGCCGACTATCTTAAGCTTTTGGATTCAGCTTTTGGGACTGTTGAAGACGGTGAGGAACTGCTTGTGCGATTCATGAACACTTTCCAAGATTATGGAGAAAAACCCTCTGCATATCTGCATCATTTGCAGGTGGCGCACAATCTCACAGTGCGTAGAGGTGGTCTAGAGCCACAGGAAGTGGACAAACAGCTTCTCAAGCAGTTTAACAGAGGCTGTTGGGATGATAATCTGCTAAAGGAGCTACAGCTGGAACTAAAAGATAAACATCCACCTGCGTATGCAGAGTTATTGCTTCACCTTCGCACTGCTGAAAACAGACAAGAAGTTAAAAACACACGCATGAAAAAACCACTTGGGTGCCACAAAACCAAAAGCAGCCTCCTACGAACAAACAGTCACCGAAACAAGTACAAATAGTCAAGTGGAGTCGGACAGTCTGAAAGAACTGAAAAAGCAAGTCGCTGATCTAAAAAGCCAATTAGCTGCTGTCGTGAAACGAAAGAAACAAGCACCACTGAAGAAAGACCCAACTAAGTCTGGAAAAAATAAACCTGACCATGCTAAACCTGAAAACTTACCTTCGTCCAGCCGTCCCAATACTAGGCCCAAACCATGGTATTGCTTCCGCTGTGGCGAAGATGGGCATATTGTAGCCACTTGTGAGTCAGAGCCAAACCCTGCACTTGTAGCTGCAAAACACAAAGAACTAAGAGTAAAAAGACAGATTTGGGGCAGTCGGAACCCCACATCCTCTTTAAAGCTGAAGCCTGCCTCTGTTGTGGGACAAACAGAGGCTAGTTCAGAGATGACCCGTCTCAAACCAAAAGCTTCATTCAAGACACGTGCTAAACTGAAGTCACATTACAAAACAGACCCCTTTAACTTTCCTAATGGTCTAATTGGTACCAAAAGTACAGCCCAAGTAAAAGTGAATGGCTGTACTGTGAGCTGTTTGTTAGATACAGACTCCCAGGTGACTACTGTCCCTGAGTCGTATTACAGACAGTACTTAGCCAACCATGAGATTAAGCCACTTTTTGAGCTTGTAGAAGTGGAGGGAGCTAACGGTTAGAGTGTACCTTACTTAGGCTACATTGAAATGCATGTCACTTTCCCAAAAAACTTTCTTGGTATTGAAGCCGAAGTGCCAACTCTTGCCTTAGTGGTTCCCAATGTACGTGCAGCTGATCAGTCCTTAGTGTTAATAGGGACAAACACATTAGATGTACTGTACGAGCTGCACTCTGATGCATGTTCCGAACTGCAGCCAACCATGTCACTTGGTTATAAGGCAGTGTTAAAAGTCCTTGAGCTACGGCACAGACAGTCCAAAGACACTAGCCTTGGTTTAGTGACCATGCGCAACAAAGAGCCACAGTTAGTTCCTGCAGGCCAAACAGTTGTTCTAGATGGCGCTGTAGCTGTGTCAGCTGGCTACAGTGAAAAATCTGTGTTGTTAGAACACCCGTTAATGTCAGCCTTACCTGGTGGTATCCTAGTAAAACCATGTCTCATAGACTTACCTGAAAGAGCACCTTACCTTGTTCCAGTTGTACTCACCAATGAATCGGAACATGACGTGACAATCCCTCAGAAGTGTGTCATTGGAGAAATTTGTGCATATCAACGAGTCCTATCGTGAGAACACTCCGTGAAAGTTACAAAGTCCAAAACTGAACCAAAGTCCACTCTGAAGTTCAACTTTGACTCTTCTCCCATTAGCGCTGAATGGAAAGAGCACCTAACAGAAAAACTCAGTCAAATGCCTGAAGTATTTGCACAAAATGATCTTGACTTTGGCAAAACGGATCAAGTGAAACATACAATCAAATTATCAGATGAAACACCGTTCAAACACAGAGCATGTTCCATACATCCGAATGACCTGGAAGCGGTCTGTAGGAAACTCAAAGAACTCCAACAAGCAGGCGTGATAAGAGAGTCCACTTCCCCATTTTCTTCGCCTATTGTAGTGGTGCGAAAGAAAAATGGCAATGTCCGCCTTTGTATTGATTACAGGAAGCTTAACATGCAGACTGTAAAAGATGCTTACGCCCTCCCCAACTTGGAGGAAACGTTTTCCACCTTGACCGGTTCGCAGTGGTTCTCCGTCCTCGATTTAAAGTCGGGGTACTACCAAATTGAGGTAGAGGAGCTGGACAAACCAAAGACGGCGTTTGTATGTCCCATGGGCTTTTGGGAATTCAATAGAATGCCCCAAGGCATTACAAACACCCCCAGCACGTTCCAGCGCCTCATGGAGAAATGCATGGGCGACATGAATCTGCATGAGGTGATTGTGTTCCTCGATGACATCATCATACTCTCCAAGACGCCCGAAGAACATGAGGCTCGCTTAATGAAAGTTCTTAATCGCCTTAAAGAGTACGGGCTTAAACTCTCCCTTGAGAAATGCAGATTTTTTCAAACTTCTGTCAGATACCTCGGTCGTATTGTGTCCAGTAAAGGAGTTGAGACCGACCTCGAAAAAGTGAAAGCCCTAAGTACCTGGCCTATGCCCCATGATCTCAAACAGCTCCTCTCGTTCTTAGGCTTTTCAGGGTACTATAGGCGGTTTATTAAGAACTATTCCAGCATCGTTAAGCCTCTCACTAACTTAACAGCAGGCTACCCTCCTTTGCGAAAAAGCACAAAGGCCAAAACTAAGCCTGCCCAGTACCACAACCCAAAGACACCGTTTGGCGAGCGATGGACTTCTTCCTGTGATCTTGCATTCAAAGCCATCATTGAAAAGCTCAGTACTGTGCCTGTCCTGGGTTTTGCTGACCCTCAGTTGCCATATACATTCCATACTGATGCCAGCACTACAGGGCTTGGTGCCGCCCTCTATCAAGAGCAGGAAGGCCAGACTAGGATCATAGCTTATGCAAGCCGGGGATTGTCTAGAAGTGAGTCCCGTTACCCCGCCCATAAATTGAAATTTTTAGCTCTAAAGTGGGCAGTAACGGAGAAGTTCGCAGACTATTTATATGGCAATCATTTTACTGTCGTGACAGACAGTAACCCCCTGACGTACATTTTGACTACTGCTAAGATGGATGCCATGAGTTATAGGTGGCTAGCTGCTCTGTCAAGTTCTTTTTTTTTTTTTTTTCCTTCTTGCCTTGAGAGAGAGCAGTCGCATTTTTCTTCCCTCCTCCCCTGCCTTCCTGATCTATTCCCAGCTTTTGCAATGTTGCGTTTTTGTCTGTGTTTAGTCGCTCTTCTTCTGCTGAATCTTAATCTAAACGGAAATTATGGATTTGGAAGCTGCTTAAATGTGCTATTGTCACTATTTTTCAACAAGAATTGGGCCAAGGGGGAGCCCAAGAATTGGAACCTACGAGGAGACTCATGGACATTGGAATTCATGCGTCTGTGGAAACATTATTGGTTGATCTCAGGACTTCTATTTTTGGCTGTGGAGTTCCCTGATGCATCAGAAATTGAAGGAAGGTGAGAGAGCTGATCAAAGCGGACCCAGCAAGCTCCTTCATCAAATTCGACCAGTTGGGGAGGGCACGAGTAGCGGCAAACGGTGAACTGAATGACAGTGATTTCAGTGGAGGAATACATCTGGAGCCCTGTGCTCTCCATGGAAAAACAGTTTAAGCCTGCACATATAATGGAAGCACAGAATTACACGGGTGAGGACAAATTCTATTCTCTGAGTGCACTGTGCTGATTTGATTTGATTTGACCTTGTTTGCCCCGTGTTTACATTCCTCCTGATTGAGATAAGCGGAAGGACCGGCTCTTATGTCTACTCAAACAATCGACAGTCAGTTGTTGTCGTCAGCGGATTTGGACCCTCAAGGACGATGCCCATGTGCCTTCTGCAAGCAAGAGAGAGAGCAAGAGAGATAGACTCTGGACTCTGGACTTGTTTATAAGTCACATGATTATAACATCTATCCACTGCCAGGAGGCGCCCTCTGCTGTTCACTAACAACTGTTACATTTACACTACACAATGCATATAACATTACATGCATACAATACACTGCCTCTCAACTTTTGTGTGTGATCTCCTGCTAAATGTCTGCTAAATGTGCATTGAGGTTTTTTTTTTGCCTGCAATCAAAATTTCGCTCACTTGCCGAGCGTCATTCTGATAAAACATGTTTTTTTTTCTCTCGCCTACTGTGTCATATCCATTCTCTCTTTTCTTTTTTTCCTTTCTTCTTTATGACTGGCGCCTAGCGGCTGCCCCGGCCTTGGATGCGCTCTGCAGAGCGTGCCCAAATGCCAAGTCACGTTTCGTTACCTTGTATTCATACATGTGTAATGACAATAAAGTTGAATCTCAATCTCAATCTCAACTTTAAGCTCCAATACAGAGCAGGCAAACTTAACTCAGATGCAGACGGCCTCTCTAGACGGCCACATGGCGAGTTACTTAATGACGCAGTGTCCCAAAAGGAGCTTGACCGCATACAGCAGTTCACTCAAACTCACTTGTCTCTTTCTGAAAGCAGTTTACACTACAGTTCAAAAGTTTGGGGTCACTTAGAAATTTCCTTATTTTTGAAAGAAAAGCACTGTTTTTTCAGTGAAGATAACTTTAAACTAAACAGAAATACACTCTAATATCTAATATACTGTAGAAGTTGCAGAAAAACAGACAGGATACGCGTAAGTCTGTCTGGAAAAACTTTATTTACATTTTTGCACTTCCTCCTTTTATCTCCATCCAAAACGGAAAAACTCCACCTTCACATTAAAAGATCCAATTTTGTGTGTGAGACCAACAACTAATATCACCACACAGGCCCCCCCAGAACACACAAATAACAACATAAATAAACATGCTGACAAAAAAACTAAAACAGCATGAACAAAAATCCAAAAGAAAATAACTCAAGAAAACCTCTTAGGCAACCTAATTACTCTGCCCCGATGACTGCACTGTGCAGTCCTAGGGGGCACAACTGTAACCGGAGCAGAAACAACCTCAGACACAGGGTTGGCAGGGCGCCCCCACCGAGCCGGGCGGGCTAACTCAACCTCATCGTCACAAAGAACATGAGCAGGCTTCAAACGATCCACCGAAATCCGATCCTGACCACTCCCCAACTCAACCAAAAAATCCTTACGGCCTGTTTCTAACACCCGAAAAGGGCCATCATAAGGTGCTTGCAGGGGAGAACGATGGACATCGTGCCGGACAAAAACATATTTAGCCGACCTAAGGCTGTCAGGGATGTAAGACTGAGGAAGGCAGTGGTGCGCAGCCACAGGAACAAAAGCCCTAGTTTCCTCTCGACACTTAGGCCTCTTAACCATACTGGGACCTAACCCTGGACTGGTAGGAAGAAACTCCCCTGGAACCCTCAAGGTCTGGCCAAGGACCAACTCAGCAGAAGAGGAATGCAGGTCTTCTTTGGGGGCTGAACACAAGCCCAACAAAACCCACAGTAATCTGTCCACCCATCCACTATCCACTAATGACGCGCGAAGGGCCGCTTTCATAGTACGATGAAACCGCTCATATAGCCCATTAGCTTGTGGATGGTACGCTGTGGTCCGATGGAGTTTAACCCCCAAACTACCAGCTACTTCATTCCAAAGTGCAGAGGTAAATTGCGGGCCCCTATCAGAGGTAACGTCCAAGGGGACACCAAAACGGGACACCCAAGAGAAGATAAATGCCCGGGCAACATCAGACGCTGTAGTTGATGTCAGGGGAACCACCTACGGCCACCGCGTAGTCCGGTCCACCATAGTGAAGAGGTGAGTAAAACCACGAGACGGAGGAAGAGGTCCAACTAGGTCCACCTGAACATGATCAAAACGTCGCTCCGGAATCCAAAAAGGCTCCAATGGAACATTTATGTGGCGCTGCACCTTAGCACGCTGGATCGCCACACAGGCTGTCGTCCAAGTCTTCACATCCTTTCTGAGACCCGGCCATACAAACTTGGCACTCACTAACTTGACCGAAGCCTTAACCCCAGGATGTGACAAAAAATGAACAGCGTCAAAAACACGATGAAGCCAAGCCACAGGCACCAGAGGTCGTGGTTTTCCCAATGTAGTATCACACAGAAGAGTGGCGCCACTATCTTGAAAGCAGACATCCTCCAACTGCAAACTGGACTCCGTGGAACGAAGCACCTGCACCTCCGGGTCCAACAACTGATCGGCAGCCATCTCAGCATAGTCCATGCCCAAATGAACAGCAGCAAGTGGTGCACGAGAAAGACAGTCCGCCACCAAGTTGGTCTTACCAGCCACATGCTGAATGTCTGTAGTGAACTCGGAAATAGCCGAAAGCTGCTGTTGTTGCCGAGCTGACCAAGGTTCAGTGGACTTGGCCATGGCAAATGTGAGGGGTTTATGGTCCACAAAAGCGGTGAATTTACGGCCCTCCAAAAGAAACCTAAAATGCCTTGTCGCCAAGAAAAGGGCCAACAGCTCCCTGTCAAAGGTGCTGTACTTCCTTTCTGACTTGCGTAACTGTCTACTAAAAAAGGCTAGAGGTTCCCAGGAATTGCCCACCCACTGCTCACAAACTGCTCCGACAGCATAATCAAATGCGTCGGTGGTAAGAGCAATGGCGGCCGTGGGATCTGGATGAGCCAACAAGGCAGCATCAGCCAGTGCAGCTTTAGCCCCGTCAAAAGCACATAACCTCTCATGAGTTCACTCAATGTCCTGATCACCCCTCTTACCCTTCAAGGCCTCATACAGTGGACACATAATATGGGCAGCATGAGGTATAAAACGGTTGTAAAAATTGACCATGCCCAAAAACTCCTGCAGGGGCTTGACAGAGGAGGGGCATGGAAAAGCTAACACTGCTTTGACTTTAGCCGGGAGGGGCACGGCACCCTGCTGGGATACCTTGTGCCCCAAGAACTCTAGTTCTGAGAGCCCAAACTGACACTTCACGGGGTTCACTATCAGTCCATGGTCACAGAGGCGTCTAAAGAGCTGGTGAAGGTGCAACACATGTTCCTCCACCGAAGTGCTCGCCACCAATATATCGTCCAGATATACAAACAAAAAAGGCATGTCCCGCAACACAGAGTCCATAAGCCTTTGAAACGTCTGTGCAGCACCCTTAAGGCCGAATGGCATCCTCAAGAACTCAAACAGTCCAAATGGAGTGATCACCGCTGTCTTGGGGACATCCTGGGGATGGACAGGCACCTGATGATAACCACGCACTAAATCCACTTTATAAAAAATGACTGTCCCCGCCAGACGTAAAGAAAAATCCTGAATATGGGGGACCGGATACCTGTCGTTGGTAGTAGCGTTGTTAAGGCGCCTAAAATCTCCACAAGGGCGCCAACCCCCATCTGACTTAGGGACCATGTGGAGGGGAGAAGCCCACGGACTGTCGGAACGGCACACAATACCCAACTGCTCCATATTGGCAAACTCATCTCTAGCGATGGCTAACTTAGCAGCATCCAGACGGCGTGCGCGGGCAAAAACAGGTGGACCCACAGTAGTAATATAATGCTCAACCCCATGCTTAACTACTGCCACAGAAAACGTAGGCACAGTGAGGGCAGGAACCTCAGAAAGAAGACGCTGGTACCTGTCTCCTAAGGCGAGCATGTTAGCAAGCAGTGGACCAGCCCCACCCAGTGTACATGGATAAGAATCAAAAGGCACAGCATCAATCAAACATCTGTTAGCTACATCAACCAACAGTCTGTAAGGACACAAAAAGTCTGCACCAAGGATAGGGACTGCTACAGATGCTACCACAAAGTCCCAACTAAATTCATGGCCGTTAAAACACACAGTAATGAGCCTGGTGCCAAAGGTGCGAATAGGAGTACCATTAGCAGCGTCCAGTGGAGGTCATATCCCATGACGTCAGCCGAAGAGGAGGGAACGATGCTCCGTTGCGCTCCTGAATCCACCAAAAAACGACGTCCAGCCGCGTAGTCCTCAATAAAAAGCAGCTTATTGCTGGTGCCGGTGCACGCAGCTGCTAGTGAGCACCAGCTTTCTCGTTTCCCTGTGGCTGGAAAGAGCACGGTGGAATACAGCGCCGAGCCTTCGGCCCAAAACGGCGGTGATAAAAACACAGGCCGCTCTCTTTCTTACAGCGATCTGATACTGCGGCCACACCCACCGAGACTTTTCCATCAGACTGCCCAGGCAGCAATGCATGCACCGACAAATGACGAGAAGCCAGCCAAAGCCTGTCCGCTTCTCCAGCCAAACCCCGATAATCCTTAGTATGAATGAGGGGCGAGCTGGCCAGGACAGTGCGCACCGGAATCAGAAGCTGACGCAGAAACAGGTGGATAAACAGAAATGAACTGTCTCCTGAACCAAGAAGTGCCAACATATTCTCCATCAGCTCAGAAGGTTTGCTGTCCCCCAAACCAGTCATAGACAGAAGACGATCAGCGCGCTCTATATCAGAGAGCTGGTACAGCTGCAGAAGAGCCCTCTTCAGAGTGACGTACCTGTCAGCGAGAGGCGGGTCCCGGAGCAGTCCCATCAAATGGCGAGTAGTGGCAGAATCCAAAGCTGCGACAACATGGAAATACTTCGTGTCATCTGTGGTTATTCCGCGCAGATGGAACTGAGCCTCGACATGCTGAAACCAGGGCTCCGGGTCGTGCTGCCAAAAGTCCGGTAATTTAATGGTAGCCGCAAAAACAGCTGGTTCGGGAGCCACAGCGGATACAGACGCCGTGGCGGTGATATCAGAAGAGGTCGCTTGATCAAACATTCTTCAAACGTTGGGGTCACCAATGTAGAAGTTGCAGAAAAACAGACAGGATACGCGTAAGTCTGTCTGGAAAAACTTTATTTACATTTTTGCACTTCCTCCTTTTATCTCCATCCAAAACGGAAAAACTCCGCCTTCACATTAAAACTCCACCTTCACATTAAAAGATCCAATTTTGTGTGTGAGACCAACAACTAATATCACCACAATACATTGCTAATGTGGTAAATGACTATTCTAGCTGCAAATGTCTGGTTTTTGGTGCAATATCTACATAGGTGTATAGAGGCCCATTTCCAGCAACTATCACTCCAGTGTTCTAATGGTACAATGTGTTTGCTCATTGCATCAGAAGGCTAATGGATGATTAGAAAACCCTTGTGCAATCATGTTAGCACAGCTGAAAACAGTTTAGCTGGTTAGAGAAGCTATAAAACTGACCTTCCTTTGAGCAGGTTGAGTATTTGGAAAAAATTATTATTTCAAATACAAATCATTATTTCTAACTTTGTCAATGTCTTGACTATATTTTCTCTTCATTTTACAACTCATGGTGGTAAATAAGTGTGACTTTTCATGGAAAACACAAAATAATTGTCTGGGTGACCCCAAACTTTTGAATGGTAGTGACATAATGTCCGGCTCAGGAGACACACACGCAGGCTCAGAGTAGATTTAACAGCGTTTATTAAAACACAGGTATGAGTGGATGCGTGTGTGAGATATGAGGATGTCTTTTGGGAGAACTTCGGTAAGCAGGCAGCAGAGCAGATCACTGTACATCCGGGCAACCCTATAATGAGAAAGCAGAGGGACAAGGTAACGGGCACCACAATAATACTGGCCTGAAGGAATGACTGCTGCTTACTTGTTATGGCAGGTGGCTGGCGCTGGCAAGGGAAGTACCCAAGAGACAGAGACCTGCTGCGCTTGTGCGAGGATGAGGACGGCGTGGCGAAGGGGGAAAAAGTCCGCCGCCGGGGAATCCACCTGTGCACAGGGGAAAGGACTGAAGAGAAAGGTAAGTTGCTTACTTGGAGCATTGTCTTGCTGATCTTGGGGGTTCCAATGGCGAAGACGAGCTGAAGGGAACAGACGGCTTCAGGCCGAGGCACAGGGCTGAGTGGGTTAAATAGTCTGCCGCTGACGAGCCGCAGGCGTGCGCGCAGGGGGAGCCAATGATGACTGGCGAGTCATGACAGTACTCCCCCCCGAGCAGCGCCTCCTGGCGCTGGCTTGTCCGGGTGCGTCCGATGGAACATCGTGATGAGACTCTTGTCCAGCACAAAGGACGGGCGTACCCACTGCCTCCATTCAGGGCCGAAACCCTCCCAGTCCACCAGATACTGCAACCCGCGACCTTGGCGCCGAGAGTCCAAGATGGCAGTGACTCTCCAGGCTGGATGGCCATCGATCATCAAGGGCGCGGGAGGCGCCGCGGGTGGGGGGCAGAGGGGATGGGACACCACAGGTTTGACTTTGGAGACGTGGAAGGTGGGGTGAATACTGAGGGGAGGAGGAATAGCCACACGCACAGCCACCGGATTAATAATCTTAGTGATGGTGAAGGGACCGATAAAACATTGGGCCAGCTTCTTTTTCTCACCCTTCAGATTGACGTTGTGGGCGGACACCCAAACTTGCTGCCACACTCGGTAGGCAGGCGCAGGTCTCCTGTGACGGTTCGCCGTGGTGCTGTTGCACGCCGCTGTCCGCTGGAGTGCGTCACGGGTCTTGGACCAAAGGCTCCGGCACCGCCGGAGGTGCGCCTGGACGGAAGGGATGGCCAGCTCGCCCTCCTGCGCCGGGAACAATGGCGGGTCATACCCCAGGGACGCCTTGAAGGGGGACATACCTGTAGAAGATGACCGAGTGGAGTTGTGGGCGTATTCCACCCAGGCCAGATGCGAGCTCCAAGAGGCTGGGTTGGAAGTGGTGACGCAGTGGAGGGCAGCCTCCAGCTCCTGGTTGGCCCGTTCGCACTGCCCATTGTACTGTGGGTGATGGCCGGAGGAGAGGCTTACTGTGGCTCCCAGGGCATTACAAAAGGACTTCCATACCTCAGAGACGAATTGGGGTCCACCATCCGAGACGACGCCAGCTGGTATCCCATGTAATCTGACAACGTGTTGGACCAAGAGGTCCACTGTCTCCCGAGCTGTAGGGAGACCCTGTAGTGGCACGAAATGGGCGGCCTTGGAAAAGCGGTCGACGATGGTCAGAACTGTGTCGTAGGTGTTGGAGGTGGGGAGACCAGTGACGAAGTCGAGGGCTATGTGGGACCAGGGCCTGCCTGGGATCAGCAGAGGATGGAGCAAACCAGCGGGGGGAGCGTTACCTGACTTTCCGGTGGCACAGGCAGGGCAGGCCCGGACATAGTTGGCAGCATCCTTATGTAGACCCGGCCACCAAAAAGAACGCTGGAGAAGGTCGACCAACCGGGAGACCCCAGGGTGACAGGCGAACTTAGAGGTGTGGGCCCAGTGGATAACCTCCTCCTGGACCGAAGATGGAACAAAGAGCCTCCCCTCCGGTCTGCCGCCAGGGTCAGGTTTGGACTCCTGCGCCTTCCGGATCCGGTCTTCGATGGCCCAAGACATGGCCCCCACAACACACGAGCTGGGCAGGATGGTGTGCTCCAACATCTCATTCGTTTTGGGGGCAAATTGCCTGGAAAGGGCGTCAGGCAGACCGTTCTTAGAACCAGGGCGGTACGTGATGGTAAATCTAAAACGGGCAAAGAACAAGGACCAACGCGCCTGGCGGGCATTCAGACGCTTGGCAGTTCTTAGCTACTCCAAGTTCTTATGATCCGTTAGAACGATGAACGGCAGAGAAGCCCCCTCCAGCCAGTGGCGCCACTCCTGCAGGGCGAGCTTGATGGCCAACAGCTCCCTGTCGCCGACGTCATAGTTGCGTTCGGCCGGTGACAGGCGCCGGGAGAAGTAAGCACAGGGTCGTTTGGATCCGTTGGCCGGTGACCGCTGAGACAGCACCGCCCCCACTCCTGTGTCCGACGCGTCGACCTCCACCAAACACTGCAGTGCGGGATCGACCTGGGTGAGGACCCAGGAGGAAGAGAACTCCGTCTTGAGTGTCTGGAAAGCCGCCGCAGCGTCCTCGGTCCACCGGAAGGGGGTCTTTGGCGAGGTGAGGCGGGTCAAGGGGCCGACGATGGCGCCGAAATTGGGGATGAAGCGGCGATAAAAGTTGGCGAATCCTATGAATTGCTGGACCTGCTTCCTGGACGTCGGTGTTGGCCAGTCGACCACCACTTTGACTTTAGCGGGGTCCGGGAGGACCTGGTCATGGGAGATGACAAAACCCAGGAAGGAGGTGGTCTTGGCATAGAATTCACATTTTTCAGCCTTCACATACAACCTGTTCTCCAATAGGCGTTGCAGGACCTGCCTCACGTGGACCCAGTGTTCATCCCGTGACCTGGAGAAGATTAATATGTCGTCCAGGTAAACAAACATGAACAGGCCAAGGAAGTCGCGGAGGACGTCATTTATGAGGCGCTGGAAAACTGCAGGGGCATTGGTTAACCCGAACGGCATCACCGGATACTCAAAATGGCCAGTCGGAGTTCGGAAGGCCGTTTTCCACTCATCTCCCTCCCGGATGCCGATGAGGTGGTAGGCGCTACGGAGGTCCAGTTTGGTAAACCAGGTCGCCCCCTGGAGGGAGTGGAAGGCGGTGTCCATCAGAGGCAGGGTGTAGCGATCCTTCTCCGTGATGTCGTTAAGGGCCGGGTAATTGATGCAGGGGCGGAGAGACCCATCCTTCTTCGAGACAAAGGAGAACCCCGCGCCGAGTGGAGACGAAAAAGGGCGGATGATTCCTGCGCTGAGCGACTCCTTGAGATAAGCGTCCATCGCCTCCCTCTCCGACACTGACAGACTGTATAAATGCCCCGAGGGTAAGGGAGCCCCCGTACGGACGTTAATGGTGCAATCATAGGGCTGATGAGGGGGAAGGGACATCGCCCTGGACTTATTGAAGACTTGGCCCAGGTCGTGAAACTCTGAGGGCACCAGAGAGAGATCCGGAGGCGCGGCATCCTTGGCCAGAGGGGCAGCGGACGTGGCGCATGCTGCGGACTGAAGGCAGGTGCCCATGCAGAATGAGCTCCAGGCGGCGATCCTTCCGGCCTGCCAGTCCAGAACCGGGTTGTGTAGGCGCAGCCAGGGGTAGCCTAAGATGACCGGAGAGACAGAGGAGGACAGGACATATAGGACAATATCCTCCCAATGGTTACCTGAGACAATGATGGGAATAGGCGGGGTCCGATGTGTCACTCGTCCGAGTGGGGCGTGAGGGAGGGTGACCAGGTTGAGCGGAGTTTGCAGAGGGTGACAGGGGATGCCCAATTGGGTTGCCAGGCTCTTAGAAATAAAACTCTGCTCTGCTCCTGAGTCCACCAGTGCATGAGTAATGTGCCCCATGGAGTTGTGACAAAAACGGACGGGCAAAGAGAGACTTGTGAGGGGTTTTGTCCGGTTAGAGTCCGCGAGGCCCCCTACAGTGACTCGCGGACCTCCCAGTTTGGCTTCTCCGGGCAATTCTCCACGGTGTGTTGGCTGCCTCCGCAATACATGCACAGGCCCAACTTCCAGCGGTGTTGTTTCTCCTCTGGAGGGAGCTTTGACCGGCCTACCACCATTGCCTCCGACTCCTCGGAGGGCTCCGGTGGCGGCAACGCCAGGGGGCTAGCTTGAGGTGCGCGCGTGGAGCCTCCTCGCGAGCGGTTGGTCGACTTCCGCTCGGAGGAATGCTCGCGCAACCTGTTATCTAAGCTAATTGCTACGGAGATTAGCTCTGCAAGAGTCTCCGGGAGATCTCGACCAGCCAATTCATCCCTCAGACTGGAGCTGAGGCTGCGGAGAAAGATGCCACAAAGTGCTGCCTCGTCCCAGCCTACTTCCTCTGCAGCGACCCGGAAGTTGATGGCGTAGTCCGCCGCCGACCGGCTTCCCTGCTGGAGAGCAAGGAGACGGTCGCTTAGGACGCCATCGTGCCGAGCGTGATCAAACACCTCGAGGAAGTTTCGCACGAACTGGTTATAGGAGAGGTTCGCGTAACTGGACTTCGCCATTACGGCGTAAGCCCAGGTCAGCGCTCGCCCCTCCAGGAGATTACCTATGTAACCAATCCGGCTGTGGTCTGAGGGGAAGTCCCCGGGAACGCGCATGAACACCGACTCACACTGCATAATAAAACCCCGAGCTCCGCCAAGTTTCCCGTTAAAACGGGCCGGAGTCGGGATTGGTGTGAGCCGGGTCAGCGTTCCCGCGGATGACTGACCGGCCACCGGAGCAGCAGGAGCTAACCCTTCCTGGGGAGCCGGGGGGAACGCCTGCTGGGGGTCCAGGCGGTCTAACTGGTGAGTAATTGAAGTTAACTGGTTTAAAATTACCTGCTGTTGGTGAGCTATTAAGTCTACTCGAGCCTCGAGAGTGGAAAGACGGCGTGCTAGCCCGCTGTCTGCCGAGCCGCTCTGCTGAAGCCGTACTGACATAATGTCCGGCTCAGGCGACACACACGCAGGCTCAGAGTAGATTTAACAGCGTTTATTAAAACACAGGTATGAGTGGATGCGTGTGTGAGATATGAGGATGTCTTGTGGGAGAACTTCGGTAAGCAGGCAGCAGAGCAGATCACCGTACAGCCGGGCAACCCTATAATGAGAAAGCAGAGGGACAAGGTAACGGGCACCACAATAATACTGGCCTGAAGGAATGACTGCTGCTTACTTGTTATGGCAGGTGGCTGGCGCTGGCAAGGGAAGTACCCAGGAGACAGAGACCTGCTGCGCTTGTGCGAGGATGAGGACGGTGTGGCGAAGGGGAAAAAGTCCGCCGCCGGGGAATCCACCTGTGCACAGGGGAAAGGACTGAAGAGAAAGGTAAGTTGCTTACTTGGAGCGTTGTCTTGCTGATCTTGGGGGTTCCAATGGCGAAGACGAGCTGAAGGGAACAGACGGCTTCAGGCTGAGGCACAGGGCTGAGTGGGTTAAACAGTCTGCCGCTGATGAGCCGCAGGTGTGCGCGCAGCAGGAGCCCTCTCTGTAGCCGCCATTCCAGATGGCTACGCCGATGAAGATGGCTGTGGTGGTCTTCCAGTTGTACTCCACATGACTCCTGAACAGATCAAAAACGAACAAAGAACTGACCCCTGTTTAAGAGAAGTGATTGTACAAATTGAAACTGGGCTAAAAGTTCCACCAACTGTACAAACTGAACTTCCTGACATCAACTTGTTACTCCGAGAGCTCAGTCGACTTGAAATGTGCAATAACATCCTTTACCGCACTCGCCAAGATGGAGGAAATGTTACTTACTAGCTCGTCTTACCTGAACAGCTCCGCGATTCAGTCTTTCAAAGCCTCCACTGTGACATGGGCCATTTAGGCACAGAGCATACTTTGGATCTCGCCAGAACAAGGTTCTACTGGCCTCGCATGGCGGCAGATATTGAAAAGAAGATCAAGACATGTAATCGCTGCGTAAGACGTAAAACCACTCCAGAACGAGCTGCTCCACTTGTCAACATCAAGTCCACCCAACTGCTCGAACTTGTCTATATGGATTTCCTATCCATTGAGCCCGATCAAAGTAACACAAAGGATGTGCTCGTGTTAACTGATCATTTCACAAAATATGCTATAGCCATCCCTACCAGCAATCAGAAAGCTCAGACCGTTGCAAAGGCACTTTGGGACAACTTTATAGTCCACTACGGGATACCCGAACGGTTACATAGTGATCAGGGTCCCAATTTTGAGTCCCATATTATAAAAGAACTTTGCAAAATCATGGGCATTCGCAAAATCCGGACGACACCCTATCACCCCAGAGGTAACCCGGTAGAACGTTTCAATAGAACGTTATTGAGCATGCTGGGTACTCTGGAGGAAAAGAACAAATCTCATTGGCACAACTATGTGAAACCACTTGTACATGTGTACAATTGTATGAAGAATGACACTACTGGTTTTGCCCCGTGTGAGCTAATGTTTGGTCGTCAGCCGAGATTGCCAATCGATCTTGCATTTGGGCTCCCGTTTCCCAACAAAAGTTTCAAGTCACATTCCCAGTACATTGAAAAACTGAAGACAACTCTACATGAAAGCTACAAACTAGCAACAGAAAATGCTAACAAGATGGCTGAAAGAAACAAAACAAGATTTGATATGCGAGTGAAACCCTCAAAACTCGAATCAGGTGACAGAGTTTTGGTACGTGCTGTCCGCCGCAGAGGAAAGTGCAAACTAGCAGACAGGTGGGAAGCTGAAATCCACATTGTGGTGAACCAAGCAGGTGACTTGCCTGTTTACACTATAAAACCTGAGACAAAAGATGGTCCTGTTCGCACCGTTCACCGCGACCTCTTGCTTCCCTGTGGTTTTCTTGCCCCTGTTGAAGAAGAACCTGTCCAACCAAAACGTATCCGCAAACCTAAGACAAGACAATCACCTGAACAAAGTGATGAATGTGAGAATTCAGAACCGGAAAATGAAGATGTCTATTGGTACAGAGACGAACCAATCCAAACACCCATAAAGCTCACTCGAGTTTATGAAATTCCCCATCCAAAGACATTCTTTAAAGGAGACATTCCTGCTGAAACTCACTTACCTGAGAATGATAACCAAATAGAAAATGTCACTTCACCTGGATGTGACAACTTGCCTGGAAATGACAATTCACCTGGATTTGACAACTTACCGAATGATGGAAACCTGGAGGAAACTGAAACAAATGTGGAACCATCGAACAATGAGAATGGAACTGAAAGTGAAACCAACTTACCTGATAAAAGTACCAGTGATGAACCTGTGGAAGAAAAAGAATCTGAAAAGGAAATTCCAAAGACTGTGAGACGTTCCGAGAGGACAACCTCTCAGCCAGAAAGGATACAGTATAGTCAGTTGGGAAATCCTCTTATAACTGTTGCCCAGTCCCTGTTTCAAGGACTAAACCTGGCTTTTACCAGAGCCTTAACAGAGACAGATCCTAAGATTATTCAAACCTGGCTTTTACCAGAGCCTTAACAGAGTCAGATCTTAGGAATATTCCCATGAACACTGGTCATTCTGTCAGTACCATTTAGCTAATCCCATGCAAAGGGACTTGCATGATTCTAAGGGGGGATAGTGTAACCCAGTGTTAAAACGTGGATGGAATTATGAATATTGATACCGCTTTTAAAAAGAAAAACACCCATTTCACAATGGGAATAAATAATTTGAATATGAATATTTAAATAAATATATATTCATAAAAAGTTAGGAACATTTTCTAGGAAGTTCTGATGAAGTTTCTAATATGTGTGTTGGTATTTTGAGCAACCAATGGCTGCACCGTTGCTGGGTCACGTCAATCAATGGGGTCACGCGTTCCCTCGCTCGGTCTGTGTGTAATATGCAGAACGCTGTCAGACACTGCTGAGACACGACCGAGAGAACGCAATTCCTCACAGAGACGATGAGCTAATGTGCTAATAGCAGCCTTTGCTTGGACAAAACTTGAGATTGATTGGGATCCAAAGGCTGTTAACGCTGTTGAGCGAGGGAACCCCCGTGACGCACGAGCCACTTAGCATGGTCAGGTTTTTTTTCTTTGAACTGGTTTGACCAGAACATGGATTCCCCAGATCTGGATGGCGAGCCGAAGCCCAAACCCTATTAACGGCTAGAGGTGATTCAACAGGTCACCTGGAATGGACTCTAGAGAACTGTGAATCTTGTAAATATATTTTGGGGTATGATTGTGACAAGTGTGTGTTTTTTTTATTAAATGTACATATTTGTAAATAATACACATTTGTAAAAAGAAATACAGTGGGGAAAAAAAGTATTTAGTCAGCCACCAATTGTGCAAGTTTTCCCACTTAAAAGATGAGAGAGGTCTCCAATCTTCATCATAGGTATACCTCAACTATGAGAGACAAAATGAGAAAAAAAAAATCCAGAAAATCACATTGAAGGATTTTTAATGAATTAATTGGTAAATTCCTCGGTAAAGTAAGTATTTGGTCAATAACAAAAGTTCATCTCAATACTTTGTTATATACCCTTTGTTGGCAATGACAGAGGTCAAACGTTTTCTGTAAGTCTTCACAAGGTTTTCACACACTGTTGCTGGTATTTTGGCCCATTCCTCCATGCAGATCTCCTCTAGAGCAGTGATGTTGACACTGCAGGATTTGAGTCCCTGGCGGAGTAGTGTGTTACTGATGTAGCCTTTGTTACTTTGGTCCCAGCTCTCTGCAGGTCATTCACTAGGTCCCACCGTGTGGTTCTGGGATTTTTGCTCACCGTTCTCGTGATCATTTTGACCCCACGGGGTGAGATCTTGCGTGGAGCCCCAGATTGAGGGAGATTATCAGTGGTCTTGTATGTCTTCCATTTTCTAATAATTGCTCCCACCGTTGATTTCTTCACACCAAGCTGCTTACCTATTGCAGATTCAGTCTTCCCAGCCTGGTGCAGGTCTACAATTTTGTTTCTGGTGTCCTTTGACAGCTCTTTGGTCTTGGCCATAGTGGAGTTTGGAGTCTGACTGTTTGAGGTTGTGGACAGGTGTCTTTTATACTGATAATGAGTTCAAACAGGTGCCATTAATACAGGTAACGAGTGGAGGACAGAGGAGCCTCTTAAAGAAGTTACAGGTCTGTGAGAGCCAGAAATCTTGCTTGTTTGTAGGTGACCAAATACTTATTTTACCAAGGAATTTACCAATTAATTCATTAAAAATCCTTCAATGTGATTTTCTGGATTTTTTTTTTCTCATTTTGTCTCTCATAGTTGAAATATACCTATGATGAAAATTGGAGACCTCTCTCATCTTTTAAGTGGGAGAACTTGCACAATTGGTGGCTGACTAAATACTTTTTTGCCCCACTGTATATATAGTTGCAAGTTCTATATACTGGTGTGGTGTCATCTGTTGTTACACCCTCCAGGCTCCTACGAACCTAAGGTCTACCTGACCAGGCCCAATTATCCCTTTTGCCCAGGTAGAAAAGTTAAGGTAATTACATTGCCATAACACAACACTACCAAAAAGGGTACTACACCTAAAGTGAGTGGGTGTTAGTGAGGGTTACATAATACTTTGTTGTAGCACCTTTGGCTTTTATTACAGCACTCACTCTTTTTGGGTAGGAGTCTATCATCATGACACATCTTGATGTGGCAATGTTTGCCCCCACTTCTTTGAAAAAACACTCCAAATTTGTCAGATTGTGAGGGCATCTCCTGTGCACAGCCCTCTTCAGCTCATCCCACAGATGTTCGGTCAGATTCAGGTCTGGACTCTGGCTTGGCCATTCCAAAACCTTAATCTTCTTCTGGTGAAGCCATTCTTTTGTTGATTTGGATGTGTGCTTTGGGTCATTGTCGTGCTGAAAGATGAAGTTCCTCTTCATCTTCAGCTTTCGAGCAGAAGCTTGAAGGTTTTGTGCCAACACTGACTGGTATTTGGAACTGTTCATAACTCCCTCCACCTTGACTAAGGCCCCAGTTCTGGCTGAAGAAAAACAGCCCCAAACCATGATGGTACCACCACCTTGCTTCACTGTAGGTATGGTGTTCTTTTGGTGATGAGCAGCGTTTTGTTTGCACCAAATATACCTTTTGGAATTGTGAGCAAAAAGTTCAACCTTGGTGTCATCGGCCCATAACACATTTTCCCACATGCATTTGGGAGATTTCAAATGTGTTTTTGCAAAATGTAGCCTGGCTTAGATATTTTTCTTCGTAAGATAAGGCTTCTGTCTTGCCACCCTAAACGGGAGATTGTTGTCACATGTAGTAAATAGCCAGTACTTGCCAGAAATTCCTGCAGCTTTTTCAATGTTGCTGTCGGCCTCTGGGCAGCCTCCCTGACCAGTTTTCTTCTCAGCTTTTTATCAGCTTTGGCTTGACGTCCAGTTCTTGGTAATGTCACTGTTGTGCCATATTTTCTCCACTTGATGATGACTGTCTTCATTGTGTTCCATGGTATATTTAATGCCTTGGAAATGCTTTTGTACTCTTCTCCTGACTGATATGTTTGAACAATGGATCCCTCTGATGCTTTGGAAGCTCTCTGCAGACCATGGCTTGTGTTGTACGATGTGATTACAAAAATGTCAGGAAAAGCCTACTAGAACAGCTGAACTTTATTTGGGGTTAATCAGAGGCACTTTAAATGGTGGCAGGTGTGTGCTGACTCCCATTTAACATGAGGCTGAATGTGATTGGTTAATTCTGAACACATCCACATACATCCCCACCAAACTTGCACACAATGATCCTGAGGTGGGTCTGCATCAAGGTTTTGCTCCAGTTCAAAGGTTGGAGTGTATTGAGCTTAATATTTAGCTCATTCTGGGAAAGCCAAAAGGAGCTAATGTGATGGCACAATGTCCATCCATCCCCTTTTCACAGGAATCACTGCTACTCCTAGGCAATTGCCTCAGTGTTCACCAAACTCATGCACAATGATCCTCAGGTGGGTAAGGACTTGATTAAGTGTCAGGGGAGCTGAGCCCTTTCAGTTTAAATTCAGGCCAGAATGAGCTACAGTATTTTACTGACCAACTGACCAGGGTTGAGCTGTCTACCCCCCTTGGAGGTCATCTAGCAAGAGAGAGGGTGATAGATCAGGCCATCTTGCGGTAGCGGAGTTGGCATTCGCTCATTCAGGGTTTCTGTGCTTATTACACCCCAGGGAGTGGCCACATCAATTCAACCATGTAACTCCACAAACCTCCGTCTCTGAAAGTTTTATTTGGGCTTTTACATAATCACATTAATCCGTTAGTTATGCTAGTTAAGATAATATAAACCTTTATTAGTCCCACAATGGGGAAATTACAGGATTGCAGCAGCAGAGGTATAGCACCACTCAGAGCAATAGTTAATAAGATAAGAATTGGATAGCAAAACAGTAAATATGCATATATACACTGCAGGGTTTCCACTGGTAACATTTCCGCGTGGCGGGTTGCCACCCTTGAAGTTATGTCGTTATGCTAACAGGAAATATAAATTTAAGAAAAATAAATTAAGGAATGATGCTTCGCAAGCACACACATGAACAACGCGCGTGACAGTCATCCGCGCGTCGGAGTCGGGAAGTGCCCGCCCTCGTGACTGTCAGTTGGTAGGCAGAGTGTCTCTCTAGTATTGCTGTCCGAGAGAAGCATGAGCTTATTAAAGTACTTTAAACATGGAAAAAGGCAGTAGAGGTACAGTATGTAAGTAATGGAGGCATTTATGGTGGTTTTAACCCGCTGGTAACAGGAACAATAATGAAGAGTTGCTTAGCAAACAGGTGTGGTTATGCTTCATGTTACACCCAAGAGGGGCGAAGGGGAGGAAGGATGATTGAGCCAAGCTGTTAGACTTTGCAGCGACCGTTTATTCACTTCTCCCAGCACACACGGCACGGCACATCACTTACACAGCACATAGCTAGACACCATCTTCTCATAACACCCTCTCTGGAACATTCGCTGGAACACACACTACTCTTCCTCTATTGTGTTCTAACACTATACAGTGTTTCATCACTACTGAGCGCCACCTCTGGCGTAGAAACGCTACTGCTTTCACTGACAGTTCATACTTAAACAGTGCACATTCAGTCCCTCAATAACATTCCCCATAAATTGACATGTTTCGGGACCCAGGAGACAGACACTGACACGGGCAAATTAGTGAACAATAATCTTTATTAGAGTGAAAGGGTGTGTAGTGCAAGTGTGAGAGCGTGGATAGTATCCTGGTCACTGGAGCTGAGCACCCTGGACGGAGACCCGGCAACCCTGGAACATATAAGCACAGACAATTACTTTTGTCCCACGCTAGTGACAAGCTATCAGTAGTGAGGCTTACTTGGGAGAAGCACAGGTTACGTCCTGCTGAGAACCAGCGGCCGTGCAACGTGGAGGAGAAGGCGTCCGTGAACGTGCTGAGGCTTCCACCTGTGACTGTGGCGAGGACAGGTCTTCCAGAGACTCCGGCTGTGACACCACAGACCAGGACGATGACAAACCAGCTGATGACAAGACGAGTGATTCCACAGAACGTGGTGACGATGATAATCCCGATGATGACAAGGCGAGTGATTCCACAGAGTGTGGTGACCATGACAATCCAGATGATGATGAGGTGAGTGATTCCACAGAACGTGGTGACGATGACACAACAGATGACGATGACACAAACTCCACCGGTAACGGTGGCCAGTACTCCTGCAACTGATACAGTAATAATTCAGGAACTTGTGGAGCAAGACGTACCGGTAGTCGTGGTGGTAGCAAACCGCTACGTGTGCGAGTTGGCGTAACCCCGTCAGCTGGGGACGCAGGTCCGCCGCCAAGGGAGTCCACCTGTGCACAGGGGTAGAGGTTAGGAGTAGAGTAGCAAACAGCTCTCTTACGTGCTTGACTTTGAACAGAAGTTCTTGACGAGGCGAGAGAAGTTCTTGACGAGGCCAGAGAAGATTCTGACAAGGCAGTTCCTGACGAGGCAGCTTCTGACGAGATAGCTTCTGATGAGACAGTTTCTGACGAGACAGTTTTTGACAAGACAGTTCTTGACAAGACAGTTTCTGAGGAGACAAGAGAATACCTTGACGAGGAGAGAGAACGGAGTTCTGGTTCTTTCTCTGACGAGGAGGACCGACGACTCCGTGCCGGGCTGTCAGCAACGCTGGCTTTTAACAGCTGCTGATTAACACCTGTGGATCTGTGCGCAGCTGGAGTTAATGATGCCAATGACGGCCCAGAGGCCGCCATGACAGTACTCCCCCCTCTAGCAGTGCCTCCAGGCACCTGCCCAATCCTACCTGGATTCGCCCGGTGGAAGTCGCGAATCAGCTGCTTATCCAAGATCAACGCTGGGCGAATCCAAGACCGATCCTCCGGTCCAAAGCCCTCCCAGTCCACCAAATACTGAAGGCCACGACCCCGCCTACGAACATCCAAGATGGCAGTCACCCCCCAGGCCGGATGGCCATCGATCATCCTTGGGGGTGGGGGTGCCGCGGGAGCAGGGCACAGGGGGTCAGAGACGTACGGCTTGACCTGGGAGACATGAAAGGTGGGGCAGATACGCATCGAAGAGGGGAGAGACAAGCGCACAGACACAGGGTTAACAATACAATTAATGGTGTAGGGACCAATAAAGCGTTTAGTAAGCTTACGCTTTTCAGCCGGCACACCAATATTCCGGGTAGATAACCAAACCTTCTGACCCACCTTATAGTCCGGGGCGGGTCTCCTATGCCGGTTGGCCACCTGGATATTACGTTCAGTGGTCTTCAACAAGGCTTGGCGAGCGAGGAGCCACACTCGCCGGCAGCGCTTAATATGTGCCTGGACTGAAGGAACCGCTACCTCCTTCTCCTCCTCAGGAAACAACGGAGGATCAAACCCACAAGAGGCTTTAAACGGGGAGACGCCCGTGGCTGTGGAGATTGTGGCGTTGTGAGCATACTCAATCCAGGGCAGGAACTTGCTCCAGGAGGATGAGCAGGAGGAGATGACACAACGGAGGGCGGCCTCCAGCTCCTGATTAGCCCTCTCGCACTGACCATTACTTTGGGGGTGATAGCCAGAAGAGAGGCTGGCAGTGGCTCCTAGCGCCGTGCAGAAGGCCTTCCAAACTTGAGATACAAACTGGGGTCCTCGATCAGACACAATATCCGCAGGGATGCCATGAAGACGTACCACGTGTTGCACCAGGAGGTCCGCAGTCTCCTGGGCCGAAGGCAGACCCCGAAGTGGCACAAAATGGGCCGCCTTCGAGAACCGGTCAACAATGGTCAACACTGTGGTGTAGTCATCTGAAGTGGGTAAACCAGTCACAAAGTCCATTGCTACATGAGACCAGGGGCATGAAGGAACAGGTAACGGATGTAGTAAGCCCGCTGGGGGAGATGACGTCGTCTTCCCGGTGGCGCACTGAGCGCAGGCCCGGATGTAGCCAACAACGTCCTTCCGCAACCCTGGCCACCAGAAGGTCCTTTGGAGAAGATCCACAGTCCGACCCACTCCAGGATGACAAGCCAACTTGGAAGCGTGACCCCACTCAATCACCTTGCCTCGGACAGCGCGTGGAACAAACAAGCGGCCCGGGGGGCCCCCCCCCAGGGTCCGGCTCAGTCTTCTGGGCCTGGCGAACCGTCTTGCAGATTCCCCAGGACAGGGCGCCCACGACGCAGGAAGGCGGCAGAATAAGGGTCTCCTGGTCCTCGGAGGATGGGGGGTCAAACTGCCGGGAAAGAGCGTCCGGCTTACCGTTCTTGCTTCCCGGCCGGTACGTGATGGTAAAATTAAACCGGCCGAAGAAGAGGGACCAGCGAGCCTGGCGTGCATTCAGGCGCTTAGCTGTCCTGAGGTACTCCAGGTTACGGTGATCAGTCCAAACCACGAACGGCTGAGCAGCCCCCTCCAGCCAATGTCTCCATTCCTCCAAGGCCAATTTCACAGCCAGTAACTCCCTGTCCCCGATGCTGTAGTTCCTCTCTGCAGGGGAGAGACGATGAGAGAAAAAAGCACAAGGGCGAATCTTACCATCCATGGGAGATCGTTGGGAGAGTACTGCTCCAACTCCCGCATTAGACGCGTCCACCTCCACCAAGCATTGAAGCTTCGGGTCCACCTGGGTAAGGACTCGGGCCGAGGTGAACTCCTTCTTGAGCTTCTCAAATGCATCGGCTGCTTCCTTACTCCAGCAAAATGGAATCTTAGGGGAGGTGAGAGCAGTCAAAGGACGGGCAATATTACCAAAGTTAGGCACGAACCTCCTATAAAAATTAGCAAACCCCAGGAACCCTTGAAGCTGCTTTCTGGAGGTGGGTGCAGGCCATTCCACCACTGCCTTGACCTTGGCAGGGTCAGGAAGCCCCTGGTTCCGAGCAATAATAAATCCAAGGAAGGAGGTCTGATCAGTGTGAAATTCACATTTCTCGGCCTTGACGAACAGCTGGTTCTCCAGGAGACGCTGTAATACTCTGCAGACATGCACCCGATGTTCCTCTAGTGTGCGGGAGAAGATGAGGATATCATCAAGATAAACGAAAACAAATGAGTTCAAGAAATCCCGTAGTACATCGTTAATCAAACGCTGGAAAACGGCTGGGGCGTTAGTTAACCCAAACGGCATTACCAGGTACTCAAAATGACCGCTGGGGGTCCGGAAAGCCGTTTTCCACTCATCACCTTCTCTAATGCGCACTAGATGGTAGGCATTCCTGAGATCCAGTTTAGTAAACCATGATGCCCCCTGGAGGGAGTCAAACGCAGTGTTCATTAAGGGCAGAGTATATTTATCCTTGACCGTTATTTCATTCAGCCCCCGGAAGTCAATACAGGGGCGTAGTGAACCGTCCTTCTTTCCAACAAAGAAAAATCCGGCCCCCACGGACGAAGACAACGGGCGGATAATACCAGAGGCCAAAGATTCCTTAATGTAAGTGTCCATGGCCTCACGCTCCAGGGCTGATAGGCTGTATAGGCGGCTAGCAGGTAGAGGGGCCCCAGCCTTCAGATTAATGGCGCAGTCATACGGACGATGGGGGGGTAAAGACAACGCCCGAGATTTGCTGAACACTTGCCCCAAATCGTGATAAACCTCAGGTACCTTAGATAAATCCGGTGGAGATGAATCGGGCAGAGGCACTTTCACGGATGGGGCGCACGCCGCTGATTGGAGACAGGCACTAAGGCAGAACGTACTCCATGCCGTTATTCTCCCAGCTTGCCAATCAATGGTGGGGTTATGTAGGCGCAGCCAGGGGTATCCCAGAATAACGGGCGAAGAGGAAACGGGCAGCACTAAGAACTGAATCTCCTCCCTGTGATTCCCTGAGACAATTATAGACACAGGCGCTGTCTGAAGGTTAATGGTAGTCAACGACGCCTTCGACAGGGTAATCAATCTGACAGGGGGTTCTAAAGTCTGACAACTAAGGCCCATCCGGGTTGCCAGGTCTCTAGAAATGAAATTCTGCTCAGCTCCAGAATCAACTAACGCTAGTGTGGAGTGTTCTGTGTGAGTATGAATGAGTCTGAGGGGTAGATGACAACAAGTAAGGGGTTCCTCTGTGTTCTTGCCCGTGAATCCCCCTACTGCGATCCACGGGCCTTCCCTTTTTAACTTACTAGGACATTCGGAAACCCCATGTGACTCCTTCCCACAATAGAAACACAGGCCTTGATCCCTACGGCGTTGTTTCTCAGCTGCAGACACCTTAGAATGACCAACAATCATGGCTTCCTGATCCGGGGCCTTTTCTGACGCGGGTAAAGCGAGAGGAAGAGAGTCAGAGACACGAGGGCGGGGTTTAACCAGACGGGAAGTAACTCGCCGACCAGCCGCCCGTTCCCTTAACCTACTATCGATACTAACTGCTAAAGCAATTAAATCTTGCAAGTTATCTGGTTTATCCCGTGCCGCTAACTCATCCTTTAGCTCGTCGTTAAGACTGCGTAGAAAAATACCACAAAGAGATGGCTCCCCCCACCCAATCTCTGCAGCCAAGACCCGGAAGTCAATAGCGTAATCTGCAGCTGATCTCTTTCCCTGCTGTAGGCTTAAAAAACGTTCTGTCAACACCTCTCCCCTATCCGTGTGATCAAATACAGACAGAAACTCAGACAGTACTCCTGCAACTGATACAGTAATAATTCAGGAACTTGTGGAGCAAGACGTACCGGTAGTCGTGGTGGTAGCGAACCGCTACGTGTGCAAGTTGGCGTAACCCCGTCAGCTGGGGACGCAGGTCCGCCGCCAAGGGAGTCCACCTGTGCACAGGGGTAGAGGTTAGGAGTAGAGTAGCAAACAGCTCTCTTACATGCTTGACTTTGAACAGAAGTTCTTGACGAGGCGAGAGAAGTTCTAGACGAGGCCAGAAAAGATTCTGACGAGGCAGTTCCTGACGAGGCAGCTTCTGACGAGACAGCTTCTGACGAGACAAGAGAATACCTTGACGAGGCCAGAGAACGGAGTTCTGGTTCTTTCTCTGACGAGGAGGACAGACGACTCCGTGCCGGGCTGTCAGCAACGCTGGCTTTTAACAGCTGCTGATTAACACCTGTGGATCTGTGCGCAGCTGGAGTTAATGATGCCAATGACGGCCCAGAGGCCGCCATGACATAAATGCTCCTATTTACCATTAATCATTAAATTATAGTCTCTTAGGTACATTTATTAAGAATATTTATATTTGCCATTAGCATCTAATCCACACTGTTTTCTGAGGGTTTACTAGAGGTTGTCCAAAATTAACATTTTCCTACATTCATATGCAGGGAAAGGCAAGAGTGACTGAATCGCTGAGGATTTACTTTACCAGCCACTACAATATTAACTAATTTATGTTCATCATTATGTACCTGGCAAGTTAAGATGACCGAAATTCATGAAGTCAATGACTTTAATCCGTTAGCAGCCTTCAGACAACTAAACGTGCCAACATTTGTATTTCAAAATAAGGGAGGTTTTTCCTGCTATCTGGGTGGTGAGGAGAATTCGAAAAAACTAAATATATAGACATCTTTGGTAATTTAAGTTAATTTATTTCATTATATATAATTTTATTTATATTTTTTCTTTGAAATCAGAGTTAAATTATTGTTCTGGCTTTGCAAAATTATGGTAAAAAGTGTAAATTGTATAAGGAAAAGAAGTCAAAATTTTACCACACTCTGTTTCAAATTTATATTAAAAAAGTAATTAAAAATCGACAAAAATTAGCTCTAAAATAATCCAAGTTTATAATAAAGTCTCAAATATACAAGAAAATCCATACAAGAGAAAGTTACAAATGAGGAAAATGGTTTCAAATTTAGATACATTCACAGAGAAAAGTAGAAAACTATAAGAAAATTGTTGTAAATTTTGGAGAAAAACCTCAAACTTTCATGACTGAAGTCATTACTCAAGTTTCTGAGCGGGTGCTCTTTGTACTCTTAACTAGAAAGTTTTGGTTGTCTACTTTTAATTATTAATTTCAAAGCACTGCTTTTACATGAGTAGAATTTCTGGCAACTATACCCACTGCTGATCATATAATTTAAGTATGCATGAGTAAATTACTATTTTGAATGTTTTTTCCTTTCTCTTTCCTACTCTTTCTCTGTGGAAAAAAGCAGCACTAGAATAAAAATACAAAAAATATATACATAATTTCATTTATGTAAACCATGACCAAAAAAATTCTGCAGGGCAAAACGTGACACTCTGCATTTTCTAACCTGTTTGTTACCATCATACAGTAGACAGAGAGAGAACCATTAGAAAGGGCTCAGAGAGAGAATCATGAGATAAAGAAGATGAGCCAAGGAGGGGAGGAAAGTGTTCAGGCAGAGGGTCCAGGAGAGGTGAGAGCAGAGAGGAGAGAAGGATGACACCAGTAAAAAGTCCAAACACAGGACATCTAGGTGGGATCCCAACTGGCCCAATATTCCAACATTCAAGCCTTGGTTGCACAATACTTCATATGGTAAGTTCCATATGCAAAGTTACTATGCAAAATTAAAAAAAAAAAAATGAAAGAAATAGTATAAAATTAACATATTCCAGTTACAATAATGTCATGTGCCCCCCCCCCCCCGGAAAAATATGTTGCCACCATGCCAAGGTCTTTAAGACAGAGGAAAAACTGCACAGTATATCCTGCAGTGCAGGAGCATTGCAGTTAAATGGTATTAACAGCAGCACTCAGAACAATAATAAATAAGATAAGAAGATAAGAAATTGGAAAGAAAAACAGTTAATATACATATATACACAGTATGGCTGTGTATTTGTGCATACATATGTTTAGACATAAAGGGGATGTATGTAGCGGTGTATGGGTGCATACGTATGCTAAACATAAGAGAGATGCTGACAGCACATATGTGGATTGACCTCACGACGAAGAGGACAATAAGTCTGGACCACCTGCGGAGGACAGCGAGAGAGGACAGGGGTGCGAACGAAGGACTTCCTAACCTCCAGGACGCAGGTAGAAGACGGAAGGCTGGAAGGGGGAGAGATGTCAATAAAGGGTTTTGATGGGGATATGTGATCTCCCCTGTGTGGGAGAAGTCTGTGTGAGAAAAGGTATAAATGTGTAACTCTGATGTGGCTCACTCTCTTTTCTTCCTGCTTATTGGAGCGAGCAGGCTGGGGAAATGAATGTTTGAATAAACTGGAATAAAAAACAATTCAGTCTCGTTATTCCACGCTCCCCACATTGGTGACCTATCGACGTAAAGAATGCCTGGAGAAGGTCTCAGCGTTCCAGACTTGCTGGATTCTGCCCTGGCTAGCGCCATAGCCGTCAAGCTGCCGGAATTCTGGCAGGACAACCCACGGTCGTGGTTCCTACAAGCGGAGTCACAGTTCGCGCTCGCAGGAGTAACGGCGGATGACACTAAGTTCCACCATGTCATCGCGAAGCTGGATAACTGCACGGCTCGGTGTGTGCAGAGCTTGGTGCAGCAGCCACCCGCCACCGACAGACACGGCAGGTTGAAAGCTACCCTCATCAAGTTTTTCACGCCCTCAGCAGAAGTGAGGGCTAGGAGGATCCTGGCTTTGCTCGACCAGGGAGGACACAGGCCAAGCGCCCTGATGGAAGATATGCTACAGATGAGGGGGTCAGACAACGACGACTTCCTTTTCCAGTACATCTTCCTCACCAACCTCCCGGCGCACATGAGAGGGACGCTGGCCGGCATACGTTGTCACACCCAGGAGGATTTCCGAGAGCTGGCCAAGGCGGCAGACAGGATCCTGGACGCCTGCGGCCGGCAGACGACCGCAGCGGCGACCCAAGGCAGCGGGGAGCCAGAGGCAGCGGACCCAAGCTTACCAACAATGGCAGCGGCGCGGCCGCGACGCGGTGGAGGCGATGGTTCAGTGGCAGAGGCGCGGCCCCGACGCAGCGGAGGAGAGGATCTCTGCTTTTACTATCGGAGGTTTGCCGAGAGGGCACGCAGGTGTGTGCCGCCCTGCAGCTTCAGGAGTTCGGGAAACGGCAAGACCGAGGGTCGTTAGCAGCTTCGACTCTCGGTGAAAGCAGCAAGCTGCTCTACATCACGGATGCGAGCTCCGGACGATATTTTCTCATAGACACCGGAGCCCAAGTGAGTTTCATCACCCCAACTTATGCTGACCGGGTGGCTGGACCCCATGGTAGTGGAGCAACGGCGGCAAACGGCTCGAGCATCAGCACCTACGGGAAAAAGACTTTGTCTTTATGCTTACATGGCCGCACATATGAATGGACTTTTGTCATAGCGGCGATGAGTTTCAACATGTTGGGCGCTGATTTTCTGTGCTCACACGGTCTGTTAGTTGATCTTGCTAATAGGCGGCTGGTAAATGCACTCTTTTTACTCTCTCCCCTGTTCAGCTCGAGTGTCCCCGCCACCAGTACAGACCAACGTCGCCGCAGCAGGTGGTAAGTTCCACACACTCCTCACCCAGTTCCCAGCACTCACGGTGCCCACCTTTTCAGCAATGGTCACAAAACACGGGGTGGAGCATTTTATCACTACATCTGGCCCCCCCGTCTTTGCGAAGGCTCGGCGCTTGGATGCTGCCAAGCTCTCTATAGCGCGCGAGGAGTTCGCCATCCTGGAGAGGCTGGGCATCATTCGCTGTTCGAAAAGCCCATGGGCTTCGCCGCTGCATATGGTCCCGAAAGCTGATGGCTCCTGGAGACCGTGCGGCGATTACAGCAGGCTGAACAACGCCACGGCACACGATCGTTATCCCATCCCACACATCCAGGATTTTTCAGTACATCTAGCGGAGGTGCGCATTTTTTCCAAAATAGACCTGGTTCGCGGCTACCATCAAGTTCCAGTCCGGCCGGAGGACATTCCTAAAACAGCGGTAATAACCCCGTTTGGACTTTTTGAATTTTTATGCATGCCGTTTGGTCTTAAGGGGGTGGTGCAAACATTCCAACGAATGATGGACGCCGTGTTACGTGATCTCCCTTTCATGTTTGTGTACCTCGATGATATTTTGGTTGCCAGTACTTTGGAGGACGAACACGAAAAGCACCTCACTGTGGTCTTTAGGAGGTTGGGAGAGCACGGCTTAATAATTAATCCAGCCAAGTGCCAGTTCGGCGTCGCGCAGATCGATTTTTTGGGCCACCGTGTCTACCCAGAAGGGGCGGTTCCATTACCGGATAAAATGCGCGCAGTGACAGATTTTCCCCGACTACAAACGGTCAAATCATTGCAGGAATTTTTATGGATGGTGAATTTTTATAACCGTTTCCTCCCCCACGCAGCTCAACTCATGCAGCCGTTATATGCCGCGCTCAAGAAACAAAAACCAACCACTGCTGTTGAATGGTCCATGGAGCGGGAGCGCGCGTTCACAGAGGTGAAAAAAGCCTTGGCTGCACTCCTGGCTCACCCTGACCCAGCGGCACACATCGCGCTAACGACAGACACTTCAGATGTGGCCATAGGGGCCGTTATAGAGCAGCAGGTTGCCGGAGTTTGGCAGCCGCTGGCTTTTTTCAGCAAATCCTTAAGCGTGGCCGAGCAAAAATACAGCGCGTTCGACAGGGAGCTGTTGGCGCTGCATTTAGGTATTCGTCATTTCCAGTTCTGGCTGGAAGGACGGCATTTCACCGCTTTCGTGGACCACAAGCCGCTCACATACGCCATGTCCAAAATTTCAGATCCGTGGTCGGGCAGGCAGCAGAGGCAGCTGGCCGCAATTTCGGAATTTACCACTGACATTAGGCAAGTAGCGGCTAAGCTCAACGTGGTGGCAGACTGCCTCTCACACGCGGTCATGGCACCGGCACGCGCAGAGGCGGACCAGCCCGCCGCGACCGTGCAGCAGAGCAGCGGCGCGGGAACGCGCGCAGCCCCAGTGCACGCAGGTATAGATTACGCAGCCATGGCAGCGGAACAGGGTGCGGATGCAGACCATGCGCGCGCTCCAGTCTGGACCAACAGGGTTAAGGCTGGAGAGCAAGTGTTTGCAAACCGGTATGCCCCCCCTAATTTGCGATGTGTCGACTGGGCGCCCACGCCCGGTGGTTCCGGCCGCGTGGCGCCGCCGCGTTTTTGACTCGGTCCACTTGCTGGTGCACCCGGGAGTGCGCGCTTCGGTGAAAATGGTAGCGGAAAAGTTTGTTTGGCCGGGCCTGCGCAAGCACGTCAAGGAGTGGGCAAAGGCTTGCATGTCCTGTCAACGGGCCAAAATCCAAAAGCACACAAGAGCCCCGTTAGAACCGTTTCGCGTTCCGGCCAGAAGGTTCGACCACGTGCATGTTGACCTCGTGGGCCCTCTACCGGCATCACAGGGGTTCACACATCTTTTGACAATGGTGGACTGAACCACACGTTGGCCGGAAGTGGTCCCGCTGGCGACGACCACGGCCGCGGAGGTGGCTCGCGTTTTCTTAACGGCTTGGGTAGCGCGTTTTGGCGTTCCGTCGGATATTACGTCCGATAGAGGGCCTCAATTCGTCTCTGAGCTTTGGTCAGCGATGGCCAACGGCTTAGGAGCCAAAATTCACCGCACTACTGCGTATCACCCTCAGGCTAATGGTTTATGCGAGCGCTTCCATAGGTCTTTGAAGGCAGCACTCAGAGCGGCACTCACGGATGCAGATTGGGTAAACAAGCTACCATGGGTTTTATTAGGGTTGCGTTCTGCACCCAAGGAGGACTTAGATGCCTCCCCAGCGGAGCTAGTGTTCGCACAACCTCTCAGGCTGCCAGGCGAGTTTTTACCAGAGCACCCGGAGCCCCCCCACCCCGCTCTGGGGCCACTAGTCGGCACGGGAGCGGATGCGCTCCCGGGCCCCGTTCATCACGCTTTTCCACGAGTTTTTGTTCCCAAAGCTTTAAAAAATGCTGAGTTCGTTTTTGTCAGGCACGAGGCACTAAGATCAACACTCAGACCGCCTTATGATGGGCCATATAGAGTGCTGGAGACAGGGGATAAGCATTTTGTGCTAGATTTGGGAGATAGAAAGGAGACAGTTAGTAATGACAGATTAAAACCTGCTTTTGTCATGAAGGACGAGTCTGTACCGGTCGCGAGGGCACCTTGACGTGGCAGACTCCCCAGGGGGAGCGTCTTGGGGCCCCCACAGAAGGCAACTAACCACTCTCTTCCTCAGTCAACAGACCCTGGGCAGGAGGGTGCCGCAGGCAAAGCGGGGCCAGCTTACAGCAGATTTGGGAGACGGTTGAAGCCCAGGCGGCGCATAGACTGAGTGTTTGATGTTGGTTGTACTGTTGATAGTAACAGGTTCACTGAATTTTAAGGTATCGTCCATTCTTCATCATTTGGGGGGGGGGGGGTTATATGGCTGTGTATTTGTGCATACATATGTTTAGACATAAAGGGGATGTATGTAGCAGTGTATGGGTGCATACGTATGCTAAACATAAGAGAGATGCTGACAGCACATATGTGGATTGACCTCACGACGAAGAGGACAGTAAGTCTGGACCACCTGCGGAGGACAGCGAGAGAGGACGGGGTGCGAACGAAGGACTTCCTAACCTCCAGGACGCAGGTAGAAGACGGAAGGCTGGAAGGGGGAGAGATGTCAATAAAGGGTTTTGACGGGAATATGTGATCTCCCCTGTGTGGGAGAAGTCTGTGTGAGAAAAGGTATAAATGTGAAACTCTGATGTGGCTCGCTCTCTTTTCTTCCTGCTTATGGGAGAGAGCAGGCTGGGGAAATGAATGTTTGAATAAACTGGAATAAAACACAATTCAGTCTCGTTATTCCACGCTCCCCACACACAGTATATATACACAGTGCAAGAGCATAGTGGTTAAATGGTATTTACATCATTACAGTTAGTAAAATTACCCGGCAATATAGAAATATAAACACAGACAGTATATTTCACAGTTGAATGAACAGTGTTGTTGCCACCTTCAATGATAATTGTAATTGTATAAGTTGTGTATTGGAGGGGACGATCTCTGCTGTGTAAAGTTGTGATGTTTAATATGGCCTCTATGAGGAACACAAGTTAGACTGTAAAGTCTGACAGCCGCAGGTAGGAAGGACCTGCAGAACTTCTCCGTCGAGCACCTAGGATGGCACAGTCTACTGCTAAATGAGCTCCTCAGTGCATTCAGCGTGTCCTGCATGGGGTGGGACAAGGGTTGTTGTGATAACCTCAATTATGTAATACTGCACAATGGACAAGCCTACCGCGGAGGAAAACAAGCAACTGCAACAACCGCGGTATTCACTTTTTTTTTGTGTGTGTGGCTAAATATCATTGTTCACTTATGTTCCCCTATTCATTAATAAATAAATTGTTAAATGTAAGTGTATTTTTATTGCCAACAGCATGTTTGCACCTGGTACCAACTGCGGCAGCACCGTGTGGGGCACTCTCTCTCCAGACGGACTCCAGCAGGCAGTCAGCAGTAGAAGTGATAGGACTCCTTGCTAAATACAGCCGTGACAGTGAACACTGAAAGGGCACAAAGTATGTTATTTCTTTCTGAGCATAGTGTTTTTAATTGAGCCAAACAGCTACTGCATTGTGCATTGCTTGTTTGAACGTAATTTCTCAGACAGCGGCAAAAATCCAAAAATCACAGAGACAAGAGCCACGCAGTGTCCTGTATGGAGGCTGTCTGTTTAAATAAGCTGAATGTTGCTGCAGTCTCCAGTCCACACACACCGTAGTTGAAATATTGGATTTCCCGCCACTGCTTTATGAAAATGATCTTTTTTTTTTTTTTTTAAACAGAATCAGCAGTTCATGCCGAGAAAGACTGGAGCTCTGCACAATTATACATGTACATGAAGTTGAGAGCGAGCTGCAGCAAGTTTCTCACAGCTTCCATTGTTTGCCACATTATGAATACCGTTTAAATTACGAGACCACAGGGTCCTAAAAACACTTGCAATAATACTGCATATCACGGTGCTGAGCTGTCCACCGTCACTGCAGGGGGAATTCCTCTACCGCAACAGCCCTAGGTGACTCCAGCAGATATGATGGCTTAGCCACCATCCTCCTCTCTCCTATCTCCTTCACTGGGTCAAAGCGGCACCCCAGAGCAGAGCTGGCTTTTTTGATCAGCCTGTTCAGTCTCTTCCTGTCGGCTGCCATGATGCCGCTGCCCCAGCAGACCACTCCATATGAGATGGCTGATGCCACCACCGAATCATAGAAGGTCTTCAGAAGTGCCCCTCGCACTCCAAAAGACCCGAGTCTCCTCAGGAGGAACAGCCTGCGCTGCCCCTTCTTGTAGAGTGTGTTGGTCTTGTGTGACCAGTCCAGTGTATTGCTCAGGTGAACACACAGGTATTTGTAAGATGTCACCATCTCAATGTCTGTTCCCTGGATGATTACCGGTGCTGTGGGGGGATGTCCACACCTGTGGCAGTCCACCACCAGTTCCTTGGTTTTCCCTGCATTAATCTGGAGGTAGTTCCGCAGGCACCAGTCCATGAAGTCCTGAATAAGTCCTCTGTACATCCCCGTCTGAGATGAGGCCAATGATCGCAGAGTTGTCAGAGAACTTCTGTAGATGGAAGTGTGGTGTGTTGTGTGAAAAGTCAGCAGTGTAGAAGGTGAACAGGAAGGGAGCCAGAACTGTTCCATGGAGGCCCCCCATTCTGCTGATGATGGTGTTAGACACACAATCCTGGGTCCTCACAAACCGTGGTTGATCTGTGAGGTAGTCCAGGATCCACAATGATGGGTGCTGGTCCACCCCTGCGCACAGCAGGTTGTCCCTCAGGATCACTGGTTGGATGGTGTTGAAAGCACTAGAGAAATCAAAGAACATGATCCTCACAGTGCGCCCAGGCTTCTCCAGGTGGGACAGGGAACAATGTAGGAGGAAGATCACTGCATCCTCCACCCCGATGCCATGCTGGTAGGCAAACTGAAGTGGCTGCATTGCTGGTCCCACCAGGGGGCGGAGGTGGGCGAGGAGCAGCCTCTCCAGGGTCTTCATTAGGTGTGGTGTGAGGGACACTGGTCTGTAGCTGTTCAGGTCCTTGGGGTGCGGAGTCTTCGTCACGGGTACCACGCAAGATGTTTTCCACAGCTGTGGTACCCTCCTCAGCTTCAGGCTTATGCTGAAGATGTGCTCCACGATCCCACTTAGTTGGTCTGTGCAGGACTTGAGGAGCCTCCAGCTGATGCAGTCCGGACCTGCAGCCTTCCTTGCCTTGATCTTCTTCAGCTTAGATCTCACCTGGGTATTAAGCCATGTTTACATGTGCAAAATTTCTTCAATCTGATTACAGTTCAGATCAAAACTTTACTGTTTACATGAACCCAGAAAAAGTTGATCCGATTATGAAGTGCATTTACATGTGTCACATATTTGAATAGACTAAATCATTTTTGACATGCACAGAATTGTCTGACATTCCGGAAATAGTAGAAGAAGAAGCAACTTCCGATGTAAACAAACCTCGCTTTGTATGTTGTCTTTTTGAAATGGACCTGTATTGTGTTATTCAGACTGTACTTTTGCTTGTGCTGGTCTCCATAATGAAGCTACGAGCCCAGCAGTACATACTTCTGCATATGATGAACAGAGGGAGGCAGCAGGACAATACAGAGCAGTTCTGTTTTACTCCCGCCATGTCTTCCGCTAGCTGCTGTAAAATCAGAAATGCGTCACGCCGACATGTGGCTGACATACAGACATGCGCAGTAAACATATTTTCTACCCAAACTTCGGAATAAGTGTTTATATGTGCACCAGTCAGATTAACAATCGGCATAACCCACTGTGGTAGACTGCAAGTCTAAAATAGAACATTACTGGCACATGCCTCTAGGGGGAACTACCTGTATTGTTCAGCACTACTATTAAGGGGACACATTAGAGCAAGAGTGTGAAAACCCCGCGCAGAATCCATGTTCAGTCATATATTATGTGTGTTGCAGAATAAACGGCAGAGTTAGCCAAAGAAATAACTCAAGTGTGATCATTGCTACACGGTAGGATATCACACAATTGGCGACGAGGATTAAAAGAAAAAAATCAGCGGCGAGAAACAGAGAACATTGCAAGTGTGGCAAACTCAAGTGACTCCAGTAGTTCGAGTGCAAGTTCAGAGGAGGAAAAACGAGGTTTCCCCACCACGACGAGCAATGGCGGCTGTAATCGGAACGGTAACCCCTTTTGATAACTCGACTCAGTCATGGGAAGAATATAGTGAAATGTTGGACTTTTTCTTCCAAGCTAATGATATTGAGGAGCCAGACAAAAGGAAGGCTGTACTGTTGAGTGGAGTTGGTGCAACTACTTACAGCTTGTTGAGAAATTTAATAAGCCCTGCATTACCGAAAGATAAAACGTACGACCAGCTTACTGCTGAGCTTCAGAAGCACTTCAGCCCCAAACCGAGTGAAATAGTGCAACGATTCAAATTTAATTCACGCATAAGGAGGAACACTGAGTCCATAGCAGAGTATGTGGCAGAATTGAAGAAATTAACACTGCACTGTGATTACAAAGACTCATTGGAAGAAATGTTAAGAGACAGACTTGTGTGTGGAGTGAATGATGACCGAATGCAACGGCGACTTTTATCTGAAACAAAACTCACTTTTGCGAAGGCTTTGGAATTATGCCAAGCGATGGAAACAGCATCTAAAGATGTGAGAGAGATGCAAGGGAAGCTAACAGAGGACACAGCAACGCATGTTCGTGTGCCTAAGACCCAAGTAGGTGTCCACAAAGTGTCGACTGACAAAAATCAGCACAAATTCCCCAGTTGTTATCGCTGCAAAGGCCAGCACAATGCCGCCGAGTGCAAATTTGCCACTGAGCTGTGTCATAATTGTGGCAAGCGAGGGCACATTAAAAAAGCATGTAGAATAAAGGTGGACAGCGCACAGGTGCTGAAAGCAACAGTAAAAGGGCAAAAGTATGAAAACAAGGGCCCAGGAAAGGAACAGCGAGCAAATCAACTGAGAGGGGAGGGAGAAAGTGATACAGAAGACATGGGTTTTCACACAATTTACAACACGTCAGAGGAGCTGACCAAGGTAGCGCCCATCACGCGTACCATGAATGTTAATGGAATGAAAGTAACATTTGAAGTTGATACAGGCTGTGGAGTAACCATATTAAGTAAACAGCAATATACACAACTGTGGAAGAAAACAGACACAGCAGAATTAAATCCCTGTTCATTAAAATTAAAAACATACACAGGAGAGAAGCTAGACGTGCTAGGCATGGCACAAGTGAAGGTGCAACACGAAAACAAAGAAAAGGACTTACCTGTAGTAGTAGTTGGGAGCGAAGGACCAAATCTACTAGGGCGAAGTTGGCTACAAGAACTGGCCATGATTGATCAGTTGGTGAATAAGGTGGAATCTCAGCCCAAATTGCAGCTGGAGGAGATCCTCGAAAGACACGCTGAGGTGTTCAAAGAAGGCGTAGGACAGCTAAAAGGTGTCACGGCAAAGATTAATGTGGACAAGGAGGCCCAACCACGATTCTGCAAACCCCGACCGGTACCCTATGCAGTCAAGCCACTGGTTGAAAGCGAGCTACAGAGGCTGCTGGATGACAAGATCATTGAGCCAGTGCAGGTTGCAGAATGGGCGGCGCCCATAGTCCCAGTGAGAAAGCCGGATGGCTCCATTAGAATATGTGGAGATTACAAACTCACTGTCAATCGAGCATCACGGGTGGATCAGTATCCAATTCCTAAAGTGGAGGACCTCTTCGCACAGCTGAATGGCGGCCGACACTTCACGAAATTAGACATGAGGCACGCCTACCAACAAGTAGTCCTGGAAGAAGAATCAAGAAAGTATGTAACCATCAATACACACAAAGGCTTATATACCTACACACGCTTACCATTTGGAGTAGCTTCCAGTCCTGCTATATTCCAGAGAACTATGGAGGGCATCCTAGGTGGAATTCCGAATGTTGCCATTTATTTGGATGACATCCTTTGTACAGGACCAAATGAACAAGAACATCTGAAAACGCTGGAGGAAGTGCTTCAACGGTTGGAGAAAAGCGGTCTGAGGTTGAAAAGAAGCAAGTGTGAGTTCATGGGAAAAGAGGTGGTGTTCCTAGGCCACAAGATCAACGCCAGTGGTCTACACCCTCTAACAGACAAAGTGGAAGCCATTGCGGAGGCGCCTGAGCCACAAAATGTTACTGAGTTAAAAGCCTACCTGGGCTTGTTGAACTATTACCATAGGTTCCTCCCAAAGCTCTCCACGCTGCTGGCACCACTACATACCTTACTTAAGAAGGAAGAAAAATGGTCATGGGGGGTCAAGCAGCAGAAGGCGTTTGAAGAGTCCAAAGCGCTACTTCAGTCCTGTAGTGTGTTAGTGCACTATGATTCAAACAAACCACTCATCCTGGCGTGTGACGCATCACCCTACGGTGTGGGTGCTGTACTCTCTCATCGTATGGAGGATGGCTCAGAGAGACCCATAGGGTTCGTCTCAAGAACTCTTAGTGCAGCTGAGAAAAACTACTCCCAGCTAGACAAGGAGGGCCTTGCAGTAGTATTTGGTGTAAAAAAATTCCACAAATACCTGTACGGGAGACAGTTCGCCATAGTGACTGACCACAAGCCACTAATTTCACTGTTCAGTGAAATGAGAGCCATACCCCAGATGACATCTCAGAGAATTCAGAGATGGGCCGTTACATTAGCAGCGTATGAGTACACCATCGTTTACAAAGCCGGACGGGACCATACGAATGCTGACGCGATGAGTAGGCTACCCTTGGATGGAGGAAGAGACAGCACGCCTGAGGAGGAGGAGAGAGTGCTATTGTTTGAAGATATCGGCGTGCCCCTGGTGAACGCACAACAAATAAAGAAGTGGACAGACAAAGACCCTGTTCTAGCAAGAGTGCGAGAATACATCTTGCGAGGATGGCCGAAGATGAACAGTCCTGAGTTCATTCCCTATGCCCGACGACAGGATGAGCTCAGCACCCAGGAAGGTTGTATCCTGTGGGGAGGACGCGTGGTTGTTCCACCACCTGGTAGGAATGCCTTACTGCAACAACTACACCAAGCACACCCTGGCATCACTCGCATGAAAGCGTTGGCGAGGAGTTACATGTGGTGGCCCAACATGGATGCAGAGGTGGAGGCGCTTGTGAAGTCATGTGCGGCATGCCAGGAGAACAGGAACAGTCCTCCAGCAGCCCCACTACATCCCTGGGAAGTTCCAGATAAACCATGGAGAAGAATTCACATTGACTACGCAGGTCCATGGATGGGAAGAATGTTCCTGATCATAGTTGACGCATACTCAAAGTGGATCGATGCATATTCTGTGAGTAGCTCTACTTCTACTGTTACCATTGAATGTCTTAGAAAGAGTTTCAGCCAACATGGGCTACCTGAAATCATAGTATCAGATAACGGTACATGTTTTACGAGTGAACAGTTCCAAGAGTTTTCTGAAAAGAATGGCATACGTCACATCACGACTGCGCCATACCATCCTTCTTCTAACGGCTTAGCCGAGAGGGCCGTGCAGACGTTCAAGTCACTCATGAAAAAGATGACAGGAGACTCTATTGAAACCCGAATGTCGAGAGCTCTGTTCAGCTATCGAATAACACCCCAATCTACAACTGGCAAGTCACCAGCTGAGCTGTTGTGTGGAAGAAAGTTGAGGTCAACATTTGACTTAATACATCCAGACTTCAGAAACAAAGTGCATGATAAACAAGAGAAACAAAAAGGTTATCATGACAGGCATGCTAGAGAGAGAATACTGAGAGAAGGAGACGTGGTCTACACCCGCAACTTTGGCTCAGGACCAGCCTGGGTACCAGGAGAAATAACAGAAAAGACAGGCCCTGTGTCATTCAAGGTGACATTAGGTCATGGACAAGTGGTGAGGCGACACATCGACCAAGTTCGTGGTAGGAGCTCCATTCCCCTGCCGATGGCACCAGAGGTGTTGTCTGACACCCATCCTGAGGAGAGCATCAACGAACCACCACTTCAGGTGAAACATGAGGTAACCGTCTCTGCAGATTCTACGGGCAGCACTGCAGCAGCCGAAACAGTGGAGCAGTCTGAGTCTTCACCTGCAGTTGGCTCACCAGCCGTGAGAAGATCTCAGCGAGCTAGGAAAGCTCCAGACTACTTGAAGGACTATACTTAGTCAGTAGTGAGTTCCCCAGCCACAGGACAAGAATGCGTCCTGGAACCTCACTGGGATGCGGTAGTCAAACCAAATCCCCAGTTAGACTGTTATGTGTGTTATACATGTGAAAAAAAAAAAAAGAAAGAAATTATGTGTATGACACATGTGTTTAAGAAATTAAAAAGTAACTGTGATAGTTCAGGGTTAAATGGGAGTTCCAGGATGTCTAGTAATTGGCTAGTGTAATTAAGAGTAGTTTAATCTAGAGGGGAGGGATGTGGTAGACTGCAAGTCTAAAATAGAACATTACTGGCACATGCCTCTAGGGGGAACTACCTGTATTGTTCAGCACTACTATTAAGGGGACACATTAGAGCAAGAGTGTGAAAACCCCGCGCAGAATCCATGTTCAGTCATATATTATGTGTGTTGCAGAATAAACGGCAGAGTTAGCCAAAGAAATAACTCAAGTGTGATCATTGCTACACGGTAGGATATCACACCCACCCATCTCAATCGGAAGGAAATTTTGATCCAAAGACGTGTGATCGGGTCAGAATATTCAGATTGGCGTGTTTACATGAAGTATTTTTATTCCGATCAGGCTTTTAATCTGGTTACTTGTGTCCGTGTAAACATGGCTTTAGTGAGGGTCAGACTGGAGCAGGGGGGCTGTGTGCTGGGAGGGGGGGGGGTGTTGGGTCTGTGAGAGGAAAAACAGCAGGGGATGTGCAGTGAGAGCTGAGGGGTGTACGTGGGGGTGGGGGGAGCAGTGGACAGGGGGACTAGATGAAGGTGGAGGCAGCAGTGGTTGGTGGGCAGGTGGAGGAGAGGGTGATTGGTCAAACCTGTTAAAGCAGACGGACAGACGAAAATTCAATATCGCTAATTCTTATCTCAAATTGTTGTCTGAGACGAGCTAAGTCGAACCGCACGTTTTGGTGTCAACAAATGTCGCATAAGGTGACAATGCGCTCTTGAAGTACGCTGTTGTGGAGAGCTGTCTGACCCAGCCAAGCGATCAGCGGCTAAGATGGCCACTGACTGTGTGACGTCACCACCGGCAAACACACGCACACGGTCGGCGGCCAGTGCTGTGTTTTGCTTCATGCAACACTTGATGTTTACATCTTAAAATTGGCGATTACGGATATTTCTCGGAATACTTGTGGATTACAAATAGATTATTTATGAAGATTAGGATTTCAGGAATCGAATTAATATGGTTTGGCGTTGTGTTGTCTACAGGTGCGATGGGATACCTGCTGTGTTTTGCTTCATGCAACACTTGATGTTTACGTTTTAAAATCGGCGATTACGGATATTTCTCAGAATTACCAAATATTTTCATGATCATAAGAACGGTTAGGGGGAAAAAACATGCTGAAGAAAGACAGTTTAACTCACCGGTTACTTATATTGGAAGTCCATCCTCCTGTGTTTGTTAGAAGCAAAGTTCTCAATTACAGAGACACACAGTGTTCCCTATTGCTTCAGCTTCTGTATTAAAGCAGACTGCAGTGAAATAGTACCCAGGTTTGTCAGTCTTTCTTGTCCACATATATTTTGCAGGTGTCACGGCTCGCCGCTCTCACGCATCTGCCTCAGCTGCGCGCACACCTGCACCTCGTTAGCGCCCTACATGTGCAGTAGACATTTCGTTGACAGCGATTTCGAGAAGAAGATGCAATTTGCAAAAAGATTGGTGATAAAGAAAACGGCTATTCCAACTATATATCCCTCGATTCCCCAGTCTGAGTGAGACAAGTGTCAGTGACAGTGGCGTGAAAAGCCACGGTGATCTACCGAGGCGATCAGCTGTCAGAAAACGAGAAGTAAACAGGGTAAGTTTGGTATTTTTAATATTCACTGCAAATGTTTACTAAACATTTTAAATGAATTCCAAGCAATGGATGATTTTCAAAATCAAACATGTAAAAGTAGAAGAAATTACCAATGACAGTTCAGCTTTCAATTTTTAGGGAAGCAACATATTTGCTAAGAAAAACAAATATAAGCCTAAGATTGTAAGAGAAATGTGCTTTTAAAAATGGAACCCCAATTTTCTACCATAAAATGGTGCCCATTATAACTGTGAAATGTTATTTAGTGGAATATAATAACTGCTATATCTGGAAACTAGTTATTTTCTTAATCTGTAGTGATACTCCATTGATTTTTGTATTTCTTTGTATATTTCTGCTGTGTTTTCAAACATTCATACAAAGGTGGTATAGTATGTAATATTTCTTTTCAAACTGAGAAGAATTTAGTGTGTTCAAATTATTCAAATGTATATGACACGCGACTTTGATGAATGCTGAACTATGAGAATTATAACATTGACATGAACATTAATAAACTCAATATATGATTTTACAAAACTTTATTTACATATCATTGTTCACAAATCTAATCTTGGTAGGCAAAAGCCCTTGTAGTGATCAGATGGGAATGTTTCTCTGATGAGGCTCACTGCACAGGCTGGCAACATAACCCTCACTTCTTTCCCACAAATAAGGCTGAATACCCCCCTCAGCACCACCCAAAACTACTTCATCATCCGATTCTTCATTTTCAATGTCATCATTTATATTGAGGTCGTCAAACTCGAGAAAATAATCGCTGTCCGAATCACTTTGCTCTCGTTCTGCCATTTTCTATTGCTGTTGTGACGTCACCAATGCCCGCACCTATCAAGAGATGGCGGTACTGCAGCCTCACTAAGTGAAGGCTGAGCTATGAGCAAATAAGGTCGTTTATGGAAGCTGGTGACACATATTAAATCGCGGGAATAGACAGAATAGAATATTTTCATACAATCTGTTGATTGGTTCAATAAAAAAATGTCACTGTCCGTCTGCTTTAAAGAATAGGTTTAGGTCGTTCACCCATTCCCTACCCCCCACGGCCTGGGAGGTGGTATTCTGGTGCCCAGAGGTGGTTGTGAGGCCTCTCCAGACACCACTGATGTCGCTCAGTGTGTCTTGGCCATTCCAGAGCTAACAGCTAACCAGCTAACATTAGTCTCAAAATGGCACCTGCACCACTTCATCCAAACTTCTGGTGGTGATGAAAGAGGGATGGTGGGTTGAACTGGGGCTTGTGAGCTTTCAAACAAATTTGCACTGAAATGAGTCGTCCTGAGGAAGCCTTTTAAAGTGGTATATATTTTGTGATATCTCTTGATCAAAGCATGTCACAGACATTTCATTTAGACCTCTGGGAACAGTGTCAACATGTGGAAAAATGTGGATCAAATGTCGCCTTTAAAGTTTTAAATTTAACACTCTGCTGTTATAACCAAATGTTTCTCTGCATTTATGCTGTTTAAGCTTCCGTTTGTTATTGAGAGCACAGTGATTGAGAGCACAGTTGAAATATAAAAGTAGAATTTTTGAGTTTGATGCATCTTGTGCTTCTTTTTCCGCTCCTCATGCTGCAGTTTGAAGGGTCCATCATTCCTGCTTCCTCTGCTGTACAGCAGGAAAAAATGTCCGACAGTTAATATGTGTTTCCTAAGAAGTGAGTTACGATTTTGACCACATTAACTATTTTCTTGTGTAACTTTTCTCTGTAGACCTCATACAACATCAGGCCTTGGAGAATGGGCTTTCTGCTGGCCAGCAGCTCCAGAACCAGGAGGTGAACTCGAGTTTTGGCCCAGTGGAATCAGAACATTTACAGATTAAAGAGGAACAGGAAGAACCAGAACTTCTAGAGATTAAAGTGGAACAGGAGGAATTCTGTACCGGCCAGGACATAGAACAGTCCGTTCTCCTTTCTGCTGCAAGTGAGAACCAAGATGAGGAAGGAAGTCAGTGTGTAGACTCAGGATCAACTGAGAACAAAGAGCTGAAGGCAAAGAAGAGACAACTGGAAACCAAACGTCAGCATGAAGGTAAACACTGACACCAGACTCTCATAGTAATAATGAAATGGGTCAAAACAAAGAAAATATTTAGGGGTTTAGGCTTTAAGAATGCACAAATGAACAGACATAAAAATGGAGTAGAAATCTAATCCAGAGGACCTGAATGAATAAACCGTAGTGTGAACTGAATGCAAGTGATTGGTGGATTTGGAGAACAAGATGTTGCGGTTCTTCTTCTTCTGGCTGCTCCCTTTAGGGGTTGCCACAGCAGATCATCTCACCCTCTCACTTTCCATCTTCCTCTGCAACACCAACCCTGTCCATGTCCTCCTTCATTACATCCATGAATCTCCTCTGTTAGGGCTGTGCGCTATAACAATATACACTCACCGGCCACTTTATTAGGTACACCATGCTAGTAACGGGTTGGACCCCCTTTTGCCTTCAGAACTGCCTCAATTCTTCGTGGCATAGATTCAACAAGGTGCTGGAAGCATTCCTCAGAGAGTTTGGTCCATATTGACATGATGGCATCACACAGTTGGCGCAGATTTGTCGGCTGCACATCCATGATGCGAATCTCCCGTTCCACCACATCCCAAAGATGCTCTATTGGACTGAGATCTGGTGACTGTGGAGGCCATTTGAGTACAGTGAACTCATTGTCATGTTCAAGAAACCAGTCTGAGATGATTCCAGCTTTATGACATGGCGCATTATCCTGCTGAAAGTAGCCATCAGAAGTTGGGTACATTGTGGTCATAAAGGGATGGACATGGTCAGCAACAATACTCAGGTAGGCTGTAGCGTTGCAACGATGCTCAATTGGTACCAAGGGGCCCAAAGAGTGCCAAGAAAATATTCCCCACACCATTACACCACCACCACCAGCCTGAACCATTGATACAAGGCAGGATGGATCCATGCTTTCATGTTGTTGACGCCAAATTCTGACCCTACCATCCGAATGTCGCAGCAGAAATCGAGACTCATCAGACCAGGCAACGTTTTTCCAGTCTTCTATTGTCCAATTTCGATGAGCTTGTGCAAATTGTAGCCTCAGTTTCCTGTTCTTAGCTGAAAGGAGTGGCACCCGGCGTGGTCTTCTGCTGCTGTAGCCCATCTGCCTCAAAGTTCGACGTACTGTGCGTTCAGAGATGCTCTTCTGCCTACCTTGGTTGTAACGGGTGGTTATTTGAGTCACTGTTGCCTTTCTATCAGCTCGAACCAGTCTGGCCATTCTCCTCTGACCTCTGGCATCAACAAGGCATTTCCGCCCACAGAACTGCCGCTCACTGGATATTTTTTCTTTTTCGGACCATTCTCTGTAAACCCTAGAGATGGTTGTGCGTGAAAATCCCAGTAGATCAGCAGTTTCTGAAATACTCAGACCAGCCCTTCTGGCACCAACAACCATGCCACGTTCAAAGTCACTCAAATCACCTTTCTTCCCCATACTGATGCTCGGTTTGAACTGCAGGAGATTGTCTTGACCATGTCTACATGCCTAAATGCACTGAGTTGCCGCCATGTGATTGGCTGATTAGAAATTAAGTGTTAACGAGCAGTTGGACAGGTGTACCTAATAAAGTGGCCGGTGAGTGTATATCAGTGATGCTGTGGTGGACACACATACGTGACCTGCTTTTGGATTCACATTTTAGACCAGAGCAAGGGCAGAGCTTCTGTGGTGATTTCAGGAAGCTGCAAGAGGGTTAGCTTTGGTATGCAAAGCTTGAGACTGTGGGGTATAATTAGTAGTAGTAGTAGATTAGTTTATTTGACAGGGACAGTGCAATAAACATAGACAATTAATCAAAGACAATCAATCTGATGTGTTGCACATAGAGTGTATAGCTATTAGCTAATTTGCAACTCTTGTCCCTGGATGGGCTTTAGAAAAAAGAATCAAGATAAAAAATATACACAATAACCACATACATCAATGCAGAAAAATTATAAATACACAATTATAAATATTATAAATATTATAAATACACAAATATAACAGCCTGACTCACATTTAACATAAATATTATAAATATTATAAATACACAAATATAACAGCCTGACTCACATTTAACACATATAACATAACTCACATTTGCCTATTTCAGGCCTTCCTCCCTCCGTCACTCACTATAAACAAACACATTTATTCCTTCCCTTCATTCACTCTCACTTTGCAGACAAATAATTCATACATGAGTACATTCTTGTTTATTTTTCAGCCAGTTTTTTACATTTTTAGTGAATGTTTTAAAGTCCGTTATTATTTTAATTTCATTTGGCATTGTGTTCCAGATGTGACTGCCCTTTATAGAGAAAGCTGTTTGTCCAAATGTGGTTCTGCGGTGGAATATTTTACAGTTATTGTTAACAGAACTCCTGGTGGCTCTGCTGCTGTCCTGTCTTTGGACGAAACCAGCAAGTGGCTCGGGTGCTGATTTATGGAAACATTTGAACGTTAATTTCAGAAGACAGAGGTCAATGAAGCTCTCAAAACTCAATAGGTTGTATTTTTTTAAAACATTACAGTGATGCCACCTAATGGGCTTTTTGTCCAAGATTTTTAGGGTTTGATTATATAATGAACCTATATGTCTTATTGTGGAAGGGGCTGCTTGAGCCCAGACTGTCAAACAGTATGATATATGAGAAAAAACCATAGAATGCATATACAGTGCAGCTGCTTCGTAGGGTATGTAATATCTAATTAATTTAAAGCAGTTCAGATTTTTTTTTACTGTTTTTGAAATTTTCTTTATATGAAGATTAAATTTGAGTTGAGGATCTAGTACAATGCCAAGGTATTTGAATTCTGTAGCTAAACTGATGTCATGATCATGTATATTAACTTTAAAATGTTGCAGGTTACATTTTTTGATTGAAAAGCACATTGAGACTGTTTTCTGAAGGTTCAGCAATAGATGGTTCTTGAGGAGCCACTCTTGGACATCAACCATACTTGTAGACAGTACATCTGCAGCCTGTGCTGGAGTCTTGGCAGCTGTGTAAATAACTGCATCATCTGCATAAAGTTGGCATGTTGCAGCTGAGCAGTGTAACGGCAAGTCATTAATAAAAATGCTGAAAAGTAAAGGACCAAGAATGGACCCTTGTGGGATACCCATGCGGTTGTTTAAAAATGAGGATTTATCCTGGTGAACTTTTACACACTGTTCTCTATTCTGGAGATAAGATGCAAACCATTCTAATGTATTTGGGGAGAAGTTAAAAGATACCATTTTGGATAAAAGCAAACTGTGGTTTACAGTATCGAAAGCCTTTTTGAGATCTAGAAAAACAGCTCCTACCACATTACCCCTGTCCAAGGACTGTTTGACGTTTTCAATAAGGCAACAATTTGCTGTTTCTGTTGAGTATCCTGGTCTAAAACCAAATTGATGTGGATGAAGAAGTTGACTGTCTTGTAAGTAGTCTATCAGCTGTGTAGCTACAACTTTTTCAAGAACCTTAGATAGGACTGGTAAAATAGAGATTGGGCGGTAATTGCATATATCGTCTTTACTGCCTGATTTATGAACTGGTATGACGACAGCTTTTTTCCAGCCAGATGGAAATGTACTAGACCTAATGGAGAGATTAATGAGATGAGTCAGTGGTTTGATTAATATTTTGCTGTGCATTTTGAGAAAGGAGGTGCTCATATTGTAGATATCATTAGTTTTTGAGTTTGACAGTGTTTTAACAATACCAGCAATTAACTTCTCATTTACCTCATCGATGTGAAAAGTATCTGTTGGAAGTATGGAATTTGTGTTGTTGAGCACATTTGGCAGCACAAAATTTTTTGTTAAGTCTTCCACAGAGCCCACAAAGTGTGAATTAAATTCATTTGCCAAAGTAGCCTTGTCACTGACGGTCTTGCCATTGATTCTAAGTTCCTTTACCCCCTTCTGATCGTTTTTTTTATTAGTTAAGTTATTTAAATGCCTCCATAGGGAACTGTTGTTACCCTTTGCATGATCTATCAGTTTATTGTAATAAGATATTTTTGATTTTCGCAGCTCATGTACCACTTTATTTCTTAAACTTTTGTACACAAGGTGATCATTCTGTAGTTTGGAGGTTAGTGATGTTTTCAGTGCATAGTCTCGCCTCTTCATAAGTTTTCTTATTTCATTATTTAACCATGGTAGGCTAATCTTCTGTTGTCTACTTTTAATTTGCTTTGAAAATTTTTCTATAGACTTTGTGATTGTTGCAGTTATAAAATTACAACAATCATCTACTTCACATGTTGACATGAGCTGCTCCCAATTTTGATTCTCTAAGTAATGTTCAAACTCCTCATTTTTTGATTTGGGGATAATAAAATTTGATTTGTCAATATCGACTCCCCCAAAATACTGTAGTCGCTTTTTAGTAAGTTTCCTGACAGCAAGAACCATGTTATGATCTGAGAGACCAGTTACAAGATTATAGGTTCTGGTTATTCGTTCTGGTTTATTAGTAAATACCATGTCAATAAGTGTTCTGGATTGTTTGGTTATCCTGGTGGGTCCTTTGATGATTTGCTGGTAATTAAATTTAGTCATGAGGCTTTTCAGTTTTTGTTTGTCTTTTTTATCAGACCAGTTGATATTAAAGTCACCATGAATTATTGTTTCTCTGTTCTTCTCAAGTTGTTTAACCAGATCACTTAATTCATTATAAAAGGAAGAGTTGTGTGACGGTGGGTTGTACACTACTGCAATGTTGAAATTCATTACCGGAGAGAGACATACATTAACAGCTAAACATTCAAGTGAAGTATTCAAATCAACCAGTTGACATTTATATTTCTCTTTGATGTAAATTAAAACACCTCCTCCCCTCCCTACCTGCCTGTCTTTTCTAAAACACTGGTAGCCCACAATATCGATCATATTAGTGTCTATGTTACTGTGTAGCCAGCTTTCTGAGAGACAAAGGTAGTCCAGATTTGAGTCCAACAACAACACCGAAATCTCATCTCTTTTGGGGATTATGCTCCGTATGTTTAAATGACCGCCGAGGATCCCCTTTGGTTTAGCCTTGGTGTCCCAAAGAACTCGTGCATGATTAACAGTTTGGAAAAATAAATGTTGTTTTTGCTTTTGTACAGCTCGGTTTTGTGCTAACCCAGTGGTCTGCTGTTTAATAGTGGCAGGTCCAGGGTTAAGGTGAATATCTCCTGCCAGAAGTAGCAGAACTAACAGAACTTTAACTGTATATCCTCTGCCATATTGTGATTTTTGCTTAACAGCCATGTTTGCCTTAATTTGGAAATTTTTGCTCAGGGCTTTTAAAGACCACATAGAGTGTAGGGTGAGATGTCCAAGCCCAAATCCATACAGATAAAACTTTTTAACTTCACCTTTGGTTGAGTTTGTCGGAAAATCCTTCTTGTTGCAGGTCCAGACACACAAAGACAAAACGAAGAGGAAGTAGAGAAGTAGAGAAGGCTTATTAGTGGTGCCCATCAGCCCACTTTTTAATCCGGTGGCAGCCATCTTCAGTCTTTCTTGGAAAGAAGGAAAAAGAAAATCTGTGGATAGTAAAATAAATTCTGCTTATATTGCCAGAATCTGATCCGATCGTCCTCGAATCCAGCTGGGCCTCAGCTAGCCAACTAGCCCCTTCCGTTGCTGGTCTCGTTGCTCATAGTCGCCGTAACTGGTCTCCCGTCCCGCTCCTCCAACCGAGTCTCGTCACACACCGCCGCTGCCACCGAGCTCCGCTGAGGTCACGGTAAGTCCTCCGCTAGGCACCGCCACCTACCGTCGTCTGCCTGGGTGAAATCTCTGCTGAGCCCCGTCAACAAATAGCCGCTTGCCTGGTAGTATCTCCGCTGGGCCTCGCAGCTGGGCTTCGATTCAGGCTGGTGTAAGGTGGAATGACTGGCGCCAGCATTAAGCTAACTAGCGTTAGCTTAGCAATCGCTTCGGGTAGTCTCGTCGCACACCGCCGCTGCAGTCACGGTAAGTCCTCCGCTGGGCACCGCCGCCTACCGCCGTCTGCCTGGGTGAAATCTCTGCTGAGCCCCGTCAACAAATAGCCGCCTGCCTGGTAGTATCTCCGCTGGGCCTCGCAGCTGGGCTTTGATTCAGGCTGGTGTTAGGTGGAATGGCTGGCGCCAGCATTAAGCTAACTAGCGTTAGCTTAGCAATCGCTTCAGGTAGGGCACATCAGTGAATCACAAGGAAGCGCTGGAATCGCTGGTCAGTTTACTCACAGTGGCCGGATAAAAGCGATCAAAGGGGTAATCCACCGGAGGTATATCCGATCGCTGTAGGTTAGTTATTTAGAGACTGGCGCCAGCATTAAGCTAACTAGTGTTAGCTTAGCAATCGCTTCAGGTAGCATTAAGCTAACTAGTGTTAGCTTAGCAATCGCTTCAGGAAGGCGCAGGAAGTCGCTGGAGAAAGGCGATTAAAGGGCAATCCAGCGGAGGTGGCAATTCAGCCCGTGCGTGTTCGCCACGAGCGCCGATCGCTGCAGGCCAGCCACTTTTAATGGCAAAATCAGTGACTTTGTCTCAGCACTGAAAAAGTGTGACCATCCCAGTCGCCATCTTGAGTCTTGTCCGAGAACTGTCAAGGATTAATGAGGATTAAAGGATTAATGAGGGGATGCATTGTAGACAGTGGTGTGATATCATGCAGGGAAGGTGCATTGTTGCTGTCTTTATAATGCAATGTGTTTTGTGAGACATGTGACCTGTTAACTGTAAGAGTCCTGGTATTTAAGGACAAGAGTTCCCTTTGTCGATCTCTTTTATTCTGCTTCGTGATGTTGGAGATGTGAATAAAACTGACTCAAGAGAAAACTCTCTCGTCATTCTCACATTTCCACAATGCGATTAAAAAATGTCTACCGTTTCATATAAAACTATCGTTTATAATCGGGATTTAAAAGACTCATACCCTGTTCCTACTTGTCACTGCCCTGCCTCTCCCCCGCAGTGCACAAGGTGTGTGCAGTGGTGGGTTCCGTTGGTTTGCAGCTAACTACAAGCTAATGTTTTGGCCATAAAACCACCACTTCTGTTTGCCAGGGATGGGGGACTTTTTCCCACCGTGCTGCGTCAGAGAGGATCGTCCTCTGACTTCATTTTAGTTGGAGATGAGTAACGTTAACACCATTTCTCTCTAATTATAAAACAGCAAATGCTAAATGATGATGCTAACTTGTCGCTAGTAGGAAACAGTGTATCGGACCGTCGTTTCTTTGGTTCAAGTTACAGCCGAGTTTCTTAATTTTGGCTGCAGAAATGTGTGACAGCGGCCACATACACACCAAATAAATAATTAATTAATTAAAACCTGTTGGAGGAACAAACTGGCTCTTAATGTTACTTGATTTCAAATAATTTTTAATTATTAGTCAAGTAGTGATAATGAATAGTTAGTCATTTCAAAGGCACATTAAAAAAACCCAAACAATTTTATAACAACACTGCAAAATTAAGAGGAGAAAAGGGTGAATAACATCAATGATGGATGAATTTGTACAATTGATTTGTTTCACTGTTATTTAAAATGTGGAGAAAGAGATGGTCACTTTTATTGGTTAATATATATAAACTATAGAATTTACAGGAAATGCATATTGCAATATATATCGTTATCATCAAATAAGATTACTTATATCGTGAAATGAAATTTTGTTCATATTGCACAGCCCTGTTCTCTGTGGTCTTCCTCTTTTCCTCCTGTCTGGCACCTCCATCTTCTACATCCTTCATCCAGTATCTCCGCTGTCCCTCCTCTGCACGTGTCCAAACCATCTCAGCCTTGCTTCTCTTCCTTTGTCTCCAAACCTTTCAACCGTCCCTCTGATGTACTCATTTATAATCCTGTATCTCCTAGTCACCACAATTTAAAATATTCTTGAGTGGACCATTCCATATATGGTATGGAACTGACCATACTATATTTGGTATGAAATACCATTTAAAAAAGTTCAATAATGGACCTGCCATAGTGGAGTGAGTGGAAAAATAAATGAATGCGTTGTCTGCAGTGTCAGGCTCATTTCTTATTTATCTAATAGAGAGAAAATATTTAAAGTGTTTTGTTTAGAAAGGAAATTGTTTTTTGAAAATGCTTTTATAATGTTATTTATTATGTTTGCAGAATTAAAATAATTTGCCTTCTTTAACTGGTTTACTCATATTGTTTCAGTCATATCACTTGTGTATTTATTTATGTGTATCATTGGTATATTTTAATTTTTCATTAGAAAGCATATCCCCGCTTTAACATTTGAACATATTTGCACTTTTGAACCATGTCAGTGAAGTGTGAGGGAGAAGAAAGGAGGGGGGACATTTGTGAAAGAAATGAAAGGTTCAGTTCATTGTGATGTGGACTTCAGGTCCCACCAGCAGCCCTGCCTCCAGGACACGTGAACTCATGGGGCTCAGCCCTTGACAAAATACTGTTTCTCATGATAGTTAATCAGCTTAATAGTCTGACTCAATAGGGACCGTAATAAAACTCATGTAAAGATCTGTGCTACATCTATCAATCATTCAATAAAACTTTATTTATATAGCACTTTTCATACCGAAAATTGTAGCACAAAGTGCTTTACAAATGGGGCGGCTGTGGCGCAGGTGTAGTGTGACCAACTACTGATCAGAGGGTCAGGGGTTTGATTCCCGCTCTGTCTGCAGTCTGCATGTCGAAGTGTCCTTGAGCAAGACACTGAACCCCCAGTTGCTCCTGGTGGCCAGGCTAGCGCCTGTGTGTGTATGGCAGCTCTACCGCCATCAGTGTGTGAATGTGTGGATAGCAGGATCTGTAAAGCACTTTGGTCATCCAGAGATGAGAAAAAGCACTATATAAGTGAACGCGTGAACGTGAATTTAAAAATATGACACAGTTACACCCCCAACCCATTCATCCACCCAACCCCTCACAGGCACACACACACACACACACACACACACACACACACACACACACACACACACACACACACTCATCTACTGTGCATCCGAAAAGTATCCACAGCACTTCACTTTTTCCACATTTTGTTGTTACAGCTTATCCCAAAATGTATTAAATTCATTTTCTTTCTTCAAAATTCTACACACAATACCCCAATAATGACGTGAAAAAAAAGTTTTGTTTTTTTTAGATTTTTGCAAATTTTTTAAAAATAAAAACCTAAGAAATCACATGTACATAAGTACATGTGGTGTGTGTGTGTGTGTGTGTGTGTGTGTGTGTGTGTGTGTGTGTGTGTGGAGTTTGCATGTTCTCCCTGTGTCTGCATGGGTTTACCCCGGGATTTCTCCGGTTTCCTCCCACATGCCAAAAACATGCAGGTTAGGTTAATTGGAGACTCTAAAGTGGCCCTAAGTGTGAAAGGTTAAGGGATAGCGCCGTATCGTGGCTGCTTCATCCATCCAGGTGGTGGATGACCCTCAATTTCCCCTCTGGGGATCAATAAAGTATATTAAATCTAAATCTAAAAATCTAAGTATTTGCAGCCTTTGGCATGAAGCTCAAAATTGAGCTCAGGTGCAGCCTGTTTCCACTGATCATCCTCGAGATGTTTCTGCAGCTTAATTGGAGTCCATCTGTGGTAAATTCAGCTGATTGGACATGATTTGGAAAGGCACACACCTGTCTGTATAAGGTCCCACAGGTGACAGTGCATGTCAGAGCACAAACCAAGCATGAAGTCAAAGGAATTGTCTGCAGACTTCTGAGACAGGATTGTCTCAAGGCACAAATCTGGGGAGGTACAGGGTGCTGCTTTGAAGGTCCTAATGAGCACAGGGGCCTCCATCATCCACACAGTGGGGTAAAAAATTAGTCAGCTACCAATTGTGCAAGTTCTCCCACTTAAAAGATGAGGTCTCCAATTTCCATCATAGGTATACCTCAACTATGAGAGACAAAATGAGGAAAAAAAAAAAAAATCCAGAAAATCACATTGTCTGATTTTTAAAGAATTTATTAGCAAATTATGGTGGAAAGTAAGTATTTGATCAAGAACAAAAGTTCATCTCAATACTTTGTTATATACCCTTGACAGAGGTCAAACTTTTTATGCAAGTCTTCACAAGGTTTTCCACACACTGTTGCTGGTATTTTGGCCCATTCCTCCATGCAGATCTCCTCTAGAGCAATGATGTTTTGGGGCTGTCGCTGGGCAACACGGACTTTCAACTCCCTCCAAAGATTTTCTATGGGGTTGAGATCTGGAGACTGGCTAGGCCACTCCAGGACCTTGAAATGCTTCTTACGAAGCCACTCCTTCATTGCCCGGGTGGTGTGTTTGGGATCATTGTCATGCTGAAAGACCCAGCCACGTTTCATCTTCAATGCCCTTGTTGATGGAAGGAGGTTTTCTCTCAAAATCTCACGATATGTAGCCCCATTCATTCTTTCCTTTACACGGATCAGTCGTCCTGGTCCCTTTGCAGAAAAACAGCCCCAAAGCATGATGTTTCCACCCCCATGCTTCATCGTAGGTATGGTGTTCTTTTTCCTCCAAACATGATGAGTTGAGATTTTACCAAAAATTCTGTTTTGGTTTCATCTGACCATATGACATTCTCCCAATCCTCTTCTGAATCATCCAAATGCTCTCTAGCAAACTTCACATGGGACTGGACATGTACTGGCTTAAGCAGGGGGACACATCTGGCACTGCAGGATTTGAGTCCCTGGCGGCGTAGTGTGTTACTGATGGTAGCCTTTGTTACTTTGGTCCCAGCTCTCTGCAGGTCATTCACTAGGTCCCCCCGTGTGGTTCTGGGATTTTTGCTCACCGTTCTCGTGATCATTTTGACCCCACGGGGTGAGATCTTGCGTGGAGTCCCAGATCGAGGGAGATTATCAGTGGTCTTGTATGTCTTCAATTTTCTAATAATTGCTCCCACAGTTGATTTCTTCACACCAAGCTGCTTACCTATTGCAGATTCAGTCTTCCCAGCCTGGTGCAGGTCTACAATTTTGTTTCTGGTGTCCTTTGACAGCTCTTTGGTCTTGGCCATCGTGGAGTTTGGAGTCTGACTGTTTGAGGTTGTGGACAGGTGTCTTTTATAGTGATAACAAGTTCAAACAGGTGCCATTAATACAGGTAATGAGTGGAGGACAGAGGAGCCTCTTAAAGAAGAAGTTACAGGTCTGTGAGAACCAGAAATCTTGCTTGTTTGTAGGTGACCAAATACTTATTTTCCACCATAATTTGCAAATAAATTCTTTAAAAAAAATCAGACAATGTGATTTTCTGGATTTTTTTCTCATTTTGTCTCTCATAGTTGAGGTATACCTATGATGAACATTGGAGACCGCTCTCATCTTTTAAGTGGGAGAACTTGCACAATTGGTAGCTGACAGTGGAGACAAAAAAGAAAAGACAGTGGAAATGATTGTGGACTTCAGGAAAGTCACAACCCCTCTGCCCCCCCTCACCCTCACAGGCTCTCCCATCACCACTGCAGATTCCTTCCGCTTCCTGGGCACCACCATCACCCAGGACCTCAAGTGGGAGTCGACCATCAGCTCCCTCATCAAAAAGGCCCAGCAGAGGATGTTCTTCCTGCGGCAGCTGAGGAAGCTCAAGCTACCCACCAAGATGTTGGTGCAGTTCTACACAGCCATCATCGAGTCCATCCTCACCACCTCCATAACCATGTGGTACGCAGGAGCCACTGCCAGGGACAGACTAAGGCTGCAGCGCGTCTTGCGCGCTGCTGAGAAGGTGATCGGCTGCAAGCTCCCATCCCTCCAGGATCTGTACATCTCCAGGACCCGGAGGCGTGCAGGCCGGATCATAGCCGATCCTTCACACCCTGGACACGTACTGTTTGCCCCCCTCCCCTCAGGTAGAAGACTTCGGTCCATTCAGACTAAAACCTCCCGTCACATGAACAGCTTCTTCTCCTCTGCCATCAGACTGCTGAACACTGACTTATTGACTATACACTATGTACAGCAGCTCAACCAGACTCATGTCAATCATCACTGTTTTCTTTTTGCATTACCGACTGCACTATGTGGTACTCCACAATATCTGCTGCTCGCTAATATATTTAAAACTGCTTTGACGAGTATTACTCATTCATATTCTACATTTCATTGCATGTATAGTTTTTTATTCTATCTTTATTTTTACCATGTTTAATGTTGCAGCATTACACCGAGACAAATTCCTAGTTTGTGTACTACATGAACAATGGCAATAAATCTGATTCTGATTCTGACAAAGTACTTTTTTACCCCACTGTAAATGGAAGAAGTTCAGACCTCCAGGACTCTTCCTCGCACTGGCTGGCCGTCTAAACTGAGTGATCGGGGGAGAAGGGCCTTAGTCAGGGAGGAGACCAAGAACCTGATTGTCACTCTGTCAGAGCTCCAGCATTCCTCTGTGGGAAGAGGAGAACCTTCCAGAAGGACAACCATCTCTGCAGCAATCCACCAATCAGGCCAGTATTAGCCACGCCTTAGTAAAAGGCACATGGCAGCCCACCTGGAGTTTGCCAAAAGGCACGTGAATGACCCTCAGACCATGAGAAGTAAAATTCTCTGGGCTGATGAAACAAAGATTGAACTCTCTGGCGTGAATACCAGGTGTCATGTTTGGAGGAAACCAGGCACCGCTTATCACCAGGCCAATACCATCCCTACAGTGAAACATGGCAGTGGCAACATCATGCTGCGGGGATGTTTTTCAGCGGCAGGAACTGAGAGACTAGTCAGGATAGAGGGAAAGATGAATGCAGCAATGTACAGAGACATTCTGGATGAAAACCTGCTCAAGAGCGCTCTTGACCTCAGACTGGGGTGATGGTTCATCTTTCAGCAGGACAACGACCCAAAGCACACAGCCAAGCTATCAAAGGAGTGGCTTCAGGACAACTCTGTGAATGTCCTTGAGTGGCCCAGCCAGAACCCAAACTTGAATCCAATTGAACATCTCTGGAGAGATCTGAAAATAGCTGTGCACCGACACTTCCCATCCAAGCTGATGGAGCTTGAGAGGTGCTGCAAAGAGGAATGGGTGAAACTTCCCAAAGATAGGTGTGCCAAGCTTGTGGCATCATATTCAAAAAGACTTGAGGCTGTAATTGCTGCCAAAGGTGTATCAACAAAGTATTGAGCAAAGGCTGTGAATACTTATGTACATGTGATTTCTTAGTTTTTTATTTTTAATAAATTTGCAAAAATCTCAAAACTTTTTTCACTTTGTCATTATGGGGTATTGTGTGTAGAACTTTGAGGAAAAAAATGAATTTAATCCATCCATCTTCTTCCGCTTAATCCTTTTCGGGTCGCGGGGGGCTGGAGCCTATCCCAGCATCTTTGGGCGAGAGGCAGGGTCCACCCTGGACAGGATCGCCAGTCCATCGCAGGACCAGTACAGAAAGACAGAACCATTCACTCTCACAGTCATACCTAAGGACAATTTAGAATCCCCAGTTTAACGCCAATTAACCTAGCTTGCATGTTTTTGGCATGTGGGAGGAAACCGAAGAAATCCCGGAGTTGTGGAATAAGGCTGTAACATAACAAAATTTTGGAAAAAGTGAAGCGCTGTGAAAACTTTCCGGATGCACTGTACTTGAGACATGGTTGGGTGTTGAGGATCCAGGTGTAGAAGCACCATCCTAGGGCGCCATCAACACGAGGAAGCACCAAGTCTGCAGCTACAGGGACAGCACCTCTGCGACCACCCAAGACCAGTCATTAGGTGGGCCAGGGCAGTCACAGGCCAGCGCCCTGCAGCTGGAACCAGGCAACCCTCCGTGGGAGGGCCCCTTATTAGGAAACACTAGAGCTAGGACAGGATAATAAAATGAATAAAACTGTCACTAATAAATATTAATAATAAAATACATAATCATAACTAGGGCTGGGAATCATCACTAATTTCCAGAATCAATTCGATTCTGTTTTTTGAGGTTCTGAATTGATTCAATTCCGATTCGATCCAATCCCGATTCAATCAGGGAAATTTCCATTTTAATAGCTGTTATACTTGCCAGGAAAAAAACAAAACAAAACTTAGAGGCCTAATGCTGCAAATTGTACCAGGAATATTCTATCTTTAATACATATTAAAAAAAAAAAAAATCCAAGATGGCGCCGCGGATGGCAGCCACTGGCTTCTGCTCTCTGATGTTTTTGATAATTTTGTGTGTTTTTTTGGACTTCTGCTCTTCTGTCCGAGTCACCTATTCAAAGGAGGAACTACTTTCACTCAGACTACCTCCCAGTGCAACTTCTCCGCCAGTTTCTGCTGCTGATCTGAAGTTTTTTCAGTCGATCTTAGCTGTGGGAGCAGCGGCTATTGGCGCTGGCCGGAAACGAAGGCGGCGTGGTAAACGTGCCGGTGCGCTAGTCAGGCTGAAGAAACGAGGATTTTGCACGCCGCTCCCATCGATCCATCTGGCGAATATCCGCTCTTTGGCAAACAAAATGGACAAACTGCTGCTCCTGACTCACAAAAACCTGGATTTTAGCAGATCTGGCGCCCTGTGTTCCTGGCTGAGTGAACACATCCCGGACAGCGCGGTCCGCCTGGACGGATTCCAGCTGTTTCGCGCTGATCGCAGCCGAGAATTCTCTGGAAAGACTAAGGGTGGTGGAATCTGCTTCTACATAAACGAAGGTTGGTGTACTGATGTCACAGTGTTGAAGAAGTTTTGTAGCCCTAACCTAGAGTCACTGTTAATAAACTGTAAACCCTTTTATTCACCGCGAGAGTTCTCCTCATTTATTCTGGTCGGAATTTTTATCCCACCTGCTGCTTGTACAACGGAGGGACTGCAGCTCCTCGCTGACCAGATAGCAGACGTGGAGGAAAAACATCCAGACTCTCTGCTTATCATTCTGGGTGATTTCAATAGAGCTAATCTCACAAATGAGCTTTCTAAATACAGACAGCATATTAAACGTCCCACCAGGGACACAAATACACTTGACCACTGTTACACAGTTTTAAGAAACGCCTATCATGCCGTCCCCCGTGCAGCTCTGGGTTTTTCTGACCACTCTCTGCTCCATCTTATTCCAACATACAGACAGAAACTAAAAACTTCCAAGTCTGTTGTAAGGACTGTGAAGAAATGGACTGAGGAATCAAAGCTGAAGTTACAAGCCTGCTTTGACTGCACAGACTGGAGTGTTTTTGAAGATGCAGCCATTAACCTAAATGAACTCACTGACACTGTGACGTCATACATCTGTTTCTGCGAGGACATGTGTGTGCAGACCAAGACCTTCTGCACATACAACAACAAAAAACCCTGGTTCATTCCTAAAGTGAAGCAGCTACGTCAGACCAAGGAGGAGGCCTACAGGACTGGTGACTGGACTCTGTACAAGCGGGCCAGAAACATGCTGACGAAGGAGATCAGGCTTGCCAAGAGGAGCTACAGTGAGAAGTTACAAAAAAACTTCTCAGCCAACAACTCTGCTTCTGTCTGGAGAGGCCTGCAGAATATCACCAACTACAGGAGACCATCCCCCCACCCTGTGGAAAACCTCCAGCTGGCTAACGACCTAAACAGCTTTTACTGTAGGTTTGAAAAGAACCTACAGTTCTCACCTCCCACCCACACAAAAGGTTTATCTGCAGCCCCAGGAACTCCATCCCTCCTCCACTCTGACCTCCCACCAGCACTAACGATCTGTGAAGAGGAGGCGCACCGGGTCTTTCAGAGAAAAAAGATAAAGAAGGCTGCAGGACCTGATGGTGTGTCTCCGTCCTACCTGAGAGTCTGCTCCAACGAGTTGGCCCCCATCTTCACCCGGATCTTTAACAGATCACTGGAGCTGCGTGAAGTGCCTTCCTGCTTCAAACGCTCCATCATCATTCCAGTTCCCAAGAAACCCTCTGTTACAGGATTAAACGACTACAGACCTGTTGCCCTGACCTCTGTGGTCATGAAATCCTTGGAGAGATTGGTGCTGAACCACCTGAAGGTCGTCACAGGCCTCCTGATGGACCCACTGCAGTTTGCCTACCGGTCAAACAGGTCAGTGGATGATGCAGTGAATATGGCACTACACTACATCCTGCAACACCTCGACTCCCCAGGGACGTACGCCAGGATCCTGTTTGTCGACTTCAGCTCAGCGTTCAACACCATCATCCCAGGCATTCTTCATCAGAAACTCCTCCAGCTCAAGGTGCCCCCCTCCACCTGCCAGTGGATCTCCAGCTTTCTGACTGACAGGTGGCAACAGGTGAAGCTAGGGGGATTTACATCCAGCTCCCGAAAAATTAGTACTGCTACCAAGGATGTGTCCTTTCCCCACTGCTCTTCTCCCTCTACTCCAACGACTGCACCTCAGAGGACCCTTCGGTGAAGCTCCTGAAGTTTGCGGACGACACCACAGTCATCGGTTTGATCCGGGATGATGATGAGTCTGCATACAGGCGGAAGGTGGAGCAGCTGATCCTCTGGTGCAGCCAGAACCATCTTGAACTTAACCCAGCCAAAACGGTGGAGATGACTGTGGATTTCAGGCGACACCCCCCTTCATTCCCCCCCACTCACCATCCTCAACAGCACAGTGTCCACTGTGGACTCCTTCAAGTTTCTGGGTACCACAATCTCCCGGAACCTGAAGTGGTCCTCCCATATAGACACTGTCCGGAAAAAGGCCCAGCAGAGGTTGTTTTTTCTGTGTCAGCTCAAGAAGTTTGATTTGCCTCAGGAGCTGCTGGTTGTCTTCTACACCGCCATCATCCAATCCGTCCTCTGCTTCTCCATCACTGTCTGGTTTGGATCGGCCACTAAACAGGACAAGACCAGACTGCAGCGGATCATTAAGTCTGCGGAGAGGATCATTGGTACCGACCTACCCTCCATTGAGAACTTATATCGGTCCATAACCAGGAAAAGGGCGGGAAACATCTGTGCTGACCCGTCACACCCCGGCCACAAACTGTTTGAACTTCTATCTTCTGGTCGTCGTTACAGATCACTGAAGGTCAAAACCACCCGTCACAGGAACAGTTTCTTTCCTCAAGCCATCACTCTGATGAACTCCTAACATTCACCTAGTCCTACCTGTTGCTGTACTCATGACTTTTCATCCATTATTACATTGCACATAACTCTCACACTGCTTTTTACTTCATTCACATTATATCACTGAATCTGAGTTCACATTGAAATACTGTGACTGTATATTTTTTCATATATTTCTGCAAAGTGTGGTTAGTCTGAGTAAATAACTGCATATATTCCTGTATATATTTGCATCCTTTTATAGAAACGTGGACAGACTGTAATTTACTGTACATACTCTGTTGTCATTGAATCCTTATTTAAATCTTATTTAAATCCTCCACCTGAACAACGAGAGCAAGTTTTTAGCCAAAGTCAAATTCCTTGTATGTGTTGTGTATACTTGGCCAATAAAGCTGATTCTGATTCTGATAAATTATCACATAAAGAACTGACCCTAAATCAGTTAATAATGCACTTTTTATTATTTCTGATTTCACAAAGTGTTAACAAGTGCTTTCTTTAGTGCAAAGGGTGTGTAGTGTCAAGTTATCAACCCAGAGTTGGGAAACAAATTCAATGCATGAAGCATGTAGACATAATCTCACTGTATTTCAGTCCCTCCAGGATTTCATGCTGTTTTTGTGATTGTTGTGGCCCAAAAAGCCTGAATTTGTGGGAGCTTTTCCAAAAAGTTGCAACAATTTTAGAGGATTTTTGCACTGAAAGTTGTGTGAGGAAGTACAGATTTTAAAGTAGCTGCTTTTTCCATGGTTTACAGTGATGCTATTCTATGTAACACGACAAGAAAAGCACAGGATTGCCAAAAATTTCCTGTTAGTGATTTATGCAGAATTAAATGCTCGGTAAAATTGTCAAAAAATGACCAACATTGTATTCCTGCTAAGAACTTAAATAAAAGAATTAGTCATTACAACAACTAAATTGCATTGAATACATGTTAGAGTGTGGAGAAAATTATGGCAGCACCTTCTTGAATCTTGAATTTACAAACCAAGATCCCAGAAAAATTTGAGGTCTTCTTCTGTGCTGAAATCCACATGAAGCAGGGCTGGTCCTCCACTGACGACCTCGTCCCTCAGAAGGTCTCAGGGCAGGACAGATCTTGGAGTGGAGACCCAGTCTTCACACATCAGAAGGGGAGATGAAAAGGAGTATAGATTTCAAAGTAAAATTAATAATCATATTTTTAGATCCCCACACCACAGTTGGGTTTAATAATTTAGTTTCTTTTCTTTTCTTTTTTTTAAAATATATTTTAACTACAAATTAACTTTCAATTTTTGAAAACGGTTTCAATTAATTTCCTGGAAGATTTGGTCATTTCAGTTTAATTCTATTGAGTAAAAATGGCTCGTTGTACTGCAGCCTTTATTAATTCTGCCATTTTCATTTTATTGTGATTATTATTATCTTCAAATCTCTAAGTGCTAAAAGTCCAAAATTAAATGTGTCATTCAGTACAAACGTTACATGAAGGCAGCTGCCTCTGTCATCAAGCCCTGATGAAAAATAAACCTTTATTCTGCATTTGTTTACAGCACTTAACAGGTAGCTACTGTATCCATACACCGCGTTCCAAATTATTATGCAAATAGAATTTTAGTGTCATAAACATTCAGTTTTTTGTTTTCCAGTTAAACTCATAGATGGTGTTGTGTCTCAGGGCTCTTTGGATCACTGATATCAATCTCAGACACCTGTCATAATTAGTTTGCCAGGTGAGCCCAATTAAAGGAAAACGACTTAAGAAGGATGTCCCTCATTATTAAGCATGCCACAGGTTTCAAGCAATATGGGAAAACTTTCATACTTGTACATACTTTCACGTTCAAAATGTTAAGAATTTCCAGTGGTATTGGTGATTTTATCCCTGGTCCAACACCATCCGCCCCGCTCTGCTCCGGGACAAGCTGTCCCTGCTCAACGTGCCTGACTCCCTCTGCAGGTGGATCACCGACTTCCTGACGGACCGGAGGCAGCATGTGTGGCTGGGAAAGACTGTCTCAGACTCTGTTAGCATCAGCACTGGATCACCCCAGGGCTGTGTACTTTCCCCTCTACTCTTCTCCCTGTATACCAACTCCTGCACCTCCAGCCACCAGTCTGTCAAGCTGATCAAGTTTGCGGACGACACCACACTCATCAGGCTCATCTCCAACGGCGACGAGTCCGTCTACAGGAGCGAGGTGGCCCAGCTGGCGTCCTGGTGCAGCCACAACAACCTGCAGCTGAACGCTCTGAAGACAGTGGAGATGATCGTGGACTTCAGGAAAGTCACAACCCCTCTGCCCCCCCTCACCCTCACAGGCTCTCCCATCACCACTGCAGATTCCTTCCGCTTCCTGGGTACCACCATCACCCGGGACCTCAAGTGGGAGCCGACCATCAGCTCCCTCATCAAAAAGGCCCAGCAGAGAGGATGTTCTTCCTGCGGCAGCTGAGGAAGCTCAAGCTACCCCCCAAGATGTTGGTGCAGTTCTACACGGCCATCATCGAGTCCATCCTCACCACCTCCATAACCGTGTGGTATGCAGGAGCCACTGCCAGGGACAGACTAAGACTGCAGTGTGTCGTGCGCGCTGCTGAGAAGGTGATCGGCTGCAAGCTCCCATCCCTCCAGGATCTGTACATCTCCAGGACCCGGAGGCGTGAATGCCGGATCATAGCCGATCCTTCACACCCTGGTCACGTACTGTTTGCCCCCCTCCCCTCAGGTAGAAGACTTCGGTCCATTCAGACTAAAACCTCCCGTCACATGAACAGCTTCTTCCCCTCTGCCATCAGACTGCTGAACACTAAGTGACTTATTAGACTCTCGTGCACTACGTACAGCAGCTCAACCAGACTCATGTCAATCATCACTGTTTTCTTTTTGCATTACCGATTGCACTATGTGGTTCTCCACAATATCTGCTACTCGCTAATATATTTAAAAATTGATTTACTAGTATTACTCATTCATATTCTACATTTTATTGCATGTATAGTTTTTTATATCTATCTTTTATTTTTATCATGTTTAATGTTGCAGCATTGCACAGAGACAAATTCCTAGTTTGTGTACTACATGAACAATGGCAATAAATCTGATTCTGAAACGAAAGACTGAATAATCTGAATGTTTGAATTTCAGTTACATGTGTCATTATGTGATTCACACTGCAGAACACTGTTGGAATTGTAAACTAGAATATATTTACGATATATTTTGGTTTTTACTCTTTGCCTTTTTTGTTTGTTCAGATGTTCAAAAGCAGCTTGAGTTGATGGAAGAGGAGGCTCTCACGATCCAGCAGCTCTGGAACCAGGAGAGGAACTCCCTTCTGGACCTGGAGGAACACGATATTCCACAGATTAAAGAAGACAGCTGTGACACGCAAGAGGAAGACCGATTTGAACTGAAACAAGACACTGATACAGTTATGGTGACTTTAAATTTTGAGAAAAATTAAGGTGAAACTGAACCAAACAGTGATCCACTCCTGTCCCCCAACTATCCTGAAACTGAGAGTCAAGAACCGAGGGGAGGGAGGAATGTAAAGAAAAGTCACAGAATTCACAAAGCTGATGACACAAACGTACGTAACATTTGTGGGAAAAGAATGAGTGGGTGAACGGCTTTAATACTCCATATGAGAATTCACACTGGTGAGACACCTTACCCCTGCAATATGTGTGAGAAGCAATTTAAAGCTTCCACAGATTCCACAGATCTAAAATGGCACATGAGAACACATACAGGTGAAACTGCCCAGATAAAACTGGCGTACCCCGAGCCAACCTTACAACCCAGAGACACAACTTCCTCACCCAAAGGTACTTCACAGAGCAACAACTGGAGCACATGCACACAGAAATAGGAAAAAATGGCACAGAACAACATCTGCCCAATTGAGTGTCCGCTGCCACTACCTGAAAAACCTCTGATGGAACAACCCAATCAAACACAACCTATAGAGGTGCCACCAGACCACCCAGGTGACTCCCCTGCAACCTCTAGCTCAGAATCAGAACATCCTGATGAAGCAACAAGGGGAAGTGCAGACCAGGAACCAATAAGGAAGCAGATCATCCCCCAAATAGAAATGAGCCAAGATCAACTAGAAATAGAAGAGGATCTTGCCAACAAAATAGAAGAAACAAACAAAAAAATGACAATGAAAGAGCGTCCTAAATTAATTGAGCTTAAAGAGAATAAAGAATTCAAATTATTACTGCAAAAGGTCAACAGAGGCCTAAGTGAACTTGTACTTCAGGGGGTCAGTCTGACAGAGCTGAACTGCATAAACTTTGGAGCAGTGTGGTATATGCAGAGCAAGCTAGCTCCAGAATATAAAGAAAAGAATGAACGTCGAACCAAGACAAAAATCTCCACACCCATTTGGAAAAAGAAACATCAAGGAAAAATTAATCGATTTAGGGCTGAAATTTCTCAAATGACTAATTACATACAGAACCAAAACTGCACTACTAAATTACTAAGAGTAATTAACGGAATCCAAAAAAATACAACATTAGGAAAGAGCAAATTAAAGGAAACATACCAGAGCACCAGGCACAAGTCAAGGCCCTAGCAGCCCAAATCAGAAACAGACAAAGGAGAGAGAACTCAAAATTGATCAATAAATTATTTGCAGAAAACCCAAAACAAGTCTACAGGAGGCTTGCAGAAGAAACCATAGAAGTAGAGGCACCTCCTGAAAAACACAGCTGGAAACATTCTGGAGAAACCTGTTTGAGGACCCAGTACAACATCAAAGTAATAATTGGATTCAAACCATTGCTGATAAAAATAAAGGAAAATGACAGATGCCCTCATTAAAAATCACAGAAGAAACTGCTCAAGAAAAAAAAAAAATCAGGAAATATCTCAACTTCAAATCCCCTGGAATAGATAAAATACCAAACTTCTAGCTCAAAAAGATGACAGCACTGCACAAACACTATGCAGAGGCATTCAGCCGACTTGTTAGGGGAGAAGAAGCAGCACCAGAGTGGTTGACATATGGAAACACCATACTCCTGCCCAAGAGCCCCAAAACCCAACAAGTCAATAAATACAGACCCATCTGTTGCCTCCCGACGACATACAAATGGCTGACATGACTCATTACTGAGGCCATTTATGAACATCTGGATAGAGAAAACTACTTGCAACCACAGCAAAAAGGCTGCATAAGAAATAAGCTGGGAGCCAAAGAGCAACTGTTCATTAACAAAACCATCCTGGAAGACTGCAAGAGGCGTGAGAGAAACTTGAGCATGGCGTGGATAGATTACAAAAAGGCATTTGACAGCGTCCCCCATTCCTGGATAACACACTGTCTGGAGCTGTATAACATCAACCCAGAAGTTCAAACTTTGCTGGAGGTCCAGATGGCTAAGTGGAAAACCACAATTACACTTAACCATAAAGAAGGACAAATTACAATCCCAGACATCAGAATCCAGCGAGGAATATTCCAGGGGGACAGCCTCTCGCCATTGCTCTTCTGTCTGTGTATTGACCCCTTAAGCAAAATTTTATCAGATCTTGACATCAGGTATGATTTAAGCAAAGGCAGAACAAGAAAAGGGAACAAGAGAGTGAATCGTCTGCTCTACATGGATGACCTCAAACTCTATGCAGAATCTGAACAGAAACTGAATCAACTTGTCAATACTGTTCACATGTTCTCAAAAGACATCTGCATGGAATTTGGACTTGACAAATGCGCAAAATATACATTAAAAAAAGGAAAGAAAACAGCATCAGAGAACATCCAAATAGATGACAATAAGCACATCAAAGACCCGGCAGATGAATCAGCATATAAATATCTGGGCATACAGGAGAACGCAACTATTGAACACAGGAAAATGAGGGAAATAATCAAAAAAGAATACCAACATCGCCTAAAGAAAATCTGTAAATCGTACTTAACTCCTAAAAATAAAATCACTGCAATAAACCAGTTGGCAGTACCAGTTGTCACATATGGATTTGGTGTGATAGACTGGCCACAGGGGGAACTGGACAAGTTGGATGTTCGGACCAGGAAGACCCTGACCCTTCACAAGGTAACATATAGAACTCAATGCTTAGATAGGATATGTATATACCCCGTAAAGAGGGAGGGCTGGGCCTAATTTGATTTGACCTTGTTTTGATGCCCTGTTTACATTCCTCCTCGATGAGATAAGCAGAATCAGAATCAGAATCAGAATAAACTTTATTGCCAAGCATGTAAAAAAACACACGAGGAACTTGACTTGACATTGGTGCGCATGCGCGCGACACAACGACACGGCAGCCATAAAGGCGCCTCATCAAACAGAGATAGATAAGAAAGGGAGGGGAAGGGAGGGAACGACACAAGGGGGGAGGAGAAAAAAAACTTCGTTATCAAAATACAGCTTATTTTTAAGCAGATTGTGATTACAATGAAAAAAAATCTCTCAATAGCACAGAGCAACAACTCAGAATTCACGAGACACAAGAGAGCAGTGTACAGTATATCTTTAATCAGTTCATGAATCAATGTGTGTGCGGTGTTGAGCAGTGTTGATGATAATAAGAGAGACCCAAGGACCCTTGGCAGAAGATGTTTTGTCTGTCTGGCGCCCAGTCTTATCTGGCGCTGCAGCTGGCTGTCCAAGGCCTTGTGCTCATGATTTTGAAAAAAAAAAAAAAAAAAAAAAAAAAACAGTCTGCAGACAGCCAGGAGGAATTTTCATGGGGAATAATAATGCCAAATAGGACTGATCACAGAGAAGACTTGTATTTCTTCTGTAGATTCAGTACATTAATCCTTCATTGCGCAGCTTTGAACTCGTCGTGGAAAGACCTGAGCGAACCCATGATGTAATCCACCTTACGAGACAGTTCTCCAGTAGTCGCTATCAGGGTCTTCTCCAGTTTCTCAATTTGTTGGATGCACCTCGCCTGGCCAGCATTTTGATAGGTTGAATCCATCTTCAGCAATTTGCGGTAAACCAAGACAATTCCCGTCCCAATCAGAATTATCCCAATCACCAAGATTACGAAGATAAACAAATCTTCAATATCTTCGATAGAGAGATTAGAGAGACACAGCATTTTCCAAATACCTGTGTCACATAGATAGCCCACTGGAGCCGTTCCAGCGGGGCAAACAGCTTCCCCCGGAGCACTTTTCCTTGTTGAAAAAATAGTGTCAATTGTGTTCAAAGCCCAGCTTATTAACTCCATAATTTCTTTTCGGCGGTCGCAGTCAGACGCAGACAAACAGCAAGCTGGGATCCAGTAGGAGGGGAGGAAAAAATCAGCAGGAGAGAAGAAAAAAGCGTCTGCTCTCTTGGGAGGGCGGAAGTTGGCGGCTGCTAACCCGAACAATCGACAGACAGCTGCTGTTGTTTCAGCGGATGAACTTCTCAAGGACAGTCCATGTGCCTTCAACTGCAAGCAAAGAGATAGACTCCGGACTTGTTTATAAGTCATATGATTATAACATCTATCCACTGCCTGGAGGCGCCCTCTGCAGTTCACTAGCAACTGTCACACCTACACTACACAAATGCACACAACATTACACGAACTGACACATATATACTGACTCATACATACACTGCCTCTCTCAACTCTTGTTTGTGTGATCTATATTGTCTGCTAATTTTGCATAGAGGGTTTTTTTCTGTGTAGTCAAAATTTGGCTCATTTGAGCTTTATATGAGCTTATACGAGCGTTATTCTGATTAACTATGTTTTTTCTCTCTCCTATCGTGTTTTCCTCCCCCTCCCTTCCCCTCTTTACCCCCACTGTATGACAGGCGCCTCGCATGGCTGCCGCGTCATTGGATGCGCCTAACGTGCGCGTCCAATGTCAAGTCAAATTCCTCGTATGTTTACTTGTAAATATACTTGGCAATAAAGCTGATTCTGATTCTAATTGAAATAAACCAGGCCTACAGGGTGACAATAATAAGCATTGGTCAATACCTAAAAAGCACCAACGACGAGACAATGGAAAAAGTCACACAACATGAAACCCTTAGTCATTACACATCTATAACTAAACAAGCCGAGGCCTTTGCAGGGGATTTATTAGACAACATAAAAGCCAGTCAACAAATCCCAGCAACAAAAATGGCTAGAAAGACGTGGGAAAAATACAGCAAAAGGACACAGGAGGAAAGAAAAGAAAGATGGAAACAACGTAAGTGAGCAGGGCATTTTCAGGAGGAACTCAATAGGGATTATATTGATAGGGAAGAGACATTGCGCTGGATCAGGAACGGAGATGAGATCTGGGGTACGACGAGGAGAGACTAGTCGTGGGAGCACAAGACCAGCGACTTCTGACCAATGGCTTTAAAAACAAAATGGCAGGACTGTCACAGAGTGACAAATGTCAATTTTGTCATGCAGCGGTGGAGAGTGCAAGCCATCTACTCTCCGGCTGCCAGGTCCTTATGGCCGATGGATGCTACACTGCTCGTCACAACAAGATCTGCCCTTATATACACTGGAAAATATGCAAAGAATTTAAAATAGAAGTAAAAGGACCAATATGGGAGCATGATCCAGAGCCAGTCATCGCCAGTGGAGATATTACCATCTTTTATGACAAGGAAATCCCAACTGGAAGACACATAGAAGGAGGAGCAATAAAACCGGATATTATTATCTTGGACAAAAAGGACAAAACTGTCAAATTAATAGATGTAACCATACCAAACAACTACGGCCTCAACAGAGCAGAAAGAGGGGAAAAAAATAACAAAATATCAAGATTTCAAAAACGACCTAAAGAGCACCTGGAAACTGCAGGAAGCAGATATTATACCTGTGGTGGTGGGAGCAACTGGGATGGTGTAGAAAAACCTGAAAAAATATCTACAGGTGACCCCCGGCTGCCCTAGCATCTGTAAAACATAGATCTCACCAATCAGAGGAACAGTCTCCATCTTGATGCGAGCCCTCTGATACAAAGCTTTTTGATTTGAAGTGTAACCATAGACCCCTGGTTGGGGCCCATTACACTTGTAATGAAATGAGATGCAAATAAATAAAACCATGAAAAGCCATATTTATGTGAAACATGTGACAAACATTTCTCTGATAGTAGTACTTTAACTCAACACATAAGAATTCATACTGGTGATAAGCCTTACCCCTGCAACATCTGTGAGAAACAATTTAAAACTTCTGATCTTAAAAAACATCTAAGTACCAGGGATGGCAATTTTCCGCCGATCCGCGGATTTCCGCCGATTTATTTTCAAATTGATCATTTCTGTGAATCGTCTAAATCCGTTGAGGAAAATTTTAGGGGGGTAAGGTACCTTATTGTTACTGATTTTAGCGAAAATCAACACGATTACATAAGCGCTCGGCGCTTCCCCGGAAGTCGTCTCCCGCGATAACCCGGATGTGTTGTGTTCAAGCTACTGCTGTATTGCAGTAGCTTGACAGCCCTGCGATTGGATAGTTGCAAACGATTGGACCAATCAAATGGCTCTTTGTATGCTTTTTCAAAGATTCATGGCGGCATGTTCTCAGGGATGTGATTTTCTGCTAATTCGCTGAATTCCGCTTTATTTTATTTTCCAGGAAGATAAAGTACATTAAGTACATTAGCGGCTTGTGGTCCACGAGTGCAGTGAAGCTGCGCCCTTTCAGGCAGGACAGGAAGTGGCGTATGGCCAGGTGGAGAGCCATTAACTCTCTTACTGGCTGCGTACAACGGCTGTATGAGCTGGGCTGCGCGGGGAAGAAAACGGTAATAAAAGTTAACCATCCCCTTTTATGATTCCAAACAGTTTGAAATTGACAGTGCACAGTAGACATTGACTCATAACTTTTGAATATTTCTATGACTTGGCTACATCAGTGATTGTGCAAAATGAACTGCTCAAGTCTCAATGGAGATTGAAACTGGTGATCTGAAATGAATGCTGAAATTATAAAAAGTAATGGTATGTTGGAATTTTATTTCTATTATGGAATAGATAAAATTAACTGATTTTGATTTGATCAAGTGTTAAAGCATGTGATGGATAATGCTTGTTGGAATATTTTAGGAATGCTATCTTCTTGGAACATAAGTCAATATTATACAGTAATAAGTGTCATTTAAGCACAGTTCTGGTACTTAAAAATCAAAAAAACCCAGGAGCTTCGGGGGGCTTTGCCCCCCTTGCCCCCCCCCCCACCCGGGCTCTGCTCTCCCCCAGACCCCCTGCTGAATTTTCAGATAATTTCCCCAACCCCAAATCACATCGCTGGTTCGTGTTGGAATTGTGAGCTTTCGGTATTGTTTTCAGCGGAATTATGAGATTTTTATCGAAGGATCAGGAGTCATCAGTGCTAGAAATAGACAAAAGTGTCAAAAATAAGTTCCGATGGAATTGGCTTGAGAGAAAAGTGATGGTAAAGGTGAAAATTGGCTCAAAGTTCGACGAGGTAACAGAAACACTCGGACAATTTCTGAAGAAACCAGAAAAGGAGATGAAGTTCAAAGTTCAGAGACTGACACAGCTTGCTGCCAAAAGGAAGAAAGTTTCACATTAGAAGTGACTTGGTGGCCAGTGTAAATAGTGTAATAAACTCTTATAGAACTGGTAAATATGTTGGACTAAAGACAGTGAGACAACATTGAAGAAAAAGTAAGTCAAGTTTTCATTAAATTTAATGATTTATCTAAGTCTTAGTATTTCATTTTTTTTAATCATTTTTTTCAGTCTAAATTACTTCTGTTTTACTGAAAACCTCCCAGCTTCAGGGGGGCTACGCCCCCCACCCCCAATAAGTCAATCGACCAAATTAGATTTCAGCTAAAATCAGAATTTCCTGTTGCCATCCCTGAAGTACACATGCGGTGGATCTCTGCAACATCTGTGAGAAACAATTTAAAACATTGTCAGAGCTTAAAAAAAACCATCTCCAAACACATGCTGTGGATGGAAAGAAAGCACGTGACTTTTTTTTTTTTGTTTTTTTTTTTTGTTACTTATTTGTACCCGTAGGTAGATTTGGTTTGCAGTCTGGTGACAAGCCACCGGCTGCTGGTCGCTGCGTGCGCGAGCGCCCTAAACCTACCTTCCCATTTGTGGGAAAAGATTCAGTCAGGGAGACACTTTATTGTACAGTATGAAAATTCACACTACTGAGAGGACTTACCACTGTAGCTTGTGTGAAAAGCAATTTAAAACATTGTCAGATGTTAAACGACACATTAGAACACATACAGGGGAAAAGCCATATTCTTGTGAAACGTGGGAAACACTTTTGTGATGGTAGTACTTTAACCCCTTGCACTCCGGTCGATTTCCCTAAAAACGCCAAAAATTAACATGCCCAAATTAAATCCAAAGCTGTTCTTCAACCCTGTGCAGCATCTTCATGGGGTTGGTCTCATTTAAAAGAAAACACTTTGAATTTTTTGGCAAAATAGTCATAATCTCTCTAAGTGCTCCGGCCACTGAGTTACAGTCATCTAAACATAGTGAACTTGAAGAAAATAAATTTGGCCTGGGTGTTTTTTTGGATACAAATGCTTGCAAATAACACATAGCTCCACATCCGGGCTGGAAAATGCAACAGACATGTAGAACCAAGTGTTATCCAGCTGAGGTCCAAATTTTGTAACAATACCACAAAAAATGAATATATTACACAGCTTTTTCCTCAGGTAGTTCCCAGGCGTTTTGGAACTGTGCCAAATTGTGCCAAATGGCACAGTTTGGAAAAACGTCTGTAACTTTTGAATGCTTCAGTGTAGAAGCTTCATTTTGGGCTCTAATGAAAGGTCACACTCAGGGCTGTGTCTGTGTGTGTGGTGGGGGGGGGTTGTTCCCCCCCCCCCCGCTACAGAGGATGGACATCGGCCATCGCTACAAGACGGATTAGCCTTATGTGGAGATGTGGGACAGCAGCGCAGTCACCGCGGCTCCCCCCCCCCCTCGCTACAGAAGAATAGCGGGGGGGGGGCGTTCATGGTCTGGACGCGATGAACGACCCCTTGTACCGCGGCACACAAACTTCAGACTTCGTGCGCCGCACAGTTGTAATTTACCGATCGGTCAAAAGTCCTTTTGGATTACAATTTTCAGGGAAAAAGAATAATTTAGCTTATAACACCTTACCTCTTCATAGCAGCAGAGTCCTGGCAAACTCCTCTTCCTCATTGTCAGACGAATGCGACGCTGGTCCGCTCGTGGTTCTGGTCTCACGACCCGATCAAAACATAATTCCATTATTGCGGTTTTGCGCTTCCATGATTGCGGTTTTTGGCGAACGATTTTTCAAAACAAATAACGGTAGTAATTAAAAATAGACTGGCAAACGCATGTGTGTCACTCAGCCTTCGTCTTCGGCCTCCGTCGGTCTATGATGATCATAGAAGGCAATCCTAATGTCTATTCTGCTGGGACAAAAACAAAACAAGACAAGCACCGCCTGGCCGAACATGCCGATGCGCAAATGTCAGTCGCTGTAACAGAGGTTGCACTTGTGGATGGTCTCCGTGCTGCTGGGTCTGTGGGGTTCTTCCTGCGGGTCCTTTTTTCACTGCAGCAGCAGTCTGTCTTCACCCAGCCTTAAAAAAAACAGCTCGCGAACTTCTCTGCTTCAGTTGGCTCACTGCATTCACAGCTTTGGTAGGCGGGTCCTTCTCGCTAGGTTTTCAGTCATTGGTTCTTCAAAGTTTCAGAAACCCAATTCAAGGCTCTTATTAGTCGAATGAGAGGTCAATCAGATGATCTAATCTGTTCGCGGCTGTGTCTACAGTGGAAGAACGGATATGGTGGTGAAAGATGTGGTGCAAGTTTCAGTCATAGGAGTAGTTTAATTAAACACATAGGAGGTTACAGAGGTGCGAAACCCTACCACTGCAACATCTGTAACAAAAATTTTTACCCAATTCACAGAACTTAAAAAAAACATATCAAAACACATACTGTGACTGAGACAAAATTATGTGACATTTGTGGGAAAAGACTGAGTGGAGGAGAGGCCTTATTAAAACATGAGAATTTATAATGGTGAGAAGCCTTACCCCTTCAATGTGTGTGAAAAGCAATGCAAAACATTGTCAGATCTTAAACGACATATGAGAACACATACGGGGCAAATGTGGGAAACACTTCTCTGCGGGTAGCGCTTTAACTAAACACATGAGGGTTCACAGTGGTGAGACACCTTACACCTGCAACATCTGCAACAAACAATTTAAATACTCCTCATATCTTACAAAACATAATAGAATACATACAGGAGAAAAGCCTTATGCTTGTGAAATGTGCGGTAAGCATTTCCGTGAATTTAGCAATTTAAGCACACATGAGAGTCCATACTGGTGTGAAGCCATACTCTTGTGAAACATGCGGGAAACATTTCAGTGAAAAAGTATGTTAAACATGTGAGAGGTCATACAGGTGAGAAACCTTACCAATGCAGCACCTGTGACAAAAATTTTAAACAGTCCTCGGAGCTAAAATGGCATGTCAGAACGCATACCGGTGAAAAGCCGTATTCTTGTAGCTCATGTGGGAAATGTTTCACTCAGCGTCACCAGTTAACTTGTCCACATGAAAATTCACACTAAGGGACTGTAGTCTAGTATATGTCTTTTTTTTAATTACAGATGTAAGTTGATGTTTTGTAAATAAAAATGCAAAGTTTTGATGCCATCTTGTTACAAGATGACTGGTATGGGTGCAAGATGCATCAAAGAGATTGCCAAACATTCCTTTGCGTAGACAACAAAAATATCTGTTTAATAGCTTTTTAAAACAAAACAGTTGATCACAATTAGATTTGCAGAAAATGCATTTTCTTCTCATAAACTAATTTCCACATTGTGGGAATAATAAAGACTTTAAACAATTTCAGTTATACCAAGCATATGGCCATTTTTTTAGTATTTAAATGTAATTATCAAATGCTGCAATTAACCACTTACAGAGGATCAATCTACTCCCACTTTCACAGATGACCCTTTAGCAATAAGACAGAAATTATTCTCTTTGGACAGCAGGATCTATTAGATGGGTTCAACAGTGTTATTATCCTGCTAACCTCTTACTGCCACCCAGTTGTTAAGAACCTTGGAGTTATTTTTGACTGTTCCTTTAAGTTTGAAAAACAGATTAGTTCTGTTGTTCAGAAAAGCTTTTTTCAGCTGAGACTCCTTAGCAGGGTAAAGGCCTACCTCCCCGTTCATGATTTTGAGAGTCATTCACGCCTTTATTACCTCTCATTTAGATTATTGTAATTATTTATGTTTGTCTTGATCAGTCATCCCTATATTGTTTACAAGCTGCACAGAATGCAGCAGCTCGTCTTTTGACTGGAAAGAAATGGCGTCATCACATAACTCCAGTACTGTCTTCTCTACATTGGCTTCCCATCTATTTTAGAATTCAGTTTAAAGTTTTCCATCCATATTCTACCGCTTAATTCTTTACGGGTCATGGGGGGGCTGGAGCCTATCCCAGAGAGAGGCAGGGTACACCCTGGACAGATCACCAGTCCATCGCAGGGCCAACACAAAGAGACAGACAACCATTCACTCTCACATCCATACCTAAGGACAATTTAGAATCCCCAATTGATGCCAGTTAACCTCACCTGCATGTCTTTGGCCTGTGGGAGGAAACCGGAGAAATCCTGGAGTAAACCCATGCAGACACGGGGAGAACATGCAAATTCCACACAGAAGGGTCACTGATCGTCTGGGGGTGGGATTGAACCCACCATGGTCAAGGGTGGAATCGATCCCATGACCTTCTTGCTGTGCTGCCACTGTGCTAACCACTGCGCCACTGTGCTGCCCAAGTTTAAAGTTTCATTGCTTGTTTTTAAATGTCTTATTGGTATGGCCCCACCTTATCTCTTTGAACTATTATAGCCTCATATTACCATATCAAATTTATTTATAAAACAAATTTAAAAACAACAAAGTTGACCAAAGTGCTGCACAGTAATTAATAACCTAAAGTACAAATAGACAAAAGATAAGTAAAAGACAATTAAAACGTAACATGCAGCAGAAAAAGAGGCAACTCATAAAGTGTAAAAACAAAATGTCAAACACAGCAGACAATAAAATGAATAAAGTCAGTTATTAATAATTAAATATTCCACCCAGAGCACTTGGTTCTACGAATCAGCTGCTCTTAATTATTCTAAAGTCCAGACTCAAAAGTAGAGGTGAAGAGCGTTTTCGGTGGTGGGTCCAGATCTAGGGACCAGCCTGCCTTTTCACATAAGAGCTGTTCCGACTCGTAATCACTTTAAAACACTTTTGAAGACTCATTTATTTTCCATGGCTTTCACTCCCAGCTGAACAGAATATCTTAGTTTTTTATTGTCGTAGTGTATTTATTTGCTTATTTAATATTTTTATTTGGTTTTATTATACTGTTGTATTTTATTGTGTATTTTTAGTCTGGATTGTAAACTGTGTGGTTGTTTTTTTAGATCTTCTGTGTACAAGGTGTAGAGCACTTTGGTCAGCTGTGGTTGTTTTAAATGTGCTATAGAAATAAACTTTGACTTGACTTGAAGCACAATGCAACGCTTTCATCACCGCTACACGAACCTTTGCAGTGGTTCTACATTCAGCTACCAAGACATGTAACAAAGAAGCAGAACTTGTTGCATTTCTTTTAGAAGGAAATTGGTGCTTTCTGACACATGTAAATAGAAAACAGCCTGGCGAGAACAGCAAGTCACCAGTTCTGTATAGTAATATCAGTTTTTTAGTTTCACAGTTTAATGTTTTGCAAATCGTGTGTCTGTTTTTGACCAAAATCTCAGTACTTTCAATGTTTTATTTTCAAGTAAAATAAATGGTAAAACAATGAGTCGTTTCCTTTTTTTTCTTGTCAAGATGAAATCAGTATTTTAGCCAAGTCAAGTCTTACTCCAGCCTCCCTGTCTGGCTTTACTTCAGCCATATAATCCAGCACTGCTGATCAGCTGCTCTTGGCAGCCCCCAAAACAAGGCTGAAGCTCAGAGGGGATTAGATCTTTCCTGCAGCTCCCAGGCTTCCAGAAGGCAGGCCTCCTTGCTTTCTGTTGTTAAATCTTGTTTAAAAACACCTGCTTTCCTTGGCTTTTATCTCACTCTAATTTGTTGTGTTTGGCACTTTGTTTTACATTTCTTGTGAGTTAGTTTGTGTTTTTATTGTCTTAATATATCCTACTGTATGTATGATTTGTGTTTTGTTATTACTGTGCAGTACTTTGGTCAACCTTGCTGTTGTAAAATGTGCTTTATAAATAAATTTGGTATGAGAAAACCATTTTACTTAGAAGTAGTTACTGATTTTTAGGTGGTTGGTAGGCTCTTCCGCAGTTTAAGAGCAGCAAGTGCACAGCCTCAGCTTTAGCCTAAATGGCAGAACAGCTAAAAACATCAGCTTCAGAGGGCTTTAATGAGCCAGGATGAGTGTAGGGGCATAAACGGTCTGAAAGGTAAGGTGGTGCTGAGCTACGCAGTCACATAAAAACTGGTTCTAGACGTCTGTCCTGAAGTGGACAGGAAGCCAGTCCACAGATGCTAAGAGATGGAGGTGATGTGTAGTGATTGCAAAGTCAAAACAGTGTTTTAAACCTAGGTGGAACTTCTGAATCAAACCACTGTTCCGAGGCCTGTATCAGAAAGAGGATGTCACATGACTGTTCCATGTCGCGTTCCATTACGTCACCGACTGTTTTGAAACATCATCGTTGTTTTATGCAGTGATTTTGTTATCCTGTTTCTAAAATGGAATAATAAATAAAACACTACCATTACACAAGATGAAAATGTTGATTCTATGCACAATATATTTATTATATAAATACTTCATATGTAAAATACTAATTTCTCATGTCTTTGCCTGATTGGCTGCTGATTCATCAGCCCACATGCCTAAAGCATTTAAAAGCTCCTCTGAAGTGCAGTTTGTTTGTGAAGTCTTGCCTCTCTGTCTTGTACTGAGCTGCTTTTGGATTTACACTATTTGGAAATGGATGGGGGTAGAAAGCGTCCCAGGCCAGCTGTCTGGGATCACTTCGACCTTCCTGAGGGGAAAAGTTAAATGTATGCATTGTATGCAGCATCTTGCATTTTCTAATAATACAACAACTGCAGTCATGTGAAAAAATTAGGATACCCCATTAAATATTAAGTTCTTTATTAAGACATGCTCACATATCTATGTCTAACCTTGTTTTATTTGCATTTTTTTTTTTTTTTTTACATTTTAGCCATTTTTAAGTGGCAATGAATGTGGGGGTGTCCTAAAAAGATGGGGGGTATCCTAACTTACGCCTCACTATATTTTACAGAAAATTTTTTTAAAAAGTCTTTAATTCATTTTTAATTGTTTAGTCATATTGCATGAATCTCCCATTATTTTAAACACTGATATTAAATATCCATATATCCAAATATGTTAAAAAAAACAAAAACCCACAGGCTTAAACAGGGTATCCTAATTCTTTTCACATGACTGTATGTGGAAACACCTACAGACAAAACATCCTGACGCATAAATTCTGAGCACAACACAACTGAGTGCTGAATCAAGCCATGGCTAGCATAGTGTTAGTGGTATGTATTCATGGTCTTTTTTATACACATACGAGTATACATTTATTTAAGATAAGATAAGCCTTTATTAGTTCCACAATGGGGAAATTCCAGGATTGCAACAGCACAGGGATAGCAACACTCAGAGCAACAATCAGAAGGCAAGAGAAAAACAAGAACAGTTAGTATACATATGTACATATATATATATATATATATATATATATATATATATATATATATATATATATATATATATATATATATACAGTATATATATATATATATATATATATAGAGAGAGAGAGAGAGAGAGAGAGAGAGAGAGAGAGAGAGAGAGAGACACAGTGCGGAGCATTGTGGTTGGTGGATGTGCAGCAGAAAGTCTAAGCTCTCTCTCCACGGATGTGGTGGGCCAGCTGGATGTCTTTGGGCATGATGGTGGCCCTCTTGGCATGGATGGTGCACAGGTTGGTGTCCTCGAAGAGACCCACCAGGTAGGCCTCGCTGGCCTCCTGCAGAGCCATGACGGCGGAGCTCTGGAAGCGCAGGTCGGTCTTGAAGTCCTGAGCGATCTCCCTCACCAGGCGCTGGAAGGGCAGCTTACGGATGAGCAGCTCTGTGGATTTCTGGTAGCGACAGATCTCTCTCAGAGCCACGGTACCGGGCCTGTAACGGTGAGGCTTCTTCACTCCGCCGGTGGCCGGAGCGCTTTTTCCGAGCAGCCTTGGTGGCCAGCTGCTTCCTGGGGGGCTTTTCCTCCAGTAGATTTATGGGTGGTCTGCTTGGTTCTTGCCATCGCTCTTTATTATTCTGTCTTATATTTCTTGCATGCAGCCTAAACTCCAGCCCGGCACCCACATCGTTTTCGCTACAGTTCCCCGGTATGTCAAGTTTCTCCGTTAGCACCGGGTGGCGGTTGAGTGCTAGCTAGCTCTTCCCTGCTGTATCGTCTCCTGCTGTAAACAGAGGCTCCGTCCACCGACTCGGGAGACCTTTGGGGCGATCTGTGTATCCGTGATATATATAGAGAGTGAAAGGTGTAGAAAGAAGAAGGAAGATAAAAAAAAAAAGGCAGTTGCAAAAGGCAGCCAACTCGTGTGGCGCCGCCGGTCTGGCGGAACTGGAACCGAAAAAAATAAAAATAAAAATTATACACCTATATTATTATTTACAATAAATATAATTATGCATTTGATCACTAAAAGAAGCCATATTGTTGTACATTTACATATAGTTACATACAGTATTTTACATATAGTTGCATATATTTACAATATTTACCATACATCAAGCTGCATGACAGCATTCTTCCTGAATCAGTCTTTTTGTTGTTCCTTGACAGGAAAGCAAAAAGAATTAGAGGAGGCACTAGCTGACCTTATTGTGAAGGACTCACAACCTTTTTCAATTGTGGAAGATGAGGGTTTCAGGCACTTGGTCAATCAACTTGACCCCAATTACATCCTTCCATCCAGAAACACAGACTTCAACAATCGACTGAGTGTAGTATATCATTTGGCCACCAGATGTCGCTGTGGGGAGATGTTTCAAAGATTGATTCTTTTTCTGAATCAGTGATGCATCACTGATGCAAGTTCACTTCCTTGTACCTGTTATAAACAAGCAGCAGCATTTTTGAGAAGCTGCTGCCAGTTGAACAAATGGCTGACTGATGTAAAGAAGCCAGCTGAAGTCAAGACAAGAAGCAGGGCCATTTCTAGAGTCTATAGTCTTTTCAAACTCTGAAATGGGGAAAAGATTGCTACCCTTCTAACAGAACATAAAGACATAAAATTGGGATGTTGCAGAGGAATGAGGGGGGACATCTATTACACAGATTAAATACAATTTAAGCATCCATATCAGTGTTGCAAATTTACAAGAAAAAAGTTGCAAATTAATAATGAAAAAGTCAAATTTCAGAGAAAAGATTTGCAAATTTATGATGAAATCCTTTTGAATTCAGGGGCAAATTTACAAGAAAAAAGTTACAAATGTATTAGAAAAAAGTTGCACATTTGAAAATATTGCCAATTTTTTAAAAAAGTTGCAAATTTATAACAAATGTTGCAAATTTACAAGAAAAATGTTCCAAATTTGCACTTTTACAAGACAAAGTCATTAAATTACAACCCCCCCCCCCAAAAAAAAAAAAAACCCAAAAAAAAACCAGTTGCACATTAATGAGAAAAGCCGTCTTAAATTTATGGGAATAAAGTTGCATATTCATGAGGAAGAGGCAGATAAAAATAATTTTAATCCTCCACTTAACAAATGTTGTGGGTGAACTTGTAGCTTTGGTGCCCTCTATTGTGGCTCATTTGTGGACCGCTTTCTAGCCAGAAACCATCTGATGGAGCCAATAGGCTCGTGCTACTATTTCAGAGTTATTTACGGACGTTAATGACCTTTGGCTTCATTAAAATGAAAATTTTGGATGAATGTGCCATTTTATCCCCTTTTTTAATATATGTTTTTTGTTAAGTTTGCAACTTTTTCTCTAGTAAATTAATCACATTTTCCATCATATTGTTCCATTTTTTTCTTGAGTATTCACAGTGCGGCGGATGATAAAAAATAATAAGCGGTGAATGCTGTAGGTTTTAAGTAGAGTTTATTAATCATACCGCCATCACGGGCTCCGCTCCCGGCGCCGTGCATGCGCGCCGGGAGCGAGCCCACGGCTCTCAGAGAAAGGAGGACACAATGTCTCTGTCTAGGCAGCAGTTGCAGAAGTGGGAATGAGAGAGGGTGTGTTACAGAACCTGTGCAGTATTTATACCAAACTCAAACAATACATCAAAGCAGATTCACAGCAGTTGGTCTGATCAAAGGGACTGCAGAACAGGCATGAGACATTTGCATTTGTAAGACCTACATAACAATAGGCAGATGCAGCCTCTGCTCCAGCTTGCAGGACAAAGAGGTTACAAGGCACATCTACATATTGAACTGTCTCTAGGTCACAGTAAGGACAGGACGCATGAACACTATACATGAATGGCACATTGCATCACAATACATGAATGGCACATTACATCTCAGTAGTGCAGCGGGAAAAACCAAGAGAAGAGAGCTGAGTGTCCTTAATCTGTTGTGGGGGTTAACCGAACCGCCACACACGCCCCCCCCCAGAGGGCACGGCAGGGGGCCGAGACCTCGATAATCCCTCTATGGGAGCGAGCTGTGGGAGAAGCTCACTGCAGGCGGAGGGGGAGGGAGGAGGGGGGTAAGTGCCGGCAGGGGGACGGTGAACTCGTCCGAGCCGCGCAAAAATTGCCTGTGGGTCCGCGATGTCGAAGGGCTGTCCCGTTGAACGTGCAGAGGTCCACAAGAAGAAAAATTAGTCTCTGGCTCCTCTCGTGGCCATGAAGAAAACAGGAGCGGCGAGGCTGCGTAGCGGCTGTAAGAAAAAAAGAAGCAGAGGGACTCGGCTTGTTGGCTTTAGGTGCAGGAGCAACCCTAAAGCCCCCCGGGAACAGCTGACGGCTGAATTCCCCTTGTGTGCCGTGGCTAAGACCATAAAATCCAGTGAACAAGCTGCGGGCCTCAGGTGTACAAGCAAGCCTGACGGGCCAGTGTGCAGCAGAAGGAAGGCGGTCAGTGAAGCCATTATTGCCCCGTGTGTGGTGTGCCGTCCTCGTAACTCCCCGGTGCGCGTGCGGGGGTTCCGTGCTTGGGTGGGCCGCTGGAGTGACGAGTCAGGGTGCAGAATCTTGGTGGAGATTGGCGCGGACGGCGCCGATAAAATCCAGGTTGAGCTGTGGCTGCAGATTGGCCATGGTGCGTTGGAGCGGTGAGAGGAAATAGACGATCTTTTGTCCCTCAGGCTCGTGCAGATGCGTTGGAGCGGTGGGAGAGAATAGACGATCTTTGTTCCTCAGGCTCGGTTAGATGAGTAGGATTGCTGAGAGGGAGGAGTAGCGGTGAGAGGGGGAAAACGTTCTGTGCCCCTCGGCTGGTCCAGCGTGGACGTCCCGATCTCAGGCAAGGGTCGCGCCATGACGTTTTCTGCAGTTTTCCCGGTCGTGGGCGATGTCCGGAGAACGGCTCGCCTGTGTTGGCTTCGCGTCGAGGTCTCCTTGAAGCCGAAGGGGGAGCGGCTCGTTTGCGTCAGGCTGCTGTGTTCGCTGGCAGCGTGGTTTTTTCAGCGTCGGTTCGCCAGCGTGGCCGTCCAAATCAGAAGGCTGCGTCGCACAGAGCGTATGCGTCTTAAAGGGGTCACCAGTGCGGCTGTCCAGATCAGAAGGTTGCGTTTGCACAAAACGTGTGCATTCCGGGGTCACCAGTGAAGAGGATGATAAAATAAAGGCAGCGTTGGATTTTTAAATAGCTTTATTATCATCCGCCTTCATCAGAACTCGGCTGCAGCCCATGGCTTGAGCAGACTGCAACTTCGTTCCTCCAGCTCTCAAAGAGGAGACAGTGTGTGTGTCTCGCAGCAGATGCAGAATCAGAGTGAGAGAATGAGAGAGGGTGTGTTACAGAACCTGTGCAGTATTTATACCAAACTCAAACAATACATCAAAGCAGATTCACAGCAGTTGGTCTGATCAAAGGGACTGCAGAACAGGCATGAGACATTTGCATTTGTAAGACCTACATAACAATAGGCAGATGCAGCCTCTGCTCCAGCTTGCAGGACAAAGAGGTTACAAGGCACATCTACATATTGAACTGTCTCTAGGTCACAGTAAGGACAGGACGCATGAACACTATACGTACATGAATGGCACATTACATCACAATACATGCATGGCACATTGCATCACAATACATGCGTGGCACATTGCATCACAATACATACATGGCACATTGCATCACAATACATGAATGGCACATTGCATCACAATACATGAATGGCACATTACATCTCAGTAGTACAGCGGGAAAAACCAAGAGAAGAGAGCTGAGTGTCCTTAATCTGTTGTGGGGGTTAACCGAACCGCCACAACAGCAAATTTTCTCTTGAATTAGATTTTTCTTTTAAATTTCAAGCTTTATAATGATAAATTTGCAACATTTTATTTAGGTCTGAGACTTTGCCTCAGATTTGCAACACTGAACCCCCTAAATTTGGTCAAATTTTCCTGCAAATTTGTAACCATTTACTCTTTAATTTTTCTTCTCATAACTGATTTTGTACAAAGTTGCCACTTAATGTAAAAATTTATGCTTTTTCTCCTCACAAATTAGTAACTTTTTCCTGTGCACCAGCTGAAGCTCAGTATAAGTTACTTTTTTTCACCAGCACTGTGAATGTTTAATGGAAGTGTCCAAAAAGACATATTATGAAATATTATCATTATGTAGTATTATGTTAAGCACATTGTGTTTTTCGGGACTTAGATGTAGATCAGATCCCATTTATGACCAATTAATGCAGAAAACCAGGAAATCCAAAGGGGTCACATACTTTTTCTTGCCACTGTATAAACCTGATGAGAATGAAAGTCAGAAAATTACAAGAAAAAAAAGACACAAATTTACAGCAAACACCTTAAAAATTTATGGAAAAATAAAATCTATTGGGGAAAATCTAAAATAAAAAGAAACAGAAAAATTGTGAATTCAAAAGAAAATGCACAGTTTTTAAACAGAAATATATCAGTTATAAATTTACAAAAAAAAAAAAAGTTGCAAAAACAAAGACTCCACAAATTTTCCAGAAAACAGGTTTTGAATATTTGTAAGTAAAAGTTGAAAATTCACAAGAAAAAAAAATAGAAGTTACCACAAAAAGAAATTTATGAGCAAAAAAGTCAAATTTATCAGCATAAAGGAGCAAATTTATGAGAACAAAATAAGCAGTGAGTGATAAAGACTTGTAGACTTTTGATGAAAAAGTTGCAAAATTAAAATATTTTCCTGAAAAAATTTTATGAGAAAAAATTTTATGAGAAAAATTTAAAATGTATTAGAAAAAGTTGCTCATTGAGGTTTTTTTTTTTAAAAGGTAATTTATGAGCAAATTTGTGGGGAAATAGACAGATTTTCAAGAATAAAAACCCTCAAAATTAGAGTGGAAAAAACACTTTTTAAAAACATATTTATAATATTTTTGTGGAAAACTCAAAGAAGAACTGTAGAAAACTGTAAAAAAATCATTTTTTTAAAGTAAAATTTAACACAGTACTATGTTAGCTATGCTAGCTAGTTAGCTTTGTCTAAAACTGATGAAAGAAGACTGCATTTTTACTCCGGAACAAACCTCTTCATTGTCGTGCTGCTCGTCATCTTTGCAGGAGAAATTAGTAAAACAGATGTAATATACAGTACATATCTTCGTTATCATATCTACTAGTGCATACCCGTGCATGCCCATAGAGGGGATGCATTGGAACAGAATTCTTGCCAGTTACAGGACAGTTGATATAGCAATACAGCACTAAGTGGCAATCACATGTGACGGCTTTTGTATGCAGCAAAACATAAAAATCACAAAATATGCCCTGCCATCTGGGGCTGTTTGGCCCTGCTTGTTACTATTCTGTGTTATGTTGCTTACCTGTGTCTATATATATTTCTTATACGGAGTCATGTGCTCTGTCTATGTGCCATCATATAGACATCATCTGGTAGGTCTTCTTCTTCTTCGTTCAAACCACTGAAGGGTCTCCTCCTGTCTCAGACGGCTGTGTTGTTCACGGTCATGCTTGCGGCATACTGGTGGAACCTGAGGTGTTTCATGTTCACGGCATCTTTTCTGACATGCAGCAGTTGTCGTCATTCTATTGCTCTCCATCTGGTGGGTCTTCTTCATTGAGACCATTGGTTGAGGGATAGGTGCGTCGTAATTCCAGTTCAAGGACAGGATTATGAAAATAGATCTGCAAGTAGGAAGATCTATTTTGATCTTCCTACTTCCATTCTCCTACTGTAGCAGAATGGATTGTAGGAATCCATTCTGCTACATTCTACCCCTGACTTTTGCATCATCGCTCCGACGATGAGCCAAAAAGAGCTATCGAGACTGAGACCAAGGTCTAAAGAAGGCCAGCTGTACATTAGACACTGGCTGAGGACATTCATTAATGCCACCTTCCTTGTAACCAACAGGCCATGGCAGATGGTGAATATTGGAATGATAACCAGTGGTGGAACGGCTAGTTCGGCACAAGGCTGGTGGACTAGGGCCACGTTGAACTCTCGGCGCTTGTGACAATACTGCTGATGTGGAGCTACCCTGGGCAGGAGGTGTAGTTGGGGTAATTTCCCCTTCCCATGGAGCCACGACAGATGGTCCTGTTGGAACACCTGAGCTGGATACAGCTGTTTGTGGCAATGCGGGTCCCGGCACAAAGAGCCACACATCATCCTCACTAAACGAGTCCCCATCTGGCTGCACCAAAGTGTGTGGGGACGGGACCTGGGGAGGATTAGCCAAGGGCTCGGGTCCAACCTGGGCCTTCATCATGTTCTGATGGACATGGCGCACCTTCTGTAGATCACATACCGGGGCAACCGTATACACAGCTCCCTCACCATCAGATGCTCACATTACCTGATAGACCACTGTGCTTCAAAGGTCTTGGATTTTATGGCAACCTCGAGCACTGTGGTCCTGAAGGTAGACCAATTGGCCGACCATCAACAGTACTTCTCAAACCCGCTGATCATGATGGTGCTTTCGGCATCCTGCAGCTGCCAACAGTCATTCCCACGCACCCTCAAAAGCCACCTTCAATCTAGCCTGATGCTCAACCACCCAATCTTGTACTTCTCCCAGAAGTGGGTCCTGGACCCAACTGAGCAAGAGGTCCACAGTAAGTCTAGGCTTCCGTCCAAACATCAAAAAGAATGGTGATTCCCCAGTCCCCTGATGAGGTGTAGAATTATAACAGAAGAGAACCTGGGGAAGACAAGAGGCCCAATCCCGCTTTTGGGATGTGGGGAGTGTGCGCAGGAAGTTATGAAGGGTCCTATTAAATCTCTCGCACTGCCCATTACCTGCAGGATGATATGGTGTTGTGCGAAATTTTTCCACCTCATCCAAGCTACACAGTTGTTGGATCAGGGCACTTTAAAAACTCCTTCCCTGATCTGAATGAATACGATTTGGAACCCCAAGCCAGAAAAAACACTCACTGAGTAACACTTGGGCAACAGTAGAAGCCCGCTGATCCTGAGTAGGGACAGCCGCAGTGTATTTACTAAACACATCGGTCATAACGAGGACATTCTCCAACCCAATTCGGGAGGGCTCCAACACAGTATAGTCTATGGCCACAATTTCATTGGGCCTAGACACAGACAAATGACCCATAAAGCTATGTGGGACAGGTGCCAAATCTTTCGCAACTTGGCAACGCTGACATTCTTGGACCCAGTGCTTTGTCAGAAAACATACCTGGCCAATAGCAGCACTCCTGCACCAATTCGGTGGTTCTCTCCATGCCCTGGTGACCATGTTCTTGATGCAGCTGCCTTAAAATCTCCTCTTTAAGAACAGCAGGCAAGATCAGTTGGAGGGTCTCTCCGCCCCCATCCGGGCGAAAGAGCCAACGGTACAACACCCTCTCATTCTCTACCAAACGGTCCCACTGACGCAACAATGCCAATACTGGTCTGGAGAGCTGCTGCCTTTCAGCCTGGGTGGGCCGAACATGCCTCCTCCAAAATTGCAAGACATCCTTCAAAATAGGATCTGTCTCCTGCAAGGATCGGAGATCAGAGAGAGAATGGCTTGGAAGAACACAGATCAGGGACTGGGTTACACCGGAAACTGGGGCTGTGTAGGAAACTTGCTGAAGGGCCCAAGGGACAGAAGTCCCAGGAACAATGCTCTCAGCCAGGCCACCGCCTGAGGTGTACTGTCACGAAAGTGCATCGGGGTTTCTATTACTTCGCCCAGACCAATACTTAATCTCAAAATCAAAAGAGGAAAGTTGGGCAGCCCATTGGTGTTCTGTGGCCCCCAATTTTGGAGTGTGGAGATAGCTCAATGGGTTATTATCTGTGAAAACCACACACTTGGGTCCCAATAGATATTCCCGGAACTTCTCCGTCATGGCCCACTTGAGTGTGAGAAATTCCAATTTCATGGAACTATAGTTATCCATATTGCGCTCAGTGGGTCGGAGGCCTCAGCTAGCATACGCCATGGGTCGCACACCACCCTCCAAGCCCTGAGACAGGATGGCCCCAAGGCCATTATAACTGGCATCAATCTCCAAAATAAAGAAACGTGAGAAGTCGGCATAGGCCACCACAGGGGCAGAGACCAGGCATGTCTTTAGGGCCTCAAAACTCTCTTCACACTGAGGAGTCCAGGCAGCCACCAGGTCCTTCTCTGTCCCCTTTCTGGATTTTGTACCTGCAAGATCAACCACCAGCTTATGCAGAGGGCCCGCCAATTTGGCAAATCCCTCTACAAAGTGCCAGTAGTAGCTGGCAAAGCCCAAAAAGGAGTGGAATTCAAACACCGTCTGGGGATGCTGCCATCTGGCCACAGCCTTGATCTTACCCGGGTCAGTGGCAACTCCTTGGCTGGAGATAACATGACCCAAGTATTTAACCTCTTTCTTAAACAAAGTATACTTCCCCAATTTTGCCTTTAAGCCTTCTTCCTGTAGGTGACCCAGGACGACTTCCAGCCTCTGCATGTACTCAAGGACTGAGGAGGAGAACACAATGATGTCATCAAGTTAGAGAAGAAGAGACTCACACTGCTGATCCCCAAACATCCGCTGCATCAAGTGCTGGAATGTGCTTGGGGCATTGCACAAACCAAAGGGCATCCGGTTCCATTCAAAGAGGCCGAAGGGTGTACACAAGGCCATCTTTGGTTTGTCCTGCTCCAACACAGGAACCTGGTTATACCCACTTGCCAGATCTATAGTTGAAAACCAGCGGGCCCCGGAGAGCGCATCCAGGGTCTCTTCAATACGAGGAAGGGGAAACGCATCCTTCCTTGTCTTTTGGTTTAGAAGGTGGTAATCCACACACAAGCGTAGAGCACCATCCTTCCTATGAACCAAAACAATGGTGGGGGGATAGGGACTGCTGCTCTCCCTAATTATCTGGGACTTTAAAAGCTTGTTAATGTGGGCCTTTTTCCCTTCATACTCTGATGGAGGGATATGCCGATACCGCTGCCGGATTGGGATATCATCAAGCAGAGGTAGATGATATGAAATGAGGTTTGTGCAGCCCAAGTCACCCTCATGGGCAGAGAAGACAGATTGGTACCGCTGAAGTAGAACCCTCACCTCAGCCTGCTCTTCTTCTGCCAACCCAGACAAATCCACTGTATCCACCCCTTCATCAACAAGGTTAGCCACAGCTTGAGTGGACACAGTGACAATAGCAGACTTCACTTTGGTGACTCCGGCAGGGAGACTAATGACATGGGCATCACTTAAAGTACCAAGGCTAATACGTGGTACAGGAGAACCTCTGGTGTTCCCACAATGATCGCTGGAATGTAAATCGGCCCCCCAACAATTCTAACAAGGCTAGGGGAAACCAGACACCCCCCCCCCCCCGGTAGGTCGGACTCCGGGAGCTCAAAAAGTGCCGCCTGACCAGAAAACTGTTCAGGGCAAGTACTGGCCACCAGTTTCATAACCCCACCAGGTATACGCACTGCGCGTTTACCATGAACCCTAACAGTGCCACTGGGGGTTATTGAAGCCTGATCAGTAACATGATGACATCGCTCCAGGGCTTCAAAGACTGGGTCAGGAACCCATGACACAAGAGCAGAGTCAAACAAAGATGGACCATACTCGCCAAAAAGTTCCTGATAGCAACAACGGATGACATTCATCCCCCAAAATCCCAGGGGCAGAAGAAACTGGACTCAGGGGATCCTTCACCACCAAAATTCCACAACCAGGAATAACCTTACCACACAGGGCCACGTCCATCTCCAAATAACCCGCATATGGTATGACGAGCCCATTAGCTGCTCGAAGCTGCAACCAGTGACAAGACTGCAAATAATGATAAGCCCAAGGTGCAAACTGCTCTAAAAAGAGACTCTCAGTGATGGTGGACACCATGGACCCAGTGTCCACCAAACAAGAGACAGTGATACTACCCATCACTACTTCAAGGGTGGGGCATGAAGACATCAACCCAGCCTCGAACCCTCTCGGTGAGCCTAAGGCATCCCCATCTGAACTGTGGCTCAATAGCTTAATGGATTTCAGTTTTCCGACTGGTGGGAAGGCCTAGTCACAGAGGTCACATCAGAGACAGAATTAACCTGAACTCGAGAGAGTGCACGGTCACCATTGCAGTCCTTCGCAAAGTGGCCTGGCCGCAAACACCTCCAAGAGATCAACGGTCCACTGTGCGAAGGCTGACCTTGGGAAGAAGGGACCTGTAGGGAAACCAGAGCCTGTGTAAGCTGGTTTAGCTGTTGTTGCTGGCCCTTCAAAAGATCCATCAGTTCACTCAGACCAGGACTACTCTGCAGAGGTACAGGCGGAACAGAACAAGAGCCAATCTGCATACCATACTGCAAGCCATAAGCTGATGGAACCGAATAACTACGCTCCCTCATACCTCCCAAGAATCCCTCTTTTTCCCACCTAATCGCCTCCCTGCGTACCTCCAACAGGTTAGCAGTGGGGTGGCCATGGACAAACCATTTTAGCCCCCTACGTAGAGCGCTATCCACAACATGTTCTACAAATTGGTCACAAAGTAAAACCCCTGCATTAGGCATACCATCAGGTGCACACCGTTTTACCTGCTCCATTAATGCCATCAAAGCCAAGGAATACTCCTGCGCCGTCTCTCCTCCTTGTTGTTTCCTGGAGAAAAAGGCTTGCTGCAGGGTCACATATGACTGGGCATGACCATAGAGCTCTTTCAAGATAGCTAAAACCTGAGCTGGATCCCCATGCTCAATATTACTGCAAAATCTAATCTCATCCTTTGCTTCCCCTTCCAAATGATCAAAAATAAAGAAGGCCTGGTAGATAGATAGATAGATAGATAGTTTATTTCGAACACAAAAATATAACAAATACAAGCAAATGGCAAATGCAATAAAGCATTTAACAAAATGGTCAGTGGACAAGAGATGCTGGGTTCGCATAGATGCATCTCCTCAGTCCACTCATCTATACTTATACATTTTCTACCATTAAACATGGGACATTTATGGTCCCGAGGTATAACCACCAATCTTTCGGTGACAACTGTGCTAGTGCATGCAGACGGGGCCTTGAAACCTGAAGCAGGAGGCGCCAAATTGGCTCCACTAGGGCCTGGCTGAGAAGCAGCCCTCTCCTGAAGCAATAGCTCATTATCCGCCTTTAACTGCAACACCAGGTCCCTGAGCCACTGCACCTCCTCCTCCATACCAATGTGGACGTGCTACACCAAAGCACCCCCCCCCCCAAAAAAAAATTAATCTCTGGAAATGGGTAAGTCCTTCTAATGAATACTGCTGTCTTGTCTATCACCACAATAAACGAGATACAGTACCAACACCACTGCAAACACTAACAAAAAAATAAATAAACTACATGGAAATCACATCTCAGCCCGTTAAATAAGTATGCATCCTGCCAGCAACGCCAAGATGTGGCAGGGCAGTGAATTTTTTTTTAACAAAAAGCACGACAACGCCACCTGGGGAATTTCGCCCCAGGAATTAGTTTTTTTCTACCCAAGACCTAAAGGTTACACAGGTTCGTTACACACACGGAGCTGTAAATGTGATTTCACTAATAACAATCATTTTTATTAAACAATTTAAAAAAAAAAAAACAAGGGACACAATCATAAGTTTCACACAACCCAACACACTGCCATCTACAGAAGTTCTCTGATCATTGACCTCATCTCCAACGGAGATGAAGATGAGTACAGAGGACTTATCCAGGACTTCGTGGACTGGTGCCATCGGAACTGCCTCCAGACCAACGCGAGGAAAACTAATGAGCTGGTGGTGGACTACCGCAGGCAAGGACAACCCCTCACAGCACCAGTAAACATACAGGGAACAGACATCGAGATGGTGACATCCTACAAGTACCTGGGTGTTCATCTGAACAATAAACTAGACTGGTCACACAATACCAACGCACTCTACAAGAAGGGACAGCGCAGGCTGTTCCTACTGAGGAGACTCAGGTCTTTTGGTGTACAAGGGGCGCTGCTGAAGACATTCTATGACACGGTGGTGGCATTAGCCATCACTTTTGGAGTGGTCTGCTGGGGCAACGGCATTACAGCAGCCTGTAATGAAGAGACTGAACAAACTAATCAAGATTCAATCAAAACAATCACGTCTCAGGGATGTGTGAATGGATGGGGGGGTGGGGGTGGGGGGTGAAGATATGTGTGAGTGTGTCTTAAATCATGCTGCTTCCTGTGGCCGAACAGGCCGATGCGCACCGGTGTTCTACCTTCCAGCGTTGGGCGTTGGTAGGATTCAAGCCTGGGCAGGAAGATATGGAGGACAAGATGTTACCCATGCAGCATGTCCCCCCTCTCCACGTCACTGATGAATCCAAAGGAGCAGCAGGGCTGCTATAGTTTGGCACCAGCACCGTCGCAGGAGCTGCCAGAACAATGTTGAGCACAACAGAGAACTGCCTTAGGGGCTCCGACTCCAGATTTTTCCTCAGGGTTGACTCCCGAAGCCTTTCCCGTGACCGGGTGTGCCGCAAGGCAGCGGAGGTTTGAAATCAGGGTTTACCTTCCCCTAGATGGGCTACCTTCCCAGGTTGACGAGCCACCATCTACCCGAAGCATCTGGTTTTAAGGCGCCAGAGATCCGCCCTCGCCCCTTCTCCTATTAGTAAAAGCAGTTCCGCCGGGCTTAGAGACTAAACCACACGGGCAGGCTAGGAGTTGGACTTGGTTGTCAGAGGCTTTTCGAGACGCACGCCGTAAGGAGCATTTTATGAGCACTGGGAGCTTAACCCCAGTGCCACTCCTGGCTATGACAACCTTGGAACCTGACAATATGTATGGGTACATATTCATACCATGTAGGGTAACTAAATAGACAGTTATGCTGCTTATTCCATCTAGCTACAATGCTCCGCACTGTGTATATATATTTATATATTCATGTGTACATATGCATATTCACTGCTCTTATTTTCTTATCTACTAAATTATTGCTCTGAGTGTTGCTATCCCTGTGCTGTTGCAATCCTGGAATTTCCCCATAACAACAACTTGTTGTCAACAATGAGGTTTAACGTAAAATAGATTTCTACTCAGCAAAACTGCCAAGGACCAAGGCTAGGGCTTGCCGGGAGGCTAGCTGGAAAAAAGGGAAAAAAAGGGGTTTTAAACTAAACACCAAGTGACTGTACACCAACCGGACACACACCCTATGTGCACTTCGGAGGAAGTCTGAAGTGTAACCACCACCAGGGGAGAACCGGCTGCCCCACACCTCAGGCCCACAGCTCCTGTAAGGTAACAAAAGAAATCTAGTTGATGTTACACCATAAAGCCTAAAACTCAGGGCAATGAAAGCAAGGCTGTTAACAATTTAAAAAGGACGAATATATGAGACAAATTTACAACAAATAAAATAAACCCAATTAGCGAGACAAAACAAAGCCCGCAGGTGAGGGCTGGCCCCTAAATACGCCACGTTTGTCTACAGCGCTGCCCAACAATTAAAGGGCCATGGCAGACAGGAGCGTAGAGGGGGAAAACAGAGAAGGGAGGAAAATCCATTCTGCTACATTAACAAAAATGATCTTCTAGTATGAAGAAGACAGCGAGTATCAGCGGAGATTGCTAGATCTCACCTGGAGCCCTGGGCAAGTGGGCTTTACAATGGTATGAAGCTCACTGAACTACAGGTATAGATGAGTTTTGTCAAAAAAGTTCTCGAAATTTAATGAGGGAAAAAATGTGCAAATTTCTTACTAAAATTTAGAAATAGCACAGGTTCAACAAGGCGTTAAACATGATAAATTTACAAGAAAATGACCCATAATATCTCCAATTTTAAAGAATGAGCAGTAAATTTAGTTTGCAAAATATGAAGAAAAGACAAACATTTACAAAGAAAAAAATCTAAAAAATGCAAAACGTTCACACGGGATTTCTTATATATTCACTGTTTTTTTCCCCTGTATTTAGCCTGTATTTTCCCTGTATGTATCCTTATATTTTAATAAAGTGGCACACTAAAGGAGATGAATGCACTGACAAACTTAAATAAGATACTAAGACTGGATTTAAATAACTTTCCCAGCCTTGGAGAACATGAACTGTTGTCATGTTACGCAGAAATTTGGCCTCTCTTGTGAATGTAATTTTTTTAATCAACAATTTGTAACCTTATTAATTAGACACACAAGCAGGTCCATATAGAATAAGGAAGGGTAGGGGTATCGGGGAAACAATAACCAACACAGCAGCAATAAGAACAGAATAAAAGTCTGTCAAAAGAGTTCTTGTAGAGGCTGTTGTGCCAGTGTCTTCTGAGAGCAGAGGTGTATCTGAGACTGCAACACCAAACAAGAAGCTGAGTGACGGTGATTTCATATGCCCTGGTCGGTCCGACGTGAGCCCTCAACATCAGCGTGTCTACGTGTTTGTGACAGACTAAATGAAGTGAACTGGGCTGTGTTCCTTCATGTCACACCAGTGAAAACTTGTGCCTGAAAACAGCCCAAACCTGCTAAACCGTTTCACAAAACACTTCACCAAAAGTCAGTGAGGGCTTGGCCTACATTGTCTCTTGCAGACCGATGTTTGTATAATAGAAAAGGCACTGCTGGAGGAAAAACTAATGTGGGATTGTGGAGGAGGTTGTTATGACTCGCCGCTCATCAGCGGCGCCAGCCGTGCGCACACCTGCTCCTCGTCAGCGGCGAGGTATTTAATCCACTCTGCCCTGGGCTTCGGCCTGAAGCCGTCACTCTACTTCGGCCCCTTTGCTACTACGGATCACAAACCGACTAGCGAAGATTTCCTGGGTAAGCTCCCCTTACCTCTCTCCTCTAGCTATCCCCTGTGCACAGGTGGACATCCCCGGCGGCGGACTTCATCACCTTGCCGTTGGTTCTACGCTGCTGCCACAGGTACCGCAGGTCGCTGTCTCCCGGGCTCCGCCCTTGTCGACACCAGCCACCTGTCACAACCAAGTAAGCCAGCCACCATCATTATTCTCTGTATTGGTGTGGTGCCCGTTACCCTTCTCCCTCTGCTCTCTCCCACAGGGTTGTCCGGCTGTACGGCCTCCTGCCCCCGTGCCTGACGCAGACGCTATCACCAATACATTCTTATTCCACAGACACACAGCCACACACCTCCCTGTTGCTAATAAAGCTGTTAAATCTATCCTGAGCCTGCGTGTGTGTCTCCTAAGCCGTGCATTATGTCAGTACGGCTTCAGCAGAGCGGCTCGGCAGACAGCGGGCTCGCACGCCGTCTTTCCACCCTCGAGGCTCGGGTGGATTCAATAGCCTATCAGCAACAGGTGATATTAAATCAATTAATTAACATCACTAACCGATTAGACCGCTTGGACCCCCAGCAGCCGTTCCCCTCGGCTCGTCCGGGTGGCGTGGCTCCTGCGGCTCCGGTGGCCATCCAGCCTGCTCCGGGTGCGCCAACACGGCTCACACCAATCCCCACTCCTGCTCGCTTCAGCGGTAAGCTGGATGGAGCTTGGGGTTTTATTATGCAGTGTGAGTCCGTGTTTCTTCGCGTTCCCGGAGATTTTCCCTCAGACCACAGCAGAATTGGCTATATAGGAAATCTCCTTGAGGGTCGTGCGCTTACCTGGGCTTACGCCATTATGGTGAAGCCCAGCTATGCCACCCTTACCTATGGCCAGTTCGTGCGACAATTTCTGGAAGTGTTCGATCATTCGCATTTGGACAGTGTCCAGGTCGACCGTCTTCTCGGACTCCAACAGGGGAGCCGATCGGCGGCCGAATACGCGATCGACTTCCGGGTTACCGCGGAGGAAGTTGGCTGGGAAGAGCGCGCGCTCTGCGGCATCTTCCTCCACAGTCTAAATTCCGGTCTGAGGGATGAGCTGGCTGGACGGGATACCCACGGGACTGTGTGTCCGACACGATCATCAGTAGCACGGGGGCCCCCCAGGGAACGGTGCTGGCTCCCTTCCTGTTCACTCTTTATACTGCGGACTTCTCACACAACACAACACACTGCCATCTACAGAAGTTCTCTGATGACTCTGCGATCGTTGGCCTCATCTCCAATGGAGATGAAGCTGAGTACAGAGGGCTTATCCAGGACTTCGTGGACTGGTGCCATCGGAACTGCCTCCAGATCAACGCGAGGAAAACTAAGGAGCTGGTGGTGGACTGCCGCAGGCATGGGCAGCCCCTCACAGTACCAGTAAATATACAGGGAATAGACATCGAGATGGTGACATCCTATAAGTACCTGGGTATTCATCTGAACAATAAACTAGACTGGTCACACAATACTGATGCACTCTACAAGAAGGGACAGCGCAGGCTGTTCCTGCTGAGGAGACTCAGGTCTTTTGGTGTACAAGGGGCGCTGCTGAAGTCATTCTATGACACGGTGGTGGCATCAGCCATCACTTTTGGAGTGGTCTGCTGGGGCAGTGGCATTACTGCAGCCGATAGGAAGAGACTGAACAAACTGATTAAGAAAGCTAGCTCTGTCCTGGGGCAGCGCCTTGATCCGATGGAGGAGATAGGAGAGAGAAGGACGGTGGCTAAACTGTCATCTCTGCTGGAGTCCGAGTTCCACCCTATGCAGGACATACTGAATGCACTGAGGAGCTCATTTAGCAGCAGACTACATCATCCCAGGTGCACAACCGAGAGGTTTCGTAGGTCCTTCCTACCAACGGCTGTCAGACTGTACAACCTAAGCAGGGCTGCTCGCAGAGATAGCAAAAAGACGTAACAAACTAATAGTTTTTTGAATGCAAAAGATGCAATAGACTTACACAATGGTCCCCTCCAGCATACAACTAGGAACATACCGGTCGCTATGGAGGGTGAGAATATGTATGGGCACATAATCATACCATGTAGGATAACTAAGTAGACGGTTATGCTGTTTCATTCCATCTAGCAACAATGCTCTGCACTGTGTGTGTTTATATATTTACATATTTATTCCATCTAGCTACAATGCTCAGCACTGGGTGTGTTTATATATTTATATATCTACATATTATTCCATCTAGCTACATTGCTCCGCACTGTGTGTGTTTATATACTTGCATATTTATTCCACCTAGCTGCAATGCTCCGTACTGTGGGTGTTTATATATTTACATATTTATTCCATCTAGCTACAATGCTCTGCACTGTGTGTTCATATATTCATATATTTATTCCATCCAGCTACAATGCTCTGCACTGTGTGTCTGTGTGTGTGTGTATATATATATATTTTATAGTAATACGTACATATGTATATTAGCTGCTCTTGCTTGCTTGTTTTTTTCTTGCCTTCTGATTGTTGCTCTGAGTGTTGCTATCCCTGTGCTGTTGCAATCCTGGAATTTCCCCGTTGTGGGACTAATAAAGGCTTATCTTATCTTACCCCGGAGACGCTGGCGGAGCTGATTTCTCTCACCATCAGCTTGGATAACAGGCTGCGCGAGCGCACCTCCGAGCGGAAGCAGTCTTCTCGCTTGCGGGGCGCCTCTGCACGTCTGCCCCAAGCTCGCCACCTGGTGTTGCCGCCGCCGGAGGTTTCCGAGGAGTCGGAACCAATGGTGACGGGCCGGACAAAGCTCCCCCTGGTGGAGAAACAGCGCCGTCGTGACCTGGGCCTCTGCATGTATTGCGGGGGTAGCCAGCACACGGTGGAGAATTGTCCAGAGAAGCCAAACGAGGTGGTCCGCGAGTCACTGTAGGGGGCCTCGCGGACGCTAATCGGTTAAGTCCCCTCACACATTTGACGCTGCCCATCCGCTTCTGTCACAACCTCATTGGGCACCTCACACATGCACTGGTGGATTCAGGCGCGGAGGTTAGCTTTATTTCACAAAGCCTGGCAACCCGGCTGGGCATCCACTGTCACCCCCTCGATACTCCTCTCGCCCTGGTTAATCTCTCTCGAGTCTCCCTGGGAAAGGTAACTCACCAAACATCCCCTGTCCCTTTGATCATCTCTGGTAACCATCAGGAGGATATCTCCTTTTACGTCCTGCCCACCTGTCATCCTCGGTTATCCTTGGCTCAGCCTCCACAACCCCGCCTTGGACTGGAAGACTGGGAAGGTTTCAGCGTGGAGCACTTTCTGCATGGGTACCTGCCTCCAATCCGCGGCCTGCGCCCCGTCCTCACCTCCCACAGCTCAGGACACCGCACCCCCGGATCTCACCCTAGTGCCCTCAGAGTTCCACGACCTGGGTGCCGTTTTCAGTAAGTCCAAGGCGATGTCTCTGCCTCCTCACCGGCCCTACGACTGCGCCATTAACATCCGCCAGGGGGTGCCCTTACCCTCTGGACGCCTCTACAGTCTGTCAGCGCCGGAGAAGGAGGCAATGAACAGTTATCTGAAGGAGTCGCTCAGTGCTGGGATCATCCAACTGTCCTCCTCTCCAGTAGGTGCAGGGTTCTTCTTCGTTGGAAAGAAGGACGGATCTCTTCGTCCTTGTATCGACTATTGAGCTCTCAACGATATCACGGAGAAGGACCGGTACACCCTGCCCCTTATGGACACAGCCTTCCACTCCCTCCAGGGGGCGACCTGGTTTACTAAGCTGGATCTCCGCAGCGCTTATCACCTCGTCCGGATCCGGGAGGGAGATGAGTGGAAAACCGCCTTCCATACCCCAAACGGTCATTTTGAATATCTCGTGATGCCGTTTGGGTTGACCAACGCTCCAGCCGTCTTTCAGCGCCTCATCAATGACGTCCTCCGGGACTTCATCGGCCTGTTTGTATTCGTCTACCTGGACGACATTCTCATCTTCTCCAGGTCCAGGGATGAACACCGGGTCCATGTGAGGTGGGTCCTGCAGAGACTGCTGGAGAACCGTCTGTACGTCAAGGTGGAAAAATGCGAATTCTACGCCAAAACAACTTCCTTCCTGGGGTTCGTCATCTCCCATGACCAGGTGCTTCCGGACCCAGCGAAGATCAAAGCGGTGGTGGATTGGCCCACACCAACTTCTCGGAAACAGGTCCAGCAATTCATCGGGTTCGCCAATTTCTACCGCCGCTTTGTCCCGAACTTTGGAGCCATCGTCGGGCCCCTGACCCGCCTCACCTCTCCTAAGACCCCGTTCCGGTGGACTGAAGAGGCCGCTTCGGCCTTCCAGGCGCTGAAGACGGAGTTTTCCTCCTCCCGGATCCTCAGCCAGGTCGATCCTGTGCTGCAGTGCATTGTGGAGGTGGACGTTTCGGACACGGGGGTGGGGGCGGTGTTGTCCCAGCGGTCCCCAGCCAATGGAGTCAAGCGACCCTGCGCCTTCTTCTCTCGGTGCCTGTCCCCAGCGGAACGAAACTACGACGTGGGGGACAGAGAGCTTCTTGCCATCAAGCTTGCCCTTCACGAATGGCGTCACTGGCTGGAGGGGGCGGCCTTGCCTTTTGTGGTCCTCACTGACCACAAGAACCTGGAGTACTTGAGATCTGCCAAGCGTCTGAACGCCCGCCAGGCGCGTTGGTCCCTGTTCTTTGCAAGGTTTAAGCTCAGCATCACATATAGGCCTGGCTCCAAGAACGGCCTGCCCGACGCCCTCTCCAGGCAATTTGCCCCGGAGGCCGCAGAAGACGTTGCTCACACCATCTTGCCCAGGTCGTGCGTCGTGGGGGCTGTTACATGGGACATAGAAGACAAGATCCGGAGGGCGCAGGAGTCGGAACCGGACCCTGGCGGCGGACCGGAGGGGAGGCTCTTCGTGCCATCTGCCATCCAGGGGGATGTAATACACTGGCTCCATACCTCCAAGCTCACCTGCCACCCTGGAGCTTCGCGGATGATTGACCTTCTCCAGTGATCCTTTTGGTGGCCAGGTCTGCGGAAGGATGCCATCCGTTACACCCGGGCCTGCCCCGTCTGTGCTACCAATAAGTCAGGTAACGCTCCCCCTGCGGGTCTGCTCCAGCCCCTGCCCATTCCCGGCAGGCCCTGGTCGCACATCGCTCTGGACTTTGTCACCGGGCTCCCTGTCTCCAAAAACTTTGACACAGTTCTGACCATCGTAGACCGTTTTTCCAAGGCCGCCCACTTCGTGCCTCTACGTGGACTTCCATCAGCCTTGGAGACGGCGGACCTCCTCATCCAGCACGTGGTCAGACTGCATGGAATCCCGGTCGACGTGGTTTCTGACCGCGGCCCCCAGTTTTCTTCGGACGTCTGGAGGTCATTTTGCAACGCCCTGGGAGCCAAGGTAAGCCTCTCCTCCGGCCATCACCCCCAGTCTAACGGGCAGTGTGAGCGGACTAACCAGGAGCTGGAGGCAACACTCCGCTGCGTAACTTCATCCAAACCCACGTCCTGGAGTTCTCACCTCGCCTGGGTGGAGTACGCCCACAACACCTCTCGCTCTACGGCCATTGGGATGTCGCCCTTTAAAGCATCCTTGGGCTATGATCCACCCCTGTTCCCCGCGCAGGAGGGCGAGTTGGCTGTTCCCTCTGTCCAGGCACATCTGAGGCGGTGCCGTTCCCTTTGGTCCACGGCGCGTAATGCGCTTTTACGTACGGCGGAGCGCAATAAGTCCACGGCGGACCGACATAGGAGACCTGCACCTGCCTACCAGGTGGGACAGCAAGTTTGGGTATCTACACAGGACGTAAACCTAAAGGGTGAGAGGAGAAAGCTGGCCCAATGGTTCATCGGCCCTTATCCCATAACCAGGATCATCAACCCGGTGGCTGTGCGTGTGGCTATTCCCTCCTCCCTCCGCATCCATTCCACCTTCCACGTCTCCAAAATTAAACTGGTGGTCTCTGACCCCCTCTGCCCTCCACCTGCGGCGCACCCCGCTCCCCGGATGATTGGTGGCCATCCGGCCTGGACCGTCGCTGACATCTTGGACGCCCAACGCCGGGGTCGCGGATTGCAGTACCTGGTGGATTGGGAGGGCTATGGACCCGAGTGGAGACAGTGGGTGCCTTCCTCGCTGGTGTTGGACCGGTCACTCATTTCTGAGTTCCATCGAGCGCACCCGGAAAAACCATCGCCAGGAGGCGCTGCTAGAGGGGGGAGTACTGTTATGACTTGCCGCTCATCAGCGGCGCCAGCCGTGCGCACACCTGCTCCTCGTCAGCGGCGAGGTATTTAATCCACTCTGCCCTGGGCTTCGGCCTGAAGCCGTCACTCTACTTCAGCCCCTTTGCTACTACGGATCACAAACCGACTAGCGAAGATTTCCTGGGTAAGCTCCCCTTACCTCTCTCCTCTAGCTATCCCCTGTGCACAGGTGGACATCCCCGGCGGCGGACTTCATCACCTCGCCGTTGGTTCTACGCTGCTGCCACAGGTACCGCAGGTCGCTGTCTCCCGGGCTCCGCCCTTGTCGACGCCAGCCACCTGTCACAACCAAGTAAGCCAGCCACCATCATTATTCTCTGTATTGGTGTGGTGCCCGTTACCCTTCTCCCTCTGCTCTCTCCCACAGGGTTGTCCGACTGTACGGCCTCCTGCCCCCGTGCCTGACGCAGACGCCATCACCAATACATTCTTATTCCACAGACACGCAGCCACACACCTCCCTGTTGCTAATAAAGCTGTTAAATCTATCCTGAGCCTGCGTGTGTGTCTCCTGAGCCGTGCATTATGTCAGAGGTGTGATTGTCAGTATCATGAATTGTGCATACATTTGGGGTACTACTTCTTCAGCTGGTGTGACCATATGTTTGTGCGATACCTCAGACAACGTGCACGAAGTGTGCTAAGTTGCTGTGAAGTGCTCTGCCTCATAACCGGGCAAGTCCAGGCCTGCCTCAGTCTCTCCCTCTTCATGGACAAAACGTAATGAATGAATTTGAGAGAAGCGTGAACTGCAACACAGAACAACAAAAAACCTCATTTATCCTGAAGTACATTTCAAAATAAAATGGTTCTGCACTTTAAAAGGACAAAAATATCCTTAGTGACTTCTGAAAACGGAAACACTGTAAAGCCGTACCCCTCTGAGAAACCACACTGATATCTTGGTGGATCTTCTTTGCCTCAGGAGAGGTGACCTGGGGGGTTGACAGCTGAGAGTAAACCTGTTCAGGGATGGACTGAACAGATGCCCCCAAACCAGAACTGGAACTGAACTGAATTGAACTGAACTGGGATAGGAACTGAGATGATAGGAACTGAACTACAGAAGAAAGATGGAGATGGAGATAAATGGAACATAATGACTGAAAGCTGCAGCACAAGTTCATCATGAAAATGCTAATGCTAGTGTACAAAATGGACTTGCCATCCCTCCCATGGCTTCTGCGCGTGACAGAGTCCAGGAGTGACCCACTTTTCCCATCTTTTACTTGGACTTCTCCAGACAGAGGTTCTTAAGCAGAAAAACAAAACAAGATTCGAGTTTCCTTCTTAGAGATCTGCAATAATGATTGTCCTTTGTTTTAATCTTTTTAAATACCACACGATGTACGACGCATGCTCACCTTCATGTTGATTCTCATCTCCAGGCCTGTGTTTGTGTTTGCCAGGCCTCCTTCCAGCCAGGGCAGCCTCTGGATGAGTTGAACCAGCTCGGTCAGTTCTTCCTCACAGCGTGCCAGGTCTGAAGGACAGTCGGTCAAAGGTCACAAAAACATTTCTCACAAAAACAACAACACCTTTCTACACTGCAGCTGTATTCCTTGTTAAATATGAGGGAATGTGGCTGTTCATCACACTGTATTAGGTGAAGGCAAATTATGGGAAGTCCTCACTGTTAGTAGTTCCATCAATGTCATGGGTTTGCTGCAGCCAGACCGACACCTCTAGCTAGTCACCACTGTTTGGGAGGCAACAGCTGGGGCAGGGCTTGCCATTTCTGGATGGTATACCGATGCCGAGCTGGCATAGTGAATGGGCTGAAAGGATCGCACGTCTGTCATGAAAAGGAAAATGACAGAAGAATCTAATTTTCATTTTCAAATTGTCCAGCTGCCACTGATTTAAAAAAAAAAAAGAGCCAATAATAAGCTGCAAATGAAACACTCCAAGATACAATCAATGTTGAAGAGTTTTGTCCTTTTAGCCTGATGTATGAACTTCACCTTCAAGATGCATCATGGAACTTTTAGCAGACATTGCTAGCATTCCGATTCATTACGTGCAACTTTATAAACATGCTTTTCTAAAATTATGTATGTGTAAGGTCATGAGAAAAATAGACTACCCCGTAGCAATGTTTTTATGGCAACAGTGCAAAGTTTTTCCCCATTTGCCTTGAGCTGAACACTTGCGGTTCAGGTCTGCTGGTCCATTATGAACCACCCAGAGCCCTCAGGTCATCAGGGTCAGGCCGACTTTCTGTGCCCAGAGTTAGAACCAAACATGATGAGGCAGCGTTCAGTTTTTATGCCCTTCACATGTGGAACAAACTCTCAGCTGCTTTAAATCCAGGTTGAAAACTTTCCTATTTGTCACTGCCTTTCAGTAGAATAATTGTTAGTCTCCCACAGTGTACTGTAACTTTAATTTCCTGCACTTTATCTGTCTTATTAGGGCCCGAGCCACTGACGTCAGTGGGTGAGAGCCCTATAGGAATTGTTAGAATTTTTTTTTTTTCTTCCTCTCCATCTAAGATCTCATTTTTGGGGTAGTGAACGTGCATGAAAACTCAGCTTTTTTTGCTGGGACCGCAAGACTGGCAAAAAACTTGAATATTTTGGAGGAAAAATGAATGACCCTACAAAAATGGCTCAACAGCGCCCCTAACTTGTGAAGTTAATGGGGAGTGGCACAAGTTTACTTTTGCGTAGAATGGTGATAATCGGGTGAGATGTTTATGATGTCAAGACATGCAAAAAACTCCATAGAAGTGATGGTCTACACCAAACAGGAAGGCAGCCATTTTTGCAGGAAGTGGCAGTGACCTGATTTCCACCTCGCGCATTGGATCGAACTAATCCTAGGTTTTTTTTCCCCGATTTAGCTCATTTCAATCATCTATACCCACATGCCTTAAAAGTTATTTAAAACTTTTCCAAAAGCTCGACGGTTTGGCCGTAGGGGTGTGGCAAACTTTGATTCCTCGCCATGATCATTCTATGACCATTCTGATGGCAATAACTCTGGTATGCATTGTCGGATTTCAACCAAATTCAATATTATGGATATTAGTCTAATTCCAAACAGCTCTTTAGAACAATATTCATAGAAATCTACAGCACCACCTATAGGAGGCAGAAAGTTTTGAAAATCCGTTTGATGATCTGAAACATTTAAGTGCGACAAACATACAAAAAAATACAAACATACAAAAAAAATGAGAAATCAGGAAGGGGACAAACATTTTTTCACACCACTGCACATACTGATGATATGAGTAATTATTTTTATAGGCCAAGTAGCGGTCGGAAGTGGCCTCCGTCGGTCTATGATGACCATGGAAGAGAATCCTAAACGTCTACTCTGCTGGAACAGCACCGCCTGTGGCTGAACAGGCCAATGTGCGATCCGGTGTTCTACCTTTCAGCATTGGGCATTGGTAGGATTCAAGCCTGGTCAGGAAGATATGGAGGACAAGATGTTGCCCATGCAGCGTGTCCCCCCTCTCCACGTCACTGATGAATCCAAAGGAACAGCAGGGCTGCTACAGTTTGGCACCAGCGCCGTCGCAGGAGCTGCCAGAACGATGTTGAGCACAACAGAGAACTGCCTTAGGGACTCCGACTCCGGATTTTTCCTCAGGATTGACTCCCGAAGCCTTTCCCGTGACCGGGTGTGCCGCAAGGCAGCGGAGGTTTGAAATCAGGGTTTACCTTCCCCTAGATGGGCTACCTTCCCAGGTTGATGAGCCACCATCTACCCGAAGCATCTGGTTTTAAGGCGCCAGAGATCCGCCCTCGCCCCTTCTCCTATTAGTAAAAGCAGTTCCGCCGGGCTTAGAGACTAACCCACACGGGCAGGCTAGGAGTTGGACTTAGTTGTCAGAGGCTTTTCGAGACGCATGCCATAAGGAGCATTTTATGAGCACTGGGAGCTTACAGTGGGGCAAAAAAGCATCTAGTCAGCCACCAATCCCGCAAGCTCTCCCACCCAAAAGATGAGAGAGGTCTCCAACCCCCACCATAGGCACACCCCAACCACGAGAGACAAAACGAGAGAAAAAAAATCCAGAAAATCACACCGAAGGACCCTCAAAGAATTAATTGGCAAATTCCTCAGTAAAATAAGTATTTGGTCACCTACAAACAAGCAAGATTTCTGGCTCTCACAGACCTGTAACTTCTTCTTTAAGAGGCTCCTCTGTCCTCCACTCGTTACCTGTATTAATGGCACCTGTTTGAACTCGTTATCAGTATAAAAGACACCTGTCCACAACCTCAAACAGTCAGACTCCAAACTCCACTATGGCCAAGACCAAAGAGCTGTCAAAGGACACCAGAAACAAAATTGTAGACCTGCACCAGGCTGGGAAGACTGAATCTGCAATAGGTAAGCAGCTTGGTGTGAAGAAATCAACTGTGGGAGCAATTATTAGAAAATGGAAGACATACAAGACCACTGATAATCTCCCTCGATCTGGGGCTCCACGCAAGATCTCACCCCATGGGGTCAAAATGATCACAAGAAGGGTGAGCAAAAATCCCAGAACCACATGGGGGGACCTAGTGAATGACCTGCAGAGAGCTGGGACCAAAGTAACAAAGGCTACATCAGAAACACACTACGCCGCCAGGGACTCAAATCCTGCAGTGCCAGACGTGTCCCCCTGCTTAAGCCAGTACATGTCCAGGCCCGTCTGAAGTTTGCTAGAGAGCATTTGGATGATCCAGAAGAGGATTGGGAGAACGTCGTATGGTCAGATGAAACCAAAATAGAACTTTTTGGTAAAAACTCAACTTGTCGTGTTTGGAGGAGAAAGAACACCATATCTACTGTGAAGCATGGGGGTGGAAACATCATACTTTGGGGCTGTTTTTCTGCAAAGGGACCAGGATGACTGATCCGTGTAAAGGAAAGAATGAATGGGACCATGTATCGTGAGATTTTGAGTGAAAACCTCCTTCCACCAGCAAGGGCATTGAAGATGAAACGTGGTTGGGTCTTTCAGCATGACAATGATCCCAAACACACCGCCCAGGCAACGGAGTGGCTTCGTAAGAAGCATTTCAAGGTCCTGGAGTGGCCTAGCCAGTCTCCAGATCTCAACCCCATAGAAAATCTTTGGAGGGATTTGAAAGTCTGTGTTGCCCAGCGACAGCCCCAAAACATCACTGCTCTAGAGGAGATCTGCATGGAGAAATGGGCCAAAATACCAGCAACAGTGTGTGAAAACCTTGTGAAAACTTACAGAAAACGTTTGACCTCTGTCATTGCCAACAAAGGGTATATAACAAAGTATTGAGATGAACTTTTGTTATTGACCAAATACTTATTTTACCAAAGAATTTACCAATTAATTCACCAAAAATCCTTCAATGTGATTCTCCGGACCTCCTCCTCCCATCCTGTCTCCCACAGCCGAGGCACACCCACGATGAAAACCGGAGACCTCCCCCATCCTCCAAGTGGGAGAACCCGCACAACCGGTGACCGACCAAACACTTTTCTACCCCACCGCAACCCCAGTGCCGCTCCTGGCTATGACAACCTTGGAACCAACCTTGGCCAAGTAGCATCAACTGTAAAATTGATTTTCTCATTTAATTAGGAATTAGGAAAGCTTAAACTGTGGTTTGATTCAAACAAATTAACGCTCAATTTAAGTAAGACAAAATTTATAGTTTTTAACAACCATGACAACAACTTAGTATCTAAACTCAGTGTAAATGGTGTAGAGATTGAAAGGGTATCCGAAACTAAATTTCTTAGTGTAATAATTGATAATAAACTGTGTTGGAAGTCACAAATTAATTATATTAAAGGTAAAATATCCAAATCAATTGCAATATTACACAGAGTGAAATATTTGCTGAATCAACCCACACTATATACCTTGTATCATTCATTAATACTGCCATACATGACATATTGTACTGAATATGGGGAAATACATATAAAATAAACATATATCCAGTCTTTATGCTTCAGAAGAGAGCTATTAGAATAATAAACAAAGCTGCTTACATGGAACCAACAAACCCACTTTTTCTTAAATTAAAAGCTCTCAAGTTGAAAGATCTGGTTGACTTTAAAACTGCAGTAATAATGTTTAAAGTGAAGAATCTATCACTGCCCGCAAATATCCAAAAGTTGTTCCAAATAAGGGAGAAACAATATCATTTCAGAGGAACATGTATATTTCAAAAACCTTCAGTGAGAACTACCACCAAGCAACACTGTGTTTCAGTGCAAGGAGTCAGATTATGGAACGAATTTGGACCTGAATTAAAATCATGTACGACGCTTGGACAATTTAAACAAAAACTAAAGGAAGAAATACTCCAAACATTATATACAAGATGTTATGTAAAATCACAGAAGGATTATCATATCCAGTCTGCGTTGTGTTGTTGCTTAGTTTTTTTTTTTTTTTTGTTTGTTTGTTTTTTTTGTCACATTTTGTCTTAGCTTTGTTCTGAATTGTAATCGCTCTTGTTTTGTTTTTCTTTTGAATTCTTGGATGGAATATGGGTGGGCAATATAAGCTGCGGCTTCAGCCATCACCCATTTCGGATAAGTTATGTTGAATTGTATAATCAGAGGAGTTATTGTCTAATTTGACCTTGTTGGATTTTCTTTCCCCCTTTGTTATATTATTCTGTTTCTTTTAATCTGTACTTTTAATCTATCCAAAATAAAGATTGATTGATTGATTGATTGATTGATTGATTGATTGATTGATTGATTTGAAGTGCTAACAAGTGCAATTCCCCTTGTGCCACGCTGTGTAACTGACTAGTTGAGAATACGTGATCTCAGTGTACGAACAGAGGAAGGAAGGAAGCTGCCAAGCAACCGACAGCAAAATAAAGCCCAATGTTACAGCCTGGGAGCACAGTTCGAACACACAATTGCATGCAGCATGAACAAGAAAACAAGCACAGAGGTGGACAGAAACATGCAACACCAAACAAGAAGCTGAGTGACGGTGATTTCATATGCCCTGGTCGGTCCGACATGAGCCCTCAACATCAGCATGTCTACGTGTTTGTGATAGACTAAATGAAGTAAACTGGGCTGCGTTCCTTCATGTCACACCCATGAAAACTTGTGCCTGAAAACAGTCCAAACCTGCTAAACCGTTTCACAATCACTTCACCAAAAGTCAGTGAGGGCTTGGCCTACATTGTCTCTTACAGGGCGATACTTATTTGTGTAACAGAAAAGGCACTGCTGGAGGAAAAACTAAGGGGGAATTGTGGAGGAGGTGTGATTGTCAGTATCAAGAATTGTGCATACATTTGGGGTACTACTTCTTCAGCTGGTGTGACCATATGTTTGTGCGATACCTCAGACAACGTGCACGAAGTGTGCTAAGTTGCTGTGAAGTGCTCTGTCTCATAACCGGGCAAGTCCAGGCCTGCCTCAGTCTCTCCCTCTTCATGGACAAAACGTAATGAATGAATTTGAGAGAAGCGTGAACTGCAACACAGAACAACAAAAAAACCTCATTTATCCTGAAGTGCATTTCAAAATAAAATGGTTCTGCACTTTAAAAGGACAAAAATATCCTTAGTGACTTCTGAAAACGGAAACACTGTAAAGCCGTCTTGGCGGATCTTCTTTGCCTCAGGAGAGGTGACCTGGGGAGTTGACAGCTGAGAGTAAACCTGTTCAGGGATGGACTGAACAGATGCCCCCAAACCAGAACTGGAACTGAACTGAACTGAACTGGGATAGGAACTGAGATGATAGGAACTGAACTACAGAAGAAAGATGGAGATGGAGATAAATGGAACATAATGACTGAAAGCTGCAGCACAAGCTCATCATGAAAATGCTAATGCTAGTGTACAAAATGGACTTGCCATCCCTCCCATGGCTTCTGCGCGTGACAGAGTCCAGGAGTGACCCACTTTTCCCATCTTTTACTTGGACTTCTCCAGACAGAGGTTCTTAAGCAGAAAAACAAAACAAGATTCGAGTTTCCTTCTTAGAGGTCTGCAATAATGATTGTCCTTTGTTTTAATCTTTTTAAATACCACACGATGTACGACGCATGCTCACCTTCATGTTGATTCTCATCTCCAGGCCTGTGTTTGTGTTTGCCAGGCCTCCTTCCAGCCAGGGCAGCCTCTGGATGAGTTGAACCAGCTCGGTCAGTTCTTCCTCACAGCGTGCCAGGTCTGGTGGAGAGTCGGTCAAAGGTCACAAAAACATTTCTCACAAAAACAACAACACCTTTCTACACTGCAGCTGTATTCCTTGTTAAATATGAGGGAATGTGGCTGTTCATCACACTGTATTAGGTGAAGGCAAATTATGGGAAGTCCTCACTGTTAGTAGTTCCATCAATGTCATGGGTTTGCTGCAGCCAGGCCGACACCTAGCTAGTCACCACTGTTTGGGAGGCAACAGCTGGGGCAGGGCTTGCCATTTCTGGATGGTATACCGATGCCGAGCTGGCATAGTGAATGGGCTGAAAGGATCGCACATCTGTCATGAAAAGGAAAATGACAGAAGAATCTAATTTTCATTTTCAAATTGTCCAGCTGCCACTGATTTAAAAAAAAAGAGCCAATAATAAGCTGCAAATGAAACACTCCAAGTTACAATCAATGTCGAAGAGTTTTGTCCTTTTAGCCTGATGTATGAACTTCACCTTCAAGATGCATCATGGAACTTTTAGCAGACATTGCTAGCATTCCGATTCATTACGTGCAACTTTATAAACATGCTTTTCTAAAATTATGTATGTGTGAAGTCATGAGAAAAATAGACTACTGTAGAAGATGTGCTCAAATGATGAGGCTGAGTTTAGTCGTAAACCAGCTTTATTGACAGAACACAGCTTCTAGCATTCTCAAAGCAGGAAAGAGAAAGAATCATATCTCATCACCCTTTTATATGTTTCCAGCATCAGAATTCAAGTCACATGGTGTTTTCAGTAAACATACAGTCACAAAGCATCCCTTTGAATCTTCACCATTGTCTCTCATTTCCTGATGAACCGGAAATCTCTCCGGGGCATCTTCTGTGGGACAAAGAGACAAATCTCACACCTCCTTGTTATCTTCTGCAGATTCGAGTCCTTTGTCCTTGCAGACGTGACACCCTCAATACACATGCAGTCCTGTCTCTGTGGAAACGTGAGCCCACAATGTGTGTCGCCCACACTACCCCCCCCCCAAACTCTAGTAAGGGCAAAACCTGCATGGCATAAAAAAAGAAAAACACAAAACACTCCATATATCGCTAATCAATCCACCAACTGCCTAGGTTTTAACTTTCTGCCGAATCTGCTGCAACCTGGCTTGGCTGCACCTGCAACATCTCTCTGGACCTGTGGATTAAAGCTGTTAGCACCTTTCTGTGAAGATTTTGGAGAATGTCCTCTTGGCGGCCTGCCACGGCGGGGGGGCCTCGCGAGCTGCACTTCCTCATCAGCCAAAACAAAGGCGGGTTTGAGCCTGTTTATGCAAATCAACTCCCTTCTGCCCCCTAAATCTAGCAGAAAATGCTTCTGCCCGGTCTCCAGCACTCGGAAAGGTCCGTCATAAAACGGCCGCAAACTTGGACGCTGAGCATCATGTTTAACAAAAACAAACTCTGCATTTTTTAAAGCCTTTGGCACAAAAACGTGTGGTAAACTGTGATGGACCGGGCCAGGGAGTGTGTTTGCTCCCGAGTCGCTCTGCCACGGCTGAGCAGGAGGTCATTTGGTGTGGGATTATCGGGGAGAAATTCCCCCGGCAAACGGAGAGGTTGTGCAAAAACTAATTCAGCCGGGGAAGCATGCAAATCTTCCTTAGGTGCAGAACGCAACCCCAATAAAACCCATGGAAGTTTGTCCACCCAATTTGTATCCGTCAGCGACGCTCTGAGGGCTGCTTTCAATGACCTGTGAAAGCGTTCGCATAAACCATTAGCCTGGGGGTTATACGCGGTAGTGCGATGAATCTTCACCCCCAAGCTGCGGGCCATCGATGACCATAGTTCGGAAATAAATTGGGGACCCCTGTCGGACGTTATGTCCGACGGTACACCGAAACGCGCAACCCACGCTGCTAAAAATGCTCGCGCAACTTCTTCCGCTGTGGTTGATGTCAGAGGAATCGCCTCTGGCCAACGCGTGGTGCGATCCACCATCGTCAAAAGATGTGTGTGCCCATGTGATAATGGGAGCGGGCCCACCAAGTCAGCATGCACGTGATCAAAACGCTTAGCGGGGATGTGAAAAGGTTCCAACGGGGCCTTAGTGTGTCTGTGTATTTTGGCTCGCTGACACGCTATGCAGGCTGCCGCCCATTCCTTGACCTGTTTGCGCAACCCGGGCCAAACAAATTTCTCCCCCACCAACTTAATCGATGCGCGCACCCCCGGGTGCGCGAGGGAATGGACCGAGTCAAAAACGCGGCGACGCCACGCGGCTGGCACCACGCGGCTGGCACCACGGGGCGGGGCTGTCCCGTGGAGACATCGCAGATTAGTGGGGGCATACCACTTTGTTGCTCCCTGTGCTCCAGCCTTAACCCTGTTGGTCCAGACTGGAGCGCGCGCACGTCCACGTCGTTAACCTGCTCCGCAGCCATGGCTGCATAATCTAACCCAACACAGACCGGGGCTGCGCGCGCTCCCGCATCGCTGCCCGGGCCCGCGGCCACGGCTACAGAGTCTGCCCCTATGGGGCTTGGTGGTGCTACCGCGCGCGAGAGGCAGTCTGCCACAACATTGTGTTTACCCGCGACATGCTGAATATCAGTAGTGAACTCCGATATTGCAGCTAGTTGCCTTTGTTGTCGGCCTGACCAGGGTTCTGAAATTTTGGCCATCGCAAACGTTAGCGGTTTATGATCCACAAATGCGGTGAAACGTCGCCCCTCTAACCAGAACTGAAAATGACGGATGGCCAAGTGTAGGGCCAAAAGCTCCCTGTCAAACGCACTGTATTTCCGCTCACTATCGCGCAAAGTCCTGCTGAAAAACGCGAGGGGTTGCCAGGTACCCGCCACAAACTGTTCAACTACCGCCCCCACCGCTACATCGGAAGCATCAGTGGTGAGCGCCATGCGGGCCGTTGGAACTGGGTGCGCTAACAAAACTGCGTTTGCCAGGGCTGATTTGACCTGGGCAAAAGCGCGCTCCTGCTCTGGAGACCATTCAACTTTATTTGCGGGCTTTTGTTTTTTTAACGCGGTGTACAATGGCTGCATGAGCCGTGCTGCGCTTGGGAGGAACCGGTTGTAAAAATTAACCATCCCTAGAAACTCCTGAAGCGCCTTGACCGTTTGAGGTTGCGGAAAATCCGTTATGGCACGCACTTTATTTGGAAGAGGAACCGCTCCTTCTGCCAAAACGCGATGTCCCAAAAAATCAATCTGCGCCACCCCAAACTGGCACTTCGCTGGGTTAACTATTAACCCGTGCTCTGCCAGCCTCCGAAAAACTGCTGTGAGGTGTTTTTCGTGCTCGCCCTCGGACGCGCTGGCTACCAAAATATTGTCCAAATAAACGAACACGAAAGGAAGGTCGCGTAAAACTGCATCCATCATGCGTTGAAAAGTCTGCGCGGCCCCCTTGAGGCCAAAAGGCATGCGCAAAAACTCAAAAAGGCCGAAAGGAGTTATGACCGCTGTTTTGGGTACATCTTGCGCGCGCACTGGAACCTGGTGGTAACCGTGCACCAAGTCTATTTTAGAAAAAATGCGCGCCCCCGCCAAATGAACAGAAAAATCCTGGATGTGCGGAATCGGGTAGCGGTCATGAGCTGAAACGTTGTTCAACCTGCGGAAATCGCCGCAAGGTCGCCACGAGCCGTCAGCCTTTGGGACCATGTGTAACGGCGAAGCCCAAGAGCTCTTGGAGCGTCTAACAATGCCCAGTTTTTCCAGATTAGTGAACTCCTCGTGCGCGATGGCCAGTTTAGCTGGGTCCAAGCGCCGAGCTTTTGCAAAAACGGGAGAGCCGGTGGTGGTTATGAAATGCTCCACCCCATGTTTAGCCACCGTTGCCGAAAACGTGGGGACTGTGAGTGCTGGGAACTGAGCAAGTGTGACAGGGATCATCCTGCGCAGTTCGCCCCACACGGGACACGAACCCGCGACCTCTCAGTCAACTACACAGTTCGAGCATGGGAGACACAGCACGATCGCGCTGAGCTAAAGGTCCGACCGATAGCTCAGTGCTACCGATACTGTATGAGGCTTTGGGAGGGAGGTTTACTAACGTTCTACGCCGAACAGTACTAGTTGGCATCCGTTACACTCTCCCCCCTAAACCTCACTCCCATGCCGGGTTCACGGCACCAGTGTGACAGGGATCATCCTGCGCAGTTCGCCCCACACGGGACACGAACCCGCGACCTCTCAGTCAACTACACAGTTCGAGCATGGGAGACACAGCACGATCGCGCTGAGCTAAAGGTCCGACCGATAGCTCAGCGCTACCGATACTGTATGAGGCTTTGGGAGGGAGGTTTACTAACGTTCTACGCCGAACAGTACTAGTTGGCATCCGTTACACAAGCAATGTGTGAAACTTACCACCCGCAGCTGAGACGCTGGCATGTGCAGTCGGCGGGGCCACCCGAGCTGTGCAGGGAATAGAATGAAAGGACAGTGCATTAATCAGACGTCTATTAGCAAGGTCAACCAATAAACCATGTGAGCACAAAAAATCAGCCCCTAACATGTTGAAACTGACTGCTGCTACAATAAATGTCCACTCAAATGAACGGCCCTGTAAGGACAGAAGCATGGTCCTCTCACCAAACGTTTTAATCGTGGAGCCGTTCGCTGCTGACACTGACACCCAGGGAGCTTTAGAAGGCATCAGCCGTTCCGTGTAGGTGGGTGTGACGAAACTCAGCTGAGAGCCCGTGTCCACGAGGAACTGTTTCCCCGAGCGTGCATCCGTCAGGTAAAGCAGCCTGTTCTCGTTGCCGAGGGTCGCAGCTGCTACCGGCCCTCGGTCTTGGCGTTTCCCTGGCGCTTAAAGTTGCATGGTGGGATGCACCTGTGCGCTCTCTCTGCAAAACGGCGGTGGTAGAAACACGGGCCGTCCTCCGCTCCGCGTCGTCTGGCTCCCGTCGCCGCCGTCGTTGGTGCGTCTGGCGCCGCGGCCGCTGGACCTGCGCTGTCTCCGGACGCCGTTCCCGGGCTAGCCGCCGTGGCCGAAACCGCGTTCCGCTTGTGGCCGTCGACCAACCGCTGCGCCTCTTTGCTCAACCCATGGTAGTCTCGCCTGGCCAATCGGGGCGACTCTGCCAGGGCCACTCTCACTGCTGGCGGAAGGGTCCGAAGGAAAAGGTGGGCGAACATGAATTCGCCATCCTCAGAGTCTTTGAGCTTCAGCATCTTCACCATCAGGTCCGCAGGTCTATCGTTTTCTGACTCCGTCAACGTCAGGAGCCCCTCTGCTCGTTGTTGGACTGAAGGGGTGAAATGGCTGATCAGCGCGTCCTTCAATGCGTTGTATTTGTCGCTGTCTGGTGGATGATTAACCAGATCCTCCACTCTCTGGACCGTGTTGCTCTCCAGCTTCGCTACCACTTGGTAGAATCTTGTGTCGTCTTTGGAGATTCTCCGGAGGTTGAACTGCGCCTCGACTGCGCTAAACCATGAGCGCAGGCTGTGCTGCCAGAAATCGGGCAGCCGGATCGTGGAGGCGGCCATCAGGCTGGCTTCCGCCGAGCCCCGCTCGGGAGAATTCTGTCTGCTCATTTCTCGTCGTAGGTCACCAGTGTAGAAGATGTGCTCAAATGATGAGGCTGAGTTTAGTCGTAAACCAGCTTTATTGACAGAACACAGCTTCTAGCATTCTCAAAGCAGGAAAGAGAAAGAATCATATCTCATCACCCTTTTATATGTTTCCAGCATCAGAATTCAAGTCACATGGTGTTTTCAGTAAACATACAGTCACAAAGCATCCCTTTGAATCTTCACCATTGTCTCTCATTTCCTGATGAACCGGAAATCTCTCCGGGGCATCTTCTGTGGGACAAAGAGACAAATCTCACACCTCCTTGTTATCTTCTGCAGATTCGAGTCCTTTGTCCTTGCAGACGTGACACCCTCAATACACATGCAGTCATGTCTCTGTGGAAACGTGAGCCCACAATGTGTGTTGCCCACATTACCCTGTAGCAATGTTTTTATGGCAACAGTACAAAGTTTTTCCCCATTTGCCTTGAGCTGAACACTTGCGGTTCAGGTCTGCTGGTCCATTATGAACCACCCAGAGCACTCAGGTCATCAGGGTCAGGCCGACTTTCTGTGCCCAGAGTTAGAACCAAACATGATGAGGCAGCATTCAATTTTTATGCCCTTCACATGTGGAACAAACTCTCAGCTGCTTTAAATCCAGGTTGAAAACTTTCCTATTTGTCACTGCCTTTCAGTAGAATAATTGTTAGTCTCCCACAGTGTACTGTAACTTTTATTTCCTGCACTGTATCTGTCTTATTAGGGCCCGAGCCACTTACGTCAGTGGGTGAGAGCCCTATAGGAATTGTTAGAATTTTTTTTTTTTTCTTCCTCTCCATCTAAGATCTCATTTTTGGGGTAGTGAACGTGCATTAAAACTCAGCTTTTTTTGCTGGGACCGCAAGACTGGCAAAAACTTGGATATTTTGGAGGAAAAATGAATGATCCTACAAAAATGGCTCGACAGCGCCCCAAAGATGTGAAGTTAATGGGGATTGGCACACGCTTACTTTTGCGTCGAAAGGTGATAATCGGGTGAGATGTTTATGATGTCAAGACATGCAAAAAACTCCATAGAAGTGATGGTCTACACCCAACAGGAAGGCGGTCATTTTGGCAGGAAGTGGCAGAGACCTGATTTCCACCTCGCGCATTTGATCGAACTCATCCTAGGGGCTTTTTTTCCCGATTGAGCTCATTTCAATCATCTATACCCACATGCCTTAAAAGTTATTTAAAACTTTTCCAAAAGCTCGACGGTTTGGCCATAGGGGCGTGGCAAAGTTTGATTCCTCGCCATGATCATTCTATGACCATTCTGATGGCAATAACTCTGGTACGCATTGTCAGATTTCAACCAAATTCAATATTATGGATATTAGTCTAATTCCAAACAGCTCTTTAGAACAATATTCATAGAAATCTACAGCACCACCTATAGGAGGCAGAAAGTTTTGAAAATCCGTTTGATAATCTGAAACATTTAAGTGTGACAAACATACAAAAAACATAAAAACATACAAAAAAATGAGAAATCAGGAAGGAGACAAACATTTTTTCACACCACTGCACATACTGATGATATGAGTAATTATTTTTATTGGCCAAGTAGCATCAACTGTAAAATTTCACATTGATGTTCTCATTTAATTAGGAATTAGAAAAGCTTAAACTGTGGTTCGATTCAAACAAATTAACGCTCAATTTAAGTAAGACAAAATTTATAGTTTTTAACAACCATGACAACAACTTAGTATCTAAACTCAGTGTAAATGGTGTAGAGATTGAAAGGGTATCCGAAACTAAATTTCTGAGTGTAATAATTGATAATAAACTGTGTTGGAAGTCACATATTAATTATATTAAAGGTAAAATATCCAAATCAATTGCAATATTACACAGAGTGAAATATTTGCTGAATTAACCCACACTATATACCTTGTATCATTCATTAATACTCCCATACATGACATATTGTACTGAAGTATGGAGAAATATATATAAAATATATATCCAGTCTTTATGCTTCAGAAGAGAGCTATTAGAATAATAAACAAAGCAGCTTACCTGGAACCAACAAACCCACTTTTTTCTTAAATTAAAAGCTCTCAAGGTGAAAGATCTGGTTGACTTTAAAACTGCAGTAATAATGTTTAAAGTGAAGAATCTATCACTGCCCGCAAATATCCAAAAGTTGTTCCATATAAGGGAGAAACAATATCATTTCAGAGGAACATGTATATTTCAAAAACCTTCAGTGAGAACTACCACCAAGCAACACTGTGTTTCAGTGCAAGGAGTCAGATTATGGAACGAATTTGGACCTGAATTAAAATCCTGTACAATGCTTGGACAATTTAAACAAAAACTAAAGGAAGAAATACTCCAAACATATATACAAGATGTTATGTAAAATCACAGAAGGATTATCATATCCAGTCTGCGTTGTGTTGTTGCTTAGTTTTTGTTTGTTTGTTTGTTTGTTTTTGTCACATTTTGTCTTAGCGTTGTTCTGAATTGTAATCGCTCTTGTTTTGTTTTTCTTTTGAATTCTTGGATGGAATATGGGTGGGCAATATAAGCTGCGGCTTCAGCCATCACCCATTTCGGATAAGTTATGTTGAATTGTATAATCAGAGGAGTTATTGTCTAATTTGACCTTGTTGGATTTTCTTTCCCCCTTTGTTATATTATTCTGTTTCTTTTAATCTGTACTTTTAATCTATCCAAAATAAAGATTGATTGATTGATTGATTGATTGATTGATTGATTGATTGATTGATTGATTGATTTGAAGTGCTGACAGGTGCAATTCCCCTTGTGCCACGCTGTGTAACTGACTAGTGGAGAATGCATTATCTCAGTGTACGAACAGAGGAAGGAAGGAAGCTGCCAAGCAAACGACAGCAAAATAAAGCCCAATGTTAAAGCCTGGGAGCACAGTTCGAACACACAATTGCATGCAGCATAAACAATAAAACAAGCACAGAGGTGGACAGAAACATGCAACACCAAACAAGAAGCTGAGTGACGGTGATTTCATATGCCCTGGTCGGTCCGACATGAGCCCTCAACATCAGCATGTCTATGTGTTTGTGATAGACTAAATGAAGTGAACTGGGCTGTGTTCCTTCATGTCACACCCGTGAAAACTTGTGCCAGGAGTGACCCACTTTTCCCATCTTTTACTTGGACTTCTCCAGACAGAGGTTCTTAAGCAGAAAAACAAAACAAGATTCGAGTTTCCTTCTTAGAGGTCTGCAATAATGATTGTCCTTTGTTTTAATCTTTTTAAATACCACACGATGTACGACGCATGCTCACCTGCATGTTGATTCTCATCTCCAGGCCTGTGTTTGTGTTTGCCAGGCCTCCTTCCAGCCAGGGCAGCCTCTGGATGAGTTGAACCAGCTCAACTCATCGTGCCAGGTCTGACGGAGAGTTGGTCAAAGGTCACAAAAACATTTCTCACAAAAACAACAACACCTTTCTACACTGCAGCTGTATTCCTTGTTAAATATGAGGGAATGTGGCTGTTCATCACGCTGTATTAGGTGAAGGCAAATTATGGGAAGTCCTCACCGTTAGTGGTTCCATCAATGTCATGGGTTTGCTGCAGCCAGGCCAACACCTAGCTAGTCACCACTGTTTGGGAGGCAACAGCTGGGGCAGGGCTTGCCATTTCTGGATGGTATACCGATGCCGAGCTGGCGTAGTGAATGGGCTGAAAGGATCGCACATCTGTCATGAAAAGGAAAATGTCAGAAGAATCTAATTTTCATTTTCAAATTGTCCAGCTGCCACTGATTTAAAAAAAAAAAGAGCCAATAATAAGCTGCAAATGAAACACTCCAAGTTACAATCACTGTTGAAGAGTTTTGTCCTTTTAGCCTGATGTATGAACTTCACCTTCAAGATGCATCATAGAACTTTTAGCAGACATTGCTAGCATTCCGATTCATTACGTGCAACTTAATAAACATGCTTTTCTAAAATTATGTATGTGTAAGGTCATGAGAAAAATAGACTACCCTGTAGCAATGTTTTTATGGCAACAGTACAAAGTTTTTCCCCATTTGCCTTGAGCTGAACACTTGCGGTTCAGGTCTGCTGGTCCATTATGAACCATCCAGAGCCCTCAAGTCATCAGGGTCAGGCCGACTTTCTGTGCCCAGAGTTAGAACCAAACATGATGAGGCAGCGTTCATTTTTTATGCCCTTCACATGTGGAACAAACTCTCAGCTATTTTATATCTTGGTTGAAAACTTTCCTATTTGTCACTGCCTTTCAGTAGAATAATTGTTAGTCTCCCACAGTGTACTGTAACTTTAATTTCCTGCACTTTATCTGTCTTATTAGGGCCCGAGCCACTGACGTCAGTGGGTGAGAGCCCTATAGGAATTTTTAGAATTTTTTTCTTTTTTTGGTGGTGGGGTGGGGGGGGTAGTGAACATGCATTAAAACTCAGCTTTTTTTGCAGGGACCTCAAGACTGGCAAAAACTTGAATATTTTGGAGGAAAAACGAATGGCCCTACAAAAATGGCTCTACAGCGCCCTTAACGTGTGAAGTTAATGGGGAGTGGCACAAGTTTACTTTTGCGTAGAAAGGTGATAATCGGGTGAGATGTTTATGATGTCAAGACATGCAAAAGACTCCATAGTAGTGATGGTCTACACCCAACAGGAAGGTGGCCATTATGGCAGGAAATGGCAGAGACCTGATTTCCACCTCACGCATTTGATCGAACTTGTCCTAGGGTTTTTTTTAAATTTTTTTTGATTGAGCTCATTTCAATCATCTATACCAATGTGCCATTAAAAGTTATTTAAAACTTTTCTAAAAGCTTGACGGTTTGGCCGTAGGGGCGTGGCAAAGTTTGATTCCTCACCATAATCATTCTATTGTACAGGATGCGTTCAATGATGAGGCTGAGTTTTATTTCTCAGGTTCAGCTTTATTGACAGAACACATACTCTAGCATTCTCAAAGCAGGAAGAAGAGAGAGAACTATATCACATCACCTCTTTATATGTTTCCAGCATCAGAACTCAAGTCACATGGTGCTTCAGTAAACATACAGTCACAATGCCACCCTTTGAACTTTCACCATTGTCTCTTATTCATTGATGAACTGGAAATCTCTCTGGGGCATCTTCTCCGAGACAAAGGCCAAATCTCACACCTCCTCGTCATCTTCTGCAGATTCAAGCCTTTTGTCCTTCGAGACGTGAAGCCTCCAATAAACATGCAGTCATACCTTTGTGGAAAATGTGAGCCCAACATATGTGCCACACTATGACCATTCTGATGGCAATAACTCTGGTACGCATTGTCAGATTTCAACCAAATTCAATATTATGGATATCAGTCCAAGTCCAAACAGTTCTTTAGAACAATATTCATAGAAATCTACAGCACCACCTATAGGAGGCAGAAAGTTTTGAAAATCTGTTTGATGATCTGAAACATTTAAGTGTGACAAACATACAAAAACATACAAACATACAAAAAAAATGAGATATCAGGAAGAAGGCAAACACTTTTTCACACCACTGCACATACTGATGATATGAGTAATTATTTTTATAGGCCAAGTAGCATCAACTGTAAAATTTCACATTGATTTTCTCATTTGAAGTGCTAACAGGTGCAATTCCCCTTGTGCCACGCTGTGTAACTGACTAGTTGAGAATATGTGATCTCAGTGTACAAACAGAGGAAGGAAGGAAGCTGCCAAGCAACCGACAGCAAAATAAAGCCCAATGTTACAGCCTGGGAGCACGGTTCGAACACACAATTGCATGCAGCATGAACAAGAAAACAAGCACAGAGGTGGACAGAAACATGCAACACCAAACAAGAAGCTGAGTGACGGTGATTTCATATGCCCTGGTCGGTCCGACGCAAGCCCTCAACATCAGCGTGTCTACGTGTTTGTGATAGACGAAATGAAGTGAACTGGGGTGTGTTCCTTCATGTCATACCTGTGAAAACTTGTGCCTGAAAACAGCCCAAACCTGCTAAACCGTTTCACACAGCACTTCACCAAAAGTCAGTGAGGGCTTGGCCTACATTGTCTCTTGCAGACCGATACTTGTTTTTTTTTTTTTTTTTTTTTGTTACTTATTTGTACCCGTAGGTAGACTTGGTTTGCAGTTTTGGTGACAAGCCACTGGCTGCTGGTCGCTGCGTGCGCGAGCGCCCTAAACCTACATGTTTTTGGTAAGCGGGAGGAAACCGGAGAAATCCCGGAGTAAACCCGCGCAACACGGGGAGAACATGCAAACTCCACACAGCTCACTGTTGGTCGGGGGCTGGGATCGAACCCACGATCTCATGATCCCCGCGGTCCCCCGGCCGAGGGTAAAACTGTGCTGCCACAGTGCTAAACCACTGCGCCACCGTGCAGCCAGCAGTTTGTGTAACAGAAAAGGCACTACTGGAGGAAAAACTAATGTGGGGTTGTGGAGGAGGTGTGATTGTCAGTATCAAGAATTGTGCATACATTTGGGGTACTACTTCTTCAGCTGGTGTGACCATATGTTTACCATACCTCACACAATGTGCACGAAGTGTGCTAAGTTGCTGTGAAATCCTCTGCCTCATATCTGGGCCAGTCATAGAAGATGGTCTACACCCAACAGAAAGGCGACCATTTTGGCAGGACGTGGCAGTGATCTGATTTCCATCTCGCGCATTTGATCAAACTCGTCCTAGAGTTTTTGTCCGATTGAACTCATTTGTGGTGACAATCAGCTATACCCCTGTGCCATTAAAAGTTATTTAAAACTTTTCCAATAGCCTGAGGGTTTGGCTGTAGGGGCGTGGTAAAGTTTGATGCCTCACCATGATCATTCTATGACCATTCTGATGGCAATAACTGTCTGATTTTAACCAAATACAATTTTATCTATATCAGTCCAATTCCACATTTCATAGAAATATTGTTTATTTCTATGAATAACAGTATTCATAGAAATCTTCAGCACCACCTAATGGTTAAAGGAAGAATTGTTGAAAACTCTTTTCTTTATAACTCGCATGCCATTTGCCAGAATGACCTGAGATTTTTTGAGGTTCATCAGACAACAGGGATGATCATAACCGCATATCAACTTTACCATGACATCACACTTTTTACCATTGACACGCCATCGTCTCCATTCAATCCGTGATCTTGTGGTGAGGGTTTGGAAGGTCCTGGAGTCATCAAATTTGGAGCATAGGTAGAGGGAACTGTCATCTGTAGTCCTATATGGGTCAGCATCATATAACTGATAGGGAAGTGGTGCCATGGCGACATGGTGAAGGTTGACTCCTCGTCATGGAATCTCAAAAAGCTGCAACTTGGACAAACTTCATCCGTTTTTCACCAAATTTTCTTTGATGGATATTAGTCCCATCTTGCATACTCCTGGTTGACAAAACTTACAGAACCTACTGCTCATGGGACATTCTGTGCCACTCGCATTTGAATGAACTCCTCCTGGGGGCCTTCTCCCATTGAACTCATTTTCACATGGCGGCATCTATAGGCACACACAACACCATGTCACAACACCATGTCGAAGTTTGTCTCCTCCGCTGACAACATCAAACAGCTGTAACTCAAGCAACACTTGTCCGATGCCCACTAAAGTTTCAATGATGGAAAATAATCCAGCCCTGGACACGTCTACATAAAAATTCCTGACAACAGATACAGTGTCACCTAGTTGTTAAAGGAAAAATTACTGAAAACTGTTTTCTTTATTAGTCATGTGCCACTTGCTAGAATGACGTGATATTTTCTGAGGTTTATCAAACAACGTGGTTGATCATAACTGCAGATCACCTTTAGCATTTTGTCACTGCTGTTACCATGGACATGCCCTCCTCGCCATTCAATCTGTGATCTTGTTGGGATTGTTGGGAATGCCCTGGAGTCATGAAATCTGAAACATAGGTTCAGGTGACTGTCATATGGAGTCCTATGTGGGTGTGCAACACATTACTGACAGGGAAATGTTGCCATGGCGACATGGCGAAGGTTGACTCCTTGCCATGGAACATCGGAAAGTTGGACCTTGGACAAACTTTGGCTTATTTTCAGCAAATTTTCTACGATGGATATGAGTCCCACCCCACATGCTGCTCCATAAAAATGATTGACAAAAGTTAGAGCACCACCTACTGCTCAAAGGAAGTACTGCACCAAACTGTTTACTTTATGATTCATGCAGCGCTTGCAGCAACGATGAGAAATTTTGTGAGCCAGCTAGGTACGACGGGCACCGGGGTCCACGGTTGCACGGGGGGTGAGGGCCCGCTGACAGCTGCTTGCAGATTGAATTGTTAGAATTTTTTTTTCCTTCTTCTCCATCTACGATCTCAGTTTTGTGGTAGTGAACATGCATGAAAACTCATCATTTTTTGTAGGGGCCTCAAGACTGGCGAAAAATTAAATATTTTGGAGGAAATATGAATGACCCTGTGGGGCACCCCCACAACAGACTGGGACAAGCAGAGCGCTCAGCTAGAGCAATTAACATAACAGTGAAATGTGTGTATTAATGTCAACAGGCAGCCTCGCTTCGTCTAGCTCTTTCCTGCTCAGTACTGTGATGTTAATGTGCAATTCATGCATTGTGTTCTTGCTTCCTGCTCTTACTGTGATGCAAATGTCCCATGCCTTTCATGTATTGTCTGTAGTGGGTATAAAAGCTGCATTGCTCTGTAACTCACGCCCACTCTCTGACCACTGCTTCTGACTACTGCTGCTGAGAGCCTGAGGACCCGCTCCAGCCCGCCTGTACAGGGCTGGAGTGAGTTCTATGATGGCGGTATGATTAATAAACCTACTTAAAAACTCTCAGTTCGCTGCTTATTATTTTATACCGCCACATTGGTGACCCCGAGAAAGCACACGCTTTGTGCAACGCAACCTTCTGGTCTGGCCATCCACGCTGAACCGGCCGAGGGACACAAAACGTCTCCTCCCTCTCACCGCTCCAACGCACCATGACCTGAACGCAGAAAAGAACACACTGACAATGAACGCAGCAGGTGATTCTCTGACGACAAGCGAACGCAGCAGCCTGACGCAAATGATCTGCCCTCCCTTCTGCTACAGGGAGACATCGACGCAGAGCCACCACCAGGCAAAACTCTCCGGAGATCACCCATGACCGGGAAAGCTGCAGAAAACTTCATGGTGAGATCTGCATACCTTAGATCTGCACATCCACGCTGGGACCGGCCGCTCTCACAGCTCCTCCACACAAGAGCGCACGCACCTTGTCCTCTCTCCACGATGGCAACCTCCAGGGCCGAAGGAGAATGCAGCGCGGGGACCTGAACGCACCATAACCCGACACAGCGAACTACAGCAACACACTGAACAGGGATGATTATCGGCGCCGACTACGCTGATCTCCAGCAAGCTCCCTGACCCTGACTCGCCTGTACAGCGGACCCACCCACGCACCGAACCCCTGCACACGCACCGGGGGGTTATGAGGACAGCGCACCACGCACGGGACATACCGGCTCTACACAGACCGCCAGCGTCCTTCGCCGCTGCACACGGAACCTTCAGGGCTGCTCACACACCTGAAGCATCACACGCAGCTCGCTCACAGGATTTTGTATGGGTCTCAGCCACGGCGTACAAAGGGAATTCAGCCGTCAGCTGTTCCCGAGGGCTTTAGGACTGCGCCCGCACCTAAAGTCAACACGCCAAGTCCCTCTGCTTTTGTTTTTTTCTCACAGCCGCTACGCAGCCTCGCAGCTCCTGTTTTTCTTCATGGCCGCTATTAATCCTCGCAGGACTTGACCGCGAGAGGAGTCAGAGACAAATTTTCTTCTTACAACTGCTGTGGACCTCCGCACGTTCAACGGGACAGCCCCTCAGCATCGCGGATCCACAGGCAATTTTTGCGCGGCCCAGACAATTTCGCCGTCCCGGGCCGGCACTTGCTACCCCCACCCCCCTCCCTCCACCGCCGCCTGCAGCGAGCTTTCCCCGCAGCTCACTACCATAGCCGGACTATCGAGGCCTCAGCTTCCCACTGAGCCCTCTGGGGTGGAATGTGTGGGGCACCCCCACAACAGACTGGGACAAGCAGAGCGCTCAGCTAGAGCAATTAACATAACAGTGAAATGTATGTATTAATGTCAACAGGCAGCCTCGCTTCGTCTAGCTCTTTCCTGCTCAGTATTGTGATGTTAATGTGCCATTCATGCATTGTGTTCATGCTTCCTGCTCTTACTGTGATGCAAATGTCCCATGCCTTTCATGTATTGTCTGTAGTGGGTATAAAAGCTGCATTGCTCTGTAACTCACGCCCGCTCTCTGACCACTGTTTCTGACTACTGCTGCTGAGAACCTGAGGACCCGCTCCAGCCCGCCTGTACAGGGCTGGAGTGAGTTCTATGATGGCGGTATGATTAATAAACCTACTTAAAAACTATCAGTTTGCTGCTTATTATTTCATGCCGCCACAGACCCCACAAAAATGGCTCTACAGTGCCAGCGAACATGTGCAGTCAATGGGGAGTTGCATACGCTTACTTTCACATACTGTAGAAAGATGAAAATCTTGTGAGATGTTTATCATGTCAAGACATGCAGAAAACTCCACAGAAATGATGGTCTACACCCAACAGGAAGGTGACCATTTTGTCAGGAAGTTGCAGTGACCTGATTTTTACCTTGCGCAATTGACGCGCATTTGATCAAACTCATCCTTAAGTTTTTTTTCCGATTGAGCTGTATTATGGTGACAATCATCTATAGCCACATGCCATTAAAAGTTATTTAAAAGTTTTCCAAAACCTCGACAGCTTGGCCATAGGGGCATGGCAATGTTTGATGCCTCGCCCTGATCATTCTATGACCATTCAGACGGCAATAACTCTGGCATGCTTTGTCGGATTTCAACCAAATTCAATATTATGGATATCAATCCAATTCAAAACAGTTCTATACAACAATATTTATAGAAATCTACAGTGCCACCTAGTGGTTAAAGGAAGAATTTCTGACAACTGTTTTATTTATTACTCACGCGCCACTAGCCAGAATGAAGTGAAATTTTGTGAGATTCATCAGGCCACAGGGATGATCATAACTGCACATCAACTTTACCATGATGTCACACTTTATACCAGGGACACACCCTCCTCGCCATTCAATCTGTGATCTTGTGTGGAGATTTAGAAAAGTTCTGGAGTCATGAAATTTGAAGCATAGGTAGAGGTGACTGTTATCTGTAGTGCTGTATGGGTCAGCAACACATAACTGATAGGTAATTGTTCCCATGGCAACATGGCAAAGGTTCACTCCTTGCCTTGGAACATCGAAAAGTTCCAACTTGGACAAACTTCATCCAGTTTTCACCAAGTTTTCTACCATGGATATTAGTCCGACCCCGCACACTCCTACTCAAAAATTGTTGACCAAACTTATAGCACAACCCTACTGCTCACAGGAAGTACTGCACCAAACAGTTTTCTTTATTATTCATGCAGCGCATGCCGTGACAACGGGAAATTTTCCGTGCCGGCTGGGTCCGACGTGTGCCAGGTTTCGCAGGTGTGTGGGGGGCGAGGCCCCACTTACAGCTGCTTGATTTAGTTGTTAGAATTTTTTTTTCTCCTTCTGCATCTAAGATCTCATTTTTGGGGTGGTTGCGTGCATGAAAACTCACCATTTTTCTGCAGGGACTTCAAGACTGCAAAAAATTTAATATTTTGGAGGAAACATGAATGACTCCACAAAAATGGCTCTCCAGCACCACCTAACATGTGAAGTCAATGGGGAGTGGCACAAGCTTACTTTTGCGTAGAAAGATGAAAATCGGGTGATATGTTTATCATGTTAAGACATACAAAAAACTCCATGGAAGTAATGGTCTACACCCAACAGGAAGTCTGCTATTTTGGCAGGAAGTGGCAGTTACCTGATTTCCACCTCACGCGTTTGATCAAACTCGTCCTAGGGTTTTTGTTCAATTTAACTCATTTGTGGTGACAATCATCTATACCCATGTACCATTAAAAGTTATTTAAAACTTTTCCTAAAGCTCAACGGTTTGGCCGTAGGGGCGTGGCAAGGTTTGATGCCTCACCATGATCATTCTTTGACCATTCTGACGACAATGACTCTGGTAGGATTTGTCAGATTTCAACCAAATTCAATATTATGGATATCAGTCCAGTTCCAAACAGTTCTTTAGAACAATATTAATAGACATCTACAGTGACACCTATATGAGGCAGAAAGTATTGCATCAGAAAGTTTGCATCATGTTGTTTTTTTAATTCCTTGGGAATGGAATGTCGGATTGGCACCAAGATAGGTATGATGTATATGGGTATGTCTCCGAACAATTACAGCAATGAATATTCATGAGTAGCAATAGCGCCCTCTCTTTGAGACATGAAGGTTACACCAAGGGTTTTCTTCAATATCTCTGAAATAAATAGTCTGATTCGTACCATTTATGGTGACAATCATCTATACCCAAGTGCCAACAAAAGCTGTTAAACTTTTCCAAATGCCTGATGGTTTGTGGGATGGGGCGGGGCCAAATTTGCAGTATCGCCATCACCCTTCCAACAGCTTTTACTCTGGCATACATTGACTTATTTCAACCAAATTTTGTGTGGTGAATAGGTAGCCATTACTCATAATTTCTATAATAAAGAATGACACATAGTGACAGCGCCCCCTACCGCCAATGGACAGGAATTTGCCATAACTCACATGCCATACTCACACACCACTTGCCAGAATGATGTGCAATTTTCTGAGGTTTATCAGACCACCTTGTTGATCATAACTTCACATCACCTTTAGCATGGCATCGCTGCTTTTCCATGGACACGCCCTCCTTGCCATTCTATCCGTGGTCTGTTGGGATGGTTGGGAATGACCTGGAGTCATGAAATCTGGAACATAAGTTCAGGTGACTGTCATATGTAGTCCTGTATGGGTGGGCAACACATAACTGACAGGAAAGTGTTACCATGGCATATTGTGTGCCTTTGAGACAGGTTGTGACAACTGTCATCTGACAGGTGTGACTGACCTGACAGATTTGACAGCTCTGGCAGGTCGGTCACCCCCCCCACCCCCCACCCGCCTGGTCTTTGGAGGACAGAATCATCTTGGTTGAACAGAGGCGATTTCTCGCCCACCTAGGATTCATGGATTGGAAGGCAACGGCTGTTTGGCATGGCTGTGCTATGCAGAAGATAGACTATTGTTATGCATAAGTTGTGAATGTTGGCAACACGCTAAGCATTAGTTGGTTTAAGTTACTTTTATGTTGTAGAAATATTCTATATAAGTTACAAATACATTATGTATATGTCCAAGTCGTTATGGATATGTGATGCATACAGCAAAAAGTTAACATTTCGGCGTATCCCAGTGTTTTAGACAAATTTTTATATGTTTGGGGAACACTGCCTAAATCGTCATGGTGTAACAGACAGCTCAAGTTTGCAAACCTTATCTGGCTCCAAGTATCTACTCCATCAGTTCCAAACAGGCTTTCCCAGCAAGATAATTTGCAGCACTCCTCGGAGCCTATAACCCAAGAATACCGCTCATTGCTAATATGGAAGTGACAGACAGATCCTTTCCTCAGCTGAGATGGGCCTTTTAGCTTCAGAGCTGGACGACCTGGCTTCACAATGACCAGCTTTTCTTGAAAAGTCCGTCTGGATAATTGATTTTTTTTTAAATATCAGCGACTAAAACATTTTTCTCTCCCGTCAGCCATTGTGGGTGGAAAAACAGTTTATTTATTTAGCGAATGCAAAGTCCTTAAGCCAAGCAGTTGCCTCCTGGTTTGCTGTATGGAGGGTGTGTAATCCTCCTTCCAGTCTTTGGAGCGGGCAAGCCTCTATGATGTGTTCCATAGTTTGCTCCTCTCCACATGCGCACAGTGGGCTAGGGCTACTGCCCCATCTGTGAAGGCTGGCCAAGCAGGGGCCATGTCCAGTCCTGAAGCGATTGAGTGTAGACCACTGTCTCCTTGGGAGGTTGGTGCCCGGGACCTGTTGGTTGGGGTTTATCACCAGCTGTTTGTTTGGGACCTCCTTGGTTTCCCATTCCTCTTGCCAAGCTGTCTGGATGGTAAAGTCAGCTGGGGGAGGGTTTTTCCAAATCGGCCGTCTGGATGAAAGTCGGGCAGTGGGTGGGGTGTAGATATCTGCATGGATTGGTAAGTGAGGAAAATCTTTAACTTTTTGGAGCATCCTTTGAGTTAATGCTGCTCGCCGGATGTGGGGAGGGGCTATGTTTGACAGTACAGAGAGCCAGGGGAGTGGTGTTGAGCGGATTGTTCCAGTTATAGTTCTCATGGTTGAGTTGAGCTGGGTGTCTACATGGTGTGTGTAAGATGACCTGGACCAGACAGGGGCACAATATTCTGCTACAGAGTATGAAAGGGCCAGTGCTGAGGTGCGCAGGGTGGAGACTGCCGCCCCCCCATTTTGCACCAGCGAGCTTGCAGAGCAGGTTGTTTCGTACTTTCACCTTAGCAGCCGTCCCCTTTAGATGTTCCTTGAAGGATAAGGTCCTATCAAGGGTCACTCCAAGATAAGTTGGATTTGGGGCATGCTTAAGCTTGAGTCCGCTCAGGTGGATGTTTAGTTCTCTGGCAGCCGGAAAAACAGTTATTACATTTAAACAGATACAGTATATTTTAGCTGCTTAAGCAAGTCCTTACACTGGTGTTTTGCTGCCTAGTATCCTCTCCATTGTGGTTGGAGGAGTCTAACCATCCAATCAAAAGACGTAAAAATGCCAACATTCTCGGATGCCTTCTATGGTTACCCTTGGACATACAGAAGATATCTGATTGGTTAAAACAACAGGATAAGTTGAACAGTTAATTTAACCTACATAGCCACAGTATTAATTCATGAAGGCCCAAGGTAGATTTGCTTGACCCTGGCAACACAGATGGCTCAAATATGATTAGACAAAAAAAACTCTAACTTACATTACACTACTAGAAGGAGTGTAACCAAGAAAAAAGCTACAAAATGAAGAGAATAGACTATTGGGAATAATTTAATACATCCTCATAGATGTATGTCGCAGCACCTCTTTAAATTCCATAACTCAGTCAAAACTGGACTTTGGATGTATTTACACAAAAAATGGTTCAGTCTTTTGACACCGTTTTTTTGTACAGAGGTACCTCATCATTTTATCTTCAAAGTATATGAACAAGAAATCAGTACATTTAAAAAAAAAAAAACAGAAATTTCTCACTTCCTTTTGACAAAGTCAGAGTGAGAAGGCAGGCACAGTGTCGCGCTCTGCCACTAGGGGTGCGCTAATTCTCACACTCAAAGGGTTAACTCATTTTTTTGAAATTATAACACACGCTGAAATACACTCACCACCAAGGTACCCCGGTAAGTTTTATTTATGTTATTTTTCTAATTACTTGATCAACTGTTTATCTGTTTTTGTGATTCACCTGTGAGAGGTCTTATACAGATAAAGTTAGTATTGTCATAAACCAAGCCTGTGTTCTCCTGCGAGCATGGTTCTGACCGTTCTTGGTCATATGTTGTGTTTTGTTTTCTCACCTGTGTGTTTATCTCTATGTTTGTGGCCGCTGTTCTGGCCGGCGATTGTTAGGCAGCTGTTTGATCCACTTTCGGGTGGGCGCTGTCTAACATTCACCGGTCCAACCACACCCCCTCTCTCTGACAGTTAGCTGTGTGCCCCGGTAATTATCTTTCCCGTGCTTCACCCAGGTGTTCCCTATTTGTTAGGCCAGCGGTGTTTGTACTTACACAGCTCTTTGCTAGTCAAACACCGCTGGACCATAGTACATGCTAGACAGTTGTTCTCTGCTGTCTGACTGTCACATCCCGGAGGATCGTTTTGTGTTTTTGCTCGCTGGCGGACTCGGATGACTCGGACTGTTCTGCATGGCAAGTAAGAGCTGTCTGCGTTTCTGTTTGCAGTTGTGCTGCTACGCTTGTCTGTAGCGTTTCCCTTGCGGCACAACTACTACTCATGGCAAGTGGTTATTCCACCTGAGCGGACGTTATGTGGTACATCCAGCTGGCAGAGGCAGAGGTTTGACAATGCCCTCAGCTCTCCAAACATCCCGAGGGAGTGGAGCGGATATCTCAGCTGGCAGCGCTCCAGAGTGAGTATGGTGAGAGGGAGAAGAGGTCTCCGAAGAAGACCAGGCTCGCGCCATGGGAAGGGCACTCCCGGGACGCTGCTGAAGCTGTCCCCCGTCAGGTCTCCGCTCCCGCCCTAACCAAGCCGACCCCAGCAAGCAAGGGACAGCGTCGTCCTGCGTGGAAGTGCCAGGAGAAGCCTTCTCCTCAGTCAGCTGCCATCATCCCTCCAGCTGCTGGGAGGTCCGCTGAGGTCATCCCAGGAACGCTCACTTCTGTCGTCATGGAGACGGCTCCTCCGCAAGCCCTCGAGGTCACCGCTGGCACGGAGAGGAACGAGTGTCTGCCACCTGCAGCTGGAGATTTCTTCAACCAGCATAACAGGCAAGTATTTTTTCCTTCTAAATCATTCATTAACATTGAATCTTGTCTGTCTCCCAAGGGAGAGGCCCAGTATCAGCAGTCCACTGGGGCCTCTCCTCCAGCTGCAACTAATGACTGCTTCCTTCCCCTCTCCATGTCTCCTCCCTTAATTACTGAGGGCCTGCCAGTCCAAGAACCAAGCCATCAGATGATGGACGAGGTTGAGGCCCTGGATGATCCTGCCCAGGGGCCCGCACAGAGGCGTTTCCCTGCAGCCACGCTGGCAGACGAGGAGTGGTCAGCTCTGCTCGCCGCGCTCAACCGCTGGGTCGAAGAGGAGCGCCGTGAGATGGAGGTCCGAGGACACACTTCCCCGGCTATGAGGGTTCCCCCTCCCCACCGCCTGCTCAAGCACCGGACTATCTGTCAGACGAGGAGTGGGCGAACTTGCTTGCTGCAGTCAACAGCTGGGTCGAGGAGGAACGTCAGAGCACCAGGACTGCAACCATCATCACGCCTGTTGCGGGGATCGCCACAGCAGAGTCAGTCCCTGGACCAGACCTCCAGCCAACGGGACCCTGACCGTCATCATCGGCAGCATCAGAGTCCTGGACGGCAGTAGAGCTCGAGCACAGGCAAGTAATCACTCCTGTAGTTCATCTGCCTATGATTGAGAGATCTTGTCTGGCTCTTGGGGAGGAGAGTCGGGTGCAGCTTCCAGCCGCACCTGGGCTCCCCTCACCAGGCTCTGCTGCTGCCGGCGACCCTAAACCTTCCTTCTCTCCCATGCCTGTCGAGCCCCTCACGAATGTCGCCAGAGAGGAGCTGCCACCACCAGGGTGGCCTACTGACGATGGGAGACTGGTGGTCCCAGAGGAGGTCAACAGGGGCACGGCACCGGGAAAGACGATGAAGTCAACGCACCCCAACTCCCCGCAGTCCTGGACGGTGGTGGAGCCTGAGTTCAGGCAAGTGCATTCCATTGTGTCAGTATTGAATATGTCAATGTCACACTGCCCGACTCATGGCGAGGAGGGCCTGGGACAGCTTGTAATAGCCCTTGGGGCCGCCTCACCAGGCTCTGCCACTGCCAGTGACCCTGACCCGGTCTCTTTTTCTCTCCCTCCGGGTTCAGAGCCCCCTGCCAGGGTCTCCAGAAAGCAGCTGACCTCACCGGAAGCCACCAAGGATAGGGGTCCAGCACCAGGTGGGGCAAGGAGCACCACCTCCCTTGCTGGGGAGGCAACCGCGGGAGCAATAAGGCCCCCGATGGGGGTCACCGCTGGTGCAGCAGTGCTTCAACCGGAGCCCACCACAGGTGCAGCCACTTCCCCAGACGGGACCAGTGCCGGTGCTGCAGAGCCTCAGCTGAAGGTCACTGCGGGTGCAGCGGAGCCGGCCCGGTCAGGGTCCACCGCAGGTGCAGCAAGGCTCCCGCTGGACTCCACCGTGGGTGCAGCATTGGCCCAATTGGAGTCCTCCGCAGGTGCTGCTGAGCCTCAGCCGGAGGTCACCATGGATGCTGCAGAGCCTCAGTCAGCGGTCACCGTGGGTGCTGCTGAGCCTCAGCCGGAGGTCACCGCAGATGCAGCGGAGCCAGCCTGGTTGGGGTCCACCATGGGTGCAATGGAGCTTGCCCAGTCAGGGTCCACCGGAGGTGCAGTTGTGTCCCAAGCTGGAACCACCAAAGGTGCTGCGGACCACCGGAAGGACGACGTTGTCCCCTTGTCCCTGCCCAATGCCGTGGAGGTTCCCTTGCCCCGGCCCGGTTTCCCACCAGTGAGCCTTCCAGTGGGCAGGCCACCTCCTGCTTCACCCCTTTGGTCCTGGTAGCTAAATAACGCTGGCTGGCCCCCGGAAGAATTGACTCCCTGGGTCTGGTGGCCCATGTTTTCTGGCCGGCCGCTGGACTCTGTCCACCGGACCTTCTGCTGGGCCTGGGACTCTGGGCGGCCTCCTGATCCCTATTGCCTGTGGACTTTTGGGTTAATTGTTGGCCCTGGGCGGGGTATTGTGTTCCTGCCTTCATGTTCCCCCTACCTCCCACCCGGGTTTGTGTTGTTTGTTGCTGTTGCTCCTGTTAGGGGGGGAGGGTCTTTATGATGTTACCGTGGGTGTCTGGTCTCCACCCCTAGAGGGGGGGGCTCTGTCATGAACCCAGCCTGTGTTCTCCTGCGGGCTCAGTTCTGACCGTTCTTGGTCATATGTTGTGTTTTGTTTTCTCACCTGTGTGTTTATCTCGATGCTTGTGGCCGCTGCTCTGGCCGGCGATTGTTAGGCAGCTGTTTGACCCACTTTTGGGTGGGAGCTGTCTAACATTCGCCGCTTCAACCACGCCCCCTCTCTCTGACAGTCAGCTGTGTGCCCCGGTAATTATCTTTCCCGTGCCTCGCCCAGGTGTTCCCTATTTGTTAGGCCAGCTGTGTTTGTACTTAAGCGGCTCTTTGCTAGTCAAACACCGCTGGACCATTGTACGTGTTAGACAGTTGTTCTCCGCCATCTGACTGTCACGTCCCAAAGGATCGTTTTGTGTTTGTGCTCGCTTGCGGACTCGGACAACTTGGATTGTTCCTGCACGGTGAGTAAGAGCTGTCTGTGTTTCTGTTTGCAGTTGTGCTGCTACGCTTGTCTGTAGCGTTTCCCTTGCGGCACAACTGCTACGCTTGGGCACTGCTGCCCAGCTCTTCTCCCATGCGAGTCGAGCATCCTGGAGAACTCTTAAGTTACCCAAGCATTTTTGTCCTGTCTGTTTTTGTGGCCACAGTGCACAGTGGTCTTCTCGCTGAACGCTATTTGTGTGAGCCATTTTGTGCACGACTGTCTCATGACTGTAAGTCTTTATTTTTCAAACTGTTTGATATCAATAAATGTGTGTTTCGTGTAACCCTGCATTTAAATCCTCATTCCTCCTTCTCTTCCTCCATGCGCTGTGAGAAGCGCACGGGGAAGTTTGTGACAAGTATTATTTTATTTTATAAAGCATTTACCTCATCTTTCTCAAAGTCAAAATCATGTTTTTTTCTGTCTTTTTTAAAGGTATCCCACCTCAGTTGGAGGGCGTTATTACCCTCTCCGACGCGGGCATGTTCATCTTCCCCCTCCACCGATCATTATTGCATCTATAAATATTATGGACGATCGTTGAAAAAAGAAATGTACTTACAGAATTTGAAGAGGATAACAAGCATCAATTCAATCATGAAGGCAGTCTAGTGGGGCTTCTCGATGAAAGTCAATGTTCTGAGGATGATCCTGCAGTTTTAATGGACCACGAACACCCCGGGGTCAATGTTGAGCATCCACCACCCCTTCGTCCAATGGCAGCTCCACCACAGAATAACGCCCGGTGTCCGGCACAAAACCCAACTGTCTTCACAGGCTCAATAGCCGGTATCCAGCCTGTGGATGCACTGCTTGAGATCATTTTCCTGACCAGAGGGAAACAACCAGCGCAGCAGAGAAACAGGCCGACCCACTGTACAGCGCATGGTTCCGGTAAGCTCCCCCTAGTTTTAAAAAATCCTTTTATTAATCCAATATGATCTTTTTTTCACCCCCAAACCACGTTGTTTACAATGTGAATGGGGATAACATCACCCTCTGATGATGTGCTAGGTTACCATTGGCCCTCTCACATTGTTTTAGGGTGATGACGTAAACATTCCCCACAGGGACATATGTTGGCAACTGGCGCCGTCTTGTGGCTATTTTCTGTTTTTAAACTGTGTAAACCGCATTATGTATTTTTCATTGTGAAATAAAGTTATTATTATCTTTACAGAATACCAGCCATGGCCTTCAACACCGACTGGAGGAGGTAGGACTCCACCTTCGGTTTCGGGTGTTCAGAGCAGACCGACGTGCCCTCGTACAAAGGCCATGTCTGTGAACGTTCACCCAACGGTATTATTATGATTCCCCGTGCACTTTTACACAGCGCACAGAGGAAGGAATTAAACCCACTCGCAGGAGTTAGTTGTGCATGTTATTAACATAAGACAAACGAACAATTCAAAATAACATTACTGTTCAGGATAACTTAGGGGTCTTCCAGGACTCTCTACAGACTCGGGTGAGTTTAACTGTGAAAATGTTCCAAAGTGTTACAGACAGACTTGGGGAATCCAAACAGTGGGTACTCAAGGTACTGGAGCAGTCCGAGTAAGTCCAAGTTTAGTCCAGCGAGCACAAACAACAAGTATGGATATCACGCCTCCCAGTGTGATGCGGTGCCAAAGCATTGGCAGGGCATCTAGACATGAGAGGTGGATTACATACACTGAGGGGAGCAGCGACAGTGTAGATCCAAACACAAACAATGATCCAACAATCTCTTCCAACAGACAGAGGGCTAAAATAGTGCCAGGCCTGATGAGGCAAGAGAATGCAGGTGTTAGTAATGAGAGTGAATGGGTGTGTGTATGTGTGCAAGAGTGTGCATGGGAGAAAATGTGTGCATGTGTGTGTGTTTGTGTGTGTGTGTGTGTGTGTGTGTGTGTAACACCAATAATGAGCAACAGCTGATGGCACTGACAAGAGGAAGAGGCATGCCCAAGCTGTCAGGGAGCGAAGGACCCAAACAGCTCCCTGACACGCCTGATAGAAAATAGGGCAAATAAACATAAGTCAGAACTGGGTTTGAGACCACCAAACCCAGGTTCACGACACATTCTTCTTTGCCGGAGTCTTGAGTTTCCCTTTCCTCATCTCTAGCAGAATGCAGCCCTGGTTCTGGTGTGCATAACCTGTAAGTTTGTTTGCTTGTTTGTATTCTGTGTTAGAGCACTGTTTTGGGCTTAGTGTTTTGTTGTTTTCAGTAAATCTCACAAACTGCAGTCCAGCGCATGGGTCTCTCCTCTCTGCCCTGAGGGGCAATTCATGACAGAAGTCTCTGGCCAGTTAGAAACCCAGCTGCTGCACTTTGGAGTTCTTTTCATTTTTTCACCTGGGGTTAACCACTTGCACTTCGTTGTACCGCGGGCGGGCAAGTCTCTGCGTCCCAGATCGCACGAGGGCTCAAAAGTTCATCTTTTGAAAAAAAGATGAACAGTTCAAGGGAACAAAAGTTCATCTCAGTACTTTGTTATATACCCTTTGTTGGCAATGACAGAGGTCAAACATTTTCTGTAAGTTTTCACAAGGTTTTCACACACTGTTGCTGGTATTTTGGCCCATTCCTCCATGCAGATCTCCTCTAGAGCAGTGATGTTTTGGGGCTGTCGCTGGGCAACACAGACTTTCAACTCCCTCCAAAGATTTTCTATGGGGTTGAGATCTGGAGACTGGCTAGGCCACTCCAGGACCTTGAAATGCTTCTTACGAAGCCACTCCTTCGTTGCCCGGGCGGTGTGTTTGGGATCATTTTCATGCTGAAAGACCCAGCCACATTTCATCTTCAATGCCCTTGCTGGTGGAAGGAGGTTTTTACTCAAAATCTCACGATACATGGCCCCATTCATTCTTTCCTTTACACGGATCAGTCGTCCTGGTCCCTTTGCAGAAAAACAGCCCCAAAGCATGATGTTTCCACCCCCATGCTTCACAGTAGGTATGGTGTTCTTTCTCCTCCAAACACGACAAGTTGAGCTTTTACCAAAAAGTTCTATTTTGGTTTCATCTGACCATATGACATTCTCCCAATCCTCTTCTGGATCATCCAAATGCTCTCTAGCAAACTTCAGACGGGCCTGGACATGTACTGGCTTAAGCAGGGGGACACGTCTGGCACTGCAGGATTTGAGTCCCTGGCGGCGTAGTGTGTTTCTGATGTAGCCTTTGTTACTTTGGTCCCAACTCTCTGCAGGCCATTCACTAGATCCCCCCATGTGGTTCTGGGATTTTTGCTCACCGTTCTCATGATCATTTTGACCCCACGGGGTGAGATCTTGCGTGGAGGCCCAGATCGAGGGAGATTATCAGTGGTCTTGTATGTCTTCCATTTTCTAATAATTGCTCCCACAGTTGATTTATTCACACCAAGCTGCTTACCTATTGCAGATTCAGTCTTCCCAGCCTGGTGCAGGTCTACAATTTTGTCTCTGGTGTCCTTTGACAGCTCTTTGGTCTTGGCCATAGTGGAGTTTGGAGTTTTGGCTGTTTGAGGTTGTGGACAGGTGTCTTTTATACTGATAACGAGTTCAAACAGGTGCCATTAATACAGGTAATGAGTGGAGGACAGAGGAGCCTCTTAAAGAAGAAGTTACAGGTCTGTGAGGGCCAGAAATCTTGCTTGTTTGTAGGTGACCAAATACTTATTTTACTGAGGAATTTACCAATTAATTCATTAAAAATCCTTCAATGTGATTTTCTGGATTTTTTTTTCTTATTTTGCCTCTCATAGTTGAGGTATACCTATGATGAAAATTGGAGACCTCTCTCATCTTTTAAGTGGGAGAACTTGCACAATTGGTGGCTGACTAAATACTTTCTTACCCCACTGTATATATATATATATATATATATATATATATATATATATATATATATATATATATATATATATATATATATATATATATATATATATATATATTAATATGTACATATGTGTACTAGCTGCTCTTGTTTTTTCTTGCCTTCTGATTGTTGCTCTGAGTGTTGCTATCGATGTGCTGTTGCAATCCTGGAATTTCCCCATTGTGGGACTAATAAAGGCTTATCTTATCTTATCTTATTATAAATGATAACAAGAGTGATACAATGGACTTTTTATCTGATCCTCTCCTCACGTCTCAAACTGTTAAGAACTAATGCTCTTGTACTGAGAGGAACAGAGAAATCTCTGCATGTACCTTTTGTTTAAAAAAAACGACTTTTGATCTCTCCACTATAGAGATTAATATTATATATTCATGTGCATACACTCATGTATTTTATGCATCCTTTGAATCTTTCAGGTAGCAGTAATGAAGGCTGCTGGAATAATTCTGAATGATTTGAGTCAAAAGGAACAGAATAAATTCAAGAGTTTTCTGAGGTTTACAATCTTCCAGAAGAATCTTCCACAAATTAATTTTAATTTACTGGCATATGCAACCACAGCACATGAACTTGTGGATCTGATGATGGAGGAGTTTGGTCATGAGTGTGTGGATGTGATCATGGAGGTTTTACCAGACATGAACAGGACTGATCTGGTACAGAGGTGACCATCACAGAACTCAAAAATGAATAAAGTTAGGACATATTTTAATTATTCTTTTAAATTATTAGTAAGGAACAATAACACACAAGCAACAATTCTATTTGTCCATCATTGTCATCTGTGAGTCCCCTCCTGTAAACTTGGATCCCCTCACATCTTATGTGAAACCCACAGCCAAGAATCTTGGTTTTATTGTGGACAGTGATTTTAAATTAGACACTCAGATCTGTTCTGTGGTAAAATCCAGCTTCTTTCATCTAAGGCGTTTAGCAAAATTAAAACCTACTCTCTTTAGACCGCACCTGGAAACAGTAATCCATGCCTTTGTTTCATCTCAGCTTGATTACTGTAACGCACTTTATGCCGGTGTCAGCCAGTCATTCCTTTCATGTCTGCAGCTAGTACAAAATGCCGCTGCTCGTCTTTTAACAGGTAGACATAAAAGAGATCACATAACACCCATTTTAGCTTCCCTCCACTGGCTGCCCATGCATTTTAGAGTTGATTTTAAAATTCTTTTGTTTTTAAATCCTTGAATGTTCTTGCTCCGCCTTATCTCTCTGAGCGTCTGCATCCCTACGCTCCCATCCGGTCCCTCAGGTCAGCTGAACAGCTGCTCCGGTGGATACCAATGGCGAAATGGAAGCTTAGAGGGGACAAAGCCTTTTCGATCACGGCACCCAGGTTATGGAACGATTTACCTCTGAACATTAGACAAGCACCTTCACTGTCCATTTTTAAAACCCATCTTAAAACACACATTTACTCCCCGGCCTTCGACTCAGTGTGAGACATTATTTTATTGAATGAAATGCATTTTTTAAATTTATTTACTTCTTTTACCTTTTATTTTTTTTGTTTCTTTTGACTGTGGTTTCTACTTGTGCTGAGTTTTATATTGTTTTTGTTGGTTTTATATTGTCTTTGTGTTAGTGTCCTGCACCTTGCATTTATGTTTTCATGTGCATTCTTGTACAGCCCCTTGTGTAGCTAGTGTTTTTTAAAGTGCTTTATAAATAAAGTTGACTGGTTGATTGATTGACCTGCGACTGATGTACACGATGTAGTTACGAATGTGTAAAACACGAATCAAGATGTCTGTAATGGAATAGTTCTAATGATGTCATAAGTTCAAATGAAGACCTCAGTAATGAAGATTCAGCAAACACATGAGCAAGATACGTTAAATCATCTGTGACCTTATCTGCAGGACCAGAGTGGTGGCTTAGAGGTATAGCATCCGCCCCACAACCGGAAGGTTGTAGGTTTAAGGCTGGGTTACACCAAAGACCACATAAAAATAGTATTTTTCACCTTCTAGCTTAGTGCTCAGCATAATAGAACGGGGAAAGAAAAGTTTACACACAGAACTACCAGAGGACTGACCTTTTGTAGACCAACCAACCTATTTTGTTTTGGGTCATGGGGTCCTGGACTTAATTTTGCCTATGATCTGTTTGTTTTGGTCATGTTCTGTGGGAGGCAGTGGGGGGTTTACACTTCGTTTAGGCCCACCTGTCCTTGTACCCCCACCACCCGCCTTGTGGGTCTCTTTTCATTTCTGTTTTTGGTGTTAGCCTGGGGTCATCTGGAGGCCGCCCCTGGGCTGGTGTGGGGGGGTACTGTCATGGTGTGGAATGGGTCTCATGCCCTCATCCTAATTTGTAATTCTAGTGTCTTGTCTTTTGGGCATGGGACTCAGCCCTCGCCCTCACTTTATGTTCATTTTTAGTATTGTCTGCTTTTCATTCTGGTTATTATTATGATCCTGGGTTACCATTATTATTATCATTGTTATTATTCTGTTTTGAGTAGTTTTTCTCTGTGGGTCTTAGTTATGAGGATTATTATTATTATTAGTTATCAGTACAATTCCCAGTTACACGGGGTGAGACTGGACATCCTGGCAGATAAGCACATCTGTCACAAGGTCTGTGGTGGACTTTTGCCAGTCGATGCATCGTGACATGCACTACACAAAGAGCAGAGATAAACAAACCTACCATCTGGTCAGTCACTGCAACAGATACTGGAGTCAGTTTGTCTTGGCCTGTTCTTGCCACTGATAATACCTCTATCTGCCAAGAATGTGCCGCTAGTCCAGCAAATGCTAGCGGTACTCAAATACTTTGCAAGCAGTTTCATGAAATGATGAGTCAGAAAGCAGCTCATACCGGCCCGGATGTCGCCCAGGTTAACAAGGTCAGGAGTTCCTGGCAGCGGAGGGGGAAGGACAGAGCTGCGTGGAGGAATCTGATTAGACCTTAAGGAAACAGTCAGTGTCACCTCCGACAGACTGCTATGATGATGATGATGAGTTATCATTATGTGTCATATTCTTGTTTTCCCCTTGGATTGTTTTCTCCTGTGTGATTATCCATTCAGCCTGTTCTGCTGATAGGATATTTTCAGGTTTCATTGATTATGCTATATGATTTTAATGCTGTATTATTCTATTTTATATTATAATTGTATCTGGTGCATATAATAAGCCAATGTCATTTACTGTGATTTTTTTCATTGTCTCAGAGCTTGAAAAGACTGTCTGTTTTTCAGTGTAAGATTAGGTTGAGCAAGATTGTAAATAATGATGAAGGTTTTATTGTTTAATCATACCAAGGTGTATTGTACTGTAAGTTAGAGTGACTTAGGATGACCAGGTCATGTAAAAATCATAGCAGAATGTTCATTGCTGACCATAGATTAGAAACAGTCACTGAAGAGTTGGCTCCAGCCAATCTAGCTTAGATAAGGGACTGAGGTATAAAGAAGCAACATACTTGAACACATGTTAGGGAGTTGGTGCTGTGAAGCTCTGGGGCAAGTTTTGCTGTTACTGATTACCTCCTTTCTGATCAGAAAGAGAATAAATGGCTCAGAACTTGGAAAACCGCCTATTGGTTATTGATTCAGCCTCAGTAAATTCATTTTTGATCTAACATTATTGGCGCCCAACGTGGGACCCATATAAAGGGGTCCACGGTGTTTTCCGACGGACCCAGACTTGGGACAAGTGCACAGTCAAAGAAGAGGTGAGGCCCACACTTCTGGGACGCGCTAAAAAAAACCCAAAAAACAAAAAAAAAACCCCGCTGAATTTCCCTCTTCAAAAGCCCTGGTGACATCAGGGAGTGACATGGAGCTCTAACGGGTCTACCAGAACTCAGAGGCGGATTCCAGGTGTGAGTAATTTTATTCCAGTTTTTGTTATTGTTGTTATGGCCAGCGAGTGATTGCCTAAACCGATTCTACACTAGGTGAAAGACTGAAAGAATGAGACCTACAGCCTAATTGATGAGTTATTTTACTCACGGTGCGGGTATCACAATAATCCCTTGGGTAGAACGAGTTTTTCCTTTGCAAGCGGTGATCCATATTTCAAGATCCAGGGTAATTCTTAGAAATTTGCTGTTTTCTGACGCTCGAGTAAGTTCTAGTGGAGGTTTAGAAGCCAGATCTGGGTATAAAACGGGAAAGATTCGTGGTCTCATTCCTGTCCGGAAGAGTCATGTGATCCCAGAGAAGTTAATTTTTCGGGGTAAGATTCGTGCCTCTTGGGACCGCTCCTGCTTATGATCCAGTTTTGGACTTTCAGCATTAGCGGGAAGGCTACGTGAACCCCGAAAAGGAAAAGCTTTTTTTTTTTTTTTACGGAAGATTCGTGCCCTTATCAGGTCTGCTTTATTGCCCATTGCCCCCGCTACAGTGAGCTATTGCAAGATGCCGAGGGAGGCTTAACTTTGGGCTTTAGGCAAATATTGAAATATTTTATTTTGTGAGTTTGTTGAAGCGCTAGAGAGAAAAAAAAAGAAAAGTTACTGTGGTCTGAGTTTGTTTTGTCTGTGTTACATGAAATCCGCTCCGGTGTGAAACACAGAGAGGCTGAGTTCCCATGGAGACGGAGTGAATAGGGTGTGAAATTGATGTCTGTGGGTTTTTTTCTCCCTAATATTTGTGGAGCATAAAAGGGTTGGTTAGTTAATTATCTTTTGGGAAGTGTTTAAAATTATAGGTATTTGAAAATAGTAGCCTTGAGCAGAAACAGTGGACTGGTGTTGTGCTTTATGGCAGTGTAAGAAAAAGAGAAAAAGAAAAAAAAAAAAGGATCTTCACGCTGAGAGTGGCGGTGTGAGAATTGCCATATTTGATTTTTTCCACTGAGGTTGCCAGATCTGGAGATTAATTGAAGTAATTCTCATGTTGTTTTGGGTTTTGGCATGAACCTAAAAGTCTTTATTGTATGACCTTGTAGAGCTAACGCAAAAGAAAACATGTTGGGCCCTGTCTGTCTGTCTGTCTGTGTGTAATGTCTGAAAATCTATGTGTATCTGTTTGTGATTCTGTGTATGTGTGTCCTTGAGAGAAGGGGAAAAAGAGACAGAGAGAACTTGGGGAAAAAATAGAAAAGCTGTGTAGCCACTGATTTGTGTGTGGAAACTTGGTAAAAAGAGAAGAAAAAACTTTCAAACATGGGTTGCTGTTATAGCAAAAAGATAAAACAGCCACAAAGTGTCCAGACAGGAAGAAATAATGCCTCATTTTGCTGTAAGGGTTGCAGAACACAGCAAGATGAGAATGAAATTATGTTTTGGCAGGAGATGGTAAATTTATGAACAAAAAAGACAGAAATAGCACAAGGTTTCTGACAAAATGGAGAAAGAAATTTAATTTCAGTGGGGAACTTGAGGTTAAAGATTGTGAGATTTTAATTTCCGTCATTAGATTAGCAGCAGATGGCAGTAGGCAAAAAGAGTTAAAATATAGACTTTTTGAGGCTGAACAATGGCTTCAGATTGCCAGGCAATGGCAAGCTGATTTGAATAGGAAAGACCAGACCTTAAAAGACTCAGATGTTTGTAATAAGAAGGGTTTGACTAATGCACATTTTTTCTCAAAATTCTGAGGTGATGAAGGAGACAACGGCCGGAGCAGGTGGCGTGGAGACAACCTGACCCCTCCATCTCTGCATCCGGACCTTAACCCCTTGCACTCCGGTCAATTTCCCTAAAAACGCCAAAAAATAACGTGCCCAAAGTAAATTGAAAGCTGTTCTTCAACCCTTCGCAGCATCTTCATGGGGTTGGGCTCATTTAAAAGAAAACACTTTGAATATTTTGGCAAAACAGTCATAATCTCTCTAAGTGCTCCGGCCACTGAGTTACAGTCATCTAAACATAGTGAACTTGAAGAAAATAAATTTGGCCTAGGTGTTTTTTTGGATACAAATGATTGCAAATAACACACTGCTTCAGATCCGGGCTGGAAAATGCAACAGAAATGTAGAACCAAGTGTTATCCAGCTGAGGTCCAAATTTTGTAACAATACCACAAAAATTGAATATATTACACAGCTTTGCTCTCAGGTAGTTCCCAGGCGTTTTGGAACTGTGCCAAATTGTGCCAAATGGTACAGTTTGGAAAAACGTCTGTAACTTTTGAATGCTTCAATGTAAAAGCTTCATTTTGGGCTCTAATGAAAGGTCACACTCAGGGCTGTGTCTTTGTGTGTGTGTGTGGGGGGGGGGGTTGTCCCCCCCCCTCGCTACAGAGGATGGACATCGGCCATCGCTACATGACGGATTAGCCTCATGTCGTGATGTGGGACAGCAGCTCAGTCACCGCGCCCCCCCCCACTACAGAAGAATAGCGGGGGGGGGCGGTATTCATGGTCTGGACGCAACAAACAAACCGTGTACCGCGGCGCACAAACTTCATACTTCGTGCGCCGCACAGTTGTAATTTACCGATCGGTCAAAAGTCATTTTTGATTACAATTTTCAGGGATAGAGAATAATTTAGCTTATAACACCTTACCTCTTCACAGCAGTGTCCTGGCAAACTTCTCTTCCTCACTGTCAGACGAACGCGACGCTGGTCCGCTCGTAGTTCTGGTCTCGCGACCCCATCAAAACATAATTCCATTATTGCGGTTTTGTGCTTCCATGATTGCGGTTTTTGGTGAACGATTTTTCAAAACAAATAACAGTAGTAATTAAAAAAAGACTGGCAAACGCGTGTGTGTCACTCAGCCTTCGTCGTCAGCCTCCTTCGGTTTATGATGACCATGGAAGAAATCATAACGTCTACTCTGCTGGAACAAAAACAAAATAAGCACCGCCTGTGGCCGAACATGCCGATGCGCGAATGGCACTCCCTGTCACACAGGTTGCATTTGTGGGTGGTCTCCGTGCTGCTGGGTCTGTGGGGTTCTTCCTGCGGGTCCTTTTTTGATCTGCTGCAGCAGTCTCTCTTCACCCAGCCTTAAAAAAAACAGCTCGCGAACTTCTCTGCTTCAATTGGCTCACTGCATTCACAGCCTTGGTAGGCGGGTCCTTCTTGCTAGGTTTTCAAGTCATTGGTTCTTCAAGGTTTCAGAAACCCAATTCAAGGCTCTTATTAGTCGAATGAGAGGTCAATCAGATGAAGTAATCTGTTCACGGCTGTGTCTGCAGCTTTTATTTTCAGTGCACGCTTGGACGCCATCACCATCTACATCATCAGCATCTCCATCATGCGTCCTAGAACACACGAGGGCGCACGAGAGCACCCTCGTGCGCTCTAGGACGCAGAGACTTGCCCGTCCGCGGTACAACGGAGTGCAAGAGGTTAAGACAGTGACCACCCCCATGGCACCAACTGCAGACCTGGCTCACCCCTCCTCCACGGCTGGGCACACGCCTCCCCGCCTCCCTCCTCCTTCCTTTCAACGCAGGCCAGACATCAAAACTAGAGTCCACCTTTCTCATCTGACAAAAAAGTTAAGTGATTATGCACCTTCAAATTATGCCATTTCAACAGCACACACATCCTCACCCTTAGATAAACACATTAAGGAAGAGGAACATGCGATAGAATTACGACAATTTCCTATGGTTAAATTATACAACCCGGCTTATTTTGGTCCAGCGGCTGAAGGTGCTGAAGTCAATAGCCAAAACATTCTTTAAAACATTCCCACTGTGTTAGTTAACCACCAACTGATGCAGTATTAGCTCAGCAGGTGAAAGAATTAAATGAACATATTAGGAACAAGTGAAGATTAAAACATGATTTGACAGCTATTCAGAACGCCACTTAACATAAAACAGAAAGTGTTGAAGCCTATAGGTGTAGGTTGCAAGATGTTTTTTGGACAATCATTCAGGTTTGGAAAATCCTACAGCAGATACAGGTTCAGAACCTTATTGACAACATTTGGAAAGTGTATTCCTACAGAACATGCATCCAAATTTAGCACAGCATGTATGTAAACACCTTGTAACATATTGCAAATGTTCATTTGCTGATGTGTTGATATATGCAAAACGTGGCACAACTGAGCTGACCCTCAGGGGGAGGCCTTTGCTTCCCCCACTTCTGTATTGTCCCAGGGTCCCCGGCATGGAGGGGGTAGGAGAGGCCTTGGTGCTGGGTCTGCAAACCACGTTCAAGAGGCCAGAGGGAGGGGAGGGGACTATGTCCTGCTCAGCAGCCACAACAACGACAACGACAACCAGACTCATCACATCCCGACATGTGACTGACCAAACCAAAGCTAAGTACAGCTATTGACAATGACAGCTGACGTACTGTATTTCATTTACCTGACTTTGACCTAAAAATGACACTAAAGGGTTTACCAGAGGTTACTCTAGAAGTTCAGGGAGCTTCTTTACATGATACTGGGGCTTGCAGGTCTGTCATTTCAGGCCTAGATGCTGGGGGGGGGGGGGGGGGGGGGGTCACAAAATTAGAACAGTGATCATTAAATCAGCAAATGGGAAGCATATAAAAGGAATGCCTTTCTGAAATTGTAACAGTAAAAGATGTTACGGGGACAGTGCAGAAGGTTCATTCATTTTGTCACAAGTGTGTCTAGTTAACTTATTGGGAAGGGATCTGCTCACAACTCTCAATATCGCCCTAATTCCGACAGAAGATGGTATGAGGGCTTCACATTTCCCACATGCATCAGAAATTCATTGTAGAAAAATATGAAATTTAATAATTATGATCAGGTATAAATTATTTAATTTATATTGATGTATTGGAATCTGAGATCAACTCTCGTTTCATATACACCAGAAAAGTTAATAACATTCATGGGGCACCAGCTTCTATCTCTAAGAAGCAATTTAATCTTTAATTTCACTATACCTGTTTAATCACTCAATAAATTAATTAATAATCAGTCTCAAAATTTTTTTTCATGAATTCGATACCTGGGCTTGAAACAGATTCAGAATGAAATAAATTCTCAACAACTTCTCTCATTTTCACATATTTATTAAATGAAATGATTAACAGACATTGCAGTAATTTCATTAATCATAAAATCAATCTTGTAAATGATAGATCACCAATGTCAATATTTCCGGAACCAGAATTAACTGAGAAATTAATTTCTATCAGTTTGTTTGAGTTAACAGATTATGGAAACAATGCAAATTTATGGAGAATGTTTACTAATTATATGAAAAGTCCTGGATTAATCTTAAGAAAATAAAAATTGGAATTTTAATGAAAAGAAGAGTTATGTTAATGGCTTCTTAATTTACATCTGATTAGATATACAAATTATTACCGAACCTCAGACGTTTAACCTTTTGCACTCCTGTGTACCGCAGAAGGGCACATCTCTGCATCCTAGAGCCCACGAGGGCGCTCTCGTGCGCTCTAGGATGCACGAGGGCGCTGCGTCCTAAGAGCGCACTGGGAAAAAAAGCTGCATTTGCGTTCTTCCACTACAGACACAGCTGCCACAACTGCCATTCGCGCATCGGCCTGTTCAGTCACAGGCGGTGCTTTTTTTTTTTTGTTTTTATTCCAGCAGAGTAGACATTTAGGATTCTCTTCCATGGTCATCATAGACTGACGGAGGCCGACAACGAAGGTCGTAAATCATTCGCCAAAACCGCAATCATGGAAGCACAAAACCGCAATAATGGAACTATGTTTTGACCGGGTCGCGAGACTAGAACCACGAGTCCATAACAAGGGACCAGCGTCGCGTTCGTCTGACAATGAGGAAGAGAAGTTCACCAGGACACTGCTGCTGTGAAGAGGTAAGTGTTATAAGCTAAATTATTCTTTATCCCTGAAAATTGTAATCAAAAATGACTTTTGACCCATCGGTAAATTACAACTGTGCGGCGCACGAAGTCCGAAGTCCGTGCGCCGCGGTACACGGTTCGTGCGCCGCGTCCGGACCGTGAATACCCCCACCCCCGCTACTCTTCTGTAGCGGGGGGGAGGAAGCCACGGTGACTGCGCCGCGGCCACACTACGAGCTAAACTATGACAAGACCAAAAGAACACGAACCTGACATGAAGGTCTAACGAGGCCTCACAAGGATTGTTTGATGATATCTGACTATACTCCTGCGATCTAACTGTTGTCAGTGCCCGCCTTATAAAGGCGAACACTAACGAGCAGTAATGACAGACAGCTGACCAACCTTGACAGGCGGAAGCCAGCCCCACCAAGCGCCTTCACAATAAGAGCCCGGAGAGGCCAGAATACAACCCACAGCTGTCAAGGCCGGCAGCGAGCTGTGCGTAGCCCGAGCGCGGACAGAACCCAGTGCTCGGGTCGTAACAATGAGATGGCGAAGCTGGAACTCAGTGAATGCTGGGTGACATTTGATACCGGTCCCCATGGATACACACAATTTTAATACACTGGAATTGTGGTCTATATTAACCATATATTCCATAACCTACATATGTTGAAGCATGTGGAAATGTTTGGTAATTACATATGTAAAGGACTTCACACCTCTGAAAGGACAAAGGGCTCTCAACCGCCGAGTGAAGAACAAAGACGTTCCCGGACGCGGCGGAGGAGAGCGGAGGAGCCACCCTCACCCCCCAAGGCGAGGAGAGGAAATACCAAGACAATGGGGGGATTAAGATAATGAGGGATGTCAGCCTTTGTTATGCATGTCTTTTATTGTGTGCCAGTATAAAGTCAGTGAGCTGGAGACATTCTGCCTCTTTTCCCTTCTGCCACTCTCTGCACCAGATGAGACTTGTTAGAAGAGCTGATTATGCTGATTATTAAACTTGGTTTATAAATCAAATCGCCTCTTCATTTCCAAGCTCTTCTACACTGGTGACCCCTGACGCGAGTATGGTCCTGAGGCATACCCCCGCAATCGACTCATCCGTGGCGACCCACGCAGACGAGGGAACAGATGGACAACTGTTCCCCCCGGCAGAAGAGATTGAGAGGGCTCAACCGAGCACCAGCACCGCCGTGAGAGCCGAGGCAAGGCACTCTCACCCGGCGGGCACAGCAGTGATGGTATGCACGAATGCCATTGCTGTCCAGCTGCCAGACTTCTGGCAAGAAGACCCCGCCTCTTGGTTTCAGCAGGCTGAAGCCCAGTTTACTCTGGCGGGCATCACGGCTGACGATACCAAATTTTACCATATCGTCTCCAAACTCGACGCCGCCACTTCGAAGTGTGTGCGGAGCATGATCCGGCGGCCACCGGCCCGGGACAAATATGAGACGCTCAAAGCAACCATCGTGGTGAACTACGTCCCATCAGCGGAAGAGAGAGCCGAGAAGATCCTGGCGGTCTACGGCCACAGAGGGTGCAAACCGAAGGCCCTCATGGAGGATTTGCTACAGCTCAAAGAAGAGGACAATGACAACTTCCTCTTCCAGTTTATATTCCTCAGCACGCTGCCGCCACACATGAGAGGGACACTCGCCAGCATGAAATGCAACAACCACCAAGACTTCCGCTCACTGGCCAACGAAGCTCATCGGCTCGTCAACGCCTGCAAGGAGCGGACACCCACAGCAGCATCCGCAGACCTCAAAGCTGACGCCCCGAGCCACGAGGAGCCACAACCCACTGAGCAGACCCAGCCCACGGTGACAGTGACACGGCCCAAACTTAGCAGACAGAGCGACGTCTGTTATTATCACCACCGCTTCGCCGAGAAGGCCCATAAATGCGTTCCCCCCTGCAAATTTGCGATTTTGGGAAAACGCCAAAGCCGAGAGCCGTTAACGGCAGCGGTTCTCGGCGAGAAGAATAAGCTGTTGTACGTGACGGATGGACACACAGGCAAGCAGTTCCTCATCGACACAGGAGCCCAGCTGAGTTTCGTCATGCCCTCCCACGCAGATCGAGCCACGGGCACCCGGGGCAACGGAGCCGTGGCAGCCAATGGCTCTAGCATCGACACGTTCGGCGAAAAGAGCCTGCACCTCCTCATCCACGGCCGAAGCTACAGATGGACATTTGTTGTAGCGGCGGTGAGTTTTAACTTATTAGGCGCAGATTTTTTTGTGTGCACATGGGTTATTAGTGGATCTAGCAAATAGGCGCCTGGTTAATGCACTGTCCTTTGCTTCTATTCCCTGCTCAGCCCGAGTTTCTCCACCACCTGTGCAGGCCAACGTCACCACAGCAGGAGGTAAGTTTGAGCAACTCCTCACTCAATTTCCAGCACTCACAATTCCCAAATTCTCAGCCACTGTGGCTAAACACCGGGTTGAACACTTCATTCCCACAACGGGACCTCCCGTTTTTGCCAAAGCTCGCCGCTTAGACGCGGCCGAGCTCAACATAGCAAGGGACGAGTTTACAACTCTTGAAAAATTGGGCATTGTTAGACGCTCGAAGAGCCCCTGGGCCTCACCACTTCACATGGTTCCGAAATCCGACGGTTCTTGGAGACCGTGCGGAGATTACCGCAGATTAAACAACGCTACAGCACATGACCGTTACCCAATCCCTCACATTCAAGATTTTTCACTACATCCATCGGGTGCGCGCATTTTTTCAAAAATAGACTTAGTCCGCGGTTATCACCAAGTCCCAGTCCGAGCAGAAGACATTCCTAAAACAGCTGTAATAACCCCTTTTGGCCTTTTTGAATTCCTGCGAATGCCTTTCGGCCTCAAAGGCGCTGCTCAAACTTTTCAACAAATGATGGACGCGGTCCTACGCGACCTTCCTTTTGTCTTCGTCTACCTCAACGACATGCTGGTAGCCAGCTCGTCTGAGGTAGAACACGAGCAGCACCTCACTACGGTTTTTCAGAGGCTAGAAGAGCACGGGCTAATAATCAATCCAGCCAAATGCAAATTCAGCGTGTCACAAATTGATTTTTTAGGACACAAAGTCTCTCCGAAGGGGGCAGTTCCACTTCCAGACAAAGTTCACGCGATAGAAAGTTTCCCACGGCCACAAACGGTCAAATCGCTACAGGAATTTTTAGGGATGGTTAATTTTTACAACCGCTTCCTCCCCCACGCAGCTCAGCTCATGCAGCCCCTAAATGACGCGCTCAAAAAAAAGAAAGCTTCCAACGCGGTCGAATGGACCCCGGAGCGCGAACGCGCTTTCGCGGAAGTAAAAAGCGCCCTAGCTAACGCCACATTGTTAGTTCACCCAGATCCCTTGGCCCGCATTGCACTAACCACAGATGCTTCAGACCTAGCTATAGGGGCAGTTGTAGAACAGCTTGTCAGCGGGGTCTGGCAACCTTTAGCATTCTTTAGCAAATCGCTAAACCAAACTGAACGTAAATACAGCACTTTTGACAGAGAGCTGCTGGCGCTTCATTTATCCATCCGCCACTTCCTGTTCTGGTTAGAAGGGCGGAGTTTCACGGCTTTTGTAGACCATAAACCGCTCACCTTTGCTATGGCTAAAATTTCAGAACCATGGTCAAGCAGGCAACAAAGACAGCTAGCTGCGATTTCAGAGTTCACCACAGACATTCGACACGTGGCAGGCAAACTTAACGTAGTAGCGGACTGTCTCTCTCGCGCTGTGACACCACCAGAGCGCGGGGAGACAGATTATACTGCCTCAGCAGCAGAACTCTTCACTAACGCAGACACATATGCAGCACCTATCCATGCAAGGATAGATTATGCAGCCATGGCGGAGGAACAAAGCAGTGACGCGGACGTGCGCGCACTCCTGTCTGGACCAACAGGGTTAAGGCTGGAGAAAAAGGGTTTACGCGACGGCGTGCCCCCCCTAATATGCGATGTCTCAACCGGCCGACCTCGCCCGTTAGTACCAGCTACATGGCGCCGCCGTATTTTCGACGCAATTCACTCCCTCGCGCACCCAGGTGTGCGCGCCTCGGTTAAAATGGTCGCCGAAAAGTTTGTGTGGCCAGGCCTGCGCAAAAAACATAAAAGAATGGGCAAAAACTTGCATTTCTTGTCAACGCGCCAAAATACACAGACACACTAAAGCCCCTCTGGAGCTTTTTCCAATCCCTGCTAGAAGGTTCGACCACGTTCATGTCGACCTCGTGGGGCCACTACCTTCCTCCCAAGGTTTCACACACCTGTTAACAATGATAGACCGCACCACACGCTGGCCAGAGGCAGTCCCTCTAGCGGCAACCACAGCGGAGGAAGTCGCTCGCGTTTTTTTGACAAACTGGGTGGCACGTTTCGGCGTCCCATCGGACATCACGTCCGATAGGGGGCCTCAATTTGTCTCAGAGCTCTGGTCAGCCATGTCCAACAGCTTAGGGGCAACAATTCATCGCACCACCGCTTTTCACCCTCAGGCTAATGGGTTATGCGAGCGTTTTCACAGGTCTTTAAAGGCTGCCCTCAGAGCCTCACTAACGGACACAAATTGGGTAAATAAACTTCCCTGGGTTTTATTGGGGTTGCGTGCTGCACCTAAAGAGGATCTAGACGCCTCTCCCGCAGAATTAGTCTTTGCACAACCTCTCAGGCTTCCAGGTGAATTTTTACCAGAGAACCCAGAGCCAGGGCGCCTTCCAGTCCCAAGGTTTTTAGGCAGCAACGGACCGGACTCTCTCCCCGGTCCAGCTCATCACTCCTTCCCACGGGTTTTTGTCCCTCAGGCTTTAAAAAACGCTGAGTTCGTTTTAGTTAAGCATGAAGCTTTAAAACCTACCTTTCGCCCAGCATACGATGGGCCATACAGAGTGCTGGAACATGGTGATAAACACTTTGTGCTTGATTTTGGGGATAGAAAAGAAACAGTCAGCATTGATAGACTTAAACCTGCCTTCTTGTTGAAAGACGAGCCTGCACAGTTGGCAAGAGCACCTCGGCGGGGTAGACCCCCCCAAGAGAAAAGACTCAGCCCCCCAGCAGGGAACAGTTAACCTCTCTCCTTCCCACACTGCAGATTCCTCACAAGAAGGTCCCAGCAGGGCGCCTAAACCAACCTACAGCAGCTTTGGGAGAAGATTAAAACCCAGACAGCACAGGGACTGATACAAACCACTCCACAATTATTCACTAATTGTGCTGCAACAGTTTAGGACTGACTTATGATTTTACTATGCTGTTATGATTACCACTGAACTCTCTTAGGAGCATGGCTGCTGGAAAGTTTCTTCCGTGGCAACAGATGTAACACTTAGTATGTCATAATAACTATCTTAGACTGTGAACCTTTCTGTTGTCCTTTCTTAGTTGTTTGGGGGGCCTGTGGTCTATATTAACCATATATTCCATAACCTACATATGTTGAAGCATGTGGAAATGTTTGGTAATTACATATGTAAAGGACTTCACACCTCTGAAAGGACAAAGGGCTCTCAACCGCCGAGTGAAGAACAAAGACGTTCCCGGACGCGGCGGAGGAGAGCGGAGGAGCCACCCTCACCCCCCAAGGCGAGGAGAGGAAATACCAAGACAATTGGGGAATTAAGATAATGAGGGATGTCAGCCTTTGTTATGAATGTCTTTTACTGTGTGCCAGTATAAAGTCAGTGAGCTGGAGACATTCTGCCTCTTTTCCCTTCTGCCACTCTCTGCACCAGATGAGACTTGTTAGAAGAGCTGATTATGCTGATTATTAAACTTGGTTTATAAATCAAATCGCCTCTTCATTTCCAAGCTCTTCTACAGGAATATGCTTTTGTACCCTTATGTATGAACTAAGCTAACCTTAGTGATTAGTGTAACTTATAAGCAGTCCTTCTAAATCAACATGAAGGATTAAACATTCATTTAAACATTTTTAACATGCATATGTATATAAAATCACAGATTATTGCATTTCACACATATTATTGTGTATTCACACATATCATAAAACCCCTAGTGCACAGACAACCTCCGGCCATGCACACAGTGAAGTTATTGTCTGAGGAGGCAATGGACACTCTAAAGCAGGGGTGGGCAATCATGTGCCATGGAGGGCCATTCTACTGCAGGTTTTCTGTTCCACCCAGTCTCTTCAGCAGGTGTTTTCAATGATTAGCAACCCTTGAAGCTGATCAGAGCACACACCTGCTGAAGAGACTGGGTGGAACAAAAAACCTGCAGTGGAATGGCCCTCACTGCCCATCCCTGCTCTAAAGGGCTGTTTTGAAACCACCACCTGGCAGCAGCTCTGTGATCCACATGGTGAGGACATTGATGGCCTCACTCACACCTTCACGGACTACCTCAGCTTCTGTGTGGACAAATCCGTTCCCACCAAGACCATACAGTGTTGCTCAAACAACAAACCCCGGATCAACCCTGAGATAAAAACACTTCTGAGAGAGAAGAAGAGGATCTTCAGGTCGGGGAACAGGGAGATGCTAAAGTCCGTACAGAGGGAACTGAGGAAAAAGATCAGAGAAGGCAAGGACAGCTTCAGGAAGAAGATGGAGGACAAGCTGCAACAGAGCGACATCAGCAGGGTCTGGAGAAACCTCAAAACCATCTCTGGGCTCCAGAATACCTCCCCCCAGGCCACGGGGGCAGGGAGTGGGCAAACAATCTGAATCTGTTTTTCCATAGGTTTGACCAACCGCCCTCCCCACTGACTGCACAACAACCACTGCTGCCTCTAAAGACATCAAGTCCTGCTGCCCACTCCCCACTCCACCAACACCCCCCCATTCCCAACACACAGCCCCCCAACCTGACCCTGACCAAGACCCAGGTGAGGTCGGAGCTGAGGAAGATCAAGGTGAGGAAGGCCTCGGGACCGGACAGCATCAGCGCAAAGCTCCTCAGGTCCTGTGCAGACCAGCTGTGTGGGATTGTGGCGTGCATCTTCAACCTGAGCCTGAAGCTGGGGAGGGTACCACAGCTGTGGAAAACATCTTGTGTGGTACCTGTACCAACAACTTCCCACCCCAAAGACCTGAACAGCTACAGACCGGTGGCCTTGACGTCCCACTTGATGAAGACCCTGGAGAGACTGCTCCTTGCTCACTCCGCCCCCTGGTGGGACCAGCGATGGATCCACTCCAGTTCGCCTACCAGCATAGCATTGGGGTGGAGGATGCGGTGATCTTCCTCTTTCACTGTTTTCTGTCCCACCTGGAAAAGCCCGGGAATGTGGTGAGGATCATGTTCTTTGACTTCTCCAGTGCTTTCAACACCATCCAAACGATGATCGTGAAGGACAAGCTGCTGCGCGCAGGGGTGGACCAGCACCTGTCATCATGGATCCTGGACTACCTCATGAACCGGCCTCAGTTTGTGAGAACCCGGGACTGTGTGTCCGACACGATCATTGGTAGCACCCCCCCCCCACCCCCAGGGAACGGTGTTGGCTCCCTTCCTGTTCACTCTCTATACTGCGGACTTCTCACACAACACAACACATTGCCATCTACAGAAGTTCTCTGACGACTCTGCGATCATTGGCCTCATCTCCAATGGAGATGAAGCTGAGTACAGAGGGCTTATCCAGGACTTCGTGGACTGTTGCCATCGGAACTGCTTCCAGATCAACGCGAGGAAAACTAAGGAGCTGTTTTGGACTGCCGCAGGCATGGACAACCCCTCACAGCACCAGTAAATATACAGGGAACAGACATCGAGATGGTGACATCCTACAAGTACCTGGGTGTTCATCTGAACAATAAACTAGACTGGTCACACAATACCGACGCACTCTACAAGAAGGGACAGCGCAGGCTGTTCCTACTGAGGAGACTCAGGTCTTTTGGTGTACAAGGGGCGCTGCTGAAGTCATTCTATGACACGGTGGTGGCATCAGCCATCACTTTTCGAGTGGTCTGCTGGGGCAGCGGCATTACAGCAGCCGATAGGAAGAGACTGAACAAACTGATTAAGAAAGCTAGCTCTGTCCTGGGGCAATGCCTTGACCCAGTGGAGGAGATGGGAGAGAGAAGGATGGTGGCTAAACTGTCATCTCTGCTGGAGTCCGAGTTCCACCCTATGCAGAACATACTGAATGCACTGAGGAGCTCATTTAGCAGCAGACTACATCACCCTAGGTGCACAACCGAGAGCTTTCACAGGTCCTTCCTACCTACGGCTGTCAGACTGTACAACCTAAGCAGGGCTGCTCGCAGAGATAACAAAAAGACGTTACAACCTAATAGTTTTGAATGCAAAAGATGCAATAAAGTTACACAATGGTCCCCTCCGGTATACAACTAGGAAAATACCGGTCGCTATGGAGGGTGAGAATTTGTATGGGTACATAATCATACCATGTAGGATTACTTAGTAGACGGTTATTCTGTTTCATTCCATCTAGCTACAATGCTCCGCATTGTGTGTGTTTATATATTTATATATTTATTCCATCTAGCAACAATGCTCCACACTGTGTGTGTTTAAATATTTACGTATTTATTACATCTAGCTACAATGTTCCGCACTGTGTGTGTTTATATATTCATATATTTATTCCATCTAGCCACAATGCTCCGCACTGTGTGTGTTTATATAGTATTTACACATTTATTCCATCTAGCTACAATACTCCGCACTGTGTGTTTATATATTTATTCTATCTAGCTACAATGCTCCGCACTGTCTCTCTCTCTATATATATATATACAGTATACGTATATATATATATTTATATGTACATATGTATTCTCTCTGCTCTTGTTTTTCTCTTGCCTTCTGATTGTTGCTCTGAGTGTTGCTATCCCTGTGCTGTTGCAATCCTGGAATTTCCCCATTGTGGGACTAATAAAGGCTTATCTTTTCTTATCTTTTCTTATCTTATCTTATCTTATCTTATCTTATATGCAAGCCTCTATGCATGCATACCTCCAAGATCCAGTGTGGAGGATTGAAAATGTAATGGCAAAGTACATTTCAATTGTCAAGATTGTCAACAATAAATCTTGTGTGTGTGTGTGTGTGTGTGTGTGTGTGTGTGTGTGTGTGTGTGTGTGTGTGAGACACTATATATTGTAGTATGTTGTAGCATATAAAGACAGTCTATTACATGTAAAAAATATAGTGCCCTGAATGCAATACATTTTTTATATTTATCAATACACTTATATGGTCTATGCTTACATTGCAATATATTGGAAAATATAAATACTAAATCTCATATATGGAAATATATTGCTTAATGTATTGCATGATATTTTCCTATATACTGCAATATATTTTTGTTTTGTAATGGCCAGTTGAAAGGGACAAGCTTTAGTTTGGGACACATTTTCTCGTCCCCTCCCTCATGTGAGGGTGAGCAGTGCTGTCCTGAAGAGGCTGCTTAGTCACCTGGTGGAACGCCAAACTCCACTGCTGTCAGAAGGAGAGTGACTATTGCCTCCAAGCTGCCTGCGTACAGGGTTCAAGCTACAACTGCTAGTGGTCACCTCCACCTGTTGCTTCACTCGTTCCCCATTGCCGCAAGACTGTTGTAGGGTTGTGAGGACTAACACACATAAGGAAAACCTGTGCGGGAAAGATTTTTAAAAGTGGGAAAGTCGATGCACAGGGGCAATCCCACTCTCTCGGCGTCAAAAGTCAGGATCTGGTGGTATGAAAAGAGCCGTCATGGCCAGGGACTTCCTTGGCTGCAGTGGATGACCATGACGTCGATAGTGCCTTGCCATGCCCTTGCATTCCACAGCGCCTGCTGTCACCGCCTTCATTACCGTTGGGACAAAAGATGACCTCAACCGCTCAATCCGCCGACTACAGTCTTCACATGCTTGGGTAGGCACACCCTGTTTAACTCACCGGAGGGTTTGAGGCCCAACCGGCTACCCTCAACTGGTTCAGCTCGCCTGCCAAAGCGGTTTACCGGGGTGTAGCCGCTGCGTATGCCACAGCTTTGAGGAGCCACAGGTGAGAGTTGGGTGCCAGGTGGGAACCAATGTAGAATGAGCTGTCCTAAAAAGGACACGGCAAGCTCCCCCCCCCCCCCCCCGCTTACAGAGGTACTATCACTTACGAAAGGAAAATATATTTACCAATGTATTACTTGAAATATATTGTTTTCCCAGTACATTTCCCAATATATTATATGTTTTAAATACATGGAATTATATATTGATGATAAATATATTACACAATATATTATATATTCATGTAATATATTGCAAAATATACAAATGATAGCCGCTTTCCATATATTGCAATATATTAAACATGAATGACTAATATACTGTATGTGTTTATATATCTCAAAATATATGTAATTTTATATTTATAAAAATCCACCATCATTATTGCGATTTATATGGGAAAATGCATTGGTAATATATGTAAAGATAAAGTGTGACAGTAGACCGTGACAGTAGACTGCTGCCAGGACGTCTAGAGAGAGGCGCCGCACCGAGACGCCATTCACCGTGAATTTTTGCATATATTGGACTTTGTTCTTTCCTGTCTGGGTGTCTACTCTGGGAGAATGCCGTCTCCCAGGAGCCACGTTCGGCGCCTGGGTAATGAGCTAGCGAGCACCCTGGAGTATGTTGATGGGACACTCCTTGCCGCTGCCTTTGACGACAACCCCAACGACATGCGCTGGCACCTAGTATGTGACACTTCATCTTTACATATATTACCAATGCATTTTCCCATATAAATCGCAATACATGATGGTGGATATTTATAAATATAAAATTACATATATTTTGGGATATATATATAAACACATATACCGTACCGTATGAGGTTTAGTATTGTAGAGGCACATGGGGAAAGCATAATGTGTAACATCTTAGATAAGAACAAAGAGCAGAAGTTCCCTGGTGAGATAACAGGGAGGTGTGAAGGATGAATGCAGTGTGATCTTTTGTGTATCAGAAACTTCTAGGAGGATGGAAAAGGATTAAGGAAGTGAATGCAATGTGACCTTTTATGTGTGAGGAGCTTCTGGAGGAATGCCAGAGTATTTAAGAGAAGAGTCTTGGCTGAGATGTTCTCTTTCTGACTATGCTTCTGTGTGAGACATGTAATAAACTTTCTGAGTCAAATCTGCCTCGTTATTTACACACTCCACACTGGTGACCCAAGACGAATCATGCAACACGACGAAAGACCCCCGGAGCCAGCCTCGTTGGGAGCCCCCAGCCAAGCATATGCTGTTACAATCAAGCTACTGGATTTTTGGCAGCACAATCCGCGCTCCTGGTTCCACCTAGTTGAGGCGCAGTTTGCCCTCCAGGGGATATCGGCGGATGACACAAGTTCTACTATGTGGTCGCAACGCTCGATGCCCACATGGCTCAGCATGTGGAGAGCCTGCTGGATCAGCCACCAACCAGCAACAAGTACGGCGCGCTGAAGGCTGCACTCATCCAGCACTACACACTCTCGGTTGGTGAGAGAGCAGAGAGACTCCTGACGCGGTCTGGGTTAGGAGATGGGTCGGCTATTGACCTGATGGAGAAGATGCTGAGATTAAAGGGCTCGGATGACGACCATTTCATTTTTACCCACCTCTTCCTCCGGAACCTTCCGTCAGCGACGAGAGCGACCCTGGCCAATTCGCCGTTGCTGGCCAAGCGGGACTATCGTGCGCTGGCCCGAGAGGCAAACCGGATCATTATCACCAGCAGAGAGTTCACGACCATGGTGGCAGTGACAGAGCTCGGCGTGCCAGCAGAGCCACCGACGACAGCAGCAGCGGAGGCCAAAGAACGCGGAGGAGACACCCTTTGTTTCTACCACCGACGCTTTGCAGAGAAGGCACACAAATGTATACCACCGTGCCAGTTCAAGCGCTCGGGAAACGCCAAGACCGGGAGTCGGTAGCAGCTGCGACCGTCGGGGAGGAGAACAAGCTGCTCTACTTGAGGGACGCACGCTCGGGGAGGCATTTCCTCGTGGACACCGGCGCCCAGATGAGTTTCATCATGCCGTCCTACGCCGACCGGCTGGCAGGATCTAGCGGCCCCGAGATGGCAGCAGCAAACGGCTCGGAGATTAAGACTTTTGGTGAGAGGACTCTACTCCTGTCTCTACACGGCCATACATTTGAGTGGACTTTTGTCATAGCAGCATTGATTTTCAATGTATTGGGGGCTGATTTTTTGTGCACACATGGTTTGTTGGTTGATGTCGCTAACAGGCACCTGGTTAATGCACTGTCCTTTGATTCTATCCCCTGTACAGCTCAAGCGTCCCGGCCAACAGCACAAGCCAACGTCACAGCTGCGTGTGGTAAGTTCCACACACTGCTCACTCAGTTCCCAGCACTCACTGTCCCGACATTTTCGGCAGCCATCGCTAAACACGGGGTGGAGCATTTTATCACCACCACCGGGCCACCCGTTTTTGCAAAACCTCGGCGTTTGGACGCAGCTAAACTGGCCATAGCGTGCAAGGAGTTCGCCAACCTGGAGAAGTTGGGCATCATCAGGCGTTCAAACAGCCCATGGGCTTCCCCGCTACACATGGTCCCTAAAGCTGAGGGTTCGTGGTGACCTTGCGGGGATTTCCGCAGGTTGAACAACGCCACAGCGCACGACCGCTACCCAATTCCTCACATCCAGGATTTTTCCGTTCACTTGGCAGGAGCGCGCGTTTTTTCTAAAATAGACCTGGTCCGCGGTTACCACCAAGTCCCAGTGCACGCTGAGGACATACCCAAAACAGCGGTGATAACTCCGTTCGGTTTATTTGAGTTTTTGCGCATGCCATTCGGGCTTAAAGGGGCTGCACAGACATTCCAACACATGATGGATGCAGTGCTGCGTGATCTCCCTTTCGTATTCGTCTACTTGGACGATATCTTGGTAGCCAGCGCATCCAAAGACGAACACGAAACCCACCTCACGGCGGTTTTCCGGAGGTTGGAAGAGCACAGGTTAATAATCAACCCAGCGAAATGTCATTTCTGGGTGACGCAGATTGATTTTTTGGGGCACCGCGTCTCTCCCGAAGGAGCAGTTCCGCTGCCTGACAAAGTACGCGCGGTAGAAGATTTTCCTCGGCCGCAAACGGTCAGGGCGTTACAGGAATTTTTGGGAATGGTGAATTTTTATTATCGTTTCCTTCCCCGCACAGGGCAGCTCATGCAACCACTGTACGCCGCGCTCAAAAAACAGAAACCTGCGGATAAGATCGAATGGTCCCCGGAGCGAGAGCGGGCGTTCTCAAAGTCAAAGCAGCCCTGGCAAACGCTGCATTGCTGGCACATCCAGATCCAACGGCCCACATAGCGCTCACTACTGACGCATCAGATGTGGCCATAGGGGCTGTTGCGGAGCAGCGCGTAGCCAGGGCTTGGCAGCCGCTCGCCTTTTTCAGCAGGACTTTGCGCGACAGTGAACGTAAATACAACACGTTCAACAGGGAGTTGCTGGCTCTCCACTTGGCCATTCGCCGCTTCCAGTTCTGGCTGGAAGGGTGCAGTTTCACCGCGTTTGCTGACCACAAGCCACTAACATTCGCGATGGCCAAGGTTTCAGAACCGTGGTCGGGCCGGCAGCAGAGACAGCTGGCCGCGATCTCAGAGTTTACTACTGATATTCAGCATGTGTCGGGTAAACTGAATGTAGTGGCAGACTGCCTCTCACGCGCCTTGGCTGCCCCGGTCCACGTGGGGATAGATTACACAGCCATGGCCGCGGAGCAGGTTAGTGACGCGGACGTGTGCGCGCTCCAGCCTGGACCAACAGGGTTAAGGTTGGAGAGCAGGGTGCTGCAAGACGGCATGCCCCTCCCCCCAATCTGCAATGTCTCCACGGGGTGCCCGCGTCCCGTGGTCCCGGTTGCGTGGCGTTGCCGCATGTTTGACTCAGTTCATTCTTTGGCGCTCCCGGGAGTGCACACGTCGGTCAAAATGGTAGGGGAGAAATTTGTGTGACCGAGCCTGCGTAAACAGGTGAAAGAGTGGGTGGCAGCCTGTGTGCCGTGCCAACGAGCCAAAGTACACAGACACACGAAGGCTCCATTGGAGCCGTTTCATATTCCGGCTAAGAGGTTCGACTATGTTCACATGGACCTTGTGAGCCCCCTCCTGCCATTGCAGGGGTGCACTCACCACCTGACAATGGTGGACCGCACCACGCACTGGCCAGAAGCAGTTCCGCTGGCCGCAACCACAGCCAAGGACGTGGCGCGCGTGGTTTTAACAGCATGGGTGGAGCGTTTTGGAGTCCCGTCGGACATTACGTCCAACAGAGGCCCTCAATTTGTTTCCCAACTCTGGTCAACAATGGCCCACAGCCTGGGTGTCTCAATTCACCGCACTACCTCGTACAATCCACAGGCTAATGGGTTATGCGAACGTTTTCATAGATCATTGAAAGCGGCTCTCAGGGCTTCACTGACGGATGCAAATTGGGTAGACAGGCTGTCGTCGGCCTCCGTCGGTCTATGATGACCATGGAAGAGAATCCTAAACGTCTACTCTGCTGGAACAGCACTGCCTGTGGCTGAACAGGCCGATGCGCGAATGACAGTCCCTGTCAAACAGGTCGCACTTGTGGGTGGTCTCCGTGCTGCTGGGTCTGTGGCGGTTCTTCCTGTGGGTCCTTTTTTCATCTGCTGCAGCAGTCAGTCTCTCTTCACCAACCTTGAGCTGTCTGGTCAGGGTGCCTCTCCATTTGGAGCGGTCCATTGCAAGGTCCTCCCAGCACTCTGTGTTGCTCTCCAGGGCCTTCATGTCTCTCTTGCAGATGTCTCTAAAGCGCAGCTGTGGGCGGCCAATGTCTCTCCTGCCAGTCACCAGTTCTCCGTAGAGGATGTCTTTGGGGATTCTGCCATCCTCCATACGGTGAACGTGGCCTAGCCAGCGGAGCCTGCGCTGCCTGAGTAGAGTGAACATGGAGGGAAGGCCAGCGCGGGACATAACTTCTGTGTTGGGCACTTTGTCCTGCCAGGATATGTCCAGGATGTGGCGAATGCAGCGCAAATCCTGCCGGGCGTATGTTGTCAACGTCTCACTCCCATAGAGCAGTGTGCTGATGACGCAGGCATTGTACACTGCCATCTTCGTCTTGACAGAGAGTTTGGGATTCTCCCACACTCGTGTGGTGAGGCGAGCGAGTGTGAATCAAGGGAGAGGTTGTTGCTGATCGTGGACCCCAGGTACGTGAACTGATTCACGGCCTCCAGCTCGTAGTCGTGGATGGTGACGGTTGGTGCTTCAGTGCCTTGCGCCAAGACGTTAGTCTTCTTCAAGCTGATGGTAAGCCCAAAGTCCTTGCATGCCTGGGAGAAGCGGTCCATCAGGGTCTGAAGCTCCTGCTGTGTGTGGGTCGCGACTGCAGCGTCGTCTGCAAACAGCATGTCTCTGATTAGAGCCTCACGTACTTTGGTTCTGGCTTTCAGGCGGGCGAGGTTGAAAAGCCTGCCCTCAGATCTTGTGTTCAGGTAGATTCCCTCTGTTGCTGTGCTGAAGGCATGCCTCAGGAGCATAGCAAAGAAAATCCCAAAGAGGGTTGGCGCAAGTACACAGCCCTGTTTCACTCCGTTACATATGTTTAATGGCTCTGAGACGTTGCCATCGTGCTGCACTATCCCGTGGATGTTGGTTTGAAACGATTCGATGAGGCTTTGCAACTTTGGTGGGCATCCTATCTTTGGCAGGATCTTGAAAAGGCCCTCTCTGCTGATCAGATCGAACGCTTTGGTGAGGTCGATGAAGGCGACGTACAGGGGCATCTTCTGTTCTCTGCATTTCTCCTGGAGTTGGCAGATGGAGAATATCATGTCTACCGTCGATCGCTCAGCACGGAAGCCACACTGAGACTCGGGGTAGACACGTTCGGCAAGCTTCTGTAGACGAACGAGAACAACTCGTGCGTAGACTTTGCCAACAACGCTGAGGAGGGAGATGCCCCTGTAGTTGTTGCAGTCGCTTCTCTCCCCTTTGTTTTTGTAAAGGGTGATGATCTTGGCGTCCCTCATGTCCTGTGGTATGGCACCTTCCTTCCAGCACTGGCAGAGGATGTCATGCAATGGCAGCAGTAGGGCGGTCTTGCAGTGCTTGATCAGGTCAGGGGGTATGCCGTCGTTGCCGGGTGCCTTGCCAGCAGCCAAGCTATCAATGGCCTTGCTGAGTTCGTCGATGGTTGGCTCGGCGTCAAGATCGTCCATGGATGGCAGGCAGTCGATGGCATCAAGGGCTGACAGTGTCACGGTGTTCTGTCTGGAGTAGAGGTCGGAGTAGTGTTCCGCCCATCTCTCCATCTGCTTGTTCTTTTCTGTGATCATCTCCCCAGTGGAAGATTTGAGGGGGGGCCGTCTTGCTCTGAGCCGGACCAAGTGCTTTCTTGATGCCATCGTACATACCACGGATGTTCCCTGTTATGGCAGCGGTTTGAATGTCTTGGCTGAGCTGAGTCCAGTATTTGTTGGCACAGCGCCAAGCAGTCTGCTGAACTTTGCTTCTCGCAGCCCTGAGAATCTGGAGATTCTTCTCATTTGGGTACTTCTTGTACTCAGCAAGTGCTGAGCGCTTGGCTTCAATGACGGGGGTCATCTCGGTCAACTTGGCATCAAACCAGTACTGTGACTTCGAGGTCTTCCTCCCAAAGGTAGCTAAGGCTGTGCGGTGGATGGTGTTTCACAGCTCTTCCCACTTCTGCTTTGCAGATTCTCCTTCTTGTGGTACACCAAGTTCCTTCTCAGAGGTGGAGGCAAACTGCTCAACAAGTTCTGGTTGAGCCATCTTGCTGGTGTCAATCCGTGCCTTTCCAGGCTGTCTAGCACGATGGAATTTCTTCAGCTGCAACTTGACCTTGCAACACACCAATGAATGGTCTGTGTCGCAATCCGCACTCTGGAAGGAACGGGTGATTAGCACATTCTTCAATGAGGTGCGCCTGGTCAGGATCAAGTCCAGCTGGTGCCAGTGCTTTGAGCGCGGATGTTGCCAGGAAACCTTGTGTTGGGGCTTGGTCTTGAAGAACGAGTTTGTGATGCACAGATCATGATATGTGCAGAACTCGAGCAGCCGCTGTCCGTTGTTGTTCATTCTGCCCACGCCAAAAGGTCCAAGACAGGAGGGCCAGGAGTCGTGGTCAGCACCCACTCTGGCATTGAAGTCTCCAAGGAGAATGAGTTGTTCAGAGTTGGGGATGATCCTGACAGTTGTTGCGAGATTCTCGTAGAACTCGTCTTTTGCCTCTGGTGTGGCTGTCAGTGTTGGGGCATACACACTGACGAGGGTGACTGGGCCTTGAGTGGTGTTCAGGCGGAGGGTGAGGAGTCGTGCAGAGCCATTGCTGCCCGATTCCACCATCTTCAGCAAGGTGTTCTTCACTGCGAAGCCCACTCCGTGTTCCCCGTGTTCGTCACTGCCCTTTCCCTGCCAGTAGAATGTGTAGTCCTTCTCTCTCAGTGTGCCTGCGTCAGCCAACTGTGTTTCCTGGAGAGTGGCGATATCCACTCCCAGTCTCTTCAGCTCAATATTGATGATGGCAGTCTTCCTGGTGTCGTTGATGTCCTTGAGGTTAGCAGCGAGTCCTGTCATCATAGTGCGGACGTTCCAAGTTCCCAGTTTTAGAGTTGGTCTCTTTTGTTTTATTGTCTTGCTTGGTGCAAAGGTTCTCAGCCTGCTGTTCGGACTTCTCCTCATCCCCATGCACCCAATGAGGAAAGCAAGCTGTGGCGGGGCAACACCTTATTGGCTGGGGGCTGCCCAGCTTGAGGCGGGCGGTAGCTGTCCAGTGAGATCCGATGATCCCTCCCACCGTCGGGAACAACCCCTGGCGCCGCGCTCTATGCCAATTGAGCAGTGGCTTATAACCGGTAACTGTCATTCCCCGTGTTTTGTCTACGCCAAAGGCGAAGCTGTAGTGTCCTCTCCAGTGATCCGGTGTTCTACCTTCCAGCATTGGGCGTTGGTAGGATTCAAGCCTGGGCAGGAAGATATGGAGGACAAGATGTTGCCCATGCAGCATGTCCCCCCTCTCCACGACACTGATGAATCCAAAGGAACAGCAGGGCTGCTACAGTTTGGCATCAGCGCCGTTGCAGGAGCTGCCAGAATGATGTTGAGCACAACACAGAACTGCCTTAGGGGCTCCGACTCCGGATTTTTCCTCAGGGTTGACTCCCGAAGCCTTTCCCATGACCGGGTATGCCGCAAGGCAGTGGAGGTTTGAAATCAGGGTTTACCTTCCCCTAGATGGGCTACCTTCCCAGGTTGACGAGCCACCATCTACCCAAAGCATCTGGTTTTAATGCGCCAGAGATCCGCCCTTGCTCCTTCTCCTATTAGTAAAAGCAGTTGCGCCGGGCTTAGAGACTAAACCACACGGGCAGGCTAGGAGTTGGACTTAGTTGTCAGAGGCTTTTCGAGACGCACGCCATAAGGAGCATTTTATGAACACTGGGAGCTTAACCCCAGTGCCGCTCCTAGCTATGACAACCTTGGAACCAAAGCCCTTGCCCGGGGAGTTTCTGCCAGATAAACCCACGCTAGGCATTTTCCCGTGCAGCTGTTGCAGTGTAGCATAGACACAAGCACGTTGCCGGGCCCTGCCCACCACAGTTTTCCGCATGTTTTTGTACCTAAAACTTTGAAAAACGCGGAGTTCGTGTTTGTCAGACACGACACCCAACGCCCGCCATTGCGACCACCCTATGATGGACTGTTCAGAGTGCTGGAAACAGGCGATAAGCATTTTTTGCTAGACTTGGGGGGTAGGAGGGAAAAGGTTGGCATAAACAGACTCAAACCCGCTTTTGTGGTGGCGGACGAGCAAGTGCTGTTGGCAAGGGCCCCTCAGCATGGAAGACTCCCACGGGGAGCTTCCCAGAGAAAAGTTTCCCCAGAACACCCACAAGGACAGACAAAAGATTTTCACCCCCAAACATCAGCTCCCCAGCATGACAGCGCCGCGGAGGCGGTGAATCCTGGTTACAGCAGATACGGGAGAATACTGAAGCCCAAGCAGCATGTGGATTGATGTTTAATGGTTCTGTCACAGCATACGGACTGTTATTCTTTTGTTCTATCCAATATGCTCGGGGGGGGTTGTAGAGGCACAACGTTGTCGTTGTCGTCATCGTCATCGGCCTCAGTCGGTCTATGATGAACATGGAAGAGGATCCTAAACGTCTACTCTGCTGGAACAGCACCGCCTGTAGCTGAACAGGCCGATGCGCACCGGTGTTCTACCTTCCAGCGTTGGGCGTTGGTAGGATTCAAGCCTGGGCAGGAAGATATGGAGGACAAGATGTTACCCATGCAGCATGTCCCCCCTCTCCACGTCACTGATGAATCCAAAGAAACAGCAGGGCTGCTACAGTTTGGCACCAGCGCCGTGGCAGGAGCTGCCAGAATGATGTTGAGCACAACACAGAACTGCCTTAGGGGCTCAGACTCCGGATTTTTCCTCAGGGTTGACTCCCGAAGCCTTTCCCGTTACCGGGTGTGCCGCAAGGCAGCGGAGGTTTGAAATCAGGGTTTACCTTCCCCTAGATGGGCTACCTTCCCAGGTTGACGAGCCACCATCTACCCGAAGCATCTGGTTTTAAGGCGCCAGAGATCCGCCCTCGCCCCTTCTCCTATTAGTAAAAGCAGTTGCGCCGGGCTTAGAGACTAAACCACATGGGCAGGCTAGGAGAACCAGAGAGGCACATGGGGAAAGCATAATGTGTAACATCTTAGATAAGAACAAAGAGCAGAGGTTCCCTGATGAGATAACAGGGAGGTGTGAAGGTTGAATTCAGTGTGATCTTTTGTGTATCAGAAACTTCTAGGAGGATGGTAAAGGATTAAGGAAGTAAATGCAATGTGACCTTTTGTGTGTTAGAAGCTTCTGGAGGAATGCCAGAGTATTTAAGAGAAGAGTCTTTCCTGAGATGTTCTCTTTCTGACTATGCTTCTGTGTGAGATGTGTAATAAACTGTCTGAGTCAAATCTGCCTCATTATTTACACACTCCACAGTATTTATATTTTCCAATATATTGCAATGTAAGCATAGACCATATATGTGTATTGATAAATATAAAAAATGTATTGCAATCAGGGCACTATATTTTTACATGTAATAGACTGTCTTTATATGCTACAACATACTACAATATATAGTGTGACACACACACAAACACACACACACACACACACACACACACACATATATATATATATATATATATATATATATATATATATATATATATATTTTTTTTTTTTTTTTTTTTTTTTTTTTTTTTTTTTGTTACTTATTTGTACCCATAGGTAGACTTGGTTTGCAGTCTGGTGACAAGCCACCGGCTGCTGGTCGCTGCGTGTGCGAGCGCCCTAAACCTACATGTTTTTGGTATGCGGGAGGAAACCGGAGAAATCCCGGAGTAAACCCACGCAACACAGGGAGAACATGCAAACTCCACACAGCTCACTGTTGGTCGGGGGCTGGGATCGAACCCATGACCTCATGATCCCCGCGATCCCCCGGCCGAGGGTAAAACTGTGCTGCCACAGTGCTAAACCACTGCGCCACCGTGCAGCCCACGGTGTTTGTTAGCCCACGGACATATATGTGTGTATATATATATATATATATATATATATATATATATATATATATATATATATATACGTATATATATATATATATATCATAAAGAAAATAGAATGAAAACAAAAATCTGCATTACACAAATAAGATTTATTGTTGACAATCTTGACAATTGAAATGTACTTTGCCATTACATTTTCAATCCTCCACACTGGATCTTGGAGGTATGCATGCGTAGAGGCTTGCATATAAGATAAGATAAGATAAGATAAGATAAGCCTTTATTAGTCCCACAATGGGGAAATTCCAGGATTGCAACTGCACAGGGATAGCAACACTCAGAACAACAATCAGAAGGCAAGAGAAAAACAAGAGCAGAGAGTACACATATGAACACATAAATATAAATATATGTATATATAGACACACAGTGTGGAGCATTGTAGCTAGATGGAATAAATATATTGTAGAGAATGCGTTCAAGGATGAGGCTGAGTTAATTTCTCAGGTTCAGCTTTATTATCAGAACACATCTCTAGCAATCTCTCAACAAGAACATAGGCTGATCAATGAAAACATCACACTCTTATACTGCTTGAGCATCGAAACCTAAGTCACATGGTGCTTTAGCAAAGATACAGTCACATGGTACTTAATCCCAGCCACAATGCAACTCTTTGATTTTTTACCACTGTCTCTTATCCTTCGATGCTCCTTACATCCTTCTGGGGCATCTTCTCTGAGACAAAGGCCAAATCTCACACCTCCTCGTCATCTCCTGCAGCCCCTGCAGGTCCAGACCTTCTTTGTCCCGTGAGACGTGAAGCACCCAATAAACATACAGCCATACATTTGTGGGAAAATATGAACCCAACATATGTGCCAAATACCCCCCCCCCCCAAACATCTACTAAGGGACAAAACATAATCAGAGATGCATGACAGAAAACATCACCACATATCAAAAATCAATCCACCAATTGCTTGGGTCTTAACCTCCTGCCATATCTGCTGTAAGCCGGCTTTCTTCCTTCAATTCAATTTTCAATTCAATTTAGCTTTATTTATATAGCGCCATTTCACAACAACAGTCATCTCATAGCACTATCAACTGTAGGGGGGAACCCCCACAGTTGCAGAAAGACCCCAGCAATCAGGCGATCCCCTGTGAGCAAGCACTTGGCGATGGTGGAGAGGAAAAACTCCCTTTTAACAGGAAGAAACCTCCAGCAGAACCAGGCTCAGGGAGGGGCAGTCATCTGCTGCGACTGGCTGGGGGGTGAGGGGCTAGAGAAGAAGAAAAGAACAGACATGTAGAGAGCAAACAGCACGATGGGGACTCAATCTATGGGAGAGAACAAACAAATGTTAATGACCAGCAAAAAAAAATATTTCATAGAGAGTGAGGAAAGGAGTGAGGCCCAGTGCATTACTGGAGGTCCCCCGGCTGACTAAACCTATTAGCAGCATAACTAAGGGAGGGTTCAGAAACACATGATCCCTCCCTAATTGTAGGCTATATCAAAAAGGTAGGTTTTAGCCCTATTCTTAAAAACAGAGATCGAGTCTGACTCCCGAATCCAGATTGGCAGCTGATTCCACAGGAGAGGAGCTTGATAACTGAAGGCTCTGCCTCCCATTGTACTTTTGGAGATTCTAGGTATTACAAGTAATCCTGCATTTTGGGAGCGTAGTGCTCTGTTAGGATAATATGATAGTATCAGATCTTTTAAATAAAAAGGAGCCTGATTGTTTAGAGCTTTGTAAGTAAGAAGAAGGATTTTAAACTTAATTCTAAACTCTATGGGAAGCCAATGAAGGGAGGCCAGAACCGGAGAGATATGATCTCTCTTTCTAGTACCTGTTAAAACTCTTGCTGCAGCATTTTGGATCAGCTGAAGACTTTTTAAAGATGTTTTAGGACAGCCTGATAATAAAGAATTACAATAATCTAATCTCGAGCTAACAAAAGTGTGGATCAGCTTCTCAGCATCACTCTGAGACAAGATGCTCCTAATCTTGGCAATATTACGCAAATGATAGTAGGTGTAGGGAACTTGAAATGAGGAAGCGAAGTGATTTTATAAATCAAGTTTTATTGTCGGCTTCCAGTCCCTAACATGTCTCATCTCAAATGCAGAAGCAGAATGAAGAGGCTGAGCGCAGTCAGACCTTCGTACTTATACATCACACAACAAAAGACATTGCATATCAAAGCCAACACCACACATCCCGTTATCTCCCCCTATTGTCCTCTCTCTCCTCCACCTGACCCTGGGGGGTCAGGAAGTTCATTCAGGTCTCCACCGCTGCATCTCCGTCTGCTCCTTGATCTTCGCCGGTGGTCGAGACCTCTTGTCCTGCTCTGAGACTGAGGTAGATAGATAGATAGATAGATAGATAGATAGATAGATAGATAGATAGATAGTTTATTTCGAACACAAAAAATATAACAAAAAACAAGCAAATAGCAAATGCAATAAAGTTACAGTATACACTGTTCGAAAGGGAGAAGGAAGAAGTGAACACTTATTAATTCCAACTCCTCTTTTCCATCGATACACCCATGTGAATTTTATACAAATTACTACCTTTAATACCCCAAGTAAACAATTTACTGTATTTTTTACAGATCAACATTAACACCTGTCCATTCTAACATACAATGAAGTCCATATATCAAAACCAGTCTCAAACGACACAGATACACATAGTGCTGTCCCACCCACCATTCCATAGTGTCCCATAATGTCCCAGAGTGAACATAATGAATCGTACATATAAATTCTACCCTTCTAACATATATCCTTTCAACAAATGGTGCATATACCTCTTTTTAAATTGATTTCTGTTTGTACATAGTTTCAGTTCCGGCTCCAGACTGTTCCACAAATCCACTCCACAGACAGATATGCACATACTTTTCTTGGTTGTACGTCGTAGGTCATTCCACATATGCAATCTCTAAACATTCCTCTTTTGTCTATACATATGTAGGTATGGATATATGAATAATATAAGCCACAGCGCCCCCCCCCCCAAACGTCTAAGAAAAGGACAATAAAATTAAGTTTACAGCTTAAGATAACATACATGACATATTATACCGTTATTCACCTCAACAGGAAAAAGGAAAAATATCTTCAGCAGCCATGTTAACCTTCAAGCTATGCAGCATGCTCATGTTAAAAATTCAGTGGTAACAACAACAGTATAGTTTATGTCATAAGTCAGCCCTAAAACTGCAACGGCACAATTCGACAGCATAGCTAACAACCCTTTGTCAATTTTACATCAGTCTATGTGTCGTCTGGGTTTCAATCTTCTCCCGAATCTGCTGTAGGCCCGCTTTGGCGTCTTGGCGGGGTCGTCCTGTAAGGGCTCTGCAGCTTGGGGAGGAGAGTGGTTATTTGGTCCCTGACATAACGCACGGCTCAGGAGACGCACACACACAGGCTTAGAGTAGTTCAAAGAGTTTATTAACAGCAGGAGTGAATGAGTGCGTGTCTGCGGGATGTAAATGTGTTGGTGATGGTGTCTGCTCCAGGCACAGAGGCAGGTGACCGTACAGCCGAGCAACCCTATGGAGAGAGCACAGGGAGAGGGTGACGGGCATACACCAACACAGGAGGGATTTATGGCGAGAGAAGGACTTACTTGGTGGGTCAGGACAGCTGGCACAACAAGGGGGCGAAGCCCGGAAGACAGCCACCTGGAGAGCTCCGTACAGCAGCGAGGATTGGGCGATGGAGAGGAGATGTCCGCCGCTGGGGAATCCACCTGTGCACAGGGGAGAAGACTGAAGAAAAGAGGTAAGCGATCTTCTTACCAAAATGGTGACGCTGAAGGGAAGTATGCTCACAACGGTGAGGGACGAAGTCTGACGGCTTCAGGCCGAGCCTCCGGGCGAGACGGCCTTTATCCCTCGCCGCTGATGATTGTCAGGTGCGTGAGCAGGTGGCGCCGCTGATGAATGGCGCGGCGTGACAGTCCCTACGGGGGGGCTGAGTTGTTTCTGTTGGGGGGTCTACCCCGTCGAGGTGCTCTCGCCACCCGTGCAGGTTCGTCACTCAACATGAAAGCAGGTTTAAGTCTGTCAATGCTGACTGTTTCTTTTCTGTCCCCTAAATCAAACACAAAATGCTTATCACCAGGTTCCAGCACTCTATATGGTCCATCATATGGTGGGCGGAGGGTTGGTTTTAAAGCTTCGTGCCTAACAAAAACAAACTAGGCGTTTTTCAAAGCTTGGGGAACAAAAACCGCGGAAAAGAGTGATGTACGGGTCCGGGGAGCGTGTCCGGTCCCATGCTGCTTAGGGGCCTCAGGGCTGGTAGGTGCCTGGGCTCTGGATGTTCTGGTAAGAACTCACCCGGGAGCCTGAGAGGTTGTGCGAAAACTAATTCTGCCGGGGAGGCGTCTAGATCCTCCTTAGGCGCAGAACGCAACCCTAATAAAACCCAGGGAAGTTTATTCACCCAATCTGTATCCGTCAGTGAGGCCCTGAGGGCGGCCTTTAAAGACCTATGAAAACGCTCGCATAACCCGTTAGCCTGAGGGTGATACGCGGTGGTGCGATGAATTGTCGCCCCTAAGCTGCTGGCCATGGCTGACCACAGCTCTGAGACAAATTGAGGCCCCCTATCGGACGTGATGTCCGATGGGACGCCGAAACGCTCCACCCAGGTTGTTAAAAAAACGCGAGCGACTTCCGCGGCTGTGGTTGACGCCAGCGGGGCCGCTTCTGGCCAGCGTGTGGTACGGTCTACCACTGTTAAAAGGTGTGTGAACCCCTGCGACGACGGTAGTGGGCCCACGAGGTCGACGTGTACGTGGTCAAACCTCCTGGCTGGGATTCGGAAAGGTTCTAGAGGAGCTTTTGTGTGTTTGTGAATTTTGGCGCGTTGGCAAGACATGCAAGTCCTTGCCCACTCCTTTACATTTTTACGCAGGCCTGGCCAAACAAACTTCTCCGCGACCATTTTCACAGAGGCGCCCACCCCTGGGTGCACGAGGGAGTGAACCGAGTCAAAAATGCGGCTGCGCCACGCGGCTGGGACTACCGGGCGAGGTCGACCGGTTGACACGTCGCAGATTAGTGGGGGCACACCGTCACGCAAACCCCTTTCCTCCAGCCTTAACCCTGTTGGTCCAGACTGGAGCGCACGCACGTCCGCGTCACTGCTTTGTTCCACTGCCATGGCCGCGTAATCTATCCCTACGTGGATTGGGGCCGCGTACGCGTCCGCGTTGGCCATGAGCTCTGCGGCTGCAGTAGTATAATCTGCTTCCTCACGCCCTGACGATGTCACGGCGCGGGAAAGGCAGTCTGCCACCACATTAAGTTTGCCTGCCACATGTCAAATATCTGTGGTTAACTCTGAAATTGCGGCCAGTTATCTTTGTTGCCTGCCCGACCATGGTTCTGAAATTTTAGCCATCGCAAAAGTGAGTGGTTTGTGGTCTCCGAAAGCCGTGAAACGCCACCCTTCCAGCCAGAACTGGAAATGGCGGATGGATAAATGGAGCGCTAGCAGCTCCCTGTCAAAAGTGCTGTATTTGCGGTCGGTTTGGTTTAAGGATTTGCTAAAAAATGCTAGCGGTTGCCAGGTTCCGCCAACATGTTGTTCCACGACTGCCCCTATGGCCAGGTCTGAAGCGTCTGTGGTCAGCGCTATGCAGGCCGAGGGATCGGGGTGGACCAACAGTGCGGCATCCGCTAGTGCTCTTTTTACTTCCGCAAAGGCGCGTTCCCGCTCCGGGGTCCATTCGACCGCGTTGGAGGGCTTTTGTTTTCTGAGCACGGCATACAGGGGCTGCATGAGTTGAGCTGCGTGAGGGAGGAAACGGTTGTAAAAATTCACCATTCCTAAAAATTCCTGTAGCGATCTGATCGTTTGTGGTCGGGGGAAATTTGCTACTGCGCGCACTTTGTCCAGCAATGGAACTGCCCCCTCTGGTGAAACTCTGTGTCCCAAAAAATCAATTTGTGACACGCCGAATCAGCATTTGGCTGGGTTAATTATTAACCCGTGCTCTTCTAGCCTCTGAAAAACCATAGTGAGGTGTTGTTCGTGTTCTTCCTCTGACGAGCTGGCTACCAGAATATCATCGAGGTAGACAAACACGAAGGGGAGGTCGCGTAATACCGCGTCCATCATACGCTGAAAAGTTTCAAGATTCGCAAAAGATTCGCAAAAATTCAAAAAGACCAAAAGGGGTTATTACAGCCGTTTTAGGAACATCTTCAGGTCGAACCGGAACTTGGTGGTAGCCGCGGACCAGGTCTATTTTAGAAAAAATGTGCGCGTCCGCCAGATGTAGTGAAAAATCTTGGATGTGATGGATTGGCTAGCGGTCATGCGCTGTCGCATTGTTTAATCGGCGATAATCACCACAAGGTCTCCAAGAACCATCGGTTTTCGGGACCATATGTAGTGGCGATGCCCAAGGGCTTTTCGAGCGCTGAATAATGCCCAGTTTTTCCAGGCTGGCAAACTTGTTGCGTGCTATGGCGAGCTTGGTCGCGTCTAAGCGCCGAGCTTTGGCAAAAACAGGTAGGCCTGTTGTGGGGATGAAGTGTTCAACCCCGTGTTTCGCTACTGTTGCTGAAAATTTGGGAACTGTGAGTGCTGGAAATTGGGTGAGGAGTTGGTCAAACTTACCTCCTGCTGTGGTGACGCTGGCCTGCACGGGTGGTGGGGACACTCGAGCTGAGCAGGGGATAGAAGAAAATGACAGTGCATTAACTAAGCGTCTGTTTGCAAGATCGACTAACAACCCATGTTCACATAAGAAATCAGCGCCCAACAAGTTAAAACTCACCGCTGCTATAATAAAGGTCCACCTATAGTTGCGGCCGTGAATGGACAGAGGCAGGTTTCTTTCACCGAAAGTGTCGATGATCGAGCCGTTAGCTGCCATCGCTCCGTTTCCCCAGGGTCCTATTGCCCGGTCTGCATCGGACGGGGTGATGAAGCTCACCTGAGCTCCGGTGTCGATGAGGAACTGTCTCCCGGAGGGTCCGTCAGTCACGTAGAGCAGCTTGTTTGTCTCGCCGAGAGCCGCAGCTGCTAACGGCTCCCGGCTCTTGAAACTGCAGGGGGGCACGCATTTGTATGCCCTCTCCGCGAAGCATTGATGGTAGTAGCAGAAGTCATCCCGTTTGCTGCGCCTTGGTTGCTCGCTGCCGTGGTGGGCGGGTTCTGCTCTGTCGCTTGTGATTCTCCGATGCTCTGGGCTTCCACGCCGAGATCTGCCGATGCTGCTGTGGCCATCTGCTCGCCCCAGGAGTTGATGAGCCGCTGCACTTCTCGTGCAAGCACGCGGAAGTCCTGCTGGGTCTTACACCGCATGTTGGCCAGGATCCCTGTCATGTGCGTCGGCAGAATGCTGAGGAAGATGTGTTGAAAGAGGAAGTTGTCGTTGTCTGCCTCCCTCAGCTGCAGCATGTCTTCCATGAGGGCCATCGGTCTGCGCCCCCCGTGGCCGTAGATCGCCAGTATCCTCCCGGCCCTTTCCTCGGCCGAGGGGACGAAACTTTCGATGAGGGTCACCTTCAGTTCCTTGTATTTGTTGTTGGCGGGCGGCTGTTGTATCACGCGCCGCGCGCATGGTGCTGTGGCGGCATCGAGTCTGGCGACGATGTGGTAAAATTTAGTCTTGTCAGCTGTCACCCCCGCAAGTGCAAACTGAGCCTCAGCTTGCTGGAACCACGAGTTCAGGTCATTTTGCCAGAACTCTGGGAGTTTGACGGTGATGGCGCTTGCTTGGGCCGCCTCTGATGAGTCTGCAGCGCGAGAACGCCTTTCCTCCGTTCTCACGAAGGGGTTGGGGACGGCGCTTGGTTGGGCAGTCTCTGACAATTCTGCTGTGGGGGAACGTCTTCCATCCGTTCCCATGTCTGCGTTGGCGACGGCGCTTGCTTGGGTCGCCTCTGACGAGCCTGTAGCGGGAGAACGTCTTTGGTCCATTCTCACGTCTGGTCACCAATGTAGGGAACTTGAAATGAGGAAGCGAAGTGATTTTATGAATCAAGTTTTATTGTCGGCTTCCAGTCCCTAACATGTCTCATCTCAAATGCAGAAGCAGAATGAAGAGGCTGAGCGCAGTCAGACCTTCGTACTTATACATCACACAACAAAAGACATTGCATATCAAAGCAAACATCACACATCCCGTTATCTCCCCCTATTGTCCTCTCTCTCCTCCACCTGACCCTGGGGGGTTAGGAAGTTCATTCAGGTCTCCACCGCTGCATCTCCGTCTGCTCCTTGATCTTCGCCGGTGGTCGAGACCTCTTGTCTTTCTCTGAGACGTGAGGTCATTCCACATATGCAATCTCTAAACATTCCTCTTATGTCTATACATATGTAGGTATGGATATATGAATAATATAAGCCACAGAAGGCAGTCTTAGAAACAAATTTAATATGTGAATTGAAGGACAAATCCTGATCAAAAATAACTCCAAGGTTCCTCACAGAGCTATTAAGAGAAAGAGTAACTGCATCCAAACTGAAAGTTTGATTTGGAAAGGAATTTCTAAGGTTTTTTAGACCAACAAGAATGACTTCAGTCTTATCTGAATTTAATAGCAGGAAATTACAAGTCATCCAAGCTTTGATTTCCTTAAGACAGGCTTCTAACTTGGCTAATTGATTACTATCATCTGGCTTCATTGACAGGTATAATTGTGTGTCATCTGCATAACAATGAAAATGTATACAGTGCTTTCTAATAATGTTGCCTAACGGAAGCATATATAAACTAAAAAGAGTAGGGCCTAGCACAGATCCCTGTGGAACTCCATGACTAAGCTTTGAGTTGAAAGAAAACTCATTATTTACATGAACAAACTGGAACCTATAAGGTAAATAAGATCTAAACCACTGCAACGAAGTTCCATTAAGTCCAACATAGTGTTCTAATCTATCAAGTAGAATATTATGATGGATAGTATCAAAAGCTGCACTAAGGTCTAAAAGGACAAGTACAGAAACTAGTCCATTATCAGATGCAATGAGGAGGTCGTTAGTGACCTTCGCTGAGGCTGTTTCAGTACTATGATGGATTCTAAACCCAGACTGAAACTCTTCAAGTAAACCATTTCCCTGCAGGTGGTCAAATAATTGCGTAGCAACAACTCTTTCTAAGATTTTTGAAATGAAAGGGAGATTAGAGATTGGTCTATAGTTAGCTAAAGCTCCTGGATCTAGCGTTGGCTTTTTGAGTAAGGGTTTAATTACAGCCGTTTTAAAAGCCTGCGGTACATGGCCTAAAGTTAATGAAGAATTGATTATATGAAGAATAAAGCTACCAATAAGTGGGAAGACTTCTTTAAATAACCTGGTAGGAATAGGGTCTAAAAGACAAGTTGAAGGTTTGGATGAGGAAACTATTTTGTCTAACTCACAAAGGTCGATTGGAGTAAACTCATCAAGACAGACATCAATAGAAGGAGTTGTAGTAGTTACAGTATTTAAGTTAACTGTGGGAAGAATCTGATTGATTTTTATCTCTGATGGATGACATTTTATTATTGAAAAAGTTCATAAAGTCCTGACTAGAAAGCTCTAAGGGAATGCTAGGATTGACAGAGTCCTGACTCTTTGTCAACCTGGCTACAGTACTGAAAAGAAACCTGGAATTTTTCTTGTTCTCTTCTATTAATAAGATAAGATAAGATAAGATAAGATAAGATAAGCCTTTATTAGTCCCACAACGGGGAAATTCCAGGATTGCAACAGCACAGGGATAGCAACACTCAGAGCAACAATCAGAAGGCAAGAAAAAAAAACAAGCAAGCAAGAGCAGCTAATAAACATATGTACGTATTACTATAAAATATATATATATATAATATATATATTTATATATATATATATATTTATATATATATATATATATATATATATATATATATATATATATATATATAATGTATATATATAATGTATATATATATAAGTATATATATAATGTATATATATATATATAATATATACGTATATATATTTATATATATATATATATATATATATAATGCAGAGTAATAACTCGTTCTAGCTTTTTAAGAGATTTTTTATAAATTAAAAGATGATTTCTCCAAGCTAAATAGATTTCATCTAAATTAGTAGAGCGCCATTTTCTTTCTAATTGACGAGTCTTCTGTTTTAAGCTACAAGTTTCTGTGTTGAACCAAGGAGTTAGAAATCTCTGATTAGACTTTTTCTTTTTTAAGGGGGCCACCAAGTCTAGAGCCTGATGCAGAGAAGCTGAAACACTATCCACTATGTTATCAATTACAGAAGGAGCAAGCTGTATATAGCTTATTTCCGTTGTGTTGACACATGGCATAGAGGAAACAATCTGCATAAATTTGGAAACAGCATCATTTGAGAGGCATCTACTGTAATAATATTTTTCTTTAGGAGCCAAATAGTCAGAAATAGTAAAATCAAAGGTTAACAGACAATGGTCTGACAGTACAGGGTTATGGGGAGACACTACAAGATTTTCTATTTCTATGCCATATGTCAGAACAAGGTCCAATGTATGGTGGAGGTAATGAGTAGAATTTCCTACTTTCTGAGAAAACCCAATCGAGTCTAATATTGAATTAAATGCCACATTAAGGCAGTCACTATCTACATCCACATGTATATTAAAGTCCCCTACTATAATTATTCTATCAGATTTCAGCACTAAATCAGCTAAGAAATCAGCAAATTTGGATAAAAATTCTGAGTAGGTTGATGGGGGACGATAAACTATGGCAAATAAAATTGGGTTTAACCTAAAATTGCTAAAGTGCCCAATACTGAGGACCAGGCCCTCAAAGGAATTATAACATGTTTTTTTTGCTTTACATTAACTAGTAATTTGGAATGGTAAATTGTTGCTACTCCTCCTCTACGACCAGAACTTCTGGGATTTTGACAGTTTAAATAACCAGAGGGAGTTGATTCATTTAAACCAACATAATCCTCTTGCCCTAACCAGGTCTCTGTAAGGGAAATTAAATCAATCTGATTATCAATTGACAGATCATAGATTAACAGAGACTTGGGAGTTAGAGACCTAATATTAAAAAAACACATTTAATTTTTAAATTATGAGGAGGAACAGAGGCCAAATCATTCATTTTTGAGGCTTTATGTTTAAATTGAGTTTTACCAATATTTTGCTTTATCACTTTGGGATGCTTATACATTATATTTTTATTTACTTTGGAGGGAGCAGACAATGATTCTCTGATGGGGAAGACAGGGGCTAAGCTGAGGGGTGGCAGATGAAGAGGAGCTGCAGAGAGGCGTGTAAGACTGCGACTCTGCTTCCTGGTCCCAACTCTGAGTAGTCAGGGTTTTGGAAATTTGGATAAAAAAAATGCCAGATTGTTAGATAAATGAGAAGCACCATCCAAAGTGGGATGAATGCTGTCTCGTCTCATAAGACCAGGTTTTCCCCCAAATGAGTTCCAATTGTCAATGTAGCCCACGTCATTTTTAGGACACCACACAGACAGACAGCAGTTCAAGGATGACGAGCGGCTAAACATGTCATCACTGGTCAGATTGGGGAGGGGCCGAGAGAACACTACAGTGGCAGACATTGTTTTTGCAAAGTCACACACCGATTCTACATTAAGTTTCGTGACTTCCGACTGCCGGAGACGGATGTCATTAATGCCGGTGTGAATAACAATTGTGGAGTATTTACAGTTACTTTTAGCCAGCATTTTCAGATTTGACTCGATGTCACCTGCTCTGGCCCCAGGAATGCATTTGACTATGGCCACTGGAGTCTCTAGGTTCACGTTTCTGACTACAGAGTGGCCAATGATCAGAGTTTTTTCCTCAGCGGGTGTGTCGCTGAGTGGGGAAAAACGATTAGAAACGTGAACAGGTTGGTGGTGTACCGGGGCTTTGTGACTAGGCTTCCTTCTCACCGTCACCCACCCAGTCTCCTTGCTGCTGAGGAGAGCCGAGGGACCGCTGACAGTTGGGCCTAAGCTAGCTAGATCCGCTGCAGCTAATGGGCGTCCGTCAAGATTAACTGGCTCAGATGGTGTTTCAATGCAGCGGAGCCGGGATTCCAAATCAGACAACCTCGCCTAGAGCGCCTCAAAAAGACAACATTTATTACATTTACCGTTATCACTAAAAGAGGCAGAGGTGTAGCTAAACCTCTGACAGAGAGAGCACACCAGAGGAGGAGAGGAAAGAGAGCTAGTAGCCATAGCTAGTGGCTGGAGAGCAAACCACACAGGCAAACCACACAGGGAGACAGCAAAACAGGAAGTGACGATATGTTACCACAAGGAAGTGACGATCCCAAGAGATCAGGAAGGGAGGTGCAATGTTGAACTTCCAGTGACCAGTATGAGCAGCGTTCAGCAGCGTCTTCCTGCACCTGGGGATTAGAACTGTTAGCACATCTCTGTGGGGGTTCTGGAGAATGCCTTCTCGGAGGCCTGCCATGGCGGGGTGGGGGTGGGGGGGCTCGCCAACTGCACGTGTTCATCAGCTAGAACAAAAGGGGTTTGAGTCTGTTTATGCAAATCAGCTCTTTTCTGCCTCCTAAATCTAGCAAAAAATGCTTCTCCCCTGTTTCCAACACTCTGAAAGGTCCGTCATAAGGCGGCCGCAAACCTGGGCATTGAGCATCATGTCTAACAAAAAAAAGCTCCACATTTTTTAAAGCCTTCGGCACAAAAACGCATGGAAAACTGTGATGAACTGGGCCAGAAAGGGTGTTTGATCCTGTGCCGCTCTGCAACAGCTGAGCGGGGGGGGGGGGGCAATTTGGCACAGGATTGCCGGGAAGGAATTCCCCTGGCAAACGGAGGGGTTGTGCAAAAACTAATTCAGCTGGGGAGGCCTGCAAATCCTCCTTAGGTGCAGAACGCAACCCCAGGAAAACCCATGGGAGTTTATCCACCCAATTTGTATCCCTAGCAGACGCTCTGATGGCTGCTTTCAATGATCTATGAAAGCATTCGCACAAACCGTTAGCCTGGGGGTTATACGCAGTAGTGCAGTGAATCTTCACCCCTAGGCTGTGGGCCATCGATGACCAGAGTTCGGAAACAAATTGGGGACCCCTGTCGGATGTTATGTCCGATGGGACTCCAAAACGCGCAACCCAAGCTGTTAAAAACGCGTGTGCAACTTCTTCTGCTGTAGTTGAGGCCAGAGGAACCACTTCTGGCCAACGCATGGTGCGGTCTATCATCGTCAAAAGGTGCGTGCACCCCTGCGACAACGGGAGAGGACCCACCAAGTCAACATGCACATGGTCAAAACGCTTAGCCGGAATGTGAAAAGGCTCCAAAGGAGCTCTAGTGTGTTTGTGTATTTTGGCTCACTGACAAGCTACGCAGGCTGCTGCCCATTCCTTGACCTGTTTACGTAACCCCGGCCAAACAAATTTCTCCCCCACCATCTTAATCGATACGTGCACCCCCGGGTGCACCAGAGAATGGATTGAGTCAAAAACGCGGCGGCACCACGCAGCTGGAACCACGCAGATTAGGGGGGGCATACCTATTTGCTGCACCCTGTGCTCCAGCCTTAACCCTGTTGGTCCAGACTGGAGCGCGCGCACATCCGCGTCGCTAACCTGCTCCGCGGCCATGGCTGCATAATCTAAACCTACGCGGACCGCGGCTGCGTGCGCTTCCGCACCACAACCCTGGGCCGTGGCCACGGCTGCCGAGTCTGCCCCCACGGGGCGAAAGACAGTCTGCCACTACATTATGTTTGCCCGCGACATGCTGAATATCGGTGGTGAACTCCGAAATCGGGGCCAGCTGTCTTTGCTGCTGGCCCGACCAAGGCTCTGAAATCTTGGCCATCGCAAACGTTAGCGGCTTGTGGTCCACAAACGCGGTAAAACGACGCCCCTCCAGCCAGAACCGGAAATGGCGGATGGCCAAATGCAGGGCCAAAAGCTCCCTGTCGAACGCGCTGTAGTTTCGCTCGTTATTGCGCAAAGTTTTGCTGAAAAACGCGAGCGGCTGCCAGCTCCCTGCTACAAACTGTTCAACAACCGCCCCCACCGCTAAATCGGAAGAGTCCGTGGTGAGCGCCATGTGGGCCGTTGGCACCGGGTGTGCCAACAAAACTGCGTTTGCCAGGGCTGATTTGACTTGGGAGAATACGCGCTCCCGCTCCGGAGACCATTCGATTTTACTTGTGGGTTTTTGTTTTTTAAGTGCTGCGTACAATGGTTGCATGAGCTGCGCTGCGCTTGGGAGGAAACGGTTATAAAAATTAACCATTCCCAAAAATTCCTGCAATGCTTTGACCGTCTGAGGTTGGGGAAAGTTTGTTATAGCCCGTACTTTATCGGGCAGAGGGACCATTCCTTCTGGCGAAACGCGATGCCCCAAAAAATCAATTTGCGCCACTCCAAACTGACACTTCGCTTGGTTAATTATTAACCCGTGCTCTGCCAGCCTCCGAAAAACCGCTGTGAGGTGGCTTTCATGCTCGTCTTCGGACGTGCTGGCTACCAAAATGTCATCCAAGTAGACGAACACGAAAGGGAGGTCGCGTAAAACTGCATCCATCATGCGCTGGAAAGTCTGCGCGGCACCCTTGAGTCCAAACGGCATGCGCAAAAACTCGAAAAGCCCGAAAGGAGTTATTACCGCTGTTTTGGGTATGTCCTGAGTGCACACTGGGACTTGATGGTAACCGCGCACCAAATCTATTTTAGAAAAAATGCGCGCCCCCGCCAAAATGAACTGAAAAATCTTGGATGTGCGGAATTGGGTAGCAGTCGTGTGCTGAAGCATTATTCAACCTGCGGTAATGAGTAGAATTTCCTACTTTCTGAGAAAACCCAATCGAGTCTAATATTGAATTAAAAGCCACATTAAGGCAGTCACTATCTACATCCACATGTATATTAAAGTCCCCTACTATAATTATTCTATCAGATTTCAGCACTAAATCAGCTAAGAAATCAGGAAATTCGGATAAAAATTCTGAATAGGTTGATGGGGGACGATAAACTATGGCAAATAAAATTGGGTTTAACCTGGAATTGCTAAAGTGCCCAATACTGAGGACCAGGCCCTCAAAGGAATTATAACATGTTTTTTGCTTTACATTAACTAGTAATTTGGAATGGTAAATTGTTGCTACTCCTCCTCCACGACCAGAACTTCTGGGATTTTGACAGTTTAAATAACCAGAGGGAGTTGATTCATTTAAACCAACATAATCCTCTTGCCCTAACCAAGTCTCTGTAAGGGAAATTAAATCAATCTGATGATCAATTAACAGATCATGGACTAACAGAGACTTGGGAGTTAGAGACCTAATATTTAATAAACCACATTTAATTTTTAAATTATGAGGAGGAACAGAGGCCAAATCATTCAATTTAGAGGCTTTATGTTTAATTTGAGTTTTACCAATATTTTGCTTTATCACTTTGGGATGCTTATACATTATATTTTTATTTACTTTGGAGGGAGCAGACAACGATTCTCTGATGGGGAAGACAGGGGCTAAGCTGAGGGGTGGCGGATGAAGAGGAGCTGCAGAGAGGCATGTAAGACTGAGACTCTGCTTCCTGGTCCCAACTCTGAGTAGTCATGGTTTTGGAAATTTGGATAAAAAAGATGCCAGATTGTTAGATAAATGAGAAGCACCATCCAAAGTGGGATGAATGCTGTCTCGTCTCATAAGACCAGGTTTTCCCCAAAAAGAGCTCCAATTGTCAATGTAGCCCACGTCATTTTTAGGACACCACACAGACAGCCAGCGGTTCAAGGATGACGAGCGACTAAACATGTCATCACTGGTCAGATTGGGGAGGGGTCCAGAGAATACTACAGTGGCAGACATCGTTTTTGCAAAGTCACACACCGATTCTATATTAAGTTTCGTGACTTCCGACTGCCGGAGACGGATGTCATTAATGCCAGCGTGAATAACAATTGTGGAATATTTACAGTTACTTTTAGCCAGCATTTTCAAATTTGACTCGATGTCGCCTGCTCTGGCCCCAGGAATACATGTGACTATGGCCGATGGAGTCTCTAGGTTCACGTTTCTGACTACAGAGTCGCCAATGATCAGAGTTTTTTCCTCAGCGGGTGTGTCGCTGAGCGGGGAAAAACGATTAGAAACGTGAACAGGTTGGTGGTGAACCGGGGCTTTGTGACTAGGCTTCCTTCTCACCGTCACCCACCCAGTCTCCTCGCTGCAGAGGAGAGCCGGGGAACCGGTGACAGTGGGGCCTAAGCTAGCTAGCTCCGCTGCAGCTAATGGGCGTCCGTCAAGATTAACTGGCGCAGACGGTGTTTCAATGCAGCGGAGCCGGGATTCCAAATCAGACAACCTCGCCTCGATCGCCTCAAAAAGACAACATTTACTACATTTACCGTTATCACTAAAAGAGGCAGAGGTGTAGCTAAACATCTGACAGAGAGAGCACACCAGAGGAGGAGAGGAAAGAGAGCTAGTAGCCATAGCTAGTGGCTCGAGAGCTGGAGAGCAAACCACACAGGCAGACAGCAAAACAGGAAGTGACGAAACGTTACCACAAGGAAGTGACAATCAAGTCCAAATGTGTGTCGTCCAAATGTGTGTACTTGTCGTCGTCTGGTGGGTGGTTAGTCAGGCTCTCCACCCGCTGGGCTGTGAGGCTGTCCAGCTTTGCGACTACATGGTAGAATTTCGTGGCATCTGCCGAAATTCCCCGAAGATGGAACTGCGCCTCTACAGTGTTAAACCAAGAGCGCGGGTTATGCTGCCAAAACTCAGGTAGCTGGACTGCGGTAGCTGCATTAGCCGGGCTGGCTCCTGATGAGTCCGGTGCGGGAAGGTCGTCACCGGCCATACTTTGTCGTAGGGTCACCAGTGTAGAGAATGCGTTCAAGGATGAGGCTGAGTTAATTTCTCAGGTTCAGCTTTATTATCAGAACACATCTCTAGCAATCTCTCAACAAGAACAGAGGCTGATCAATGAAAACATCACACTCTTATACTCCTGGAGCATCGAAACCTAAGTCACACGGTGCTTTAGCAAACATACAGTCACATGGTACTTAATCCCAGCCACAATGCAACTCTTTGATCTTTTACCACTGTCTCTTATCCTTCGATGCTCCGGACATCCTTCTGGGGCATCTTCTCTGAGACAAAGGCCAAATCTCACACCTCCTCGTCATCTCCTGCAGCCCTGGCAGGTCCAGGCCTTCTTTGTCCCGCAAGACGTGAAGCACTCAATAAACATACAGCCATACATTTGTGGGAAAATATGAACCCAACATATGTGCCACAATATGAGTATATAAACACACAGACGTTCATGGACACAGCAGTGAAAAGAGAGATGGGAGAGACGGGAGAAGGAAATGCGGAAAGTGTGGAGGTGTGAAATTGCGCCTGAGAAGACGTCAGTTTGGTAACATTCCTCTTCCTTCTATGATTTTTGGGAACGTACCATCTCTGAGGAACAAGGTGGATGAAATTCAAGGGAATGTATGCTACCAGAAGGACTTTAAGAACTGCTGTGTCATGGCTTTCACCAAGTCTTGGCTTACTGCGCATGGCCGAGACGCAGACCTGAGGATTGATGGCTTTGGAGCTCCACTGCGCTCGGATCGGCAGGAAGAGGTAACGGGGAAGCGTCAGGGGGGTGGCGTATGTTTATATATTAATAAGAAGTACTGCATATCTGTCACGGTCAGAGAGCGCATCTGTACACCCGATGTGGAGCTGCTGTCCATATCGCTACGCCCCTTTTATTTGCCTCGCGAGTTCCCCCAACTTTTTATCACGACTGTGTACATTCACCCGAGGGCAGACGCTGACTCCACCTCCAGCACCTTCTTTGATGTGGTACAGCGGCTGCAGTCAATTTCTGCAGAGGCGCCAAACTTCATTCTTGGGGATTTTAACCATGTTTCTTTAAAGAAGACACTTAAAAACTTTTATCAGTATGTCTCCTGCCCAACCAGGCGAAAAAAGACATTGGACCTGTGCTATGGATCAATAGAGAGGGCCTATAAATCACTCCCCCTTCCTCCTTTAGGATCCTCAGATCACAACTGTGTACATTTGCTGCCCACATATAAAACTGCTCTCAAAAGAGGCAAGGTGGAGACCAGAGACATAGATGTGTGGACAGAGGATTCAGTGCACTGCCTCCAGGAATGCTTTAACTGTACAGACTGGGAGATGTTCACACTGTCCTGCGGGGATGATTTGGACTCTTTGGTGGACGTCACATGCTCATACATGGCTTTCTGTAAAAATACGATCGTTCCACGTGAACGTGTCAAAATATATCCCAACAACAAGCCATGGGTTACAAAATCAGTTAAATCCTGCTTACAGAGGAAAGCACTTGCCTTTAAACAGGGGTCTGTTTCTGAGCTACAGGTTGCCACAAAAGAGCTGAAGTCCAAAATTTTAAGAGCAAAACAGAATTATAAATCAGAATTGGAAAGCAAGATAGCATCAAAGAAACTTGGTTCAGCCTGAGCCAGTATGAAAACTATTGCAGGCCTTCAGAGCACAGAACGCAGCAATCGTGTGTTTTTAGATGGTTTTAATTCAGACACAGAGGTGGCTAATGCTCTTAATTGTTTTTATGGTCGTTTTGACTCCTTTGATTTTAGCACAGAAACCCAAGATTTGAAATAGAAACTCAAAGACAATCAGCACTTTAATATTGAGGTGCAGGATGTTAAAAGGGAGTTCTGGGCTGTAAAAGTGAACAAACGTCAGGGCCCTGATAATATATGTGGGCGCTTGGTAAAGTCCTGTGCACATGAACTGAGTCGTATATTTCATTACATTTTCAATAAGTCCTTACAGACACAACATGTGCCTAAGATCTGGAAAGAAGCCGTGGTTGTTCCCGTTCCAAAATCCAGCTGTCCTAAAATGGTAAACGACTTTAGACCAGTTGCTTTGACTTCAATTTTTTTTTTTTTTTTTAATTTAAGTTTTTGTAAAGGGTATACAGGTCGTTACAGCAATGCAGTGTTTACATTTTCATCACATGTTCCCTTATTTTCTGATATCTGACAACATTGGAAGATTAATTCTTACAACACCCCTTTTTTTTTTTTTAAAGTGAAAGAAAAAGTGAAATTAAAGAGAAAAAAAAACAAAAAACAAATAACAAAAAAAACAAACAAACCAGTAAAAAACAAACAAAAAGAAAAAGTAAGTAAATAAAGATAAAAGAGCATCTGAGTAGCATTGGAACAAAGAGCGGAACCATTATTGAAATGGTATTTGTCAAAGATTAGATCTAATGGAAGACACATATGCGGTCCAGGGTTGCCAAAAGTTCATGAACCCATCCATGTCCTGTCTCAGTGCGAATGTCAACTTTTCCATCGAGTAAATGTCTTGGATCACGTTAGTCCAATCTTCAGGTGTAGGACAGTCCTTCAACATCCATTTTTTAGTTAGAGCTTTTTTGCTTGCCAATATTAAAACATTGAATAAATATTTTTCTCCTCGTCTTTCCAGTGAGTCCGGTAGTAAACCCAAATACAAAGTTACAAAAGAAAAGGGAACTGTAATTTTGAATATTTTCCCCAATATTGTCTGTACCTTGGTCCAATATTGGTGGATAACTGGGCATGACCAAAACACATGAAAATGATTTGCAGTCTTTTCACCACACAAGCGCCAACAGTTCAATCCCTTATGGGTAAATTTGTTTTGTGCAGGTGTTCTGAAAAATCTTGCCAAGTTTTTCCATCCAAATTCTCTCCACTGCAGGGATGAGGTACTTTTCCATTGCTGTTTATTTAGCTTTTCCCATATTTCCAGTTGTAAAGTGAAATTCCCCTCTTTTTCCCATCTCTCTTTTATATAAGATGTGTTGTCTCCTTTTAAGTCTTGAAGACCTTGGTATATTTTAGAAATGTATCTGATCCCTGGGATCCCTTTATATGCCATTAAGAAGACCTTCAGAACACCTGACTGGGCCCTTTCCAAAACCTCCTTTTTAAGTATATTGTTTATGTGGTGTCTAAGCTGGAAGAACCTGTAAAGGTCTTGATTTATTAGGCCTTGTTTTTTCAAATCTTCAAAACTTCTTAAGATTTGCCCTTTAAAAAAATCGTAATATTTTATCAGCCCTTTCTCCTTCCACTTTTTAAATCTGGTGTCTGTTTTATTAGGAGTAAAGTCCTGATCATAGGCGATCCATTGCAGAAGTCGATAGGGCTCTTTAGTTTGATTCTCTCTGACTATCTTAAACCAAATTTTTAGCAGGGTCTCTATCCACGGGTTAGTGTTATTCAAAAGCTTAGGTAAGGCATTGTTCCCTATTATCGCCTGTAGGGGGATGTCACTTGTTATTTGGCATTCGATCTCCTTCCATTGTGCAGTGTAGACTGGGTTACATATCTCTACTAAAGTTTTAATTTGTGCGGCTTTAAAGTAGTCCCTGATATTTGGCAGCGCGAGCCCACCTTTGTCTTTGTTTAGCTGTAGGGTTCTATATCTGATTCTAGGTCTCTTGCCCTGCCATATGAATCTTGAGATCCTTCTGTCCAGCTCCTGCCATGTTTTTTTGGGAGGTTCTACCGGTATTGTTTGGAAAAGGTATAGAAGACGTGGAAGTATATTCATTTTGACTGCTTCAATTCTTTGTGCAGTACCCAAGAATGGTATCATATTCCATCTTGCTAGGTCAGATTTTATTTTTGTCACCAGTGGATCATAGTTTAGTGATATAATTTTGTTGAGTTGTTTCGGGATATTGACCCCCAGATATTTCATAGATTCCGACTCCCAGTTAGTTTTGAGTTTGCTTAGTGAATAATGATTTGGGTCATAGTTGAATGTTAAAACTTGGGTTTTATGCATATTTAATTTGTACCCCGATAAATCTCCATACTCTGAAAAAACTGAGGTTAGTTCTGGTAAAGAAGTGTCCGGCTGCCCTAGGTATATTAAAATGTCATCAGCAAAGAGTGCTATTTTATGTTCCTTCTGACCAAGTGTAATACCTTGAATTTTTTGGTTTTGTCTTATCCATTGGCTCAGAGGTTCTATGAAGATTGCAAAGAGCAGTGGAGACAGGGGGCAGCCCTGACGACATCCTCTTTCCAGTTCAAAAGATGATGATAAATTACCGTTAATCCTTATTTTAGCTGTTGGTTTTTTATATAATGCCTGTATAGTTCTAATGAAGTTGTTATGAAAATTGAAACTGGATAAGATTCTATATAGAAAAGACCAGTCAACCGAATCGAATGCTTTTTCAGCATCTAATCCCAATATGACTGCATTTAAGTTATATTTTTTTATATGATGAATTATGTGTAAAGTGCGTCGAATGTTGTCTTGTGTCTGTCTTTGTCTTATAAAACCTGTTTGGTCTAAATGAATTAGGTCTGTCAGTATATTTTCTAACCTTTTGGCAAGGATAAAGGTAAAAAGCTTATAGTCCTGATTTAGTACACTGATTGGTCTGTAGTTGGAGCACTCTAGTTTATCCTTTTCAGGTTTAGGTATAACTGCAATGACCCCTTCTCTCCAGGAGGGGGGGATTTCCCCTGTGTGGAGGACATAATTAAATGTTTTCAGGAGGAGAGGAGATAGTTGCTGTTTAAAGGTTTTGTACCACTCTGCTGTATAGCCATCAGCTCCTGGGGATTTGTTAGCTTTAAGTTTCATAATTGCTTTTTCCAATTCTTTAGGATGTATTTCTGACAGTAGTGTTTTATTTTGTGACGCCGTAAGTTGGGGAA